>CM062352.1:41295802-42576302 GCA_031216105.1 Dalbergia cultrata
ATGAAAAAAAATAAAATAGAGAAGTTGGGGGTAAATGAAATTGTGATTGGTGGATTTGAAAATAAATTTCAATAGAGTGAGGAGACACCAAAAAGTGATTACTCCTCACAATCCTCTTTATTAATAGTATAAATTACCTTTTTATCTATGACTTTTTTATATTGAAACATTACTTCCTAATAGGGTTTAATAAAACCATGCATAGTTTTCGTTCATTTTCTACTTTAAGAATTGGTACAATTTTTTTTTTACTCGGAATATCTCTTCATCAAATAGATAAGAGATTAATTTCTCAAAATATAATTAGATACAATTGAACATAATTTTGTTAAATTGGATAAAGCAAAGTTTTAAAATCAGAATCGGTGATCGACTCAGTCACACCACTAAATTACTGGAGCACTGGTTCAATCGGTAAGTCACTAATTAAACCGCTTGAGTTGAATTTAATTAAATAAATATAAAAAAAATAAATTCCATATATGCTAAATATTGTTTTTGAGACACTACCGTGTCACAACAAAGTGGCTAGCCGAGTAGTTGGCAAGCCGCTGGCAGACCATCATCCTACTGGGCCGAGTTCGAACCACAAAGTGAAGAGGTTTTTATTTAGTTCTTTAACTTTCATCCGTGTCCACGGTTCTAGGTGCATCGTTCGAAGGCCAATTCACTCATGACAAGTGTTGACCAAGTCAAATGCTCGCCATAAACAAATTTTATATCAATGGTGTAAAACTTCTAAATCGTGTTCTTTTTTATTTTGGGGATATTCGTTTCATGACTTTTTGTGTTTCCAATTTTCTGTTTCATTATTTTTAAACCATAAAAAGAATTATACTCACTTTAATCAGACTTAGGTGTCAGTATTCTTCCATGGCCTAAATTGAGACAAAGGAATGACAAAATAATTGTAAAAAGATAAAGCGAGATCCAAATCCTCGGCAACATCTATATTTTCTTCTTGTGCTTTATGAGTCAAACATTATGGCCAATGTTCTTATTATTATTTTTTTCCAGTCCCTGCCTTTTTCATCTTTCGCTTTTGTCTTGTCTTGGGCCGTACGTGGTGTTATATTTTTATTAGCTGCACAAAATTTTAAAATAGCATATGAAAATAAATTTGGACTTTCATACATAATAAAATTATAAAATTTTACAACTAATAAATAAATTTTAAGAGATTTCAATAATATATATTTTAAAATAAATCATATTAATATAATTAAAAAAATTATGTAAACTATATTAATTGAACTACAAATCTTATAATTTATTATTTATTATTATAAAAAATACATCTTTAAAAAAATTATTTAATTTCAAATCAGATTAAGCAAACTTGAGATATGGCCTAATCAGCTTGATCTAAAAAGCATATTAAAGTCAAATTCAAAGAGTCGAACCCAACTTGATAAACTTTTGGCCAAGTTAGGTTAGCATATATATGTGTGTGTGGGCGCGCATGAAAAATTGGTCTTTATCTATGTAACCATTTTTTAAAAAGAAGAATTTTAGAAAAATCTGTCAGACATCAACAGCATTTCCATTTTCCGTGTCATTTAACTTGTTTAATTGGGAGGTAGAAGCAAAAGGGTATAAAATACTACCAAAAACAAGTTGTGCAGAAGAAGTAACAAGGTTTGACTTCCGCTGAGTTGACAATGGACCAAGTAAAAGTCGCACGCTATGTGGCGTATGAATATCAGATGATATCCGAGAGTGCCTTCCCTTTGAAGCAAAACTCAAGGGGACCACAACAAAATTCAAATTCATTGTAAGTTCTTGTGCTGATAAGAATTATATTATTTATATTTATAATATATAAGATATTATATTAATTTATATTTTATTCATTATTAAATGAGCTATGAGTATCATTAAGTATGATTCACATATTATTTAATACTAGATAAAATATATAAATATCGTATCTTATAAATACAAATAATATTTTTACTGAGTTAAATGTTTGCCTACTCAGATCTGAAAACACGTATGCTGTATCATGCCAGTCACAACCGCTTTCAGAATTTGAATTAATGGAACTTTTTAATGCCTTCAGTAACGTACGGTATTTTTCGAGTACTCTTACTGGTGTGTGTCTTTGACCCAATAGAGGCGAGACAAAACTAAAAAGAAAATATTGGGATTGAACTCGGGGTGAGAAATTTAATTATAAAAGAGCCCAACGAGTTTTCTTTTTTTTTTTTTAATATACTTCATGTGATTTGATAATTACTTTATTTAAATGAAATTTGTAATAGTAGTCTTGTGAATGGAAAACGGCTTTTTTTATCGATTTAAATTATAAAAAAATTGTATACGGATATGCAATTTTTGCAAGTTTATGTATGCATCTAATTTTTTTTTTTTTTTATATTACATGAAATATATTGATTGTACATAGACTTCAAAAATCAAAACGAACCGAAAGCGGTTAATAATACCAAGATTTCCCTTGATTTCTTCTCCCACTTAAATCAATTGATAGGTAACAAATTCGCGTGATTTTTTTTCTCGAAGGAATAGGTTGAGAGAAAGCAGATATCCTGCGGCCGGAAGAACTCTGTTTGCAGAACTCCGTTTGCCTAGTTCTCTGCATGCATTGATACGTGGTGAAATTGGTTGACTATGCAAGTGGCCTCGTGAATTGAGTTGATATTGCTCAAACTTTTATACAATCGCTCATAGTCATGTAAAATTACCCGTTATGGGTAATTTCTGGTACTGTGTAGCCAGCCTTTTTTGGAGTTCGGGTTTTGATGTTATTTCAACTTGACAATTACGACTAGACACAGTGAACCGACCACTGAATTGCCCTGAAGGTTACGGAATATAATTTTTTTTTTTCTTTTTATCCCTCAACCTCATGGAAAATGTTGTTTAGTCTATCTAATTATGATTATCTCATGTATCTTTAAGTGAATAATCTTGCATTTGACTCTCACCTTTGCTTTCCTATTCCATATAGAAAAAATTTCTTACTTTAATGCCTTATAAAAATATTAAAAAAGAATTCATCAAAAAGATATTAAAAAAAAAAAAACAAACTTCGTAAAAAAATGAGTTTTTTGGGACCATTAAAAGGCATTTACACACTAACTAGAATTGTACCCTTATTTATTTATTTATTTTCTCGTCTAAAGGCTGGGAGCAGCAGGAGGAGTGTCATTTGATTGTTTGACTTGACTACATGACCAAGAGAAAGTCATGCTTGAGATGACCAATCACATGGCTCCTCTGAAGGGAAAACTGAAGATAACAGCATCCAAAAGTGAAATTGACTTGACCAAATTAAATTATAAAGGACAATCCCAGAATTCAGAATTTGAAACAAAATGCAAAATGAGCACTCGATCCTATTCAGATGTAAATAGAAATATCAAATGAATTGACACCAAAATTTTAACCAGGTATGTATACCGTGTGCAGTGATATGAGATTTTATTATCATCATTTATAGGTTTAATAGATATTAAGTTATCTGTAATTTCAACCCATCTTTAGTTAAGTCTTTATAGTTTTTTATTATTATTATTATTTTGGTATCAAGCCCCTACACTTCTAAAAAAAAACCACTATAATCAAGTCCTTGAATAAATCTATCATGGCAAAAATTTAATAATTTAAATGCTTTAGACAGGAAGAGGATAAATCTTAATAATGTCAGTTAGGGTTTTAAGGTGTCTATTATATTTAAATTTTATAACTGTAGGTTGTTCTATTGATTTGGTTACAAATTTTTTATAATATAAAAACTTGATTAAAAAATTTTAAATTATATGAGTCTAGTTAAAGTTTAAATAAAATTATAGAGCACTTAAAAAAAAAGTAAAATTATATATAGAAACATGCAGATTAATTAAATTTAATGTATATCTGTCGCGGCCGGGATTGTGAGGGGACAGTGAAAAAGAGTGATTTTAAATGAAGTCGCCACCAAATTTTATTTAATTCGAAAAAATATGGAAAATCCATTTTATTTTTTAAAAAAATGATCTTTGAAACTAGATTTGTGTTTGAGAGTCGATTATGTATAGGAAAGAGCAATAAGTTTATTTTGTAACACTCCTGATACATCCGTATTACTACGGTTATCTTAATTGAATTGTGCAAATTATTAATAACCTTTCAAATATTTATTCTAGCACTTATTACTAAAAAGAAATTACAAAAATAAAATAAAAATACAAGCAGGCAAACAGACGTTCTGAAGTATAAAAGAAAATTTTGAAACATCAAGTGTCACAACTCAAATGCCCAGAATATTGAGTGAGTAAGCCATCACGGCTAAGTTAATATTTTTAATCAAAATGAAATATTTCCAAATAAATAAATAAATAATTTAAATTAAATATAACAGAATAAAATGTCTTCGATGAATTATAAGTATTTATAGATGAGCACAAAATATATATATATATAAGTTTATTTTAATATTTTTAAAAAAATTACAAAAAAGAAAACAAATATCTTTTTTTTAAAGGAAATTTTTAGAACATCAAGTTGTGACAACTCATATGCTTAAAATGTTAAGTCAATAAGCCGTCATGACTAAGTTAACATCTTTATTCAAATAATATATTCTGAATAATTTAAATTAAATATAAAAATAAAATTTTCTCCAAAAAAATTATTTACAAGTAAGACCAAAATTATGAAACTTTAAATTTTGACTTGACAGGGGTGCGACTGCTCCTACGTATCCCCTAGTACAATGGGAACTTAAAAGTCACGTAGTTTTGTAAAATATTTATTGGTTGGTTAATTTTATTTTTGAAAAGAATTTTTAGAATACCAAGCTATCACATATAAGATATTCTTAAAATATAGAAAGAATAAGTTATCGCGACTAAACTAACTCTATTCTTAAAAGGGAGAATTATTGATCACTTACAAAATTAAAAAAGAAAATAATAAAAAATAATAATTATATTTAAAAGAACAAAACAATTTTCAAGACATAAAAAAAAAAAAATTGACTCTAACTAATAAAGGAAAAAGGGGGAAATTGACTCAACCCAAAATCAAAACAACACTACAACCTGCTAAACCCCAAAAGCCCAAACAGAAAAAAAGGAACAATAACGACAGCCCAACTAATCTCACATTCATTCCTTTTTTACTGGATCGGCCCAAATATTTCATCCTTAAACTCTCTCTTATTATCATTATTGGGAAAACACCCCAAACATTTATCCCTTTTGTTCGGACAAAACTAGCCCAAATAACAAAACTGCATTAAAAAAAACCTGAAAAAGTTAAAAAAAAAAACGACCAAAGTAAAAGGGCAGCTTGCAATCTCTAATCCCTAATTTAGAAATGGGGAACACTTAGCCAACACAAAACAGGAAGAGGAACGGGTGGCGGCCAGATCACGATGGCCATGGAGCAACCTTGGCGCACAATCGCAGAGACAGCCCAGTCACAGTTAGTGTGCGACGGTTACAAGGGGTGGTGAGGGATGAGCTCTGGAGGACATGGAGGTGGTGGTTCAGGCGCGGGGTTAAGCACGGGGCTGTGCTCAGGGTGGTTCGCGTCGAGCTCCGCGATGGTTATGGTGGAAGAAGAAGCAAGCACGAAGCGGAGAAGGAAGAGATCGGACCGACGCGCGGCGCTGGGCTGGTCCGCAGTGCCAGAGCTCGATGGTTGTGCAAAGGGCGCGGCGCTCGCAGTGCTGCTCGCGGCGCTGTTCACGGCATTGACGGAGAAGAGAGGAAGGAGGAAGAAGGCCGCGGCGGTCAGATCTTAAGGGGCATGAAGTCGCAGTGGGTACTGGAGGAGGAAAAGGAGATAGCGGTGGTGGCTGGTGGAGCTCGCGGTGATTTCACGAAAGTGTAATGGCGGAAAGGCAGGAGGCAGGAGCCGGCCATCCCATGATCGGCGGCTGATCCGCCGCGGCAACAGGGAGAGAAGAAGGCCAGGACCAAATTGGGTGTTTAAAAAATTGATATTTGGTTTATACTCTAAGTGTACCATTTAATATCTTATTTTCTATCCCCAGAATATTTCTAATGCAAAATAATAATGTAACCTGTTGGCGATGACTAAACCCAGTATCAACACTTAAAAATATCTAGTTGGCTTTTATTTATTTATATTTTAGCAGAATCATTTTTAAAAATCAATAGACTTAATTAGATCTTGACCTAATGGGCATATCCTTAATCTGCAATCTTTAATATTTACAATTACAAATTATGCTCTTTTTTTTTGGGTAAGTACAGTTACAAATTATGCTAAATGAGATTTAATTTTAAAAAGAATTAACAAATAAAGGTTGAACTCTTACATTAATTTTGTGACAAATACTTCTTTCAACTCAAACGGACCTATTAATTGGCTTATTCATTAATTGTTCTGAGGAGAGAGAGCAGAACCACGATTGGAGCATTAGACCCAAATCCTAGCAAACGAAATCAGAAAAAAAGACTTGCAGTGCCTGCGCACACATTAACTTGAAATCATGAAAATTGGACGCAAAGAGAAATAACATTTCTCTTCATCGACCTAAAATTACGATGGCATAACCAAGAGATTGATGCGCAACGTTGGTGGCTAGTATCACAGAGATTGCTGATAGCTTTGAGAATATCATTCGGAAACATATTTACATGCTAATGTGAATGAGCCCATATTTTAGTGATAGGCTATATTTTAATGAGTTATGGAAAGTCTCGAATTCAATTATCATCCCCAACCTTATCCCTTAATATTTTAGATGATTAAAAAAAAAAAATAGGTGTGCTAATGCCTTGACCAATTGACGATGGGCACCTCTTGAGTCCGCGGAACCTTGAATTTGAGGAAGTTCCCATTTTTTTCTTTCGGTTGAAGGAAGTTTCTACATTCTTTCGATTTCTCCGGACCTCTGCTTCTAGGCCTGCGAGGGTGTAGATTCCCTTGCTTTTCTGTTGGGCTTAGAGCCTCTTTCATTCATCACAGAAAAAAGAAACTAAGAGAAGGTAGCTAGGTAGGTTAAATAATACAAGGCAACCAACAATATAAGACACCAACAATGCATTCAATTGACCAAAAAAAATAAAAAATAAAAAAACAGTGCATTCATATTTTTAATTGCATGGCATTTTCTATTGTTGAGTTGGTTTAGTTTCAATTATTATATCTTACAAATTTTAAACACTGTATTGTAAATGTATTGTAAAAGCATAGTAAAAAGTATAATATGTTTAGGGATAATAATATCATTTAAAAAAAATATTTATTAGAATGAGCATATATATATATATATATATATATATATATATATATATATATATATATATATATAAGTATTTTATATTGTTGAAGTAAATCGCTTTGGCATTCTATAGCAAGAAAAAAAAATGAATGAAACACTTCTAAAAAAAATGAAACATAACTTTATATCACACAGGAGTTGACCAAATAAAGAAAAAAATTTATTGGGCTAGGGGTGGAGCTAGACTTGAATTTTATGGGGGCGAATACTAAAAGATAATGTACATATGAAAAATAATAATATATTGTCCTATAAATCCTTATAGCATAAATTTTTTTGGAAGGAGTCAAGTATACATATACATATAAATAAACATGACAATTAAAAATTTAAGGGGGGTGGGGGGAGGTTATGGCCACCTCAGCAATACAAGAGGCTCCGCCCCTGTACAGGGCCAATTGGCCAATTGTAATTCTTTGCCTTTTCCACTCACATTCATCAGGGAGTTGATGTCTTTCTAGGTTTGTTTTTAAAATTTTATTTTGGTTTTGCTATTTTCTATTTGCTCTAATGTTTCAAACTAAGCCCACAATTTCAATCGAAAAAAAAAGTGAAACCACAATTGTAGAGAACATGAGTGGCAATGAGAATAAATCCTAGACCTTCACTAGGAACCACTAGGGAAATTCTCAATCCAAGATAAGAAGGTGGGGCAAATAAGCCCACTTCCTCAATCTTTCTCAAGAGATTTGTAGGAAGAGAACTTGGCCAAGATTGATCATCTTGCGAGCAACAAATTATGGCCAACATTTGACTTGGAACCTAAGGTTTTGGAGCAATTAGGCTCATACTTGTTAGGCTCCCTCATCATCAAGCTTTTGGGAAAGAAATTGGGTTTCATGATGATGAGAGATCATTTGGGTAAGTTATGGAAGCTAATAGGAGATTTGGTTTCATGGATCCAAGGAACAAATTTTCCTTAGTCAAATTTGACTTGGAGGAAGATAGGAGCAAATTTATCAAATGGGGTCTATGGATATTTCTTGATTATTATTTTTCAATTCAATCCTGGATGACATATTTTGTGGCTACCTTAGCTAAAATCGATAAGACCACAATATGAGTACATATTCTTGGTTTGAACCTAGTGTATTTTGATGATAAATAATTTAGGTGTTCACCAAAGCAATTGGGATCCAATCAAGACATATTATCATACCCTTAAATGAGCCTGTGGAAAGTTTTCCATAGAATTTCCATTGAAGTTGATTTGGATCAACTGGTTGTAGGAAGAGTATAGCCATGTTACTAGTGAATGCAAAGCAACCAAATGTTCTATCTTAGGGTGATCAATGGGAAAATCGTCCTCATGAGAAAGGAAGGGGGAGTTGACCATGGTGGTGATGATGGAGGAGCACGATGCAACGTTATTAGCCATGGCATTAACCTTAATTCAATGATTATTGCGAATGGAGAAATGTTGTAGAATCTGCATGGGGAATGGCTCATGGTATTATGAAAAAAATGGGGCAAGTCAATGAATGATTTGAAACAGAAAGACAAGCATCTACTTTCAAATTCAAATGGTAGAAAAATTATGGAGTTGATGAAGGTTATAGAATTGTGTAACAAAGACATGTCTTTGCCTACGACTGAGCAAGTGCATGCAAAGAAGGGGTAAGTTAGTAATTCTGGATATGTGAAGAGTATTGGGCCAAATGATGAAAACAAGATAGAATAAAGAGGGTTTTATAGTTAAACCCAAGGTTAGAAGCCCTGATTTGGAAGCCAAAAAACTAAAAGATCCAAAAGCTGATGTGATGTTGACGCCACAAAAAGGAGTTGAGTGCGGACAATTTGAACATGGTTCTACTTCGCGAGTCAAGAATATGGGTGTGGCTAGTAGGCATGGGGGCTAAATTAAGAAGAACAAAGGAGATGCCAATGCTAAGGTGGCTCAAAAAACCTTGAAGGCTATTTAGATGACATCTAAGACTAGTGCTCGTAAAAAGAAAACATCTACAATTTTGGAGAAGGAAATTTTGAATTGTTAGTATCTTGTTTCCTAGGTTTGCACTATTAAAGGATGGTCATGCTAGATTGGATCCTTGCGCCATTCTTGGAGATGTTAAAAAGATACCTCCCTGCACTAGTCGGAGGCTCTGAAGTTTCTATGGAAGTCACTTTTGGGGAGAAAGTTGCCTACTGGGGTGCATGAAATGTTGTAGAAATAGGTGAGAAGTTTGTTAGCACCTGAAGGTAGTATTCCCTTTCTTTTTTTCTTTTTTTTAAGATGTTGTTAATGGAAGACAATCTTAACATCTTTGTTTGGACTTGCAAGAGTGTCCTAGAAGAGAACATTTGTGTCTTTTATGAGATATTTGCATAGACAATGCATTTCTTTTGACAATACTTTCATGAAAGCTTTCAAATATGTTTTTTAGTTCTTGTAAAAACATGTATAACTCTATAATATATATAAAACTCAAGTTTTACTCCTTATGAAAGCTTAAAAATGCTAAAATATATACATAATGACCAAAATAAAGTCATGAAATTAAACTCACTTACCTATAAGGGATGAACAAATGGTGCCAACACCAATTAGGCTCTGTTGAGTGGGGATAGCACCAACGTCTGTTATAATAACCATAAAACTCATGAATGATCTATGGGTAACTCTAGGTAACTCTAAACTAACTGTAGCATCATTAGGGGAGTATACGTACTTGACAACAACTAAGAACATAAACACCCACACCCAAGAATATGGAAGAATAAAGAGAAAGAAGACATAATCTATCAGCAAATACATACCTTGAAGCTTGGGGGAGGTAGATTTGAGTGCAATTGAGAGTGGAGGGAATGGAAGAGAGATTTACCGGTAAGGGTTTCAGATTGATAGGGGTTTCATAAATTGGGGTCTCAGAGGATCGGATATGTGATCAGAATGTTATGAACCGGTTTGACTCGATAATTTCGCGGCAAAATCGATGACCCGGTGAGTCAGTGGTTCACATGGTTCAAACCAAAAATAAAATTGTTGAACGAGTCTTAACAAAAAATCTTAGCAAAAGAAAAACATATGGTGAATGAATCGCAAATTGTTGCTTTAGGTCTACTGGTTGTCATATCTCTGTTGCTTCATATCTAGCATTGGTGAGCCTCTACATCTCTGCGACGTCAGATGAATTGTTGCTTCATATGTGAGCTGCACATCTCACTTCGTTAATTGGAAGGGGAGCTACACCTCATTGAGCAAGTGATACAAAGATAGATAGTTGAATGAAGAGGAAAGAACCAGAGAGGAGGACAGGTTGTGTCATGTGTAGCTTAGACAGAGAAGAAAGAAATAGAGGGAGAAAGAAGTGAGGCGGCGTGGCTTGAGAGATAGAGAGAGTGTAGGTTGGTGAGAAAGCGTGGGTTGGTAAGAGTGAAGTAATTTAAGGTTATAGTTTTTTCTTTTTATTTGGATTGTTTTCAAAACTAAAAAATAGCTTGAAAGTCAGAATGGGCTTGTGAAGTATATTGCTTTTTGTTTGTTACAGCTGATTTGGGGATTGGGCATTATGTAGCATCGAAAAAGTAAGTTTTTTAATTTTAAATTTATATATTTTCCTTAAATAATTTAATATGTATGTGTCTTACAATTCATTGTCCGAAAATAAAATATATGTATTTTATGATTTGAATATATTAATTATTAATTATGCACATACTTTTGTATTTTATTTTTATTTATATGAACACAAATTTTAAAGAAGTGTTAAATTGTCAATTATTTTGTTAATTTATTATATTTATTTGAATTTATATATATATATATATTTGTTTAAATATGTCTGATTCAACTAGTAACCTATCGGTTCAACCAATGATTCACCAACCTAGTGCCTTGATCGAGTCAATTACTGAGCTGAGTTTTAAAACTATGGTTTCAGCACTATTTGCGCTTTGAGGGCACTGCTACAACGATCAAGGCATCCCCAGATTCCATCACAGAACAATATGGGACCACTATGGCAGTCATCAAAGTGCTAGAAACCCCTAATATCATGGACCGCTATAGCAGTGACAACAACACCAACTTCTACATTTTTAGGTCTTACTTGCATCTAGGGCCTTCTCAGCAACACAGGTGGGTCTTAGGGGACCCTGAGGCTATACAAAACTTGTTTAGAGACACATGTGCTTGAGGTATTACATATTCACCCTTATTGAATATCTTAATTAACGACTTATATCTTATCTTATCATCAAATATCTTTTCTTCATATATCTCCAGTCTCTTGAAAATAGGAACCTAACTGCTCTCATTTGTACTCTTGTATCTCTATAAATATCCCTCTAAATAGAGTATTTGAGAACACATGCAAAGGTATGCTTACTTTCTACTATTAACTTGAGGAGCATAAGCCTCCAGTTTATAGTATGTGGGTACATGGGAAGTGTAATGAACAGAAACCTCCAGTAATGCCTTCTAGTTGTGCAATGTGTCAATGTTCTGAAAATCGGACCTCCTTCTGGTCTAGGCAAAGGGTAAAAATCGACGCTCTAAAAAATCAGTCAAAGATTGGGAAAACCGATTAAAAACCCACAAAATTGCCTGAATTAGAGCAGGTTTTGGCAGTCAAGTGATTTTGAAAAAACGAATGTAGAAGGAAAAGGATGAACTGCCATAACCACCATTCTACAACTTAACATCATTTGAACCACCACAGAGAAAAAGAAGGTTGCTGCCTGGACAGAACTGTGCTCCCATTGCTGGTCCTCAAGCTCAGTTCAACCTCATGTCTTAGCCATGGTTGTGGTGAGAAGATGAGGGAAGATGGTTATTTTGTGTGTTGAAAGTTGAAACTTGATTGAAGCTTGGAAGAGATGTAGGATGGCGGATGACGGAAGTGAGTAAGTTAGGTTAGTAATGGGTTTTCATTGGAGAGTGTGAAATATTGAATTAGGCCATAGAGTTAGTTAGTTTTTTTTTTTTTTTTGCTGGTAGTGTATAGCATGCTACATTAATATTGGGTTGGGCCACATTTCTTTATGTAATGCATAGTATTAGTTCGTGGTTTTATTTTATATATAAAATATCAATAAAACAAAACCATGCATATGATATTTTGTATATACAATATTAGTAGAATTTTATTATATTATTATTAATAAAAAGTTATCTTTATTAAAAAAATTTATTTAGTCACTTATAAATAATTATATATATATATACCGGCTATATTCCAATCGAACCTCCAGTTGAACCTCTAAACTAGTACCTCATTCGATTTGATACCTGGTTCGATTTTCAAAACCTTACTATTTGTAGATTAGCCAACATCCGATCTATCCTTTTTTTTCTTGTTTTACAAACATTGTTCCTTTTTGGAACATCCTTTTTCCTTTTCTTTTTCTTTCTTGGTACAGTGGAGGCCCATAGGGCCATTTTTCTAAACTTTTTATTCCTCCAATAGTAGCATAAGTATTAAGCCAGATGCACTTGAGGTGAAGTTAGTGAGTGACCTCTGTGTATGTGCACCCGGGTTTGAAGCCAACCAGCAGCAGTTGATGGAGCCCATCCGCCCTACCCCCCACAACAACAAAAAAAAAGTATTAAGGTCACATGCCAAATGACATACTAGAAATGATGAGTTATAGCATTGCAAGCTAAAGATAAAAAAGACATCAATATATATATATATATATAAACAGACTACAATGAATTTGCATATACTCTCAAATTACCTTAATTTTGAAATTAGTTTAATTTTGATTTAAAGTACACTTGAAAAAAAATACCCATACACGAAGAGTGAAAATGTTATAATAAATATATGTTTTATTTTTATAATTTTTTTTACTATTTGTTGAAGATGTAGAACCACATAAATGATAGTTTATTAAGAAATGGAATGTGAAACAATAGATCATTGATCTTTTATTGAAAAAAAAAGAGACAATCTTGCAGTAAATAATTGTTAACAATTAAAATATGAAAGCATTTAAAAAAAATCAATTGAAAAAGTTTTAAAAAAAGTCATCACAACCAAAAAATCATAAATATTGCAAGTAAAAATTTAGTTATCGATAAATGACAATGAAAGAATGGGAAGAGGGAGAATGTGGCATCAATAATTAGACTACCAATTAATTAGTATAAATGATGATTACAAAACTATCCGTGCCACAAACGTGGTTTACAATGAAGAAAGTTGGGATTTTGTGTCCAAAATAAAATGTGGATGGTGCTAACCCTAAACCCTAAATACATAGTTGCAGTTGCAGCCCATACATACATTGTCTCACTTAGGCTCTGTTTGGCAAAGGAAAGAAATAGAAAGGAAGAAAATAGAGTGGAAGGAAATGGAGAGGAAGGAAATTGAACTGATTTTTATTTTTCATAGGTTTGTTTGAATGAAAGGAAAATGGGAAGAAAAGAAATTAAAAAAATATTAACTTGTTTTATTTGTTTGGATAGAAAAATAAAAAGAAAGAAAGAACAATGATATCAAATGACTTTTTTATCTTTATATTACAAAAAAACAAAAAGGTTATTTTTCATAAAACTATCTAAAAAATTATTGAAAAATTAAAATTAGATACAATCTTATCATAAAGTTATTTATCAAAATAATATAAATAAATATAATAAAAATTAATCTTATACATATTTATATAAATCATTAAAGTCAATATCTTATTTTATATTTAATAATTTTATTAATTAATATCAAATAGAAAATGTAACTATTTTTTAATATAACAAGTTTAGAATAATATCAAGCTAATAAATAAGAAAATATTAATAAAAATAAATTATTCAAATTTATTTAAATAAAAATATTAAAGTCATCAATATGCAAATTTATTTAAATAATGAGCATGGGTATTTTTGGAAAATATAAATATCACCCTATCCCTCAACATTTTTCCACCCATATAGGGAAGAAAAAAATTTGGGTGGACCCCACATACTTTTTGGTACTATTTAATATTTCCTTTCTCAATTTCCTTTACACCAAACAGCGAAAGATTACTTCCTTTCCCCCACTTTCCTTCATTTTCCAATCTTTCCCCTCTATTTCTTTTCAAACAAACAAAGTGTTAGTCGGCCTTGTATTGTAATTTGAATTTGATTCTTACACTTTTCTAGTTGGTAGATAATTTGTAAAAATCTCTATAAACACTCAATGAGTCATTAGTTACATCTGACTCTAGATGAGGTTAGATTTTCTCTCAACCTAAATGTTTAAACTATCTTAAAAAAAAAAAAAGAAAACTCTATATTGCCGGGCAGCAATATCCTGATGATAAACAAACATATACCAATACTAATTACTATAATACAAATTATGCGGCGTAAGGCACTCGCACAATTCCACTATCAAATCTAGTGGGAAAAAAAATCAGGTGTTAAATACAAAAAAAAAAAAAACTCTTGGTGTCTTGTTTCAAAGACAAATATCTCTCCATTTCCAAAGCTAAATCTTCTCTGCACGAATGTTTCATTATTTTTTGTAATGAATTTTTCATTATTTAAATAATATTAATGTCATTTTAACACCTAAAAGTGGGTGTCTCACTTAGACAACCAAAAGTGGGTGTCTCGCTTAGACACCCACTTTATCATTATTGGATGGAATGGTGGTCCCCACTATTTTCACCTATCCATCACATTCAATGGTGATAAAGTGAGTGTCTCACTTAGATACCCACTCTTAGGTGTTGAAATAGCAATACTCTTTAAATAAACCTCGTAGTTTTACTTTCACATAAGTCCCAATGGAACTCGCTGAAACGTGCCAATGCAATTTGGCGCACTTTTGAACCAACTGATCATTAGTCCAAAGCCTCTCCTCTGAGTGCATCCTACGCCAGTGCTATGCAAGACGTTATCTTCCATAGCTGTCCATGTTGACATTTTTCAAAGTTCCTGTGATGGATGGATATCACCCGTAACCCCAATTAAAGATATCTCTTAGGTGAGCTTGTAAACCAACTAGTAGGGGTTTAGGGCTAGGATACATGTGGTTTCAACTTTATATATATATATATAAATCAAATATTTGTCATATAACTATACATGTATGATCAAGATTTAAAAATGTCATTGATGATCACATAATCATTTAAAAATATTAAGCTATTTTATATTTTAATCTTGATCATGTAAGATCCAACGACCTTTATTTGCCCCTTTCACTCTCACAATAAAATATTGCTCTCACTTGATTTGTTCCCTATATATATATAACGATTATTAGGCAAAGTTAAAAAGGGAAGCATGATCATCTTTGATGACTAGTCCCTTCCTCTATATATATTATGTTCATTAACAAAGTTGAAAGCAAAAGAAATTGAGGCAGTATCATGTTGGTGAAGGTAGAGAAAGCCATGCCTGTGAGAGAGGAAGGTGTTGATGATCTTAAGGGAACAATACCCTTGAAGCAACACTTTGTCCTGGTACATGGCATAGGTGGAGGAGGTTGGTGTTGGTATAAAATCCGGTGCCATATGGAAAATTCTGGTTACAAGGTCTCATGCATAGACCTCAAGAGTGCAGGGATTGATCAATCTGATGCTGATGTTGATTCTGTTCTTTCTTTTGATGATTACAATAAACCACTCATGGAATTCATGTTTGCTTTGCCTGAGAATGAACAGGTTTTGGTTCTTTTATATATATATATATATAGCTCTTTCTCTAAAACTGACCCTATTGTGCGATGTTCTTGCTGTAGGTGATATTGGTGGGGCATAGTGCACGAAGGTTGAGTATTACCCAGGCCTGTCACAAATTTGCAAATAAGGTCCGTTTAGCTATGTATTTAGCAGCAACCATGCTCAAGTTGGGATTCTTGACAGATGAAGATCTAAAAGATGTAAGTCCTTTTCAGCAAAACATGTGTTTTTGTTCTATATTTGATGTTTCACTACTCCTTATTTGGTTTCTGAACATTGAATTCAATGTAGCATGAATATCTTGTGTCTCTTATTTTAGTAAATATCAGCACGAGGTGAATGAGCTGTCTAGTGTGTGTGTGTGTGTGTGTGTATACACACGAACATGGGGTGAGAATATGATAGTGATGGTGACATTAGCTTAGCTTCCATCGTTGTCCAATCTTTGAACAAAGTTTTCCCAGTATGGTTGATGTTGATGCACTTAAAAAATTATGATTGCCAACTGTCTTCACAAATCTGTGGCTTACTGCCCTTAGGTACGCACCTACTTTCATACTTTTCCAAATAGTCCCATGTACCAACAACCTACTAGCAGCTGTTCAACAATAGGGGAATTTATTTAACATAAAGTGTAGCCAAAAAAAAAAAAAAAAGAGTGATGCTTTCTTTTGCCTTATTTAGGAGAAAGTGCTTAACTATTAGTTCATTATATTAACAGACATTTTATTAGTTCTTTAAAAACAAGTGTATAATAAATGTATCATGAAGCTAATTTTTGTATCAATTATAATATTATGCCATGTTGAAATCCATGGCAAAGTAGGGAAATAAGAAGAGAGAAAAATAGATAGAATAGAAAATTCTCTTACTAGAATGAAAAATGATGACTACCGCACATTTGTGATTTATATAATGTTGGGGAATAACTAATTACACAACCTCCAAACTAATCTTAATTAACAACTTGTAACAAACTAAAACTTCGTATACACTGACAAATATATGTTCGAATGATCTTAAGAATATGCACATCACAATTAATGTGATAATCTAATAAAATTACTTCACACAGTGTTTCAAGATTTGAATCTAAAAAGACAGAAAATACACATATTTAGTGCATGCATGGTTCACACTTCACATTCATATGAATGCAATACTGCAAAATAACGCTACTGATACACTTTTAAGTTAGAAGGCAGTGCCTCTCATTTTTTTTTTCAAGGTTTGACAACAATTTAATGGTAATTTTATAATATGGTCAATGAAGTGGGTGCTTTCTCTGTCCGTTCACCTAATGCGTTCTGACTTCTGACCCCGAGTGCATGTGGTTTTTATTATAATCGGAACAGATTTTGATTCAGAAAATTTAGTTTCTAACATTAACCCAATATTCTAAGATCCTCTAACGTCTACTAGCAAAAGCCAATTTTCTTCATTCATAATCATCACTTCAGCTTCAATCAATCTAATAAATTTTCCTGTTACGTTTCTCCTTCAAACGTGTGTCTATTATCATCAATAATTTTGTGGCATCTAAATCCCCACCAAAACAACAGACTTTGAATAGTACTATTTTCACTCACAATGTGTGGAACTTTGTATCGACACATTTTCATATGCTATTGGATGAAATATGATACCTAAATTAAGTGGGGTCCTAACTCCATCCAATGATAAATAGGAGTCAGACAATATGGGGTCTCACAAAGTAAGAGTATAAATAGCATTCTATCTCATAATTATATGCATCTTTTTGAGCCATGTTGTTTTGTTTTGAGACAAGACATTGTCAAATCTATTGCCTTTTTTTTTAACTCAACTTTAGTGGGTGCTATACTGGTAGTATATACTTATCCGACAGCCATGTTCCTCAGGTCAATTTTGTCCTCCAGACTTAAGTGATAATAGCAAATTCACTGTGTTCAACACACCTCCAATGATTGAAAAGAAGAAAACAAATAATGATCACCTAATTGCTAATTTTGCATGATATCTAGTATATTGCAGCTCTTGTATAACTTTTTGTGCCTCTAGTTAATCATAGACATATAATGATGCTCACAAAGTGTTTTTGATTTGTGTCAAGCAGGGTGTACCTAACCTATCTGAGTTTGGGGATGTGTACCAACTAGGATTTGGATTAGGACAGGATAAGCCTCCAACCAGCGCTTTGGTGAAGAAAGAATTTCAATGTAAAATTATCTATCCTTTGAGCCCTCACGAGGTACACTATAAAAAAAGCACATGCATGGCATGCTATCTCTATAAAACTTTTTTAACCTATGCTCACTTTCTAGGGGTACCCGACAAGCCATATACTTGCTTGTGTATCATCAATTTGATTTTCATCTTCTGTGTTTTTGCCACTTGTAGGACCATGCATGGTAACTTTAATTTACCCAAATGAAAACATTACATTCCACTAGGGAAAACAAGTCCTCTCATGTGTTTAGTTATAAAATTATATAGAGACAAATAAACACGGCACTTTATAAGGGAGAAGTCAAATATATAAACTTTATTTATTATTATTATTACTATTTTTGACGTGGTGTGTAAACTTTAATTTGAATATTTGTGTGTTATCTAATATTTATATAATATAGCCACCAGATAGGGATTATAAGAGACTTTATTTCTACCTAAAATGGTGTTTTACCCATGCTCAAATTAAGCTAGAGAATAAACGTGGAAATGAGAGTCATATCATATATGTATTCAAAATTTTTGTGTCTCTTATTACTTTCCCTTGCCTGTTTCCTCAATCAAAGAGTTAATATTTTAATAAAACCTTAATGAAGTCAGGAATTTATATTATGTTCAAATCAATTAACTATCAAATCGAGTAAAAGAGACTCGAATATCTTAAACATATGTTCCTAGGTTTGATCTTGAAATTTATATAACAATAAAAAATACTCTTAGGAGAATCTCTACTTGAGAACCCTACCATAGCCTAGGAGATTAGTTTCTCACTAATGGAGTGAGGGACTTTATAGAAAAAAAAAATGTATAATGTGAATTAAATTTTAAGTGTCAAATCAAATAGTTAGGAGATCAGAGAAGAGGATACAAATAAAGGAGACAGATGATTTGAAACACAAATATAATCTTATAAATGACTACTTGAATGTTGTATAGTAATTAATTAATGTCACTTATCATACTGAACTGATTAGCATTATGGCTCAGGATGTGACCTTAGCTGCAATGCTGTTGAGGCCTGGCCCAATCCAAGCATTGAGCAGTGCAAGGTTCATAGAAGGAAGTGGTGGTCATGTTGAGAAGGTGCCGCACGTGTACATAAGGACAAGGCATGACAAGGTGGTGAGGCCAGAGCAACAGGAATCCATGATAAAGAGGTGGCCACCATCCACAGTGTATGAGCTGGACAGTGATCATAGCCCCTTCTTCTCCACACCTTTCCTACTCTTTGGTTTGCTTGTAAAAGCTGCTGCTGCCTTTTGACGTTGGATATGCAAACTAGCTACATCATATCATATCATGTCTTATATATATATGGCCAGCTTGAGAGGCCAACACCCCTGCTTGCTATCCCAAACCATGTGCTGTGAAAAATCAACTTGGTGTGAAGAATATATTGATTAATTGTGTTCCCATCCCTATTAGTTATAATGAATAAGAGATCAGTCCAAAAACATTCCTTCAGCTTTATTCGATTTGCATTTTGGTTCTGTAACTTTAAATACATGGTAATTGGTTCTCAAATATTTTAATTTGCGTGGATCACTACACTTTGTTAATTTATAGGCTTAAAGGGCATTTGGTACGAGCTAATCTATCTATATTATTGATAATATTACTTAAAATTATCTGGGTTCACAATATTTTATTATATTATTTGGTAAAATAATATTATTGGAAATCCATATTACCAAGTAATCCACATTACCTTCCTACTGATAATCTAACTACATTATCCCTAAGAGAGGTGTAGGTGGTAATCTCCCAAAACAAAAAGTTTCACAAAATTACCCTCATCAAATCTGAAATCTCAAACCTCTCACACATTGCATATCACTCTCTTCCGGTTTCCCCCTCGTGTGTATCGCCCCTCCCATAGTTTCATGTGCATTACATCTATGTTCCTTTTGTGTTTTTAACGTTCTGTGCATCCTTTTTTGTTTAGGTTGTCTTCATCGCATTCTTTTAACGGTCTCTGCATTGCTTTTTTCTTTTTCCTTATTGTTTTGTTCATTACATCTTGGTATGCTTAGTATTATTATTTTTATTAGTACATATTAGTATAATAGTTATTATATATAATAAAAACTACCATAATTATTATTATTAGTATAATGCTTATTTTTTTATTATAATAATAATAATAATAATAATACTAATACTTTTCATTATTATAATACTATCAATTATAATGATTTTTATAATGATTACTCTTATATAATAAGGACTATTTTTTTTGTTTGTTGAAGGATATTTTAGTAACACACACACACACACACACACACACACACACACACACACACACATATATATATATATATATATATATATAATGATTAATCTTATATAATAATGACTAATTTTTTTTTGAAGAAGGATATTTTAATAATATATATATATATATATATATATATATATATATATATATATATATATATATATATATATATATATATATATATATTTGACACACCAAAAAATGTAATGGGAATTGCCAGTTACATTCCATGCATATCAAACTCCATGCATATCAAACACCATATTAGAATATTACTGGTAATTTAAAATGTGATAATCTTTCTAAGTGGTAATCTACATTACCAGTAATCTGAACAAGTAATATACCAAATGTCACCTTAATGTTTTGTTAGAGAATGGCATATGAGACACATGTGACGATAAAAGAGTCTCATTTTGATAAGCACATCAAGGCAATAGAGGAAAATAGTATTTCAACTGCATATCTTTTTTAATCTGTATACTAACGTTTGTTGGCAAAATGTAGTAATCTACACATATTGTAAAACATCAAAACCCACTACTATTTTGCATGTTTTCAAAGTAACAAGACCAAATTGCTTGTCAAGTAAAGTTGAGTAGAATGTTGTTTATCAAAAAAAAAAAAAAAAGTTGAAGGGAGTGGTTTTAGACTTTTCTCAATGAATAGTATAGTTATCACCAATAATCCTATATAATTCCTATATATTGTGTTTTGTAAGATTAAAATAATCATGAAGAATGGAAATTACTAAGATAATTGAATAAAATATAAGTTTAATTACCATTGTTTTCCTTTTTGTTCCATTGTTTTATAATGTTTTTATTTGTATTCCTTTAAATTGTTTTTTTCCTTTTAACATTTATTCCTACCAAAACTCAGGTAATTATTTTATCCGATCGTATCAAAATTAATTTATCAAAAGAATTGATACAGTAAGTGTAGGATTTTTGTTAAGTACCTAAATAGCGGTATGAAAAAGGATGTACTTTTAAAAATGGTTTACAAGGAAAGGAGAATAATACTGCAAAGTCTACTAATACAAGTATGTCACAGGTGGGGGTGGAATTAAAGGAACATTCATCAGGGGCCTTTAACCCTACATTCTCCTTAAGTTGGCCCAGTCAATTTAATAAATAAACTACTAGGTCAAAGATTTTTTTTTCCTTAAAAAAAATATCTAAGCAGCTTGGACTATATGTAATAATAAAAATAATTTATTGAACCTAATAGGTCAATCTATTTAAATTATTATTTATTATTATTTAAAAAAAATATAATGATAATAGAAATATTTTAATCTATTTAAAAATAGAATTTTTTATTTATTCAATAACCCTTTTCTGCCTATTTAAAAATATATTTTCTCACATATTTAGAAGTCTTTTTTAGGTTATTTAAGGATAGGTATTTTGATATTTTGACAAAATTATAATCAAATAGATTTTTAAATAGGCTTTCAAACAAGGTTGGACTTTTAAAAATATTAGGCTAAGACTATTAAAAATTATTTTGTTAAGTAATATACCCAAATATAAGAGATAATATATATCATATTTATTTAAACCAAACATAGTCTAACCGAGCTATTTCCACCCGTAATCACATGCATACTTATACATGACTAATAAGCTATAAAGCACAGACATTGACATTGACACGAGACATGATATGGAGACACATCAAATCCAAACCATTACAAGACACAGACATGATATATATATATATATATATATATAATTTTTTTATTTTGTTGTATGATTCCTTTTTTTTTTGTCAACATTTTTTTTATCATGTTTGTATAATTTTTTTATCTAATTAACTGTTCTTTTTTTTTTTGTGATCAACTGAAAAATTTTCAAAATGAAATAGCCTAACAGTACATGTCCAACTAAACAATTAGAGTTGGTTTTGGGATCATGTTGATATTAAAAATTTTAAAAAAATAAAGAAATCAACTCAAGCGTGTCAACGCTGTGTCCATGTGAATAAGAGTCATATTCAGCCATGTCTAGCATGTGTTTAAGCTTAGAAAAATTATTTTTTAATTGGACACGTAAAGACGCATGTTTGACACATATCATGTGGGCCTCCACGTCCGATGCGTGTCTGACACATGGACACACCACCAAATTGTTGTGTCCATGCTTCTTAGTTAATAAGAGATATTACTACCTAACGCTCCATTCAAGAAGTTGAAAATATTAAATATGTTTTACCTTCTAAGTTGACTCATTTAAATGAATAATTTGTGTCCTATCTTATTAGTAGTCCAATTGGTAAAATTTAAGGATGTATAAAAGAGAAAAGTAAAATTTAATCTCTATATGTGATCTTTGTCGAACATATGACCATCATTCATTCATTTATAAAAATTATTTGATTCAAATTTAGGTGAATTGGAAGTGGCAATGAGTGGCGACAAGGGTGAGAGTGGTGGCACGGGGGGTGGTGGTGGTAAGGGCATGAATAAATGGCATGGTGGCTACATTTTCCAAGACAAGGTATAGGGAGAAACCTAAGACCTTTTTGCACTTTTGAGGAGGTGTTCCTTGTTAGTGGGCGGATCAAGGTCTCTCAGAAGGAACCAAGAAGCCTTAAGTTGCTCTTCGACTCTCAACTCTATGAGGAATTTGCTGTCCCATGGAAGGATGCTATAGTGGTCAAAGCTCTGGCCCTACAAGTGGGGTACAACATCATGTGGGATCGGCTAAAGATGATTTAGAAAACCATAAGGTTTGATTTGGAGAATGTTGGCAACGATTGTTTTACGGTGAAATTTAACCAGTGGGGGGATAGGGATAAGGTGATTGGGGGAGGGCCCTGGATGTTGCAGGATCTTTATATTATTGTTAAGAATTTGGCTCCCCAATTTGACCCTTGTGATAATTGTTTTGAGGGACAAAGGTTTGCATTTGTTTTTCCAGTCTCAATATGATGTACTACAAGGAGGGAATTATCAAAGCCATTGCCATGGTAGTCAAGAAGTCAATTTAGGTTGATATGGCCACTTGCTTGATGGAGAGGGGTTAATATGCTCAAGTAGGAAGGTAGGAGCTACGTGCATGAATTAGTAAAGCAGTTCAAAGCTTTCTATATTATTCTCTTGGAGACTCATACACCTTTTTCTAGGGTGAAGAACTTCTAGCATAAGATAGGCTATAAGGATAAGGGTATTGTCGAGGCCCATGGGCATGGAGGCGGTATATGGGTGTTGTCTTTCGTCCTAGGGTGATTTGCTCTGTGGTGCATATCTTTTCGCAGATGGTGAGACTGTCAAGCTGTGCTATGGTGGTAAGCCTTGGTTCTGTAGTGCAATGTATGCAAGCTTGATTCCTTCGGTGTGAAAACTTCTATGGACTCACATTTCCAATCTAAAGGAATCAATGCATGCCCCGTGACATCTTTATAAACAGTATAGGAAACTAAGAGTAGACTTGGATGGTCAAAATACTATTCATTTTAAAAGTTACGATTTTTTTAATAAAATATGTTAAATCTGGAAATTGATGGGTCAAGCATTCTAAAAAGAAAGGTTAAGAAATTTAAATTGTCATAATCCTCAAGATGAAAACTATATATTTAAAAAGGTTATAGGGACTTCAAAAGACTCAAGGGAGGTCAAACTACCTAAGGATATTATTATAATTGCATTAAAAGTATTTAAGGGATATTTAAGGTTCAAAGAGATTTTTTAGGAAAAAGGTTGTAAGAATAATGGGAAAGATCTCATAACATATTAGCACCAAGACTTCCATAACCTTTTTAGAAATACTAGGGAATTGACTTGATGACATGGGATATTTAATATGGGATTGTCTATGAGAATTCGTATGAGATTCCATGCTGTAAGATTTTATGACATGCCTATTGTATAAATGTAAGACTTTGCATGAGATTTTATTCTGAGATTTGTGACATGTCTACTGTATAAATGTGAGACCTTGCATGAGATTTTATGACATGTCTATTGTATGAATGTGAGATTTTACATGAGATTTGATGAAACATGATACATGATAATGGTGAAATTTAGCAATGATAGTTTGAAAAAATGGACTTGAGCTAAGCAAAGATAAAGTCTAGAAAAGTGGACTAAACCTCATGGCTGAATGCCTTACATCGTTAAAAGGTTGTGGAGATGGCCTCGGTATGAGGTCATTACCCTTAGGATGGTCTAAAGCATTGATGCATTTATCCTGTGAGTAATATGTTAATGAAAGAGGATAAAGTGTCATGCATGAACATCATGAATAGAAATGCTTATATGATTATAAAGTTTGCAAAGAGATTATTAATTGAAGTATTGAATGGTAATTGATGACTTATGTTACAAATGCCTCTGCTAATGATTCAGGATTAGTTTAAAAGCAACTTCACTTTGATTAATCACGTTTATGAGAAGTTTGATAATTGAACCCCTACGGCCAAAGTGGTTGGAGTGACAATGATGATACAATTAGTGCCAAGTTGAAACTCCTACTGAGATGTCTAGTATTTCTCACTCCTATATATGTTCCGTTGTCACCACCAAATATCAATGGACCCTAATTATCAAAGGGAAGGGGAGCTTTGCTCCCTAAGGTAGGACCCGCAGAGCATGGTGTGCCTAGGGGAAGGACCACCCCTGACACACCCCCTTTGGTGGTCCCAACATAGGTGAGGGGTCGAGTGGAGTAGTTGGTTGCTAGTTATTGATGTCTCATCCGACTCCTGGGGAGCACTATCTGTGGGATTGGTGCTCATCATCGAGCTATCCTCCAACTCGGAGGTGGAGATCTTAGAGCCTCTGGTCATGGAGCCATTGAACGTTGTGCTCCTATGGCAAATAGATGGTGGATACACTACAAGAGGGGAGGAGGACCCCAAGGAGGACCTAAAGCCTATGGAGGATGATGACGTGGAGCTGTTTGTACCCTTTGGCTTTGATTATTTCATGGACGACTTCATAGAGGACAAGGAGGAGTTCCCTCTAGTAGAGGACCCCGTAGAGGAGCCAATGGAGATCATTATCTCTGACTATGAGCTACACAGTGATGCCAATAGTAAAGCTTCGGGTTAGATGCCTGCCAGGCCGAGGACTACTACCCTACCTCCTTAGAGATCTACCCCATAAAGTTACACTTGTCTATTGCTGTTTATCTATATGTTGTATCTCCCTTCGTTATGTATTAATGTTTATGAGTAGTTATTTATTTACTGTCCTTATTTGTATTTGGTATTGGAAACTTGTGTTGCATCTGCCTATGTGGGTAATATCATGTAAG
Organism: Dalbergia cultrata; assembly: GCA_031216105.1. Lineage (NCBI taxonomy): Eukaryota > Viridiplantae > Streptophyta > Magnoliopsida > Fabales > Fabaceae > Dalbergia > Dalbergia cultrata. The sequence continues at coordinate 41,321,436 of CM062352.1, forward strand.
CTCATGCTGAAATTATGGATATTTATGTTGTGTTTTGTATACTATGTGAAGTGTATTAATATAGCAATGTTACTTTCGCTTAATTAATTGTAAGTGTAAATACTATGTCATACCAGAACTATGACTTACGTTTTCATTCACGTGCCAAGCTTAATCTTGAAAAGAAAAAGGTAGACTTATACAAAGAAAAAAATTCCACTACTTTCTTAAACTTTAATTTCTAATAAAAGTCGGTCAAAGAGCAAAGGTAACTGCTAATAGAGTCTGTGTCTATCAGGGTGTTACATAAATCCTTAATGGAAAGATTTCATTTTTTCATCTTTTCTTCCCTTGTTGCGGTCTTGAAATTGGTACTCCCTACAAGTAGATCGGGGAGCAACATTAGAATCTAAGTGCCCAAGCCTCATCGGAATCTCGTCAGAGACTTTGCCAGAGGGGTTATTAAAGTTTGCCTCAAGTTGGGTTGGCTTTGCAAAATGAAAAGGAAAGTGGGATATATTTACAATTACAAAATAAAGAGACCCTCTTTTTTTAAAAAAAAATTTAAGTGCAATGGATATTTTAGGAACTTTAATTATGAGGACTAACCTTGGTCCCTAACTTTCCTGGGCCAAGGAATCCTTCACCAACTTGGTTTTATGATGACAATTGTGATCTTGTGGGTTTTTGTTCTATATATGATTATGCAATCTTGTTGCTCCATGCGAATGTGGGGTGTTGGATCTTTTCTGATCAACTTATCAAGTAAAAAAAAAAACTGAAAAAATAGTTTTGCCCTCAAGTTTGGAACTTCTGACTTAAAATATTTTTGGATTGAATAAATTTACATTTTTTTTTCAGGTCTAAAAGGAAACAAAATTTTATCCTATAACTTCATGATAAACTATTTAAAATCCTCATCACTAATTCAATTCTAATGGCTTACAACAAATTTGCTATTTTTAATTAAAAAAAAACCTTATCAAGATGTGGAGCATTATACTACGAGACCCATTTCATATTTTTATAACAATTATTCGCTGTATCAATGTATCCTCTTTGGCTTTAAAGCTGTGCAAAATAAATAACATGAGTCGTCCCAGATGACAGAAAAAGAGGCATCTTCTAGCAAAACCAGTCACTTGTATTCTTTTACAGCACAATGAACGGATAAAACAAAGAGAAGAATACGTCAATGTCAACATATTACTTTAATTTTAATGTAAGTAAATATTTATTGAATTGTTGAACAATAATTGACCCACTCAATAGGGTTAGCTCATCTTATCAACCTTATACTCATGTACCATAATAATTTGGGTTTGATTCTAAGACTTCTTCTATTAGTGGATAATATATTCTATAAGACTTCTATAATTGGAAATGAGCTTCTTTCTTAACCTAAACTTTTCCTAACCAAACAATATTCGACCAACAGGGCACGTGCACATGAATGATGTTCATAGATGAATTCAGTAATGTGCATTCAACGAAAATTGAGATTCAATGATTTAGGACATATTTCGTTTACCGTTTTCAATTTTTCAGTTTTCGTAAACAAAAAATTGAAAAAACTAAAAATTAAAATTTAATTTTTAATTTTCTTTTCATAAAAACTAAAAACAATAAATCAATCAGGTCCTCCTCAGTGATCAATAAATTGTTAAAAATAATTTGAGAATTTGATATGCGTACGCAAAGAAAGGGAAGGAATTGCGTATACGTACGTCCACGCTATCTTGTCTTTGTGTTGCTTCGCTTCCGGTTCATTGAAGCTGATCCCAAAAGCCAAGCCAGAGAGGTTTGATTCCATATTTTAATTATTTTTTAATAATAATAGCGAGAAAATTTTTTAAAAAGTACTAAACAAAAAGAGAGAGGTTTCCTTCCACTTTTCATGGTAGCATTTGGAATTATCATAAATAAAAATTAATTTAATTTAAATTAAATTGATTTGATTTATAAGTTAGATTTCATGTTTAAAATCAATAATATTTGGAATAATTGAAAATTAGAATTGATTTGGTTTAAATTAAATTTAAGCTTAAAATAAAATAAAATCAATTCAAACTAAAGTTCAATTTAAAAAAAATTCCAAAATTAAAACAATCAGATCGCATTAGATTTGGCCGATCAAATTTAAAATTTTGAATATGATATTTAATTTGCAAATTAAATTAATTTTTATTTTTATTGGTGAATATAATTTCTATACATTAATAGTGTAAAATTTTCTTATATTGTCATCCAATCAAATATTCTATTTGCATTATTTTTCAAGTAGTGGTGTTAAATTTGATCACTTTTACTGAGATAACTATATATGACTAAATAATAATGTAAAAAAAATACATGAAAATTAAACTTGAAATTCACAATGACAATACTTTCTAAAGCCACTTAAATAGTAGATTAATTACCATAGATTGAGTAATGGTAGGACTCCTTCACTTCTTAGGATTCAAACCCTTAACTTTGTAGGTAAAGTTCACTCAAATTCAACCCATTCCCATTGAGCTAACCCCCATTAGGTTGTCCCATATTGTAGTTAATTGTTGCTTAATTGTCTCCATAGAGTCAAATTAATTTGTTTTTTTCAGAATTTTTTTTACAATAAGATATTATGGAATAGAGGGTTGGGGTGAGACTCGAATGAAATAGAGGGTTGTGGTGAGAGTCGAATTCGTCATCATATCGAGACGTGTAAAAGTCTATATGAGTGAGAATCTGTTTACTTTAGAAATAGGTCTTGCATACTTACTTCATTCATTAACTCTCCATCTATATTAAATTTAATCAATTCGACCATTGATATATGTTATATTATATTAATGATCAAGTATGTCCAATTTCAAAAAAATTAGACAATAATAGCTATGCAATCTATTAATTGATATTTATTTATATTTTTGAAAATATATTATCCATCGAAATAAAATGAATGAATAAATTATCAAATTATTTTCGAATTGTATAAAATTTTATATGCTTAATCCCCTTGGTGGGAACTTTAAATTCAACAGTTGGATTGATATAATTTCATATCCGTCAAAATAAAATGAAATGATGAACTATCAAATTATTTTCAAATTATATAAGACTTTATATACTTGATTTTCATAGTACGAACTTTAAATTTAATGGTTGAATTGATATAATTTTATATCCGAAAAAAATTATTAGCTAAAGTAAGTAGGCCAAGACTTATTCTTGAAATAAATGGGTCCCAACTCTATACGTTATATATATATATTATTTTTCATCGCTGCATCACGGAAGCGGCGAAAACGAAAAAGCCGTCGTCAAAACTAAATTCTCTATTTAATATTTTTCCATAAAAATATTATTATTCTGGCACCATCCATATTATGTTTTTCCTTCCTTAACGGTTTCCTGCCATTCCTGTGTCTGCTTTGCATTCTCCTCTATGTGGGTGAACCATCAACCTTCTCTTCCAAAACTTGTTCTATGCTAATATTTTGCTTCATGTTTCTTTTCGCTTTTTTTTTTTTGTTAAAAGGATTTTGTTGTTCCATTGAAACAATATATATATTTTGATGCTATGTCATCTCATCATTTGAATTAGTCTGAATTGCATTTTTCAATCCTTCTCTGTAATAATATGATGATGGAATGTTTATCTTAAGATTCATGAATTCAACAAAACCTTGTATGTTAACTTGTCTGAGTTGGAACATTATTTGAAACTGCTTATGCCAGCCCCTCTAATTGAAAGAGATGCTATTTATTTGGATTATTCCTCCCTCCCCTTTTGTAGCTATGTTTTTCTTCTTTGAGCTTTGATTTCACTTTGTGTTTAAACCTTAGTTGCATTCGGTAGTGCAATTGTGTGTAATTAAATATTCCTTCTATTCTATACACTTCCTATTTAATGCAAACTTGAAATAATAACTGTTCTGTTGTCTTGAAATTACAGCACTGACAATCTGATCTTCATGAGTTTGAGGAGCACTGCTGCATCCACTGTTTCCGGTAAACCGGGAAGCAATAACAATTTCTTCTTCTGGATTTTGGTTTGCTTGTTACCAAGTTTTCTGGGAGCTCCTCAAGTATATGCTCATTTCCAAATAATAAATCCCACTTTTGTTGGGTTCCCATCTTCTATCATTTGTGGTCCTCAATTTTTGAAAAGCCATATCTATATATAGTATTACTAAAGATTCTTAGTCATTTTCTTGTAATCTCCTGATTTTATCAAAGAACCATGGTTTCCTCTCAGTTCTCTACCTTAAATGGGAATAGTCCACAGAAGCCATTCCTGAACCGGTTGCTTCTTCCGAGTGGACCACCTGATGTTTTGCCTTCTGATTATGTCGACACTGAATTTTCCGACGTGTTTGGTCCAGCTCCTGTTGAAGCCTCAATAGCAGTGAGCTCTGAGAAACCTGGAAATTTGGTGGTTGCACCAGTTTCAAGAGAAAAGGTTTACAATGATCCTTATGTCATTCACATCCGCTCCCATTCTTTGCTCGCCCCCACTCCATATATCGATGATCGGTCCTTGGCGCTTAGCAAGCTCACATTACAAGAGACAGGAGATGCATTGGAGCTAGTGGAGAAGGAAAATTCTGTTAACAATGCTGCTGAAAAGGAAAACAATTTAGAATTCAGTAGTTGCAATCTGAATCATCAGGCTATAGGAGTTGAGGATTTCGAAGTTTTGAAGGTTGTTGGGCAAGGTGCATTTGGTAAGGTGTATCAGGTAAGGAGGGCTGGTACTTCAGAAATATATGCTATGAAGGTCATGCGCAAGGATAAGATTATGCGGAGAGATCAAGCTGAATATGTAAAATCTGAAAGGGATATACTGACAAAGGTGGACCACCCTTTTATCGTGCGGCTCATATACTCATTCCAAGTAATGATTTTTCCTGAACAAAGTTAATTGCCTTATCTTGTGTTTCATATTATGTCAGTAGATTGCAGAAATGTATTATTAGTACTTTCATATTTTCATAATTTAACCAGTTTTGTACTTGCAGTCCAAATATAGGTTGTACCTCGTGCTTGATTTTGTCAATGGTGGTCACCTTTTCTTTCAGCTCTATCGCCAAGGCCTATTCAGGTGCATTGTAAGCTGCAATTTGTGACTTACTATGAAATGTAACACATAGCATATCTGTCTTACACATGATCCGACTTCTGTCAGGGAGGATTTGGCACGCTTCTACGCTGCAGAGATTATTAGTGCTGTTTCTCATCTTCATGCAAAGGGTATAATGCACAGGGATCTCAAACCCGAAAATATTCTTCTCGATGCAGATGGTCATGTAAGATCACATGACCATACCTGTGTGTCTGTTTGTCTGCATTAGGCATGCCACATGCCTGTGTTTCGAAAAAGGTTTTGTGATTTATATCTGATTTCTATCTTACTGTATTGTGGAATCATTCATGTGTTTGATATCAGGTTGTGTTAACGGATTTTGGCTTGGCTAAGCAATTTGATGAGACTGCAAGATCAAATTCTATGTGTGGAACTTTAGAGTACATGGCCCCTGAGATTGTTATTGGGAAGGGTCATGATAAGGCAGCTGATTGGTGGAGTGTGGGAATTCTAATGTACGAAATGCTTACAGGGAAGGTCAGTGTCATCGGTGTGTTTGAATCCTCATTTAGTATGAAATTGTTATCGTTACACAAGTTTTTTTCTGTTCCAATTTGACTTATGCCTCTATCGGGCATCTAATCTACTATTAAAGATGGAGCTCGGATATCCTTGAACTTGATAAATTAATTTGATAATTATGTTAAATGCATATTTTCTGTACTGGTGAAAAATAATTGATTCAATTCAATGACTAAGAAATATAAAATTTGCATCCCTGGCCAGCATCGAATTTAATTTGTTTGTGCATCAAGAACTAGAAGCTAACGTGAAACTTTATTATGTAAACAAGGACATGGTGGTTGATAATATCAACATCCAACTCTTCGGCTAATGAGTAACCAAAATAGTCTGCCGGTGCTTCTTGCTCTGGCTTGAAGTTGTTGTAGTTGTAAACAATTGTGTAATATCCCTGGCAAAAACCCAAAGAAAGGTCACTAGTATCAGTATTCTCAAATTTTCTTGTAATTTCTTGGTCTGTGAAGGTTTGCCTAGTTTTCCTGATCATCCATTATGCTTTGACAGAGTCTGTAATTGATATTTTCTTAAGAATATGAAGCCTATAAGTATTTGATTTTGTATTGCCGATGCACTAATTTGTTGGTCTTCGGATGAGTTACTTTAACTTGCATGAAAATTTCCCTCGAGTTGATCTTATTGTTAACTCTGATTGCAGCCTCCTTTTGCTGGTGGAAATAGACATAACATACAGCAGAAGATTATAAAAGACAAAATCAAGCTCCCTGCATTTTTGTCGAGTGAGGCACATTCACTGTTAAAAGGGGTACAATTTTTCACCCCCATCATACTTTCTTGTGATAGCTAGCTTCATGGAAACATGCATTTTATATTGTTTCTAATGCAAAAGCTTTTCCTAGTAGGGTTCTGAAAAGTCACACTACTTATATGGCACTGATATATTCTCTTGTAGAACTAGTAGTTTAAGGCCTGTTTGGTTTCTGATTTCATTTTCTGTTTTTATTTCATGTGCTATCTATTTTTAGAATTTTGTGAGAAAAATAGTGAAAATAAGAAATAAAAATGGAAAATAGGATTTTATCGTGTTCAGCATTTTTAATATTTTCTTTACAAAATCATGAAAATAGAAAACACCAAAAATGAAGACAGTAACCAAACAGCTTTTTTGTCTCCACAACTGTCACATATTGAGCAACAGGAGTATAATACAGTTTTCCTCTTCAGCTGCTGCAGAAAGATGCCAGCAAGCGCCTTGGCACTGGACCAAATGGCAGTGAGGAGATAAAAAGCCACAAGTGGTTTAAGTCAGTCAACTGGAAGAAAGTGGAAGCCCGTGAAATTAGGCCAAGCTTTGTCCCAGAAGTTGCTGGGAAGCACTGTGTTGCTAACTTCGAGGAGAAATGGACTAACATGCCTCTGCTAGATTCGCCGGCTGCTAGTCCCAAAACAGATGACAAGACCTTCAAGAGGTTCTCCTATGTTGGTTCTCCTGCTCTATGCCTTGGGAGAAATGACTGACTTATACAGCAAAGGTCCAGTTAGGGCAGCCATGTCAATGTAATTTATATGATGACTGAGAAAATTGTATTATTCCATACTGCTCCTTGTCTATGCTTTCTGGTAACTATACAAGCAAGTAGTAATAATTGTTTAATGTGTTCTCCAGTGTGAACTAATTGTCTAAAGTTTACACACTCTTTTATTGCCAACCTGTTGTTCACTCTTTGATGTGTATTCTTCTTCTTACAGAATGATTGCTATCAATGGCATGCTCTTATATCAAATTAATGCTTATGAACTGAAAGAAACAACATAGTCATTTTATAGTTGATTATGTAGCTGATAGTTGATGTTAATTGAGATTAACTGACTAAGCACTTTTATGCTTCCACTGGTTATTATCTCGTGGTTACTTGATGGTGTGATGGGTGGCCTTCTGTATGTTGCGTTCCTTCTGGATAAATAGTCTCTCATCTGCATCATCTGGAGCAAGGGAGGAATAAAGGACTTAGATGACTGCAGACAATGCAGAAGTACTTGTGGCAGAAATTGCAAAACAAGCATTAATTCTTGGTTCTTCCAGTAGAGCTAAATTAAAAAGCATAAACTTGATATATATACATATCAAGCAGAAGCACTTATTCATAGGAGAGGTTACAGCAACAAGCTTATTATTTTGGGTTCTTCTATTGGTGCTAGACAAATAAGGAAAAACTTAAATACACACACCTAGCCAGTAAGCACTTATTGTTGCAGTCACTTCAACAGACATTATTCTTTTGGCTCTCAGTATGGCTAGACTGATAACTGAGAACTACAATACATGTAGAACATGCAAGGATTTATTGTGTACACTACCAAAACAAACGTTCTTTTTATCCTTCTTGCTCTTTCTCTCATGCTGATGCTTCTGGGGTATTCAGATAGGATTGCCAAGGAACTAAACTGTTATGGTTCCTGGAGAATCATTAACACTGGCATTTCTTTTTCCCTCTTTCGCATCAACTTCTTTCTCATTTGAATTGTCTGTTTTCTTATTTGGATCGTCTACAGTGATAACACTCTGAAGTTCTTTATCTTCTCCAGAGATTTCTTCTAGTGATCGGCCTCGTGTTTCTGGTACCAGGAAAGTGCAAAAGAATCCAATCAAGTTGACAGCGGAAAGTGCCATAAGCGCATTCTTCATTCCTGTCACTTTGCTATCTGCACTATCTATGTAGCTTTGGACCACAAAAGCACCAATGATAGCTCCTAATTTTCCTGCTGCTGCTGATACTCCATGGCATGTTGAACGGAACCTAGCAGGGAACAGCTCTGCTGGAACTATAAATGTTGTGCTATTTGGTCCAAAGTTAGCAAAGAATAAGGTAACTCCAAAAAGTATGGCAAACATGAGAGGGTGGCCATTACAATCTGTTGTTGCATTTGAGTCACAGTTAGACTGTCCCCTATATTCTTCATAACGGTACCCCAGAAACCACATAGAAAGAGACATTACAAGGAATCCAAGAAGTTGGATCCTGTACCTTCCAATCTTATCAATGAGGAATACTGTGCACCAGTACCCGGGGACTGTGGCAAACAGGGCTACTATAAACATTGCTTTGGAGAGCTGATACACCTCCTCTATGGCATTCATTTTGGAAGCCTTGTCTACTAGTCCAATGGCTGGGTAGATATCTTTTTGTGTGAGTTGAAGAGTGTAGAAGGCAATATCCAACAAGAACCAGGTGCTGGCTGTCCCAAGAAGGTGAAGACCATGCTTATCAAGAAACTGTGATGAGAAGAGTCCATAAGTGGGGCTATCTGTGGCATCAGACCTGGAAGAATTTGATTCTTCTATAGGCATGCCCTTGTCTAGAACTTTGGCCATATCTTCAACAGCCTTCCTGTGATCTCCTTCCACTAAGGCAGTGTACCTAGCAGTTTCAGGCATTTTCATTCTCCAGTAATAAGTGAGTGCAGCAGGAAACGCACCGAACATCAGCACGATTCTCCAAACAAAATCTCCTTCTGGCTGAGTAGATGCTGCAGGATCAGTTTTGAAATCAACAGCTCGGTAAGCTGATAAGAATAGATGGGAGACAGACATGGCAATACCTCCAGCAACCAATATTCCAACTCCTTGCATTGCAAACACCGCAGCGATGAACCCACCTCGAGTTCTCTTATTGGCATATTCAGACATGATAACAGCTGAGAGAGGGTAGTCTCCTCCAATGCCGAATCCAAGCCAGAACCGGAAGAAGCATAGAGTAGCAACCACACTTTTGGATGTGGAGCCAAAGGAAAGCCCTGATGCCAAGGCACAAAAAACCATGGTTGCAAGAGTTATCCCATAAACTTTTTTCCTACCAAGCATATCACCCAACCAGCCAAAGAAGAGCTGCCCTGCAAGAGTTCCACACAATGCAACACCAGTTATGGCATTGTTGACATTCTTTGGAAGCGTTCCTGGCTCTTGGCTCCGGGGGTTAAAGTAGTAGAGGCGACCGATAAGCTTGGTAACTGCGGTGATACAGAAAAGATCATATGCGTCAGTGAAGAATCCCATCCCAGCAATCACTATGGCCTTGTAATGGTAGCCTTGTGTCTTGGCCTTGTCAAGGGCTGAGAAGACATCCTTACTTGTTGCCATGGCACTCAATGAAGGATGGTATCCGAGGAGAAAGTGTGGGGGAAAGGAAAGAGCAAGAGCATGCTAAGTTTATATAAGAGCTAAACTGTAAACAGGATTACTGGTCTTTTTGGATTTTGACAAAATATGTTGCTTTCTACGAGCTGGGAAATCATCAATTTGGCATAGTTATTGACAGCAACAAGGAAAAGACTTTGATATTTAGGAAAAACACATTGTTTAACATGATGACTGGAAAATCCTTTCCCTTATGTGTGCTAGTGGCTAAGCTGCAATCAGTTTCCTCCCTAAGCTGGCCTACAAAATATTAAACAAAGTGTAGCAAACGGAGGCATTGGTTTTGTTTTTATGTTGTTTCAATTACTGCCTGCATCTACCACTTTTTGTCTCTTTAGGGATCTTAATCCTAAGTTCGCTTTTTTTAATATTCTGTAGTATGTGCATGGTATAGATGAAATCAACAAAGTTTCCAAATACATTTTGCTTGGTTTAATTGACCGATTGCCGTTTATATGGCCTAAGCCGCGTATATTACAAAGACAAGCCTTTTACATTTTTTTTGTTCTCATTTTATATGTGTTTTCACGCTATAACAAAGCAATTTCTAATCTAAGGCTACTTTTGTTAGGAAGAATTTGAAGGGAAGGAAATATAAAGAGGTTGATATAATTCAGTGTTTTAAATCGCGGTTGTGATCATAGTTGTGGTTGTTGCGATTGCAAGTAATGTAGTCATCGCAATGCGGCCGATGCAGCATGAAATTTATCCATGTCTGCAAATTGAAAAAGAACTTGTTGCGGATTGTTGCAACTTTGATGTGGTCCATTTTTGCCCCAATATGGTCCATTGCAATTTGTTGCGGTTCTAATATGGTTGCACTGCTTTTATATTGCGGTCACTTTACATGAAAGTGCATTACATTGCAAATTGTGGTTCGATATGATTACGTTTTAGACCACAATCGCAATATTACGACCGGTTCACGTGATTAAGGTCCACAATTTGAAACCATGATGTAATTAAAACTAGTTGGCATGTTGTTGGTGGGGTTGGTAGAAGTGACTTGGTGTTTTGGCCTCTTGTTCAGGTGTTTCAAGTTTGAATCCTATAAATAGGAAAAATTTTCATTCAGAGAGCTAAAGTCTCCTATGGAAACAAGTTGAGTTAGATTAGTCGGATTCCTAATAATAGGACCTGGTACACCGATGGGCTTGACCAATAAAAAAAAGAAAGAAAGAAATGATGGTATGATGTCTAGATACATGATCTTCTTCCTTTATTTTTATCACCTTATTCTTTGTATTGTCCCCAAAATAAAGTTAAGGGTAAAAATATATTTTACCCCCTTGAATTTTAAATCTTGTGTAGTTTACACCTTGATTTTTCAAAACATGCATTGTGACACCTTGAACTTTTCAAATAGTGTAAAACACTCCTCAACGTAATTTTGGCAACTGATGAAGATATGATTTATGTGCACTTAATTCCTTTGTGTCTTTAATTTGTACAACCCAATATCTTATTTGTGAATTTTCATGTACACTTAACTTCCTTTTTTTATTATATGCAATTTGACACTCTTATATAACCTAAAGTTTTGCACTACTTGCAAAGTTAGGGGTGTTTTGCATTGGAAAATTTAGGGCATCACGATATATGTTTTGAAAAATTAAGAGTAAATTACACATGATACGAAGTTCAAGGGATTAAAATGCATTTGACTCTAAAGTTAATAAGAGGGGAAAATTTATAAAGGTGAAAAGAAAAAATCAAATGGACAGTATTTCCCGAGTACTACTTCAAGACTGCAGTACCTAGGACCATAAGGTCTGGTTAACGCTCTCTTTATAGTTTATACTTATTCTTGTCGTATGATGTTCTATTCCTTTAATTATTACTGTTGATGTTTTTTTGATAAGAAAGATGGAAACTGATTCTAAGCATCAAAACACAATAAGAAAATTACAAAACGAGTAGGTACAAATAAAATTTGCAGGGGTTGGAGGAAGCATCATGAAGTATAATACTCTTTTGAGGTACTTGGTTGAATTGAAATGTGACAATTACAGAGGTGGTATTACCTTGTGGGTTGTGCTCATGAATCCTAGATTAAGACCTAGTTGAAATCGAGTAACCGAATAAAAAATAGTGAAAACATACGCTCCCGCATTAAACAAAAATTTCGTACGAGACATTATTGGGGAGAATGGATTTTAAGAGATATTAAAGGGAGTGATACCAAGACTTTTCTTTTCTTTTTTTTTTTTGGGGAAATTTCACTTTACTCTCTATTATATTTCTTGTGTATTTCATCCCAAAAATTTAAAAATATCTAAATCGGCTTTCAAACGCTGCTTGAACATGCACTTTAGTCCTTCTGTTAAATTTTTTCATATTATTAATGAGCATGTTTGGTTAAGTTTATGAGAAAAGTACATTTTCAAAAGAAGGATCAAAAGTAGATGCAGAAGCATACATTTATTTTACGTTTGGATATAATTATAGAAGCACATTTTACAATAGTAAGTATGTTTTGATATAATAAATATAAAAGTACTTTTTGTTATAAAATTATAATTGAAGATATGAAAAACTAAATTGTTAAGAAATATGGTTAGAAAGAAAAGTATTTTTTTTCATACATAATATATATATTTCTAAAAATTACAATTAATTTATACTCATTGTTTCCAATTTAAAATCATTCAATTAAATATGTAATAAATAAAATTATACTTAAGAAAATATTATTTTTATAAATGGTCTTATATTTATGGACAAAGAGTTTAATTATTTTATTATTATTATTATTGTCGTTGTATGTGTGTGTGGTATCTTACATTTACATAGTTTTCACTATTAAAAGGGATATGGAGATATCTTTTGTCATTTTAGAAAAATATCAAGAATATTTTTTAAAATAAAATTGTGTTGCGTTTTCTCTCTTTTAATTACTACTGCTGAAGATAAATTCTTGAAGTACTTTTTTAGGGGGGGTAATCCTTTAATCTCCCTAAATTTTGACCAAACGATCCCAATGAAAAATAGGTGTATTATATCTTCTCAATCTTTATGTCAAGTGCAACTTGATAATCTGAACTAACAAATAATATGTAACTTGATACCCTAAACTTTCTTAAACCCTAAACCCTAAATGTGTGCTACTTTTAACAACATATGATAAGATCAACAGAATGATTAATTTACACCGTTAAGAAACATATTAGGGATCAATTTGTATATTTTAAAGTTTTAAGGATAAAGTGCACAAGTTCTATATATATGTATTAATTGGATTTGGATCCTCATTTTAGAGAATAAAATAAGATGATTTTGTTTTTGGATCAATAAAATTAGAAGTTGATCTCTTTTCACTCTATTGATTTAAAGGTTAAATTCCTTACTTTACTCTATAAATATTTTATAGGATCCAAACCTATATTAATTCAACACTAGATTGTTCTAGCTTACAGATGACATAAATAATTAATTTTTTAAATTTCCTCTCCAACGTAGTTCAAAGTTATATATTTTATAAAAAGTCTGTTTTTTCCATGAAAATCAAAGAAATAGGTTTTATTCATTAAAAAAACTGAATTTGAATCCAGTTAAACGTAACTTTGGAAGAAATCCTACAAAAAGTTGGAGAACTCGACCTTTTCTTAGTGGTTATCTATAATAATTGCAACGGGTCAATTTATCATCAAAATCATAAACTGCTTTTATGTCATAATTGAATTCCTTGTTTCTGAATGACTTTGAACATTACCTAAAACGCAATACTACGCATAAAATAGTCCCATAATAGATAAGTATAACGTCAAAGGAGCAAGCAAAAGCTCTATATTATTGAAGGGGAAAAGACAAGTTTTGTTAATGGGGCCTTTTGGTCTGCATAATGAACCTCAAATTATTTTCACAGAATGAATAGAAAACTTGGCCAAAAGTTGCAAAAGGTAGTGAATAGGGTGCACAACGAAAACTTGCATGGCCAACATGGAATTGAAACATTAGCACCAACATGCTATTGGGCAGTGCTATACAACTTAGTCCTCAGTGACAATTAGAACACAAGTTCAAAGCACAATTTTTAGGGATAAGAGTAACCGTGATTGCTCTATCCCTGGAATTGCGAGATCAATGTCTCCCATAATTTAATATATATGAAAAATATATCATCCTCAAAATGTAACATGCTTATTTCCTTGGGTACATAATACTATAGGCATGCCTGCCCTCCAATTGATTATGCATTGAACACACATTTGATCACTCTCATAGAAGATGAATATTTGGCATTCAGAAATAATCATGGTGTTTGCACATTAGACTCAGACTCAGATGAAGTACGGTTCTTCAACTCAGGCTGCCTAATTTCCTCTATTGTTCTAACAGCTTCATCCATTCTTGGCCTATTATCTGCCACCTTTGCCACACAGGCCAATCCAACCTGAAGCATATGCACCATCTCCTCTTCAACATATTGCCCTCTAAGCAGCTCCTCATCAAAAACTTCAGCCGTCCATTCCTCGCGCACCACAGACCTCACCCACCTTGGAAGATCAACCATGTCTTCGTATCCAGCATAGCCTAGTGGTGTCTTGCCTGTGAGCATCTCAAGGAGGATCACCCCAAAGCTGTAGACATCAGACTTCTGTGTGATCTTCCTGATCTCAGTGACTTCCGGAGCGCGGTAGCCATTTGGTCTTGACATTGTTGGTGGGGTGTTCATCAGAGGAGTTAGTCCAACATCAGTGATGCAGCCATCAAGTTCTTGGGTGATGAGCACATTGGTTGACTTGATGTTGCCATGAGTGAACTTTGGACCACCCTCAGAGTGAATGAAGGCGATTCCCTTTGCAACTCCAAGTGCAATCTTCATTCTTGAATCCCAGTTTAATGAGTTACTCCCTTCACCCCTGTTTCCTGTTGGTGTTTGGGAAGGATACAGCAGAATTAGTCAAATATGTAGTTCTGTTAATACAAGTCACAATGGTGAAAAACATATGACAATAAGTTCCATGAATTATTTACTTCTAAACAAATGTTTGCTGTTGCAGAATGATGAACAAAAGGAAAGCAGACTTTTATCCATTCTCTTGACTAATCCATGAATTACAGCTAAACAATGTTTATTGGTGATTGGTTCAGACATGAGCTGGATTTTCCTAATATAATTGTTGGTTATAACACATGCTCAAGTAGAAATAAGGAACATGTCACTTTTGAACAAATTGACCTGAGACTTCCCATGATACTAAATCATTGAACTCTTCCTTCAAAGACTTACATCAACATTCACTTAAGAATTTGGTCACTCATATCATGTAACTAAATAAATCCAATGCAATTGCAGGATAGTAAACAAAGAGAAGCATATGTTGTCCATTTTATTGACAACAGAAGGGGCTGTTACACTGGGGACTAATGAAGCAAAAAGGGAGGACAAATCAGCATCAACATAAAACTTACCATGCAACAAGGCAAACAAGCTGCCTCCTGGCATGAAGCTGTAAACTAGAAGTTTCTCATCTTTGGAATAGTAATAAGCTCGAAGTGGCATGACATTGGGATGCCGTGCGCTTCTTCCCACAACCTCCATCTGCTGCTCAAACTCCTTCTTTCCGACCGCAACTTCCCTCAACCTCTTAACCACCACTGTTGTTCCCTCCTCCAAAGTAGCCTTGTATGTTGTTCCATAGCTACCCTTTCCAAGAACTTCAGCTGAAGCCTTTAACAAATCTTCAAGGTCAAAGCTATTAGAGAAACCTTCAAAGAAGAACAACTTGTTCTTTTCAGCCTCTTGCACCCCACTCCCAAAACTCTTTGAAACCTCAGTCTTTCCAGCACAAGATGCCTTTCCTTTTAGTACTCCATTGCTTTTACTGTTCTTCCTCTTCAAGCAGCATATAGAGACCGCTAAAACTAGGAGAGAAAGGAAGGCACATCCCCCAATTGCTAGAGCAAGTATAGAAGCTATGCCAAAGCATTTCTTAGAACTGGAAGCCTTTTGATTTTGGCTAGCTTCTGGAGCAAGTGGTTGGTAAACAGGAGAAGGAGAGGGAGAAGGAGAGATTAAAGAACACTGATTGAGAGGTGGCCCACATAAGA
The DNA here is from genome assembly GCA_031216105.1 of Dalbergia cultrata. NCBI lineage: Eukaryota > Viridiplantae > Streptophyta > Magnoliopsida > Fabales > Fabaceae > Dalbergia > Dalbergia cultrata. The sequence continues at coordinate 41,337,272 of CM062352.1, forward strand.
GAGAATTTCCAACAAAAGAAGTATATGGAAATTGGTTGATGGTGTTTGGAATTGAGCCATTCAAGTTGTTATAGCTCAAATTCAAATATTTGAGCCTCGGGAGGTTGAACTCAGGGATAACTCCAGAGATTGAATTGTTTTGAAGATACAACCACGTGAGCCGTCTTAGATTCTGAAATGTAGGAGGGATGCTGCCGGAGAAGTTGTTAGAGGAAACATCCAATGCAATGAGTTTTGGGGAGACAGATGAAGGGATTGTGCCTGAGAAGTTGTTGTGCTCCAGATGCACATATTGGAGTGATGGAATGGAGAGGATATCAGAAGGAAGATTGCCTCTAAGGCCATTGGAATGAAGGCTCAGGGTTGTAAGAGCATCAAGTTTTCCTATGGTTTTCTCTGGAATGGAGCCCTCGAGTCCAATCCCCGGAAGCTGGATGCCAATGACACGAGTTCCATTCGAGTTGCAAATCACACCAATCCATGAAGTGCAGATTGGAGCAGTGTCATTCCAGTTTAACCTTGGGTGGTGTGGGACACTAGAAGAAAACTCAAGGAGTGCTTCTCTGTCAGAGTTCAAGTCAGCCACAATCAAGCCGAAGAGAGACAGTGTGAAGCATAACAGAACAAAGGGAACAATAGAGAACTGGAACTTCATGAGTGCTTGTTTGGTGATGAAGGCAAGTGGTAGTTCAAGGTTCTGGCCTCAACTGCTCTTCATCCCTTCCTGGTTAGGCTTTGGAAAATTATGGCAAATTGTTAGCTCAACATATAGCTAAGAATGAAGAACATGTTCAAAGTCAAAGTCTACTATTTATTTTTTTTCACATGTACTCAATTGGATTAAGCATGCATATACCCTCAAAACAAGGGTGTACCATTTGGAAAGTAATTCACAGCTAACCATATGAAATACTAGTTTTGATTATATTGGACACTGGATTGAGAAATTCTGCAGGAATGAATTCAAACAATTTAAACAAACTCCTTTCTCTAAGAACTTGAATTTGAGTATGAAAATGATTTTTGGTTGATGCAGAATACAACACTAACCAGAAAGAAATTAAGTCTTACACGAGCTTACTATTAAGCAGATTTTGAAGTTGGGAAAGGGACTCCTTTCTTTCAGATGCATCAGTTGAGGTAAGTACACTTTTTCAATACTTGAGGTGTTATTTCTAATCTTTCAATTCAAAAAAGGAAAAAGCAAAGGAGCCTGTTAACTTTAGTTAATGGAGGACTAAGACTAAAGTGCACTTCTTTAGTTTTACTTAGAATAAAGAAATTTCCCACATAAAATCAGTTCTTATGTGTTTCAAAAACAGACAAGAAAGGAAAGACAAAACAAAGCACGGTGATAATTTAAGAATCCAAGAAAAATAGAACGCAAGGAAAAGAAAAAGCTAAAGTTTGATTGTCTTCAGTACTTTATAAAGATAAAGCATTCTTTACTGAAAGTATGCTGCATCTCCCAATTTAAAAAAGATATTGGAAATCATTGGTGTTGATTTCTAGTTTTTACCACCTTACATGGTCAGTGTATGCTCCAAAAAGGTCCTCTTGAAGTACAGAAAACTAGGCATCACAGTAAGCAGATTGAGACATATACTGAAACATATGGTAATTAAAAAGAACTCAGATGGGTGAAGTAATTAACTAAAACAAACTCAAAGCAAACATGTCATTAATTATACACACACATACACACTCTTACACCGACATCTATGCATATCTGCAAAGAAGATTGTTAAAATCATGGGGAATATATAGGTTCCAAGAACAGTTACGATGAATCAACAATGAGTAGCAATGATAAGTGGTAACCACAAAATGGACAAGCTTTGTAAGAAATGCCTTATTTCCCAATAATTTTTGTTGACATCGCTATATTATTACCAGTGCCTATATTTTTTCAAGTAAAAAAAAAATACTTTTCATTGAAGCTATTCATATCAATATCTACTCAAAAGTTAAAAACTTTTTAAAATAATTTGTTTTTAACTTTTAAGTCGAAGCTGCTTTTACGAAAATAATTTTTTTGCTTGAAAAAACAAATCACTTTTCTGTCAAAAACATTCGAAACAAATGCATCCTAAAACAAGTTAGTTACTGTAAGATTATTAAAATTTATAGGAAGTGATAGAGATTATTACCTTAATTCAATTACAGCCATCTGGACAAGAAGAACACATCATAGAGTGAACCATAACTTCACAAAAATGAGTTGGGGATGTCTTCCAGTTCTAGCTCTAGAGGAGTGTTTTATCCAGTTCAAAAATCAAAATCTTCCCACTTTCCATTAAATAAGGATCCAATGAAAAAGAGTGCAACAAGGCTAAACATTTTAAGCACGCAACACGTGGCATGAAATCATGGAATTAATGAAGTGGTTAGACACAGCAGTAATAAGCAATATTTGGAAGTTGGTGGCATCAACCTGAACATTACATTTATAAGAATATGATTTCCTCTATTGTCAAGAGATTCACACATTGTTCAGGTTATCTCTGATGAAAGAACAAACAACCATTTTCCTACTTTAACTACAATGACAGCAATAATGAGGGAGGTAACCTCAAATCTTATTATTATCTAACTAACAAGTGCCATTACATTAATGCCCACCTGTTGCTGTTGAAATTAGCCCCAAACTAAATGGAAAAAAGCGCGGTTTGCATGAGCCTTAAAGTCTAAAAAGTGGAAAAGAAGGAGCACTATATAAATAAGAATTTACTGGCATGCCTTCGAGATTACTATTGAGGAACAGTATGGAGCACTAATTAACTATTCTATCTCCAACCCCTTTCGAGGTAAGCAAAATACTGAATAGGCATGGATTAATTATTACTCTTAAAAAGATGAGATCTTATAATAATAAACAATGTTATATGGGACAATGTGGAGCAGCAAAAAGTCAACAAGAAAATAAATTCAATGTTAAGGAGATGACGACTGTGTTGGATGTGTGATCAAACTAACCATTAGAGAGAAAGTTGGAGTTGTATCTATTATAGAGAACTAGTAGAATCTCATCTCACATGGTTTAGACATTGCAAAGAAGATTTATAGATGCTCTAATAAATATAATGGATCAAATGGAAGATAGCCTAATGGTTAGGGGCAGAGGAAGGCCTAGAAAAAATTATAGGTGAAATTATCAAAAGAGACTTAAAAATCTATGATATAAATAATAATATGTACATAATAAAATACTATGGTGTCGTCTAATCCATATGCCTGATTCACCCAGCATCTTGTTGTAGTTGTTGTTTAAGTTGAGATCTTACAAAATTTTATTATTTTATATTGTTAGTTTAATGGAGTAGCATGCTTGTTCATTTACTGAGCCAAATATGATTGGGGCGCAATTTTGCCAATTGGGGAATGAGCCTGTGGAAAATTAGAGTTGAAAAAAGTGGCAACTCTTTTGTCAAAACCCAACAATTAAATGAATCATGTTAACATCGTCAGTTATGGGGCACAAATTGGTTAGGCTTCTGAGAGTGGCTATAGGTCATTATGGGGCCAGCCGTGTAAATGAGCTACCCATTAAAGCATAAGAAGGTAGTTGGCTGTTAAAGAAAAGGAGCACTTGTGATCCTTACTCCCACACTCACTAGTGTCACTGCAATTTACAAGGAATGGAGTGTCACCCTCATAAATCATGTCTCCTTGTCAACACTAACCATCATTCACATTCACATGGACTTGTCACGTATACACAATAATCTCTCTTGGAATAAAACATTAGGCCAGGGAATGCAACCGAAGATGGGTATAACAGTGAAATCAGAGCAATAGTCTTGTTGAATATGGTACATGCATAATGTATGAAGTACTAATGTTAACATAGTTTGTACAGTTGCTTTTTGGAGAATACCATGTGGAAAGACCTCTCACAGTTCTTCTCATGATGGCAAACTGGCAATGGCAAAAAAAAAAAATGGGTATCAAATTTATAGTACAATGAAGTTTAAACATATATCGCGTATATTTTCTAAACCTCTTATCACTTGTCCAAAGTGGCTTTAAATTTATAGTACGCTATGCAGTAAAAGAATTATTTAACTTTTTTAAAATGTCACTTCTCACGTAAAAATTCATTTTTTACATTTTTATGACTATAGTTCGGCCTTTAGAGACATGTTAGATGGACCCCTAAAGACCAATAATTTTAAAACCGATAGTTTCGAAATGGCAGAAAGGGACGTCATGTAACCGTCAACAGATATTATCGTGGATCTTGTACCTGAACTTTGAGCATATACGTTAACAGTGGGATGGTAAAAAATGCTGCCTTAAATTCTTCCCTATACAATAAAGGCGGCATTCATATATTGTCCTTGTGCAGCCATTTATGTGCCAACAAACCCTCCGTTTCCAACAAAGGCGCCATCAAAAGGAAACATAAGGAGAACGTTCACATTCCTAAGCTCAATTATAAGGTTTGGCAATTGATTTTACTTTGTAATTTCAAAATTAATTCTTATTTGAGATACCATGCAAGTATAAGTTGGGCGAAAATGGGTTTGATAGATAGAAGGGAAGGTTTGTAAAGGGTTGGATTGGTTGGTTTGATTAAGGTGGCTCTGACTGCATAGAACTAAATTGAGATGGAATGGAGGAAGAAGAGGTGAAATAAGTGGGAACGGGTGAAGGATGGCAATTAATTCTACAAAGTCACTAGGGCAGACAAAGAACGACCCTTTGTGAAGGTGCTGACATTTTTGTCACCAAACAAAAGTATGATGTTAACAGCACTGTTCTGCAAACCTCTGCCACCGACACCACCACAACATACGAAGGGACGTACCAGATACCAATACCAATAAAAGTAATGGTTGCAAGTTATAATTATTACTATGACCTTATTTTTCACTTCAATTCATATATATCACTAAGCTGCGCCAAAACTGGAAGTAAAGGGAGGAAAACACACTTACATGGAGGGGCAATCCTATGGTTCGATTTAAATAAATCTGACACGGGCACAGGGACAATAGTCACGCAATAACAACCCAAAATCAAATGCTAAAACGAATTGGAAAAACAGAAAAGTGATGATCATGACAAAATATAACACTAATTCCATGGAAGATGGCTTGAGTCGACAATACAGAAATTAACCAAACTTAGTTTAATACACAGCATAAAATATAACAAACTCAACTTTCACTCTTGCAAAACTACTGTTATCCAAAGTCTCCTATTTTACTGACTAAGCAGTAGCACTGGGTGGCAAAAATGCTCTTCCAGGTTGACGGTTAGCCAGTGGTCCATGGCACCCAAGGAGCTGCAAAACAGCAAGCAGGAAGTTATAAGTAAAAGCCAAAATAACTTAAGAAAAGAATCAATGGAATACACAAAGTAAAATTCATTCAAAAACACACTCCAATGCTTTCCCAGGCATTTGGAGTTTCTTGTTGACATAAACCAAGAACCAAGTTAACAAAAAACTTGGTGTCCACAACATGAACAAATCTGTATGCCAACTATTGACTACAATATCTTGCATTAGCATGCCACTTCACATTACCTTTGCATTCACACCATCAGGCATAATCCTATTCTCTGACTTGAACTTCAGATAATCAGTTCGGTTAAACTTGGTAAATCCCCTGAGTAAGCATTAAAACCAATAATGTGTTAAAACCATACAGCGGAAAGAAAGACAATAACACCCTCCCAAAAAAAAAAGTTTGGTTAAACTTGGTGAATCCCCTGAGTAAGCATTAAAACCAATAATGAGCTAAAACCATACAGAGGAGAGAAAGACACTAACAACCCCCCCCCCCAAAAATAATAATAATAATAATAATAATTGCATGATGTTTAAGTATAATAGATACAAGTCACATGCATAATTCAATTTAAATTATTTGCGAAAAGTGGAAGTATTCATGTCCAGACACATGGCTAGCTGCCAATATAACAAATACATACCACTTCCTGCTGACAATAATCTTTTGACGACCAGGGAACTTGAACTTAGCACGACGGAGAGCCTCCTGTGCATGGTGGCTGTTGCTGTCCTTGCAGCGAACAGAAAGAAGGACCTGACCAATGGCAACTCGAGCACATGTGCCCTGTGGCTTTCCAAATGCACCTCTCATCCCGGTCTGAAGCCTATCAGCTCCAGCACATGAAAGCATCTTGTTGATCCTAAGAACATGGAATGGATGTACCCTGACCCTCAAGTGGAAGGCATCCTTTCCAGCAAACTTGGCCATATATTTGTTGCAAGCAATGCGAGCAGCCTCCAATGCCTCACTCGAAACATTTTCCTTCTCCCAACTAACAAGGTGGACACAGAAAGGAAACTCGTCAACACCTTTCCTCTTCATACCCACATCATAAATTCTGATCTTGGGATCAGGAACACCACGGCAGAAACGTGACTTGGGGTATGGCTTGTTTTTAATTTGTCGGTAACACCTAGCAGGTCCTACATCAAACAACATCCATCATTATTGCCAGATTAGCAATGACACAAAACTCACACAATTCATTCCACAAAGATGGTCAACAATTACAATAAACACAGACAACAACCTCTGATGACATTATATTATTTGTATATTCAGGTAGAAGTCAAAGAACAATATACAATACAAAGATTAGAAGTTGATTGTTATACTAAAATGTTCACAACTGAAAAAAATAACATTTCACACATCTGATAAAGGATTATAAAAGGATTGGCTAGGGAAAAAATCCTATGTGCACAACATCCTACTGGGTTTTCATGATTACAAAAAGGAACGGAGATTGATTAAGTTCTTAAAATCATCAGTCAGCAACCATCCAATCCCGCACAAAAATTTCGTACAATACCAACCATAGCCATGACAGACATATGACAAAGTGTCAATCAAAGGATTTCAAAAGCATCAAACGAAAATTCATAATCAAATAGAAATGCCAAGTCTCCTAAAATTCATCCCATGAATACATGGTCACTGCATCCAACAAGTATTGGAAATAAATCATTCATCTTACCACCTCCTAAGGAACAAAGATCAATCAAAACCAACGTTCAAACCAAAACCTCTCCAGAGCTACATCTCAGGTCACTCAATTTCACATTCATTTCAAACCAACAAAAAAAAACAAGAAAAAAAAAAAACAATCACTTAACAGGCCAATGAATCATTAGCAGCAACCTAATATCACCGTTCGAACATATTCCATTTCTCAGCTCGAATTTTTTGCCACAAAAAAAAGAGAAATTAAAACAGCTTCAATTATTCTTCCACAAGGCAAAAACTTGCTCCATCTCGGTGCCAAAAGAATATTGGAATGACTGAATAATTAAAAACCAAAAAAATAAAAATAAAAAAGGCACAAAACACCTAAACGTAGCTAATCACGAAAACCACATCATCATATCCAGATCCAACAACAGCAAAGATGACAACAACAAATAACCAGGAATTTCTAAACAGCACAGATGAAATCGAAACGAAGAATCAAAGCTTTAGGAGAAAGATAGAGATGCTTACTCCTCCCCATGGCTACGTCTCTCTCTCTCTCTCTCTCTCTCTGCGCAACTCAGGCGTTGGGTTTAGGGCGTTGCGCAAAAGTTAACCCTAAAATGAGGGTTTTATATGGAGGGAGGGGCCACGGACTTACCGGAATCCGAAAAGCATACAGATTCCTCCATTTGAGAATGGGCCTGTGTTTTGGGCCCAAACTTTAAACCCCTCTTTTCAATAGGGACTGTAACACGGTTTCGACCAGACTGAAAAAAATGGACTGTGACACGGTAGTGGAGGTACACTGTTGTCTGTTATCGATGGTGGGTCCATGACCATGCACACACAGACCTATGCTGGGCCGCCCACTTTTTAATGACGGGATTCAGTTGCCACGTGGAATTCAAATGGGGGTTTAGAATTTCAAATGTTGGAATTGTTGTATTTTTTATTAGGGCTTTTGTTTCGGTACCAAGGATATCAGTACTCTTTTAAATTCAAAAGTTGTGATGTAATCATGAGTATTTAAATGTTAATACATTTAGTTAATGAAAAAACGTGGTAAATTTTCAGCTGCAAGTTATCTAAAAAGGCACAGTACTTATGAACTTTATACGATACCGGAGAAATCCCTTTTTATTAATATTTTATTTCAAAGTCAAAATTAGTTTTTTTTATTTTAACAAAGGCATTAAGGCTAGAAATTCCTTCTAGAGCAGATAAGGAGGGATGAGGTGAGAGTCAAATACGTAACCACCTATTTAAAAATGTAGAAGGAAACCACAATCATTAGGATATAAACTTAACGCGAACATTAGTCATAGTTATTTCTTTATAAATATAATTGGAAAATTAGTTTTGCAAATCGAGCGACCATAGGACATTGAAATAGTAACGTTTCTTCCTAGTTTATACCTAAAAAAATAATGACTATTAATCTCTCAACAAATACTAGAATGGAACGTACAGGATTAATAGAAGTGTTTTAAAGCATTAGCTACATATTGAAACATTAAGAATATATATTAGGAAAATTATTTTTAATATGAGTTTTGAGTTGTGTATTGAAAATGGATTTGCCTCCTCTAAAATGATGAAATTGATAAAGTGCACAAGTGAGGGATTAACCATCCTTGGAAGAGTAACTTCCATTGTGTGTGAGTTCCACTAAATTATTCAAGAGTGATTAACCCCTCACTTTTATACTTTACCAATATCCTCATTTTATAGAAGCCAAATCCATTAAAAATAATATCAGACTTGTAGTGAAATTAAAATAATATGGTGCTGCAAATGCGCTTCGAATGAGATCATGTAAAGAAAAATTTAGCTCTGATTTGCAATCATTAGGAAGAATCTCACATGGTGCAACATTCTTGAGATGTCCATCGTTAGAATCATAGAGGAATTTAACAAGGAATCCACTGCAACTCCATCACGTCACATCTTGTAGGTCTCATCGCATCACATCAGTAGAAGCTTATCTTGCCTAATTCAGCCGTTGGGAATCTTGCACCATGCGACTTTTGGGTGCATGACAACTGTCCATATGTGTTGTTGCATTGGATTCAAAGGCATGGGATTCTTGGACCATGCGAGATTTTGGGTGCATGACACTCGTCCATATGTGTCATGAATCTATGAGACATGTTGAGAATAAGCGTGTATAAATGGGTCTACTGAGAGAGTCACATGCAAGGCAGAGAGTTTTACTGAAAGGAAGAGTTTCTATAATTTGTGAGGAAAGTTATATTGAGAACAAAAAAAAGAGAAGTAGAGTTAAGAAAAAGTTGAAGTGCCAAAGCTAAAGGTCTGGTAAATAAAATTTGAAGTGTTGTAAAGGTCTAATTCAAACAAGGCTAATCAAAGCCGTGATGACTTTACTTCGTAAGTGTCATTTCTACATCCCACATAAATCATAAGCAACAAAATGATCCCAACATGGATTGGGAAGTTTAATCATGCAATTATTATGTGGTTTCTATGGAAAATGTATTGTGAGAATTTGGAAAACTGAAAAGGGAAGGTTTTCGACCCTAATATCCTTGAATGATTTAAGTAGCTTAATGAATTTAGTGCGCATAGGATTGAAGAAATCTACACTTACTTGATCAATAACTGCAATGACATTTGCAATAGTTACCATAGACGACAGATGGATAGATAGCCTTCTATCAGTAGTGTAAGTGCCAACATCAACTATGTAGGGACTGAATAAGACTATAGTTGAAGTGAGAGCCTCCGGGCAAAGATGCATATTTTGCTACGTATTTTTCACCATGACAGTGATGAAATGTGCGTTACTATGCAGTAATAATTTTTCGTGGGAGCAGTTTTACTTGATCCCCCGAGACAATGCCAAAGTGTTGCTGTCTTGCTAGTACTGGATCGTAGGGCCATGTTAGGGTAGAGATAAAGATGAGGATGCCCTCTTTCTGCAAAAGGGGGTATATATATCAGTTGGGCATTAATGAAAGGGCTGTGAGGCATTAATGGGAAAGATTGTGTCTCTCGCCCTCATGTTTTGGGCCGACGCCCATTGGGCTAAGCGATGGTTTGTTCGAGCCGATCCGCACAAGGATGCAGGTTGGTCTAGTTGTCATAACCTGATTTGAGAACGTGATCGACACGTGAGAAATCTCATCCCTATATAAGGAATCTCATCCTCATGTAAGCCTCGTGATCGCTAAATCATACTATATGCACATTAAAATCATAAAATCCTTTTCTAATTGTAAATCAAATTGCATTTTAGAAATCATAATAACCATAAATGAATTATTTCATAAACCAAGTATGAATATGTAACTGTAATACAAAATTTATCGAGTTGCTATATAAGAGAACCATGAAAGTTATACCATTTAAATACAATATAAATATGAATCATGGTAAACAAAATATGCAAAAATCATCTATGGTTTGGGACCTTGCTCACACTGTCAATGGAGCATTCTATAGCATAAATAAAAAGGCACTTCACTTCAAAGTGAAGCTCACCAAAGAAGTCTCTACTGCTGCTAAGGAGAAGGAGGCTAAGAGGAACCCACACCAGCTACTATATTTGTAATAGAGAAAAAGGAAAGGAATAAGCTTCGTCTAAGACTCAATATGTGAATTATTACTCGTAACCCCTACATAGGACAACAACAAGAATAAATATGTAATCTAAACAAACCATGCAGTAGCTCAGAAACCATTTTCATATTTACATACATATTAACTCAAAATCATTATTTTCTCTAAATCATAATCAATAATACTCTAATAGAGAAATGAGGATATCTGTTTATGCAGAATAAATATGGTATAACCAATGTTAAGAAAATCGGACCGGACCGGCCGGTCCATCTGGGTTAATCGAGAACCAATCACCTGGTCGGTCCAGTTGAGTATTCGGAACCGGAGGATATCAAAACCGGGGAAAATTGGAAAACCCGGCGAACAGGACTAGTTGGACCGGTTTGAAGCTTTTGATTTTTTTTTTTTTGGTTTCAAAACTTAAATACTGATATTTTATGGCAGTCACAGAGTAAAAATAAAAAAAAATGGGTTATGTTTATTTTATATATGAAAAAATGAAAAAAAATACTGATATTCGCAGACTGCTCACCATAAAACTCACTAGTCACCAATAAATATTATTTTCAAATACTTTTATAATCGTGTTGTGAGGCTGAAACTAGATAAATTTTATATGGATTATGTTTATTTTTATAAACCTATGAATATATGTTTTTTTGTGTTGATTATGTTAATGTTAATGATTTAATTTTTTTTTTATATTTTAATTAATTATACGTATATATTTATATATATTTTTTATTATATTCCGGTTGAACCGGTTGAACCGGTTGGACCTATAAACCTTTAAACCGGAACCTTGACCAGTTCGATGCCCGGTCTGGTTTTCTTAACATTGGGTATAACAATATAATTATCTAAATTTACTCTAAACTCTATGGGTTCCTCAAAGTACCTGAATTGGACAACTAACTAGATTCCGTCTTTGATTTCTCTAGAGGTGAGATTGTCCTTTAAGGACAACTTGGCAGAATGGTTAACGATCTTTCATAGTCATTAACTCACTGTGTGTTACCTATAGTTACCGTCTAGTCTTTGAATCATGAAAACTAAGTATTTTATTTAAAACTTTATAACTTGGCTCTACTTTGAGTTTAAAAGTTATATCATTTAAACAAACTACTCTTGAAATCATTCAAATAGTCATGCAATCTTTGAAGAACCATATTCATCATCAAACTATTCATAAAAAAATCATTTTAGCAGCAAATGATCCCATGAATTTACATTAAAACATCTCTTTCGTGCTCTATTGAAAATAATAATTTTCATAAATTTGGCAAAATCAACGATAATCGATAATCACTTTGAAATAGCCTCGAAAATCATGCCTTTAAGCCAACAAGCTAGGAAACAAACTACAATGATCAAAATAAATGTGATATGATTGAATCCACCCACCTAGAGGGAGGAAGGAATGATATTAACATCAACTGAGTTCCATGGAGTGGGGATAATACCAATATCTACCGTATTAATCATAACACTCAAGATTAATCTATGGACGTCTCTAGATAATTCTAAATAATTCTAAACTAATTAACTGTAATAACATTTGGGGAGCACTCCCACTTGAAAAAATTGAAAAACATAACAATACCTAACCCAAAAATATGAAAAAAATAGAGGGAAAGGAAGTATAAATCAACAACCAAACTCACGTTGAAGCTTGGAGTGGGGTTGAGTAAGAAAGGGAGGAAATGAGAGTTTGGGAGCAAGGGTTTTGGATTTATGGTGTTTTCATAAGTGAGGGAAGGTATTTATAGAGGCAAGGGATCATTAAATGAAACTACATCATTTCTACATTGTTTTGATGTTGGGGCACTGCAATAGTGGTTAAGGGGCCTGAAGCACTCGCCGCATAAAACACATGACCACTATAGCGGTTGGCAGAGATCCAAAATCTGCCAACCCCACCCCCACCCCTAACCACTATAGCTATCTTAGATCACTATAGCGGTGACAACAACACCAATTTCTATATATTTAGGTATTGCATGGGTCTACGGCCTTCCTGGCAACACTGGTGGATCCTAGGGGACCCTAAAGCTGTTTTGAACTTGTCAAGGACAAGTGTATCTAAGGCATTACACTAGTATCAATCGGTCCAAGTTGTATTATACTTTTAAATATAGGGGAGGGAAGTGTATATTGTAAAAATAGAGGGGATGAGGGTGTAATAAAGCTTTCTTTCAAGATAGGGGATTGTATTTTCCTCAATTTTTTATTGAATGAGATTGAAATCTCTTACTGTTTGTTATTCTTTTTTAAATACTTTTTTATTTTCTGTAAAATCTCTCGCTAACTAAGGTTTTTTTCTATTATATATATATATATATCACACTCTTTTGTTTTGCAATATTTTTATAATTTTTCTACATATCTCGTATGATGTGAGATTTTGTTTTTAAAAGAATATTTTTTGAACTTTTTTTTTCCAATATTTCACCTTTTGCAAGATTTCTTAAAATCCCATGTATTTTTAATCTTCTTAGAAATGCCATATTATTATATATTTAACATTCAAATCCTATATATGTAAGAAAAATGACCTATATATTTATCCATTGTGTTTTCGATCCTATAAATAGTAGTCCTATATGGCACATTGGATTTACAAGTGAAAGTTAGAGTCTCTATACTACATTTTATCAGAAAAATTGCATTTTATCCATGTAAATTATAAATTATGTTTACTTTAAATCCTAAACTTAAAAAATATGTAATACGACTCCTTGAACTTTCTTGAATGTTTAAATTGACCTTTCCATTAATTATTAACAACAATATGACAAATTTAAGAAATTTTAAGAAATTAGATTACACATTTATAAAAGCAATTTGCTCATGTTTCAAAACTCAAGGGGTATAGTGTACTTATTTTGATTAAAACACATATTTATAGAAGTGCAGGGAGTTGATTTATACATTTTTAAAATTTAGGGGCTAAAGTGCTTATGGGCTATAGTTCAAGGGGTAAAGTGTAGTTTTTCCTATTTTATCAACACATGAAAATTTTTTTCCACTAACATCGGTTGTCAGACCACTGATATTAGTCATCACACCACTGCCTTTGGTTGTTGGACCACTATATCTAATTGTTCCACCACCACTGACACTAGACCACCACTATCAGACCACTGACACCAATGACTAACCACTATTGATTGTTGGAATGCCACCAATCGCTAGGGACCATCGTTGTAACGCCTCGATTTTCTGTTAGAGTGAAAATGACCAAAATGCCCCTAAGGTCATTTTCGGCCCGGAATTCGAGGAAAGCCGATCCGGCAGTACTCGAAGGGAAAACTCAATGTTGGAAGGGGATTAGTTGGCTTGTGTACCTTCCCGAAATCGAAAATCTCGTTTTTCGAGTTTTCGGGTCAAAATGACCAAAATACCCATGTGGTGTTTGACCCATTTACAAGTGCCGGATGAACTCGAAACTTCTCCAGATGGTTTTAAAAGGCATTTTTATGTATTCTGTGACTTCAGTTTTAGTCCCAGAGGTTCCGGGAAAAATTAGTGCAAAATTACGATTTTGCCCCTAGTTTTGTGTTTTTTAGCTTAATCGTGTGATTAAGCAAACCTAAACAATATTAGGCTCTAATCAAAGATTAATTAATTTCCATAATTAATCTAAGGTCAAAATAATTTATTAAAGTTAATTAGAACCTAAGAATGCTTAATTTCAACTTAAAACCTTATTTTAAATTCAAGATTTCTAGTCATGGAATCTTAAATAGTGCTTTCTCTTTCCAATTCCTTAAATCATGGAATTGTGTTTTCAATTGTTTATTCATAAATGAGTTTTAAATTCTCTAATGATGTATGAGCACTCCTTAACCTTGTCATAAAACTCTTAAACCCCATTCTTAGTTACCTAAACTTATGTTTAATGATTCCTAACCTTGTACCTAAACTAATACACATCTAAACCTATCTTTAACACACAATTAGATAGACAAATCTCTCTCCCCCTTGGCTATCCAGACCTGGCCGAATCCATACTCCCTCATTTCCATCACATGTGTGAATTTTTACACTCAAAGAATCATGCTTCCACCTCACCATAAATCATACTTTGTCATACAAACACCATGCTTTCATCCATGCTTCATATGACCACTTCTAGAAGACTTTTTCTCTAATTTTTGTGGCTCAAATTCAGCCAGCCCTCTTTGCCTTCTAGAAGAATTATTTTAATTTCAAACAAAGGGAAATTACGATACTTGAAGCCACGCTTTGCACCATCACTTCCATACCTCAAAACCATGCTTGAATGACATTGTATAAGAGATATTTTTCTCTCCCCTTGCCTCCCAAAACCTCACGGCCAAGACCTCCTTTGTGTGAGCTTTCATTGTTTCATTTTCTATAAATAGGTGCCTTAGATGAACTTGTGTTACTTTTGGTTCATTTGGTAAGTTTAAGTATTCTTAGTTTTGTGAGTTTCTTTTCTTTTCCTCTCAAGTTTCAAGAGAGTTTTCCTTTTCTCTTCATCTTCATCCTCTTCATCCTCTCATCACATAATCATCTCATTGTCTCAAACCACCACCTCATCACCTTAGATCACCTCCTAAGCTCTCAAACACTTGACCTCAAACACAACCACACTCAAAACACATCTCCTTTCCTTTCTTTCTCTCAAGGTCGAAGCTACCTCACCTCTCTAGGAGGAGTTGATATTCTCATTTCCATCCTCAAGATCAAGCCTTTGTCTTCACAATTGGTAGGGAGTTGCTTTCATGTTTTGTTTTTACCCAAAAATATGATTTTCTCAAAGTTTCTCTTGGTTTCTTTCTAAGCTTTCTCTTGTTTCTTCTTTTCCTTTTATTTCGGCCTCAAGGCCTTGTTTATGACTATGATGGCTTGATGATGAGTGTTCATAGATGATAACATTGTGTTCATCTCAAAGGAACCTCTAAAGCTTGAGTCTTGTTCTTTATCTAGTGAAGTTTTGGTTTTTCTTTCTTTTTCCTTTTCCTATACATTTTGGCCTCCATAGCTCTTTCTGAAAGGTTTTTGTTAAAATTTTAAAGCATCTCCATTCCTATTTTATGTCATGAAAGAATGTTGTTTCAGTTCTTACTCTCTTAAAGTTTTACTTTCCTTTAAAAGCTTGTTTCTTTGAGCTTGATGATGATATTTAAGAACCCAATAGTTCCTTTGAGAACTTAGTTCAAGAACTCTAAAGCTCTCTTTGTGATGAGATAAGTGTTGGGTTGAGGTTTGTAGTTCTCTTTAAAAGTCTCATGTGAGCTCTAAGTTAAGATAAAAGACTTTGCATCCATGTTTACTTTTGTGTCATCACTAAATGCTGAAGATTAAAGAATGAACTTGCATCTCCATATTTATGTTTATGCTTTCACTAAATCTCTAAGATAAGAATGAGGTGCATAGCATATTTATTTTATGTCCTCACCTCTAAATAAAGACTAAAATAAAGTTCATTCCATATTTACTTTTATGTTACAACTGAAGAGATTCAGAGCTCAAAAACTTACCCTTTATTATCTCAAACAAAGGCTTGAAAATATGTTTTTCCCTAGTTGTGATTTCGGCCTTAAGAGGTTTCCTTGGGTACAAGTTTCAAAATCCATGTTTCATAGTTTTCTAAGCTTATGTGAGTTCAAGGAATATCTAGGACAAAGTTTTATGATTTTAAGACCTCTTGAGTTTAATTTGGATTAGCTACTGCCCTTGAGAATATTTTGATGATTTTATATGATAAAAATGTTTACAAATGAGTTTTGAAGGTTTTAAAAAGGTTATAAGAGAAACTAGCATTTTATGTGCTCTAGAAATCAAGTTTATGCCTAGTTTGTTTGGAGATTAAATCGGTTCTGCCTTGCTATGATTGATCACTGTTTATGCTGTTTTGATGATGATAATATGAGTATGTTTGATAAATCATGTTGAAATTCATATGTGAAAGATTAGAGAAGATAGTAACTAGGAAAGAATTAATTTGAGAGTTTTTGATCCCTTAGTAAATGGTTTTTCTGGATTCTGTCCAGCATGGTTTAGAAATGATAATTATGGTTTTAAATTGGTTTAAATGTGTAGGAATGACTCATAATTGGTTTAGGACTTGATCTTGATGTCTTAGGAACAAACCGAACTTAAAAAGGGTCATTGTTGTGACTCCTAGGTACCCGTAAAGTTAGAATTTTAGATTCTGCACTCTTGAGGTTTAGAGATGTTTATGATCATAGTGTTGTAGAGGAATACTTAGATATGAGCCTATAGGTACCCGAGAGATTAAGTTGTGATGATTTATAACTTAGTTTGTAAGTTAAGGACCTCAAGGGTCAATGCATAAGACATTAAAAGATTTTATCGCTTTTAGTTTGGTAATGCAAGTGTGATATGTTGATATGCATGATGTGATGATATATGAGGTGTGATGTGTGATACATGAGCATTATTTATATGAGTTATGATGATGTGATCTTTTATGATGATGCTATGATGATGTAGAAATTGATTGTGAATTGTGGAATTGAATGTGTAAGTACATGCATTGTGAGTTGGTGTGGCATGTTATGATGAATTGTATGAAATGTTGAGATGTTATGTTTATCATGTTTATGAGAATTGAATGAGAGAGAATATGTACCCCTTCTTTTGCCCTCTTAAAAATCTAGTGAAAACTAGTTAGGTTTGAGCTCATTTAGGCAATATGGGTGTTTATGGTTGGATTTGGGTGTATTTGGTTGGACTTGATAATGAGAATAATTTGGTGATTAGTATAAATGTAATTGAGCTCATTCCTAGGCGATAGGGTGTGTTTGGTTGGATTTGGTGATGAGTATAAATATCGCCGGGCACTGGTGTTTATGGTTGGATTTGGTGATGAGAAAAGAAGGTGGTCTTTGAGAGAAAGAACCCAAGAGTTCGGACGTGAGAAAAGAGATGTGATGTCTCTTTTCAAGTCACATAGTCATGAGTAAAGAAAGAACAAATCCTAAGTTACCCCTTCTTTGCCCTCTTAGAAATCTAGTGATGACTAGTTAGGTTTGAGCTCGTTTGGTTTAGCTCAATCTTAGGTGATAAGGTGTATTTGGTTGGTTTTGGTGATGCGTATAAATATCGTCAGGCACTGATGTTTATGGTTGGATTTGATGATGAGAAAAGAAGGTGGTTCTTGAGGAAAAGAACTTAAAAGTTCAAGTATGAGAAAAGAATAGAGGAAAGTTCTGCACTGTTTATGCCACTTATCGGTTACTTGATGTCATGCTCTTATTGAAATCTTTGTATAATGTATTGCCATGCATTCATCCAATATCTGCGGAATTCATATAATTAAGATCCATACTAAAAGACACCCACTTCGGATAAATAGATTTGAGAAGTTTAAAAGTTAAACCTTATGCATGACCACCTTTTTACAATTAAAACCAAAGTGGCTGGGGACGATGATGATGACACGTGTGTTAGAGTCGGAAATTCCTACTGAGAATCTTGAATAAGTTTCTCATCCCTCTCTCTCTTTTCTTCCGTGTCATCTCCAGACGAAGATGATGGTGTGTCTCGTGACCTCTTCTAAGGCATGAGCGTAGGGCATGCGCTACGAGTTGGATCAGTGGGATGGAAAGAAAGTGAGGATATGCCGCTTTAGATTTATATACCTATAGATGTGCATTTCTTTTGATGTGACAATAGGACTATGATAGTCGTAAATTATGTATCTATGATAATATGTTTATGTTGTGATGTAATGAACAATATTTGTGTTTTGTGACCATGAATGATATGATATCCCTTTTCTGTATGTTAGTCTTCGTTACGTCATACGCGGCTCTCACTTTGATTTTATGTTTCAAAAAAAATTTTTACCTGTATTTTCGCTAAGTATTTTCATAAAAGAATGAGATTAAAAAGTAATAACCTAATGATTAACCTAATGTGTTCTAGAGTATTGGGTTAAAAATTGGGGTATTACAATCGGCGTCAGTCATTGAACCACTACCGCCATCACATTCATTTTGTTAGGGTGTGTTTGGAAAAATACTCAATACTCCAAGGAATGTCATTGTCGACTAAACACGTAAATGCTTGATTTCTAGGTATAATTTGCAAAATTTCAATCTACATATGAAATATGGGTAAACATCTTGTTTAGAAATGTGATTCCTGGGAATGTGATTACTACGAATGCTATTACTAGAAATGTTATTATCGAGAATGGAAAGCCAAAACCTTGAAACAAATGCTTCTTTAATATAATTTGGCTACAAAAAATTCTTTTATTGTTCTTTATCTAGACAAATTTATAAGTCCTTTTAATAATTAAAAGCACTTTTCAAATTGAGAAATAATAATTATACTCAAGAAGTGTGGGATCACGTGGTAACTCACGTACTATCTACTATTCGATGAAGTATGAACTCTTTTAAATGGGGTTCACATCTCATTCAATGGTGGATGAGTTATTAGTCAGCACAAATGCTACCTTCATAAGTACAAATAACACCACTTTTTCAAATTTCCCATCCAAATATAAAATAAAACTTTCTACTAAAAAAAATTTAACGGATTTAATTTTCTATACATTGACCATATAAAAGAATTTTACATAGTCATTAAATTATCTATTAGCACATATTATGATAGTTGACTTTCTAATCTACTATTTAAGATTTCATCCAAATGCATAAAAATTAGACAATATAAAATAGTTTTAAAATACTCAAAATCAAGGGATAAAAAATAGGAAAAAAGAAAAAGAAAGTAAAAGCTCTTTCCTAATTTCGTTTATGTACTGGGAAATATTAATTGTACTCATAGATTGTGGGACACCATGTCGACTCACACTATATCTATCATTAAATGCGATTATTCCCACGTAAACAAAATTTACTCTCAATCTAATGATAAATGAGATATAACTTATGTCTTATATTTCATAAATATAAATAACACTCTTCCGGAATAATCATAATCGCTGCAGAGTGAAATTTCTAGGAGGAGGACAACGACGGTGGTAGGTAGGGTCTTACCGATTTTGTTGTTAAGAACAAAAAATAGCTAACTGCAACCACCTTCACTTTCATCGAACGAATTAAAGCATATAATCATGAAAATCTTTCACATTCCTTGCCTCGAAGATAACTATTCCTATTTGTAAGTTATTTATCTTTGTAATAATTTCTAACCCCAACGTATTTTCTCCCCATTCTAATTGTGCATTTCCCCTTTTTATCTTGTTCCTTTTTCCCTCTTTTGGCTAATCTCTGAATTTGGTTGATTTGCCTGCTGCACCGCAAACCAGGATCGTGGACGAGAGCACCAAAGAAGGTGCGGTCGTGGACCCAGTTGAACCGGAGAAGGTTCTAGAAGCCGCCAATTCACATGGCGTCAATCTCAAATTCGTCCTTACCACCCACCATCACTGGTATCCCAAGTCCCAGCCACTTCCTACTTTTATTTTTTTTTCTCATTCCTTTTTTTTTTCCCTTGTATATTTTAAACTTTATGAATTTTGGAATCTGGAGGATGTATTTTTAGAATTTAATTTTAGACAAAACCCCAAATTCCTCACTCTTAAATTTTGCAGGGACGAATTGGTCCTTCTAGGCAAAAAGAAAAAAAGAAAAAAAGAAAACCCAAAGAAGCCCTTGCAAATTTAAAATGTCGGACAAAATTGGTTCAAGGTTGAATAGAATTGTTAATGGAAAAAATTAGCTCGGAGAGCTTTACCTCCATTGTAGATTGACTTGGCTTGAGCCATATGTTTTGGGGTCCAATGGATTCTAGATGCTGGTGGATTAAATAAAAGAACTCATGTCAATATGTCTATGCTATATAATCAATCTGTTTTTTTTTAATTATTTATTTGAAATTTCAGCTTTGGTACTTAAGTTGTTAGTTTCTTTTTTTGTTTTTTAAATGCATTTCAAGCTGTTTGTTTACTAACTCTAAGCTGTTTAGCCTTATGTGGATTATTATTATTATTTTTAGGTTACAATATGTGGATTATTTTTGTTAGGTGTTAGCTTTTTTCTAGCTTTGAGAAGGAAATATGATTTACGGTATGCACAAATATTATTTTACTTGGCTGACAACATGAGAATCTTGGTGGGGTGTATATGGTATTGTAATATTTTTGTAATGATATGGCAGGGATCATGCTGGTGGAAATGAGAAGATAAAGCAATTGGTGCCAGGAATCAAGGTCTATGGCGGTTCTATTGATAACGTGAAGGGCTGCACTGATCAAGTTGAAAATGGTGATAAGGTTTCTCTTGGAGCTGATATTAATATATTGGCGCTTCACACACCTTGGTATGGTTACTGAACTTGTCAATTGTGGAATCTTGTTGGCACCCTTTCCCCCCACCTGAAAGTGGAGAGTTTGGAATGTAGTTCATTGGTTGATCACAAAGTGGGACTGTAAAGCTTTGGGTCTTCCCTTGATTTCTAATGAAATAAAAGTAGGCTAATCTCCCAACCAAAGATTAAAAAAAAAGGAAGAAGAAATAGTTTAACTCCTGTCTGTATTTAAATATTGGGGAATGCAGGAAGTGTTTTGAAAAACTCATCAACTTGCTAACTGCGAAGCTTCTTATTGAATGCTGAGAATTGTACTCATGATAAATATTGTGTCAGTATTATTTATGCCTTCTTTGTAATTTTATTCTTACCTGAAAAGTTGTGTGCTTCTTGCTTAATTTGTTGTGCCAATTGTTCTCAATGTCCCCAGTTTGAGGGTTTTGGAGCTGTTTATGTGAAGATAAAACAACTGATGCACTGAGTTGTGTGAAAGATAACCTAGGACGCATTCCTTCCTTCACTGGCCTTATTAGTTGACAGTTATTATTACTTTTGCCTGATGCATTATTGGTTGTTAATAAATATCATTCTTTTGTGTTATTGGATGATACTTTCTGTGGTGGTTCAACTTCACCTTCACCCTTCCTCTGGATACATATACCTTTCTTGTTAACATAAACCATTTCTCTGACCTGCTCAGCCACACCAAAGGTCACATAAGTTATTATGTTACTGGCAAAGAGGATGAGCATCCAGCTGTTTTTACTGGAGATACATTGGTAAGATGACTGATCAATTTATTTTTTTCATTTTGATGAGTTCTCTTGAAATATGTCCAAAAAACGTAGTTCCTGGAAAATCTTATATTCACTTATTCTTAAAGCTATGTCAAGCATTTGAAGTCATGGTTATATAATACTTTTTTTAACTCTCATTCTCTCTGTGTACACTTCCATGCCTATGAATTATGAAGAGGTCCTAACTTTAATTCTCTAAATTTTTTTCATCATTGCTTTTTACAGTTTATTGCTGGTTGTGGGAAATTTTTTGAAGGAACTGCAGAACAAATGTACCAGTCACTCTGTGTAACATTAGGTTCTTTACCAAAGCCAACACGAGTTTACTGTGGCCATGAGGTAAATAATACTAAAATTCCTGTCCTTACTGAAAAGATGTAATAGGAATGTCATTGATCTTCTTTCAAATTTAAATGATGGATGGGACTGAACTATGCAGCTGTTTCAACAGTTAGTTCATGCGTGATTTTACCTCCCCATTATGAGTTTCTATTTTAATTATGAAGATAGGTATTGGGGAATGATGTAAATATATATGAGTTCCAACTCATTTTACGTGATGAGGACTTGTTTCTTGTTTGATTGTGAAAATGTTGTGCTCCCATGTTGAAGTCATTATCATCTTGATTCACAAAATATGCCTGCACATCTTGATGATGTGTAGTGATGTGTAGTGGTGCTATTCTACAAATTGATGGTTGTGATTTGTGAATTGTCGATTTTTAGGGACTGATTTCCCAAAGGGATACAAGGGTACAAGAGAAGAATGTACAGGGGTATTAAGGGAATTAGAGAAAGGGAGTCAGAGAATGTTGATCTTGTGGGGCCCTTGGGTCCTAATTGATTTGCTTCTGTACTGCTGTATGACAGTGTGTGCTGGCAGGTTTCTGTGTGTGTGAGGATCATGAGGAAAAGGGTATAATTGTTGGGGGCTGGTAGTACTGAGGTTAGGCATTTTCTAAGAAAAGGCTAGGCATAGGAGAGTAAGGGCTACTTTAGTGCTCTGTTTATTTCTCTCCGTATTGCATTTGCTTACTTAGCTTATTTTCCTTCAAGTGCTGTCTTTCTATTTCTGGTTTCTATTATAGATAGTCCAAAATAATTAACTTGGACTGGTCATGCATTGAATATTATGTAAAAGCTAAACAATTATGGCTAATGTGTGACTATATTTGCTTTGCACTTGGTGTTGCATACAACATTACTGTCGTAAGTTGATATGAATGTAACTAAAGCAAGGTTGAACCTACTACCATTCAATTCTTATAAGTTGTAAGAAATTCTGTGCTAAAGTTAGGGCCATTCAGTATTTGTGAATACTGTTTTCTTAACTTTTGTTATACTGGAGTCAGTCTATTAGTTTGTCAGAATGGAGACTTGATTTCCGGCTAGGAGCTAGCAACAGCATTCTGTTGCATGCAGCAATCCTTGAGCTAGGAAATCTGGGGATCCTTCTTTCATATGTTTGGACCACACTTTTTATGTTCCCTGGAAAAAAATGGTTCTAAGTTATTTAAGAGCCAGGTCCCTGTTTCTGATTTGAATAGAAGTGTGCTGCTTTAGATTTTCCCTAGTGAGTCTTCTTAATAAGCTTATTTGTGCAAAATCGGTTGCGAATTTATGCATTAAACTAAAAATTTACATTTTAGACTACATCGATAGACAATAAGTCAATAATGCATCTCTGAGGCATTAGAAATCTGCAAAAGCTTAAATTCTTATTTCTTAGTGCCTTATTTACTTCATGCTGTTCCTCACTTATATCATTGATCACTTGTAAGAGTTTGACTTTGTTTCTTCTCCAGTACACAGTGAAGAACTTGCAATTTGCTCTGACAGTCGAGCCAGACAGTTTGAGGATACGGCAGAAATTAACCTGGGCTCAGAGTCAGCGGCAAGCTGGCCAACCAACAATTCCCTCAACAATTGAGGAAGAAATGGAGACCAATCCATTTATGAGGGTTGATCTACCTGAGCTTCAGGTTTGTCACCTCTCCACCCCATCTTCAAAGTATGAAACAAATAGAAGATTTCATGGTAATAGGAGAGAGTAATGAAATAGATATTCTTAGTGAACGCATTCTTCAGGAGCATATTGGTGCATTCTATTGTCAAATTGAAATTCTAACATATAATTAGGAAGCTGCTACATATGGTCGCCTTTATTTATTTTTTTGTTTTTAATGTTGATAAAAAATGAAGTGACACAAGGCTGAATAAAGCGTTTCTTGAAATATTAACATTTGCAGGAGAAGGTAGGGTGCAAGTCACCTGTTGAAGCAATAGGAGAGATTCGGAAGAGGAAAGACAACTGGAGGGGTTGATGAAACCAATATCTCATGCACTTCCTATTCCATTTTCCCTATGTGTTTCCTCCAAATGAAGAAAGCATTCTTGTATGGATATAAGGAATTCTCGTATGGATACAACTTACATAAGGGTAGGTCGCACTTAATGTGAGTGTATGTATTACTTTAGATACTTATAAGAAATGGTTTGTGTTGCCTGAAACTGAAATGTCAGTGCGAGAGGGTTGTCATGTTAGGGGCGTGGATTGTGATTACCACTGTTGCCTACACATATATAGATGTTGGTTTGTCCAAATACTAACTACTAAGATGTTGTGTTTCATTCATGTCATATACTTATGAACTTGAGATAAATTATTTTCTCTTATATTCAGAAAGTGACTTTCTCCTTTTATGTTTAATAATGAAAAGAAATTGAAAATAGCATATGGTCTTCAATATTTTGTTTCTGTCTGTGATCCAGATAATAAGAATGGAAAAGGGGCAGAGAATAAGGGCCTACTTCGTTCTTTATTTTGATATTGACTAGCTAGCTGGCTCTTGCAAAGGAACGAATTAATGGCAAAACGCAAGTCGTAGTCACTAGAAGCGGTGCCTTCAAAGTCTACAATCATTCAATGATATTTATAACTAAAAATCTACTATTTCTTCGGCCCTATAGTCTATGTATTCGTAACCAAATTAGTAATATCTTTGACCGTTGCGTTTCTATATGTTAAAATATGTATACGATTGAAGTCTTATATGAACACTGTACGTGCCTTGAAGAAAACAAAAGAACAAGAAAAAAGGAGTATTAGATGGTAAAACATTCTGTTCGAATTTAATGTCGAAATGATATTTCATATTTGAAGTTTTAGGATGGATAAACTAAATTACTTGGCTCAATTTGTTTGACCGGAAATAAATCCTTTAAAATTTTAAAAGTTTCAAATTTAATTAATTACAATTTGACCATAAATTTAACAAAATAAATCATAAATAAATTATTTGCCAACCTAAATTCAGAAAAGAATCCATAATTCCTTCCTAAACAAACAAGCAAAAAAGCCAGACTGATTATTTTTTTTAAAAAAAGGGGAACTGGACGAGGGTCTAATTATCGATTGGAACGGCGAAGGGAAGAAAAGAATCTGATAATATCCGTTTATTATATACGCGTTTCTCTATCGCCCGCCTTGTTAGTGACTGTACCAGACATCAATTATTTCGGTTATAACGATTGTTTGGTAACGAATTGTTCGATGATATTTTGATATTTTCGAATCCTAAAAATATCACTGGCACGTTGCCGTTACCAACCCCCCATAAATATTGGTTAACGCGCTTGAAGCATCCTACTTACTCCGTTACACACATGGCACAACCATGTCATATTAATCAATTTTTTAAAGGTGAATTATTATTATTTTTATATTCTTAAATTATTATTATTATCATTGTATTGGAATATACAATAGAATAGAATAATAGTATAGCGACTTATAACAAAATCTAAATTATCTTACACTCTATTTAATGTAACAAATGGCTGACAATATAAATATAAATTATCTTCCTTTTTTTTCCTAAGATCACACGTATGATTTGTTTTATTAAAGGTAATTTTGTTTAAACAGATAAAACCACTGAAACTCTCCTTTCCCAATGCAGTTACACATCTAGAATTGAGTTCGAGAACGTTAACATTATATTTGGTCTTGCGATGGACGACCTGAAAATCGATTTTGGAGTAGGAAAATTAATTTTAGTTTGTTTCAGTCATGTTTGGTTATCATAAATTAGAATCAATTTTTGCTCCTAGAATTGATTCTAGAAGAAGCGAAAATTTCTTCCTTTCCTTCGTAAACAAACATACACTAATTAAATTAAGTTTGAAACAATCGCCTAACAACTTAGTTACCTGCTGTTAAGTATCTTCCTTGTTTTAGTCTTGGCACAAATTATTTTGTTTGTAATTTCACACGCATCACGCACTCAAAAACGAATAGAAAAGGGACAAAAACACTGCAAAAAAGTTTTAAAAAAAAAACGAAAGAAAAATATAAAAAAAGAATGTTTCAGCTTCCTGACTCTGACTTTTCTCCTATTCCTTCCTTCCTTCCTTCCTTCCTTCATCTTCCACCTCCATCATCTTCTTTCTTCATTTTCAGCTACCGTTCTTTGTTTGAGCTCAAATCCTCTTACCTCTTCACACACTTCAACCTTCTTTATCAGTTCCATTGCCCCTTCAAAGCCAAAAGCTGCTTCCTTTTTCTGTTTAGTCCAAGGTAAGAAGCTAAAACACCCCTTCTTTCTCTTCATTCTTTCATAACCCCTCCATTCTCCTTTTTTTTTTTTTTCTCTTCTTTCTGATAGCCCCTTTACCTTATTTCTTCTCCCTTTCTCACAATTAGCTCCATTCCCTTCTCAGGGCAGAGATAAAAAACCCATTTTTTTTTTTATCTTGTGGGAAAAAAAATCGGTTTTTTTAGTATTTGTGATCAAGCCCAAAATTAGGATTTTTCAGTGAAAGAGGAAAGATCTAGCAGAAAAGAAGTAGAGTGAGGATAAGGGTGTGTTTGTTTTTGTGGCAAAGATGGAATCTGTGGATGACACAAATTCTTCTAGTTCATCACCATCATCATCATCTTCTGGTGGTGTGAATAGTAACAACAATAATAGTAGTAATAGTAATGATAACGGTGGTAACAGTAATGGTAATAGTAGTAGTGGGGGCACTGTGACATGGTATGGAATGAGGTTACCATCTGTTAGCCCCTTGCGTTCCCCGCTCTCCTTTTTGCTGGATTACTCTGGCATTCTGCGTTCAACCCATGATTCTGAGGCTGTGATTGTGAACAATGGAATTGTTTCCGGTTTGGAATTGCGGCCTGAGGCTCGAATTCGGAGACTTGATAATGCTGGTGGTGGTGATGGTGCTGCTTCTGGGGACCCCTGCAACAGTGCTGGAGAGGTTGCAATAAGGATAATTGGAGCTGGAGAGCATGATCACAATGTGGGGTTAGCTTCTGCTTCCTCATCGTCGAGGAATAATCAGCTTGGAGAAGTGGGGTATGATGATTGTGATGAGATGATTGGTGATAGAGGTGGTGGAGTGACTGCATTGGATGATGATGATGCTGAGGGCCGCGATGGGATTGCGGCCAGTGAGAGGGTTCCGTTGGTATCTTCGTCTTCGTCGTTGGCTGGTAGTGGACAGGCTGATAGTGATGCTGGGAATGGCGTAGAAAATAATGGTAGGGAATCGTCGTCCTACCAGAGGTATGATATTCAGCAGATTGCAAAGTGGATTGAGCAGATTCTTCCTTTCTCGCTCTTGTTGTTGGTTGTTTTCATCCGTCAGCATTTGCAAGGTATAATCATTTCTGTGTTCTAGTACATTGGTTATGTTATGTTTATGATGTTAATTTTGGCTTCAAAAGCTCCTCCTAGGATACACCAACAAAATTGTCGGCATTTTGCATATTCCTTTGTTTACTTTTCACCTGTTATTACTTATTAGTATATCCATCTCCTAGATATGGTGTAGTATATGTTGGACTTTGAGGATTTGGCTTGAACCAAGTCCACTGCTAACCATTGTGTTTGGCTAGGAAATGTATTAATGTAATGGGAGTTCCTGAATTCCATTGCACTTTGGATGGAGAAGGATTTTGTCCCTTCTCTGTAACACGTCGTGGCTTTGAATAAAAGTGATAATCAACCACACTGAGCATAGTTGGGGTGTGTTTTCCTTTATGAATTACAATGCTCTAAGTACTTAGACGGTTTTCCTTTCATATGATTTGTGTGTCTGTTGATTTTGGAGTGCTCGCTTGTTTGTTCCAAGGAAATGTGCTTGGTTGAACAAAAGTTGTAGGATGAAGAGAGCTTGCTGTCTGTTGATAGTGATGGGATTATAGAAACTATGAAAAGAGTACTAACTAACATCTTTACTTCCCATTTTTTTTTAAAATTTATTTTGGTGTTTTTACTTGTCATCTTGTTTGAATTTATTTTGACCTTGATGCCCTGTTAAATATTTTCTGTTAATTCTGATGGAAGGGCGTGGAAGAAAGGAAAATATTATGTGAGTAGATTTTTAGGGAACACATGGGATGCACTTCTCTTTTGTTTACTGTTTCTTCCTGTTGGTGGTGAAATGCTATTGCTGCTTTGCTAATTGGGAGAGGTGTAAAGATAGATCTTGTGGGGTTAACTAAGAAGGGATGTTCATTACATCTGTTTCTTTAATGATCCTTTGTTTATAATATGAAAGCTTTACTAAGTGAAAATCAGTAGGTGGTTTGCTCTCTGTATTCCTTGTGAGTTTTGATTGTGTCTTTTCTTCCTCGAGACATTGTGAGTAGGACAAATGCCAATAGATGCAACATGCATGATGGACTGCTTCTCACATATAGTTTCCATTTGCTCTTAATTCATAGTTTTGATTCTTTCCACAATACTTGGTGATGTTCATTTTTGAGAACTTGCAGGTTTCTTTTTCACTATTTGGATATCAGCTGTGATGTTCAAGTCAAATGAAATTGTTAAGAAGCAGACTGCCTTGAAGGTGTTTTACCCGGAATCTTGGTTAATCATTTAAAAATTTCCATTCCTGAACTAACTTTCGAATTTCTAAACCTCTCTTTCCCTATGCCAAAACAAATGAGAGGCTCAACACAAGTTTTATTTTGCAGGGAGATAGGAAAGTCTCAATTCTTGTTGGTATCTCTTCTGCCTTCATGCTTCATGTGATGTTCATTTATTGGTGGTATCGAAATGATGATCTTTTATATCCACTGGTCTTAGTTCCCCCAAGAGCAACTCCTTTCTGGCATGCAATATTCATCATTTTGGTCAATGGTATGGACTTGTTCTGTGTATGCATTGTTCAGTTACTATATTGCTACTGTGAATTTGTGTAGAACTTTTACTTGTTCTAATTTATATGTTGAACATAAATGTGTGTCTATATCGCATGGTTATGATAGAAAATAAGCTCCTTAGAAATAATTATGCACTCTAGGTGAAACACTGAATGACTGACTTATATATGCAGGGGATTTTATATTGTTTCAGTGCAATATTGCAGCTGATTGTTTGATCAGTATTTCTGAAGTTGAAGCCTTCCTTTTTGTTGTTTCATAACTTCTTTCTGTTTTGAAAATTTTCATCCTTTAAAACATGTATTGTGTGTAGAAGGGGTACATTAAAGTGGATTCTTTATATTTAATTATTCAGTGGGGTAACTCAGTATAAAGGAAACAGTTTTAGGGTCTGTTTGCTTTTAGAAGATAGTTCTCTGTTTATTTCCTATTTCCCTTTTTTAGGATTTTGTTGAGGAAACAGTGAAAACTAGAAAACTGAAGTTTCAATTTTCATTTCTTTCACCAAATTCTTGAAAAACAGGAAACAGAATGAAAAGCGAAAACAGAAACCAAACAGAGGCTCCTATTTTTCAGTTTTTTGCTTTTTGCATTGGGATCAAGTTTCCTTTGCATGATATCAACTGTCATTACTTGATCACTTATGTAATCCTCATGTCAGTATATCCAAGTTAAAAATGGAATGTTAGCTTAAAGTGTGATGTAGAAATTGCCCTATGGAGACATGATCTTAGGATCTCAACTATCAAGTTTCTATGGCCACTCTCTTCGAACCCATTTGATAAACAATTGAAATAAGTATGTATACCCCAATTGAGTCTCAGATTAACAGTTAGGGAGATTTGAAATAGCTTATTCTGAATGCTGTAAATGTTTTATCTGGCATCAAGTATGAGCTGAGAGCATGGGCCCCCTACTTACAGTAGAATTGATGATGTTACATGAAATGAATAGTATCAGTTGGTGATCTGATATATGCCACACAAAAACTTTCAGAATAAAGAGTTAATTACAATATTGGATCTGTGCTTTCAAAGTTGATCCTGGATCTGTAAATCTTCTAGCATGTGCACATTTGAAGTCTTCTCCGTGTTCCATCTACATTTACCAACACTGGTTGTTAGCAGCATTTTTTTGTTTTTCGGATAAAAGAAATATTGAGATGAAGAAAAAAAAGACTTACAAGATGGGCGGACAAGACATTCTCTATACAAGAATAATAAAGTAGCAAAAATTTATTGATGAAGCATAGCTTTCCAATCTCAACACGTCTGAGAGGGAAATTCCTCTAAAAAAAACTATGCGCTTTACACCAAAGAGAGGCCAGATGCCTAGTCCTAATTCACTGGACTTTTTTTTCTAAAAATCTATCATTGAAGGTGAAAGAATTACGCTTCAACCAAATACTCCAAGTAGTGGCATGTTCAGAACATTGCCACAGAGATTTTACTTCTTTCCTTTACCCAAAACCAACAAAACTTGTCAAAAGGATTTGAGTTAGCACCGTATTTTTGGTAGTTTTATTTTGTTTGACAACGTCATGGAGACATTTTTTTTAAGCCACTTATTTGCTTCAATGTTTGAATTATTGTTTGACACTGATAATTAGCAATATCTTTCTGAATCTCATCTAGTTTATATCAAGATGCTTTATTTGTAGTCTTGGTTGACTGCTTGTGTGACATCTCACATGTATTCCTTTGTATTGATATTTTTGTGGATTTTAATAACTAATTATTCTTATTGTTGTCGGTATTAATGGTCTACATTGACCTTCAGATACATTGGTGAGGCAGGCAGCAATGGCCTTGAAGTGTTTTCTGTTAATATATTACAAAAATGGCAGAGGTCATAACTTCCGTCGGCAGGTGATTAGTATCTTCCATGTACAACATGTAATTTTCAGTTATATTTTACTTCTACAACATCTGAATTTTTCCAACTTACTGTAGGCTCAAATGTTAACTCTGGTTGAGTACACACTGCTGTTATATCGTGCCTTGTTGCCAACACCTGTTTGGTACCGGTTCTTCTTAAACAGAGCTTATGGCAGTCTGTTTTCATCACTAACCACAGGGTTGTATTTAACTTTTAAGTTGACATCTGTGGTTGAGAAGGTATGTTTTATTCTTTAAAATTCGTATTCGTAGTTCTATCTTTGATGGTATTTGTGTATGATGCTAAATAATTCTATTGCCTTCTACCTTCTATGTGCTTGTTAGGTCCAATGCTTCATTTCTGCCTTGAAAGCATTATCAAGAAAGGAAGTTCAGTATGGGGTTAACGCTACAATGGAACAGGTAATATTCCAGTTCAGTGAAAAGTGGAAAATTAATGTGGCATCTGAGTAATTAAATTTGTATATAATTCTGCTCTCTTTCTTGGAATGGTTGAATTCTGTTAGGTGATATTATGCTGTTTGAAACTTTTTTTTTCCTTTTTTATTTTTTTTCAAGCACATGCATATCTATAAAATATGTTGAAGTTGGGTATGTAAATGGTACACACATAAGTAAAGAACTTGTGCTTAGCCATTCTTCTCCAACTAATATGTTTCATCAATCCGACAGTACAGCTATGCTAGTTAATGCAGCTGTTGAAAATAAGATTACTTAGAAATAATCACCAACATAAAAATTATGGATAGTGTCTTGTAAATGTGGCTTACATGTATCAATTAATTTGTCACATAAATCACATTAATCTCACAGAATGTTATTTTCCCTCACTGAACTCCTATATTAGAGTTAGTTGTTCTCTTAAGATTGACGATTTTTAACTAAAGTTGAACATTATTTTTATGGATAACATGAAGAGGGATCTTTGGAAGAAAACTTTGGACAGCACATTCTATTTGTACCCCCTTTTTTTCCTTGAACATTAGCAATGGAATGAGGGACATAAGATTTTTGTGAATGCTCTTACTTGTTATGCTTTTCCTCCACTCTCCATAGCCGTTACTCGCAGGTCACTGAACCCTTTCATTTCTATGACTTAGTGTGCATTTTCATGTACATACATTAATATATTTGTATTTTTCGGTTAAGGTTTTTGGTGTCAGCATGTCCTTTAAAAATGGAGCAAATTATGATTATTTTTGTGGGCTTAATAGACTAAGGATGGATGAGCTTTATGGCAATGTGCCTTAGATGCAGTTGGCAGAAGGGAAATGTTATAATTTTCATGGATATTCTGCCTTTGCATTTTTTATTGGACAGTATTGTCTTTGTTATATGGTTCTGTTCAATGGCTACTTTCACTGGGATTTTATAGGTGATATGCAGTGGGATTAGCCTTATGGCAACGTGCCTTGTTTGTAGTTGCATTGAATCTCTTGCTGAAGAGAAATGTTAAATTTTCAGAAGATTTTCTGTCTTTGCATTTACTTCCGTATGAAGTTTGTTTTTGACCTTTTGTTCAATGCTGCGTTCTACCTTTTTGTTTGACTATTCCTCTCTAATGGTGTTTCTATATATTTAAGGATGAAATTTTATGTAAATACTAATGTATATATTGTTGAAGAATCTTAATGGGAAACTCTTCAAGTATGATTATAAAGTCTGCTCTATGTATTACAATGCAGGTTAATGCTGCTGGTGACTTATGTGCCATATGCCAGGAGAAAATGCATGCCCCGATATTGTTGCGCTGTAAACACATCTTCTGTGAGGAGTGTGTATCAGAATGGTGAGTTCATACTTTCAGAACTTTTATTTGTCATTTATAACTTCTCTTTTTATACAGAAAGTTCACAATACTTTAAAAGAAATATACTCAGACACATTCTTAAAGGCAATAGATATTGTTTCGGGAAGAATAGAAATCAGCTAAGAATGTTTCCTATTAGTTCTCACTTTAAAGTTTCAAGAAGACAAGAACACATATTCTTGTAAGAAGTTCTCAACAATTTGTTGGTTTGGTTTGCATATCTTTTGCATTAAGGAAAAAGGCATATATTGACGTGAGTTTTTGTCTGGTGTATAAAAACTTTGCATGGAATAATTTGCATATTTTGTTTATTTACATCTTCTACACTCTACAGTTGAAACCCTGGGTGGTCATACATTTGCGGATGTATTTATGCTAGGATCTGTCCTGGGCAATAATCTATGTATACTTCTTTGTTTCTTTCTTTTATGGATTATCTAATCATATTTTATGTATATTACTACAACAACAACAATGCCTTTTTCCAATTGGTTAGTTATATGGATCAAACAATGCCATTGCATCCTATTGTGAACTTTTTATTACATCTAGGCATCAATATAGTGGCTCTTACTAATTCGACACTGAACTCAGGTGAAATTTATGTATGGAGTTCAGCTTTCTAAAGTGTATTCTGCACTTTGGATAGTAAAGTGCAAAAACATAAGCATTGATGAGAATTAATGGTGTAAAATTTTATAAGATTCATGCACCTGTACGACAATTCATGAATGTGCATTAATCATTTACCTTGATTTTCTCATCAGCAACTATAATTGTGCGCTTTGGTCTCTAAAGTGTGGCGTAAGTGCGAGAAATTGTGACGTACTCACGGAGCAATGAGTAGGAATGTAGGATTGTGCTTTGGTTACTTGAAAAATGATATTTCAACTTCATGGAATGCGAGGACCCACAGCTAACTATCACTTGAATCTGAAATG
The DNA here is from genome assembly GCA_031216105.1 of Dalbergia cultrata. Classification (NCBI taxonomy): domain Eukaryota; kingdom Viridiplantae; phylum Streptophyta; class Magnoliopsida; order Fabales; family Fabaceae; genus Dalbergia; species Dalbergia cultrata. The sequence goes on from CM062352.1 coordinate 41,370,732, forward strand.
CCACACTGCAAGTGGTCAAAGCATAATCATTTTGACATTCTTTGGGCACCTAATAATTTCACCTAAAGTGCAAGGTGCACTTTAGAGAAGCCAAATCTATATATAACACTAGTAATTTAATAGTTATATGGAACATAAGAATGGGTATGAGGAAAGAGAGTTCCCTTGATCATTGCCCTCTTCTGCATTAAACTAGTGAGGGACTAAACATGTATTGTTTAAGCCTCAAAGGAAATGAGAGATTCTAGACATTGTACATTTAGACGTGAAGATGCCCTTGAGATAAATGATGCCTTTGGTCATATTATTCTTCCAAGTACAGAGTGCTTTCACCGAATGCCCAGAAGCACTGGTTTCCCCTCATATTTGGAACTTACATTTTTATGACATTTTATATTTGCCAATTGGTCATCAAATGTTTAAGTAAACTAATTATATAGTCCAGAGGTCTTGGGTTCTAGTCTCATGAATAGAAAAAATCCTCATTTGGAAACCCCTACGTCCTTACCAGATTAGTTGGATTCCTAATAATAGGCTTCGGATACTGGTTTTTCCATCGAGAAAAAAAAAGGGGTGTATGTGAGATGCATTTGACTTGTAAAAGATGAGTCAATATTCTGATTTGCTCATGATAATATGGAAAATGTTTTTTAACCACCGAATGCTTTGGACGCTCAACACCTTGCTCTAGTCTTCTCTTGCTTCAATACTTTTCATTTTTTTTCATCCTTTTATTAATTTTTTCCCTTCCTTATGAGTCTTAGGTGTTTGGGGGATGTGGGTGTTTAAAATAACAGGACTCTAATCATATTAATGACTTCTCTTGACCAACAATTGCACTTTTCTTTTCAGGTTTGAGAGAGAGAGGACTTGCCCACTATGCAGAGCATTGGTAAAGCCTGCTGATCTACGGACCTTCGGAGATGGATCAACAAGCCTCTTTTTCCAGTTGTTCTAAACTCAAGTTCTTTAGGTTGGATCATAGTTTTTTGCCAACCTATACCTGAGCTCTGATTTTGCGCGATTTTTTCGTCGATCATTTCCTTGGAAATAAAGTCGAACGAAACTATATCAGTGATATGACTTAAACAGTCATGGCTTTAAGAGCACACATTCATTCTCTTGTAATGAATTCAGATTTACCAAAAAAAAAAAAAGGGCTTTACTCAGCTGCCAGGTGCTCCAACCCGAGGGGGGGATCCACTAACCTGATATTCTTCATTATCTCAGACACTATGATGAGCACAAATTTGTTGTCGTTACATCCCTTTGAAATTCATCTCACTCTCCCACCCTCATTCATCCCTTTTTCAAGTATATATGATATAAATGTTTCTTCACATTCTTTATGCAAACATGTCCACTGAGTTGTTCTCACTTACAGATGTAAGCACTCAAGTTACTACTTGCTATAAGAAATTTGGATTTGGATGGTTTTGATTAGTGTGCATGTCTTTTTTTTTCCCTTTTTCTTCTGCCTTTTGCCATGGGAGCAAATGCAAGATGGTTTGCTCAGAGGGTAAACTAGTTATGAACTAAGGCTTTTACTTCGTACATGCGTTACTGAACTCATGAGGGGCAGTAGTTACATGCATTAAATTATTTTATTCGGCTAGAGATGTTGTATGTATAAATTTTAGGATTTAATTTTTATCTACTACAGTGTAAGTATCTTTTAAGCAAAATATTAAATTATGATGAGTACTTATTATCATAACGATTCATTAAGATTTGTTATTTTTTAAAAATTTTATCACTGATAATGTAAAGTTCTTTAATATCGTCAGTGTAGAAAAATTAATCTTTTGTTTTTATAATGCTTTTGAATGAAAAATGCTAATTTCACAACTGATAAAAAGACATCGCATCAGGAGCATGTTACAATTAGAGTATATTTGTGCATTACATAGTTGAGCTATTTAAGCATTTAGTTTAGAGTTTGATTCTTGATGATATGCATATAGAGGGTATTATTGTCAGAGGCAAAATTTATATTTGTGAGCTCAATATCTCAAGAAAATTAGTCATTATTTTTCACTGTAGATATCCTAAATTCACTCTGAGTATATTTGTGCATAAAACGACATGACACTTGCATGGTAAAAGGTTTTTTTTTTTTTTTTTTTGGGGTCAAATATGCTAAAAGTTTGTACATATATAGATTTGGATTATTGACGTACTCAATTTTTGTAGCGTGAACAAAGGGAATGTTATTTGACCATTTAAATTTGCAGTCTTCCTACGTGAAAAATCTTGTACTAGGTTGCAATATATAAGCTAGTAAACTAAATTTCATAGCACTTTTTTTGGGTAGAAAAATTTCGTAGAAACACACACACACACACACACAATACTAAATAGAATAGGACTCGCGTGTAGTTGCGTGGACAATTAAATTGAGTAGATATACACTTTTAACTTATATATGCATGATAGGAAGTAAATGGTAAAATGAATGGTCCATAAATTGTGTATGAAGCATTTAAACCAACTTAACTTAAGCTATAGCATTCAACATATATTTATAAACACTTCCTTATATACAACTTGACTAGTTTCATTAGTATTCTTTGAATTACCACGTACGTCAAAATCTTCAATCCTCGCTCATTGGTTACTTTTTGAGGTTTCAATATACATGGTCATGACCCAAAATAGGCCTCTCTAAAATCAAGTGAACATTTTCTTTAGAATTGTATATCAATATATAAGATTATACTAGTTGTGGATCCACATAGTTGTGCAAACAATTGAATTGAGTAGATATACAATTTTAAATTATATGTGTGATAATGAAGTAAATGGTAAAATGAATTGTCCATAAATCATGTATAAATCATTGATCAACTTATGATATAACATTCAATATATATTTATAAACACTTCCTTATACATAACATTATCAGTTTTATTAGTGTTCTTCGAAACACCACGTACATAAAAATCTCTAATACTATTTGATTGGTTTCTTTAGAAGTTGCAACATACATAGACATGGCTTAAAATAGCCCTCTCCAAAATCAAGCCAATATTTTCTTTAGAATTGTGTATCAATATATAAGATTATATATATAATAAGCTTTCAATAAAAATTAATAAAATATATGATAATATCAAATTGCATCCATAAGAAATGATGAAAATATATTATTAAAATAATTTTATGAATAATAAATATTTATGACAAATTGATTAAAAAATTTATCATCTCATTCCCCGACTGCTCTCTTTTCTTCCTGAATAAAGAAATTGCTGAGAATTTTTATTAAAGAAAATAGACCCCTGAGCATATTTATGTTCGTTCTAGTGAATATTCATAATGGTTTTCATAAATTAAAACAAAATTATCATCCTTATCCTTACTCATCCTTTTTTTTTTCTTGAATAAGGAAATGTGGCTTCAAATTCATATTACATAAAATAAAAATTTAAATATAACAAAATATTAATTTATGAGTATAATGACCTTTAATGAGAGATATGTCAACGATTTTAGCAAGGATTTATTAAAGAAGTTTCCATTACCTCATTCTACATAGTATCATAGAAAATATCATATAATTAGATCTAAAAATTTACATACTATTTTATAAGAACTAAACACCCACCTCCCAATAGAAAAAAATATTGAGCTTTTCCTCATACACATAATTATTTTTTATCAGTTTAATTACGTTTCATGCAAAATTTTAGATATCACAAAAAGAAAAGAAATTGTAATATAATTTTGTAGAATATTTTATATAATAACTTTGTTTATTACAATTGTATCTAAATTAATTATTTTTTTATTTTGATTTCTATGTTTGTACGTAAATAATTAACCACTTATAAGGTTAAAATAATTAAAATACTCTACAATATAAACCTAAACACTCCACAATTCTCTTGAGTGGGATATTGTTAAGAAGGTTTTATTAAAAAATTATTAAAAAAGAAAAAAGAAAATAATCATATCTCCTTCTTTCTTTCCCTTCCATTTTTCTTATTGGATAAAGAAAAATAATAAAATTTTTGTATTAAATAAAATAAAAAATTCAAGGTAAAATATATTAATATATCAATCATTTATTTAAATCCAGACATAACATGTGTCAAACATAATAGTACAATGTAATTTTTGGAGGGATTTGGTGCTAAATGAGTGTCAAACACAATAATATATTTTCTAAACAATCTTTCTCATCTTCCGAATCATTCCATGTAGCCAGCAGTCCCTTCTTCTTAGGAGTAAACTTTTTTTGTGATCCCTTGAGCTTAGGACAATTAGTTTTGAAGTATCGTTTCTCACCACAATGATAACAATTCACATTTTCCAACTTTCCTTTGCCCTTCTTGTGTAAGTAGAATGTAACATGGGAAGAGAGGTTGAATCGTGTTCATAAATCCTTTTTGTTTTTGAAAATTAAACAAAGTCTATCAAGTGATTTTACTTGAAGGCTGTGGAAAAGCAAGTGTTAATAAGCTTCAAAAAGTAGCTTTTTGAAATAGTTGAAAACTAAGCAAGCTTCAAAAACTGTTTTAAATTGATTTTCAAAAATGACAAAATAGAAATTGATACAAGTACTAAAAGTTAAGGAGCTAGAGAAAGAGAGATATTACTCAAGGATTTTTATATTGGTTCAGTCAAATACTACTTACATCCAGTTCTCAACAACCCTGTTAAGTTCCACTAATTAAGCATTTTCTCAACCTGAGAAAGTAAGATATTCTTTGAATAGTTTTCTCAAACTATCTTCAGTGAACAATAGTTTTAATTTATTGTGCTAGCCTTTAAAAGCTAACCTCACTTGATCACTACTGGATCAAGGTATGTTGAGAAATAAATTTTGGATTGTAACTCTCCAGGAACAAAACACTCAAGTCTCCTAAAATGAAACTATGTTCAAGGATCTGACTTGAGAGACTTCTTTCTAATTCTTTCTAAGAATAAATTTTTTACTAAGATGCATAAGAAAAAATATTTTCTTTACAGAAACTGATTTCAAAGAATAAGATGAACTTTAGAAAGTGTTAGAGAGTTTCAGCATTTGATGCGCAAAAGTTCCTTTACATTTGAAAGCGTCACCCTTTTATACTTGGATTTTGAAATGAACCATTGTCCCTCAATTTTTCTTCCTCTTGACATGTGTTGATCTTCCTTTTTGTGTCTTAGAAACTGTTCTTTAGAAAAGTAGCTGAACTGTGTCAGAGTTGTCCTTATTAGTATTGAGACCGTTGACAATGGTTTTTGAATAAAACTTTTAGAATATGAAAAATGTCGAAGCATAAAGTTAATGTGTCATTGTCAATACTTTTTGAGTTGTTAATTTAATTTGAAATTCAAGTTTCATTCAATTTTTGTTGGAATGTAAATGTGCTTTCTGATATGGTCCCATACTTTTTGAGCCATTTGTTGGTCATCTGTACTTATCTCTAAGCTTGATAAAGAAAGATCTTCTCATAAAGTGGATATTCTTCAGAGATCATAACTAAAGTGATTGATGATGATGATCTTGATATAATCATGAGAAATTACTTAACTAGATATCCTACTTTTTGAGCATGTGACTTACTTTCTAAAGACCCAGACTTAGTTTCTGATGCTAGTCTTGCTTTCTCATTTCTCTTGCATATTTTAGTTCACTCTCTAAACTATTTTTCACATTTTTATAATACTGAATCTTTTCAAATAAAATCTTTCTAAACATAATATTGTGAAAAAATATGTCACGGATTAAGCTTATTTATTGTGAGAATAGTCCTATTAATTATCTCAGAAACTCAAACAAACTATAAGTCCTTTCTTTAAAATATTTTAGCAAAATTTTTTGTTATCATTCAAAACATGTGCTACAATAGCTTTTTGAAGGGTTTTGGAGCTAACAATCTTCCCCTTTTTTATGATGAAAAACTAAATTTTGAGAAAATCTTTTGGAGAACACTTTGAAAGAATTTTTCTTTAAGGTTAGAACCTTAAAGAAATTCTGTTTCAAAAACTTAATTAAAATTTATCTTACAACTTAGCCTTTTTAGAAAGTAAACTTTCTTAACGTTTATCATTGTGAGTTAAAAGTTTTGTTAAGTTTCTCCAATTTCAATAATAAAAAACTAAACATACAGAATATTAGAGCTTAAAATAAATGGTATCATAGCTTAAAATAAAATAATCTTATGTCGAAACTTAGAGTTCAACACATAATATCCAATTTTTCAGAACACACACTTAACAGAGAATCATCATCAGTTTTCATTTCTCAAGTATATAATTGATTTATAAAAAAAGAAACTGATATGAACATAAATAATCATGACTGAAAGAAAGTTCCATAATCAAGGATAATTAAAACTAAGATAACAAAAAATGTTTAAAAAACATAAATATAAAAAAAATGATATGCATGAACTATGATAAGCTTTCTGAAGATCCCTTTGAACATAAGACTTTCCTTTTGAAGCTATATATATGTAATTGTTTGAATAATGCATATATATCACTATAAATAAAAGATATTTTGGAAAAGAAAAAATATTAACCAAGAGAAATTAGAGAATTGTTGAAAAAATTGAAAATTGATTTAAGTGTAACTTATTTTAATCTAGTTGTTTGACCCATTCGATGTATGGGGTGATAATAAAGAATAATTTGTTGGTCATTATCGAAAATAGATAATATTTCATTTAAATATATCTTATAAAAAATTGAGTATATAAATTTATTTTTAAAATAAGTTAGTAGTTAAATAATTAAATAAATAAATAAAATATGAATGTGTCATTTTATTTTGTATCTTATTTTGAATATCACGATTGAAAAAAATATCATTAGATAATCTTTAACTAACAATAAATAGTCTATTTTATAAAAAAATTACTAATTTTGAAAGTCAAAATTATTGAATAATGAAAGAAAATAAGTGGATAATTTTATTATATCATGAGTTATTTATACGAATGACATTGGGTATCTATGAGAGAGAGGACATGTCCTTTGTCTCACATCCTTATTTAGAAATTTGTCTCTCATCTCCGTCACAGGTCCTCATTCCCTTCTCCCTATGGGGATTTGAATTCCTATGGGCATTTGCAGATTTATTAAAAAATTTTAAAAAAGAGAATAATTTTGAATATACGTTGAAATTCGAAATATAAATATCCATAACAGTAAATACTACTAACATAACATAATCCAAAATAAAAATGAAAATGCGTAATACAAATTGAATAAGGATAATTGAAAAAATAAAGGTGTTCTAAGGTTATATATATAAAGGTTATATATATAAAAAATAAAGATAATTAAATTATTTGTACAAATGAAGAATTGGTGGGTTTTATGGGGTAAGGGCCTCATTCCCCGTACTTGCACCGTTTAACAAATAGAGACTCCACCTTATCCTCATGATGACTAAACATATCCTCATTGTGTGTAATCTCCACAGATACCCACTTCGGTATTTTTTTGTAATCCATATCTAATTGTTTATATCTTTTTAATAAATTCAAATATCTAATTATATATATATATATATATATATATATATATATATATATATATATATATATATATATATATATATATATTCTAATTAATAAAAATAATGAATAAATTTAATTTTTGTTATTTCAATTACATCCCCTTTCCTTGTACATCTTTTTAGTAAATTAAATATCTATTTTAAAATATATGCTACAATTAATATGTTATAATTAGTAAAAAAGTCATATATAATCCTAAATTATGGCATCTCATTTACTAGAGTAGTGCATCAATTACACAATTAATTTTAATAAAAAAATAATGTAATTATTTAATATTGAAAAATTAATAAATAATTAGTATCATTATCAAAGAAGTGTAAATTGTTGAAATGATTTCAAATATTTTAATGTTGAAAAATTGAAGTCTTTCTTTTTTAAAAAAATTTAATATGAAAAAAATTGTGGAATTAATAAGTTGAAATATCAAAGTTACAAAAAACCAAATATGATATGAGATGGGTAGATAGATAATTTATGCCAATTTTGCTCCAATCCTCAACTATACTTTTACCTTTTTCTCCTTACTCTTTTATTTCTCTTTGTCTTTTTATTTTTTCGTATTTGATGCCTAGACAACATACTAATGTCCTAGTCTAGTATAGATAGAAACTAGAAATCTCGCAAATGAATTTTCCAATACCATCACTAGCTTCAAAATGCTTTCTAAGGCTATCATAGGTTGTGGTGATTTTTTTCTTCATTTTTTTTTGAGACTGATTGCCCAACTAGTAGCTAGTATGAGCTCTATTATTTCAACTCACCCTTTGAACTGATTTCATCAACACAAAATTGCACCATTCATTGCTTGATAGTATCTCGTTCTTTTGACCTTACTATATATATCAATATCAAAATCAAATTCACCATCTACTTCTTTTTCCTTTTTTTCATTCAAATATTCTTTATTTTCTTACCCCTTATTTGTCACCAGACCCAAGTTCAAATGGAGCAAATTTTGATTCTAAAGAAAAGATTAGCTAGCTATCACAAGATTATGTACAACTCATGAGTTAGTTTGTTAGTTATAACTAAATAATTATCCAACTCTGTATATAAACCAATCCGTCACTGAACTAATCCAACTTTTCTCATTCTTATACACTTCAATGAAATTAGCTCTCATTCTCTTTTCTCTCTCTTAGCTTACATTCTCTCTAACTCACTTTTATAGATTTCTTATGGTATCTGAGCCCCTATCGTAGGGGCTCTGCTGCTGCTGCATACTGTTATGGCCGATCAAGATCAAAACTCCATGGCAAGTCATTATCAGATTCCCATCACAAATCAATTTCAGAGCTTGGATAATCAGTTCCTAGCATCTAACCAGAATCTTGGACCAATTCCACCACCTCACATGGCTTCAATTCCAACTTAGATTCCAATTTCAGTTTAGAACACTACCCCTCCTCACTTGGAGAATCATGGTGCAATTTCTAATCCCTTAACCGATCCTTTCAGTCCCTATTTCTTGCATCCTAGTGAAAGTCCAAGCATATCTTTGATTAATGTTGTATTGAATACCAAGAATTTTCATGAATGGGAAAGAGCAATGCGATGGGCTCTTAGGTCCAAGAACAAGTTAATGTTCATTGATGGTACACTTCCCAAACCCATTGAGTCAGATCTCTTATTTGCTGCGTGGGATAGATGCAATTCTTATGTAGTTTCTTGGATCAATCGTTATCTTAGTCCTAAAATATATAGAAGTGTAATGTGGATTGAGTTAGCACATGAGCTATGGAAAGACCTCAAGAATCGGTACTATCAAGGTGATATATTTCGAACTGCAGTATTGCAAGAAGAACTCTTTGCAATGAAGTAGGGAGATCTATCCATCATGTCATACTTTGCTAAGCTCAAATCCATATGGCAAGAATTGGAAAGCTTCCAGTCGATTCTAGGATGTTCTTGTGGTGCTTTTTGCACATGTGGTTTAGGAGTTGTAAGAGAATATAGAAGAAGACTTTATGTTGTACGCTTCTTATGTGGTCTCAATGAAGAATATGCTCATGTAAGGCCACAAATAATGCTCATGAAGCCCCTGCTCGATATCAATGATGCCTTTTCCTTGTTATCTCAACAAGAAAGGCAAATGCACAATGGCTTGGATTAGTCTATGGCATTGATGAACATCAGTGACTCGAATTCATACCATGGAGGTGGACGTGGCAGAGGCACGCGTGGGGGAGGAAGATTTCAATCCTCAAGAGGTGGAACAAGCTCTTTTGGAAGAAGCATTCCAACCAAGATATGCACCCATTGCAAGAAATCAGGTCATACGATTGACACATGCTACCTGAAGCATGGCCTTCCCCTCTACTTAAAACAAAAAGCTGTGGCAAATAATGTCATCTCGAACCTTGATGCAGTAGATGACAATTTCTCTCCCAATGGTGAGGTTTCTTAGCAAGAAGAAGGTATGTTGCTAACTTGAGATCAGCAATTACAGTTGTTGGCTTTATTACAATAGTCAAACGCACAGCAGCATGGGCACCTAGCCAATCAAGTAACCACAAACCAAACACAACCATCAGGTATTTCCCTTGCCCTTGCCCCTTTTTGTGAATCACTCAAGAATGTATGGCTATTGGATTCAGGAGCTACAAACCACATCTGTATTTCCTTGTCTAGTCATCATTCATACAAGCAAATTCCACCAGTATCCATTTATCTACCAAATGGAGCAATAGCTCATGCCACAATATCAGGAAATATCATGTTCTCTAAAGATTTTTTCCTAATTGATGTTCTCTTTGTCCCTCAATTTCATTTCAATCTTATTTCAGTTCATAAATTAATTTCTACACTTAATTGCAAACTCATATTTTCTTTAACCAAATGTGGAATTCAGGATCAGATTACCTTGAGGATGATTGGTGTTGCTAAACTTGCAAATGCCTTGTACATAATGAAGCTTGATTGCCCTGGCAAACTTCTTGACAGCACTTTGGAACTCTCACAGACATATCCAGAACCTGTAAAAAGTCACATCAATTGTAATTCTTCCATTAATAACTTTCCCAGCTATAATTCCTCTATCTCTCTCAATAACAATGTCTCAAATCTATGGCATGTAAGACTTGGTCATCCTTCTAATAATAAAATTCAAATTTTACACAATTCATTTGATTGCATTCCTACTTTACCTGTTCAACATCACTGTGAAGTATGTCATTTGGCAAAAATGAAAAGACTCCTATTTGGAGGTAGCATCATTTACTCAGAAAATTGCTTTAATTTAATTCATGTAGATATTTGGGGGCCATTTGGGCACCCATTATTGTTTGGCCACAAGTACTTCTTAACCATTGTTGATGACAAGTCCAGATTTTGTTGGATTTACTTAATGAAACTAAAATCAAAAACCAAAAGCTTGTTACAAGGATTTGTACATATGGTTTCAACTCAATTTAACAAAAGAATAAAGGTCATCAAATCAGACAATGGAAAGGAATTTTTCATGAATGACTTTTACTCAAAACTTGGTATTATTCATCAAACTTCTTGTGCAGAAACTCCGCAATAAAATGGAGGAGTGGAAAGAAAACGTCAAAGTATTTGAGCTATAGCCCGGAGTTTAGTTTTTCAATCACATCTACCTTTATGTTTTTGGAACTATGTAGTTAGTCACGTTGTTTTCTTACTAAATAGACTTCCTAGCACTAAACTAAATAATAAAACACCTTATGAAGTTTTACATAAAAAATCCCCCTATTTCACACAGATGAAAACATTTGGTTCTCTATGTTATGCTTCTATAATTCTAGCCCAAAGAAAGAAGTTTGACCCAAGAGCTAGGAAATGTGTTTTTTCTGGGATACAAGAAATGAGTAAAAGGATATATCCTTTATGACTTACAAAACACGGAACTATTCCTATCGAGACATGTTATTTTCTTTGAGACATTGTTTCCATTCCAAGTATCACCAACAAACTCCCACACAGATGACACAACACCTCACTCCTCATTCTTAGACTGGTCTCAAATTTATACTTATGATACACCACACACACAACCACCAAATGTATATCCCAGTATCATATCATACCAACCCCCATCCTACCCATAATCTACAAACCAATTCCCTTCACTAACACATACATAACACTCACCATAACATCCCATTAGTAGCACAATACCTACATAACCTACATCATCTTCAACAACATTATTTGAATCTCCGCCCAACACAATCCCTAACATCAACCCTTAGCCATGCTATGCATCCAATCCTGTTAAAAAGTCTACAAGGTTCAAGAAGCTCCTTTTTATCTCAAGGAATACCACTACAATTTAGCTACTACAAACACTGTCATCAACACCTCAGGTATTCTTTATCCTATTTCAGATGTTTTATCTTATAATAACCTCAAACCACATTACAAATCTTATGCTTTAGCCATTGCCACTGAACCTGAACTCAACACATATAAGCATACTATGCAACGTGAATGCTGGAATAAAGCCATCCAATTTGAATTAGCTACTCTGGTCAACAACAATACATGGACTCTTACTGAATTACCCTCTGGGAAAAAGGCAATCGGGTGTACAAGGGTGTTGAAAATCAAATATAACCCTGATGGATTTGTTGAGATGCATCAAGCAAGGCTAGTGGCGAAGGGTTATACACAAACAGAGGGAGTAAACTATCTGGAAACTTTCAGCCTAGTAGCAAAAATGACAACCATCCGAGTAGTTCTAGCTCTTGCAACAGCCAATAATTGGTACCTCAAACAGCTAGATGTTACAACTACCTTCCTCCATGGAGATCTCCATGAGGAAGTCTACATGGTTATACCTCCAGGTTTTCTCATGCTCCCCCTGGTCAAGTCTGCAAGTTATAGAAATCATTATATGGGCTGAAACAAGCAAGTCGTTAGTGGAATCACAAACTGACTAAAGCATTCACCACTTGTGGTTTCCAGTAGTCAAAAGCTAACTATTCTCTCTTCAAAAAGAACTCATCATCTGGTTTCACTCTTATTTTGGTATATGTTGATGATTTACTCCTTGCAGGAAAAGTTATCGATAGTGGATGGCGACTCATGGTGGTAGACCAAAAATCCGCCATTTATGCCCGCCATGGCCACCATTTGATAACACTGCTTGCAGGAAATGATTTGGATGAAATTAATTCAATCAAGCAGGTTTTACATGCAAAATTCACCATTAAAGATCTGGGGACCTCAGATATTTTTTGGGAATGGAAGTGGCTTGATCAAAGAAAGGAATAGCCTTATTTCAACACAAATATGCCCTTGAGTTATTGGAAGATACATGCTTACTAGCTACTAAACCAGCCAGCACACCATGTGATCTAGGAATTAAGTTGCAGCAAAAAGGCACATCAAGTCATCTAAACCTATCTGAATATAGAAGACTAGTTGGACGTTTACTATATCTCACTAGTAAATGACCAGATTTGACCTTCTCTGTAAGCCAACTTAGCCAGTTCTTAGCCTCTCCTATGACTGATCACTATCATGCTGCACTAAGAGTGCTGAAATACATCAAATTTGCTCTTGCTAAAGGACTTTTCTTTCTTGCCCAATCTAGCAAAATCCTAACTGGCTTTGCAGATGCAGATTGGGGTGCCTATTTAGATACCCGAAGAAGTGTAACTGGATTTTGCTTCTTCATTGGTGAAGCTCTCGTCTCATGGAAAGGCAAGAAGCAACCAACAGTTGCTAGAAGCCCTTCAGAAGCCGAATACAGATCTCTGGTTGCTACATGTAATGAAGCTCAATGGCTTTTATTCCTGTTACAAGATCTGCATTGTGCCCCACAAGCCCCTATAGCTCTTTTTTGTGACAATAAATCTACTATTCACATAGCCACTAATCTTATTTTTCATGAAAGGACTAAACATATAGAGATGGATTGTCACACAGTATGTGACAAATTCAAAATGGACTCATCCACCTTCTCCCAATTTCCACAAAGAATCAACCAGCTAACATATTTACAAAGGCCTTCCATCCTAGTCCCTTCTCCTCTATGGTCTCCAAGCTAGGCTTACTGGACTTGTACAGCCCAAGTTGTGGGGGGCTATCACCAGACCCAAGTTCAAATGGAGCAAATTATGATTCTAGAGAAAAGATTAGCTAGCTATCACAAGATTATGTACAGCTCATGAGTTAGTTTGTTAGTTATAACTGAATAGTTATCCAACTCTGTATATAAGCCAATCTGTCATTGAACTAATCCAACTTTTCTCATTCTTAAACACTTCAATGAAATCAGCTCCCATTCTCTTCTATCTTTCTTAGCTTACATTTTCTCTAACTCACTTTTATAGATTTGTTATTATCTCCTTTAATTTCTTAAATTACAAGAGCAGTAGCATCATTCTCCATGTTATTTGGGTATTGTTTACCTCCCATGCTCAATGTTGCACACAATACTTAGGCTCCAATAGGCATGTTACCATTGGTGCTTTCTCCATCACTAATCATGTTAACCTTTGTAGTTTTACTTTTAAGGATTTTGGTCTCACCCTTACTCAAACCAACATTAAGCACTCGTCTTGTGGAGGCATTATTACTCCCATTTCCCCCAAATCACGTATTATGTTTTGTGAACACCCAATTTTGACCGACCCATAAAACAAAAATCCAAAAAAATCAGCATATTTTTAGAGTTTAACCCATTCATAGAATCATGTTGGTAGTTTAATTTTGTTAAGTGAAATTGCAAACCATTTCAAGTCTTGTCTATAGTTCGTTGCTGTGTTGGATGCAGGTTCAATTCAAACCATTTTTGTTTAGGTTCATTTACTATTGTTTTACGTTTTTTTGTTTCACGTTCATAAAACCAAAATTTGCATCCAGCCCACTTTCAAAAAAAAAAAAGAGAGTTTGTTTTCATTCAGCTACAAAATAACAATAAAAAAAATGTAAATAAAAATAAAGTGACAGAACCATTCTGTCATGGGTTCAAATACACGTGAAGCTCGGGATGATGGAAAATAAAAAAAAATAAGCTGAAAGTGCTAGACACAATGATCAGTTCCTCCCCCCACCCCTTGCAATATCATGAGATTATTTTCCCTTTATTTGATTACGGTACCTAACAGCCAACCTGTTAAAGGGAGATGACTAATAATTTGGTCAAGGGATGAACAGCCATATAGATCCACTGACAAGATATAGAGGGGGGATTCATTTTGGGGATAGGACAGAGACGGTTTTCATTTTTTTCTAAACAGAGAGAGATATCCAGAGGTAATGGCTAATGAAGCATTAGTTCATTGTTATGTTTTTTTTCATTCTTTAAGAACTCTTGCAACCTGAATGCATGTAGAACAAATTAGCATCACACATATTCACAACACACAACCACAAGTAGAAATAAAACAGTTATCCATCCCCTGCATCTAAGTCAAAAACAAAAATTCCCAATCAACCATCCAAAACCAAGCACCAAACGATCCCAATAAATCAAAAATCAAATGTAAACCTCAGCTTTTCATAGCAAAAGAAATGAAAATTCAGAAGCAAGTAAAAGGGAGGGGAGTCGCGGCTTCATCCCCAGCTAGCTTGCCACCGGGCTCTTCCCCCTCCTCAGCCATCAAGCAGTGCCACCATCATGCCTTCTTCCCCTTCAAGAACCCAGTGGTTCCTGGACCGTGCCGCCACGCGAGTTCTGCTCCATTCCTCTTGCTGCCATGGTACCACCCTCCTCAATCACCATCAGCCCAGAACCTCCCTGTTCGGCCTTCGCCCTCCGCCCCCAAACAGCCGCGTGGCACACATCTCCCAGATCTGTCTCCCAACTGCTTCAGCTCCGTCCTTTCTTTCCTCCTTTCCTTTGGCCGCAGCTCACACACACTCTCACATGCACAATCCCTCTCATTCTCTCTCTCTGATCTATGCTGTTTGCAGAACCCATTACCTGCACCAAAATAAAAAATGAAATTTTCAATCACTCATCCAATGCCAGTCCTAACACCTTACCCATATAGGAATCAGAAACAAAAAGGGTGTGGCTGCAGCAGTCACAGCCCCAGATCGGTCACCGTGGCCTCATTCCCTGCGGAGAGGTAGTTCCCTTTCTTCTTGAGGCCACCGTGCGACTTCCTCCGCCGCCAAACTCCCTGGCCGCGCGGCCTTACCCTCTTCCTTGCATAAGCCGCGCGGCCTCCCACCCTCCATCTCACCTTCTCTCTTTTTCTCGCTCCTCTCCATCTGCTCATTCCTTTCCTCTCACCCTCTCTCTCTCTTTCTCAATCTCTGTATGTGGGTTGTGTGTAGTGAACAAAGAAAGAATGAAACCCCAAGTCCACATTCCAGACCCCCTGTTTAATTCCGTATATGCATATTCCTTTTCTTTATTTTTCATTTAAGTAAATTGCATTTGGGTTGTTTGGGCTTGTTTGGAAATTCACTTGGGTTTGAATATGTGGGTTTGTTCGAGTCCGAAAATAAAAGAGAATGGTGAGGATGTTCAGATTTTTTTTAAAAAAAAAGAGAAATATAGTGATAAATTAATCAGGCTATTTCAAAGGAAAAAAAAGGGAATGTTTGGACTGTTCTTGTTATTTTATTTATGTTTGGGCTTTTGGATGTATTGGATTATTAGTATTGTTTTGATTTTGATTTTTGGTTAAGTCAATTCTTTTCTTTTAATAAACAATGAATGTTTTAATTTTGTCATGAAAATTTGTTCTAACTTTTAAGATAAAAATGTAAGTGATCGATGATTCAATTTTTAAGATTAGAGTTAATTTAGCCGCGACGGTTTATTAATTCTATATTCCAGAATATTTTAGCTGTGACAGTTTGATATTCTGGTATTCTTTATTTTCAAAAATAAAATCCACCCGCAACTATTTTACAGAACTACGTGACTTTGAGTTCCCAATTGCACCAGGGGATATGTAGGAGCAGGTATTCCCTATCAAGCCAAAATTAAATTTTTATAATTTTTGTTTTACTTTTAAATATTTTTTTTATGCACTTTATTCTTTAAAATTTAAATTAATCAATTATTAGTTAAATATTTTATTTTCAAATAAAAAAGTTAGTTTAGCCGAGACGGCTTGTTAACTGAATATTTTGGACATCTAAGTTGTGACAGCTTGATGTTTCAAATTTTCAAGCTAAAACTAAATTTTATGATATTATTTTATTCTGTTTTGCATGTAAATATTTTTATTCATTATTATTATCATTATTGTAAATATTTATTTATTTATTTATTATTATTATTATTATTATCATCCTCTTCTTTCTTTATTATTTTAATTTAAGTTAATCATTGAAATGTATATATTTTATTTCAAATAAAGATGTTAATTTAGCCGTGACGGCTTGTTAACTCAATATTACGGATACCCGAGCTGTGACAGTTTGGTACTCCAAAATTTCCTTATTCTAAGAAAGATTTTCTTTTATAATTTCCTTAAGATAAAGGTGTAAATAAATATTTTGAAAGGTTATTAATAATTTGCACAATTCAATTAAGGTAACCGTAGTAATACGGATGTATCAGGGGTGCTGCGAAAATGAACTTTTTGCCCTTCCCTGTGCATAATCGACTCCCGAATTCAAATCTGGTTTCAAAGATCAATTTTTTTTAAATTAAATGGGTTTTCCATATTTTTTCCCAATCAAATAAAAACTTGGTGGCGACTCCAATCTTAAACAAAGAATCATTTTTCGCCGTCCCGTCGAGATCCCGGTTGCGACATGTTTAAATTGTTTGAATCATAAGCTTCAATCATCCTTACATCATATCAATTATTCTTGACAATTCTCAATATTTTGATTGGCATTCAAGTATAAGATTGTATTCTTTCCCTTAATTTTGCATAATAACTGTAGCTCTTGATGAAGCACAATATGGCTTTTCACCCAATTTTAATTGAAAAACTAAAATGCACGAGTACAACACCACACCACTCACCTATTCAATAATTCGAATTGAGCATACAAATTTTACACACTCAAAAAAGATGAAGTACAAATAATAATGTGAATATGGTTGAATTCAAGAGATAAATCTAACATATAACCAAGAGAAAATCAAATAAATAGAAATGTTTAATTAATTTAGAACAAAATATGTATAATCATAATAATACGTAATCAACAAGAGCTTAAATATCATGAAATATGATGATATAGGGTTCTTCGTACTTACAAATGTTAAGAAGAACTGCACATGAGGTTGTTTTGTGCATTGAGTTGTGGTATGAGAGTGATTGGAGAAGAGAGTGACTTTAAAATCCTTTTAGTCCTTGGTTTCTAACGTGCTTTTATCCACCTTTATTACCTATGATATGTTGGCATGGAGTGTAAGACTAATAATGGATATCCATTGGGGCAGGAACATAACTCGCACCTCTATCCCCGTTTAGAATTTCATCCATCGTCCCCACCTTTATTCCTATAATGGGTCTTCATTTCCTTTCCCCTTTGGGGATCCAAATCCCCATGATATCAATATATTCGTTAAAATTTTTAAAAAAAAAAATCTAAAACCTAGTAAAAATATGTAAATATCCATAATAACAAATATTATTAACACAGTATAATCCAACATAAAAAAATAAAATACATGTATAAGTGCAAATTCGAAAACAAGACAATTTAGAAATGAAAATATGTTATGATTTTCTAAGAATATGTTGATGTATATATGAGTGGATCTTTAAGTGATTTCACATAAATATGGATTTGGCAGGTCTCCATGGGTTGAGGATCTCATCCCCTGCCTCCACCTCATTTAGTAAATGGCGACTTTGCCTCCATTCCTATGAGAATTAAACTTGTCCCTGTTCCCATTTTTATTTCGGGTAATCCCCACCGGATACCTGTGTAAGCAGGTTTTTTTGCTATCCCTAATGAAGTGGCGGTGGTGCATGATAGTCACATGTGAGAGGAGCTTAACTTTTTTTTTTCCCTGTTGATTTTCCCATTTCTCTTTGTCACCTCTCTCCTCTCATTAACATTTTCTTATTTTCTTTTTTTCCTTTTCAATCTAATAAACGAGGGTATATTTATAAATCCTCTTTAATAATTTACTTTTTTAATTTAAAAATCCTGGTATTCTAAAATAATAAAACACGTTAATAAATTACCAATAATTTGAATTAATAAAAGAAATGCCCTTCCATTAAAATAAAGTTTTCTTCTTCTATATATATATATATATATTCAATCATGGAAATAAAATCAACAGTAAAATACAACCACCTTCCTTGAGAGATAACTTTATCACACCCCTCCCCTCTATTTCTAAAAATATAAACTTTGCATTATATCTTAATTTTCTCATGTTATTATTTTATTTATTTTATCAAAATACCTGTCATTAATAATTTTACATAATGAGATTTATGTATGAATAAAATATATTCGGCTTATACTTATCAAAAGAATAAGAATTTAACATATAATAATGCCAAATATTGATGTATTTATTTATAATTTAATTAAAACTTTAAATCATTATATTGAGTGAAGAAATTATTAACAATAACAACAATTTATAACAATTATTCTTCAAAAGAATTACACATTATTAATAATAACAATAACAACTATTTGTCTGAGAGTCATCATCATCTAAGGAGGAGGAATTGGAATTGACTTGGGCCCATATTGATGGTGCATGGTGGAGATGGATGTAGGCGGCATGATAGGAAGTTGGGAAAGTGTCTCTCGCGATGAATAACTAGGAGTATATATATACGCTTGCATGGCAGGTAGCTACTGCTGCTACATCCATCTTGCACTCTCCTCTCTCCACCTTTTCTCGATATTCTTCTCCACCTTCCTCGGCACCTCCTTCATGCACCTTTCTATTCCATCTGTCTTCCTTCTTCCTCCATCTATGGTCCTTCTACTGGAGCTTCTTTAATTTTGTAGCTTCTCATTAAGGGCATGGACTTGGCCACCACCTTAGGCCCCAGATCGGCGTGGCATCCCCGGTCACAGTACAGAGGCATGGGACATTGAATCGGCATAATGTGTCCCCACGCCACAAGTATGACCCTTATAGGGACTGCATGCCCACCATCTAGGACCACAATGCCTTCTAATCAATGACATCAGTGTGTCGATTGGGAGTAGTACCCTCCCAGGATGCCCATATCTACTGCTAAGTATACTTATAAAATTTTTTGACATTGTTAGATCTATGCTTGAGAATGTAATTCTTTTTTAATAAAAGTTGTATTTAAATAATTTTTATACTAGATGAAGAGTTTAAGCGGTTAATAAGTTTAAAAAAAAAAGGAATTTAATTTTAAGGTAAGAATCACCTGTATGTAAATTTAAATCTTTTTATTACATGTAAAAACAAATTATTTTAGAATTTAATATTTTTTTTGTCAAAATAACCATAGGTATCAAATATTATAAAATACATATAAGATTATTTTATATCTTTATTTAGTAATTTATTATACAAACGTAATTTTCATCCAATCTAAACAAAATATATTATTTTAAAACTACTCTTTAGTTAATACATTCAAACGCCAAATTGATTTTCAAATAATCAATTATAAAAAAAATAATTATATATATATATATACACACACACTTGGTTATTGAAATAATCAAATCTCGCAACTAATTCAAATACATATTAGGATTATCGTAATTATTTATTTGCTTTAAAGTTTATGTATATGATATACAAATCTTAATCCAAATACACTTTAGCCCCCCAAAAATTTTCTTCAAGTTCTGCCATTGGCAAAAACGAAAAGTAGAAAATGATTTTGAAAACAAATGTCATGTTATTAAAAACAAATTTCATGTTATTATTGGATTTTCTTCTCTCTCTCTCTCTCTCTCTCTCTCACTCACTCACTCACACACACACACACACACACACACATGATCACATGATTTTCTCTTGGTTATTACTCTTCGTCGCTTTTCGTGTTAATGGCTTTCTAGCCATATACCATTGTTATTTCAATAAATTATTCTTTTTATTTTTATCTCTTTTTCTTTCTTAACATTCTTCCTTATATTTAATCTCTTTTTTTTAGGTGAATATAGAGTATTCATCATTGCTATTAGTAACTAATCCCCGGAAGTGTAGAGATCACGAACATAGATTTTGCCTCTGTCACGAGACTCTATTCATACACATTGTTCAAAATTGAACCTTTGATTATATGCCTAATTAATGAGCCAAATTAGCTACTAGTTGTGCTAGATATCATAGTTTACTCAATCAATTCACTCACTTTCTCTCTTCTACATATTATTTAATAAGGGTATGAAATGTAAAAATTAATTAATATTATATTGTTTAACTTTTTTAATACTCTGCTTACTTTCTCTCTTCCTCACATGTTATTTAATAGGAAATGCTAGATAACTACAAGCTTATCTAGAATTTTGTATCTAGAATAATGTGATTTAGGGTGTGTTTGTTTGGGATTCTGGAGCCCAAAATCACTTTTTACACAAAAAATACTTTTCTATGTTTGAATAATTTGTTTTAAAAAAATCAAGATATGAAAAGAAAAATAGTTTTTAGCTTTTTTTGTGAAAGCTAGAAAAAGTAGCTTCTAAAAAAAAAGTTTTTTTTCAATTAAACATAAAATTTAAGTCTCCTAATAACTTTTTCAAAATATGAAATAAATGTATCGTTAATTATTAACTTATAAATGAACCATTGGATCATACAATTTTATTTTATCCAACAATCACTATAATTTCTATACAAAAATTATATATATATTTTTCTAGATGTGTAGCATTACTCTATTTAACAAGGGTATAAAAGATGAAAAATAATTAATATTGTTTATATTTTTTAAAAGCACATACAATTATTGGATAACAAAAAATTGACACTTATTATAAGAAAATGAAAGAGACCCACTTAAGTAACCAAGCTGTGCTATAACATAACTCAATCTTAGCGTATGAATTCATTTATTATGATTGTTTGGGAACGGTTTGAAAACTGACCAAAAAAAAATGAAGAAGTAAAAAAGAAATGCTTTTCCAGCCTTTCTGTTTCAACATATATTTAGTCATCGCTATAATAATAGAGATGAGGTTCAAGTTGTTGACGAGAGCAGTTCACGATTGAACAGTAGTTTTCGAGAATGATGTTAAGTTGTCCAATTAATTGCAAACTTCACTGCCAGTATCTAGTACTTTTTCTTTGAGGCATCGTTGACTCGCTGCAGGATTCCTTGGCTCACTAAATTAGGTGAACAAACTATATGGCCTATCACACTTGTTTGAACTTTGAAGTGAATAAATTTATGCAAATGCAAATAAAAGAGTTGTGTTAATTGAACCACTTCAATTGCGTAGACACCTAGGATACCTACAGAGAGAAGATAAAAATCATAAAGAAAAAAAAAGTTGAAAAGGCAATGGAAATTTTTTTTAAAAAAAAATGTGTTGAGTGTCACATACTTATTAGGTGCTAATGAATTTGCTCCAAATAAAATATGAATAAATGATGAGAAGACATGGATCATCCACACTTTTATCCTAAACAAATTTCAATAATAGAACACATAAAAAGAAATAATAAAAAGGTACGTATTGGTATTATAAAATCATATAAAATCACACACACATATATATCCAATGTTTTAGATTGTGATTGCGGTCACAACTGTAGTTGCTGTGGTTGCAGATAATCCAGCCATCTTGATGTGCATTACAACTAATGCGGCGTGAAATTTCTGCGTATATGTAAATGGAAAAAGAATCTGTTGTGGTCCGATGTGATTCATTGTGGTCTAATGCGGTCCTAATGATATTGCATTGTGGTCAATTTATGTGAAAGCGCATCACACTACAATTGCAATCCAATATGCACTTGCACTGTGGACCGTAACTGCAATATTGTACCCACATCACGCTATACGGTTCGCAATTTGAAACAATGTATATATCACATACAAAAAAGTGGATCGTTAGAATCTTACTATTATCACTTCATATAATTTTCTAACTCTTTTAACTCTGAAAAGTTAAGATGTTAAAATAAAGTACACAAATATATATTTTTAAATTAAGTACTGAAAATTGTAAAACAAATTAGCACCTTTAGGTGCACTTCATGCAGTAACTATAGGAAACCCATTTTCATAAAATGAATACATGATCTAATTACGATAAAAAAAAGAAGTGGAGTGCAAGCTGTTGTCCAATGAAAATATAAAATGTGACTGGAATTACTCTTAAGTGAAATTTAGTTACCTTCAACTGCCACCCCCATCCTCCTTTCAGTGGAATATTTCTTTAAATCTTGGATTCACTTTCCTATCTGTGACTCTCATGGGGACAATGACCCACCATTTATGTCCATGAATTTTTTTTTATTGAAAAACAAATAAATAAAGTTACTTGAATAAATAATAAATCTCTCTCTCTCTCTCTTCTCTGGCCACTCTCTATTGCCGGCAACTGCAAGTCCTTTTTCGTCTTTACAGTTTTCAATTCTTTTATAACTCTCCTTGATCTTTCATTTGTTTCAGCGCAGGTATCAATAAAAACATACCAGAATTAGGGTTTCTGGCACTTCTATAGTTACTCAAGGTTCAAGATCGTTTTCTCTTCTGTTATCCAAACTTTAATAAGGAAGGCTTTTCGCACCCTAGATCTTTTCTTCTGTTTCAATTTTTTTTAATTATTATTATTATTTTTTATGTGGTAACCATGGCAATTCTATGATATTTGATTTGTCTGTTTCTCCTCAGCTTCTTCACCAGAATTAGGGTTTCCTTTTGCTTAGTGATCTCTGTGCTAGCTAGCTACCAGCTACTTGTCAGATTCGTGTTTTGTACTATAGCCTAAAAGATTAATTGGTACCCATTTTTATGCAATTGATTTTCAAGTGGTTAGTGTTACTTTCTGAGCTTAATTTATGAACTTGCATGGACACACATATATATATTTGCATCTTCCCTTTGATAGTATATAATAATCTGTTTTGCTGCTATATAGCAGCTTGTTTTCGACCCTTCTTCCAAGTACCCATCCTCTCCTTTTCTTGTTTAAAGTTTTCTTTTGTTTGAGTTTGAAGCTTAGTCTTCTGGAAGTTTGAGCCAACAAATGCTATTTGTCTTTATTTTCATATTATTATAAGTGTAGTTAGTTGGTTTGTAATATAGAAACACCGTATTTGGTTTCAGATCAGGATGAACCACCTGCTCTAACTTTTTGAAACTCTATTTTCTCATATCTGGCTTGCATTTATTGATTTATTTGACAAAATCAGAACACACACATGCTTTAATAGAGTCATCAATAATCATAAGCTATTATATAAGTTAAAGTCAATATTGCCGTCCATTTGGTCCTTTTAAATTTTAATTTGATGTTGTACTCATTTCCCCCTCCCCTCATCAGATTTGCATAATTTTTTTCTTCAAACCTGGATTAATTTTTGGCGGTTACACATATAATTAATCCTTTCCTAAAGTTTTACATTAACTCCCAATTATTATTTCTTAACACAAAAATGATTTACTTAGCTATCATCATAAGAATTTTTTTAGCTACATTCACTTTGGGAATTATAATTAGTTAACTAAATACTTAAATCATTAATTATATCACACATCTTCATCTACTCATCACTACAGGAAGGAGAAAATGTGTGACTACACAGCTTACTCACACTGGGAGGGAAAAAGAGTGAAGGAGCTTCCTCCAGCCCACTCACGTGGACAGAAGGGGGAAGAGTGAGTTTTGCTGAATCAACTGCAAACTCACTCATTACAAACTACTCTCTCTCTCTGTGCTTGGACTGAAGGGAGCTCCTTCTTTCTGTTGCCTCCATTTGTACCATTGTCTCAAAACAGCTTCATGCATGTCCTGAGCCTAGCCTATTATATGCTTGGAACAAAAATGTTCAGCCCCAGCACACTGTAGTTGATGTTACACATCATCTTCCAGTTCTTTGTAAGTATTTAATCTGTCCCGCAAACTGCCCAAGATTCAGCAAACATCTGAACAGTTTTGCATATGAGCTTAATGGCTTGGGTGACCCACTTGGTACTTTTTTACTTTGGCAGGGAAAAAATCATGTAACTCCACAATATATATATAGCTATATCACACTAGCTGTTTCACATGCATCTCTCATTGATACGGTTATTTGGTTTCTTTTCTAAACTTTGAATGATTGGTGGTACTATATATAATGGAGATATATACAACTTTATTTGAAAACTGATATTACTTTATACACAAACACATTTTTCATGTTTGGTACAGGTTTGACCGCTCTCTTCATCTTTTCATGCTTTGTTTTTGAGGTTGGAAAAGCAAGACTCAAGTCATAGTGGGTCTAACAGTGCACTTGTTTTTTCTGTACTAGTCAGAAGATGACTGGTTGCAAATTTGCATCATAATTAGTATTTCCCATGCCATATAACTAAGCGCTACTGCGTCGATACATATAGTTAACATGCCAATTATTGATATGGGTTTGAACTTATAAATAATGTACGTAGTTGATAAGCATCATATTAGACTAGCATAGCATATATATCATGTTGCATGTATGTTTAATTGACTTTGAAATTGCATATAGAAGTAGATTGCTGTGGAGGAAAAATAATTTGTATATGATATTTTGATAGGTGATTTACACTAATATGAGACATTAGAAAAATTTACTTGCATCGTATATGGTGTTTATAGAATCTGCTTTTGACGGATTCTACATAGATTCTATGTTATTTTCGTTTTACATTGAATTTGTCAAGGCAAATTCAGCATTAAATCTGTCTTTGTTAGATTCTATATCGAAAATACTATATTGTGTGATTTTTTTTTTCAAAACACCATATTGATAAAAAAAAATGGACAGTATATGCGGAGTCAGAGAAAGAAGGTGGCAACATATCTCATTCCTATGCGCCGAGTACTCCACTTCTTTCACTTTCCGAGGTATATGTTACTAAACAAATAGACACTGCACTGGTTATAGTGTATACAGTTTATAGTTTGCAAATTATGATTTGTTCTAATGGAAAAGCTTTTTTTTTCCACTTTCAAATTATGGTTTGAAAAAGTTGTGTAATTATATTCCACATTCTTTTGTTCGTAAAATTCTCAACAGAAGTCTGTGAGAGGTGCATGTGCTGAAACCCAGTACACTGGCCACCTCTGAAATTATTAGGATCCGTTAATATAAGTAACAAAAAGAAAAAATTGTGACATGTATCTGATTACTTAGCAAAATTATATTATCTAATAATATTTGATATATCATTTTTTTATCATGTGAGTCGGGAGCATATAATTATAATATATGATATAAGAAAAAGGTGTTTTAATCGATCTATATATAGTAAACTTTACGAAAAATAAGTATACATTTGCCCCTTAAAAATAATGTTGAAATGTAATTTAAAGTGGTTTTAACAAGAATATTAAAATAAAATCCAGACATTATTGTAGTATACTTTTAAGTTCAGCAAGACTTCACCGGTTACCTTTACCTCATATGCTCCTCGACAAGTTGCACATGCACAATTTTTCATTAACATTGTATTGATATTAGTTATTAACAGTAATCTGACAATGATTATGTCTTTTTGCCTAGGACTGTTATCCACATAAAATAAGAGTTTGCTTCAAAATGTGGCCTGGAAATTAACGGTGAGTGGTTCTGACAGCGGGTCCAGAACAGAATCCAGATAAATATATACGTATACAGGATTAAAGCCTGAACTTCCTGTTTCCTTCAAGTGGACTGTGAAGCATTTGAATGCGTGTGCAGGTGAGTGCCCCGGCATGCTCTCCTTCCTATAAAAACCAGTCAAAATGATACACAGCACACTGTTATTTGTATTCTTAGTATATGAAATAATGCCTCTACACACTTATCCACCTTTAAATAAGATCTGAGACCCAAGCTAAATATAGGTGGGAATGTGTCGAAATTAACTATAAATATCAGATCTCATAAATCTTTGGCCTCCCATCACCTCATTTCTGCCGCTAGCATAAGCCCCTTTTATTCATTTCTATTTGTTTTTTAATCTCTAAAAATTTGTTCTTTCAAATTAAAATCTTATTTGACTAAAAAATTGCAAGTCATACTATAATGTAGCATTAAAATACACTTAATCCTCTTGAAGTATCATAAAATGACACTTCACTTAATTAATTTACAAAATCTACACTTCACTTCATTTTACTAAAAAGCATAATTGATAAAAATAGATTATAAGCTAAAATTATTTTTTTTTTACTATGAGCTATTATATATATTTTTGGATAAAAGGAAGTAAATGGATTATAGCATATGATTTTAAGATTAAAAATAGGTTATAATTATAAGCAACATTTTGAAGTTTTTGATAATATATAAGTAGAATATACTACTTTAAAATTATTTTTAAGTTAATATATCTAAACATAAGTTGCTTCGTACAGCCGAACTAAACGTAAGGATGACCTATAGCTGCTATATTCTTATACTAGAGGTTGGGTAATGGGTGTTAGTATAAAATGGGATGACGTTTTGGAGGATTAAATTTTAATTTTTAATTTTGAAAATAAGATTGACTGTTACTAAAATCCAGGTAAACAAAATCTATCTATGAACATAAATGAAAAGGAGAAATTGAACACCTGAACCTAAGCTTGAGTTCGGATAACTCAACATGAAGGGGTGATAAATAGAGTAGAGAAGAAACAAAAGATAATAGTTTTAGGGTCGAGAAGCTTCATTGGAAGAAGCGGAGCTGATGTCAGTGAGTCCAGTCTTCCAACTCGTACCCCACTTTCATGGTATACGGGTTGTGTACCAATCAGCCTTAAGTGATTTTAGAGTAAAATAAAATATTTATTTCATTTTATTTATTAATTAATAAATCAACTATTATATTAAATATGTAGAAAAAGTTAAGTAGAATATAATAATGATCCATAAAATTAATGTGTCAATTAATAAATAGATCAGAACAAGTATTTTATTTTTCTCTCAATATACTTAAGTACTTCTCCAAATATTAAAAAGGTGTTAGTTTGTATTTGAAAATGTTGAGAGATAAAAATTATTTCAACAATTAATTATAAATTATTGGATACTCAAAATAATTCGACCAGTTCGCATAAGTCCAAAATAAACGGCTGTAGGTGTGATCAATATATGGGTTAGATGACAAAAATGTAGGCCCAAATTGAAAAAAAAAAGAGGTTGGAAAATTGGCTTGCATAATTTAAAAGAAGTATCATCCTAGTGAAACATGGAAGTGCTATAGTTATAGGAATGTGCATGCAAGCATGAGTAGTGACTCGTAAAAAATAGAAACGGTTATGATCATGTTTGTAGCTTAGCTAATGGAATATAAATATGGAATCTTATGTATAGAAAAGAGACATGGCAATCTCTACACAATTAGCCAATTTATTTTAGCTGTTACTTTCCTTTGTATTTTGCCATTTTCCAATTAATACAAGTAACTTTTATTTATTTTGTCACTTCTCTTAGTTTAATTGTTTCCAAAATCTTTCTACAGTAATTTGGAGAACCCATGGGCTCAAGTACTAATATTTGGCTTTAGCACAAATCGCCTCATTTCACAAGGTTTCTTATATGCTTGAGTTAATCAAATCAAATTAATCTTAGACGATTAAAATTGGATCAAACATAAATCTAATTAATTCTTTTTTTGGGAAAATCATAATTTTAGATTCCAAAAGATCATATTACTAACAAAATAGTCTATAAAAGGAATCGTATTCATCCATGGCACGTCAAAGATCCATTTTGTTTAATAAATTCACCTAAATATCAACTAGTTTTTATTTTAGTTGACAAAAATATTTCTTCTAGGGGCTATTTTATCAAAGATATGATCTTTAGAAAATTAAAGTGGCTATTCTACAATGCTAACTTAACATAAAAAAGGGCTATTTTTCAATATATATATATATATATATATATATACATACATATATGTGTACAATGCGAACTTGACATAAAATTTAAAGTGTAATCACTTTGTTAATAAAAATGGAGGTCAATTGACCTTTTGGTGAATTTGTGATACAAGGTTAACCATTTAAGGGTTATAAGCAAATATAGTTTCTTTTAAGAACTATTTTGTCAACAACATAATCTTTTAGGGGTCAAGATAATAGTTTTTTCTTATTTTTTATAATAAATCATATGAAAATCAATTTATATTCGTGTGTATTAACTTGAAAGAAATGAAGTAGTGTATTAAGTAGCTTAAAATTATACTCCCTCTGTTTCTGAATAAGTATTAAAAATCAAATAATACATATATTAAGGAAAATAGAAAAACATCTTGCTAAATATAGAAATTTTATTGAGTTAACAAAACTATCCTTTTATAATCATTATTATTCATCTTAGGGCCCGTTTGGCACGCCTGATAGGATAAGGGCTGATAATATAAGGCCTGATAAATTTTTAATACTATATTGTGTTTGGTGTAACATTGCATAAGACATTTAATTCTATGTTTAGTAATATCATACTATTTATTTATAAATAATTATAATATCTTAATTAAATATTAAATAAAATCAAATAATAATAAAATAGGAATTTTTATTATAATAATTTTCAAATACTATATTTATGTAAATATTTACTAACTATAATTTAAATTTTATTAAATGTTGTTATTTATTTCAATATTTTATAATTATTTATTATTTAAATAATATATATAAATAAAAAATACTATTTATATATTTCAATATTTTATATTTTTAATCATAATTATTTAAATTTAAGTTACTGGTTCTTACTTTTATATATTACATATTATTTATTATTTATTTATATATTTTATTAGTTAAATTTATAATTTTATATTATATACTATTTATTATTTATTTAAAACCTTTATTTTTTATTAAATATTTATTATTTTATTTTATTTATTGTTTATAAATTAAATTTATTTTATTATAAAATAATTGTACTAAAAATAATTTTATTTTATTATTATTTATTTAAGAATTATTTTATTTTAATAATATATTTTAAAAAAATGATCTTATACGTTAAAAGCTAATCAGGCCTAATACGACATCCCCATGCTGTATTGAGTTATACAACATTTTGACGTATAACGTATAAGGTTATACAATACTTTATCCATATCAAACAACGGATAAGGGTATAATGTATAGTATTAACTTATACTATCGTATCTAATATGTTGTACCAAATATCCCCTTAATAAATGTATTAATTACTTAACTAACACATATATATTAAGGGTATAAATGTAAGAAAAAAAAATTAATGTTACCAAAATATTATAAATGAACAAATATTCTGAAATATAAAAAGGTTAAAAACTGACAGTTATTCTGCAACAAAGAAAGTAATTTTTTTTTTATTATAATCTTTTTGCCTCTTTTAACTCAAACATAATATAGTTTATTTCAAAATAGATTTGAGCTTTTTATAAAAAAAAATGAAATTGATTTTAGCTTATGTATAATCCATATTCCTAAACATGCATTCTCGTAGTATGAGAGTGGAGTACTATAAATTTTGTAAGCTAACGAGTAGAATGTTATTTGATTTTCTAATACCTTAAAGGGTTAAATACGTATTTTAAAATTTCATTAAAAATGACTAAATTTTCGGAAATGATGGATTAGAGGTAATGGACCACAGTTTAATTTGGACAGGTTGACAAAACTCTCAAAAGAAATTTTTCCAAAAAGTAAAACTCGTGTACAGAATAAAACACATAAAGCTTTTCTTTCCCTTCCTTCAACCCCATATTTCATTTTCTATATCTTAATAAACACAAAAAAGAGAGTATTTCATAAATTGTTGTATTAAAACTTGACTAAAACATTTAAGTTGAGCTAGAGATGTGACTTGACACTAATACGTAATCATATAACAAAACAAATCTAAGTTTTTCTAAATCCCAACTTTGAACACTTGATGTCCATAGACATTTATCACCGGCACAAATATTTAGTTATTTATCAATATGATATAATTACTGTTGTGAGACCTCCATTTATAGGTAATCATATAAGAATTCCTATAAGCTCTAAGAGAGCTTGGGGGTCTTGCTCTTGCCTTGGTAGGATAACTGGCGGTGAACCTACATAAACTTTTGTTAATAAAAATAATAGTAACAAACATGTAGTTAACCAATGTACAATTCAATTTACAAACAAGAACAAATACAACTAAAAGTTCATTTAGAGTAATCCTCTTCCTGATCCCCCTTTCAAGTGAATATCTAGTACCTGATTACAAATTAAAAGGCTAAAAATGCATAAGTTCCATCATCATTCATATTAGTTGGTTGATGATTGAATTGAAGCCCCTGCACTACTCTCCAATCTAGCAAGAAGTGCACTCTAAACTGAGGCCACACTTCATCCAGTAGTGTCACACAATGCATTTACTTTATTTAATGGAAGAGTTCCTCCCTTAGTGGCAAGTGGTTTGTGGAATGTTTTAACATTCCTAGGAATATAAGGATGAAAACGAGAAATTCCAATGTTTGGTTATAGCAAGAACGTTTCAAAGAAATTTGTATTCCCACGAATCAGAATGAGCCAATTTATATTCCCACCATACACTATGGGAATGTTGGAATTCATGGGAAATGTTTGTTTCAAAAAATAAAAAGACTAAATTTCCCATTAACCTTGAACCACCATCGATTAAGAACGAAACACCACCAATCGAGATCGGACCACTGCCAGTTGGCTGCTAGACCACCAACAGATGAAGCAGGACCACTACTGACCGGCACTAGACCACCTCTAGACAGCACTGGACCATCGCTAGTTGGACGCTGGACTACCTCTAGGCAACTTTGAATAACCTCTGGTCAACACTATTTTTTCATGGATATTTTTTGGAAAATATGCCATGTTCCTGGGAATGTCGTTCATATTCCTAGGAATGTCATTTGGTTTTTAATTTTAATATGAAATGACTCTATAATGCATTCCCAGGAATTAAAAATCACGTTGAGAACCAGACACCCCCAAGGGTCAATGTTTATGCTAAAAATAGTAGAGCGAAAAAGAATCATGAAGATTATGCAAGGATAAATTTGTGAGGAGACCTTAGGATTGTTGTAGAGAAAAAATGCTTGAGAATTAAAAGTGGAAGTAAAGCAAATTAAAGACTTAAAGTGGAAGTAAAGCAAATTAAAAGCTAGGAAATCAAGTGTTTTTAAACTAAAATGAAAATGCTAGCTAGAATGGAAGGGGTTTAGGGTGTGGGGCAAAAAATGGAATAAAGAAGAGGTTGATTAAGAAGAAAATATTTTCTATTTGGGAATCATAGAAAACAAAAAGGCAAGTTTGAATAGATATCTGGTAGAAAAAAGTATAGGGAGGTGGCAAAGTTGGTTGGTATCGTGCTGATGTTATAAATAATGGTGGTGGAAAATAAGGATCAAAGATGGATATAGGTCAAAGAAGTAATCAAGAAAAATATCTTTAATTGTGCAATTTGCATATATTCTATATGGATCTCACATCAAGGGAAAAATAATTATGCTAAGCATTGGGTGAACTAAGAGAAAGAGTGAGATTGCCTATTATTTTCTTAGGTGACTTTAATGTGATATAAAGATGATAAGAGGGAACACTATATTGGGAACAAATTTTGGGATGACAAAAAGTAAGGGGAAACATAAAACGAAATATGAATATACATAAGTTGGTGAGGGGTTCAATATGCAAGTGTAATATGCATATATGAGATATAGATATGGTTTATTGCAGATTGAAATTAAATGAGATGGATTATATTCACGGAATTTAATTTGGCATATATGGGCTGCCAATGGTATAAATGTTGTGCAATTTTCTCTTTCATGTGTAGATTTGTAACATAGTCTAACTAAATTTCAATTTGTTGATAAAGGACCACTTCAAACACTAGGTATTTCCAACAATAGTCATAACTATGATTTGTCGCATACCTATTTATTCTTTTAGTGTTAAGGTGGTGTGAGAAGATTGGTGTTACTACTTACTAGGATGTTACTAGCGATTGGTTACAAGGGTAATAAAAGCTCTATTTTTCAATGGTTATTAGATTGATAAATTCTATATATGATTTTTAATATTATTGTGTGTTCACTTTCACTTCCCATTTGCTATTTTTGGGTTAAGCTTTTTGTTATCATTTATACTGAACTTATCTAGATAAAGTTCTCTAGTATTGCCTTTCAGTTTGCATACATTTTTCATTTTGAGGGACTATGTACAAGGAAGTCATAGGAAATCGTGTATCATGATTTAATTTGAGGGGGCCAATGAGGGCTATTGAAAATGATAATTGTATTGCAAAACTTGAATATTTCACGAAAAGAATTAAAGATGAATTGAGATTAGAATGCTCAGTAAGGGATTGATTTGTTTGTGTTTTGTCTATGTAGGTAATTTTTTTCTTGAACTTGTCTTCAATGTTAGCGTATGCATTTTTACATGATTGAAGGAATGGTTTTCAGACCAAAATGTTTAAAGTCTAACTAAAAGGGATAAACAACCTATGTGCTTATGTTTATGTACCTTGGTAAGGCCTACGATGATGTCATGTTTTCTAATCTAGTCATAGTATAAAGGTAACTCTAGCACGGTCCCTTGTTGTATTGAATGCTGTGATGGAATGATCCCTCGCATAGAGTGTGCGTTGGAGAGAATGGATAGCAAGGGACTTGTCCTTTGGGCAGGGAATGTCCCTTTTGAGACTGTTCATCAAAGAAGGCCGTTGAGCAATGGTTAAAAAAATTGAAAATGATTATTTTATTTATATTTTACTCTATAAATACCCATGTTTTCTCAATTTTTTTTCACATTTCATTTCTATTCTTTCCAATACCATTCTATTCCTTTAATTACTCAAATTCTACTCCTCCATTACACAAATTCTACTCAATTTTTTTTTTAGTAAAATGGAATCAAATTAGTTTAATTTAAATTCTTTTCTCAGTTACTTGCAAATTTCAATTGCCCTCAAAATCCAAATAACCAAAATTCACAATCTTCAAACCCTCAAAATCCAAATCCAAATACTAATTTCCAATTTCTAGACTTCTTCCTAAATCCAAACATTCAACATTTCCAGGCTCATGTTCCTTCAAATTTTTTAGTTCTTTTTTTTTCAAATAATCAAAATCCACAAATATTTTAACTTTCATTTCCTTCAGTCTTCAATCTAGTGGCCAAAAATACAGATGCATTATCTTTCCCATTTCAAACCAAATTTAGCAATTCAAGATTAGCATCTGCTAGTATTGGGGGCTCATCTGAGTCATCTCCTCATATGCCTATAGAGATGACTTTGGGTTCACAATTATCAAGTTATGATGGGCTAGATGCTATTGACCTCAATGTTGAGGAAACTAAATATAGCGAGAAAGATTGAAGAGAAATGTGGCAAGGGGAAAATGACAAATTGCTAATAAGTGCATGATTGAATATGCCAATAGATGCTATGGTTGGTACCGACCAACCAAGTACTACATTTTGGAATTGGATCTGTGATTATTATGAGGAAAGTAACCCCAACTTGATCAAAAGAGGGACAATTGCAATAAAGAAATGATAGCATATGATTAACGAATATGCTAAAAAATTTGGTGGTTGCCACGATCAAGCTTCTCAAAGAATAGGGAGTAGTTCAAACAATAATAATATAATGGAGTTAGCTCATAAACTCTTCAAAGTTAAAGAGGGGAAGAAATGCAATTTTGTGAGAGACTGGAACGAGCTTCAAAGGGAGCAGAAATGGAGATCTCAATCGACAGAGGCTAAAGGTTCCAAGAGAACAAAGATAAGTGCTTCTGGAGCATACTCATCTTCATCAAATCCAAAAACACCATATGCTGAGGAAGTTCGTGTAAAGTCTCCAGTACATTCACAAGGCACCAAGGCATCCAAAAAGAAAAGGTAAGGGGAAATCAAAATCCGGTAAAGGTAGGTGCGCTTTTGAAGAAGATTCTGTAACTACTAAGCAATTAGCTTTCTATGACAATTATATGACCATCGAGGAAAAGAAATTGATGCATAAGGAGAATATGATAGCCATAAAGGAAATAGAAATAGAAATGCAAATCTTGAATACATACACCTCTCTAATGAGTAAAGAAAAATGATAAATTCACGCTAAGATGGTAGAGAAAATGAAGTCAAAGTAGTTTTAATTTATGTGTTGATTGTGATTTTAATTTACTTTTCAGTTGCATTTTTAATTTAAATTTTATTGTATTTTATTTTAAATTTATTCAATATTTCCATTTGCAATATTGTTGATCATGTACTCTATGTTATAATATTAATTTTTAAAAAATCAAACTAACCATTACAAAACTAGCTATTACAAAACTAGCCATTAAGAAACTAGTCGTTATAAAAATTAACCGTTAAGAAACAAACTTATAAATGTAGGCACCATTGTTTCACACTTACCTGTTACATCTTTCCTTCTTTTGCAATAAGAACTCCTAAACTTCATCTGCACTCTTATCCCCTTTTGAAACATTTTTTCATTCACGGCCACCACCTAAATGTTCATCACTACATATGGCTGGAAACCAAAATGA
The DNA here is from genome assembly GCA_031216105.1 of Dalbergia cultrata. Classification (NCBI taxonomy): domain Eukaryota; kingdom Viridiplantae; phylum Streptophyta; class Magnoliopsida; order Fabales; family Fabaceae; genus Dalbergia; species Dalbergia cultrata. Next base: position 41,405,801 of record CM062352.1, read on the forward strand.
ACCAAACAACATGTCTTGGGATGACATGGTTGATGAAATTGTATTTAGTGATTCAGAGGACTGGGTTGTCGAAACTATAATGAACCTAATATTTCGAAAGCATGAGCAAGGCTCTTCCTCCAGATCTCATAATAGGATAGACAGAGACAGGGAAACTGGACATGAATGCCTTTTAGGGACTACTTTGCACCTAATCCAGTATACCCTCTTGATATATTTCGATGAAGGTTCCGAATGAGAAGGCATGTCTTCCTCTGCATTGTGGAAGCTGTCTCAAGTATTGATCCATATTTCTAGCAAAGGTTTGATGCTTTAAGGAAGAAAAGCTTATGCCCACTGCAAAAATGCACAACTACCATGCGAATTTTGACGTATGGAGTATTAGCTAACACCGTAGACGATTATGTGCGAATAGGTGAAAGCAATGCAATTGAATGCTTAGATAAATTTGTTGAAGATGTAATTTTGGTATTTGAGTCTGAATATTTGCGAAAGCTGAACTTAAACAATATTCAACAACTTCTAAAGATGGGGGAAGACCGTGGCTTCCCAAGCATGATGGGCTTCATTGACTGCATGCTCTAGCAGTGAAAAAAAAAAAGCCCGAAAGCATGGAAAGGTATGTTCTTAAGTGGTTATCCTGAGGTTCCGACTATAGTAATTGAAGTTGTGGCTTTTCATGTGACCTTTGGATATGACATTCATTTTTTGGAGTTTCCGATTTGAATAATGACATCAATGTGTTAAACCATTCGTAACAATTCAGTCTACCTTATGGATTGACGACTATCCCACAAACTAACACGAGATCTTTTCAATGTGCTTTGTCCTCACTCGCACGCTTCCCAAGAAAACTTTGCAGGAGATCACCTATTCCAAAATTGCTCCAAGTCAAGCTCGCTTAACCATGAAGTTCTTTAGTGATAGGCTACCGAAAAGAAGATGCATCTTGCTAGTATAGGTAGTACAAATCAATTCATATAAGTCATCCTCAACTGTATAGTCTCATATCTATATAGTCTTAGGACCCCTTTCATTCTGGTATGTAATCAGTTCATTCATGTACCCCTCAGGTTAGAGGCCTACCAGGAGCCGCTCTTTGTCCATGCCTTCTTGCATCGGTGATCACTCCCTACCCTCATTATCGGGCGTTACACCATTCACTAGTGTTTGATGAAATTCTAGAAGATCGTGCTCTAGAGGTAAATTACACTGTAAATGGTACCAATTACACCATGGGATACCATTTAACTAATGGAATATATCCTAAATGGGCAACATTCATTAAAATAATATACTGACCACATAGAGATAAATGGAATTGTTTGCCAAATGTCAAGATGGTAAATGAAAGTACGTGGAATGAGCATTCGGAGTGCTACAAGCTCGCTTTGCAATTATACATGATTGAGCATGATTCTAGAATAAGGAGAAACTTGGGAGGATAATGAAAGCTTGCATCATATTGCATAACATGATTGTAGAGGGTAGGGACACATATGTAGGGAAGTTTCCTCAGTTATCTTCTTATGATTATGTGGACATTGACATATCACAACCAGAGCTAGGTGAGGAAAATTTTCCTCTATATGAGAGGTATATTCAAAACAATATACAACTAAGTGATAGACAAAGCCATCAATAACTTCTGGAAGACTTGGTGGAACACATCTAGCAATTCCGCGATGCCCGTTAAGTAAGGTTTCAGTTATCCAATTATAAATGTTTTAACTATTCATATTTCAATTATGTAATGTTTCAGTTATGTATGTTTTAATTATGTAATATTTTAATTGTGTATCACTTTTAAAAATCAATTTAACGTTTTAATATATTAACTTTTAATTTAAAATGTTTTACTTTTAATTTAATTTAAAAAACAAATAATAGAAAAATAATATTATTAAAAATTTATGGGACCAAAAGTCGGACCAAAGTTAGGACTTTCCATTGGAGTAAAAGATCCCAAGCCCAGCCCCTTCTTTACTTTTATGAGACATTGTAAATATGGTAAATGGTGGAGCCAAAGTGGGGATCCAACTTGGGACCTAAAAATTAGAGGTGCTGTAAGTACCTCTTTGCATTGTTATATTTGCTACACTGTGTGAGGAGTGTTAAGCCTTACCAATTAAGTGTTGGAAAAAAATCCAAGGAAGTAACTAGTCTTGATTTGCATTGAACATGAAGTGAACCTAGTCCATGGATAGCACTAATAGGATGAGAGCGACCCAATCATTAGGAGCGAGAATACCAAAGTAATGACAAACCCGTCAAATTATAAATGAAATCTGTTTTAATTTTACTACACTCATCTAATTAGTAAAAAAATGTAAAGCTTAATTACTAATTTCTTCCTATATGTTTAGAATAACTTCGATTGTTTTATCCTTTATTTTCACAATTTGACTGCTAGTAATGAGTTGAAAAATTATCCGCATATCATTATTTAAGAAACATTATATGTAAATGTAACACTTTGATGGAAGAAACAACCGTTAACAATGAAGTTTTCCCAAGTAAAGCTTTGCTTTTTATTTATAAATCAAGAATCAGAATTTTGCTTTTACATTGGACACTTAGAATTATACAAAATATAATCTTATGAAATGCTTAAAATTAAAATGATTCAAAGACAGTAACAAGAAAGCATTGTCCTATATCTAAATATGTAAGGTACTACATAATATGAAATATACTGCCACCATTATTGCTTTTCATACTTAATTGCTATATTTGCACTCAAATTTGTCATATTACCATCTCTTTCTCTCGCTCTTTTTCTTTGTTGTACCAAATCCTATTAGCATTTCTCTCACATCAGATATTGTCAAAATTAAGGTTGAGGAAAACTGAAGGATCAAAGTTGGCTATATCTTTGCTCGAGGAAACATCACATGACCCATCTCTAGCGCCCATTGTTGGGCCAACCATGTCCAAATTTGCTTCTGGATCCGTCGAAAAGCCTAGGCTATAAGAAAGTGGTGGTTGTGGTGACAAGGTTGATTGAAGCATCCCAAGAGTAGGCAAAGGCGTAGGGACAGGCACTAGCCCATGAGGAGGATGAGGCATAGACCCATACAGAGCCCAAGGCATAGGGCCATAATTAGTTCCATTCACTTGCATTGGTCTAGGCCTGGGCTTATAAATGAGCCCATAATTAGGAACCGGCATAGGTCCACAAATTGGCCCATGATTACCTATAAGCCAGGGCTCAAAAACAGGCCCATTATGATAAAGGGCCTGACCATCATTGATAGGAATGGACACCCCATGATTGATGGAGAGGTTGCCTTTGGTACAGCGATAGTGATTAAGGTAATCATGAAGAGGCCCAACATAGTCACCAAACCCAAGCTTCTCCATTGCCCACAACAAGTCCTCTGTATTCAAAGTCTTTCTATGCTCATCTTGGCATTTTTCACAGGCCTTTGCGGTTATGAAGCTAATGTACTTTGAAACACATGGTGGGAACATCACCTTGGCTTCATCATTGAGTTTCACATTAGATGGAAGATGCTCTTCCATGATTTTTTTCACATTTGTGATTGGGATCTCACAATTCTTGTTTGGGTTGATTGGAATTGGAGCCCCACTATGGACTGGGGAACCACTTGGTTGTTGGAGGTTTGAATCTGAAACACCCATTTAATGGTACAAAAAGAAACGATACAAGTAGTGTCAGTGGATACAAGGTAAAATTGTAAAGAAAAGCAGAGGCATAACACATAGTAGGGTAATAATGAAGAGTTTGAAACTATGATAATTTTATTCGATGCTGGGAAATTCTTTCGAGCCATAAGCAATTATTCTTGATTTAATCGATCCTTTTTTGTTGTTGAATCTTGATTAAACTATACCTAATGGACAAATGATCAATTGACAACCTAATCGATTCTACCAAATGATTTGGTCTGGTTTTCAAAACATTGCATCAATGCTAGTTATATTAAAGTGTAAATACTTCTTCACAAAGAAGGAACAAAGGGTTTACAATTTTTGTACGAAATAACTAAGACAAGATATGTCATAAAATATGATCTTTGCTAAAGAAAAAATTATAGTTTAAAACAAAATAAAACGAAAAACCAAAAAATCATCTATTCCAATCCTTGCTGAAAAGATACCCTAATTCTATGTGCATAAGGACTTTTTCCTTAAAAATGTTTACCAGGACTTGATTTTGCAAGACTGTCACAGTGAATGAAGGAACCTGAATGCTTCATCTCCTCCACTTAAAAAATCAATCACTTTTCTTTTTCTTTTTTTAACTAGAAGACTGTGGATGTTTAGATTTTGGCGGTTTAAGTAGAATCTCACACTTGAATGAACACTAATCCAATTAATTTATAATAACTAAAGAATGGCAGAGTTGAAGGGTTATAGCTTGAGTTGTAAGGAGCAGCACAAAATTACTTTAATGGCGGTATTGTTTGGACATCCAAAAAGTAGGTGCTTTTGGATATCTATCCAAATCTAAAGGCAGAAAAATGAGGTGGATAATGTTAAAATGAGAGTCTTATAAAACTTAAAATTAAAAGATTAGGTATCTATACAGAATACGAGTCAATGGGTGTTAACAATTTTTTTTGTTACTTTAAAGCATTCGTCAACGATTAAAAGAAAAAGGAGTTTGAGTAATTATTATGATCAAGAATGAATAATTTTTTTTCTCTTGCATGAATCCTAAATTTCTTTCTCCCAAGCTAGTTTATGTTTCTTTGTTAATTCATTTATTATTAAATTAATTAATACTATAAATTGCTTTTATATCAAGACATTCCTATCGTTATTAGAGACAAATTATCGACAAATAATAATATAGCAAGTTTTGAATTTGAGTCTAATTTAATTTTATGTACTAACAATCTAAAAGTTTTTTACATTATTATTTAATCAAACACTACCATATCAGTAAAAGTAATTAAGTCTTCTGTTCACTACTTGAAAAAATATTACACTCTGCATAGAAATAAAACTCTCTAAATTTAGGGTATGTTTGTCTTTTATTTTAATAAAAACGTATTTTAAAATTTCATTTTTCATAGAAGTTATTCATATTAGATCATAATCAATTTTTTTTTTGAGTAGGAATTAAGATAAATAACTTATATGGAAAGTGATTTTTTAATTAAAATAATCACTTTTTGTCAAAAAAACCTAAAACAAATAATTATTGCATTACCTAATTTTTAAGAAAAGTAAATAATAAATGCAAAATCTAATTGCTTGATTAGCATTTAGTAACTTAAAGAAAAAGATCGCTTGACATATAAGATTTTGCTTTTTTTTAATTCATTAATTTCTATCTTTACGTATTTCTAAAGCTAATTTTATCTGATAAAAAATGCCAGTCCCTGGAAGGAAAAGGTTATTATTATTATTATTATTAGAGTAACTAACTTTTTTTTCCTGCATATTTTTAATTTAAGATCGATTTGACTCTAACAAAGTTTTTCACATCAATTTATTTCTAAACTTTTTAATTTCTATATCAATTCAGTCTTAATATGTTTTATTTTAACATCAATTTTAATTTGGTATTTCTTCAAACTGGATATCCGACAAATTTACTGACTTTATATCAAAATTTAAAATGCTAGAATTAAATTAATGCGAAGGATTTTGTTAGAACCAAATTAATACCATAATTTTAAAACTGATTGGATCTGAAAGGTTATTTACTCTTATTTTTAAGGAGGGATGTAATTCCTTTACACGGTGAGCTCACTTTTAAATAGTGAGGAACAAAAAAGTTGACAAATCGAAGAGTTATAATTAAATTCATAAAATCTCATTAAACTTGAATCACAAACTTGTCTCGTAAACTCATAAAAATTTACATATTAATAAATATAATTCAAAATATATCATAATACCCAAACAAAATTAGACAGAATATTTATGTAAAATTAGATAGTATTCAAAGTTTGATCTATATATGTATGTAAAATTAATTGTAACTTGTAATTATTATATTTTTGTTTTCTGCAACAAATTTAATCATGAAAAAGGTAATGATTCATGAAGTAGCAATGTTTCAGTTACAAGTTTTATAAAATAACCTATTTGATAATCTATTTAATAATTTTTTTTTTTTAAGAAATCACTTGGTTGCTTAACCTATACATGCAAATCCTATAATAAATTTTTTTATTATTTTTGATAGATTAATGTGATAATTAGAAATATTGAATCAATCTTTGCATTCAAGTGCATAGACTTATGTCAACTATGAAAAGAACCAAATTAAATATTTAACTGATTTATTTACAATCAACATACTCTATTATTATTTAAAAAATTAATTTTAACTTATATTCACTTTAAGGGTTTAAAAGGAAAATGTTGATCAACATTTCTTTATAGTCAGGCCTCAAGCAGACAAGAATGAAAATGAAAAAAATATATATCTAAATTTAAAGTAATATATGGCTTTTTACTAATATAATAATAATAATAGTAATACTAATAATAATCAATAATAATAAATTAAAAATTATTAATATTATTACTAATCATTATGTATTATGTATTATTATAAGAATTTAAATTAACAATAACTAACTATTATACAAAAATATTTATTAATAATAATTGATTATTATTATTATTGGTTATTAACTTATTATGAATTACTAATTACTATGGTAATAAATAAAATTATTATTATATAATAATTAGAATTAATTAGTATTAATTAATAATTTTAAATAATAATAATAATAATCTATTATACACATATAAAGGGGATATCCCTCTTAAACTGTTTTTGGTGCCCAATTTTCACTAGTCCAAAAATGCCTTCAGAATTTAGTTGTTTTTGGTCTTCCATATATAGCAGCAATTTCTTAAGTGAGGATAAATTTGTAGTTAACACAATCAATCAGAGAATACCAGTTAAAAAAACAAGGGTAGGTTTTTTCAAAAAAAATTTAACCATCGAACTTGGCAGAGAAGTTTCATGTTTCCTCTCTAAAATGCTGCTTCCCTTGATCTTTCTTCTTCACCACTATTATAGATTACATATATAAAGGAATATCCCTCTTATATTGTTTTTGGTGCCCAATTTTCACTATTCCTAAGATGCCTCCAGAATTTAATTGTTTTTGGTCTTCCATATTCCTAAAATGCCTCCGGAATTTCCACTTTTTATGTGCTACTCTTTTACATTCAAGAAATTGCAGTATGCAGTGGAGATGCTGCAAAGAGACAAGGTACCTACTATAAAAAATACAAACAAAACAGAGATTTGGATCTTCTAAATTGAGGATCTCATTTTATAGAGTAAAGTGAGGAGATTTTATCATTAGATCAATAAAAATAGAAGTGAGATCTTTTTCACTTTATTAATCTAAGAGTGATACTCCTCACTTTATTCCCTAAAATAAGGATTTCACTTTAGAGGTCTAAAACTCTAAAACAAAAATAGACTACCATTTATCTATACACATGTACAATATTATAAAAAGGAAACACCTTAAAGTAGTTACTTTTGGTATCCAATTTTAATTTCCAATTTTACTCTTCTAAATGCTTTTTTCTCGTGAATCACTCATCATCTCTTAACCACTCACATTTCATTTCTTATAAAACAAAACTGCTCCAAAGAGATAATATATCTGCCCAATACAACCGACACTTTCTTTCTATTTTTTAAAAGACAAAAACTGTCTTTGCTATCCTCTCCATCTCTTTCAGTCTCATGGACAAACTGTTACCACTCTACTCTCTTTTCATCTCTCTCTCAAACACCAATTCCTTTTACTTTTCATTTCATGCCATGTTCACTTTTCATACTACAATACTTCATACCAAATAGTTCCGTCTGCAGCCAACTTTAAAAATCATGAAGTTTCCTATTTGGTGTTCATTATATGGCTGCTGATTGCTGTAGCACTACTAGAAGAAGTGCTCTTTATGTTTTCCTGCCAGGGTTCAACAACACAATTTAAATAACAGAAAATGCTAGAGACACATCTATAAGAAAGGTGTGTCTCTCACATTTGCCTATGTATCAAAATCAGAATGTAATCATGTAAAATCAGGTGAGCCCTTAGTCGTGAAAAATGTGAATATATGAAGTAATGTTACTGTTAACTGTATGTGTAACATTGCTGTAATGTTGGACCTAGCATTCACCTTGGATGTAACAAGACATGACTTACTGTAATGCAGTGTTGTTAAGTGGCGGCCATGGAAGATTTTTGGCAGACTGTCACGAGCTGCCATCTGCTATTGACAATTATGCTATAGTAACAACTATCAGCTAATTTTCTATTAGGCACCAAAGTGAAAAGTAGAAAATATTGCAAGCAACAAAGTGAAAAGTATAGAAGTTGATCCTTCACAAAGAACAATATTCTTGATTTTCATCAAGAGAGTTAATCCTGAAGAAATTAGAATCTGCTATGGCAGAGCCACGATAACCTATGTGCATCTGAATATTAATTGCATTGCCACAAAGAAAAAAGACCAATAATAATCACAGAAGCTGCTTAATTCTTGTTCAGAAAAGAGGATCAGTTGCTATGGCAATAGTAGGATCTCCTAGTCCTGAAGGCACATTAAATCCTGGCATGAAGTCACCACCAAACATTACAGCACCAGCTGCTAATGCTCCAGCACCTGCCCCCATTGCAAATCCTGGAGGGGGTCCCCTCTGCCTAGGGGCTGCCCCAGATGATGATGGCATATTAATGTAACTAGGTCCCAATCCATCACTACCTGGGAAGAAATTGGGAGCATAACCAACATTTGAGGGTTGTGGTGGTGGTGGTGGTGGTGTTGGAGGAGGAGGAGGACCTCTTGGTGGTTGATAACTTGGTCCAGCAGCTGCAGGGTAGCTCGGTCCACCGACATACGGGTTTGAATAGTTTGTGGGAAATGGCATTGGATGTGTGTAGGGGTAATTAGTCTGTGTCTGTTTTTCTGGTCCATGGAATGAAGGTGGAGCAAGTTGCTGACGATAGCCTTGCCCAAATCCACCATTTGTGGCAAATTGGGGCTTATTACCACGATCTAAAAGCACTATCCCTTCATCATTACCTGCATAAATAAGCATAGAGCCTCAAATTACAGCAATAATTTTGCAAACCTAAAGATGAAAACTTCAATCAAAGTCATCAACTTTCCCACTCAAATATGACAACCATTATACTATTTAGAAAATTTCTTAGCTGCTCTTAGAGTAAAAGAAGATAATTTTGCTCTCTAATATTTATTGAAAAAATAGCAGTTACATTACAAAAAATGTTGAGAGTAACTGATGTATTAAATGATGACTGGTACATAGCAAAATCTTTTTCTTGAGGATAAGAAATTCTGACTAAATCAAGGGTGTCGTGCTGTTTGGTCTAATGCGTAGCGTTTTTTTCAGTTATGCCCGAATCATGATTTGCTAAAAAAATCAAGTAACTTAATTTTTGTCAATCTTATTGAAATAAATTAAAATCAGTTTGTGCAATTGAAGGATACAAACTTGCAACCTTAAATCCAAAAGTCCCATAGAACTTGCAGAAAGATAAAACAAAATGCTAAAGTGGTTAAAAAAAATATATTAAACTTCTTAATTGGGGTTTTAAGGTTGTGAAATAAACACACACCTAGTTGGGAACTTGGCTCTTCCTTGTCTTCAGAAACACGAATTGAGACATCAATGAACCCTCTTGGCTTGTTGGACTTCTTCTTCCTCAACTGGTAACTCCCAACTTCCTCATGCCCTGGCCTTGAAACCCCATCAGTGTTAACGGCCTGTTTGGCAAGAAACTCCTTGAGAAGAACCGTTGCTGATCCATGAAGCTTCTGAGTGAGGAATATGGGGTCTCTACTATAAACTTCCACATTAAGTGCAAGGTCTTGGAAGTTTGGTTCTTTGTTATCAACCTGAACAGAGAACTTGGTTCTCCACAAAGGGTTTGCATTCCCAGAAGCATCAACTTTGGTGCAGTATTTGCTGTTAGGATCAACCCAACCAACAGCATACCATTGACGCTTCCAGAGTGAGGGTGAACCTCGGACTCCACGAGCTGATATCAGGCATATCTCAATCCAGATTTTCCCCATACGAGGTGCGGAGTTAGTGTTGAAGGTTTTGTGCAGGAAAAAGAGATAAAGTGAACGCGTTTTCGCTTTACTTTTGAAAGGATACACCTTGGTTGTGAGAAAATTTAATTCTTGTAGCTATAAGGGCCTGTATGAGGGTACCCTTATGAGAACTTTTTTTATGTTGCTGTTAAGTGCATCACAGCAAGGCAGGAATCTGTTAATAAAAATTTTCAGCAAACATGTTGGGATTAGTGAAAGCGTTTGATAAAATTTACTCTCCTTGATTGTATCTGATTCTGACGGAGGAGAAAGGGCGTGTGGCATGAGTGGATTCTCTTGCAAATTTTATATATAAATATACATTATTGATTAGATTTTTTTTTTTTTCAAGTCAAGATTTACTTTTTTAATCAATCATATAAATTCATTTAACATGCTTATAAACAATTAACGATAGAGAAGTCAAGTTAGAGAGTGTTACACTAAATGGGGAAATCTTCTATTTTCAAATAGTGTCACATTCTATAATCCTCAACTATTTGTTGATATATGGCAAATATGTATTGTAAATTCGGTAATTGATAAATTTTTAAATTTGTTTTGATTCCTATCTTTTAATATATCAAAAAATAATTGGACAGATAGAAAATGAGACACAATTTAGAGATAGAATATTTCCATCTGTCACTCCTTTATTAATGTATTATCATATTTTGTAGAGTAAACCCCCAAGTTAGTCGTTGACAATCTCGGCGTCGGATAAGTTGGTCCCTGACAATTTTAACATCGGATAAGTTGATCCTTGACAATGTCAAAAGTTAGACACTTGGTGGCCCTTGGACGAAAAATACTAATGATGTTAATGACAATTTCATTATTCAACAAATTGGTTTTTAACATTAAAAAAGAAAAAAGCATCTCATCCTTTTTCTTTCTTCATCTTCTTCGTCACCACCATCACCACCACCACCACCATAAATCCTGAGCAAACAATAATCATTATCCATAACAAAAGCCACAACTAGAAATGTCAAAATGGGCTGAACTCACTGGGTTGGTCCGCCAAACCCACTATTTTTAACAGGCTAGATTGAAGTTTTGAGCACGTCAAAAAATTTTAATCGACCTAATCCGCCCCACTTAACCTATGGCTTTTGGCGAGTTAGGGTGGGCTTGGCCAATTGGCCAAATCTTTTTTTTTTTAAGAAAAAATTCACAACTTATTGGTTAAAAAAGTAAGAAATGTGTAACCTAAAAAGAAAAAAAAAAGAAAGAAATATGTACACTCACCAATACAATAACACTGTATAGTTGACAATATTCATTAAAAGTTAAAATTTAAAAATAAAACAGTCTCATAACTCACAAACAACACTATTAATAATAATATTTTTTAGTCAAAGCTGGTGTATAATAGTTATGGATCTTGAGAAATTGGGTATGCAAAAATAAAAAATATTATTTAAAAACTTTTTTAAAATTTTTTTTATCAAAACATTAAAAAGTATTTTTTTGAATTTTTTCATTTTCTAGCGGGCCTGCCCTAAAATGGACTGGGTTGACTATTTCAATCCATTTTATTTTAGCGAGCTGGCCCACCCCTGGCTGTTTTGTGTGGGCTTTTGGCGGGGCAGGCCTAAACAAGGTTAGCCAACTCGTTTTGACACCTCTAGCCACAACCAACACAACCATAACTCGATCATCAACTCATTCCAATCCAAAACCATAACAAACCTAACTCCAAATCCTCAACTTCCACCACCATGCTCCACCTCCATCCCGCACAACAACCATCCCCACTGTGAACCACATCCCCTGTTCCAAAAACCACCCCTTCTCTTCTCTCAACCACATCCATTCAATTTGCATTTCACAAGTTTGACAAAAAAGAAGAGTGGGAAACGCTCAGAGCTTAAGAGAAAAAAATAGAAAAAAAAAATCATAAACTTTGCTAATTAAAGAAAAAAGAAGAGAAAGATAAAAGAAAATGGGATGGTGGACTTAAATCGCAGAGAAGGTTGCAATTGCAAGGAGAAAGAGAAAGGCATGGCGGCGTTTGCAGTGCTGGCGGTGGCAAGGATGGAACGGGTAAAGATAGGAAGGGGATGGGAGATGTGGACTTTTTTTTTAATAAATTGTGTTAGGGACTAATTTATCCGTGTCACTAACACCATTAATGTTTTTCGTCTAGGGACCACTAAATGTCCAACATTTGATATTGTTACGGACTAAGTCGACACTTTCCAATTGTTAAGGACTAATTTGTTCGACGCTAAAATTGTCAGTACTAACTTGGAAGTTTGCTCTATTTTTTATTCTTGATATACAATATACTCCTTCACACATTCTCTTCCTTATATACAATACATTGTATATGAAGACATAGCACGAGAATAAGGGGTTGAATCGTGCTTTCAAAACTTTTTCGCTTTCTGAAGCAATGGAAAACACAAGTTAATAAGCTTTAGAAAGTTACTTTCTGAAGTGCCCATAACTTACTAAAACTTCATAAGAAAAATTTAAAAAAATATGAACTTTCACATAACAGAAATTGAATAACACACAATAAATAAAGGAGATAGGAAAAGATAATATCAGTCAGATGACTTTATATTGGTTTGGCTAACATTGCCTATGTTCAATTCTCAACAAATATGTTAAGTTTCACTATCAACCACTTCCTCAACTTGAGAAAGTAAGATATTCTTTTTAATATCTTTCTCAAGTTATCTCTAGTGAGTAGTTTGTACAATCAACCTCCACTCACAAGTAATTTTATCATAACTTCTCCAAACTAATCTCACTCTGATCAATAATGGAATAAGATAAAAAAAAAAAAGTATAAGGTTTTTTTATGTTTACACTCCAAGAAAATCACTCAAGTTTCCTAAGATAATACAATGTTCAAGGAAATAACTCAAGAGATTTCTTTCTAATCTTCTAATGAAGAATGTTTGCTAAGAATTACAAGAAAAAATATTTTTCTTTTTCAAAAACTCAAATAAAAAAAAAGAATAAACTTCAGAAAGTATAAGAATGCTTAAAAATTGAGAGCGCAAAAGTTCATTTACGTTTGAAGGCTTCCTCCTTTTGTACTTGGATTTGAAATTGACCATTGTTCCCTTAATCTTTCCTCTTCTTAACATTTATTGATCGTCCTCTGTGTCCTAGGATCTATCTTCTAGAAATGTAGGCTGAGCTGTGTCAAAATTGGCTTCATAGTACATAATTCATTGACAATTGTTTATGAACAATGCTTCAAAAACTAAGAACGCATTCTGAACGTGGTTTCTAAACTTTTCTTTATGTGAATACCCTTTAGAAGATGACGAATATCTAAGCATAATGATATGTCACTATCATTACTTTTTGAGGTTTTGACTTTATTTGAATTCAAATAACTTTTAGTTTCTGTTGATAAAGTGTAGTTTCTAATGCATGCAGTGTTTTTTGAAGTACTTTTACACTTTTTGAGCCTCATACGTTCCATTTGAACTTGTCTTTGAGACAAAAGCTGATCTTTAGATAGTGTTGATAATTTTCAAGGATGATTACAACTGAGATTAAAGATTATGCACTTGATTTGATTATGAAAGAGCACTTTTTCTTATTGACATGCCACTTTCTGAAGTGACAAGCCACTTTATGAAGTCACAAATCACTTTTTGAAGGCCCAAACCTTTCTAATGCTCTAACTTGCTTTCTTAAGTCTTGTACATATTATAATTCATTCTCTGAACAATTTTTCACATTTTAAAGAAATTAAATCCTTTAAATGAGATTTTAACCATGTTAAATCACTGTGATGTGAAAAATATGTTATGAATTGAATTAAATGTATATGAGAATCAACTTGTTAAATACTATAGAAACTCATGTAAACCATTAGTTATTTCTTCAAAATATTTTAACAAAATTTACTTTGTTGTCATTCAAAATTTAAACTATAGTAACTCTCTCAGGGGTTCTGGAGCTAACATATGCTCCCTGAATATTCAGGGAGAAAAGGGGAATAATGTCACCAGTCATCTCAAATACTACTCTGTTGGGAGCCTTATTACCTCAGACATATAAGGCTTGTTTGGCAACGGTTTTTAAAAATTGGTTTTGATTTTTAAAAGTAAAAAAAAAAAAAAACTTGTTTGAATGAATGATTTCTCAAGACATGTTTTAAAAATAAAAAAATAGAACTCACATTTTAAAAATAGAAAAATAAAAATAGTTGTAAGATGTTTTTCAAAATTACTTTTAGAACTCCCATCTTTTGTTTTTCATTTTAGAACTTGTGTTGGCAACTTTGGTAAGAAGAAGAAGGCAGGAACAACGCAAGTAGATAACTACTCCACCCTTGGCCAGGACGCGATCCACCTCGACCTCCACTTTTGTCGGCACACGGGACCAGATCTGCCGACGCAAGACCTAGCTCCACCTCTGCATGTGCACACAACCATATCCACTTCTTCACAACTAAGCTCCGCCTTCGCCTCCGCTGGCGCATGAAACCAAATCCTCCGATGCAAGACCCAGCTTCGCCTCAGCCTCCACCTCTACCTCTGCATGTGCACGCGACCTGATCGCCTCTTCACGACCTAGCTCCACCTTCACTAAAGAACTCTATGGTTAATCGTGCTTAACTTGGAGAAATTTTAGGATGGGTGACCTCCTAGGAAGTTTTTCCAGGAAGCATGTATGAGGACAAAGTATACTAAAAAGACCAGTGTTGGTTTGTGAAAACAGTCGTCAATCCATAAAGTAGCATGGGTTTGTTACAAAAACAACTACAAACTATAAACTATTTACATTATTTAGAAAGGGCAAGCATGGTTCACACTAATAAAAGAAAAATATATCAGTCCTGGTCTATTGTGACTTCTTTTTCATCAAAGGCCTTTCAGTTTTCATGAGGGCTTAATGCTTTGTGTAAAAAAAAAAAAAAGTGTGGAGGGGGTTGAATAGTAAGATATTGGACTTATATAGCACAATTGTAGACAATGATTTGATTCAAGATAAATATGATGGCAAAGGAAGGAAAGTGGTATGCAACTGATTGCGTAATGCATCAGTTTGGGTTTGCTCAACCTACCTCATAGTCTAGCAGCATCCTATAATAAAGACTTATGACGAGTAAAACCTACTAATTGGATACTCAATGATGACTAGTAAATGGCAATATGGGAATGTCAACATTAGCATGTCTTACAAGTACTTCCCATTAACCATTATTATCCTTGCTTTGAGTTTGATAGTGGTACACATAGTATGTGAGCAACTAGCTTTTTTTTTCTGTGCATATGCCTCCCTACCTTTCCATGGAAATAACTTAGCCAACTCAAAGTAAGTTTGTTTAACTAGTGTCGTGATGTGTGTTAAGAAATAATATTATGTTAATTTATCTTAGATTGATTTAGGTATACTTTGTACTGATTTAAATTGATTTAGGTTGATATTAGATTGATTTAGTTATTATGTTTTGATCTTATTTCTAGCTTATAAATAGGCCTACCTCATTGTATCATATATAACATATCACATCAATACCACCAATATATTTTGACTATTCTATTGTTTTCTCTTTATTACTATTTTCCATCATGTCTTCTAACATGGTATCAAAGTCATGGTATCCACGTTGAACCGTAGTTTCTTTTACTACTATCAGAGTTCTTAGAACTCTCTTTTATTTTCCCAAGACATTTCTCTCTATTATCCTTACCTTCTCCACTTAGCTTCATTGTCGCGCTCCACTGCCTCCATCTCCATGCTACATTGCCTCGGTGCAATCTCATGTTTACTGCGTCACACAATCCCATGTTTACTACCTCTGTGCATTCTTCTGCCCAAGCCCTAAGTGTGTTTCTTGGTTCCACCTATACCTGTCTTAACTCAAGCTTTATTGTAGCTCTCCTCCCCTGTCAATCCCCGTTCAGTTGTAATAAGCTTAAAGCTTAATGACCTTTAATTTAGCTTTAGGAGGAGTGTTAAGAATCAATATTATCTTATTATATCTTAGATTTATTTAAGTATATCTTGTATTGATTTAGATCGATTTAGGTTGATATTATGATTGATTTAGTCATTATGTTTTGATATTATTTTTGCCTTATAAATAGGCTTACTTCATTGTATTGGCACACATTCAAGAAATACATTTTATTTCCACTCCTTTTCCATGGGTCTTAACAATGGGAAGATTATGAGTCCCTTATAATATAGAGTTTTCACACTCGACTACGTTCATGGTCATGTGACTTTATTGATGTCCACTGTCATATGCATGAACCAAATTTTTTGGTGGAATATCATCAAGCCAAGCTATATATATCTTTCCATATTCTGGTATCCAGTCATAATAAATATTAAATTCATGCTCGATTCTATAGTACCCTACAAAATACAATAATGGTTGATATATTATTTTCCCAAAATCGCATTCACAAATCCATCAATCCACAAGTACATACTAAATGTAAACTACCCATACTGTAATGATCCCTCTCACAAAATGTATTATCTAAATATCACAAAACTATCCTAAGAAGCTTGGTAACATGGCAAACTCAATGAATATCTCATAAGTTCAAGAGATCAATTTAAAGGCAACAATACTGTGCAAGTGTTTCATGATCACAAATCAAGTAAAACAAGCATATACGGTATTCATGAAATTGTAAGCTTCAATAATTTAAAATATATAATTTAAAAAGTTTAAACACTCATAAACTTACTGGAATTAAAACATGATATTTGTCACTAAGTTGCAAATGGTTAACCATGGAAAGAGATACAAGTTTATGTACTTATAATTACTGATAAATTTTCAACAGTGGTACAGCAAAATTGTTCTTATCCCATTATCATATGGCTTGTGCCAATTTTCCAAAAGCTAGCAAGGAATTAGCCTTACATCTTAACTTTCAAATAACATAATTCTTGTGCAAAATGAATGTATATAGAGTGAGTTATGACTGAAAATATAGCAGTTGCTAAACCATAAATTCCTGTAAAAATGCAGCAGGACTTATGCGGAATTTGAAGCTACTTAATAGTTAAGAACATTCTTAAATTTTGTAAAATAGTAGCCTTGTATTTTAGTGCTAAAATTCTTTTAGTTTTAGCTCAAGAGAACGTCTGTGAATCAATCATAACTCAATTATAACTAATAGCATTTTTTAATTGTTCATAATTGCATTTTCACTAATGTATCTATTTTTTTTATATTGCTCAAGGGTATCCCTCGACCGGCAGCCGAGGACTAATCCTTTCGAGACGTGGAGATCACCGAAGTGAGTTTGCTTCTCCCAACAAAGCCCCTTTCTATACACACGGCAGGAGTCGAACCCCTGACACATGCTTAAAGGACCCAGCCACCTTACCAACTGTGTCAAGCTTTGTTGGTACTAATGTATCTATGTATATATACATATACAAATCTTACAATTAGCCATTAGGAAACAATCCTAAAGAATGCAGTATTTACAACTGAACTTCATAGAGAGAATGAAATAGATACATAAAACTTTCATCAAGTTAAATTACTAATCAACTTGAGTCATAATTACAACATAATATCTCCATACATACATGGCTTTTACATGATTGTAAACAATGATCATTCATTCATATAACAAAAATGCCTTACTAATGTTTACACAAAGTCTTGCAATACCAAAGAAATTCAACACTATTTCACACCCAAAATAATTAACAAAATGGGGAAACTATATAAGGTCTTTCTAAAGGTGTATATGGCAAGATCTTTCGAGATGCTGCATCCCATATGTTATGCTACTAGTCTATAAGTAGTAGTTACTTTGATGCTTGTCACCATGGGTGCATACATCCCCGGTTCTGCCACAAAAACCCATTCATACTCTATTTCTTATGTTATTTTGATGCTTGGCATCTTTGAGAGTTTTAAAACAACATGAACACATGAGATAACAATCTCAATAGGGATAATGAAAATAGTAAATTTAATTTCACTGGTACACACTTGTTATTTCCAGCTATAATGGAGTTATGAAAAATCATCCTTTTCATACTTATAGATTCATAAAATTATTAAAACAATTGAGAGTAAAAACATACTCTCTATTTGATAGGCCTCTTTGAAACTTCTCATTCTCTTCTCTCTCAATATCTATATATCTATAATTGTAAGCTTACACATAACAAGGGTGTCCCCCATGCTTTTCTTTCTCTGGTTCTATGACCATCTTACATGAACCTCTTTGAGTGTTGGAATTTTCTCTTATCTTTTAGAGATCATGCTCCTCAAATTTGTGTATCGTAGATAAAATGAAAAGCATGTATGTATGAAATATGTTCAAATAATCAATTAATTGATGAATTATAAAAAATTGTATGTTCCTGCTTTTTTCAAGAGCAATACATTAAGTATAGACACAACCTTTTTTTGAAATTAAATAAAAATTGACAAAACTTCATAAACCTTAGTTAGCTAACTTGTAGTTTTACTTTGTCAAACAAGTGTTATGCATTCTTGACATATAATGATTAGTCCTAGTTTAGATTCATTAGAAATCAAGAAAAAAATCTGCTAGGCTACTTCAATATAGCCACAAAAATTTTTGCCCATCAATCCCAATATTCACGTCCATACCAGACCATAGCATGATATCAAGATACACATCACCATGAACAGCATGTTGAGATCAATGTAATTTCCTCTAAATAAAATTATACATTACTTACGCGTAAACAAAACAATACTTATATTGAAGTCAACCAACATATTTTTTCACGACCATAATTTAAGGCCAAGCAAGGGATTACGTAAAGACCGAGGTTCAACTCTTATTTAGTCAACTTAATGTGACTTTCACTACAAGAAAAACACGGGTTATCGATGGATTTTACTGATGGATTTACAGATGGAATATGAGAAATATGAGAAAAAAATTTTATTTTTTTGTCTCGGGCATTACTGACGAAAAATCCGTGGGTAATCTGCCGGTAATATTCGCCCCAAATCGCGCGAGATGCGCTACATTACAGATGGAAAATATGTCGGTAATTATTTTCTGAAATATTTTAAAAGAAATTAATTATTATCGACGGAAAATCCGTCGGTAATAATATGAAAATTTTAAATCAGAATTGAATTTTATCGACAAAAAATCCATCAGTAATAAATTTTAATTTTTTTTAAAAAAATTAATCATTATCAATGGAAAATCCGTCAGTGATTATTTTCTGAAATATTTTAAAAGAAATTAATTATTACCGGCGGATTTTCATTCAGTAATAATATGAAAATTTAAATCAGAATTGAATTTTATCGATGGAAAATCCATCGGTAATAATTTTTAAATTTTTTTAAAGAAATTAATTATTACCGATGGAAAATTCGTTGACGCTGTTCTTTATAATTTGAAAATCCATCGGTAATGTATTTTCATAAAGCTGTCAGTGTCTTCCATTTGTTATGTAGATCCACACACACACTCTCCTCTCAGCTCTTCCTCTTTCTCTGCTATCTTTAGTCCGCGCCACCGCCGCTTCCGACCAGTCCTGCCGCTCAACGCTCCCGTCTGCATCAGCCTGCTCGCCTACCGGACAGCGTGAGCCCAGGCCATGTCTTGCTGCCTGCACGCCCAACGATCATCCCGCCCCCTCCGCGTCATCTAGCAACGTCGTGCCCACCGCGCCTGCACCCTATGCACCCACCGCTTATTGTGCCCCGCCACTCATTGTGCCCTTGCCCCCAGCGCAGCTGTTAGGCTGGTCTGGTAGTCGCCGCTGTTGCTCTCTCTTCCCTTAGCATCTGTGAGCAGCCTTTTTCTTTTTTTAGTTTTGAAGCTCCTATGGTATACAGAGAGCATTAGTTGGTATTTACTTTGCATGTATTTGGCAAAAATCTTTTCTTGTGAATTTCTTGTGATTGAAATGCTATGTTACTTCCTACTCCTCCTTCCTAGTTTTGATTTCATGTATGGACTTAGAAATTTTTTCATGTTTTGATATCTTTCTCTATGTCACTGAGATAAGGAATTTTAGAAATTTGGTTTGTTTGCTAACTCATAACCAAAAAATAATCAATCCTATGAAGTTGTCACCATTTAAGTTTAATTGTATACGTAGGAAGCACACTTTAACTTTCAAGTATATATGCCTTATGTTTTTTACTATATGATTTATTTGCAAAATGGTTATACTTGAGGGATTTTTTTATTAATTGATTTATTAATTTAAATAATTGATTTTGTTAGAGAACGCCAAATCCGGTTGGACCATTTCTTTGGGGAATCATATAATTCTTTTGTCGACGTTAAGGTAAGTAATTGTTTCTTCTCCTTATTTAATTATATATTTGTCAGGATAGAGACTTATGATTTCTAAGTTAGAGTTGTAGGAAATTGGGATTACATGACTGGGGGGAAGGGCATAGAGGTCCTTCCCCTACTTGTTTGTATTGTTTGCTGTGGAGATTGATTGTATTTGCGGAGATTGCAAGAAATGCATGTTGTGATGTTATAAGGGGGTGTGCTCTAGAACGGTTTTAGGATCTTTAAATGTTTATTTGATTGTGTGAACTTTATTTGACTGCATTGATATGTATATATTGAAATCAATTTCTTGGGATGTCTTTGATTAAGGGGAGGTTCTGCCGTTTTTAAAAAAAAAAATTAAAGAGTGCAATCTTAATTTAAGGGGAGGTTCTATCGAATTTTTATTAAGTAAAAGAGCAGAACCTATTTACTTAAAAGACTTTTACTTTCAGAAGATGATATGTTGAAAGATATCTATAATTAAATAAAATTTTAATTTCTGAATCTTTAAATGAATTTGTTAGGTTAAATTACAGATTCAAGAATCATGATTTCCACAAACAGACTATGGATATATGATAGGGTGCACCCCAGTTGAGGAGGAATCAAACCTGAATTTTATGCAGGAGCTGAACAATTTATAAGGGTGGCTTGTCAGACAGTACAATTTATGAATGAACAGAAAGTTAGGTGTCCGTGTGCTAGGTGAAATGTAGGAAATATTTTGATATGGACACCATTAGGTATCATCTATATAAGGATGGGTTTATAACGGATTACTGGGTTTGGACTATGCATGGGGAAGTTGCCACACAAAATTTTAAAAGTGCTAGTGTTGAAAATGCATATGTCAGAGGTAGTTCAAGTAGAGTTAATATTGGTGAGTATGTCACGGGAAATATTAATTCGGAGGATAATTGTAGACGATATGAGGAAATGATTTATGATGCAGCTGGTCCTCAAATTCATGCAGATTATGAGCCTTCTATTGAGGCTCCTAATGCCGAGGCTGAGAAATTTTTCTCTATATTGGAGGCTGTAAGGGCCCCTCTATGGGAAGGATGTGTACACTCAGAGTTGTCTCTAGTGATTAGGATGTTAGCTATAAAGTCAGAAGCTAACCAAGGTCAAAATTCATTTTATCAGTGGGCAACATTGATGAGTGAGATTAATCCACAACCTAGTTCTGTTCCAAAGGATTTCTATCAGGCCAAGAAATTAGTTTCAAGACTCGGGCTAAAATCAGAAAAAATATATTGTTGTTTGAAGGGATGTATGTTGTACTACAAAGATGATGCTGACCTAACTGAATGCAAATTTTGTGAAAACCCTAAGTTCAAACCAAAAAGATCTAGAAATGGAAGATATAAGGATGTTCCCTACAAAAGAATGCACTATTTGCCCTTAATTCCAAGATTAAAGAGGTTGTATGCTTCAATGAGTTCAGCACCCCACATGAGATGGCACTTTGAGAACAAGAGAACTGATGGTGTCATGACCCATCCTTCCCATGGTGAAGCCTGGAAACACTTTGACCAAACGTATCCTGATTTTGCTATGGATCATAGGAATGTTAGGTTAGGGCTTTGTGCACATAGATTTACTCTGAATAATCAGTTTAGCAAACCCTATTCCTGCTGGCCTATTGTTGTTACACTTTACAATCTCCCTCCTGAAATGTGCATGAAAGATCCTTACATGTTTCTAACTTATATAATCCCTGGGCCCAATAATCCCAAAGCCAAGATAGATGTTTACCTACAACCATTGATTGATGAGCTTAAAGAGTTGTAGTATTTGGGGGTACAAACTTATGATATTTCCATGAAACAAAATTTCTTACTGAGGGCAGCATTGATGTGGACTGTCAATGATTTTTTGGCCTATGGAATGTTGTCAGGTTGGATGACACAGGGAAAGTTGGCATGTCCAATATATATGGAGGATACAAAGGAATTCACATTAAAACATGGTCGGAAAAACTCATGGTTTGACTGTCATCGGAGATTTTTGGATCTTGATCATGAATCTAGGAGTAAGAAGGACGCATTTAAAAAGAAGACCATTGAACATGATGAGCCACCTTTGAGGCTAAGCGGTAATCAGGTTTGGCACAGAGTTAGAAACTTTCCAAAGATAACTGAATTGGGTAAATCCATACGATTGCCAGGATATAGGGTAGATCATAATTGGACCAAAAAAATATATTTTGAGAGCTGCCTTATTGGGGGGATAATATAGTTCGTCTTTGTATTGATGTAATGCATGTAGAAAAAAAATGTGTGTGATAACATAATAAATACTGTGATGGACACTAATAAGACTAAAGACAATGTGAAAGCAAGGAAAGATTTGGCAGAGAATTGTAAGAGACCTGAGTTAAGTTTACAGAAGTTGCCGGATGACCATGTGTGTAAGCCGAAGGCCAGTTATGCACTAACTTCTGGCCAGAAACAAGCTGTGTGCATGTGGATACAAGAGTTGAGGATGCCTGACGGTTATGCCTCAAACTTGGGTAGTTGTGCCAATGAGAAACAAGGACAATTTTTTGGCATGAAGAGTCATGATTGTCATGTATTTATGGAGTGTTTACTTCCTATTGCATTTAGAGAATTACCTCTTCTTGTTTAGAAACCATTGACAAAGTTGAGTCAATATTTTAGAGACTTATGCTCGTCCATTCTGAGGGTTGAAGATCTTCTAATTATGGAGAGAAACATCCCTATAATTTTGTGCAAATTAGAGAGAATATTTCCACCTGGTTTCTTTGATTCTATGGAACACTTGCCTGTACACTTGGCATATGAAGCACGGGTGTGTGGGCCGGTTCAGTACAGATGGATGTATCCATTTGAAAGAAATATTGGAAGTTTCAAGAGAACTGTGAAGAATAGAGCTCAAGTAGAAGGTTCCATATGTGAGGCATATATCTCGAAGGAGACATATTTCTTTTGTTCCTATTACTTTGAGTCCTATGTTCAGTCTAGATGAACGAGGGTTGGTCAGAATGATGATGGGGTTGAAAGTTCAATTCAACATATGTTGTCTATATTCAATCAGCCAAGATATGCTGTTAGAAAATCCAAACCACATTGGCTATCAAAGAGAGAGAAACATGCTGCACATTTGCATATCTTAATCAAGTGTGATGAAGTGCAACCATTCAAAACGTAAGTCATATCAATGTATCACTTTCAATTGTTGATACACTGTAATGAAATAAAACTTATTGATACTGCAATGTTTAATTTATAGGTATTTTGAACAAGTTGATGAGCAACACACCCTTGAACAATTTCTAACATGGTTCAGATCCTTTGTATGTGACCTAATTATCTACTAACCATTTCATCCAAAATTCACACACATGTTCTAGTTGTCATCTTTTGTGCTGATATTTGAAATTCAATTATTGATGTAGGTGTTTGACAAAAACAATAATGTAACATGTCCTTATTTACAAAGTTTGGCTTGGGGTCCTGCTAATAAAGCAAACAGTTGACCAATGTATTATGTTAATGGATATAAGTTTCATACATTTGAATGGGGTCAAAGGAGAGCAACAGACAATAGTGGGGTATGTGTCAAAGGGATGCAGGCAGTGGGGAGGGTGATTGGTATGGAGTAATCAAACAAATACTGGAGATTGAATATGTCAATGATAGACCTCAAAAATTGGTAGTGTTGTTCAGTTGTGATTGGTACGATCCAAAGTGTCCTGACGGAACATGCATATATAATCAATATAAAATTACAGAAGTGAATCACACTAAGAGATACGGTGCATATGATCCTTTCATTATTGCCCAAAATGCAAGACAGGAATATTACACACCATACCCTGGAAAGTGCAGAAAGGATTGGAAGATGGTCATCAAAACTAAACCTAGGGGTCGAGTTGAGGTCGAAGAACACCCTGACGATGCTTATCAAGTGAATGACCTAATTCCCTCTCAGGTAGTTATTGATATAGGAACATTGCCAAGTTTGCGTTCTGATTCGGGTGAGGTTTAGATAATTCATTCTTCTAGTGATCAATTAGTGAATGAAAGCAACGAAAGTGATGGCAGTGATGAGGAAGATGAGGACGATGAGTTTGAGGATGATGTTGAGACTGAGAATGATGAAGATAGTCCTTAACTTTCAGACTAAATGTGATGTGTCTAGTCTCATATATTTTTACATTCTTTTTATTTAAATTATCATATTATGAATTAATTTTTCAGACATTGTCATTTGTTTTTCAGATATGACACCTATAGCAAAAACCAAGGGTAAAGGGAAGGGTGTCCCAAATAATCAAAGAATCACTCCTCCTACTCAGGCATCCACCACTCAGACCTCCACTTCTAGTCCTTCCATGCCACCACCTCCTGTCCATAGGGAGTTTACCATGATACCCACTCCCGGGCATGTGATTGGAGTAATGCCTCCACCTCCATCACCATCACCAGATCCTGTCCATGCCCCCAAACACGACTCAGAAGGGGGTGCCAATAGTGGGGCAATTGGTGGCTCCTCTGCGGGGCAATCGGAACATGGATCTACAGTGGATAACCAATTAAAGCTTATACGTGTCGGTGACAAGTAAGTAAAATAGATTTTCAATTCCTCATGAATCGTGATGTAATAATTTGAACAATTTCGTGACTTACAATAACATTGTCTTGTACTTGTTACTATACAGTTGGGAGCCAAATACATTGGCCATGCATGAGGTGACACACGTTATCCAGAAATTATATGAACGGCTGATTGAGTCCTTCGGTAAGTTGTCGAAGGCTGAGAAGGAGCGTTGGTTTTTGGAGTGGAAGGTAAAATAAAATAATTATTACAAAATGTGTCATTTTTTCATAAAGTACTTTCAATTACCTCAAATTTTTTTCGTGTGTAGAGCCACTTCATCATCCATCCCAAAGATGAAGAGTTCATGTTTAAGTGCTTTAAATCCAAGGCAACTCACAGGCTACAAGACATGTACATCGACATTCGGGAACGGCGGGACGAGAACCCTAGGTGGATGACTCAGGCCAGCCTGGACCATTTGTGGCAACACTAGAGAAATAAGAAGTTCAAAATGAAGTCCTTGAAGGCTAAGGAGAGCAGAGCATCACATAAGGGTGGCTCCCTTCATTGTGGTGGTTCTGCTAATATCGAGTCTACGCGTTACCGGATGGTTTATTCATTATTATAAACATTTTTTAATTACTCTTGTTAAATTTATATTTTATCTTATTAATGTTTTACTTGTTTCACTCGAGAAGCAGGCTAACGAGCTAAAGAGGCCACCCACACAGAGTGAGTTATTCAGAAAAACTCATACACGCAAGCAAGAGAAGATGTGGGTCGATTCTCGCTCAGAGAATGTTTGGGTATATATCTTCCGTGCACTTTTTACTTGTATATATATATATATATATATATATATATATATATATATATATATATATATATATATATATATATATATATATTATTTCATATATTTGAGCGTCGACTTAATTAATTTTATTTTTTTATCGTATACCTATGAGCAGCACTATCAAGAAGCCACAACCCAGCGAGAGCAGAGGATCATAGCTGGTGAGGACTGCCCACCGATTGATGAGGACAAGTTGTGGCAATAGATAGTCGGCTGTCCTTACAAGAACCGCATCTACAACATGGGATCATTTTATGCGAGTAGTTTGTCCTCTGCCTCTGTCATTGGGGCATCTACAGGCACTGGGTCCACCGCTAATGATGATGAGGTCCATGAGCAAGTTCACTTGCTCAATGCAGAACTTCATCGTATGGAAGAGAAGGAAGTGGAGACTCAGCGAGAGTTGCAGGAGGTGAAAAAGAATATTCAAGACAAGGAAAAGACCATGGAGACGAGATTGCGAAAGCAGATGAAGAAGGAGATGATGCCTTTGTGGAGGAAGATGCAGGCATGCTCATCTGCACCACCAGACGCTGATGATTATGATGATGGCGATGGTGGTGGCGACGGTGATGCTGTTGACTTTTCCTGACTTCAGTTACTGCTTTTCTCTTTAGTTGTTGTATCTTGACTTCCTTATGTTTATGATTGTACACCTTGTTGAATTTCACACTCCGAATTTAAATTTCTTTCGTTTATTATTTATTGAGTATTTTTTTATAATTTGTCATTATTAGATATATTTATAATTAGCGTTAACTAAAAAATATGATCTCAAATAATCAGGTACCATAAAAATTCCAGAATTACATGTACAGGGTAAGTATTTAAAAAAAATATTTTTTTACCGATGGATTTTCCATCGATAAATTTTACTAAAAAATACTCGAAAAACAGGTTTTACTAACGATTTTTCCATCGGTAAAAAAATATGAAATTTGTGGGTCATTACCTATGGATTTTCTGTCAGTAAAAATGCACTACAAGATAGCGCGTGATATGGCGGGAATTTACAGACGGATTTTCTGTCGGTAATAGAAAAAATAAAATTTCTCAATTTATATTTAGCGATAGAAAATCTGTCGGTAAATTTTCTAAAAAAATTATTCCAGAAAAAATTACCGACGGAAAAATAAAAATAAATTTTCAATAATTTATAATTACCTAAAATAAAAAAAATTATATCTTTACCGATGGAAAATCCATCGGTAAATATTTAAAACAATTTTAAAATAAAATTTTTGCCGATGGAAAATCCGTCAATAATAAAAATAAATTCGTCGGTAAAAATTAAAGCCGACGATTTTGTTGACGGTTTTTGGGAACTCATTACTGACGGAATTTGTAAAAAAAATTTGTCAGAAAATCCGTCGGTAACATTTACCGATGGATTTTTTCTGTCAGTAATAATTTTTGACGGCATTATTACCGTAGGACAAAATCCGTCGGTAACAAAATTTTCCATCAATAACTGAAAAAATCCGTTGGTAAAATCCGTCGATAACAACAGTTTTTCTGGTAGTGTTTAATTGTATAAGATAACAAAAAATTAAAATAAAATCCATGGTGTAGATCAGACCACTAGGTTGCATTTATGCAGTGTGGATGCATGTTAGTAACTGGAAGCCCATTTAGTAAATGAATTTTCCCAATCCAGGCCGTTTAAGTGTAGTTTGTCGCTGACAGGTGAAACGAGGAAGGCTGACCCACATAAATAACTTCATCCATGCTTTAATATCAAAATCTTCAATGTTATCATAATCAAACATTGTCATCAGATAATAAATCTTCTTCTGAAGATAATGATTAAGATGAAGCCTTAGTGACTAGATACCCAAGTTCACTTAAATATGTATACTTTAGAAACTCAAATGCATGCATATATAGCTTTAAAATTTAAAACACACATGAACAATGGCTGTTTGAATGAATGGTAAATAGCCATTGTGTTTGATATATGCTCATCATTCTCATCATCCACATACATCAATATCTTTTACAACTCCATCGTTGATTCCATATTCGCCTTCAAAGTCCTTGTCATCACTTTCATTATTATTTTCTTCCCATTCTACCTTTTTTTAGGGAAATATGCTATGCTCAAATTCTTCCTCCTCATCTTCAACTTGTTAGTAAAGGGCAGGAACTACTTATTTGAAATCGATGTATAATTCGATGGAAGAAATTTTTGCTCGATGTTGCCAATGGTGCATGCATAACTTCAAGATCTAAAGCATGCATGAATGATAGCTCCAAAAATGGATGTTGACGAGCCATTGTGTTTGATAACTGCTCATCATTTGTTTCATCATCAACATCGATATCATATACACTATCATTGTTGCTTCCATATTAGCCGTTAAAGTCCTCATCATTACTTTCATTGTTGTTTTCGTCCCATTCTACTCTTCTTTCTGAAAATATGCTCGATTGATTAGGCACTTCCTCCTTATCATTAACTTGGTGGTAAAGGGCAAGACTCACTTCTTATGAATTGATGTACAACTCAATTGTAGAAATTAATTTTTAGCTCGACACCATTGATGTATTTGTAACATTTTTTTAAATCTTTTCATTGTCTCTTATTACAACTGATTGATGTTCTATGAACTCATCAAAAGTTGAGATTCAACACCTTTATGTTATTTTGGACCTATGCATCGATAAAATCCACTCTCTATGTCCACGACCACAAATGAGAAAGCAAATGAAATAGAAAAATATATTGGATTCTCGCATATAAATGTCACACATTTGCTTGTATTTATAACATCACCATTAAAATATATGCTTATATTTGCATTACTATCCATTTTTATCTCCTTTTCATTCTCTATTCTACTCTTTACTAAGACATTTTTTTTCCAAAATAGCAAGACAAACCTTTCTCAATTGTTAGAATGAGAAAGAGGAGGAAAGGGGCTAATATACTTGAGGTTTTAAAAATTACAATTGATTATTTTATTACTCGGAATTGAGGATTTTTACTTTATTTAAGTAATATTATTTTTAAAATTATACAATCATCACTAGAGAGTTTTGGGTTTTCAATGTTTTTTGAAATAAAAAAACGTCATTGGCAAATTTTGGATTTTTATTTTTTTACCATTTTATACAACTCAGTCATGGTAATTTCTCTTAAATCCTCACAGCCAAGTAATTTTTCCCGAAAACCCATATTGAAGTACATTTTATTTTTGGTGCTTAAAAATTTAGAATGAAAAGATGACATCCTTCCAAGGCGGGAAAAGCCTTTGGAATTAAAAAAAATTACTTATAGATGAACTTAGGAAAAATAATTTCCATATGGTGTGTGATAAGGAGTTTTGTTTAAATATGTGATTATTAGATGATTTATCTTAATATGGTGTAAATGAATCTGTCATTGGCGCATTCAACAGAGAAAAGGGTCGACAGCATCTCTGCAACACTGTCACCGTCAATCTACTTTTGGTGGATTCTCTCCGTGAGCTGCCAACATATTCATTGCTAAAGTGAAAACATATCTCAAGGTTTACTAATGTGAATGTCACGTGTAAGAAGTGGGCATTGAGCAGTAAAATCTTGCTTTAAAGTCTAAACTATGTAGTGTGGGCCTCTGGGGTGAATTTTTGGGTGCCTTATGTAACTTTATTCAAAGATATAAATATGTTGCCTTGATTCTTGAACATGCAACATGCTAATAGGCTCAAGTTAGCCAAAGCAAGACGGGATGCGAGTAGCAGAACCTGTCGCCCAAAGTCCGACTTTGGCGGATTAAGGCCTGCCACTCCACGTAGGGACGAGCTGGCTACACCGAGAAAGGAATAGGGAGATGACGCATGGAAGAAGAGGGAGAGCTGCTCATGCTCTTTACTGAGGGGACTTCACATGCATCCTCTATTCATCTACATGCGTCTAAGACTTTGAATTTCTGCAGCATGCATTGTAAATTTTGTTCAATGGATGAAAGTGAAATGATGGAATGAGAAGTGTACTATTGAGGAGAGTCAGGAGAGTTGAGTTGAGAGGGGAGATGGGTTATTGTCTATAAAAGGAGGATTGGAGGATGTGAGAATACATATATAAGAGAAGTGAGGAAAAAAAAAGCCAAAGATAGTTAAAAAAAAATTAAGAGACAGTTGGTCGAGGAAAATAGTAAAAACTGATAATACAATGAATCTAGATGGCCACATTGCTGTTGAAGTGTTAGAGCAAAATGTAATGTATTTTTAATTTTTTATTGAAATTTATGTTTTATATATTTTTATGTATGTTTAATTGGGCATAAGTTGTGTGATTCATGAAAAAATAGCACTCTAAATTTGTTATAATTTTAATATATCTGTTTAGTTAATTTTCTTTTAGCAAAACGGAATTAGTTAAAAGATTAGTTAAATATATATCTATGTTTTATTGGTGGAGATATTAATTTAATGTTTCTCAGTTGATATTTGTAGTTAGAGCATACATTAATTTAATTTTCATTTTAAATCCATTTATTCGAGGTTGATTAATTTAATTTCAAATTTAACATACAGTAAGACACAAACATCAAATTAATTAAAAGATTAGTTTAATATATTGATATTTTATTAGTAGAGTTTTTAGTTAATTAATTTAAGTTGATTTAGATAATTTCTTTTATTTAGTTACCTTATTAGTTTTAGTGATTGATAAAAATGCATAATTTTATTTTATTTAAGAATGTTTTAAATTGATTATTTAGTTAGTTATTTAATTTCTTTCATTTAGTATTTTTAGTGGTGGTAATTAGAATCACAATTTTATGTCATTTAATGTTATTAAATTAATTTCTAAGTTGGCTATTTGTAGTGGAGTTTTTAGTTAATTAGTTTTATTTGAAACTTTTAGTTAATTAGTTTAAGTTGATTTAGGTAATTTCTTTCATTCATTTAGTTACCTTATTAGTTTTAGTGATTGATAAAATGCATAATTTTATTTTATTTAAGAATGTTTTAAATTGATTATTTAGTTGGTTATTTAATTTCTTTCATTTAGTATTTTTAGTGGTGGTAATTGGAATCACAACTTTATTTCATTTAATGTTATTAAATTGATTTTTAAGTTGGTTATTTATAGTGAAAAATGGATCAACTCCAAAAAATAATCAACTAAAATTGATCAACTAAAAAAAAATAATGAACCAAAAAAACCAACTAAAAAAAAGTCAACTATAGGAATCAACTAAAAATGATCAACTAAAAAAAATAATGAACCAAAAGAATCAACTAAAAATAATAATGAACTAAAAGAATAAACTAAAAATGAGCAACTAAAAACATAGTCAACTAAAGGAATCAACTAAAAATGATCAACTGAAAAAAAAAATAATCAACTACAACAATCAACTGAAAATACTAAAAAAATTTAAATAAACTAAAATTATATAAATTGTTCTTCTAATCAACTAAAAAAAATAATGAACTAAAGAATCAACTAAAAATAATAATGAACTAAAAGAATAAACTAAAAATGATCAACTAAAAAAATAGTCAACTAAAGGAATCAACTAAAAATGATCAACTAAAAAAAAATAATCAACTACAACAATCAACTAAAAATACTAAAAAAATTTAAATCAACTAAAATTACATAAATTATTCTTCTAATCAACTAAAAATGATCAACTAAGAAAACAGCTAACATAATCAATGAAAAAAAATTAAATCAACTAAATATTATCGACTAAAAACAATCAACTAAAAAAATTAAAGGACACATACCCATGTTTGCATACTCTGGGAACTCTAATGCTTGCATAGCTTCCAAATCCAAAGCACGCATAAAAGATGGCTCATTATTCAGATGTTGCCCGCCTACTCTGTTTGAAATTCCATCATTATCTACATCATTATCGACATCATCAACTGCATCATTATGCGCATATTCATCGCTACTTCCATAATCATCTTCGTTGTTCTCTTCCTCCATTGCTTCCAATTCTATATCTTCATCTGCAAATGTTTTTTACCCATATTCTACATTTCCAACAACAACTTCAAAATCAACATACAACTCAATGGCAGGAATGTCTAGTTGATACTGTTGATGTGTTCTAAACATTTGTTGAATATCATTGTTATCTCGTATTCCAATTGCTTGGTATTGCCTGAGACTACAAAAATCAGGATAAGACACCTATATCTTATTGCCACGACTGTTTTTGGAGTGTCACTATTTATCGATTGGCATAACCAATTTTCTAACTCCGCATATGACAAAGTGTAGGGAATAAAAAAAACTAAATGGTCTCTCACATATAAATGTAACACCCTCATTAGTATTTGTAACAACTTCACCATCAAAATAAACTATTATATTTACACTATTCATTCTCACTATCTTTTTTTGGACACTGTCAAGCACTTTTTTTTTCCTACAAAACTCACATCCTCAAAACTCTCTCAACTCCATACTAACATCAATATGCATGTTATGAGTGGATTTGGAAGTTTATATAGAGGATAGGAAATAATTTAATAATTAAAATGCCCTTGGCGGATTCTAAAAAATAATTTTTTAATAAAAAATCTGCCTGTGACGGATTCATTCTGTTAGGAGCAGCTTTCCATTTTTTAAATCTTGGAAATTGTATTATTCTTTCTTTATTTCAACCTTTCCCTTCCTTTTGTTAGAAAGACTACACCTTTTCAGTTTTGATTTTTAAAATTTTTCTTACTTCGCCTTTGGCCAATCCACATTTTCAGTTTTTTTAGAAAAAGAAATTTTATTTTTCGACTGTGGCGGATTCCTTCTGACTGGCACCATATCAAAATTTTTCCTCGCAATAGATCATATATGTGTAAAACACCTCTTTAAATATCATATCCAAAAAAAAGGCCCCATAAACTTATATTTACCTTATCATAACGTAAGTGTGAGTTTGAATGTGTGACATGTCAAATACAAGGCTTTGCTCCACTTGTTCAAAGGCCATATAGAAAAAAAATGTACCCGACATGCATTATATTTTAAAAGTTTATAGTGAAATTGACATAAATAGAAAGGTTGCACATTTTCTCACTGGAAGGGAAACCTGCTAGGTGCAAGAGCATAACCATGAATTTCATCATTGTATTAAAAGGGTAACATCAAAAACTTGATGACAATTAATAGTTAAAAAGGATTTGTTATCCAGCATTTAACGATATTGAAAAAATATTTTTATAATTTTTAATATGTCAAATTTATTAAAAAAATTTAAATTTATTTTCAATCAAACTTTTTTTTACCATCTTCAATTTATTAATTAGAGCTCTTAAAAGCACTAATTAATAAAATTTGTAATTTTTTTGTGAACATCACCGCAAACAGTGATTAATTTTCTTGAGACTAAGCTCGCAAATATGACTTTTGTCTCTGGCCATAAGACCTCTCTTCATACACACCACTAAGAAAATATTACAAAATAAGATATAAATTAAAATAATTTTATCTAAAATATGAAATGACAATCTGACTATAACATGGAAAAATAAAAGATATGTTATATGGTGAATTACACTATTTTTTTTTCTTTCATTTAGGGCAATATATTTGGCACCCTTCAATTTGTAAAATTGTCACTGTATGTTTTTGAGATTTGAAAATATTATATTGTCCCCCTTGTAATTATCGGCCCAATAATTTAAGAGACCAGTACAAGATATATATATATATATCTTGTAATATTTGATATATGGTTTGACTGAAATACACCCTTTAGTTCTAGAATGAAGCTTATAATTATCTTATGAAAAAAATGGTATTATAGTCAGTCAATATATCAAATAATACAATTTTGTTATCAATGATCAAGCAAATTTCACATTTTTTTTTCCACTTGAATTAACATATAAGTAGCTACAATGAAAATCAATGCAATTCTAGCAAATCTCATATACTATTAGTAATATTTTACAAATAAAGCGATACGGGGTGTAATTACATTAACTCTAAAGGCTGATAAGTGTAATTTAATCAATTTCTGTACCAAGTTCAATCACTTCATGCCAAATCAATTGTTGCAGGATTAAGATGTGATGAAGCATGAAAAACCACGAATTAATTATTATACATCATATAACCCAAACGAACTAACCAATATAATCAATCGTGCCCCGAATCAAAATGCTGCTCCATCATACCATGTCCATAAGCGAAAATTAAAGCTTCTGAATGTTGATATACACACCATGTCCAGGCTCTACAATCATTCTATATGCTGGAGAATGCCTATAACTAAGAGAAAGAGAGAAGCTGAACTTGGAGATGATGAGGGCTAGCACAACCTTCAATTGGACCATGGCAAAGTTCTTCCCCAAGCACAAGCGAGGGCCCAATCCAAATGGCACATATGCTTGTGGAAATTTGCATGCTTGAGAGACACCCTCCTTGAACCTTTCTGGCCTGAACTCATTAGCATCTGGTCCCCAGATTTCAGGGTCTCTATGCAATGTTGGGATCAGTGTCCATAAACAAACCCCTTTTGGAACATTGAGGTCTCCAATTTGGATATCTTCATATGCTTCCCTTGACACAAAGGCTGCTGGTGGGTATAACCGTAGCACTTCATGAATCACCATTGTCACCTGTTGCACTCGAGAATAGTAAGAGTATATATATATATCCTTGATCTAAATTTAAATTGTATAAGTAAATGATTTAAGGGTAAATGCACTACTATTATTTCCTTAATTTATAAAAACAAGCTTATTTTAAAGGACCCTTATATGATTCATCTATTAAGAAAGTATAAAATGGCTATCTAAGTTTGTAGACACAAATGTGACACTTCGATAATCACATTCAAATAATTCACCAGTAAATCTGTATATGGGGAAAGTATGAGAAACCATATGTTAATAACAGGGGATTTCTGTTATCTTGCTAGTGAATCCATTGAACAGATTTCATATCTAATACTGGTTACTTTATCACTTCTACCATATTCACTCGAAATGTAATTACAATCCCCAGTTATTTACACATCGATTCCGGATGTCCAAAATGGTGTCTAAATCATGAGTTCGTAAAACATTTGGCACCTAGAAAGGTAAGTGGCAGATTTATTTTATTAGCATAGCCAGAAATTTTTGTTAAGGGGGCCGGGCCAATGCAAAGAGATAACTGTATATCATATTAATAAAATTATATTACTATAATAACTAAGTAAAGAAAATTTAGGATGTAAGGGAGCCATAGCACATGAAGACTCTCCTTTTGGCTATGCCATGTAAACATTATTTATAGAATAAAATCCCAAGGCAATTGATCCTAAAAAAAGTTGTGCAATATCAAATTAATCATCGAAAGAGTTATAAATCAATTTGATACTTAAAATATTTGTGATGTTAATTTAGTCCTCAAAATAGTAAAATTTATTTCAATTTAATCCAAAAGATGAAATAAATTTGAACTAACTTGAAATAAATTTTAATCTTTCTAGGACTAAATTGATATCTCAAATCTTTCAATGATCAAATTGATGTCTCATAACCATTCTAAGGGCCAAATCGATATCACAAATTTTTGAATGACCAAATTGATATCCCGCCACTCTTTTCAGGATCAATTCGAGAGTTTACTCTGAATCTCTAATGTGTATCATATATGCATAGTTGCTCAAGGAAAGTAGCAAGCTACATGAACATACCGTTTTCAGCAAGGGAAGAGAATCTGCATCTGGGATGCCATTGTGGCAAGCTTCAGCCACCTCAGTCCTAATGCGATCTTGCCATTCAGGGTGCAAAGCAAGGAGCATCAAGCTCCAAGAGGCAGCAACAGCAGTGGTTTCATGACCAGCAAAGTATATGTTCTTGCAATTGTCAACTATGAACCTCTTAGAAAACTCCTTCCCAAGACCCTGATCACTCATGGCTGCTTCCAGCAGCAACTGCATCAGGTCCTTCTCAGAAGTGCATGATGCCTCTGATGATGAGCGCTCTCTCTTGCGTTCCTCCACCAACTCCCATATCAGTGACTCTATCTCCCTCTCCAAGGTGCTAATTTCGTTTTGCTTCTTTGTTGAAAAATGCAGTAGCTTGCCACTGCCATTATCAGTCAGTTTTAGCCCACGTTTGGATTTGTGTTCGAAAGCCTCGAAATTGACTTTGGAGGATTTTAAACATGTTTGGTTTTCAATTTGCATTTTGTTTAAAAGTATTTTGGGGTCTAGAATTGATTTTGACCATAAGCAGTATTTTCTTGCTTTTGTTTTTGGGTTACGATAAACACTTATCAATTTTGCAAGGATCAATTTTCATATCAAATTACTAAACATAAATAGCTTTACTTCAAAATTATCTTTAAAAAAAATCAATTCTAACAAAATCAATTTGATCTCAAATAAATTTTACAAATATAGAATCAAACACACACTTACTAATTAGAGCACAGGATCAATTGAACTAATTACTGAGTCACTGTTTTCAACTTTATAGTTTGCATGCATGTGTGTGGCGATCAAGCGTGTATGTGTACATATTCAACTTTTCTTGTAACATTACATGCATTTTTCTCATATATATTAATGATGATCTAAACCAATAGTGGCTTTGTACACAAAATCTTTAGTCTCGGCTTTCTGTTTAGTTCTCCATCCTTCTATTTAAAACTTAAAACCTAAAAAATCATGAGTGATAAAATTGTTTCGATGAGAAAAATTGATTATGTCATTTTTGATATGGCAAAATTTGCTTAAGTATATAAAATCATTCAAGTGTCTCTACAAATTCATTAGCTTAAATTTTTAGGAGAAATGATTTCATGACATGGTATCAGAACCTTTATAACCAAATAGTCCGTGATTCAAACCCTCATTCTAATAAAAAAATTTGCACTTCAAACCCAAAAGGAGGCATTTGGACATGAAGGGGCAGATTAAAATATAAAATCATTTATGTATCAGTGTCTCTACTCATCAATTTAAACTTTTGAAAAAAGATAACTTCATAACAAACATAAATAGGTATAGAAGAAGAAAACAAAGGATTCAAATCCATGTATGTATGAGTAGGTGTTTTCAGAATTCATATTACTGCAAAAACTATAAATTTCGTCAATGTTTATGACACTCCATTTAATTTAGGGCGAAGTACATGGACATATATTAAGATCCATCAATATTACATTTAGACTCTTCTAAATTCCAAATTAACAGTTATCTCCTCTATTTTAACATAACTTTTAAAAATTTATACTTGGATCATTTCTCATTTTCTGTCTCATCGATCATGGTTCTTGCCATATGCAATATAAATAATGTGGATATAATAATTGTTTTAAGCTTTTTAATATTTTTAAATGTTTAATTATCTTACGTGACAAACAGGGATTGATGAGATAAGAAAAGATATATCAGTTGTGGAAAAATGATTTCTATCCATACTCAATAAAGCCACTTAGACAATTGGATATATGTAGTTGTGAATGCAAGAGCTGTGTTAGTAAAAATATTAAAACAATATAGGCTTTAATTTGTTTCTTACCGGAAACCACTTAAACCAAAAAGGAAGCCACCTTGATCGGACATTGCCTTCTTAAGAATTCTGAGCTTTGAGAAAAGCATCGTTCCCTTGGAATAAGAATGGCCGAAACAAACCCTTGAAATTACATCAGCAGAGAAGTCCCTCAAATCTGCATCAACTTTAACTTCTGCCATGGCTCCTCCTTGTGCCTCAATAAACTGCTCCCATTTTGTTAGTAGCGGTTGCGCTGACTCTATCATTAAGCCCACCATACCCTGTCATGCATTTCACTTCAGCTCAAAGTTCACATGAAAACATACATTCATTATATTCATTCATTTTAATCAGAAAAACAATTGATGAAATTAAACACTTATATATATATATATATATATATATGTGGGTGTGTGTGTGTGTGTTACACCATTGAACTACTTTTTACTAGTGTGAATTTTTACAAAATCCACCGTCAGATTAAAAGCTCACATTGTATAGCTCAAATCTATAAATCTTTACATAGCTATGTCTAACACACTCGACAATTAATGTAAAAGTTCGTTGATTCCTTTGTGACATGGATTAGAGATGTGATAA
This sequence comes from Dalbergia cultrata, assembly GCA_031216105.1. Classification (NCBI taxonomy): domain Eukaryota; kingdom Viridiplantae; phylum Streptophyta; class Magnoliopsida; order Fabales; family Fabaceae; genus Dalbergia; species Dalbergia cultrata. Next base: position 41,443,603 of record CM062352.1, read on the forward strand.
TGTTAATTCTAAGTTGTTTCTCGTAAACAATGAACTGTATAGCTCATATAGTGTCAATTGAACAATAGTTAGTGCATCGATGATGCCTAGGTGCAATGAAAATAACCAAGGGTACCTAAATTTTTGTTAACGGATGTAGGTATCTAAAGTTAATTCACAATAGTGGGATACATTTTGGTGCTTTGAATGTAAGCACATTTACAAGTAAATCAATGAAAATAGTTGACACCATGACTTGAAAGAGGATTAATTTTATGTCCCTACAAAAAAAAAAATTAAGTGGATAGAAGAGAGAAGGCAAAGAAATTCGATACTTTGGGATGTAAGCTTTGGTAAACTAGTAAGGAAAAATCTAGACATGGTAAGACATAATTGCATATAAGCATTGAAATTAAAGAATGATGTTGATGCAAAAGTGCTAGGAGAAAGGATCATGACTCTAAATTTTGTTGTGGAATGGGACATATCCTCAATGTTAGTAGCGCAAAGGCACATGTTGGATTAGAATAGTACTACAAAATAAAATTTTAAGTTAGTGTTCATTTTAGTTCCTCGTTTTATATTTGTGAGTCATTTTAGTTCCCGACTTTTAAAATAAGTCAAATGAAATTAGTCCCTGACATTGTAAAATGTGAGTCATGTTAGTCCCTCAACTTACTCTTATTTAATATCCTATCAATTATTAAATGATAATAGTAACCTTAAGTAATACATTGACATACCATATGTTATCTAAAGTAGAATAAAGTTTAAAATGACTCACTTTGGTGTCTAAAATTATACAAAATATGTTATTTAAATATTCAATCTAAGTCATAAAATGACTCATTTTGTATGACTAAAATCCCAAACCAATTCCTCAGGTTTATAATAGGAGACAAATTAGTCCCTCAGATTTAGAAAATCCTATATTAGTCCATCAAATTTTATAAAAGGGGACAAGTTAGTTCATTCGTCAAATTATTGTCTGAATTGTCAACAGAAATCTCTGTGTATTCTGTTAATTTGTTTACGTATATTGTTAATTTTCACAGTGAATTAGAACTTGACTAATTTCTCTATTTTGCACAGAACAAAGTCAAAGTCTGTTTTCTTAGTAGAAAGCTATGATGAGATAATAAATGAAAAAAAAAGTCTAAACGACTTCGTTTAAAGGAGTGCGACAAATTAAGATCCACCATAAAAGTTAATAGTACATGTGAATAAGTTAACAGTACGCATAAATAAGTTAACATGATACAGCTTATACGACAATTATACAGAGGGACTAACATGTCTCCTTTTATAAAATTTGAGGGACTAATATGATATTTTCTATTCCCCCCTTATAAACCTGATGGACTGATTTGGGGTTTTAGTCCATTTTATGCAGTTTTAAATATCAAAATAAGTCATTTGAAACTTCATTTTACTTCAGATGATATGTAGTATAATAAGGTATCACTTAACGTTACACTTTATCACTTTATTGATAAAATATTAAATAAAAATAGAATAAGGTACTAATTTGACTCATATTTTATAATATCGGGACTAATTGGACCCATTTTAAAAATCATGTACTAAAATGACTTATAAGTGAAATGCCAGAGACTAAAATGAGCATTAACTCTAAATTCCTTTTTTAGAGGATTTGTAATACTTGGTCCAAGGCATACTCTTTTGGAGAAGATTTTCCTAGGATTGGATCTAAATGATGCATGTGGAAAGTGAACCTAGTGGATATGAGGGGTGCATAGGATATGGTCCAGGATAACCGGATATAGAATTATATTTCATTTTTCTTTTGCTCTTGATTTTAACTCCAATAGCTAACACTTATTTTAGGGTGCAGGTTGATCATCTTACCGCGTACAAGACCGGATTGGTGCTCTATTCACGAATTGAAATCTTGTTTATTTAAAAAAAAAAATCCAATAGAAAATTTTGTATGGATTGCAAAAATTTATTCCTAGAGAAACCTAGACTACTCAGCACAAGGTCTTAGTTATGAATGTGTGTGCTATGAGAAGAGCGAAGAGAAACAATCGAGAAAATTTTAAGGATCAAGTGGTGACAGTTGAAGTGTAAAGCGCAAAAGTACTTTCAAGCAAGGAAGTTATGAGGCACAAGGTAGCACTAAAGAATTATGGGGACACGATAGCCAAAGGAATTGAACGGTAAAGATTAAAGAATCTTAGTGATGGGACGGAAGCTTGTAGAATAAGGTTAAAAAAAAGTGTTTTAAAGCGTGGTTCTCGTGTAAAAATTAATGTTGAAAATTTGAAAAAATATATAATGTGACTAGGAAAGAAAACAAAAAAGTGTTAATCAATGTGAGAGCTAGATCATTTGCTTAGGCACTGAAGAGTGGAAAGATATATTAACAAGTTAGCTAAACGCAAGGGGAAAAATACGAGATTTAGACTAGGTGAAACGTGCCAAGGATAAAGAGGGCAAGTTTTCGCCACAAAACTTGCGAAGACGACCCAAATTATATCTTTTATCATAGAATTTGTGAGTTTGAGGTAAATGAACTTTTCGAAAAGATTGGATAATGACAAGGTAGTGGGACATGAAAATATATTTATTTAGGTATATATGGAAGTGTGTAGGAGGGAAAGACATAAATTGACTCACAAAGTTGTTTAACAAGATTTATGAGGTTCAAGAAAACGTTAGATTAGTAGAGAAGAAGTACCTTAATTCCTATCTAGAAAAACCAAGGTAGACATAACAAAACTTTGTAAATTGCACAGGCGTCAAGTTAATTATGTGTCATACCATTAAGTCATGGGAAAGGGTAATATTTGTACAGAAATTCGCATCACATAAAATGGGTTTGGTTTTATGCTTTAGAGGTCTAACATAGAAGCAATTTACTTACTATGGAGATTAGTCAAAAAGTTTTGGAGGAATAAAAATGACTTATATATGTTTTTCATTGATTTTGAAAATATGTACGTTAGGATGCCAAGGAGATTTTATGTAAGGGTACAGAGATGAAAGAAGTTCACATTCAAGCAGTTAATGATATGTATGACCAGATTACAACTATTGTGAACACAGTGCAGGGAACGCCAGTAGAACATTTTCCTAGAATAATAGAATTGCTCCAAGGTTTAACTCCGTATGAGTTCCAATGTTTTGTACCTTGCTCTTGGATGTGCTTATTATTGAACATATTTAAGAGTCGGTGCAACATTGTATGCTTTTTGTAATGATATTGTCTTAGTAGGCGAATTGAGAGAAGAACTATAAATGGGAAGCTGGTGTTGTAGAAACAAACTTTGGAACAAAGACAAAAAAGTATATGGAATGCATTAAAGTTCAGCAAGAGAAATCCTAAGTTGAAGGTGAAAACTGGGGTCAATACTATACTATACAAGTCACCCAATTTAAGTATCTTGAATCTATTATTCCAGACAATTGGAAAACAATGGGAAACCTAATCCATAACACTCAGTAAGAGTGGATGAAATGGAAAAGTTTTCAAGTGCTATTTGTGCTATATATATATATATATATATATATATATTACACTATTCAATTTTAAGGAAAAATTTTGCCACATAACTATAAGATCAACAATATTGTATAGTACTAAATGTTGAGTGGTAAAAACCAATGAAAAACTAAGATTAATGTTGTGTAGATGATGGTAGAATCTGGACTTAGGTAGTTTGGATATGTGTGGAGAAAGCCTATAGAGGCTCTAAGGAGAGTAGATTAGATCAACAGTATAGTCCAATAGCTAGATCCTAGAAGTAGAGGGAAATTCTTAAAAACCATAGGTGACACTATTACTAAAGATTGAATTTTAGTAATTTAAATGCGAACATGATTTATAATAAGATATTATAACATAATTTGATTTATATGTAGATGACTTTACCTAGTGGGACAAGATTTAACTATATGATGTAGAAGTATATGCAAAAATACTCACACATTAGCTGTTAGCACATATGTATCAATCACTCATAATAATCATGAATGTAATGTTAGTACCGACACTTAGTTTAAATAGTTTGATATTTATTTCCCTTAAATAAGGTCAAAAACTAAAGTCTCGTGAATGAAAAACTGTAGGAAGAGATTTACCTCGTATTAATAGGCCAAGTCAATCCGACTCAAACCAAATCAATTTTGAGTTTAATAAACTCCAGAAATTAGTGATTTAGACAAGAAAATTTATGCAAAGCTAATTGAAAAGCTTTTACTTCTCCACCTACATGGGTGGGGCTAGCTGCAGAAGAATGCATTAAGAGCTTGATGTATGTTCAAATAATGTATCACTGGAGGCTTCTAGATATGACACGGCGCAAAGTAGCTACCATCGGCAAACTATACAGGCAATAAAGATTATATTACACGCTCGACGTGAAAATAACATATAGTAAAATGACTTATACATGAAATGTAATAATTAAATTGTGTTTGGATGTTATTATTATCTTGGGCGAAAATCACTTTTCCACCGAAAAAAAAATTATCTTTTCATATATTTAGATAATTTTTAAAAGGCTAAATACTCAAATTAGCCATTCAAAAATATATGTGGGGATAAATTAGTTGCTAAGAATCTAAAAGCCCCAAAGTGGTTCTCCATATAATTCCATACAATGTATGGAGAAACTAGTTTGCCTTCTTTTTCATAGCATGAAACTGTACGAATAAACTAATTTATTCTTTTTTTAATATAAAGGATTAATTTGAAATTTTTGAATTTTAAAAGATTAATTTGTCTTTTAATACATTTTTGAGGGACCAATTTAAATATTGTATCTTTTTAAAAATAATCATAATTACAAAAAAAATTACATTTCCAAATTTTTAGTTATACATAAAATTTAAGTTTTATAATAATTCTTTTTTAAAATTCAAAATAAATGCACCCTAAATCTAACAAGACTAGGCAAGAGTGTTTGACGTTGATGACCAAGTAATTTAAGTTATACATTGTGCATGTATACCTTCACTTTGTCCATGAAAAACTCAGCTGCAACAAGTTTCCTCTGGTGTGCCCAGTCAAGTCCATTGGCTCTCAAAATGCCATTGCCAAGCAAGGGTGCAAGTTTGTTAGTTATGTGAGAAGGTTTACCCAAATCCAAAGTGATACACCGATTCAATTCTGTCACTAGCTCCGGTTGGTTCACATATAAGTGTTGCTTCATCCCCGTGGAGTAAGTGTACAACTGGCCTGCAAGTCATGTGATACATATTATTGCACCACCTACATTTATATTCATCTGACCTAATCCATAGTTGTTAGATATATAATATGCCACAATTTTTAAATTATGGGGGGCCCCGATTGAAATGACCCAGGAGGTAGTGCTGTAACATATTACTATTTGGCAGTGTTGCTCATGAGGTCATGATGACTTATCCAAACTGTTACAAAAACTGATATATTGGTAATGATTTTGTAGCATATTTAATGCATATAACTATTAATTTTAAATTTTGCATATTGCCTTTAAATATCATAAGTTAAAATAATGGTGAAGCACGCATTAAAATAATATCCTGGAAAGATGCAAATTTTTCTCAGCAAAATAATAGTATACCTGATTGAGATAAGAATTTAAAAAGAATACATGAATAAATTACATGTATAAACAAATAATAAAGCTCGTTATTTATATAATTTTTATTCTTCAGTTAAACCCGGCCAAAAGGAGGGTTTCTTAGGAGGAAATTATTATTTCCTAAAGTAAATTATGATACATGTATATTTACATTTTTATTTCTTATATGAATAAAACCAAGGCTTTTACTACACATTTACACATTGATCCTACGCATAAATATATGTGAAAACTAAATTTTAAAAATAGTATATATCTAACATTTTGTTTTGGTATATATAATAGATTATACTAACTGATGATATACATAAAATTAAAAAAAAAAAAACTTATTGCCCACAACAATTATTAATCTCACATCTCATTAGGTAGCAATAATACAGAATGTGTATGTGAACTTAAAAACAATATGGCCTTGAAGTAATCAAACGATGAAAACTATATAAATGTAAAATAATGTATGTGTAAGCACATGTCATGCATTGTTACAAAATTGACATGCAACGGGTTGTAAAGTAAATATATGTATTTAGATTATCTTGTTTTATATTTAAAAAAATTATGCTAAAAAGTTTCTTTAAAGAGAGTTTAAGAAAGTCAATTATTTCTTTAACAATCAAATTCAAACATATAATATAAGATAAAAATCATAGGTTCTTAACTTTCATTTTCTTAGTATACTTAATAATGGCCATTGTATAAATTAGAAATTAAGAACTGAAACAGATAATATATATATAGAGATTAAAAAAGAATTGCATGAGTTGCAATTCTCCATCTAAGAGTTCATATTTATTAAATTATGTTTACAATTTTCTGGTTGTAATTAAAATACAATATTTTAATGGTTGAAATTATATTTAGCCATTTTCCGAAAACTATGGACAATGATAATCTGAGAAAATTCTGCATCAACCACCGAAGTTTTCTTCAATGATCAAACTTATTAATGTGTTAATTTGTTGCATCTTTTTAATCAAACCTTTTTGCACTTAATTAATTAATAGTATTTTAAGAATAATATCTGATTTCAAACTTAAACATGGCCATCAACAGGAGATGAATTTTATATTTCGTTATATTACTTTTACATAATTAAGATGTTTGAAATTCCATTAACTAATTGGACTCTGGCACTTATATACAATCCTCTCCATTAATTTTATGGAAACTATATATATTAAATATGTGGATGGCTCTAGTCAGAGGAGTGTTTTATTATGAAAGTGAGATAAATAAATCTGGATCATATTATCATATATGGATTATCATGATTGAAAGTGTTTAGTGACAATTAATAATCACGTGATCATTTAAAAGTTTTATGAGATTTTATGTAGTTCACATAAGATCCAACTGTCTATATTTTTTCCTCTCACTCTCACAGTAAATCACCCTCTCACATAAGTCTATTATATTAAATATATAGTATCTGTTTGAAAAAAAAAAAGGTTTAGGAGAAGTCACTTAAAATTTATATACACAGCAGCTTTAGTTACACTTCATTTATAATTTTATAATGAAAAGACTGTAAATACTAAATAGCATTACAGTGCTTAACAGTATTAGACTATTAGCACTAATTAATTCGCCAAGTGAAGATAGACACCCCATGTTTCTTTAGTCAGTAAGTAAGCATTTAATTGAGCTGCGACTGCAGCATGCAAGCGTTGAGCCAAACACTAAAAAGCGAAAAAACAAAAGGCTGAAAATGCTTATTGATTTTTCTAATAAGTGATGAAGTCCATAGATTATATCCCCAACTACAAATTTCCTCTTTCCAACATCCTAATCTAATTTAATTTCCCCACCTGCATAGTAAACCACACCTATTCAATAAAGATGAATGAGGAATTTCCAAAAAGAAAGACCGCTATTATCTCTTTTAAGTAAAAGTTAACCACTTAAGAAGCGAATGGTGGCAATGGAAATATACAGATAATAATTAACACTGAGCTTTTACCCCTTAGTTCACCATAAAATCAAGGAAAAAATACAGAACCGCGATCATCATGCCTGCAAGTCTTTTCAAAAAGAGTGCCTCAACAGAGTTGCGCCATTAGGCCGGCTATGCTTTTGGCTACAGTCTCAAGATAGCTTATGCTACTAAAATTAACAATTATTTAGTTTAAAATTTATTGTAATAATAATTTTAAAAGTGAAAATAGTCACGCATTCTTTATACCAAACTAAGAATATGAGAATATAATATGTCAAAATTTATATAGTGTTTGTTTTTTATTTGCTTTTAATTAGAAAAATATACATATTACTTTTGTTTTATATATTATTTTACTTTTAAATTGTAAAAGTAATAAGATGTTTTCTATTTTTCATAAAATCTTAAAACAAATAAAAATAGAAGTAAGATATTTTATAAGGGACAATAAAGACATATTAACTGAAACAAAAGCATAAAACAAATAGTACAGGTACTAAGAGATTTTAATTAGATTCTCGGTTGTACTGCTTTCTTGCAATGACATCTAAAGTGTACCAGAGCGGTTTAATAAAAATATGCTAATATACATTTCCTCAAGGCTTTGGATTCCAAAAAGTAAAACACCCTTTAATTCGTATAATTATGTTATGTTATATGCATCGCACCAAAATATATGTTTAATGTTAATTACTTGTTTCCCCCAGAAGTAGCTGGCAATATCTACTACAGTATTGTTACTTCATTGTCAAATGGGGAGTTGGAGACATTAAATAAGGACTTAAAGAAAGAGACAAAAATATGAAAAAAGATCAGGACTTACAATGATGCGTACCTATTATTATTGGCACTAGTTATGGTACCTCTATAATGATGTTTATAAATTGGGTTTAAAAAACCGAAAAAGAGCATTATATTTCCGTATCTTCTACTGTGCCTGCCCCATTACTGAACTGCAATTCTTTTTTTAAGATAATTATAAAATGCTTAAACTCTTAGAGGAGAGGACCAAATTAAATAGAGTATATCAAGTTGAAACATCAAATAAACTACTGAACTACAATATTAAGAAGCTGAAACTAGGAACAAGCCAAATATATTGAGGGGGAAAATTAGAAGAAAAACTACAAACAATGCTATTATTGGTTATGTCACAAGTTATGACATCTCTTTAATATGATGTTTATAAATTGTTTTTTTAAAAAAAAAAATAAAGAAAAAACCATTTCTGTATCTTCCATGGTATGCTTGCCCCATTACTGAAATAGTACTACAATATTGAGAAGCTGAAACTAGAAACTAACCAAATATATTTGGGGAGAAAATTAATTAGAAGAAGAAGAAGAAAAGCATACCATATTGTTTTCTCCAGTGTTCAAAATATGGAAAGAGGGTGGCAGTGTAGTCATGTGCAAGAAACAGAGCAGAGATATTGCAACTAGGAGCTTCCAAGGTGCTGACCAGCGCTTGGATTCTCTGCATATCAGGCAGATTCCCACGTAGTAAAGAAGGTTGAGGCCCTTCTATGCCTTGTGCTCTTAGCTTCCTTCTGACCCTTTTGGATTTGTACCATAGACTACCATACACATAGAGTAGCCAGCTGATTAAGCCAACAAGAGCAAGTGTAGAAGCCATTTTCATTGTCAGAAAGAACTTCTCCATTTCCTCTCTCTCTCTCTCTCTCTCTCTGCGCTCTAACTTGGACCCTTTAACACTACCAACAAAGGTTTGCTTATCACACGTCACACACCACACATACATATGAGTCAAGTTATACATACACTCATGGAATATGGGATAACCCTATTCAAATCTATATTCTATTTAAAATTAAATAAAAGATAAATATAAATAATATTTTTCTATATATATATATATGAAATGTACTATATTATATGTAAAAGGGACAGGGTGATTATTTTTGCTTATCTAATTTTCATGTACTGATTGATTAAGTGACAAACTGACAACAAATCAACATTAGACACTTTTGTTTACGTAGATTTGATGGATGATGCCACACAATTGTAGAATAAAGAATTTTTTTATTGCATTATTTAATTTTATCCTATGAATCTATATATTCAATGTTTAGTTAAAAAGATAGGACGAAAGAAAAGGGATAAATACAATCTAAGGGCTCAATTATTTTTCATCTCTTTTATAATAATGAATCATGAATATAATATTTCTTATTATATGTTTGAGTACTGATTGTTGAATATCATGAATGATCATTAATTATTGAATTCTCAAAATTGATTAGCAACAGTGTACAACTAAAAAGATATAAGTTATGTCATTTTTTGGGCTTTTAATCAAGCTATATATGCTCGCACACAATCTTCTTGTTAAAAACATCTTTTTTTTTTCTTCCTTTAATTTGTTAATATAAAACTAGTATGACCTTTAATATATTTATTTCTGAAAATAAATGCATCAACAAGGTACTGGTTTGAACAGAAGGACTACTTTAATTTAAAAAGCCAACAAAAAAAAAATTATCGAAGTATAGTAACATTTAGGATTATATTTCATATATATGAAAACATTTATATTAGTGACATTTTAAAATTAAAACGTTTTATTAATACCGTCTCGAACACGCGTGGAATCCGTATAGGAGCAAACGAAAACCCTCAAAAAGAATATCACATTTATGTGATTTTTTTTTAAAAAAAAAAAAACCTATTTGCTACTTTATTAAATGATTATGTGACTGTCACGTAAGTCTTAAAGTCGTCATATAATATAATATAATTTTTAAAAGTGATTCGTCTCGTTTTTCACATTAAATTAACGCTCACTGTGTCTTGGTGAAATATTCTACAGATAAATTAATGTGGACCCTCAAGACGATGCAAATTAAAAAGCTTTAATTATGTATGACTGTGATATAATATATTTTTTTTAATAAAATTTTATGCTCTCTTGACTCAGACATTCTTGTAAGTAATATTAAGAGAATAGTCATTAGCTTAGTTAATTTTATGAATAAAAAATTCCTACAACATATCTTCTGCAACAAATATATGCTAAGATGATTGGACAAATACTGTATAAATGACAATGGACCGACTCATCTAATGACATCGAAAGAGAGAAACATTTTTTATTAAAGGTAGACTGGTATTTTGTGTTGCCGAGGGAAGGAGAATACAATAATACTATTTTAATACTCATTTTTAAGTGTCTTATCTAGACATCCACTTTATTACCATTAGATGAGATGGTAAGCTATACTCATCCCTATTCTTTCATCTCATCCAACGATGATGAATTGAGTGTCTGGATGGGACACCTATAAATGGGTGTTGAAATAGCATTACTCAAGAAGAATATACCATAGGGATATATTGTCTAATTTATTTATGAATTTTAGCATATAGTACACTGCACGCGCTATGGACAATGGATTCCTTTCAACGTTGAAACAAGGGACAATGATGTGTGTTGGAGAAACATGTTTGCTAGAAATAGATAATATCTTCATATATCTTATATTAATTTAGTTTGATTTAGGTATATCTTGAATTTATCAGATTAATTTATGTTGATATTAAGTTGATTTTATCATTTAATATTTTGAACTTATTCTAGACCTATAAATAGGTATTATATTTTGTAAATTACACATACCTAGGAAATATATCTTGCTATTTTCTCTACTTTGCCTTGGATCTTTACATGGCATCAAACCCATGGCATCCATCTTGAAACACCATCTTCTTTCGCAATTCCATGAGTTCTTGGAACTCACTCTTTTTTTATCTTCCCAAAACATATCTCTATATTCTCCATGGTTTTAACACTTAGTTTCCATGTTGCATTTCGCAACCTTCACCTCTGCACTCCGCTATCTCCACCTCCACACAGTCTCAAAGTTTACTGACTCCTTGTAGTCTCAGAGTTTACTGACTTCACACAGTCTAGAGTTTACTGACCACAATGCCTTCGTGCAGTCCAGAGTTACAAACTCCGAACAATCTTAGAGTTTACTAACTCCGTGCAGTTCCAGAACTTACGGACTCCATGCGATCCCAAAGTTTACTGACTCCATGCATTCCTAGAGTTTACTAACCACTGCTTCCGCGCAGTCCAAAGACTGCCTTCATCCCATGTCACAATGTATTGACCCAGCTTAGTCTTAGAGTTTACTAACTCCATAAAGTCCCAAAGTTTACTAACTCTGTGCAGTGCCAGAGTTAGAGTTTATTGACTATTGTCTCTACGTAGTCAAGATTTTACTAACTGCAGGTTGAAAATAGCAAGAGAAGGGGGTTAAATCATGATTTAACTTCTTTTCATTTTCTAAAAATCTAAACAAAGTCTATCAAGTTTAACACTTGAAGACGGTGAAAATTTATGTTAGTATAGTTCAGAATATTACTTTTTGAACTTAGTGAAAAACTCATAAATTGTTTGAAAATATTTTCCAGAAAAGTATAACATAGTAATCACAAATGTTGAATATAAAAGAGATGAAGAGATATAGAGAGATATTATACAGTGAATTTTACATTGGTTCAGCCAACCTTACCTATATCCAGTTCTCAATAACCTATTGAGATCCATTAATTAACAACCATTTCTCAACCCAGAGAAGGTAAGATAGTCTTTGAATAGCCTTATCAAGCTATATCCAGTGAGCAGTAGTTCCAATTTACTTTCACTCCAAGTAGTCTTTTTGCTAGTCTCTTCAAGCTAACCTCTTAATGATCACTACCGGGTCATGGTACAAAGAGTTTGGCTTAGTTGGTACACTCCAGCTAAAATATGCTCAAGTTTTCTATGAATAAAACAATGTATGAACTGAAAACTTAAATAACTTCTTTCTAGAAATTCTTCCTAAGAAGAAGATGTTATCTAACGAAAGCTAAAAAGAAGATTTTTACAGAAACTGATTGCAAGATTTAATGAGATTTTCAGAAGAAGGAATGGATTAGCATTTAAGCATTCTTGGCAAGCGTATTTGGCAAAAGTCGCAAAATTATGTTCTTGTATGTAGGAGGCATTCTTTTGTACTTGATCTTCAAATCAAACTGTTGCCCTTTGATATTTCTTCCTCTTGAAATGTGTTGATCTTCCTTTTATGTCTTGGGAAAGACTATCTCGAAGACTAGCTCAGCTGTATTGCAACCACTTTTGTAGGTGCAAAGACTATTGTCAAATATGATTTCTGAATAAAGCTTCAGAAACTACTTTTACTTTCTGGACATAGTTTCTAAACTTTTTCTTCTAGAAGATATGACAATTGACCAAGTGTAAAAGTAATATGGCACTATCAGACCCTTTTTAGGAGTTGACTTAATTTGAACTTTGAATTTTTTTTCCTTATTTTCTGAAAAGTACACACAATTTCTGAATATGTGTGCTTTCTTATGCACTTTTTCAGTTTCTAATTTTCTCATTGATCTTTTTGGCTTCAATCTGATCTTGATAGTGATCTTCCACTGCGATTGAAGAATATGATCATGACTTGCTTCAGAAAAAATTATCTTCTTCATTGATATAGCACTTTCTGAATGTGTGAATTATTTTCTAAATATATGAATTTGGTTCCTGATGCTTAAAAATCATTTCTTGTGTATTTAACATACTCAAGTTTGTTTTTAATAGAACTATTTTTCACATCATTAAAGCTCTAAATCTCTTTGAATGAGATTATAATCATGTTAAAATATTGTATTGTAAAAAATGCCTCATTGATTGAACTTGTATGTTATGAGAATGGTCCTATTTAGATGTCATAGAAACTCAACTAAAACATTAGTTAATTCTTCAAAATATTTTAACAAAATTTGATTTGTTATCACTCAAAACTCAAGCTATAAAACTTTCTGAAAGGTTCTGGAGCTAACACTGACTATTATCTTTGTGCAGTCTCAAAGTTTAGTAACTAAGCGCCGTGTCAAAGTTTACTAACTCAGTGCAATCTTAGAGTTTACTGACTCTATGCAATCTCAGAGTTTACTAGCTCCATGTAGTCTGAGTTTATTGACTCCATACAGCCCTAGAGTTTACTGACTCCATACAGTACCAAAGTTTACTGACTCTGCACACTCCTAGAGTTTACTGACTCTGCACAGTGCCAAAGTTTAATGATTACTGCCTTTACACAGTTCAGAGTTTATTAACTACTGCCTTTTCATAGTATGATCATTTTCTACCCTTTGAAATAATCTTCTTGTACTTATGACAAGCTTAAAACTTGATGAGTTTTAGCTTGAGGGAAAATGTTAGAAATAAATAATGTAATGTTATATATCAGATTGATTTAGGTATATATTGGATTTATTTAGATTGGTTTAGCAGATTATATCATTATATGTTTTGATCTTATTCTATACCTATAAATAATTGTTCCTTTTCGTAATTTACACAAATCTAATAAATACATTTTACTATTTTCTCTACCTTGCCATCGATCTTAATAATATTTATTTAAGGATTATTCTCTCCCCAATTGAAAATCACTCATCAATTTTAAAATTTTATATTTTCACATACAATTATGTATTTAGAAATTTTAGATAATATTTATTAATTTTTCTAGTTATATTTTTAATTAGTGGAAGAAAGAGAATGAATAAGAAAAAATAATTAAAGAAAAAGAGATAATTAGTACTAAAGATAATATTGTGGCCACTTGTCCTGTAGCACTAATGTTTTGGTCATCTTGTGCCTTTAACCATGTTGTTGCAGGTTTGAGACAAGCACTATGCACCTTCCAAATTCGAATCCAGAAAATGCATATTATTATAAAATACATCTAAATTTTGTTAACTTCGAGACATTTTCAATCATTTCCTTAACTCTTGTGTGCATTTAAAATTGAACAAGTATTTCTAACCAAAAGGAATATTATATTCATGTTTAAATATCTCTTTTTCAATTTTTAGAAATAAAAAGGATTTTGATTTCGATAATTTAAAACAAATTTGGTTTCGATTTATACATTTTTATATATTTTTGGTTTTGATTTATGTCAATCTATCATCTGTAAAATTGTATGTCTCTATTACTAACTTGGTTAATAACGTATCATATCATCTAATCCTATTTGGCAATCAGAAATCCTACGTACGTGACACTTCATAATTATATATGCCAAGATCCTTACCCAATAATCCATTAGATATAATTAATAATAATTCATTTTACCTTACCCAAGCCATATAAGATTATGATATGTCACATAAGACTGTTGAGTATCATGTAGAATTGAATGACGTGACACTTTGCTAGTTTTCACTATTAGAAATCTGCAATATACAAATAGAAGTTATCGGCCAGTTTTGTACCCATCGGTATTACCGCTTGGTTGACGTAATTTTTATGCATGAAATTTTTTAAAAAATATCTTTTGATAACCTGTCAGTAATACCACCATATACCAACTAGTTTTCCAACTACTTGTATACTTATTAGAGTGTCAGTACACCCCTCGGAAAATTTTACACTCCGCTTAGAACATAATGGTTACCGATGGATATAATTAATATGTTTTTTTAGTTTTTAAAAAGTGATGTTACCAAATGGTTATTTACAATTTGTTTTATTTTTCATCAAATCATTTATTACATATGAGTTTTTCGATGGGTTTTTTTTTTTTTATAGCAATTTGAATTTTTGGGACGTTGGCTCATGACTCTTAGGATTCCCCATGCTCATCGGTAAGCCACATATATGGCAAAATAGAACCCTTCTTTTTCCTCATTATATAACTTTTCTCTCTCTTTCTCTTCCCCCTCTCTCTAGGAACATTTCTGAGCATTTTAATCGATATGATTTTTTTTTATTTGGCTTAGTTTTTTCGTTCGTTTTTATTGCGCAAAGTGTTGAGTTTTAATGCATTGAAGAGTGATTGTTGTTGATATTTTTTAATTTTAGGACACGATAGTAGGCTCCTCCATCAACTTAGGCCTGACGGTAAAGACTGGTAAGTTGAAACATATTTTCTATTACAAATTTTAATTTTGGATTATGTATTATGTTTAAAATATGGTCATATACTTAATTTAGTTCATCTATGTAACCATTTGGTCCTTTTCTTGAGGACCTTTATTGAATTATAGAGGTTATACAGAGCAAGTATAACCACTCAAGGCTCACCTGGAGCGACATCCCAAAAGATGTTATAAGAGATATGGTGGTAGGAGTATAAAGGCAATGCTATAATTTTTTTTATTATAATAAAATCATATTTATATTATATGTGTGCTTCTGCTTGATTATATATGCAAAGGTCCTTTGACATTCTTCTAGGGGAAGAGGCTATTATCAAGAAAGCTTGGAGGACTAGGTCCTCTAAGTGCTCATAGGACATGTTCCACAACATCCACAAAGGGCATATGAGCAACTATTGGCTAAATAATGCCACCCTCCACAAACTGCAGGCCCATTGTGTTAATTTTCTAGGATCATGTACTAGAATTTAGAACACAAAAAATTGGAATATCATGACCGATATAAAAATGCATACCTCTTAAAGCCATATTGCAATATGATTAATCCGCCAAGCGAACACAAATAGTTATAGGTCTTCCACTTTTTTATCTTTTATGCCAGACAATGCCTCAATGGAGTAGCACGGTCAAGAGTATCAAATTGGAGTGGGAATATTGTCCAAAATCAAATATATTGTAATTGTAAGCTGTAGAACCATTCAGAAAGCATTAGGGCTATATGTTTTAAATGAAAACAAAATCAATTTAAAGAAAATGCTTTGAAGAATGATTAAGGTCTACCTTGAGTTTCTTGACATAGCACATAGGAATTTTCGAATTGCATAACACGAACTTAAAGCAAGAATAATTTCACTTTCCATGTGTAAAAATGATTTATCTCGTGTTGAGAGATTAAACCTAAAAGAAGTGAACATTATATCATGCAAAGTATGTATGTATGCATTACGGATTGAAGTAAATCAAGTCAAGAATAAGAAACCAAGGCACAGGTATTCAGAAAGTAGCACTGGGCATCAAAAAGTACACTCAGAATGAAGATATCTTGCAAACTCTGATAGTAACGTGTTACACAACCTTCAATCATCATGATCGCAATACTTATAACGTCAATAAAGCTTTGATTGAATACTAGAAAAACTAATACCGCACATAAAAAAGTTCACTTCATTGTGGAACGCTAAACCTTACTGGAAAAAAAAAGGGAAATTTGAACTTTTGAAATTCAAATTTCAAGTCAAAACCAATTTCAAACTGGTGTGTCATCTCTTCTGCCTATTTGGTCAACCACTCTAGATTCTAAAAAGAAAAGTTTAAAAACCATATTTAGAAAGTAAAAAAGTAAATTTTGAAGGGACATTGGAAACCTTAATTTCACAATGGCTTTTGTAGTAGATCTAACATGCTGTCAATCTACTCTTCTAGATTGCTTTCCAATACACAAGCCGATGATCAACATGTGTCACTTGGAAAACTGATCAAGGGCAACAGTCATAAAAGAAGACATATATAAAAAGAGATGTTGTGCTCAAAAGAAAAAAAATTGGATTAACGATATAATAGTGAAAACTCTATGAAAATCTCTCCTCCCATCTTGTAAGGTTCATTACCTCATGTAATTAGTTTTCTTAAAAGTAAAAATCTTCTTTCTATGTTCCTAAACAATTTTCATATTCTTCCTTGGAAGAGATGTTAGAAAGGAGTTATTCAAGTTATCCCAGGTTATTCATGGTATATTTGTAATGAAACTTGAGTGTAGGTTAGTTTGAGTGGCAATCCAAACACTTAACTTTTGTATCCTTGATCTAGTAGTGATCGGTGTGAGATAGCTTTGAGAGACTAAGGTAAAACTACTTGCAATGTGACAATGGGGGTTGTCTACTGATCATGGCTAAGGTTGGAGAGGCTGGTGAATAACTACTTGCAATGTGATAGTAAGGGCTGTCCACTTATCTCAGTTCAACTTGGAGAGACTGATGAATAACTACTTGCAACGTGATAGTAGGGGCTGTGAATTTATCACGGTTTAGCTTGGAGAGACTGGTAAATCACTACTTGCAACATGATAGTAGATGTTGTCTACTTATCACGGTTTAACTTGGAAGGCTGGTGAAAGACTATTTGGTTCAGTTTGGAGAGACTGATGAAAGACTACTCAATTCAACTTAAGAGGCTGGTGACTAACTACTTGGTTTGTGATAGAATGGGTTGTCTACTGGTCATTAGAACTCAGATCAATAAGAAAGGAAAAACTTTCCAACATGTTGAATTTGCAAACCTAATCCATTGCCAACCGCAACTTTATCAAATCCACAAAGCTATTAGGGCCTAGGTTGGTGAGAGTTAAAAGAATAGTGAGAGGGAATTGGAAGGAATGAGGTTGTGAGAAAAATGATAACATTCATGATAATGATTTTACAAAAAATGAGCTGAGTACTTATGTAGCTCTAATGAGAGCTTAACCATACTAATAGAATCAATTAGCTCATAACTAGTGACAGGTCTAGAAAATTTAAGTAGTAGGGGCAAAAGTGTTACATATATATACACACACACACACACATGCAACATTAAGTTTTACATAATTTTTATATTAATGTAGGGTTAATTTTATAAAATAATGGAACAAAAAAATATAAATAACTACATATTTCTAAGCAAATCATAAAATTTTTATAGGAGTATTGGCCCCAGTTGTTCCTCTGTAAATCTGCCCTTGCCCATAACTAACTCACTTATAGCTATTACACCTTATGATGATATACCTATTTGGATCTTCATATACATACTTTTAGATTGAAAGTCTATCAAAATTAAAATCTATATAATAATAATTTCTATATAAATTTTACCAATTTAATTTAATTAAATTTCCGAGGAAAATTGTGCATATATATCACATGCAAGAGCTCCATTTCACTATTTGTATAATAGATAATTATTGTGTCTTCTTTTGCCAATGGATAAGTTATATACGAACATACTCTCCATCATACAACAATAGCATGTCCTAAATTTATAACTAATTTTATTTGTACTCATATTTTATGGGATACTGTACCAATATATTTTTATTTACTATTGATGAAATGTGAGTTTTAAATTAAATAAAATCTATATTTTATCCAATAATCAATAAAAATATATTGATATAGTGTCTTATAAATGATAAATGCAAATGACATATATGGTAATTTATATCTGAATCTCAATTATTCTAGTTGTGGGTTACAGGGTAGCGTAGTGTTTCGCGACACCTGAAAGCCCACTCTAATGTGACGCTTTGTGAAATCCCTCTACAGAAAAGCCAACTCAATCTTGCAAACATCACATGATTGTGGGAAGAGCTACACGCCAAAGTCTTCGTATGCACCAAATACTAGTTAGTGTTGCAACCTATATACTTGTATGTGTCATATATGACGATGATGATTTGACAAACAAATCATCAAAAAACGTATTTATCGTATTCTTAAAGCATATATCATTACAAGTCTGACTGCACGGTCCATATGTCGTCTGCGATGTGTTTAAATTTGTCAAATCACAAGAGTTGTATGGCCGGCTGATAATGTTGATCATACACTGCGTACGAGGCTTTTTTTTTTTTGCAAAGGGAGGAGAGAATCATGTGTGATGTAATTCTCTTTTATCAAAATCGAGGAGTAGAGGATTCTGTTGAAATAATGTTGTGAAATGACATAAATTAATGTTCAATCTTACTTAGACCAAAATTAATTGTACAGTAAAATAATTAGAGTTCATGGTCTAAATCCAATAATTGGTTATCAGCATTATTATTATTATTGGACTAATTATTAATAGGTACTTAGTCATTATGAATATATTAATTGATCATTGTGTATGAGTTTTGTTGTAATAAATAATTTGACACATCACTTTATTGACATAAGAGGATTCCATTTTCCAAGCTATATATAGATTGCTTGATTACTCCATTGATACAATAACACATACTGATTATGAAATATGAGAAGTAAATTTTCTAAAAAATCTTTAGATTTCTTGTGTTTTATCTTTTAGTGAAGATGGTTAAGGAATAAGAATTAATTTTCTTCCTCCACTCAACTTTTTTAGATAATTCTAATCCAATCTCTTACTATTGTTATTACAGTACTATATTCAGAATTAAATCGATGATATGAAATAGAGATTTCACTCTTGTTTATTTTATGTATTATTATTTAAATTCATTCTGATTCCGTTTTGAAAGGAATGTTTCTTGTTCCTGTGACATGGCTAACGAAGTTAGTCTTTAGATTGGTGATCCATGCAAACTGTGTAGCCACCATGGCGGAAAAGGAAAGTTAGGATGAACCTCATTTTTGTTTTCTTATTTCCATCATCATTGTAGTTGAAGGAAAAATTTGAGTTATTAAATTCTCATTTCTTCTTGATTGGTTGCATTTCTTTTTAATATTTTGTAAGACCTTAATTGGGGAGCTAGCAAATTAAGGCCCAGATTCTCATGCACGAAAATGTATAATGCACTTCCCACACTAGAAATTTAGTCATATTTACTTAATGTGACTAAATGTTCAAAAATTCTCATGAATTTAGCCACATTTGAAATTTCTTTTGTCTAAACCCATTTATCACACATTTAAATGTATTTAGCCACATCTAAATACTCAATGTGTAGTCCATCGTGATATCTTTTTTTTTCTTTTCAAAACATCGTACTTTACGTTGTGCCTCACACAAAACCACGAATAAAATATTGAAATGTGGATTAGGAGGAAGTTGGCCCTCAAGGATTTATTATTATTATTTTTTTTTGTTTTCCAAAGATATTCACCGTCGATTACGGTGACTAATTCTTTTATCAATTTGTGCGGACACCTCAAGGATGGGATAACTGGTCCGAAGAAACTTCTCCATTCTCAAAGGCAGAGATCGAATCCCTAACCCTTGGTTAAGGGTGAACAAGCTTGTGCTACTCGATCACACCCCGGGTTCAAGGATTTATTTATTTGTTTATTTATATTTTTTTGTCTGAAAACTCATAATAGAACCTAAAATGGGCCAGCCCAAAAAAAAGCCTAGCCCATCCACTTTAAGAGAAAAAACAAAAATGCAAGTATCCACAAATCATGTGAAAATCATGGAAACAGAATACTATCACGGCTCATAGGCACGCACAGGCAAAAAAAAAACAGCGTTGATGAAAAACCAGAACAAAAACAAAAAACCAAAAATAGGCGCGTCCGTACCGGCATAGGCCCCTCCACAGCGCGGTTTATGTTTTTTATTTTTTCATTTTCGTTCTCATTTATTTCCTATTTCTTCCAAATTTGAAAAAATCCAGATCCAAAATAAGAAGACCTCCTTTGAAAAGTCGAACACTGTCACCTCAATTTCTCACTCATTCTCTGTTGCTACTACTCTCTCAAACTAAACCCAAGGCACTAAAATTTAGGTTTTTTTTTTTTTTTCTTTTGCTGTTGCGTAGAGTAGCTAGCAGCAGAAGAAGGGGCCAAAAAAAAAAAAGCGGTTCTTTGGCCGAATCGGTGAATTGTGGTGGCTTTTGAGGGAGGTGCTGGTGCTGATTGCTGAATATGAAGTTGGTGGTGGCGGCGGGAGGAGGATTACGGTGAGTCCGAGGCCGTGCAGTGGGCGGAGAGTGGTGGCGAAGAAGAGGACGCACGGCGGTTCGTGAACAGCGTGAAGAAGCTGCAGAGGCGCGAAATCAGCTCCACGCGCCTCCGTGGATTCAGCATGAGCGACGCGCAGGAGAGGTTTCGCAACATCACATTGCAGGTTTTTTTTTTTTTCCTTTTTCCTCTTCTTATATCCTCTTTGGTTACTGAACACCGTTAAATCTTAATGGCATTGATCAACATATATATGTTTGACCTTAATGAAGGGATTGTACCTGATTGCTATCCATGAATATGTTCCTCTCCTTTTGAAGTCACAAAGCATGTAGCAGCGTAACATTGTCTGCATTCATTAGCAAAATACAATAGTTGAAAATAGAAAATTTCACCCATAATACTGCCTTAGGAAAATGCATTTGCTTCTCTATGATGGTTTGTTCTTTTCCCATGAGAAATCAGTTTTCTTGATGATCAAGGGAGACTCTTTTGATAAAATTGCAATGACCAGTGTTTATGCATTTCATGCATGAAAAATGAACAAATTAGCATAATCTAGTATTCTTCTTTTAAAATTGTTATTATCATAACATGGGCTAGTTATTCATGTGGGGAAGTAGTATGTCTTTCTTTATATCAGTTGATACAAAATGATTCGACAGTTTAGTCTGAAGGTTCCCCTTGCAGAAACTACATTCTCAATTTGCTGCTTGAATAATGAATTCTTGCACTTTTAAAGGCTTCTCGGTTAAGGCTGTATCAGTGCTGGGTTTGGCATGGTGGTCTAAAATGCACGTGATCATTATTTGACATACAATTCGGCATTCTGCATATGAAACACTAGGATAAGCAAAGTAGCTTAGTGTGTGACTGTGCTATCTTGAGTGTGAATTTGTCCGAGTTTATGATGTGTTTATTGCTGAGGGATCAAGACTGGAGGACTGAGTTGTAGAAAATCTGATTTCCTGTATTAATTTGAGCTCAGTGAGTGTTATTCTGTTTGTAGCAATTCCCCCACATAGTTGCATTGTACAATATTTGAAACCACTGCTTTGTTGACCAAAGAAAACCACCACTGATTCTAGTGATACAGCATGATCATTGCTTTATTTTTAATCATTGGATGAATGATGAGATCTGCATTCCATGTCTTCACTAGTGAGATACGTACTTTGCTTTGGCCATTTCCCCCATTTCTTGTGATTATATCTGATTGATCTTTTATAGGAAGAATATGATACACATGATCCAAAGGGTCCTTCCTCTGTGGTATTACCATTTCTGAGAAAGAGATCAAAGATTATTGAGATTGTAGCAGCAAGGGACATTGTTTTTGCTCTTGCTCAATCTGGTGTTTGTGCAGCATTTAGCCGAGGTAGTAATAGTAAATGGTATTGATCTTTTATTATAATATTGTATCTCAATATAATGTGCAGTTCTATTTACAACATAAAAGTAGATATATGTTACACATTTCATTTGTTTGCTGCAGAGACCAATGAACGGATATGCTTCTTGAATGTCAGTCCAGATGAAGTTATAAGAAGTTTGTTTTATAATAAAAACAATGACTCACTTATCACAGTTTCTGTCTATGCTTCAGACAGTTACAGTTCTTTGAAATGCAGAAGCACAAGAATAGAGTAAGTATAGCTTGCCATTGTTTCATAAATTGTACTCCTACCCTTGCTTGCCATGTTCAATGAAAGAAGGTCACACAGCCAACAAAATCACTCAAGATGCATGTGTGCGTGCACATATACACTCATACATAGAGTAGATAGCAACAGTTGTTTGTCCAATTTTGTGCTGTTGTGTTCTGTGCTAAAATATCTATGTTGTCCAGATATATAAAGAGGGTTCAACCAGATGCTGGCTTTGCTCTTTTTGAATCTGAGTCATTGAAATGGCCAGGTTTTGTAGAGTTTGATGATGTAAATGGGAAAGTACTTACATACTCTGCTCAGGATAGGTAAATTCTTTGCTCTTACTTTTTCGTTTTTCTTTTACTTCTATTGTAGAGATATAATCATATATAATATCTCATGAATCATACTTCTTGATTGTGACACTTATTTTTCCTTTGATTCTTTCCTCCTCTGTAGCATCTACAAGGTGTTCGACCTGAAAAACTATACAATGTTGTACTCCATTTCAGATAAAAATGTTCAGGAGATTAAGATCAGGTAGTATTCCTTTTTGTGCTTGTGAATTTTACTTTAACCTATACAACACAACTGTAGATGTGTGGTCTATGGTGATGCTCAAGTCTTTAAAATTGTATCACATTACCTTTTAGTTCTTGATAGCATCAGTTTTTCCTCATGTTTATTTTTGTAACCTTGCATTATCTGCACTGCTTTACTCTTCTTTTTGTTGTTCTGTCAGTCCGGGAATCATGTTGTTGATTTTTGCTAAATCAAGTAGCCACGTCCCACTTAAAATCCTCTCAATAGAAGATGGTACTGTTTTGAAATCTTTCAACCATCTCCTTCATCGGAATAAAAAGGTGGATTTTATAGAACAGTTCAATGAAAAGCTTCTTGTCAAGCAAGAAAATGAGAACCTCCAAATTCTTGATGTAAGTAATTTTCCTGTTTACACAATAGTTGTATACATTATTCTACATCCAGATATCTGACTTTTAATTAACTTTAGGTGCGGACTTTTGAGCTAACAGAAGTTAGCAGAAGCGAATTTATGACACCGTCTGCATTTATATTTTTATACGAGAATCAATTATTCCTGACATTTCGAAATCGAACTGTGGCTGTCTGGAACTTCCGTGGAGAACTTGTAACTTCTTTTGAAGATCACCTCTTGTGGCATCCAGACTGCAATAGAAACAACATATATATAACCAGTGATCAGGATCTCATCATATCATACTGCAAGGCTGATTCCGAAGAGTCATTGTCTGAAGGAAATGGTACTTTTCTCCTTTTGTCCCTCCTCAGCTGCCCCACTTTTGTGTTTCTTCTACAAATTATTTTTCCTTCGTTCCCTCATCCTTTTTAATGCACTTTCTGTAATGGAAGGTTGGGTAGGATCAAGATTCTGGAAGATGTTGTCTAATCATTGAACTTAAAGCTGATTTTGCTAAATATTTCAGTTCACATGTTGTTTAATCACTGAACTGGGAAGCTGATTTGGCTAAATATTTCAGTTCACATGTTGACCTAATATACTGAAACATAAAACAGGATATCAGCAAATCATATGAATTTATTCCAATGTATTAGTGATCAATTTTGATCTCCTGTTGTAAGGTAGCACTTATCTTCAAAGGTGCATTACTAACAATTCTGCTTTATTGCAGCGGGATCCATCAATATCAGCAACATTTTAACGGGGAAGTGTCTCGCGAAGATAAGAGCAAGCAACAGTTCTCCCGTAGAAAACGAATGCAGTTGCAGTGACAATTGTTCAGGCAGCAGCTGTCACTCGAGGAAGCGAAAACGTGTCTCCAGAATTAGGAGCACAGTTGCGGAATCTTTGGAAGATATTACTGCTCTCTTCTATGATGAAGAGCGCAATGAGATCTATACTGGCAATGGACACGGTCTGCTTCATGTCTGGTCCAACTGATGTATTGTTAATTAACTTCATTGTTGCCTTGTTTTCTTATTTCCTATATTCCCATGGTTGGGGTGATAGTACTGATCTGCAAGGAAGACTTTTGGGAGCTTTAACATTAATTGGTCTGGTATTATTTTTTCTTTTTCATGTCATAGGCAAGTTTATTTCGTAGGTGGGAGCCATCTGTATTAAGTGATGTTTATCCTGTAATCTATATTACATTTATGGAGCCACCTCTTTGAGTGAAATATGTGAATAATATTCAGGTTTACACTGTTCTAGTTCTCTGCCCTTGCCTTTTCATTCTTTTGTATTTGCCTCGTGGTGCAATATCATAAGATATGATCTGTTTGCTCTTAAATTGATTGCTAGGGCTGCAATGCAATGCAATTCATGGGGTACAAACTTTTTCTATGGTCTCTTGTCTGCCATCTGATCTCAATTCTCAGAATTGAAAGCTGACATATACCGACATACGCATGCACTTGCTAAGCAGCAGTTTAGGATGCTGTAAAACCCGTTTTGGCATACAGCAGTAACTAAGTTTTACCTCACTAAATGCAATCAGCTACATATATCAAGCAATATCATAAAACCTGTTTTGGTATAATGTACCAATTTTGTGTAAGTCAGAAAATGTGTTGCTTACGTAATACTTAGCCAAGATCAAGTACAGTTGTTATTAGTATTTTCAAGCCACAAGTTTCTAGTTAAGACTATTTTGATTGAGGAGTAAAAGTAAGGATAAATTTTTTATGATTGAATTATATATATATATATATAGAACTGAATAAAAAAAAATTTATTTTCATTTCTACCCTCCAATCAAACATACCCCTGTGGCTTTCTTTTTATTTTTTCAGGACAAAAGTTTGTTGATTGTGTTCATAAATTTTTGAAATTTGAATAAATCTTAGTTTAAATAGAACTATTTTAAACTAAATCTTATCTTTATGGGAAGTCTAAAACTAACTAAAAATCCCTAAAGATACAACCTTATTCTTCGAGATGCTTTATGGGATCTCTGTCATTGTTTCTTGATCACATTCACCTCTTTTTTTATAAAGTCACGACTAATTTCCTCACAATACTCACGGATTCAGTTTCAAAATGCATCATCATTTTTATTGATACCAACCACAAGATCTATTGACACATTCAATGATGCACTTATGACAACTTATTCTCTTTCTATTGCCAATGACCACTATTTAGCTACCCATCTGTAGTTTGTTCATCATTAAGATCAATAGCATCTAGCTCACTATTAAGGGTATACAAATGACAGGTTGGGTTGAACCAAACCCGAACACAACCCGATTTTTAGATCAGGAAATTTGTTAGTACTTGAATCCAACCTAATGATAACTTGATTAATGATCGGGTCAAACTAGGTCCTACTTTAAAAGAACCTATAAAGATTTATAGTAAAGTTATAAAAATTTACAAATAAAATAAAACTCTAGAGATATTTTGCAATACATATTGCAAAACAAACTATATGATTATAAAAATAATATCAAGTTATTTAAAATATATTAATTAAAGTATAAAATCTTAAAATTTATGACTAACTATTATAAAAAGTACACCTAAAATTTTTTGACTTCAAGCCAAATCAACCTGATGTATGACCTGAACTCGGCCCGAACTGGATCAAATTTAAGGATATGAATCTGACCTAATAAGCTTTGGGTTAGACCCCGTCATAAACACCTCTATGTGGTGTGTAGTTGAAAATTTATGAACTCGATATCAAATCTCTGGCCATTTGAGGAGATGAGTCAGATACCCCCCTAACCTGACGATCCTGATCTCGAGTTGTGCAATTGGATTTGAAATGGGAATTGGTGAATTGTTTGTATATTTTGATTATTTGCAACAACAAAAAAAACTTGAAATTAGAATTTTGAAGGTTTGGTGAATTTTTGTTTGGGAAGAAGTTCGGAATTTGAGAATTTGTATTTTGATTTAGATTTTCCAATTAATTGAGAAATGATTTTAGATTAAATTGGTTTGGATCTTTTTTTTTTTTTTGGTGAAAGAATGGAAGAGTAAAATTTGTATGATTGAGTAGTAGAAGAATTTGTGTGGAGAGAATTGGGAAAATATTCAAAATGATAGAAATGAATTTTGAAGAAAGAAAAGAGAAAAGTTAATATTTATAGAGTAAAACAAGAATAAAATAACAATAAAGTAATTTAACTATATATATATATTGATAAATTAAGGGTATCCATCGCTAGGAATCGAACCCTGATTAGATATTTAAGGAGCCCAACTAACTACTAACTATGCTAAACCTCATAGTTAATTTAACTATATATTGACGCAACAGTCATATAATAAAAATATGAGGAAAAAAATGGCTTATCAATGTCACATGTTAAGCTCCAATTCTTAGTCCCTAAAATTAGCCGCATCCGTCTCCACCGGGACTAGCCCAATTTATTGGTCCTAGTTTATTTGTTTCAGTGGGCAATGTAAAGTAGGATTGAAACACGTGTGTCCCAAGGCAAAGTCAGACAACATATTTTCATGCATAGGAGGTACCCTTACACAATATTTATAGGCAAGATTATGTACAAATTTTTATTTTATTTACCACAGGGCTAAAGCCCAAAACATAGCCATTTCTCACTGTTTTGCGAGGTAGAAATAGCATTTTGAGCATGGCGCCTACTCAGGTGCCTTATCAAGTCAATGCCTACGGTGCCTATTTGTGTATCATCACTGTTTATCTATGTTATAGAATTTGAGCTCGAGCATCCTCACCGTCATTATGTTCCTCACCCTTTGGTTCCTCCCCCCCCAACCTCAACTACCCGTGCCGCCCCTTCCGTCGGCACAATGCTAATCTTCGTTTCCAACAGTTGCATCTCACCGAAACTTCCTCATAACTCTTGTCCTCTACTCTTATCATCGACACCATCCCACTTTGGCTGGCAAAGTGTTGTTGCTGATAGGGTGACCTTCGGGTTCCATGAGGATGATTGGGAGGTTGGGTGAGGCTATGTTAATTTTGGGAGTGAGGGGAGGGATAGTGAATACGATAATGGGTTGTCTGAATTCAATTCAAGTTCTTTTTAAAAAAAGAAAAAAATTGAATTCGAACTTGCCAAACAATGTTTTTTTTTTTAGGATTTGTACAGTCAAAATTCATCTTTTCTTTCTGTTCTTTCTTTCTTTCTTTTTTTTTCAAGAATTGAGTGGGTTGGGGGTGGTGATGATGGCGTTGAGGGACATGGCGACGAGGCACACCACAGGGAAGTAGATGGAGTGTAGGGAGAGGAGGAGCATGACATTGCCTTTCCGGATGTCGATGTCAGACAGGGAGGCAAAGGAGGTGTCCACGGCGCGCCAAAGCTGGTGGAAGGTGAAGGCGTTGATGAAGGTGATTTTGCCATGGTGGCAGTGGGAAGAGATGAAGGTGATGACGCCCAAGGAGTAGTTCTGTGGTGAGGATGCTCGCGTGGGGTCCTCTACACCAAATGGCATGTTGCTATTACACAATCACACATTAGCATCATAGGCATTGACCATATGAGGCATATGAGCAATGGCCTGTGATTATTCCTAGCTAGCATGAGAAAGAACACCATTATATTGAAGACAGCATTTGGGTGTGTAACAATCGCTTCAAAAATAAACTTGTTTCAATGATGCCATAGCCCAAAGCATGTAGAAGCAAAATAAAGGGGCCAACTTACCCTTTGAAAATTCCTTTCCAACCAAACACTGAGAGGAGAAGAGAAGAAATCAACGAGGTGAAAAACTAACGCCAGTGTTTATCCATATATATGCTCTTCATTCTTGAGCAGTCACAAAGGACATGAAACACTCTCTCCACAACCTGACCACAAACATCATAGCTGGCATTAAAGCTTATATATATTGGTGTTTTTGAGCCATAGGTTTCCAATTAAGTGATTTTCTCTTTACTAGGATCAAAGCTGGTAGATCATCTTCATAAATTTTGAAATGTGAATAAACCTATTAGTTTAGATAAAACTCTTTTAAACTATAAATCTTAGAGTTAATACTCATTTTAGTCCCTCACTTTTCACTCATGAGTCATTTTAGTCCCTCACTTTTAAAACGAGTCAAATCAGTCCCCAACATTATAAAATGTGAGTCAAATTAGTCCCTTATTCCACTTTTATTTAACATTTTATCAATTAGATGATGATATGTAACATTAAGTTATATATTATCATACTATGTGTCATCTAAAGTAGAATGAAATTTAAAATAATTTATTTTGGTATCTAAAATTATACAAAATGAGTCAATTTAAAATGTATAATGAATATTTAAATGACTTATTTTGTATAATTTTAAACATCAAAATAAGTCATTTTAAAATATATTGTACTTTAGATGACATATGGTATGTCAAGGTATCACTTAATGTTATTAATCATCATTTAATTGATAGAAAATTAACTACAATTGGGTTAAAGGATTAAAATGACTCACATTTTGTAATGTTAGGGACTAATTTGACTCATTTTAAAAGTTAGGGACTAAAATGACTCAATAATAAAAAGTGAGGGACTAAAATGAACACTAACTCTAAATCTTATCTTTAAGATAAGTTTAAAAGAAAAAAAATACACTTAACGATACGCCTAAAAGTTAATAATTAAAAAAATAAATTGAATAAGAAAGATAAAAAAAAAAGTTAGAATAACTATGGATCAAAATAAAATAATTTTAATTAAATCAAACAAATGTCATAATAAATAAACATAAGAAATGCTTGCAGTTTTATGCAAGAAAGATTTTATTTATAAAGAAACCTAATGACACTTGTAAATTGAAAAAATACATAAAATTTAAATTTAATGATACAAATATTTTATATGCTCTGAGTTAATCAATAATCAAGTGCTCTACTTCTGGCCTGAATATTGTCAGTGTCTATGTATATACATCGAATGCTAACAAGAAAATGGCCACATCTTTTTCTCTTTTATTTATTTATTTATTAACATGGAAGCTTGGGATGGATTATGTCTCATTTCAAACTACATGGGAACATCTTTGCCATAGGTAACACCATAAAGGAACCAAGATAATCACAAATGAGAAACAAAAAGAAAATAAAAAATGGACAACAAAAAGAAAACAAAAGGCACAATATCTATCATCAGAAGATCTGATCAAGTCCCAAAAAAATTTCAGTCATTCATTAGATTAAAAAAATTATACCGAAACAATGAAACTGAAAATTTTGAGACCACCGTAACAAAATATTGACAACCCTTTCAGTAATACTCACATAAAGGAATATTGAAAAGAATTAAAAGCAAAATGCAAGAGCTCTACCTTCTACAGCTCAAAGCAATTGCAAAATACGCAACATTACAACAGCTTAATATTCATGATTATATGAATCAGTAGTGCCATTTGTTTGGAAAAGTTTCACCCCATATTTTTTCACCTAGAGACATAATATCATTTGAGATTTAATTTGAATGATCAAATCAAATCTTTCCACATGCATAACTTTTGAAGTAATAGAAAAAAAGCTAGTTTCTTCTTGCAAATGTTTATATATAATTGGATAATAGCATAGAAAAATTTTATATTATCATCACATAAAAAATTAATCTCTCGTAATTTTCACAAATAGTAGTTATATCTTATGAGTAATGTTTTGACATCATGACATAAAAAGTGGATTTCAAGAGTGAACACTATAGAGAAAGAAGACACAATTTTAGCCCCACTCACCACCACAGCACAAGATGTAATATGTCTTTCTTTATGATATTCACCTCTTAGTGTTCTAAATGTCCTTTTTTTATGTCAACATAATATTACTCATATCAGAAATTTTTATGTCATTGGATTGGCAGCACAAGAAAACAGTTGACTACTAGGAATAAAGATAGAAGACAAAGATCTTACTGAGATTTTCTTATCCTGATTTCCATTATGAGTAACAGGAATCCAAGACAAGAAGACAATATAACTAAATTGACTAGGTTGCTTCTGAACTTTCAAATGTTACCAAAATTGCATTTATTCTAACTAATTTCCTCTAGGGACCACTTTTGATCATCCCCACAAGAAGAGACTCAAGTTCCTTAGAAACTTCCTACTTCCTACTGCTTCAGTAAGACATCCATGCTGGTTCCATATTTGTGGCTGAAACTGGCATAGTAATAGCAAAACCTGACTCTGACTGAGTGAATTTCTCTAGGAGATCCTTGAATAGGTTGCCTCCTATGTATGAAACTCCTGAGGCTGCAAGTGCCAAGGTAACATAGTACAACACAGTTTTAATATACGACTTTGGTGATCTTTTGGTGTAAACTTTCCCAATAGCAAGCAGAATGATGCATAAAACTGAAGTGGCTGCTACTGTTGCAAGCTTAACTTCAGCATAGTAATTCTCGTTGATCAAGATGCCATAGATGACAATGGGCACTGAACCAAATATTAGGAATGATAGAACTGTTACAACAACATGAAGCAAGAAGTTTGCTCTGCGTCCAAGTAGTTCTTGATACTGGTCAGTCATCGGCTGTTGATCCCCTCCAGAGTGATCATTTCTCAAATCACTAAGCTGGGGACAGGGAGAAAGGATAAGCTAAGTTTTAGATGGATGGAAATGGAATAGGAGTTGAAACTCCAATGCATCAAGGGCATGCCACCATGTATTAAAATAGCATTAGATAAATCAAGATGGATGATATGATACAAAGCAGATATCCCAAAAGAAACATGTTGGATGTACAATAACATTTTCTACTTCCATTTTGTTACTGAACATGGTAAATTGTCAATGAAATTCTAACAAGTGACCTAAGCTGTCAGATCATATAGGGTGATGCAGAGTTAATTAGACCCTAGAAAACAAGTAATCCTTACTATAACTAGCAG
The DNA here is from genome assembly GCA_031216105.1 of Dalbergia cultrata. Taxonomy (NCBI): domain Eukaryota; kingdom Viridiplantae; phylum Streptophyta; class Magnoliopsida; order Fabales; family Fabaceae; genus Dalbergia; species Dalbergia cultrata. Next base: position 41,475,173 of record CM062352.1, read on the forward strand.
AAACCAATGTTATTGTTATGATAGAGAGATATTATGATTCAGTTGTAATTATGAAATTGAACAGTGCATGAAGGCAACTTACATTATGACCAAGGACAAAAAGTCCACCAACCAGATTTGCCAACCCCAGTGCTATAATATTCACTGCGATATACACAAGATCATGAAATTAACTCAACGCCAACAACCATATTCTCAGCTTTCAGAATATGAAGTGAAAAATTGCAAATTTGCATTAACTTTCAAAATTATAGATAGTATTCCAAGTAATTCAGCCATAAAACCTGAAAACAATGGGCAGTTTTTTTTTTTGTTTTGGTGCTTAAAAAAAAATTCTTTTTCAAGAAAAAAGAAAGATTAAGTTCAAAAGCTTTATCCTTTAATTACTATTTTTTATTAATAAACCATCAATATTTGAAATCCACTTAATCTCAACTAATTTGGCTAGGGCCAGATCAGCCCCACTATGGAGGTAAAGCTGTCACAATGATAGCTTCCCCTTTTTTTTTTTTTAGTAAACACCCAAATTGGGTCCTAACAATTTTCTTGATGGACAAACTGATCCCTAACAATTATAAACACCCAAATTGGTCCCTCATAATTGTAAAATATGACACTATAGATCCCTAACCGGCCTGTCATCTGAGCTCCGGCTATACTTATCGAGCTCTGCCTAGACACTACAAGCTGTCGAGGCTCTGGTAGGACTAGGTGAAGCTCGGTAAGTGTAGCTAGAGCTTGGAAGACAGGCTGGTCAGGGACCTGTAGTGTCCTATTTTACAATTGTAAGTGACCAATTTTGGTGTTTATAATTGTTAGGGATCAATTTATCCATCAAGAAAATTGTTAGGGACCAATTTGGGTGTTTACTCTTCTTTTTTTTTTTCTCCCATTTACAAGATCTGAATTGAAAACTTTACTTTGGAACAAGTGTCGAATTACTTGAACCAACTGAATGTTGGTAGAAAGCTTTAATTACTACACCATGTCATGTTCTGAAATAAATCAAATAATTTTTTTAGTCCAACAAATACAAATAGTATCCTTGTATTTTTACATTTACCAAAGAACAAGTTTTAAGGATGGCTTGATCCAAGTTGGGCAATGGAAACAAAAGAAATAAAAAAGCAATGTCCTCTCTCACTAAGGGCAATAACGCAAGAAGAAAAACAACATAGAGGAGACAACACACAAATTTTAATGTGGTGCGGTCCCTTCGACCTATATCCACAACTTCTATAAGGAGCTCCAAAATCTTTTTCCATCCACAGCTTTTGCACAACTCAAGTTGCAAACCATCCTTACAAAATATTATATCACATGGACAACTCATAAAAACTACCCATAAGACATATCACTCCAACTCTTGGACAATGCAAAACTCAACAATCAAAGGCCTTATTTATAATATGACTTCAACTCTTCCTCAAATTGGGACTTTGGGTTAAATCTCAATAGACCAATGGTTTGGAGAGTTCATTTATACTTATCACAATGTACCTCATTTACCATGTGAGGATGTAAGCCTGATATAAGGTGTAGTGTAACCAATGATTTGTTTAAACATAAAGCAAACAAATCTCTATTCATCTATTGCAAGGTACAAGATATTTTATATTTCAAACTAAGATCTCTTGAATTCCTTCTGTCATCAGAAAAAGTTACGAATCCAAATGTGGTGGAATACATTATTATTCAATTAACCGAAGTTCACTCCTGAAAAGAGCTTCCCACAAAAAGGAGGGTAGAGAGAGAGAGAGAGAGAGAGAGAGAACGCTTACATGGGGAAGCACCAGAACTAGCTGCAGATGACACAATTCCTAGACTTGTGATTGATTCAACTAAACCACCGTATACAATGCTTTTGAGTATTTCCCATTCTTTTGGTTCTCCAACACTTGTTTGAGTATGTGATTCTGTCAAAACAGCACCTTCAACTGGAACATTATGTACCGTCTGAGATGTTGTGTCAAATGCTTCTCGATCAACCCAGACTATCACATCACTACCTGCATCATAATAATAATTATAGCTATCATATAAAGCAAACCAACAAGATTTATTGTGACACAAGGTGAGCAAGAAGCATTGTAAATTGATGATTAAATTATGACAATGGATTTTCATGCACATACCTTCATTTTCTTTTCTTCCTGAAGGATTTATTTCCTCTTCAATTTCCTTTTTAACTTTCTGAATTAGTGTTTTTGATCGTATAATAACATCTATTCCAGTGCTAGGTTTGCTATTAGCTACTTCACTTGCAAGTACTGCACTGCCAAATGACTGAACTGATGATTGTGCTCCTTCCTTCAAAGAGGAATAACTTTTCTGAATGGTTTCAGGTGTTTTGTCTACACCATTTGGTGACTTCTCAAGGATTGGAGACTCTACAGTGGTTGGAACCAGAGATTCAGGTTTCCCTTCATAAGCATTCAGAATGGAATTTTTAGCTGGTTCTTCGACATTAACGAGTATTTCAGTAGTAGCAGCAGTTGCTAATGGAACATCCTTATGCTTGAACACCATATCATCAGAAAAGCTCATTGAAGACATATCCTTGACAATAGCTACTTCAGAGTTATTTAGCAACAAAGTGAGCACCACCACATTGAACAAGAAATGAATAAGCTGAATCAACAATATAGGAGTATATGTAAAAAAAAAAAATGTTATTTGGACTCATTTCACGTGGGACACCATCCCGACTAATCCATCATCCAAATTAAAAATGACCACAAAATATTTAAAAACAAATGGTGAATGATGTTTCGTCGTCATGGTGTTTCACGTGAAATAAGTACACCTAACATTATATATACATTATGTATGATTTATAGATCCAAAAATGTTTCATATTTTCCCCTGTCATCAAGGGCTGGGAAACTGCTTTTGAGCAAGTTTAAAGTCATACATGCATAATTCAAGAAGAAACAGACACAATTATGGACGTTTGGGAACTTTATTCTAGTTCACCAGAATAACAGAGAAAATAACTCTAGTGCATACAATATAACTTAACATTCTGCTTATCATGGTTAATTTGAAAGTAACTGGCCTTCAAATGATTAAGCCAGTGATGGTTTCACCTGCTTTATTAACAAGAAATTATGCTTCCAAAAAGATAGCATATTTCTATTGCCAAATTCACAATGCACAATTGAATCTATGTATGGTTTTGTCATATTCTGTCTAGAACGAGCTGATTTTATAACAAGAACTCAATGAATTATTAAGTCTCAAACATACTTGTCTTTTTAGTATCTGCCGAATCATTCTCTTCCTCTCCCTCTTTAGTCTTCACATTGTCAGCATCTTTTGTACAGGCTTGTATGGTTGATAAATCATTCTGAACCAATGAGTCAAGACAGCTTTGGTCAGCCAATGGCTGATTCCCTGATGCCATATTGGACTTGATGTCATTTTCAGTCCATGGCTCAGTCTTGACTGCCTCCACTTTTGAGGAATTCAGAGAATTCAGTCCTCCATGTCCATGATCAGTATATGGCATAGGTTTTACATTCTTATTATCTATGTCTGTATCAGAAAGTGGACCTGCTGGAAGACCAATTTCAGCGGAAGTTAGCACATTGGAAGCAATTGGTGTTGAGTGGTGCTGCTCAGCAGGACCAGTTCTAGAATGTTCAAGGGAAGCATCACCTGCACAAATACATCAAGCAAGAAAACAATTTAGTTGGAGGCAAAAAGATTTCAAAACAAAAAAATTTCATTCTTCAGGGTAACATGAAAATCACTGCAAGCTAAGCGCATAATTTCTAATATCTTTCAGTTTACATATTGCTCAACGTCTTAAGAAAGTTATGGAAAGGAAAATAGGAGAAAATCTAATAATAAGGAAACAAACCACTAGGAGTACAGAGAACTTCCAAGTTTTGTATGCTTCATGAAAGAAATTTTCAGAGTCATGCATGTTCAAATATCACATTTTAACAAATAAATCAAAATTGTCTCAAGTGTAATGTTATTCGTGTCCCATTGTAAAATTTCCTTTAAGAATGACAGTGACCAAACACTATAGTTGCAGACCTTAAACAAGAAATGAATGAAACTCCAGTGGCACAGTTAGTGGGGGAGGCCCCCACAGAAATTACTCCACTTAGTTAGAAGTTCCTATGGAACAACAATAATAAAAGAAGAGTAGAAACCTTGCTCACTAGCTGTTTTCCCCTTATTTGAAGTAAACAGAGAAAAGAGCCAATTTGCATTGGAGCCTTGTACATTTGAAGCATTTTGCACATTGGATGCAGGTATACTCGAAAGATTTTGTGAAGTTTCATGCTGGCGGGCACCACCAACATTGCGGAACAGATTGAAACATTTTCCTGTCCAAAGTAATGAGAATGAGAATATTATGTTCACACAGATGATAATCACATAATCATCACAGATCATTCAAGATATGTTATAAGAAGACTTCTAGTATGCACAAGAGTAATTTATCCATGAACGTTAGCATGGTAGAGACACAAAACCATGCCTAAGCCTTCACAGAATAACATAAGCTTTTGGGTTGAGTTCATACTTGAGAAAAACCTTCTAGCATCTCTTAAACAATATGCATGTTTAATATTCCTATCAGATCTCTTTAAATGGAACATTTTGTAATGGTTGGTCAATGATAGAGTTTTCTTGAAATTACTGGTTTAAGTCACTAAACCAAAGGAAGTTCAGATTCCCTCCTGCTATCATACCCTCCCTCTGATGAAAAATGAATAAAACTTAAAAGCAAAGATCACACTAAGCTTTGCTTATCAGGAAAGGTGATCCACTTACCGCTAGGAATAAAGAAGCTGAAGCATGATAAACATCTGAATACTTCTGGTTCTCTTTCAGGATCATTATTCTCATCAGGTTGCTCTAGACTAACAATATCAGGTGTTACATTTGCTTGATCACCTAGGTCGGCTTCTTGTACAACACTATCAACCACCGTAGCGCTAGCTACAGCGTCCAACTTATCACGCTTTGCTTTATTGTCTAAATTATGAATGATCCTTTTCCTTTTCTTGAGGATAACCCTTTTAGTAATGCAAGAATTGCAATTAGGACAGAACAGGTCATGCGTCTCTTGTTTTGCCAATACTGTCTCAACATCATATTCTTTCAGCTGGTGTTCAATTTCTTTTATGACGTTAGGACCTTCCTCTGCACTGGTCTCATCATCAAAATTCATGACAGATTCAGCTTGTATGTCAGACGAATTATGCAAAAGTGATAATTCTGAACTGAAAGGGACTTTGTCATCCACCGCTTTCATGGATTCATTGTTGATTTCAGTGCATAGACCATTGGGAATGACTTCATCTTCTACCTGTAAATCAAGTTCCCCCTCCCCTTGATTTGTTGAAAGAACAGACCTGGCACTACCACCATTTTGAACTCCATTAACTCCATTAATTTCATTGCCTGGAACCATGTCATAGATAATCATTTCAATATCAAATCGCCACATAAGATATTATGGCTATTACATGTTACCCCATGCTACACATAGCTTATATCACAAATATTTCGGATAAAATCTTAAACTGAAATATTGAAAGAATACCAATGTGACTGAAAACAGCTACTGTTCAGGAATTTAACAGGTGCTTAAAACAATAATGATAAAAATCACCGTTTGTTTAAGAAACTCAAACACAATGTCAAAATTTGCATTTGTAGAGCATTGAACTAGAGTGGAGCATGTTCTCATATAGACATTCGGACAACAACAGTTTTAAAGGCAACAAAGTAAAACTGTAACTGTTATGTTTCCTCCAGCAAAATTCACAATAAAATTTACTTCAAGGTCTCACCAAGTCAGATATAGAGAATCCATCTTAGGGAAAGTCTACTCAACTACACTGGCCTGTGTTCTGCATATCTTGGCATCTACTGACCTTTAGTTTCACAAACAAAACATAGCCCATGGTGAATCAAAGTTTTGACGGGCACAGTCCAAGGACTGTCAAATCGCTTGGTCCATGTGCAGTGTCGACATTTCCACATCCCTTCAGGCATAAAAAATTGATGACATGGATACCAAACATCAGAAAGGAAAACTAAATCCCAGAAGTTTGGTAAAATGAAGACGATTTCACTCCAAGAGTTGTCATAGGCAGAACGTCTGTCATATTATTTGGTTAACTCCACATAAATTTTCTATGCTGCAGATAGCAGTGTTCACAAGTCAGTGGTACTCATGGAACCAGCTCAGGAAGACAATTTGAGCTCTGGAACACCAATATTGATTGTGTTTCTCCAACCAACTCCCCAAATGCACAGCCTAATGTTAACCAACATTTAGAACACGTCCAGAATTTCAGATCAATGAAACTAGGACTAATGCTTATTGTAATTCACACTACACTTGAGAACTTGATTTGAAGAAAAGGATTGGTAAGTCATGCAGCAACAAGTACATATATAACAGTGATTCTATATAAAGTGTACCAAACTGATTAAGAAGCCAAAAGATTTGTGTGTTCTATTTTCCAATTAATGCTATACCAAGTTATATATATATATATATATATAGAGAGAGAGAGAGAGAGAGAGAGATTGTGGTACCGTGTTGTTTGTCAAAGTAAACACTGTTCATCTTCTCTGATCCAGCAGCACTAGAAATGGCACCAGTTACTGCCTCTCCATTTGTTTCTGCTTCTACAAATTCAGCTACTATCCCAAGCCCAACAACTGCACAATCTGCTTTGTCATTGTCAAAATGATTGCCATTTTCACCAACAACACTCCCCATCTCTGCGTGTTCTTCCTCTTTTTGAACAAGTGATCCATCTGGGTCGTTGACTTTGAGCACTGTGACAACTCCATTCACAAGCAGCTCACTGTCACTGCCAGCAGAAAAAGAAGAAGGTGGTGAAGATGAGGACACTACTACACCTGTAACAAGGCTACCATTGCTTTGTTGCAGAAATTTCCTTCTTTCCAAAGCAGAACCTTCTTCCACTTCTTCTTCTTCTTCTTCTTCTTCATGGTGATGAAGTGTCCATTGATACTGCTCTTGCTCCATTGATGCTTGCTGACTAGCCCAGAAGGTCAGAGACACAAAAACAATGGCAAAGATTGGATCTGTTGAGAGAAGCAAAGGTGTTAAGTGGGGTTTATTGTTCTTTATCTTCAAAGTTGAGACACATGCATATAATTCTTCAACTCACTCCACCCACCAACACCTACAAAATCAAAATGGATAAGTCATGAGAAATTCATTTTCTCCTTTTTTTTTTTCTTTCTTTTTTTGTCTATAATATTTTGTTTACAAAATTTTATGAATAAATTAGTGAAAATTATTTTGTATCTTACTAATGTGTGTTGCATTGGTAAAATAAATAAAATGGTTGTGAAACTTGTACCTTGGGAATCCAAATACTGTGTAGGTAGGGTGTTGTCTGCCTCTGAAATGGAGAAGAAAGCGACCAGTGTGGATGATGATTTTCTAATGCAAAGTCAAGTAGAAAGAAACAATTAACAAAAACATGAACAAGGACTGAACAAAATAATTGGTCCCATAATTTCTGTCTTTTTCTTTTTTCATTGTTTCTTTTACTATAGCAGGAAAATGCTCCACTAAAGCAAGTTGCCCTATACAGGGAAAAAAGTGAGAAATATCTATATTAATATTTAGATTAATAAGGTTCATTGTTGTTTATGGATTGCTCCAAATCATTTTAAGGGAATGGTGGTTTTGATTCTATTGGATTATTAAGGTTAGCAATCTCTATGATTCCAAATATTTTTTGATCTTTTTCTACTCAACTTATGGGATGATATTTATTTTAATAATTTAATGTCTTATTAATTAGAAAATAAATTTCTCTCTCTTAATAATTTCTTAGTATATAAATAACTCTTCAGTGACATAGTTCATAGTATCAAATTATTATATAATTTTTTTTAAGACAAATAAATAAAATATTATAATTGAAATATTAAAATTAATGATTCGTAAATAAAATTATTTGATTATTAATTTTTAAATAGAAATTCACAAATTATTATGTTTAAAAATAAAAATTTAATTGTCTCTCTATTACTTTTATACAAGTGAATTTTTTATGGATAATTTGATAAAAATTGATAATGTGAGAAAACTTAATATTTATTTTTTTGAATAATAGTAAACTGAATTTTGATACACGATTTTTTAAAATAATATTTAATTATATTAATATTAATTTAAAAGTTTTAAAAAAATATTTATGATCTTAATAGTTATTAGAAGAGAGAAATGTTAATTTATTTAAGTAATGAAATATTCAATTACTGAAATATATAGATATCATCACTTCCGTTTATGGAGAAAAGATTAAAAAGATGTCTTTATCTAATTAAGAGAGTGAAGCCAGCATTTCACATGATTTAATTGTAAATATTTACGTACTTTCTAACTTTAAGACACAAACTTTTAATATTTTTTTTTTGGTTTACAAGGCAATTTTAAAAGAGTGTTATCCGAATTCATAATGATATACTCGTTTTTTTTAATACAAATATATCATTTATGTAAGATATGTGTGTAAATATTTTAAAATAATTAGATATTTAAAAAAATATATATCTTTTATGAATATTTGTACTTATCTCTTCACCTCACTTGATCATGTGGACAAGAAACATGATAAAATTATTCATCTGTGCTACTTACAAGAATCTGCCATGTCAAAAACTGCATTCTACAAGATCATGATATTATGCAACGTAGTTTGTGTAAGATCATACGTCTGTCCAAGCATTAAATGTCAGGAACATGGTTGTTGTAACTATTTTTGTACAATCAAAACATCCCAACAAATCAAATCAAATCAAATTATTAGTCTTAACTCTTAAGCTTTAATGCAGAAGAAGTGTGACACCTAAAATGTGGAGCTAAGTATTAAAAAATTATTATTGAAGACTATAAGGTACAATAAGAAAATGAAGTTAAAGTAAGCTTAAAGTGAGGATCATGTGGTGCCCATGCTGCTTACTCTAAAGTAAATTCCATGTGAAGTCGACATAATTGATTATTGTAGCCAAATCCCAAAGTTTGGACCGTTGGATGAAGAAAAGTTGGCAAAATAGGACCTGCAGGCTAGGCAGATCTGAATCATTTCTCATTCAGACAAATCCTAGCTTTGTTTTGATGTGTTGATGTGAACTTGGCACGAGTAACAGAAGTTGTACTTGCATTACTTTATATTTTTCTTAATTAATTGATTATCTAACATATTTAGTCGACATCTTTTTTTCCAAAACCACATGTATCCGGCTCATTTTTTCTGCATGGGCTTTGATAATTTATTTTACCAAAACACGAGAATGTTCACATATTTATAAAAGTATGGGAATTTCAATTAAACTCGCCATTGATTAAAGTTTCTCCGGAAAACAATAAAAAAATATTAAACTCGCCATTGTTTATGGTGAGTTTATTGGATAAATAACAAAAAAAAAATATTAATGGTAAATTTATCAAAATAAACGTTTGCCCACATTTGTTGAATGTGGTCAAATATATCTAAAATGTATATTTGCTTCTTTCATTCACATAAAGCTATAAAAACAAAAAAGTAATAAACAAAAGGTAAACATATCATATCTCACAGCGAGTTCAAATATATATACAACAAAATCTCATACTTTGATATTTATTGACATATGTTGACATAAAGGCATAAAGAATTAAATTTTTTCAAATATATTTCTACCAAAAGAAATTCTATTCAAATCGAGTAAGATCAATGAGACAACCAAACTCTACCTCTCGAGCTTTAATGGAATTGCATACACACAGCTCAAATCTAAAACCTCTACTCAAACTAAAATAGCTTTTGTCAATTGATTTATGCACTTGTGAGTATTTTGTCAACATATTTAAGTATACTTAACAATTATTTAACCTGTTTTAACAATCACTTTTAGTAATTAAGTTTCTTTTTATGTGAAAAAAAAGAGCCTAAACTATAGATAACATGAAATCATGAGGGAGCAAGTCACGAGTTATGGCGTGTGTTAATATTACAGCTCCCGTTTGGTATGGCGCTTTCAGTGCGGAATTTCAGTGACTAATCAAAGATATTGAAACTCACGTATCGAACCTCGTCAACTCTTTGGCTCTTAAAATAATTTTTGATAAACAAAATGTCAAGTGAAAAAACCTAAACCCTTGGGACTTAGAGTGATAAATGAAATGGCTCTCTTAGAATTCAAGCCCTAGCCCTTTAGGTAAGTTTGTCCAAAACTCAATCCACTTTGGTTGAGCTAATATCCATATCACCAACATAGTAATGCATATTCACCTTACTTCCTTTTCTTTCTTCTTTGAGATTTTTTATATGTGCTATATCCATTGGTATAATCATTACATAAAATATGCACATTTTGTTTTAAAAGCGTCACTGGTAAATATGCACATTTTTTTTTTATTTGTCAATTACACTAGTAAGCAATTCTCAAAAGTCAAGAACTTAAATCATAACTATAAAAGAGGCAACCTGTGCTAGATGTTCCCACCAGATGAGGTATGGAAAATGTATATATACGCAACTTTACCTTCACTTTGTAAAAAAACTATTTACAAGATTTGAACTTATGACCTTTAGATCACAAGGCAACACCTTATCATTGCTTCGAAGTTCACCCTTTTAAATCATAAATAGAGATAATTATATTTATTAATTGAGTTATTCTACAACAAAATATTTAAAATATTATTACTGCTTTACTAATTTTGTTTCACTCTCTTGTTTAAACTAGATGAAGAAAAAAATGATGGGAAAAGCAGCAAAGGGCCTAAACCATCAACCCATGTCAAAAACTCATGATTATCCCACTTTATCACCATCAAATATGATAGTAGTCCCTACTAACCTCATTTATCCATCACATCCAATAAAAATAAAATAAATTTCTTAATAAACACTCATTTTTAGACTGTTAAAATAATACTACCTTATTAAAAAACAAGTAAAAACAAGATGAAAAATGTTTGGTAAACATGTTTTAACAACAATCTTACGCCTTAAAATATGACACAAATAATATTGTGGGCCTTAGGAGGAAAGAGGCCATAATGTTGTTTGTGCTATACTGTAAGGTGGGTTAGAGGTGACTAAATTTTACTGCAACTTGAAAATTAATTTATAAGACTCAACAGGGAACTTCTCAAAATTCTCTGTAACCACAAGTCCAATCAGTTTTACCACTGGCACAAAAAAGAGAAATATTATTTAAACATAATTTCTTGGATACTGTGTAGATATACTCCCATCCAACATTTGGTGGGGTTTGGAAATCATTTGGCTTGGATCTCTGACTCCCTCAAATAGTGGATGAAAATGTGTTTACACGGTGTCCAAGCTATGATTACATCCTCAGCATGGTAGCACTCATTAGTAGTGCAATTGAATTATCCTATGCAAGAGAATCTTTGAGGTCCTTGTAAGACTGAATTGTATCTGAGGGTGATGCAGTCTGCATTCTTCAGTGATGATATATATATAATAAGCATTGAAGAAACCTTATGCCATTGACAATGTTATAAAGTACCAGCATCTGTAACTAATAAAAAGTATCTGCATCAATGCATAAAACTAGTTTGTATCAGCAGCTTCTCTGTTGCAATATCATAGACAGTAGGAAATACTTATATGGCATGAAACAGATGGTACCTAAGTGTAGCAAAGGCTTTACATGGTTGTCTAAAATTCAAGGAAGACACTATCAATTGTCTTGAGTTTTTCCACCTCATCCTCACTGGCAATTCCAGGGTCAACATAACACAACTGAAAAAAGAACAAGATGATCAAGCCTCATCATTTAATTTGGTGCAAGGGAATTTCCTTTTTTTTTTTGGGGGGGGGTTAAAAGAAGCAAAACCTGGTATTGTGGCTTCCGCAGTGTGTGAGTTCCTCTTTTTATGAGCCTCTGCCATCCAGCTTTCTTCCTAAGTGATCCTTCTAGAGCAGCCGTTTTCTACAATAACAAGTGACAACTATTATAAGGAAGCCAAAGTTACTACTTACTGCACAACATGCTTGTTCAAGAATACTTCTTTTAAGAACAAACTACAACACATACACACAAAAACAAACACATGAGATCACAGAGAACTGAGAGAAGTAGGCAGAAAAAAATATTAAACCCTACATCTAATTTTTAAGAAACATTATTTATAGAGCACAAACCAGTCCAAAGAAAAACACTCATCAAATGAAACTATAGGAAAGTAAGGATTATAATGTGGGTTGCAATTAAAATTGGTTAAGCTCTGTACTTTGATCTGGGTTTCAATCATACAAGAAAAAGTCATGATGTGCAAATACTCAAAGCCAAGTAACTAATAACCCAGAAAATACGTATTAATGACCAAAGATGAAGCAGGGCACAAGATATATTACTTCAGCAGGATCCAAAATTAGGAGATTATATTGCAGGATTCCTGTCCGTTGACGTTTGACTTGAATTCCAACTATTGTTCTTGAATGTCCATCATGTTGAAAGTACAATGGTCTGTCCAAGAAAGCTTTCAAAACTTTTAAAAACCATAAGAAACACACTCTTTTGTTTGGTTAGCACATGAGTATCTAAAATGAAGCTCACTTACGTTTTCTCACTGACAATAACATGCCGGTGGCCAAATTGGATTGAACTTTCATTAGAAAAGTAATTCCACACAAAGTCCATGAGAACTTGATGACCCTTACTTTTGTTTGCATTATTGTTTACCACATTATTCCTACCACTTTCATTATCCACAGTGTCATCAGGCCCAGTAGAAGAAGAACATGATTTCTCATCCTGGCTACAACTTGCTTTAGAAGCATCATGAGACAGATATGTATCCATTGGTCCACAAATATAAAGTGCTTTTGGCTTCCTTCCCATTCTCACTAGCTGCTGAGCCCCAACACTTGAACCTGGGACAGATAGATATAATGATTCTGATTCCTTAGGACCAAAGTCCACTACTCTAGCCCGGAGACCAAACGAACGCAAAAGGGCAGCACACTCAGTGGTTCCTATCCATTTTTCCATGCCATAAACAGCATGACTGAATTGATCAGCACCAGGAGCATCAAAACCTCTTTCCCAGGCAATCTCAAGCCATCTTTGGAGTGAAGGTATATCAGGAACAAACCCCGAGCCACCAAACAAAACTTCTCTTGCTTCTGGCCTTTGTGCCAGCAAGTGCGAGCTGAGAATTTGAATGTTACGCCAACCACAACCCCATCCAACATCCTCAGACTCAAGGCTCTGGAAGTGATCAACATAACCTGACAAAATGGCTCTTGAGTCTTCAGCCTCAGACTCCAGACAGTTTCTCAACATAGCCATCAAACCTTCTTCAACCTTGTAAAACTCGCTCCTCCTCTGTAAATCAACCAAGCAAGAGATCTTTTCATCCAATCTCCACTCTTCATCATCTCTACCGCTCCCACCACCATCACACTTGTTAGAATCTCCACAAATTCTATCAAAATGCAAGCCACTAACTGCTTGCTCACTCTGCAGATCATGGCATTGATACAACACAAGATTCAGATTGAGAAAAGGAGCACAAGTTTAGAATGTGAAAGCATGCAATTCAACACAATGGGGCGCATTCAAGGGAAAAGAAAAGACAATCATTAAGGCATTCTCGGTTGTATGCTGTTTTATGTTTCCATTTCCTATTATATGTATTCAATAAAATGTTATTGAATGGAGGAAGAATTGTTTTAACTCACATGTACATCAATCAACCAAATGAAAAGGGATCCATTGACACTGGTATATGACTTGGCACACTTACACCATTCAATAACATTTTATATAACATACAAAAACAATAACATTTTATATAATTCTTATCAATCTAACCATTAAATTATATTATACCTATATGTCAAATTTTAAGAAAATTAGACATCAATAAGAATATGATCAAATAATTCTTATTTGATTTTGATGTATATAAATAACGTATTAAACAATTTCAAATTGATGTGAAATTTTCCAGACAAGATCTATAACAAATGAACTTTCAACTCAATAATAGTTTGTCAGAAAAAAATAAAATAAAATAAAGCCTGATTCAATGGTGTAAGAGTTGTTTTAACTTGTACTGATGCAAGTTGATTCCTTAGCTCACAAATTTCAATCTTATTTAAAGTTTAAATCTTTAAGGGAAAATTCTATAATGATCAATTAAAATAGACTAAATACCTCATACCTATTTTGGTTCCAAAGAAAAGTATCGAAGGACAAATTAGTCCTTCAAGATTTAAAAATCCCCCATTGGTCCTCATCATTCAGAAAAAGAGACTAATTAGTTCATCCATAAAGGTTTGTACATAGTTTTTTTAATTATAAAATTACGTACAGAGAAATCAATTTGTCTGTTTTTTTTAATAGTGAGGGACCAAATAAGGACGTTTAAATCCTAAGAGCCTAATTCACTAGCAGCAACTTCTCACAAACTCACACTGTAAGCTCGTGATGGCTAAAACTCAAGTCCAATTCCACAAAGCGAAACTCTTCCAACACGGGAGAAAGAAAAAAAAAAACAAAGGACTCAAAAAATTTTTTTTTATCCCAGATAAACTGAAGATTTTGTTAAAAAGATAAGAAAGAAAAAAACTTGGTAGTGTGCAGAGTGAGAAAGAGAAAAGAAAAAAGTGGGTACCGGAAGAGAATGGGGCGGTGAATCTGGAGAAAGAGCGAGTTGCTGAGCCAACTCGTAATCAGCGGCGAGTTGGGGATCATCGTCGTCGTCGAAGTGAGTGTTGGCGTGCCTGCACTTTTGCACCAGTCACAACCAAAAAAAAAAATAAAAATGAAAAAGTGTGTGTTTGTTTTGACGTTGAAAATGCCCAAACTAATTTCATATAATTACATTATTAGAGTTCCATTTCAACACGATTCATAATGTAAAACTATATGGGTTTGAGAAAATTAATTAAAAAAAAAATTACGTTATGTTGGACCAATTTGTGAGCCGTGAACCAAACACAACCGAATAAGAAGAGAAGAGACATACCATTGGAGTTGGGAGGATGGAACTGATGAATTGCAGAAAGGGCAAATGGAGGACGAATCCATTGTTTTGTTTAGCGAGAAAGGCGATGGCGGAAAAGAATGCGCCTCTTTGTCCCTCCAGTTTCCGTGTTTAATTATTTGAATTTCGGATGGATGGCCACCAATGATTAAATATACTTTTTTTAATTAATGGTTTTCCCTTTTGTTTGAATTTGATTATTTTCTGGTATTTAATACTAAAAAATATCAAGAGATATAACAATGCTGTAACTTATAATGTTTATTTATATTTAATAATAAAGATTTGGTTATTTGTTTAATTTTGGATTTATACAATCTATTGATTAGTATTAATTTATTCCCATGAAAAAATTAGTATTAATATAAATAGATTAATCATACGTAGCAATTATCATTCATTCTAAAAATATTAGAAAATATAAATACATTTATCTTATACATTAAAAAAATTATGCATAGTAAAAAACTAGATAAAAGAATAGTAGAACCACTTTTTTAAAAGCTAGTGATAGCCGGTCACTTCAATATATATATATATATATATATTTGGTACATTTGCTTGATTTATATAATTTGGTTTATTACGCCCATATCTTTATTAAAATTCAATTGTATTTGAAATAAATAACGCAGCTGGCCGGATTAGCTTGCTTAATTAACATTGATCATGGCATGATAGGTGCTCAAATATAGATAGATATATCTAGTGGATAACTACAAAAACCAGTTAACTTAATTCTGTATTTAAATATCTGTGTTAGTAAATGAGTACAAATTTATATCAGAGTTCATAGATCGCTTAAATCGTGCTTTAACTTTACTGATTAAAAAGCTTATTTCGGCTTTATTGAAGCCAAAAAAACAAAAAATCTGTCTTTCACCTAAATAAATTACCAGAGTCAAAACTGTCGCTGACATTAACTCAACAATACTGCAAATCCAAGTCTCAAATAGGTTTAGGCCAGGAAAGATTAAATTAAAACAAAAAATAAAAATAGAAATGACCATAGTTAAAGGGACCATTAGCCATTGCTTTAGGCTGAAACTTGAAACTTAAAATGCAAAACAGTATTAAATTGAAGATTATAATTACAAATTATAATGCAATAATTTCAAGATATTAATCTATCAGTAGAATCAAATAATCAGAATGACTATCAGAAAGATAAGAAGCACATGTACATTTCAAGCATAGTGTTTGCTGTTACTTGCTGCCATCTTTACAATGATATTCATCAACCCTTCTTCAACTATGATTGTTTATAAAGATTGAGAGCATAGTAGAAATATGTTGGTCATTATAAAAAATAAAAAAAAAAGAAAGAAATAACTTTTGGTGTTCCTAGCCAACATTCAGTCAGGATATGTACACAGATCTACTGGATCATTATCTTTTCCCAAAGGAAGTGTTTGTTATGTTTTAACTGTAATAAGTACCACACTTAACTCTTTAGTCAGCATCAACTCCTCAACTATCTTATGAGCTTGATGAAAAGAGAAACCCCAACATTTCAGCATGCTTAAGCTTCATCCTTGTTCAGGATCCGAGTTCCACTCTTAGAAAGAAGAAGGTCCCTCATTTCTTTGTAACTCCTGAGCTCTTCAAGCGCGTCGGCAGTCTTTCGAGGCATAAAGAATCCAGAAGCAGTGGCAACTCCTCCGTCAAGTTCAGTAGGCTTCAGGGAATGGGACGAATAACAACTCGAGTCTTGGCGCAAAGGAGGCGCCGTCCTTAGCATGTGCACGAGAACGCCGACAGCAGCATCGTGTGATTTTTTGCACTGTGGTTGTGATGCTGAACTGATCTCTGAAGCATTCTTTCCATCCCTATTCAGGCTATTTACAAAGAAAATCACCAAAGAGGAAAAGGAAATGACACAATTAGACAGAATAATACAAATCATGAATCTCTGTAGGAGCATTCTGAAAGGCAGGACAAAATCAAAGATCCAAAGCAGAAGATTAGATGAAAATTGTATGTTAAAACGAAATTCCCAAACCTCTTATAAGGGCTTGAGTTGAGTAGTATTGCCAACCTGCCCATTCTATATAATTTTTTCTTCCAATTAAACATACTAACAAAGAATCTATAAAATGGCCATCAAATAGCAAATTCTAAGGCAATAAGTTATCATTAGTTCCCAAAAGCATCAGTCACTAATTCCACACTCAAAAAATTACTTCAAATGACATGCAATTACATGTTCCTATAGTAAGCTTGCACTCAGCAAGTTGCCAAAGCAGAATTCATGCTACCAGATTTGAGGTGTATCATATGCAAAGCAGAGGCTTAGACTCTCCTCCTAATTCCTAATATATGAAGAAGCTAATGCAACCGAGAGATATAGATGAGCAATGATCAATCATAAATCTTTTATAAGTAAAAAAGCATGACCATTAACCCACAAAAGATTATGTCTAGATCTCATTTAAATCAGATGGTCCCAAAATTGAAAAACTCAGGTAGCTCCATTAAAAGCAAAACAGGCTCTTATCTAATTGACATTAAGCTTAAAATGCTTATGGCTTTAGTTCTATCAAAGTACCTGGGTTGAACATCTGGTGTATCAACATCATCAACATCAAAGGGACATTGAAAGTCACCATCATCCAAGTCATCCTGAAATGATAATCTACTTGAGCTTCTAGAAAATCCAATCCGTGGTGAGTCACTTGAAGATAACAATCCTGAGAACCGCCCTGAATCATCCTTGTTATCTCTGACAATCTATGAAGCAAATAAAATTCTAATCAAACAGCCAAAAATACACTTAATTTGAACTTCGAGAGCATAACTGCACAACCAACTTTACCTTTTGGCCAGCATAATTTCCCACCCCAGGATGTACCTCTCCAATCCTTGAAGCCTCTAATTTCCTGAATGACCTGATTCCAGATGGAGACTCCTGTGATGAAGCATCATTCCTTTTGGGGGATAATGGGGGCAGAGAATTTCTACTATGATCTGAAAGATTAGGAGAGTGTGTTCTACAGCCTTTGCCCATCACTGGATAAGGTATAGTTACAGGGGCTGTTTCTGAACGCATGCGAGTTTGAATTGGAATGCCACTAGTGAAGTATGTAGGTGGTGATGGAGATGGCGAGGGTGAGAATGGAGGAGAAAGTTGATACTCATCATAACTTGTAGACCTGTGCCGATTTGGTACTCGACAGTGGTGAATTCTGATACCATAGTTATCAGTAGGTGGGGATGGGATATCATATGGCTTGGGAGAAGCACGATACACTGGTGGGGATCCAACATACGGCTGGTTTTGCATAAAAGGGCCTGCCTTATGGAAGCCACAAGTCCAGCTATGAGGACGTTCGAGTGGCGCAGAGGATGGAGGTGCTATCCCTCTCAGT
This sequence comes from Dalbergia cultrata, assembly GCA_031216105.1. Taxonomy (NCBI): domain Eukaryota; kingdom Viridiplantae; phylum Streptophyta; class Magnoliopsida; order Fabales; family Fabaceae; genus Dalbergia; species Dalbergia cultrata. Next base: position 41,493,578 of record CM062352.1, read on the forward strand.
GGAAAGGAAGTGGCACCAACACCCTTTTCTGAGGAAGGGAAAGACCTCAAAGGATCAGTAAGGGGGCTTCCAACATAATCAGTAATTATTTTTGCTGGCAATGATGGTGAACACTCGAGGTTGAAGTCAGATAGCACAGAACGGTAGGTCACAGATATACAAAGGCGGCCTGGAATTGCCTCAACAGGAGTGAAACTATATTCTTCCAGCAGTCCCCCCTCTGCCCGAGAGAATGGCTCTCTAAAGGAAGAGACCTTGTAAACAATATCAAAATTACATGTATGACTCGATGTACTAAGCTGTCTAAATATCTTGTAAGCCGGAAGAAGCCTCATTTGAGAACAAAGAGCGCGAAACAATACTATCGACTTCTTGTATGTCTTCTTATAAGAGCCAGTGATGTCACCACCAGTTTGAGGAGCCATCACTCGGGGACACTCATACTGAACAACCCACCTCTCTATAACTGTCTCAACAGAAGAACCACTCTCCTCATGAACTAGTATAATGTCAATTATCATCGGATCCATCAAGTTTCTGTGCCAGAAGCTCAAGTTATCCAGAGCAGACGGCCGATCACCTAACGCCAAGTTAAACCATTTGTCACTCCTCTTCACACGAGACCCCATTTGCAGGTCCCCGCTCCTATCATGTTGGCGCATCGAAGGTACCCTCGAGTCCAATATGACATGTAAGGTCTTCAAAAGGAACTGATGAACAATTTGTTCCAATTTGCCCAATTCAGGCTGCATATTAGCCTGCAAATCCATCCTACACCCCAATGGATTTGAAAAAACAATTGCTAATTAAACTCTCCCTCCACTCAATAACATACTTTTTTTTAAAAATAAAATAAAATAAGATACCCTTTATCCAGAAAAATTCACCCCTTGTCAAACTCGTGCATAAATAAGTAAATAACAGATCAAAATAGCAGTAGTTCAAAGTGTCACCTCTGTGATCACCACTCAATATGCACCCCAAGCAGCATCATCAAGGAAAACCGAAATCATTGATCACTCTGAAGAGGCCCAACAAAAAAAAAATAAAAAAAAATCCATGAGCACATTCATAGAACAACATGGCAACATCATCAAGGAGCGAAATTCACAACTATAATGCAGATTCAAGTATGCCCATTAAAGTTAACAAATAAAAAATGAAAAAATGACAAAAACCAACTATGTACACAGATCATGTGTTATATTTATTAAGTAATCAGCAACAAAAGCAACAAACTGAAACACCAAAAAGTAAAAATTCTTTCAGAAAAAAACAAAAACCACCATCACCAACATCATCATGAAGAGGATCTAAGAAGAAAAAACAAATCTTTTTGACATGGGGTAGTAACTGTGAATCTGAAGAAAAAGGGTGAAAGAGCATAAGAGGGGAAGGTACTCACAAGGGAGAAGAAGCGGAGAAGAAGATGGGTATGGGAGCATTTGAAGAGAATACAAGAGAGGAGAAGAGAGAAGGGGATGGATGGGCCAATCCCATAATATAATTGGCCAATCCGTCTAAAAACAAAGGAGAAGAATGATTAAAAGAAACAGAGAGGTTGCGTAGACAGAAACAAACACTGCCGTAGCGTTCTCTCTTTTTCTTCAACTCCAAATTTATTATTCTCATTAGATTTTCAAGAGATTAAATTTGATGTATTTACAGGTTTACACCATTATTTAATTACATAAATTTTTTAACATAAATTTTAAGACAATAAATAATTTAAATTAAATATTATTATTGATATAATAATATATAATTAAATATTTATATAAAATTATTTTATATTTAAATTAATTCTTATATCATGTTCCTATATTATATACTATAATAAAGTATATACACACGTACGTGTATAAATATTGTATTATTTTAAAAGTTTGTTTTAAATTCTATGCACTGATTGTTAGTCAATAGATTTTTAATAAAATAATAAATCATAATGGAGAATTGTGACAGTGAATAATTATGATTTGTCACTGTAATAAAATTCTATAGACTAATAATAATATATAGAAATTAAATTTTTATTTTAGTCAATCATGTTGATAAATGGAAATGTTTGTTTGGTGGGAAAAGAAAGTGATGGGTATGTTAGCATGAATTGATAAATGTTTAGGGAATTGTAGGCACGAAGTTAGGGTAGGGCTTTTGCTTTCAGGTCTCCTCTGCACCCACCTATGATTGATTGGTGTTTCTCTTTTTCATTTATTTCTCTCTTTTTTCACGTTTCTTGTTTTTTTTTTTTTCTGGATGGGATGGATTCTGGTTGGTGGAGTGATCGTGTACTATGCATTGGTGGCTTTGAATTTGACATGGACTTTGTGCTATAATGTTTCGAGGAAAGAAAAATATGTCAAATTTCATGAATCTCTTCTATTCAACTCTGTATGTGAAACATCCTTTTCTTTGTAGAAAGATATATTTTTAAAAATTAAATGGCATAAATATAAATGAATTATGCTGCTTTTTTTTTGTTTTCTTTGGGTACGATGATGTTGGTGTGAAATTTTGAAATTGTGAATTGGGGATGCCGTCCATTGGAACAGCAGCACAAGGGTATCAATTTATTATTAAAAGCTACAAGTGTCATCCCTTGGTTACTTAATGATATGGAAATGCAATTATGACTTTTTGACTTTCATACCTGTTTGGATAACATTATGCCGTAAGATGTAAATATCACTACGTTCATATTAGGCTCTTTTTGAATTCAAAATTTACCCCTTAAATTTTGATATAAATACACCAGATCATACTTTTAGATTTTCTTTTTAAATCTAAATATAGATATCCTCTATTAATAAATTTATGAGTTAAATTTTGATAATAATAAAAGTATAAAATAGTTTTATATAGCTATTTAATCATATCTTAGTACATCAACAAGATAAGTTTGACATTTACAATATAATTTAGAAGTCATGCACAGGAAATGCACATAAACAAATGTGATTAAATGACCAGTAAAGAAAAACTAGATTGTACCTATATATGCACTGCATAGAAGAATAATATTTGAAAATATCATTACTTTAAAGTTATATAAATTTATTCTTAAATACATATTGGTTAATTAATATGGAATAAAAAAATAATTAAATTAGAAATTTTTTTTAATAGACATCTTTATTATATAATTATCTCTTCTATTTTCAAAATGTACACACCAATGATATTTTAGATAAATTTGGTTAATGAAGTTTTTTTTGTTCAAAGTTTAAGGTAATTTGTATGAAAAATTGATTAGCTACATGTTAAAAGAAATTCTGAAACTAAAGATTAACTGAATAAATCACTTTTAAAATTATAGATAGTAATTTGAAGGTTAAATTAGTGAGAAAATGTAGAAACATAACATTTGAATTTTGATATAAAATATATTTTTATAGCATTGAAAGGAAATTCAATACTTAAAATAAAAAATCACATCCAAAATTATTCTATGTTTGTCTTTATCTCTTTTTGTTAGCCTCTGAATAGTGATTTTCCGTTGGGAGTGTTCTAAGATTAAAAATAATTCATAATCTTTGAAATTGCTTATATTTTTTTATAACATCAAAAAAAATTTATTCGTATGTAATATTAAAAATTTCATATGAATGAACACATAAAGAGAAATATTTGTATTTGATATAATCATATATCAAATTGTATTTGGAACTTATTGTCTTTGGATTCTTAGTATTAAATAAATTCATATTTTCCATAAAAAATTATTTGTGGATATATATTATGTTAAAATTAAAATATAAGTAAATTAGAAGTTATAATAAAGAAATATTTTAAAATAATATCTTTTAAAAATAAATCAAGCAAATACACTCAGTAACAAATATTTTTCAAAAATTATATATCATTAATTAAATAAATTGATCTAAAAGGAAATGAAAATGGAGTTTAATTTTGATACACAATCAGTATAAAAATGTTTTACGTTATCATTCAATCACATTGATCCATTTGCATGACTATTAAGCAATGAATATGAGAATTAATTACTATTATGACGTATGAGATAATACATGATTGGATAACTTTGTAAAATCTTTTGCACTGTACAAAAATGAATTTAAGATAAATATGATGTTAAAAATATTTACTCTATGCATTAAATTGATAAATAGATTAAAATAGACATCAAAATAAGATAAATTAATCACATATTTACAAAAACTTCAATATTTATTTATGATTATTTCTACCAAGCGAACATACATTGTTATATTTAGCAAAAAAGGATATTGATAAGGAAATAGAAAATTATAAAATTATATTTGAAAAAAAATACATTCAATGTAATAATGAATAATAGAATAACATTAACAAATTGTATGAATAAAATGCATAATTAAAAACAAATCATTTACTTTGGAGTTTGCATTCAAACTTTAATCTTTGAAATTGCTTATATTTTCGTATAACGTAAAAAAAAATCATATCTAATATTAAAAAATTAATATGAATGAAAATATAAAGAGAAATATTTGTATTTAGTATAATAATATATCTATATTCGACTAGAGATATAGGTCTAGGACCTAGCCCATATGCTGAGAACTCGGCCAAAGGGACTTACAACTCATCTAGGTGGCACAGTGGCCCCCTAAAGCTTTTCATTCACTTTAGCCTGAGGTACCTCCTAGATTGAGTCCCAAATAGTATAAGATCTCCAATTATTTCGAGGAATATGTCATATCTTCTATATTAATATGGGATATATATATATATATAATTGATACTAAATCTCATGAATATCTCCTTTATTCAAGGAAGATTACCTCCAAATTTATAACAGGGTCATCTCTTGCTATAAAAGAGAGGCTCAACACCCCCTAGTTATCCAATCTCAATGCTTATTATACTCTCAAATCCTCTACACCTTATTCATTCAGATTTGAGCGTTGGAGTGTCTTTGCAGGTACTTCACCCTCATTTGCATGGACTCTGAGGCACCTTTAGCCTTACCTCCACTTTTAAGTAAGAACATTTGTGCCCACTATAGGGCCAGTAAACAAGCATACCTCACAAGCAACACAACATGATGGCCAACTCCACCATTAGTCAAAATGATGATACACATAATGCACTGCCTCCCACTGTTGAAGAGCTTCTTGCCACCATTCGTAAACTACAGGAGGAAAACGATGTATGGCATATGAAATCCACAAGGGAGATCCCAAGACACATGCCATCTGGGCATCTGTGTTTGACACATGGACACACCACCAAATTGGTGTGTTTGTGCTTCTTAGCTATCCACAGACCTCGGAAGATGAATGAACTCTACCAACGAGCAATTGGCTACATCAATGTTAAAGAACTTTGCATCTCCGAGAAAAATAACCATAACAGGGCCCAAGGTAACAAGAAGACCCCAATTAAAAGAATAAGGGAGACTAATCAAAGGGCAAGAAAAGAATATATAAGCTCAAGCACCATGAGTTGAGGTTCAATGCCTATACCACATTCAATGCCCAAGTAAGAACCATCCTAAAAGAAATTTATAATGCTAGACTCTTCAAGGTCCCAAGAGGAAATCCTTGACCTATCTCAGAGGGCATAGAAAAGAATAAGAAGTGCGATTATCACAACGCCTTTGGTCACTTAACTAAAGAATATTACGGACTGAAAACCAAATCAAACAAATCATCTATGAAGGCTACCCCCAAACAATTCATCTAGAAAAATAGGGGCCAATGCTAAGAAAGAAAAGACAACCGTCATCGATCTTCATCTTCTTTCAACAGCGAATCCCCACCCCAACACTTCAAAATTGAGAATAGACGAGACCAATGACCAAGATTCAAGGGATCATCGACCATATCATTGGGGGATTCACCAGAGGTAGAGAAACAAGCTTAATCAGAAAAAAGATCATTTCAAGCTATCATGTCACTAGAGAGCTCATCCCACCCCTTATGACCTAAGACCAAAGGCCCAATAATATCTTTCTCGGATTTTGATTTGAAAGGTATTGATAAAAATTTATATGATCTTGTAGTAATTTCTGTTATTGCCAGCATCTTCCTTGTCAAGAAAGTTCTAGTGGACTAGGGCAGCTCAGCCAAGATCTTATTTTACCTCTCCTTCAAGAGAATGCTTTTTGCTCTGATCTTATTTTACCCCTCTTATCTGAATCCTTTTTGCTCCTTTACAATGGTTACTTATTCGAATTCATAGGGACCCAAGTCAAGGTCCTTACCTACATCTGGTTAAGATGACCTCTGAACTAGATCATCTCACTAAGATAATCGATTGCTAAAACCGATACCATATCATCCTTGGAGGACCTTACCTTAATGCCCTAGGAGCCATCGTCTCAACTGCTCACCTGGCAATGAAGTTCCCTATCTCAGAACTTGACCTAGATGTGAGATCCAAGATCAACCTCAACCAACTGACACTTTACAGCTAATCCAAATCAGAAACCAGATTCATATAAGCAAATTTGCTGGCAAACCTCCTGCCAAGCATACTTCACTTTCCCACATCAATTTTAACCTTTTTGCTTGGACAGTAGACATGTCAGACATCGACCTCGAGGTCATATATCACAGACTTGTGGTCAATCCTAGAGCTCAACTAATCACCCAAAAGAAGAGAACCCTTGGAATTAAAAGACAACAAATCGCCTTCAAGGAAATTAGGTACATGACTTGGCTGGGAAATGTTGTATTGGTGAATAAAAGCTTGGGAAAATGGATAATGTGGGTGGACTTCACCAATCTGAACAAAGCATGCCCCAAAGATTCCTACCCATTGCCTAGTATCATCAAGCTCGTCCATAACCCTTCAAGATGTTAGTAATTTAGCTTAATAGATGCTTACTCTAGGTATAATTAGATCAAGATGCACTCCGAGGATGAAAACAAAACAACTTTCCTCATGCAGTATGCAAAGTTCTATTATAAGGTTATGCATTTTGACCTCAAGAATGCAGGGGCCACATATCATAGGCTTATGAACAACGCTTTTGTAGACCATATTGGCAAGAACCTAGAAGTTTGTGTAGACAATATTGTGGCAAAGACCTTGCCAAGTGAGAACCATACTCATGACCTACTAGAAAAGTGCGCTTTTGGAGTCCACGAAGGAAAATTCCTCAGGTTCATGTTGACCCACCGAGGAATCGAGGCTAATCTAGATAAATATCGAGCTAAAATAGAGATAAGACTCCTAAGCTCAATCATGGAAGTATAAAAACTCATAGGACAGCTTGCCACTTTTTCTTGTTTTCTCTTAAGGTTAGTTGAATGAGCCACTCTATACTTCAAAACAATACGGAAGCAGACAAACTTTGAATGGACCTAAGAATGTGAAACCATATTTACAGGTCTCAAAACATTCTAGACAACTTTACTTGTCCTCACCAAGCCCCAACATGGAAAAACACCATTTCTCTACATTTCCATGACCGAGCATGCTATAAGCTCAGTCTTGGTCACAGAATGAGATATAGAACAATAGTGGATCTACTTTACCAGGAAAATGCTCCAAGGGCTTGAACAGAGGTACCATAAAATTGAAAAGCTTACCTATACCATAGTAATCTTAGCCAGGAAACTCAAGCCCTACTTCTAGAGCCATTATGTCGCAGTTAGAATAGAATAGTTTATAAGATAAATACTATTTAAGCCCAAACTTATATGACAAATGATATCATGATCCGTCGAGCTCTGTAAATTTAGTCTAAAATACTAGTCAAGGGGACCCATCAAAGCCTAGACTTTGACAAATTTTGTTGTCAAGCTCACCCTCGAGTCACCACAAGAACTTGGATCTTTGGACGCTACATGTGGATGAGGCATCCAATGGTAAAGGTAGCAGAGCAAGTATCACCTTAGAGAATAGAGAAGGTATAATCATAAAACAATATCTCCAATTCCAATTCCAAGCATGCAGCTACCAGGCCGAGTATGAGGCCCTAGGTGATCAAGTTCGCCTAAGAGGTTGGCACTTGATGATTACAAGTATAAGCAAATTCTCAACTCATCGTCAGACAAGTCCATGACATTTTTATACTGTCAAAATGTTGATGAGTAGTTTCAAGATATGTGAGATAACACATATTCCTAGGGAGCACAACAAAAAACCAAACATACTTTCTAGGCTCGTTAGCATTGGCAAACCTCAGAACATCAAATCTGTCATACAGATGAAGTTAGACAAAGTGTTGCCTTCAATCTAAGGTGTACAATGCAAAGACCGAGCTCCAAGACTGGCTAACCCTTTTATTCACATACCTTGCCATCAATGCACTCCTCGAATGGACAACTGATACGCAAAAGTTTAGAAGACTATCTAGAGATTATACTTCATATGAGAATAACTCTTCAAACAAGGTTGTTCTCTCCAGCTCCTAAAGTGCCTAGCCCTACCCCTACCCCACAAAATCAATAATGTCATGACTGAGGTGCATGAAGGGGTATGTAGAAATGACATCGGCGGCCGATTGTTCACCGCCAAGATACTCCGAGCTGGTTACTATTAGCCAACCATGAAGACATATTGGACAAACTTGTCGAATGTTCTCTGAAGTCTCCCAAAAGCACTTCAAGCCATTAGATTTCTTAGAAGTCAACTGGGCTTTCCATAGTGGGGAATCGACCTCCTTGATCTTTTCACCCTAGCATCAGGTTAGCTCAAATACCTCATCATGACTATTGACTACTTTACCAAATGGATCAAAGCCAAACCTCTAGGCACCATTGCAACCAAGAGGATCAAAAGGTTTTTCAAGAAAAAGGATAATATGCAAATTTGGTCTCCTCCAAGAACTGATAACTGATAATGGATCTTAATTCACATATAAGAGGTTGAAACAAATTTTTCAATAACTTCCATATCATGCACATATTCGCCTCAATTGAACATTCTCAAACCAGTAGCCTAGCCAAAGCAGCCAATCAGGTGATCCTCACAGTATAAAGCAAAAGGGTTTTGGGTTGAGGAGCTTCTAGAAATGTTATGGGGGTGCCATATTACTACTCAATCATCAACATAAGAAATAGCGTATATGCTTCTCTTTGACAGCGAAGCAATGTTCCCAGTTGAGGTAACCTAACCCAATGTTTGAATGATGACACATACTGAACAAACAAACCTAGAAAATTGAAGAGTAGTGCTAGTTGTCATCAAAGAAGAAGGCAAGCTAACGCCAAATTGGGAAGGACCATTCCAAGTTACCAAAGAAGTCGTCTGAGGTGCCTACAAGATCACCAACTATCTAGCCATGAATTGCAAACGACGTGGAATGTTGTATTCCATATAAGATACTACAGTTATAGGTCAATGCCTAGAATCATACATGATGGATGCACTCTTTTTTCTTTAGTTAGGTTTTCTCCCACTGGGTTTTTACCAAAAAATGTTTAATAGGGAATTATCATTAGTAACTCGAACATATCGGTGGCACCTAGGGTAACAATGATGTAACCTTTACTCTATATTTCAATAATGCAAAAATGTCTTCACCATTTTGTGTCTTTATGCTCTTCATGCAATCAGGCCTTCTTCAACATACAACCAAAGACCAGGCTATCCTGGGGCCTATTTCCCAAGTTGTCCCTAGTAGACAAAAATGTACAAATCAGGCCATCCTCGAGCCAATATCCCAAGTTATCCGTGGCAAGCCAAAACGTGTAGACCAAGCTAATCTCGAGCCTATACCTCGAGCTGTCCCGGGAGCACACCCAAAAGACGGTGTCACAACTCGATCTAGGAGCATAATTAGCACGTGAGAAATTTCATTCCCACGTAAGCCTTGTGACATGTTGATTATTCCTACATACACTTTTTTACATACAAACCACCTATTTTATAAAATCCATAAGTAACCATAATTGGTGTCTCATAATTCAAATTCAAGGTTCATAGATCATAATACAACATATGTAATGTAATATCCCAACTTTCCTCTTATACTAATGAGTGGTTAAAAATATTTACACAAAAATGACCCTTTTCTAAGAAAAAAGGGGCAAACCGATAATTCTGTCGCTAAAGGGTAAAATGGTAATTTTACCACTAAAAGTGTGAATTATAAAGATATAACATCCCAATTATTCCTCTTATGTTAAATATTCATTTTAAATGAATGGTTACAGGTATTTGCGCGAAATGATCTTTTTATGAGAAAAAATGGCGAAATAGTAATTTTGCCACTTAAGGGTAAAATGGGAAAATTATAATATATATATATATCAAGATAAAGTGAAACAAGATATTTCTTGTGAAAAATATCTAATCACATCAATTGGATAATTTTATAAAGTTTATTTTGTGCCAAACGAGCGTTTTTTGCAAAAACGGGCTAAGGCATTTCTGTCTTTTCATAATCATAGACCGGGCCAGCCCATTCTGGTCAAAAATCAAACACAGACTAGATAAGGCTGTTGCATGGCGAGCCAAAGCATGGGAAGAGGAGGGGATAAGGTGGTTGATTTCAATGCTTAGAAAGATGGCATTGCGCCATTCCAAAGCGTAGCAATTACTAAGCCTTGGTTTCCCTTCTATTTAAGCAAGTCATTTTCTCCTTCTTTTCCCCACTTATGGCTGAAGCTTTCTCCCCCTCCCTACACTCTCACTTGTTTTCTTTTTTCACCGAAAATACACTCTCATGGAAAGCTCCCAAGTGGTAGTCTACAAGGAGTTGCAAAAAGCTCCTTTGTTCGATTCAACGGCCACAACTTGTTCATCCTTTTTAGTCTTCAATTGAAGTAGGGAATTTATATTTGTTAATTTTATTTGTGGTTTGTCATGAATTGTTCTAGTCTTTCCATGGCTACGAACAACTCATTGGTCCCGAAATCGGGTTAAGAACGTCATAGCCCTCTCCATGGTTATGGATGTCTTTCCTAGTAAACCCGATGAATGAAGAAACCCTCCTCTCTCCAAGGGTGTGATTGAATGAGAATACCAAAGAAATCTATGAGGTCTCTCAAAATGGGTTCATATCACTTTTAAGTAATACAGGGGGTGTTTGTTCGGAGGAAACACTCAAAAGTGTTCTAATTTGCATTCCTATGAAAACTTGATTCCAAAGCATTTCTTTATATATATATATATATATAACTTGATGTTGTGTTCTTGAAAGTTTCTAAAGGAGAAAAACATGAAAGAAATCTAATTTAAATAAAATCATAAAACTTATATGTAAATCTCTAATTTTCGGAATAACTAATCAATCTAGACAGTCTTCAATAAAAATATCATTTCTCATTCTACAAACCTCCGATTAAGCCCATTCCAATTTTGTATGAAATCTAAGACATAGAGACACATCCCTGTTTTTATTTGGTAAAATTTGGCTTCCTAAAAAATTCATGAAAAATATTAGAAGAGACCTGATCTTCTGGTGTTTGAGATATGGGCAACATGGAGTGAAAACTCTAAAATTCGAGTTATACAACTCGGATTTGAGTGAAACAAATTTTAAATGAAAGCTACACATAGGAATAGTATTCTGTAAATTTTCATAGCTAAACACCTTCTATTTTTGTATCAGCAATTTTCGTAAGTTGCTACACCCTCAGTGGGGCACGCAACCAAACAGCTTCTGTTTATAAATTTTTATAAAATTTTGTAGTTATCGGGTTTAACTCATTTTTAGTTTCTTGGAAAGCTTGATAAATCAAAGTCATTCTCATAAAATATTAACTTAAACTTCCAAGTATAAAGATTACAGTAGAATTTCTTATAATAAATGTCTAATATGTGAAGAACTAAAAAAGTTAAAAGATGCTTAATTTTTAAGAATAATGTGCTAAAATATTTTAACAACGTTCCTAAGCTTTAAGGATTAAAAGAAGGTTAGAATACAATATCATCATGGTAAAGAATTACGAGAATATTATATGCACAATAATAAGAACGATAAACAAGTCTTATGACTCTATCATACAAATTTATAAAATAACTCACACTTGAATGGAAATCCAAGGCTGTAAGGAGATGTTATTATAGATAGAATTGTTATTCTGTGATATTGTATATTGTTTAAGTTTCTATTGATATATCATGCTGTGTGTAATCATATCGCTATCTTGAGATGCAAATTCATGCATGTGATGATTATTCTTAACATTACTTGCATTAAGAAGGTAAAGAAAAGAAACTAATAAATAGTGTCATATTTTTACCCCTCACCCCAGGGCCGCAACGGCTGTCGGTTTGAGTTCAATACCATAAGTTTAAGGAGGGAGGACCACTGCGGGTTTCTAAGTTAAGATCGGAGGTTGATGTCAAAGATCACATATGACACTAAGTAATCAAGAAATAAGATTGGAAGTTGATGCCAAAGATCAAAGTCAAGGCATGTTATATTGTGTGATCACCAATTAAATAACTCATGATGCATGGATACACAAATCATGGCATGCTAGTTGAAGAAGAAACTTATCAATAGAAGATACACCTTACCTTATGAATAAAATGAACATAAATCATGGCATGCTAGTTGAAGAAGAGCTTATCAATAGAAGATACACCTTACCCTATGAATGAAAGGTGTACACATATCATGGCATGCTCATAGAAGAAGCATGTAAAAAAAGGAACCACCTCAGCTAATAAAAGAATTTTGAAAATTAAAAGTGAAGACGATGACACCCATGCATTTCTCTATTGAGAAATATTAGGACCTATTTGCTTTGCATTTTCCAGTTTTCAGTTTTCAGTTTTTGTGAAGGAAAAACTGAAAATTAGAAAATGCAAAACAAACAGGCCCTTGTATTTCTCATTCATTCTTTATTTCCGTATCGCCTTTAGATAGAGAACAGGAAGAGGGAGTAGTTGGAGGCCTGAAGCCATAGATACAACCGATGGAAGCAACTATGTTTTGGAATGTTATACTTTATGTCGAAGATGAATCTATTTATTTTGCTTATATGAATTGCCATGTTTAAGGATAGTTATGGGAATATTCTTCCTATCTTAATTTATATTGATGTTATGATAAATCACCTTTTTTTTTAGTTATGATATTTCAGGTATTAATATTTTTATAGCACATGGGACATGCTATGTATTGTTTCGACATTTTACACTATATTAACGATATCGCATATAATATATCGTTTCCCCTATCGATCGAATCTTGCAAGGCTCGCATTTTTGTAAGTTCTTTATACAGGTATACACATATGATTGATTCTTAGCAAATTAATTTAAAAATTTTGAATTTTCCACAAAGCTAAAAAGTAACAAACTAATAGAATCCAAATGAAAACTTAAGCGTACATTGAAGCTACTAGGGTGTTACATATAATATAAGTTTGCTCTAGTTAAAAACAACCATGACACTAATACAAATGACTCATAGGGAACAAAATGCAAAACATGCTCTATATCCAGATCCTGCCTGCATTGTACTGGAACACTCTAAACAAAATAAGAATGTTTCACACAAGTGAAGCTTACCAACTAAACTTTACTGCTGCTGAGAAAAAAGAGATTGTGAGGAACTTGCAGCAGCTAGTGTATCTGCAACAGAGGAAAAGAGGAAAAGGGTGAGCTTTTAGCCAAAACTCAGTGAGTAAGCTTGTCACGACCCGATTTGGACATGTGATCAGCGCGTGAGAAATCCTATTCCCACGTAAGCCTTGTGACATGGATTTCTCTATATGCACATTTAATGGTAAACTTATTTCAAACAAACTTCATTTTCTACATAGAAATCACATGTCCTTCAAATTCAAAATAATAAAAATTATCAAAATCATCAAATCTAAATTTTTATAATATGTCTCTAAGGTCTAAAGTCATAACACAACATATAATTATAAGTTGCTCTATTTCAAAATGTCCATGAAACTAATCCAATTAAGTCCTTAAATACAAAACATGAATATACTATCATAATATGCAAAATGCAAAACATAATCTAACATCTAGGATCCTGCCTACATTGTATTGGAGCACTCTAAATAAAATGAGAATGTTTCAAACAAGTGAAGCTTACCAGCTAAACTCGAATGCTACTGGGACATTGATGGCTAGGAGGGGCCACAGCCACTTCTGTATCTGTAAATGAAAGGAAGAGAAAAAGGGTGAACTTTTGTGCAAAAACTTAGTGAGTGAGCCTTTACCTGAAACCCCATTTCATAGGACACTAAGAAAATAGTACTTTTATGCTACTTTTATGCTAGAAATCATAAATCATATAAGCTTATAGTGTCATAGTTAGAGGAACAGTAATGTCTATCAATCATGGTATAATTATGTCTCTCCTCTGATATGTGATTATGTCTATTAATCATGATATAATCATAGCTCTGTTTTGATATGTGGTTCTTAAAGAACCAAGTTTGGATATCTAAATAGGTTACATTCTCTGCTATGATTTGTGAGATTGTCCCTTAGCAACAATTTGGTACCAAGGTTAACGATCAATTCTAGCCGTTAATTCATTGGCTGTTTCTCTGTAGCTACCATCTAAACTAACCAAATAAATCCATGTAAACATGAAAACCTTTAAAACTTTTTTATTCTCTGTGAGTTCTGAATCTATCCGATTCTAATAGTCTGACCTTAGTATAACTGTGGCTATGAAATCATGCCCAAGGGATCATCCTTTGTAGACATTTGTGATTTCATATCTCCACAAAGTGTGTAGCCGTCAACTGTTTTGAATTTCAGAAAGATCCAAGCTTTAAGCCCTTTTACTTGATTATCTAAATCATATTTCAAACTGTCAAGCTTTTCATAAACTAGGAAAACTCACTATCATATTTTGAAATAAGAGGGTTTAAAACCATATTTCCAATCTTTTTCTCTAAATTTCATATTTGGTTATAAAACTATATCATATACATAAACCAGTTCCAAAATCAATTGACACAATCATAAACGTCTCTAACAATTACATATATAATCAATTATGTCTAAAATCAATTCAACATGATGGTCCCATGAGTTTTATCAAAAATAAGTTTCATGCTCTAAAACCATAAGGTCTAAAGTATACAAACCAACAGTAACTTGAAATTCTTATACAATAAGCTCAAAAATCAACCCATGGAACATATTTTCATGAAAATAACTCTAATGTATAACATAGAGATCACGGATGTGAACTCACTCACTTGGAGTGGTGGAATACATAGGAACCGCGACTGAAAAGGCACACAAAGCTGTGCATGACAAGTCGACTCATTGTTGCTTAGCACAGAATCCTTTGCTCACACATCTTGCTCATGGCACATCAGCACTAGATACTCGACCACAACCAAGATTAGGGGCCTATATACTGAACTAGAAATATGGGTTGAAGACCTCGGGTTATACATAGAGAAATTGGTTTAAGGGTCCTACAGCTCACCTATATGGCATAATGACACCCTATAGCTTCTATATATAAAACATAAACCAAAATTGAAACTGCAACCACGTACCAAACCCTTTTTTTAAGGGACTTTAATAAAATAAACCCAATTCAAGGCAAACAAGGCCTAATAATCATTAATGCATCACTAGTTCATTATATAAATCTTTGATCACAATCTACATTTCAAATTCATACTTAAACTCTGAAAACATATATGGGGATACATAAATTTTAATAGTAACTACAATATCTCAAAATATATGTGTGACTTGGATCTTGCCTACAACACTGTTGGAGCATTCTAACTTTACCAAAACTCTAAACTAAGCCTTACTCTAAAGTAAGACTCATAACTGAGAACAACTGCATTAACTGAAATGGTGACAAATGGTATATGTATTAGCAACTATGAGAGGAAAGGGAGAGGGCGAGTCAACAGACTCAGTGAGTGAGCTCTCATCTGTGAACACCCAATTTTGTCCCCTCCATAAAACAAAAGAACAAAAATTGACATTTTTTTTTCATTTTAACCCATTCAATAACCCAAGTCCAGTTCAAGCCATGTTTCAGGTCGATTTACTATTATGTTACATTTCGGTCTATGTGCATCATAATGTAAAAAAAAAAAAAAAATCATTCTTGCCCACCCAGCTTCAAATAATAGAAAGCCAAAAAAAAAAAATGAGGAAAAAAGAAGAGCTGTGTTAGTCTTTTATTTGCTTGGTTCGTAACTTACAATCAAAATAACAATAATATGGCCAGCCCATTTCTTCTTTTGAGTCAAAATGGTGTAACCAACAACCCATTCTTCAATCAAAAAGCAAAGAAAAGTGACAGGAGTGGTGACACAATGATGGTGTTCTCCTCTATTGATTGCAAAGTGATAAAATTCTTTCGGTGTTCCTCTCCCCACCGCTCACGAGATTGAATTTTCTTTTATTATATACAAAGGATGAGCTAGAAACTATAGGGGGCCAACCTGTCAAATGGGGTCAATAATGATTTTTTCGGTCAACAGAGAAACAACCATATATATCAGTAGAAGGAAAGGAAGTAAGGGGGGGTCTTTTGATTCTTCTAACAAAAAAGGAAGAGAGAGTGACAATAGAGAGTGATAAGGGAGGAGGAGCGAGCTTGTGTTTTAGCTCAAAGAGGAATTCTACAAGGACTTGTCTTCAGTGTAGTGCAGGTGCATTTGAACTTGTGGAATGCTTGTTTGTATTTGTGGGATTTCATTTTGAGCTCAACGTAACTAGTATTAAGTCATGAGATCTTTCTTTCTCCTTATTCTTTGCACAGCACTAAGTTTATAAGTAAATGAGTGAGGTACTTTTCTTTGTTAGAATCATGAGAACCATTCCTTTCCTTTGTTTTATTTTATTATTATTATTATTATTTTATTTTATGTTGCTTTATTTGTTTCTTTATTTTGCCTACCAGTTTGTGTTTCTAGACCACTCACCCACAAAAGACCATGAACCCCAAGTAGTGGAATTTTTAATATTTCTGTCTTTTAGCAAAGAAGTCTAAGCAATATTGAAATGCAAATCCCCTTGTTAGAGATGTCACGTGAATGTCTTATTTACTTTTATTTTAATTTTTCTTTTCTTTTATTTTATTGATTTTTGTCTATCAGGTTGACTTATTAGAAAGTTGGGTATCTGTTTGGGTTATGTTTTCCTCTTCCTTACTAAAAATAACAAGCTATGGTTTGTGTACTTCAAATCCACTCAATGGTTCCTGGATCGAGACCCACGTGCATAATTTCTTGGCAGAATCATAAGAAGTTGTGGTCTTTTTTGGTTTCTTTAACTTTTAGTGAATTGTGTTTATTTATGTGTGAGGTCTGTTTGTTAGTTTGTTAATTAAGCTTGGGCTAGATTAGTAATTGGGCTTGATATTTTGGGACAGTTTTAAACCAAAAATAATTGATGAGGATGTGGATTGTTTGATTTTTTTTTTTTTTGTATTAGAGTTTAGATCCATTTATTAGATCTTTATGTTAATTTTTGTCATAATCTGGTTTGGGGTCTAATTTATGTTGGGGTCATCATAGTTAGTTTTGTTTTTTTTTAATCAGGATTTTGATTTTTTTTAAATATCTAAAACATATATAAATAAAATAAATAAAAATAACAAAAATCTTAAAAATATTTTTTAATCCATGCAACAACTTGTGATGTTGATGTATGAATTATCATCCTCAAGTTTCACAAGAGTGTAAGGGTTTATTGTATAGTTTATACTGTCCTAAATCCTGTGCAAGAGTGGATTTTAATTTCTTTCATAAAAATCATTTCAAAAATCAAAATTAATCAACACATTTTATTTCTCTTTTAATTAAAATCAATCAACACACAAATATTTTTACAGAACGACGTGGTTTTGAGTTTCTCATTGCACCAGAGGATACGTCGGCGTAGCTTACAACTATCAAACCAAAATTAATTTTTATTGAAATATATTTTTTTATTAAATTTCCCTTTGACTTACTTATTTTATTTTATTCAGTTTATTTTGTTTCATTTCATTTTCTTCACATAATTATGTCTTAACTTTATTTTTTTAAATATAATTATCAGTTTTAAATATAATTACTAATTTTAATTTTATCTCTATTTTTTGTAAATATTTAATTATTGTTTTTATCTTTATTTTTGTAGGTATAATTACTAATTCCAGCTTTATTTTTACAAATATATAATTACATTTTGGGAAAAATAAATATTTTAAAGTTATAATTAATTTGCATAATAAACTCTATGGTAACCGTATTTATACGGATGTATTAGAGGTGCAGTGGGATTAAGTTTCCACCATTCTCTAATTATAATCAGACTCCCGGACTCAAAACTCTTAAAAGACCAGTTTGCAAACTAAAAGGTTTCCCAATTTTAACCAGAATTAAAGTTGGTGGCGACTCCTAATTCATTTTCAAATCAACCATGTTGTCATTTGTGTTGCGACGCCCTCTGGGTATGTTGTGACATCATCCATATGGGATAACTAAGGAATATACAATATATAATATACATGCAGCAATCATAAACTATTTGATATTCATATGCATAACTATATAGAAGAGATATCTCTGTGTTTATAAACGTATAGAAAAACATCTTTAAATTCTTACTCTTACGAAAAATCATCTTCCATACATATACATAAAAAATCTTAAATCAAATATTCTCTGAAAAAGTATAAGTAATTCCTAAAATCATAATAGCAATCGTTAACTCACTATTTGTTTCTTTATACCTACCGTCTAGTCTTTAAATCATAGACTAATTATTTCTCTAAAACTCTGTTATGGGCTCTTTTTTGGGTTTAAGACTCTTATCATATAATTACTCTACTCTTGAAATCCCAAAATCTCTAATATGTATAAAATCATTTAAATATGAAACTCTTAAAACTCGAAAAGCTCTAGACTTATATAACTCTAACAATCTGACTTTAACATAACTGTGATTGTGTAATCATGCCCTAGGGATCACTTGTTTGCAGGCATTCCAATTTCAAGTCCACAGAATATGTATCTGACAATTGCTAGCTATGAATCATACTGAATTCCCCACTTCTGAGTATCATAATAACTAGATTTCTAAAATCTCATTTCTTATGCTAACATCTTTTCATAACTTAATAATTCTAATATCATACTTTGAAATGGCAAGGTTCTCAATCATAAAACTTTGACATTACAATAGCGTCTTTATTCATGAAACTAGGTCATACTCTGTTTGATATTCTTGCCATAAATCTCTTAGACTTGCACATAAAACATTTCCATAACATACAACATGTCAATCATGGTCTCATGGTTTTCTATTACATTTTCATGCTATATTCAAAATCATTCTCTTTGCTATAACTCACAAATCATACATATATTCATACTTTCATCTCTAAAATCATATTTAGCAAACATTATGCACAAAACATACTTGTAATGACTAAAGATAAGGCCATGAGTTTGAATCTACTCACCGTTTAGAGCCAGAAGTATGTGGGCACCACCAACTTGACTTGAGAGCTTGGAATGACACTAACAACTGTCTTAGAACAACATAGACTCATGATCAAACCCTAAACACCTCTAGATAACTCTAGAACAACTCTAACAACCTTGGGGGAGTACCCTAACTTGACCATAATGGGAGAAACAACAAAGTCCAAACCATGGAATATGAAAATGAGAGGAAGAAGATGACAATAACCAATATAAACCTTTACTTTTGATCTTGGAGGATGAAGATTTGGGATTAGATTGAGAGAAGGGAGTGTAAGAGAGTGGAGAAGGGTTTGAAGGAAGAGGGTTTCAGTATGGGTGAGATAGAGCTCGAGTTGGGGTGTTTTATAAGGGTTGGCATTTCACTTACTCAAAACTGCATCGCTTTGTACTGTGTTGACATCGGGCCCGCTTGTTTTAGCAAGCCTTCTGGTTCACCTGCTTGCTACAGCAAGCTTTTCTCGTTGTAGCAAGGCTGTTCTGCAGAATTCTACAGCAACAACACCCAAGCTACATCCTTGGCCTTTTACGGATCTGGGGCCTTCCCAGCAACATAGGTGGGCCCTGATGAACTTTAAGGCTGTACGAAACTTGTTTACTGTCACGTGTACACCAGATATTATATATTCCCTCCTTAAAAGAGACTTGGTCCCCAAATCTGAACTTGCATAACTAAAAGAATAAAGAGGTGGAATACTTAACCCACATGGGTTTCAAGGATAAGCATGAATGCTCGGAACACTCTGACATGATACCTTGGCTATCTTAGTTTATACTTTGGGAGACAGTGCCCTCTTGAAGACCATTGATCCGTTGCTCTAGTTGAGAATGCCAATTGTCCCACCTAGGGTGGCTTTGCCTCCAAGGGTAGCCCTTTCCCATCGAGGCAACAACGACTCCTCTAATAACCTTTACACTAGGCGGCTCCACCCTTTAGGCAAACCTTTTCCACGATGCAAGTCCTAGATAAACAAATACTCTTTGTTGCCTCGTGCACGCGTAAGCTCTCAGAGATAGGGCTAAATGTCACTTTCATTATTGCTTTGGTTCTTTTTCTCTTGTGTTTGACATCAACTGATACTACAGGGACTTATAGTCCTTGGTTTCTAAACTCCTTGACTCTCTTCGTGAGAATTATTCTAAACGTTTAGGTGCCTATACCTATAGCGAGCATATGTGCAACACATCAATCACACACATATCATACAGATCAATCAAACAATCATAGCCTGCTCTAAGATCCCTGGAAGATCCTATCATGAAAATATGTGTTAACCAAGCTTCTTGCCTCGAGACTTCCTAATCCTTAACCAAACTTCCTCAAGCATAAAAGCATGCAATCAAAGCATCCAATAATATTCACACATAATACAAGTTCATGCAATAGAGGTAAACAACATGCTTCTTGCCAATTAACTTCTTACTATGGTGTTACCAAGTTGCAACTTAATGTGATAATTTCATTTAAGTCTCCTTTATCAAATTTACATGCATGGGTTAGGGGAAAAGAGCATGAATCTTACACATATGAGCTTCTCAACTTCGTCATACAAAATCTATACACTCATTATATGAAATTATCCCCTTTAAGTCACTCTAATCATGTTTGTGCAATGCCAACTTAAGTAAAACTATCATACAAACGCATGGGATTCTATTTCCTGTTACACAAGTTTTTTTCAAAGCATTTCATCATGAATCAAACTATTTGTTATGGGCATAAAGCAAATCATCTAAGAGACTTGTACCCAAATATTCTAAATCTCATTCAAGTGAAACATGCTTCCAAATTCTCTCTTTCCATAAAGCAAACTAATAGTTTGATAATATACGATTATCATTATTTTTAATAGTAACATAAGTGTTATTACTATTTTTGTTGTATGCGATTATCCTTATTTTTAATATTAATAGATTGATTTTTATTATATATGTCGTAACCGGGATCGCAACGAGGACGGCAAAAAGAATTATTGAAAATTGGAATCACCACAGAGTTTTATTTAAATTGGTAAAAATAAGGAAAAACCATCTTATTTTAAAAGAAATTATCTTTGAAACTATATTTGAGTTCGGGAGTCAGTTACGCTTAGGGAAGGGTAGGAACTTAATCATACAACACTCCTAATACACCTGTCCTTTAAACGATACCTTAATTAATTGTGCACATTAATAAATAACCTTTTAAAAATATCTATTTTTATTTTTTTTATTGAAGAGAAGAAAGAAAAGAGGACACCAAGCTGTCATAACTCAAATGTTGAGTTAACAAGCCGTCTTAGCTAAATTAACATCTTTATTTGAATTGAAATATTTACATTTTAATGATTAACTCAAATTAATATAATAAAGCAAAAGAAAATAATAATGATAATATAGTAAATTTTTACAATAATAATAGTAATAATGAAGAAATATTTACATACAAAAACAAAATAGAATAATATCATGAAAAAAATAATTTTGACTTGAAAATTTAAAGTATTAAGCTGTCACCACTCAAATGTTCAAAGTGCTGAGTTAATAAGCCGTCTCGACTAAATTAACATCTTATTCAAAGTAAAATACTTAGCAAGTAAATGACTAATTTAAATTTTAAAGAATAAAAATGCATTAGAAATTTTTTTTACAAGTAATACAAATTATGAAAATTTAATTTTAGCTTAATAGGGGTGTACCTGCTTTACGTATCCCTTGGTACAATAGGAAACTCAAAATCATGTAGTTCTTTAAGAATATTTGTCGGTTGATGGGTTTTATTTTTGAAAATAACTTTTTAAAATATCAAGCTGTCACAACTAAAATATTCTTAAAATATAGAATTAGTAAGTCGTTGTGGCTAAACTAATCTTATTTTAATAAAGAATTATTGATCAATTATAATTTTTTTTTTATTTTTTTTTTAAAAAAGGATAAAAACAATTTTCTAAGAGACACAAAATCTCACCTACCATGCACCAAAAAAAAAAAAATCTCACCTACCAAAACCACAATCCAAACATCTCCATTGATTTATTATAATGATTTTTTTGGTTCTACGGAAATAAAAAACAGAGTGAACAAAATTGGCTTGGCCAATTTTTGTTTTAGAAAATGACTTTGTAGTATCAGGCCCCCCAAAAATGATACCTGATCCCAATCTCACAGAAAAATAATAACGGTTCAACCTTTTCTAAACCAAAATAAAAACAAAAGTCAAATGGGCCTCACAATGACAACTCAAACAAAAGAAGAAATAATAATATAAAATAAAACAAAATAGTCCTGAAACTATAACGTGAAGAACAAAATAAATTAATAAACAAAATAAAAAAAAATAATAAAGAAAAGGGCATCCTATGCCTAGCGCTAGAAGTTGAACTTGTGGTTTCATTTTTCTCTTAGGACTGGAACAGAGTGTGGGTTAGGATTTTTCAAGCATAGAGAGAGAAAGTAAAGTGTATGTGAGAGGGGCACTAGCGGAGTCGGGGATAGAAGGGGTATGGGCTTCTTCTCTCCATACTTGCAAGGGAAATATTATATATCTTTACTCTGATATCTTATTTATTATTAGATTGAATATGGATTCCATTTGAATATGATCCATACCTCATTTAATGATAGATAAGATGTGAGTTGAGGGGGGGAATGGAGAGGCCGCCGGTTGCGGTGAGAGGGAGAGGAAGGGAGGCTGTTCCGCCACAGCCCACCCTCGGCAGTGGCTGATGGAGGCCGGCGCCGCGGTGGAAGAGAAGAGACGCGTCACACAGCGGAATGATGTGGGGAGGAGAGCCATGATGGGGTAGAGGAAGGGGGAACCGCGCGCGAGGAAGGAGCGGTGGTAGACCCACCGCGGTCCGCACACGGTCAGATCTGAGAGGGAAGTCGCGGCGGTTGGCAACGCTTGGAGCTATGAAGCTCGTGGGGGAAGGGCCGCGGCAATTTGCGGCAGTGCGTGGAGGGATGGTGGCGGTGGTGTCGCCGCCGGTGTGGGCTAGAGAGACAAAGAGGTCGACGACTGGGAGGGAGAAAGCATCTCGAGCTTCTTTTTTTGTTTGGTTATGGGTTTCTTTCGCTTGGTTACTGGTTTTTCATTTTTGGTTGTGATATTGGAATGAGTTTTTGTGCTTCAATGTTAAAGGTTCTTTTGGCTTCACGGGTGTTTGCAATGATCTGTGATTTTGGCAATTTACTTGTGATATGGGTCTGTGTTACGTTGGGTTTGGTTTGAGATGTTCTTGTGGCTGATTTGTTGATATTGTTGGTAGTTTGTTTTCAACGAGATTGGTCTCTCATGACTGAGGTTTGTTTGCTTGCTCCTATGTGCGGATTGCAAGAGTTTCGAAATGGCTGGGCTTTTGAAACAAAAAATGATGACACCAAAGAAATATACCAGATGAACTAACACTTCACCATAGTTTACCTGCGACTATCTCCTTGGGTTTATTCCTTTTCTTTTGTTTCCAGAGAATTCAGATGGTAATCAGATGATAGCTGCTACTTCTCTGAGTCTCTAAACAAGATCACTCTCTTAGACAGCAACAGTAAGTAAGTATTAATGATGATGGTAATTGATCCCTTCCTTGATCGATGGCTATGACTTTGATTTATAGATGTAGTTCTGTTGACCAAAATCATTGCCAATCTAATTTTTACAGGCTGTAGTGGGGATTGTAATCAATTAAAGGGGAAAGGAACCTCATGATTATGCAAGAAGTGGAGAGGAGCACCATCATGGTATCCTCCACTCCCCCGCCAACTCTTTTTTTTTTATATATATATTTTATTAAAAAAATAAAATAATAAGAAAGAAAATGGGCTGGACCTCTTTTTTCTCTTTTTTTGGTAAATGGGCTGACTAATTTTTTGTTCAAAGAAATGGGCTGAAATGGGTTGGATGTATTTTTTTTTTCTTTTTCAAATGGGCTGAATAATAAGTTTTGGTTTAAAAGAAATAAATGAAAAGACTATAAAAGAAATTCGTTTAAATTATGAAATATGCAAATTTTTGATTTTTTCTATTTGTGGGCCAGACAAAATCAGGTGTTCACAATATATATATTGGTAACTGAAGCTAAAGAAATCTCTGTTATGTATTATTAATGAAGTTCATAGATAATAGAAAAAATATTTATTTTCTTATATTCTATTTAAATTTTTATTAGTTATTATTATTCTTATAAAAAAAGGAAAAATGATAATATACGTGTGTATTCTTTATTGGGAGTGGCTATTGCCACTCCTATATACCTATTGCCACTCCCACTACATTAAATTTTTATTGAGTTTCACCAAATTACCCTTCTTCTTTCCTAGTTATATGAATAATTAATATAACTTATTTATTAGCCATAAAAATATTTTCAACACACTTATTATTGTTAATTTAATTATTTTAAAATATTTAATAGATATCTCATTTTTAGATAATCACTATATGTTGTAGGTATTTAAACTTTATATATTTAGTATAACTGCATGTTTATTAGATTGTTTTGTTAAAAAATTTCTTAAAATGATAGATATCTAACTATTTTTTAAAAAATAATAAGTAAAAATTAATGATACAAAAGATAAATTACTAAATCATAATATGCAGCATACATATTACTAAATTAATAAGTATTTCTAGGGCATTCATTAATAAATTTTATTTTTTAAAAAAGAATAAATTATTGCCATAAATAGAGAATAGCGTCCATGCCATAGTTACATATGTATGCTGAACGATGGTTTTACATATGTATGCCAAAAATGTGTATCTATCCATGGTTTTAAATTTTACTTTTATTTATTTATTTGGAAATATGTAAAGTATAATTTATTTAATATAAAATAAATAATTAAACCTGTATACTGTTCAATAATGGATTAAAAAAATAGCATTTTTAAATTTTTCTATGGATAAGTAGTTAATTTAATATATCAAATTATCTTAATATTTTTTGAGAACAATGATAGCAAACAAAAATTATGGTTAACATTATTAGTCAATAGTAATGAACCATGGTATTATTTGTTTACTTAAAATTTTTAATTATAAAATGCTAAATATTACAAAATAAGACACATACTTATATACCATGATTTATTAATACGTCTTTATTATTTTTCAAAAATTACTCAATATTATATTATTTAAATATTGATTGAATAAAAGATAAAAAATATTTACATTTAACTAAGTGTATCAAATATATTAATTATCAATACTTATAATAACTATAAACTCTTTTTTTACGTATTAGTCACCGTAAAACAACCAAATTTAATTCTCAATGTTCTCATTTCTTTACAAAGAAGATGGGATAGCGTGAATTTTTCTCTAAGTTATAAATATTTTGATATTTTTGAAAAAAATAGAATATGAAAAAAATGAAATATGTATGCTACATATTATGATTTAGTAATTTATCTTTTGTATCATTAATTTTTACTTGTTATATTTTAAAAATAGTCAGTACTATATTGTTTAGATATCTATCATTTTAAGAAATTTTTTAACAAAACAATCCAATAAACATGCGATTATACTAAATATATAAAGTTTAAATACCTACAACATATAGTGATTATATAAAAATGAGATATCTATTAAATATTTTAAAATAATTAAATTAACAATAATAAGTATTGAAAATATTTTTATGATTAATAAATAAGTTATATTAATTATTCATATAACTAGGAAAGAAGAAGGGTAATTTAGTGAAGCTCAATAAAAATTTAATGTATTGAGAGTGACAATAACCACTCCCTATATTTACATTGCAAACGACTAATTGTTTTCTTTCAAATAATTTTTTTGCTAGATTTACACGTTATCTTGAGAGGATAGGGACAAGGTGCTGTTTAGCACATTGCCATTGGTTCTTAATCAGTTGCAAACATGTTGGGGCTTTGGAAGAGCAACTTCTACAATTTTTTGTTTCCTTATTCTTCATGTCATTTTTTTTCTCTGCTTATCATTTCCATCTCCTGGTCTTGGTCTTTCTTTTTTCTCCCTTCCTTCCAAACACTTGTAAGATTCATTTCTGGAATTGTTATTTTATTTTTGTCACATCAATGGCCTTGTCTTTGAAACAAATTAAATGCCAAGAGAGTGGCAACCCAGACAAAGGTTGTCATTCCAAAGGGTAGGAGAACCTTTGAAGAAGAATTGGCCTGCTGAAATTTCCCATCAGGCTGTGGTGGAGGAAGTAATGCACCCTTTGGTTTTTTAGCCCTGTGTTGTTGTAATATGTTATTTGGGGCGTTAGAATTGGAAAAGCAATCATGATTGAGGGAGAAAATTAAATGTATGCAAACCTATTGCTGTTGGGACAAAAAACAATGTCATATTCATAAGCTTTGCAAGTGAAGGTGCTTGTGCCATCATCAAATGCATAGCTATAAGCCCTTGGACAAGCCTGCTTGAAAATGGTGGAGTAATAGGAGGGTTTGCATGTTGTTGGGTTGGCATATTGTCCACTGCAGCAGTATTGATCCAACCCAAATGCCTCACAAGCACTTCTGCACCCAACCACACCACTTTGGTATCCATCTCCACCAACTACTTGAAGTTCCTTTGGGCAACCTATAACAAAACAATTTTTTTTTTTAAATATGGTAAAAAGTACACATTCTACCATATATAATTAGAATAACACAGTTAAAATTACTTGCCAAACTACGCTAAGATTAAAGGATATTTTTGGACAAGTTAAAATATAAAGACCACTAGAGGTTAGATATAGAGTCAAATCATTTTAGCAAAAATTGTAACCATTTAATATTCTACATATTGTTGGTTCTTTAAAAGTTCATATGTAGCTAGGTTCGGTGTCCATCCTCCCACTAGGATCAGGGCGCAGCCCAGGGCTCTTCGAGCACTTATAGGAATTTTTATGTGATTACCCATGAACAAAAGTCTTGCAACAGTCAACGGAAGTCGAACACACATCCTTGTGAGATATAGATTGACTCCGGATGCACCAATGCAATACTCCATTTGCATATAGTTATAGTAACTAACGAGCCATGGAATAATTTATAGTTATAGTAACCATGGTATTAGTTTTAAATTGCTACTTGCTATTCAATAACTGCAACTGTGACTGCAATATTACAGTTTTGATGGTGCCTCCAACCACATTATATCCTTAATTAATTATTTTGGTTGCATCAGTGACATTTTTCCTCTAATTTTTCATAATCATAATAATTGCAATGAAGCGACCACAATTTAAAATCATACGTGATAGAATTCATTGCTTGAAGTCTAAATAAATAATCTTACCTCCGTTAATATCAGCTATACAACCTGTGGCATTACAGACACCACTGCCATATACCCCTCGCGGTTGAGCAAGCAGTGGCAGATTATAGCCATCTACCATGCTTACATCATAATAATCTTGATCATTGCCTTTACCAAGTGTTATCTCAAACAACGAGGTAGGGGGAGCAGCACCATTACCATCACATTCCAGCCTTCCACCACAATCGCCCGTTTGGCACTTGCCAATTCCTGTTGCATCAAATGTGCAACCAGTCCTTGCCCATATTCGGCCCGACCATCCCGGAACACTCATAAGTTTGACGCTTTGGCCGGAGTCCAGCCGAAATCCGGTCATCGCGAGTGGAGGCGTGCCTGCGCCTGAGAGAGTGCCTGGCCATATAGTCTGTGCGCAGTTATTGGTTATGGTGAATATGTAAGAGAAAGAACAATAGAAGAACATAAAGACAACAAGAAATAAACTTGGGAACTTCCATGATGCTACCATTGGCATTTTGAATTATTCTGGTTTGTATGAGATTGGCTTGTGTGTTTGGGGGGAACTAGAGGGTGTTGATATAGGTGCCATGACGTACATGTATTACAAAACCAAAACGTTACTTTGCTTTGATGAAATTCTCAGCCGCAAGATGTTCTTCATGGGTTTAGTATTTCTTTTTATTGTGGATAGCCTAATTTAGAAGCTATTCTTTCCCTTTTGCTGTTTCATGGGAAATTGCACCAAATGAAAAAAGGAAAAAAGGAAATCCATATGTGACCTATACGATTGGAGAATCATGAATTTTCCTTCAACGAACCGTGTCATGAACTTGGGATTCGATCTTGTAGGATGATCCTGAAAGGAAGTGGCCTAGGATTCCTCGCACATTCGAGTACGTTGACTAGGTAATACGTAAGAGAGAAACTTCTATGTGCACATTTCCCCATGTAGTACACCTAATTAACACACCCCCTTGACCTTTTGAAGTGACTTCAGAACATTGACATGTAAAAACTACTATTGACCTTTCATGAAAGGAAAAGCACAACTTTTCAATCGTAAAATTGACCAAGACCTCACTTCAAGTATATGCTAATTAATTATTACTATTATCATCAATATAAATACTATTCAGTTGAGAGACTGACTCCACCTTGACAACACGGATCATTAAAGCCGCGAACTTCGGAAGATAAGGACGAAGATTTTGGTATCAATTTTTGAGGTTTAACAACTACACATGATATTAAAAAAAGAGACACATGGGGTGACTTCGTCAAAAAGAAAAGAACAAAAAAAATAAAATAAAATAAAAAACTGAAGCTTAATCGTAAATTCCGCATTTTAGGGATAGAAAAGAAAATTCTCGCTACAGGAATTGTAATAAAAAATATTATATGAATTTATATAAAGAAAAAACAAAGAAAGTAAACTTATTCCAAATCAAATCATCGTTACCAAGAACTTTTTCAAGCCCATTTTTCACGACACTGCTCAATTCATGAAAGAAATAGAACCATAGTGAAAAATTGGGCGAAGCAATTAGCATTAAAATAATAATAATAATAATAATAATAAAATACACGTTTACCAAAATTCATTGGTTGAAGAATGCCAGATGACATAAGGCAAGAGATATGGATGTCAAAAATTAGTAATAATAATTAATAAAAAGAAGAAGAAGATACATTACAGAACTCAGAATTCACAAATATCAGAATATGAAAAATGTACATCTGCTTATGTGCCAAAAATAGATTTACATTGGTGAGAACATAATAGAGAGACTATACTGAGAAGAAGAAACCATCAACAAGGCGATTCGGCTTTACTTTCAAACACAGGCTTATTACTTTCAATCCTCAAATATATATACACGAATGTGCAGGTTTGACAGACAGATGGAGATGGTGATGATAAGTATCCTGGTAAGGTACCCTTGTTTTTGCTCAATGCCACCATCTACAAGGAATAGATATTATAAAGGAAGCCAAAAATGAAGTCTGTGATTTCAATGTAGCATGCCCATTTTTTTCAGCTTTCCATATTGTGAATATATCATCTCTGAACAGGATCATAAGTAGCAAATTCTTTAGATATCCTGTAGTGGCAGGAATCAGGATCACCAGCTTAGGCTCATTACCATTTTACAGGCCTGTTACTGTCCTATTCTCCAAACTCCAACAAAGACGGAATCGAGCAAAAGTAGCAATGCTTGTGCCTGCATCAGATAGAATAAGACATTTATCAACATTTCATGTCATAACATTGCAAATCTATATCATATGAAGTTATTCAGTATCGCAACACAAAGTTTTGAATTCTCCTTCATAGCACATGCTTCAAAACCTGCATAAGTTACATTAATCAAAGACAGCCAACTGTCAATCAAATCAAGGAAAGATAAGAAGAGATATTAGAAAGACAGTTAAGACATATGGAAACTGTGAACTAAATCATCTCCCTTGAGCCTGTAACAGAAACAGGACAGGTTAGGCAGCAAAACCAAAATCAAATCGCACCAGATAACAGAACAACAACTGTGCTCGTATGAAGAACTGGAGAGAAACCCTGAATAGATTTATCAGCCTAAGGCACAAGATTATTAGTTGTGTGCTGCTCTAACAGAATTAAGGAAAATAGAGTAGTATTAGTAATGAGTACACTAATACTAGAATGGGGCTGCCTTGTGATCAAAGATAAACCAGAAACTTGAAAGTCAGCTAGAAATGGGTTACAGTTAAGTACATTGCTCATGTATACATCATTCAGGTCAAGAATCAAATTCAAGCATTCTAAATGCCAGAACACATCCTGTAGTCAGCAATCATAGTCTGCTTCAATAAGGATAGCATGAAACTGAAGTCAATTCAAGTGTCAAAAACCAGCACACACAGCCTGCTCAAATCCCCATTCAACAGTCGAGAAAGCTACTTTAAATGCTACATTACATTACTACTAGAAATATAAGGACTTCCTACAGTAGATGGGGACGCATCAAGTCCACCAATAAGTTCTATAATTGTTCAAGTTCTGTTATCGACTTATCTGATAGAAATAAAGAAAAAGAAAATGCAAAGGGATAAGAGAAAACGAGTCAAATGACAAAGAGTCTTCTCAGTTATATAATAGATATCTAGCTCATATCCATGCCATCTCCAACTTGGCTGCAGATAGGACTAACAGCAGAGAAAGATCTCTCGAAGGGAGAAGGATGTAGCTGCGCATCCCGCCTATGCTTAAAGCCACAGCTATCAGTGGGCGAATTCTCCACATCAAGCTTTCTGCGAACACCTCTCACGGCTTGTTCCTCTGCCTGCGTAAGGGGAAAAATTTTACCACTCGCTAGGCAAAGGGAGCTGTGGTTATCGTACAAAATTCTCTGGTTACAGTTCTTGTCACAGATGTGAGTTAGCCCTGTTAGCTTGCAGTGATACATGTTCCCACAAACATGTTCATTTTCACACCTCCAGTCGCATTTGTGAACAGGAGCAGGACCATCTTGGCCCAAAATACTTGACAGATAAATAACATTTGCAGGAGCTGCAACCATAGATTTGCCATATACCTCCATTCCTTCAGTCCAAAGTCCAAACAGAAACTTCTAGGATTCCAATCTAATACTCTCCAATTTCAAGGCCTTGCCTGAATCGTCTGCAGGGCCCACCACAACAAAACAGAATTGAGTCAAACTGAACAGAAACTGGCCTTCTTGGATCTGAAGAATATAATAAACACTCTTCTACAACCAGCAATCTTATCTCACAGACTAATTTCAGAAAATCAGTCTTGTGAACAATTATCTTAATTTCACACTCAATTTTAGCTACTCATTTCCATTCAGAAAAGGTCCTATCACATTGTATGTTAAATGAGAAAACTGCTTCAATAAATCACATCTTATTCATTGAATGCAACAGCCTATTAAAACAGGAAACCAGACCACAAATAAATTAAAAAGCTCTAGACAAACCGTAGCCAAAAATGGAAATTCTGCAGAGTGAAAAATAAACAAATGATGACTGGGATATGATTAAAAAAAAAAAAATCTCACTCACAAAGTATAAGCATAAATTACATTTATTTCTCTCTGAGAGACAAACGAGACAAACAACTCTAATTCCAGGAGCATACATACCCGCATGGAGCAGATCTAAACCAAGGCCAATTACGATTTCAAAAACCAACACATGACATGAAAATAAACGCAAGCACCATAAAGATTAAAGAATATTTAAATTATGCATAATTAAATACCTCAACAATAATAATACCCCCCATAATAATTAAATTATGCATAACTGATAGACATGGGTATATAACATCACCCTCATGCACATAATAATTCCTCCCATAACAATAAATCATAGAAAAATTAAAACGAACATTAAATTTTTGTGAATCAGGATCACGAGTGGACCAACCCCAGAAAGAGGAAAAAACGAAGGAAAATAAAACTCACACGCTCTTCAACAAAGTCAAGCTGCCGAGTCTTCCTCCTCAGTACCTACAAAACAAGGAAAGATAAACCAACCAATAAAAGATAAATAAATAAATAAACCGAGCTTTCTCTCCCTATAAATCTCTCTCTCTCTCTCTCTCTAAATGCCGAACCTAAGCAAAGCTAACAGAATAAAAATAAAGCAAGGAACGAAGCACAAGGGGTGGAGTATTTATAGGAAAACCAGACACTGGTGGTCACTGTGCACTTGTGGGACACACACCAACGTTGTTCTCGAGTACGACAAAACAAAAAACACGAAAACAAACGCAAAAGCACGTCAAATTTCGGGCAAATTCTGACCCAAATGTGAAAAAATCTCACCCATTGCTTCTTGTTTCCGGGTCGGGTCGGGTCGGGTCATCAAGGATGTCAGTTTCACCTAAAATTTTGGATGAACTATCAGATCCAAGTCCAACTATCGTTCTCAACCTATCTTAACCTTTTCTCACTGTTAATTTTTCTAATTTTTATTAAAAGTACCAGTTTTATTCCATTATATTAATCAATTTTTATTTTATATTTTTAAATAAAAATTTAATTTTGATACAATAGTATAAAATATTTTATATTACTATATAATCATATACTTCTATTTATAAAATTTTCAACTTAGTCTTGGTTGGATTTATCTGTTTTTTTAATATGATAATCAATTTTTGAATGTCCAAGTAATTTTTTTAGACTATAGTATATATGAATTAAATATTTCAATAAATAAATTTAATTCTATAATGTGGAAATATTAATTTTTTTTAAAAAAATGTCAACACCTTATTTTGTCTTTATCCAAGCTTCATTTTTAAAAACAAACTATTTTTTCGTTCCTTTTTACTTAGCCCAACGACCTTTTGCATCCAGATAATACCAAACAAGATAACAACTGCAGAAAGCCCAAAGTCTAAATGGCCCTTTTTGTGGAAAAAAAGGCCCTGCCTTTGTTTAAACCCAACACAAAAAGGAAAAAGAAATTTAAGAAATTTTTTTTATAAAATCAACCCATGCGAGTATTGAGTCATTTTTCTCTTAAATTCGAACTCTCGAACATATAAAACTATTAAAATAAGCCAGAATCTATGAGCCAACCTGCTAAGGCAACTAAAATTTAATGACAACCCATCTAAATTTAGAATCACTTGATCCAACCCGTCTAATCCATGGGTTAAGTGGATTAAGGCGAGTTAGCTCTTTTTAAAAAAAATTGTTAAAACGCTCATTTTTTCAGGAAAAAAAAAAAAGGAACTCTATGTGAATGGTTCCACCGTCCATATGCATCCATTGGGCCTGTCAGTCCAAAACATTCTCTACCAAACATTCTTATTTTTTTTTCAATTCTTCCTTCGTATTAAAAATTAGAAATTGGAAACAGCAAACCTAATAAGTTATATATTTTTAGAAATTTCAGATATAAAATTTGAAAAAATTAAAAACCTGAAAATAAAAATAAAAAATTGATGGAAAAATGAGGCGGCACTGTTATGAAACCCATCAAGCACACTGGGGGCACCCCCAGAGGCAACACTGACTCCGCTCGTGTCAGGTAAGCTCTTCCATCCATCCAATATTTCACCCCTCTGATCTTCTTCTTCGTATTTCACATCTTCCCTTGCTCCACCCTCCTCTTTGCTGCATATCTCCTCTTCGTTGTACACGAGGTCGCGCCGTACGCGAAATCGCGCTGCACGCCTGCACCCATCGCCAGGGGCTCTTGTTCCGCCAGGAATGCCACCGCGACCGCCGCTGGGTTCCATGGGTTTTGGGTTCAACGGTTTGGGGTTCTATAGATGAATATGAGAGCTTTGCTAAGAAGTTTTTTTTCAGTGAAAAATAAGTTAAGTTATGGGTCTTTGATAGCATAAATCTTACAGTTATGGGTGTTGGTCACTGATTTTTCAAATTTGAAGTTATTCCTATTAGTGATCAGGATTGCATTGGTCCATGATTTGTAGCAGAAATCTTGTTTTATTGGTGTGAAATTTCTTCATGGGTTATCTTTGTGGTTAGGAGTAATTTTTTTTTTTATTGTTTCTTAATTGTGTTTACACTCTGGATCATTTCCAAATTGGGGGTCAGTACCTATTAATGAAAATAAATGTTCTTCCTATTTGTGTGTGGCAGAATATCAGTTGGTTGCAGCCTATTTTGATACTTTGATTTCTATTGCTCCTCCAACCTCTGGAGTTTGAGGAGTTTTATGCATTGAAAAAAATAATAAACTAGATAAAATATCAAAAGCTACTTTATTTTGCTTCAGGTGCGTGCTCATGTAATTCAATTGTTTTTCTTCTGCTTTTCAGATAAACTAGGTTAAGTTTCAACTGACATTAGAGATAAAAAAATCAGGTATGCTTCTTCAACTATTCTCTCTTTTATTAGTCAATTAGATTTCAAGGGTAAATATCATAATATTGAATGATTTGATGCTGTCTTGAATAGGGCATTGATTTGTTTATGCCTACTGATTGGAATTTATGCTATCTTGCACTTGGTGGATTTGATTTATGCTATCTTGTGCTAATTGGGTCTGATTTATTGGTGGGTGCCAATTGAGTTTTCAAACTTGTAGCATTTAGCTCATCTTTACATATGCATAGATTTTTATGTTGCAAAAATAGTTATCATATACTTTGTTATTGTTCATAACGAAAGATAGCGTCCTTCTTCCTCTGATTTCCGTCCCTGATACCCTTATATTCAGCCGCCACATCACTACTTGCATCCAGCACTTCATCCGCAGATGCTGCCACCCCTTTGTCGTCTCTTTTGGCCTCATCTCCGGCGCTGGTCGTGCATTGTAGCTTCCTCTTTTCTTCTTCATGAGCTCTTGTTCATTCATCCCTCTTTTTTATCATTCTTAGCTGGCAAGTGTCTCTCTCGCCATCTGACAGTCTTCCAGAGCTTCTACTTTCTTACTCCTCCGACATTCCTTGATTCCACTGCTCCAATCAATCGACTTTGATGATTTCCTTTTTCGAGTGTTGGTGTTCACAGCGCAAAAGGAATCAATCATGGTGGCGTTTAAGAATAGGTATTTGGTAATGGAGGTTTTCCTGAACCCTAATAGCAACCATCCAGGGGATGTCCCTATTATACTTACCCGCTTTAACATCTCAATGCTATAAATGAAAGCATCCTTGTCATTTTTGGGGAGTGCGGTGCTTCAAAATTTGGACCAGTACAGGGTTAGTCACAAGTTGCTGCCAATTTTTCTTTTTTTCAATAAATCTATTTACCAGCTGTTTATTAATTTCTTGTTAAATTGAAATTAGATATTTTTCCAAACTTTTTTTTTTTTGGTGCAGTTAAGTATTTAAATCCAATCACCAGTGTGTGTATAATTAGAGTTTCAAGAGAGGACTATCAAAAAGTATGGGCTGCCATTACATTGCAAAGATATTGCAAATTACCCAGTGGTATTTAACATTCTGGATCTATCTGGTAAGAACAAACAAACACGGCATGATTATTACCCAGAAAAATCACTGGTGTTCTAGTTTTTTTTCTTCTTCTTTATGTATATGTATGGATGAATTCTTTTTTTTCTAAAGTATATTGGGATAGGAAGAAGAAAGCATGCTGGATAATGTCTTCAGGGGAAAGGAATTTGATAAATTTTTGGTGATTTAGCATCTTTCCATCACTTCCATTGTCACTAAGTTTGACTAAAATTTGTCCAGATTTCACTTTTCACTTTGTAACCGATGAATCTGGCTATCAGGACACTAAATTTGTCAGAAAACCTAGTATGAAACCTGTCACTTGGATCTATTATTCAATCTCAATGAAATGCCTTCATTTTTCATAGCCACTAATTGCATCCATCTTGGTTTGGGTTTATGATGAATTTTATCATCATGTAACATAACACAAAAAAATGTAGAATGAGTGTTAAGTCTTCTCGGCTCATTGGTGTGAGTATATGATAAGTACCTTGGCAAGGAGAGAAAGTGAGTTTCTGGATGGTTTTGTTTTTTAATAACGGGCTAACTATTCCTAAAAGTTCAATTTAATGATTATAAATTACAATTGAGATGAAGCACGTGGCTCTTGGATGGATTGACAAGGGCAGTGTTCATATATGTTAGTAGTTATCTCTTGCTTTACTATTCAGGAGGAATTGATTAAATCTTTGATGCATGAAACTAACTACCATGCTTTTGAATGAAACTCACTTTACAGTGATTTCAGTGAAAACTTCAATCTTTTGAATCTTCTCTTTTTAAAGGTTTTCATCAATCTGATTAGACTTGCAATTTGCTTTGATGCATGAAACTATAATGCTGTTGAATGAAACTCACTTTACAGTGATTATATACCACCCTATGCTCATGATTGTCCCTCGCATAGAGAAGTTGCATTCCAACTATAAGTGTAAAAGTAGCATGAGAAGGGGGGTTGAATCGTGCTTTTAAATCCCTTTTAGTTTCTGAAATTTAAACAAGGTCTATCAATTGTTTGCACTTGAAGGCAGCAGAAAGCACAAGTTAATATGTTTGAAAAAGTTACTTTATGAAGTGGTTAGAAACTAAATAAAACTTCATAAACTAATTAGGAATGACTTTAAAAGTTCACACAACAAAAAATAAACCACACAGAAATCTAATGAGATAGAGAAAGAGAGATATCACTCAAGAGTTTTTGTATTAGTTCGGTCAAATATTGCCTACATCTAGTTCTTAACAAACCTGTTGAGCTTCACTAATCAATTACTTTCTCAACCCGGGAAAGTAACATATTCTTTTAATAGTTTTCTCCAGCTATCTCTAGTGAGCTGTAGGTAAAATTTACTCTCACTCACTAGTAGTTTTGTCCTAGCTTCTCCAAGCTAATCTCATTTTAATCACTACTGAATCAGGATACAAAAAGTTATAAGGTTTGGTGTGTAACACTTGAAGAGGCACTCAAGTTTCCTAAGATAATACAATGTTCAAGAATATAACTTGAGAGACTTCTTATTAATGTTCCTAACAAGAATGTTTGCTATGACGATATAAGAAAGAAACTTTTCTTTTCAGAAACTAAATTCAAAGAATAAATGAACTTTAGAAAGTATAAGAAAGCTTTAAGCGTTGAGAGTGCAAAAGTCCCTTCAACTTTGAAGGCTTCTTCCTTTTATACTTGGATTTTGAAATGGACTGTTATTCCTTAATATTTCCTCCTCTTGACACACATTGATCATCCTTTTTGTGTCCTAGGATCTATCTTCTAGAAATGTAGGTTGAGCCGTGTCAATAGTGTCCTTTCCGATACAAAATCCGTTGATAATGATTTCTGGATGGTGCTTCAGAAACTAATTCTACATTATGAACATAGTTTTTGAACTTTACTTAATGTGAAGACTTTTTAGATTGTGAGGAATATCCAAGCATAAAGCTGATATATCTCTATCAATACTTTTTTAGTCATTGACTTTATTTGAAATACAAATCTTCATTCAGTTTATGTTGGCCAAGTGTAATTTCCAATGTACATGTACTTTTTGATGTTTTTCTACACTTTCTGACCCTTTAAAATTCTTTCTAGAATATCTTGCTGAGGTTGATAAAGATCTTAGATAATGTTGATGTTTTTCAGAGATGACTGCAACTATGATTGATGATTATGTGCTTGATATGAGCATGAGAAACCACTTTCTCAACTTGTCATAGCACTTTCTAAACTTACAATCACTTTTTGAAGACATAGACTTGATTTCTTATGCTTTATCTTGCTTTCTTAAGCTCTTATATATTGAAATTCACTTTCTGATCAATTTTTCACATTTTTAATCATGGTATTGTTAAAAATATGTCACAAATTGAATTTATATGTATATAAGAGTGATCTTGTTTAGCACTTCAGAAATTCAAGTAAACTACAGTGAAAAATATTCACATTGTGCTAAAATATAGTGAAAAAGAAAATCAAAAACAATAAATCAAGATAAGTAAAATTGTACAAGCAAAGTTATCAAAACTTAACCCTTCTACCCTGTGCTTTGCTTAGCACTTTTTTTAATCCGTTAATTGATAAAGTAGACATCTCAACAATAAAGGATCTATGGGGATCTTCTATTAATTTTTTTTCCTTAGTTTGAGTCATTGATCTCCAAAATCAATTCAAAAAAAAAATGATCGCTAAAAATTAAACAAAAAATTGAATATACTTTTAGTCTTTGAAAATTATACTAAATTTTGGTCTTTAAAATTGGTCTTATATGTTTTGTTCTAAATAATCGACATACTTTACTAATGAAGAAAAATGTTTTTATTTTATTTTTTGGTTGTGTAAAATAATTTTATTTTAAATCAAAGTATAAGTAAATTATGATTATTTTATAATTTTATATTTATTTATATTAAAACTAATTAAAACTTTAAATATATATAGAAAATTGTTGTTAATAGTAACTATCTTCTATAGCTTTTATATGTCATAGATGATAACATTCACACATTCTTGCTCTTTTCCTAACTGAATGTTACAAAGCATAAAATTTTCACAAGGAATTAACCTATCAAGTCGTAACTGTATAATTTAATTCAAAACTCAATACCTCTAAAGTAGTTATATACTATAAAATTCGTATGATAATGCTTGCTTGTTAATAACTATAGGAGTGTAAATATAGATTTGTTGTCTAAAAGGTTTTTTGACATTAAATATGTCACTGTAAGTTAGAATAATGAAAGTAATAAAGTGATGTCATGTTCAGAAACTATTTCAAATTAAAAAATAAAAAACTAAATTAATACAATATTTAACTCTTTTTTTAATTAAAATCAGGTTACACACTGGCAGTAATTGATCTCCTCATCATGCGAGCTCTCCCAAAAATGTAAACATTTGGCCATGAAATGTGCTCAATTTTTATGAGTGAGGATCAAACTCCTGATCACATAGTTAAGGTACAAGGTAAGCTGTCACCACATCACATCTCATGGTTATCATATTTTAACTTTAAAAACTTATTTGATGTTTAAAAACTTTTCTTCAAATTAAATTGAATACATGAATAAAACTACTATTTTAATTACCTTCTCAACTGTTTAGGTCATACGAATCATATTATCAACACTAATATAATACTTAGAGCAAATTACATTGACCTCTCCTGAGGTTCAGCGAAATTACACACACCACCCCTCTTGTTTGCAAACCTTACAATGACCTCCCCTGAACTTGATTAACTCTTACACTAAGCACTCCTACAGTTAACATTCCATTAACTGTTCAAACAGAAGCTGGATCATGTGCCATGCACATGATTTTTAATGGCAAAATTGTAATTAAATAGAAAATTTTAACATACAAAAAGACTTAAACACCCCAATAGATGATTCACACAATCATTTAATAATAAAACTC
Organism: Dalbergia cultrata; assembly: GCA_031216105.1. Classification (NCBI taxonomy): domain Eukaryota; kingdom Viridiplantae; phylum Streptophyta; class Magnoliopsida; order Fabales; family Fabaceae; genus Dalbergia; species Dalbergia cultrata. The sequence continues at coordinate 41,533,009 of CM062352.1, forward strand.
ACTAACCGTTGCAAAATAACCAAACATCTGGGCACTATAACACCAAATTTTCCTTATCCTTTACATTCATGTAACCAAAATATAGAAGCTCAAGTTGTGCATCCCAAAAAAAGAAAAAGAAAAAAAAATGGCTGTTCATCCCATAATAAAGTCTTGGCCTCCTTGGTTGAAACTACTAGTTATTGTTAGCTGACTTGTATTTTCAGTTGCCACATCATGTTCCTCTATCCTTTGTCTCTATATGGATAAAATGATGTTAGGATTCAACACTAATCCAACACCTTAAAGCAATATGAAACCACATGTATAGGATTCAATTTACCTTTTTCCTCCCCTTTCCACTTGTTGCAACTGAGGATTGCGTTATCCCTTCAACCACCGTAGAAATAGCCTCTTGTTTCTATATATGAAAAAAAATTCAGAATCTAAATATCAATAACATACAAACTCTTAAAATATGGCGATGGGTATAAAATAAGAATACCTTCTCCTTAGCTGTTTTAGCCCTTTGACAACTTTTTTTTTATTGTGACCAAACTGCTTGCAAATGCTACACTTGACAGTAATTGACCTTCTTGTATCACTTTGTACGCCTCTACCCTCATCAGGTCCTCTCTTTCAATCTCTCCTAGGTCTTCCTGGAAGTCTTTTCAACTTTGGTGGATCGACCCTAGGAAATCCATCTCTGTCTCGCTCATCCAAATCAGGCATAGGGTGTACCAACTCTTGATAGGTGGTGCAATACTTAGAAGTAGAATAGTAGTGGTCACAATATCTCTCTACATTACGCCTCTTATAAGCTATGCATGCACAAGCATGAATGCATGGCAACCCAGATAATCTCCGATATTGGCACCCACAAGAGCCAGTTCTTAGGTTCACTGCAAAAGTGGTGAACCCATCTCTAACTTGGAACTCATCTTCTCCAGCATATGTAATTGTACAAAACCTCCCATCTTGCATAGCTGTATCAATAATTTTCCTAATCCTTGGGGTTATTAGGAATTCAAAGCAACACCCCTTTTCATATCTCCTTTGAAATCTCGCCATAATCCTAGTGGTCAAGCTTTCAACCAATCCTAATATAGGTTTCTTCCTATCATCACCGACCTAATTATTAAAAGATTCGGCCACATTATTAGTAATGTGGTCAGACTTACACCTAGGGTCACATGTGTGCCTAGCCCACATTTCTTTAGGCCTCTCATTTGATAATAACCATTGGACAGCATTTTCATCAATGCTTGAAACTCGGTCTAATCCTTTCTCAAAGACAAAGTCATTGTATGCCTTAACCAAGGACCAAAAGTTCATGCTAAGCACAAGTGTTTTGAAATGTAACTTGAAGTTACTTAATTAATGGTTGCAACAATACCTATTACAATCAATAAAAAATGTAACATTAAATTAACACTTAAACCAATCACATAAAACAATCAGCTAAAGCTAAAAACTAGAGTACAATAGTTGAATGACAGTACCTATATTTGGCAAATGGAAAGAATTCACCCACAGCACCTCTTAAACCCTGATACATGATGCAATAAACACCAAAATCGGTCACATGTTGTTGCACTGGTTTCTTTTTCTAAGAAAAATAAAAATATACACATAACTAATAGCAATTTTGTTGCATTACCTTCTGCATGTCACTCATAATGGTTAATGGTTCCTCTCTCCATTCAGGAATTGAAGCCAATGCCTCACGAAGCAAGCTCAGGAAGAACTTCCAACTATCCAAGCATTCCCCCTCAACCACAGAAAATGCAATTGGGAACAAACCTTTGTTCCCATCAATAGCTACAGCAAACAACAGCACTCCTCCATAGTTACCTTTTAGATGACAACCATCTATATCAAACCATGGCCTACATCCTTTCACAAAGCCCTTCTTCATTGCATCAAGACAAACAAAAAATCTCTTGAATTGAGGGTTTGCAGAAATCCTCCCTTCTAATTCCATCTCAACGAGACTTTCCGGATTTGTCTCCCATGCGAGCTTAGCCCAAGTTGGCAACTTGTCATATGAGTCTGCATAACTTCCTTCATATTTTTCCTTCAACCTTTTCCTAGCCCGATGTAATTTCATGTAACCACTAGACTCTAACCCAAATTTTTCTAGCAATTCAGCCTTCATTCTCAAAAAAATCATATTAGGATCAGCAACCAACTTAGACTGCAATTGTTTGGCAATCCAAGTTGAAGTTGCATTAGAGTTTTGGCTAGTCCTAATGCAATTATGTTTAGGGTTGTAAGTTTTAATCTTATAGGTAACTCCATCTGGCATAGGGGAAGCATGAATCCTCCACGTACACCCCGCAGCTGCACATACTGCGGTCACTCTAGCTTTCTCATTCTTTATTCTATTAATCTCAAACCCTTCCTGGATAACAAAGTCCTTAAGAGCTTTCCTAAACTCACACATCTACAAACAACAGTCCTTTTTCTAATTCAACCCTCCTATTAGATCCTCGACTAAAGACTTTTCCTCTTATACCTCTATCAATGTAAATCTCATCCATGTCTTCATCAGAATTAACTCTAACAACAACATCATACATTTTTTCATGACAACTTAACTGATCACTTTCGTTCAGACCTTTTGTTTCTTCCTTGCCATCATCATCAATTGGATTAGAATCAAAATTAGATTCAGTATCACTTTCGACTTCAAAATTTTGACACCATTCGTCATCAGATTCACTGATGACCACTTCTTGTTCACTTGCTACAACCTCCCTAATTTCATTCTCAATCAGTAAATCACCAACGTCTGAATAATTAACACACAAATAAATCACATCAATAAATTACAACCTCATTAATTAACATAACAGTTAGCTCATTCTCAATCAGAATAATCACCAATGCCAGAACATGTGATAGTTAGTTTATTCTCAATGTCAGAATAATCACCAATTAACACATCAAAATAATTTCATTCTCAATGTCAGAATAACATCCAACTCAGACATTAGATTTGGCATTCAAAACGGAGGAAAAATAAAAAGAGTAAATTACCTTGGTGATTGTTTGGCTGCCGTGTGATGGGTTTGCAGAATGGTGTTCGTTGCGCCGTCGGAGTGAGGTGGTTGCACTTCGCCGATCTGGTCTGGTCGCGCATTGCGTGTATGGTCGGAGTGCGGTGGTTAAGCTCCATCGATCTGATCTTCTTGCGCATTGCTTGGGGTATAGCCCGAGTGGAGGGGTTGTGCGACTGGTCGCAAGTGACTCCACCGATCTGATCTTCTCGCGCACCATTGATCTGATCTTCTCCGCTGATTTGGTTTGGTCAACGCTCTCGTCTTCTTTGATTTGGTCGCGTAGCCTTTTTGCGCAGCTCTAGTCTTCTCTGGTCCCTAGCATTGAGATGATCGCTAGCCTGGAGGTCGTGTCCCTCGCGCGCCTCTGGTCTTCTCCAGTCCCTAGCTTGGAGGTCATTTCATCTTCTCCGATCTGGTAGCCGCGATCGTCTTCTTCGGTTCGGTCTAGAGGAGCACCACTACCGAAGGTCGGTCTCTCATTCATTGCAATTTTGGGGGAGTCGTTGAGTCGAATGAGGGTTTGCAGTGAGTGGGTGGGTTTGAGATTATGATGTTTGTAACACCCTAATAGAACCCCACTGTGCTTAAGTTCACATTTGGATTCTATTAGTTGTCACTTATGCCTTGTATTAATTTTCTTTTGAAATTAACTTAGAAAAATAATGGAAGTTTTTTTTTTTTAAATAAATTAATTTTTTTAAAAACTTAAGCCTGTAACGAGAAGTGAAATACATAGCGCTTTTATAGATAATAATCAAGTTACATTGCGCACTTAATTAAATAAGCGGAATAAAAGACTAAGTTTAGAACAATTATCACATAAACTGGAATATAATCACTTAATACATAAGTCACAACAGGGCATATATCATACTGATAAGTTATTACAAATAACACTATAAGTTCTATTATTACTAATTGTTTCTCACAAACTATAATGTAACTAAAGCTCGGAATGCTCCTACTTGAACGGTTTGAAATCTTCACGTGCTACCTCCTTCCTCGCCTACTACGTTGCTTTTAGGTGACACGTCATGTCTCTGCAGTAACGACACGGAAAATAAACATAGAAGTGAGAAATACATGATTTCTCGATGGGAGTTCTACTTGTACTAAAAGTGTCATCGTTGTTGTCCCAGTCACTTCGGGTTTATTATAAAAAGGTGAACAGGTAAGGATTCAATTATCAAACTTTCACAAACGTGATTAGGCGAAGTGCGATTACTTTTAAACTAATCTTGAACATTAGCGTAAATATTCATTCAAGATATTTCATCAAGCATACATATAAGCATATCATGTAAAACCACTAATAAGCAGAATCATTTAGAGTGCATGCATTTCATGATTACTCATCCTCAACATTCACTTGTTTAGTGATCATCATCTTTCATTTATTTCATCAACATATTTCTTAATTACTCACGGGATGAATGCATCAATGCAGCCAGACCACCCTAAAAGGGTAATGAGCTCATACCATGGCCGTCGCCATAACCTTTTTAGTTTTTCATTCCGCGTTCTTAGTGATCTCAGCGGTTTAGAAGCGTTAAGCGAAGTGAGTTTAGCTATAAGTCACTTTTCAGGACTTTCATTGCTACTTTTTCAAACTTTACTTTTTATTATTTCCTTTGAAAATGAATGTATGCATATCATCATGTAATCACAATAAATCATGGGCAATCAATCATTCATCTTCATCATTTCATAACTCATCACCATACATTCACTTTACTATAATTTACTTCATGAAACATGGATAATATCATGTAAATCTCATAGTAAACATTTTCATAAATGATTCATTTTAAGCAACCAAAGTTATCAAGTTGAGTTCCTAGTGTTCCTAAGAGGTAATGAATGTCTTAGTATTATCTTTTCTCTTAGTGTTCTTTGTACTCTTAGAATTCCATTAATACATTAATGCATTTCAAAATATTATTATAGGTTCTTTATATATTCTTATTATGGTTTTAGTATAACTCTTGAAGATTATTATTCTACTTAAATTCTTAAAATTCTCTTTTTACAAGACTTGATTCTTTTATTTATAGTTTTGACATCTTTTAGAAGAAAGTTTATAATTCTTTGTATACTTGTTATCTCACCTAGTAAAGGTAGTTCCAAATTCCTAACTCATCAAATTTTAGCATTTACATCTTTGGAATAGTGTAAATCCATTGTAAACTATGCATAGGAGGTTCCCGGAAAGAGAGGTGGGTCACAATGGCGTGCTTAAATACCAAGTCTTTCCTTAGCGAGAACCTTTCCAAACTGCACTTTCACAAGACACTATCCTGAAATTTATTTCTCATTCTGTATTCGTGGTACAAAGCTTTATACATAACATACATGGGTGTATTCCTATATGTGTTAGCTCTCCAACAAAGTTGAAATCAGTCCATTTGCATTTTTCTAGAGTGAGTTACACCTATTTTACTACTACAAGGTCGATTTAAAGTTTAGGTCTTGCGTTAAAAATTTATATCTTGAGCTAGTAAACTCCGTTTTTGGTGATTCTTTTTGGAGAGTGTTCTATAATGAGTCTAGTTTATAGTAAAATTATTTTAATTTCGAGACACTTGATATTTTATGAGCAGTAGCTTTAAAGTACCGCTGCTAGAAATAACTAGAAATTCCAAGATCACTACCATTTTCATGTCTTAAGTTACCTTTATTAAATCAGGTTTCACATACAATCTTTTCAAGTTATATTTGAGTTTGATAACATCATAGGGTACTCATAACAAAATAGAATATATTTTTCAAATAATCATTTAAAACTTTTGACAATAACTCAAACTTGAGGCATTCTATCAAGGTTAGAAGCCAATAATACTTGAACAATTAAAGATGAAGCTCCTACCTCTTGTGTAGGGTCTAAAAAGGGTCCTTCTCTTCTTCCTTAAGCTTTGAACAAGAGTCTTTGGAGTGGATGACCCTCCTTGAATCTTGGCTCTAGAACTTGAATGTTAAGAAATATTTCTCACTAGAGTTAAAGATTATCAGAACTCTTGTGAGGGCTAGTGAAAGTTTGGACTTAGGATTTAAGTGTTTGGATGAAGTTTAGAGGATCAAGAGAAGTCTTTGAAGAACATAAGAAGAATGATAGAATAAGAAAGAAAGAACACTTAGAGAGTTTTTGAATTGAAGAGAGTTTGAGGAGTATTTATAGTGGAAAGATTAGAGAAAAAACAGAAGAAGGAAAGCACTTGGAGCATGATTTATGGAAACATATTGGCTGAATTTTGGGATGAAAATGCTCCTTGTTTTGTGCAAACATGTTTCCATGTTTTGTGCAAACACGTTTCCATATTTTGTGCAAACACGTTTCCATGTTTTATGCAAACATGTTGGATGAAAATGCTCCATGTTTTATGCAAACATGTTTCCATGTTTTATGCAAACATGTTTCCATGTTTTGTGCAAAGATGTTAGTGGATATTTTTGTAATTAGACAATGATAGTGGTATTCTTGTAATTCCATTCATAGAGTAAGGGTATCTTTATCATTTAATAAGGCAAGGGTAGTTTGGTAATTTCCTTTACATAGTAAGGGCATTTTCGTAATTTCTACTGGGTGATGGCATTTTCGTAATTCTTTGTATTTTTCTCTAGACATACTTAAGTAGACTATTTGTTGTGTTTCATAACATTTGTCCCGATTCTCTTGGTTGTGCTATCGCTAATTAATATTTATCTTAGTTATAAATTTGGGGATGTTACAATGTTTCAGGTGGGTTTAAGGGTATTTTGGACAACACACTAATGTTGATAATGTTCTTAAGATGGATTTGACAGAAGGGAGGTCATTGTAAGGTGGCAAATAAGGGGTGGTGTGTGTAATTTCACTGAACCTCAAGGGAGGTCAATGTAATTTGCTCTAATACTTATTTTAATCAAATTTAGTGTATATGTAATAAAAGTATAACACATCATCATCATGTCTATCTCTTTCTTGTATAACCAAATAAATTGCATATTAACGTGCCTTTTGTTATTTAATTTTTATATTAAATTATGCTATCGAAAATATATCATGTATATTGATATTAAATTTAGTAGGGGATGTTAAAAATAGTGGATAGTTTTTTCATAAAGGTATTAAGTATGAAATTAAAGTCTAGTTTATTGGGTAATCTTATATTATTATGAGTTTTTAAAATATTTTATCCATCTTATCCTAACATTAAAAGTTATTATAATTTGATTGGTATTTTCAAAAAAAAAAAATGCACGATTATGAAAGATGGAAACTTAAAAAAGATTTAAATGAAAGAACTTTTAGTACTCTTCCCTTTTTTTTAAGGGGAAGAAATTGTTGTTCACTAAAAAGTCAAATTACGAATTGGAAAAGATAAATCATCTAGATTGAATAATAAGCAAATACATTATATATTAATCTGAACTAACTAAGGATATGTGGCTCTACTCTTTGCTTAAAGTCTATTAATGACAACGCATCTTTCACATTGTAGACCGTGCCGCAGCTTGAGGAAAATATTACTCCTTATTCTAAAGTATAGATCTAAATATCTCTCTATCCGTAAGATCATAAATAAAGGAAGAAACACCGTAAAACGGGAAACAAAAACAACTATACAAGGCACAAAAAACCACCCGCAAAGGGAACAATAAAAACACCACAAAGGAAATGAAAACAATTCTAAATAATGGAAGGAAAATGAAAAAAGAACGGTGGGGCTACCAGTAAAAGATAGTAGCCCCTTAACGCTACTCATATGTAGGAAGATCAAAGAAATAAAAGAGAAAATAAGGATTATTTACACCTCCTAATAATAAGGTTAACGGGCTCAAATTAGATTAATTGAAGTCTAATAATCTTTGAGCACCGGTGGTCAAGACCAAAAAAAAAAAAATCTCATTAAAATTAAATCCTCTTATGAATATCTTTAACGGTTGGTTATTTATTATGTATGAATTTGGATCTATCGAAATCCTATCTTGCGGCTTAATCAAGAAAAGAGAGGAAAAAAAAAGGGTCAAAATCCAAATTCCAAAAGCAAGTTCAAGCAGACTCCACCCACCTGAACCTTGTTCTGACCTGCTAACATTTGAAAAAAAATGGTCTCTTGCTTACCAAAGAAAAGTTAGAAAACAGAGAATGAAGTCTCCCCTCTAATGAGCGGAGTGGGTCGGCGTTGGCCTTTCATGTGTTGCATTCAATCCAATCCAGAAATTGAGACACGTGTATCGCATGAATTGCTCCCATTTGTAGGAAAGAAATGTGTAATTTGAAAAGCAAAAATGATAATCAACCTATGAAAACAAAAATAACTCTCGCATGTTGGCATAAAATTTACCAGTTGTAGTAATGCGTATTCGTCCGAATGAGAAAGGATTGAGGTTTGTGTAATGCAACAGAAGGGTATGGATGACATTACAACAGAAGAAGGAAGGAATGCAAATACTGAGTTGGTTATAACAAACAACCACGTGGCAAAAGCTGAGCTTGGCAGAGGGAAAAGAAAGAAAATCACCAACTCCAGGTTGAGTTGATATGCAACTTGAGGTATAAGGAGGAAAACGCAACAGAAGAGGAAGCATTCTGGTATGAGCCTTCCATTGTCCATTGTGGATGATTTCTCCTATCCCCTTCTTTGGTCTTGATTCCAATTTCTGGTCTCTTGCAGGTGGAGCCTAGAAGTCGATGGAGCAAGATTAATTGGCCTGTTATTATTATCGCAGCACTTTATTGTTCCTTCCTTTGTCATTTAGTTCCCGCTTCAGTCATATACAATTACCCGAACCCTATGTTCTTTTATATTTGTTTGGGATATTATACTTTGTTACCTTACTTTTATTGGAATTAATACAAAAGTCGGGTACAGCCTTTTATTCCACTGTTGCTACAATTTAATCATATAACATTGGTGCTTTCATCCCACACCATGGCTGCCAATGACAATCCCCTAGATCTCCGAGAACAATTAGAGGCGCTAGCAGCTGACATGGCTCGACTCGCTCAATCCGTTCACAATTCCAATGACCGTTTGATGGATATTGAGAATGCCATTGCGATACTTCAGCATCCTCTACATGGTACCCATGGTGAATGTAATCATGCTGATGGACACAACCAGCGTCACTCGAATGTACCTCATGCCCCTCATGTCGATTTTCCCAAATTTGATGGGTCTGATGTTCTTAATTGGATATTCAAGGCGGAATAGTTCTTTGATTACTACCACACACCAGATGATCAACACATTACCTTGGCAGCAATTCATTTGGAAAAAGAAGTCGTCCCCTGGTTCCAAATGATGCAGCGCACTTTCCCCTTCAATTCATTGCAAGTTCTCACCAGAGCCCCTGGAGACTCAATTCGGACCATTGCCATTCGATTGACCTCGCTCAGAACTCTTCAAGCTCATGCAAACAAGCTCCGTTCAGAAATACTACTTGGAGTTCAGTGCCTTGGCCAACCCTAGCTATGGCATTAGTGCAGATGCTATGGTAGATTGTTTTATTGGCGGATTGAAAGCCGACATCCGAAGAGTGGTAATCGCCCAAAACCCTACCAATTTAATGCGTGCATTTGCTTTAGCAAAGTTGTATGAAGATAAAGCGGAAAGTAAGCCCAAAAACCCTTCATGGCAACCATGCCCATTTCATAACCCACGCCCCCTTCATTCTGTTCCCTCACCGACATCATCCACTCTTCACAAACCACCTCCTCTACTCCAATTACCACCACCTAAAACCCCAACCACAAATCAGCGCCAACCTAATATTCGAAAATTACCACTAGCAGAGATGCAAAGAAGACGGGAGCAGGGACTCTGTTTCACATGTGATGAAAAGTTCTCCCTCGGATACAGGTGCCCAAATAAGCAAATGTTGTTGCTCCAAATGGACGACGAGACTGAAGAAGAAATACTTTGACACAGCAGAGGAAACCGAAGCCACAGATGTCAAGAGGAAGGACCTGAGAAAACTCGGCAATTATATTTTAATGCCGTGCATAATGAACAAAGAGCTGATCTTATGCGGTTTGAAGGGCACATCCAAGGGTTACCAGTGAAAATTCTTCTGGACAGTGGTGGTTCTGACTGCTTCATGCAACCACGTATTGCACAATTTCTCAAACTCCCAGTGCAAGGCAAACCTCACTTTCCAGTGATGGTAGGGAATGGCATGACAATTAACACTGAAGGTTTTATTCCAGACGTTCAAATGGATATCCAAAGATATAGGCTTCCTGTTTCAGTCTTTGTTTTATCAGTACCTGTGACGGATGAAGTGCTGGGAGCTTCGTGGTTGAAGAAATTGGTAGTTCATGCTGCAAACTATGTGGATATGTCATTAAAATTTTATTGGGAAGATCAGCTTGTTACTTTAAAGGGTATTCAAGAACAAAAACCAGCCCCAACTCAACTCAACAGCTTCACTCGGATGACTCAGACCAAGGCTATTGCAGAATTGTTTGCTTTGGTGATCAAACCTATCATTCAGCCTGTGTTGCAACTGCCAGAGGACATGGAACCAGAGTTAGTTTTATTGCTCCACACCTACAAGACAGTGTTTGACACCCCTGTGGGATTACCACCGGCAAGATTATAGAATCATGTCATTCCATTAATTGAGGGAGCACAACCAGTGAAATCCAGAGCTTATTGATACCCTCATAGCCAAAAAGAACAAATAGAGTTGATGGTGCAAGGTATGTTAGAGGAAGGTATCATTCATCCAAGTTTGAGTCCTTTTGCTTCTCCTATTGTGTTAGTAAAAAAGAAAGATGGGTCCTGGAGGTTTTGTATTGATTATAGAGATCTCAATGCAATTACCATTAAGGATAAATTCCCAATGCCGACCGTGGATTAGCTACTTGATGAGTTATATGGAGCAAAGTTCTTCTCAAAGCTTGATTTACGATCCGGGTATCACCAAATCCTAGTGGAACCACAAGACAGGTACAAAACTGCATTTAAGACTTATCAAGGTCTTTATGAATGGCTAGTAATGCCATTTGGTTTGACTAATGCGCCTGCAACTTTTCAATCTCTCATGAATTCAGTTTTCAAAGGAATTCTAAGAAAGTTTGTGCTGGTTTTTTTTTATGATATATTGATTTATAGCCGTACATGGTAAGACCATTTACAGCATTTAGAAGAGGTTTTGAAGATACTGCAACAGCACCAGCTCTTTGCTAAGCTCTCCAAGTGCTCTTTTGGCCTATCGAAAATTATACTTTGTTACCTTACTTTTATTGGAATTAATACAAACCCGGGTACAACCCTTAATTCCACTGTTGCTGCAATTTAATCATATAACAGTTTGATCCTTTAATTAAATACGTTATCTTGATAGATTCCTTTGTTGATAAAAGTAGTTTGCTTGCTGGAACATAATGAAATTAATCACCATGAATTAAAAATGGACAGTTTACATCAGCCTCCCTCTGAGTACTATAAAAAATGCACTTATCCTCTATCGGATCTTGAAATTATGCCTAGCTTCCCTATCTCTAAAGAATTTTTTAAAATTTTAAAATTAACCTTAACAAAAACTAATAACTCATCATTGTGCAACCTTCACCTACCTCCAAAAACATTAACCCCATCATCCACCCACCATTGCCACCACATGCAAGTCCAACCCCACCCCCTGCAATTCACCATCGAAATTCAAAGAGAAAACTGCTGAAAATTATAATAGCATGAACAGACATTGAGCAATCGTTTAATTCAATCATCAGAGCAATAGATCAAAGTCTCCATAGTTGAGTAACCCACAATAGACAGGAAGCAAACCCCTATACGGTATGTTTGGATTGGCAGATCGTGGTGGAGCGGAACGGAATGAAATAATTACTCTACTTCGTTGTTTAGATATATCAATGGAATTGATGGGAGATTATAAACTTTTTATTCCTATAATACCCTTAAGTTAGAATGTATGTAATATTAGTAATAGGGGTAATTAGTAATTTATTAAACTATAACTTATTCCATTCAACTTCGCCTAATTTGAGGGAAATAAAAGGAGATAGTAGAGTTGGGTGGTATGAATTCCATCAATTTCTATTTGCTTCACCCAACTTAAACATATCTAAACAATGTAACTACTTAAAATTTCACTCAATTCTACTCTATTACATCCGCCTCTATTAATCCAAACATACCCAAGAAGACGGAGCACTTAAAGATAAATAAATAATAATTAAAATTTAAAAAAGTAAAAGGAATTAGGGAACTAGAGAAGATCTTCTAGACAATAGAATTAGACATTGGCTATTTTGGGGATGAAAGGAATGGCGCCTTGGGGCTGGGCTCCTTCAACTTGGCCTGCTCCTCGCAGATCCTGTGCGCTCGATGGAATTAGGCATTGGTGGTGCTTGTGAGGGGAATTAGGCATCGCTGGTTTGCACTAGGATAAATGTCTTTTTATATGTTTTAGGCATGTGTAACTCATCTGCCCTGAAAGATAAGGGATGTCATTGTAAATGAGTGATAAACAATTAATAAAATTTAAGAGAGGGTACATGTATTTTTTATATATGTGGGAGATTGGTATAATTTGCATATTAATGTTGTAAAATGGTGGGTCCAAAAGGTTGAAACAGAGTGGCGCAAAAATAAATATGTGAAAGAGTAAAAATAAATGACACCAGGAATTTACGTGGTTCGGCTTAAAGCCTACGTACACGGACAAAGACGACAACCAAATATTCCACTATAGAAATATGATGGAGATACAAAAGTGTTTCACACTCTACTCAACCCAAATCCCAATACACCCAGAATAGCTCACACTATTTTACTCGCAAAAGAGAAGAATTTAAAAGTAACAAATAATTCTACTCTATCACTAAAAGGAGAAGAGGATTTATTGATGCTGTGTTGAGCTCTTTGTTGTGTTGAGTCTGCTACCACAAGTGCCGAGTCTTCGATGCAAAGCAAACATTTATTACTTGTACTGTCCGCTTACTAACCATTTAATGGTATTTGTCCTCTTGCATTTTAATGCTCCTTGACATTTAATGCTTCTGCTGCCATTTGTCAAAGTTGGCCTCGTTTGCATTTAATGGTTTGTGCCCCCTTTTTTACTAACGCTTCATAAATGCATTGTGTCTCCATAAATGCATTTAGTTTGTGATATTGACTTTTGTGGCAAAAGATTTGAAAAGCAAGCCACACAAGTCACATCTTATATCAATTAAAAAATGAAATAAAATTACATCTTTTTTTGTATTTGAGTAAGTAACAAAAGAATAAAATGAATTTTGTTCGAAAGTTTTATCGTGGAATGAAACATTCATACTATTCAGATGCCATTGTTGTTTTTTCCCCATCATCATTTCATCCCAATTTGCATAGGGAAAGAAAAAGAATTTTAGGGGAAACGAGGAAGAATAGTTTTATCTTGGAATGAATGTTTATTTTAGTCCTTTATTTCACTTTACCATCTAATATTAAGAAATTAATAATTTAGTTTTTTAAGTTATAAAATGTCATTCAAGTTAATTGTAATGGTACTTTAATTTATTAGTCTTTACAAATACTACACTATAAACTAGTTTTGAGAAATTAAATTATAAATTTTAGAAATTAAAATAAATCACACAAATAATTTCACGAGCCAAAATAAACATTTACTCATTTCTCTTGATTTTTATGTCACCTATGAATGTTTAAACTCTCAAACAAGGGAAATGATTCTGCTTCCCTTCATGCCTTTTTCATTTCTCATTGCCTATTTATTATTCAAGCACACAATACGGTCCTAGATTCGAATCTAGGGATAGAAGTTACTTTATAAAATTATAATAAATTGGTTCATTTCAAATCAAATTAGTTAAAATATAAGAGTTTGGACACTAACAATTTATATATATAAAGAAGAAAAAGTTATCTTGAGATTAAAATGGAAACGTAGGGAGAATTTTGCATTATAAACTAATTGTAACTCGAATAAAATTAGTTGTATATTGAAAAATTACAGTAATTCATTTGGTTTGACAAAAGAAAAATGGCCCATTATGAGTTTTGACAAAGAGTGTTATTTCACTTCGATGAATTATCTTTCGTGTGTTTGATCCTCGCATTCTCTTTTCTTTTTTTAACTAAGATATTCGGGGATATTGTGGGAATGCAAGTCGAACTCGTGATATAGAGCCAGATGAAGCTCACGCCTCACTGCATGTGTTTGTTTGTTGGGTGTGTGCATATAAATTCCCCACGTTTGAGTTCAATTCAATGCGATCTGATGCCCATTTTAACTCTTTCCAATTTTCCATACACATACGGCAAAACCCGTGTTGCACTTGTGCTCTCTTTAATCTCACCATTCCTTTTCATCTTTCCCCACAACATACAGAAACAAAATAAAAAATTGGCCACACAAAGCAAGAGAGAAAGCAGATCAGATTCAATCTCTGAGAATCCAACTTTTCTGCTCAAATCCCATTTCCTATCTCGTGCAAAATTTTATCTTCAATACACACACATCTCGCTCTCTCTCTCTACCACGTTAAATGGAAAAGAGAGTCCTTGATCTCATATTAGTCCCAACTGGTCTCCTTGTAATGCTTGCATACCATTTATGGCTCCTCCACAGAGTTGTCAAGCACCCCACCAAAACTGTCATTGGTGTCAATGCAATCAATCGCCGTTTCTGGGTTCAAGCCATGATGGAGGTACTCATTATATCTCTACGTGTCTACATATATTACATGATATAATATATATATACACGAAAATATTAGATAACTATAAATTTTATTTGGATTTAGCTGCGAATAATGTGTTATTTTTATTAACTCTTGGATATATAATAAGTGGATCATACTTCTTTATTTGGTCATAAATTCTAACAATATTTTGCTGGCTGGGTAGCATATATATATAGTGTTCTCAAAGTTTATTTCTTTAATTCTCTTCTGTATTTAAATTTGGATTTGGGTTTTGATTAATGGGGTTTGAACATATTGTATATCTATATTGATTTCATGATTATGTGGTGATGTGAAAATAATTAGGATGCGTCCAAGAACGGGGTTCTGGCTGTGCAATCTTTGAGGAACAACATAATGGCATCGACCCTTTTGGCTTCCACGGCAATAATGCTGAGTTCCCTCATTGCAGTGTTGATGACAGGTGGAAGCAACAACAAGGATTATCACCAGAAAACAGTGGTCTCTGAGGTTCTTGGTGATAGGAGTGAGTTCTCTCTTTCCATAAAGTTCTGCACCATATTGGTGTGCTTCTTGCTTGCATTCTTGCTCAACGTGCAGTCCATAAGGTACTATAGCCATGCAACCATCCTCATCAACGTCCCATTCAAGAAGCTCTCACCAAACCTTCGCCACCAGATGCTGACAGCTGAGTATGTTGCAACAACCGTCAATAGAGGGAGCTTTTTCTGGTCCCTTGGGTTGCGTGCCTTCTACTTATCTTTCCCTTTGTTCATGTGGCTCTTTGGGCCTATCCCAATGTTCGTTTCTTGCTTTGTCCTTGTGTTCATACTTTACTTCTTGGATGTCACCTTTGAATGTGGATGGGCTGTTGTTGCTGACAATTGCAGCAGCGTTGAAAACCATGTTGTAGAAATTGGAAGTGCCAATTAGGAACCGGTTTCACGAAAGTATTACTATATGGCTCAAAAGTATTTCCCGCTTCCTAATTAGTGGTATGTTACTTTACCTTTCTTATAGTCTAGCAAAAAATGTGTGTAACATATAAAGCATCTTCAAATTGTGTTGGGTAATGGGTACGATTCGAGTTCAACTCAAGTTGAGCTGGATTGCATTACTTTCAACTCGATTTGAGGCCTTGTATTAGATATGGTTTAAAACTTTGAAATATGAGTGATTTTTTTTTTCTGTTTGTTAGCAACAATGTTAATCTATGCTATTATCTCTGTTGTTTTATTATGACTCAAATGGGGCTTAGCTTTCATACTGACAAAGACCATTTTGTTAAATCCAATTGGAATACGAAACCATGACCAAAAGACAAATCAAATGACGCAAACCATATAGCACCTCCACCACTGTCCTTTAATTACCAGTGAAGGTAGGCTCGGGCAAAAACTTATATTTGTCTTTTTTATCCTGTATGAATACAATTTAATCTTATACTAACATAAGGAATTGATCATATTCTCAGTACGCGTTATGTGTATAGCTCCAAAAGATTTGTTTTATATATGAATGATAAATTGATAATGCCAAAAAACTAATTTACCAATCGAGTTCCTGATAGCGGTGGAGTGCATTAATTACGCGAGTGTGCTATAAATGTATCTCAAGGTAAGGAATAGTTAGCTAACATCATAATTTCTTTATTCCAGTGGACTTTTCATCAACCAAGACAAAGAGCTTGAGCATTACGGAACATGAAAGAAGAGAAAATTCATATGAAATTCCACTGCTCATCTATGCACATGAATCACCTAACATGTATATCTCAACAGATACTTAACAATATTATCATCCTCTTCATTTTGAAAGCTTACATACTCTCCTCTAATAAAAAAATCTAAAAGATATTATTAATATAAACTCAAATTTACGATGAATTCTAAGTATGGCAGCATATTGATAATAATGATTTAAAATATAATTTAAAATGATAATATATTGTCGTATGTTTTAAGACATACATGTGCCCGGGTTTTCATTATCACCGTTCATATATAAATGCGTTACAGTTTAATCAATTTTAATAGAGACAAATATATCAGTGGTAAATATCTATGAAATAAGCATTTTAGAGTTAATTTTTTTCTTCATGATTCTTAGTATTATTACCAGCGACTAGTTTTGCTTTCCTCCTCTGAAAGGTTTGCATACGTTAAAATGAACTGAAGTGTTCACCGTAGAGAGCGTAGGTTTTAAAGATAAAGCAAAGGGGATATAATTTATGGGTCTTTTTTTTTTCATATGGGATTTTGATGGTGTATTTACACCAATATGGTGTTTTGGGAAAAAATTTCGAAATATGATGTTTTTCAGTATAGAATCCGCCAAAGGCGGATTCAAATATATTCAATCAGAATCAGATTAAGTGTAAATTAATAATTAACACAGAATCCGCCAAAGGCAGGTTCAGAATCCGCCAAAGATAGATTCAGAATCCGCCTAAGGCAGATTCAAAAAAATAAAAATAAGACAGAATCCGCCACAGGCGGATTCTACAAACACCATATACAAGTAAATTTACCCATTATCCCATATAAGCATAAATTACCAACTAAAACACCATATAAAAATTATTTTTCCTAATTTATGCATCTATAAAAGAACAATAATTTGATTTACTCTGGAATTTAATTTTGATACAGTGATAATGTAAAGAGTTTTACATTGTTATTCGCTCCGATCTTTTTTTTTGTATGACTTTTCAAATAATGTAAGTAAAAGTTAATTATATTTACTGATATGATATTACATGATTGAATCACTGTGTAAAATTTTTTAGCACTGCAAATGTGTTAAGATTAAATCTTTTACTCTATTCATTGTAATTTTACATTATTTTTTACACATCTATAGGGGATGTCACGATTTGTTTCATCCCCCAACACAACTAACGAAACGCACCATCAGTCATTACTTTATTGCTATTTCTTTTTCTCAAGTAATCCGAATGCAGATTTGCATAACTAATATAAGAACAAATCTCCTCGCATTAAAATTTCATATGATCTTGCTCTGTACAAATCTTTATTATTGTTGTAATTCTCTGATGTGCTGTACATTCCCAACCTTACTGATTAATATAAAAATTTACATATGACAGTCGTATAATTGCTTTAACTTTAAGTGCAAGGTGAAATTTTGTTGAGGCTCATTTCATACAGAGATACACGAATTGTTTTGGTTTGAAAGCCTTTATCGATTGATCTTGTACTATTGAAAGTTGTGAACACCTGATTTTGTCCAACCCATAAGAAAATTTGCATAATTACTTTATAGTCTTTTCATTTATTACTTTTAAACTAATCTTTTATTTTATCCTTCAGCTCGTTTCATAAAATAAAAGAAAAAGAAAGAGTCCAACTTATTTAATTCAGTTCATTTCCATTTGTCCACTTTTTTTTTTTTTTTAAAAAAAGAGAAGTCTGTTTTCATTTAGCAACAAAATAACAATAAAACAAAAATAAATAAAAACAAAGTAACAGATCCATTCTGTCATGGGTTCACATACCCGTGAAGCAACAACTGAATTGGGATGAGGGAAAGAAGAAAAAATAAAAAAGAAAAGAACACAATGATGATGTTCTTCTGAACTTTGTGCAAAGAATCAGAATTCTTTCGGTTCCAAAACATGTGAACTGGGGAGCTAGCAGAACCCGTGGAAATGATCATAGAAATGGGAATATAAAAGACATATTATCATCAATCATCAGGGGGATTCATTCTTGATTATAATTGATCCTTCGAAGGGCCAGTCACATTTTTTTTTGGGCAATAATCAGAAAGAAGAATCAAGATCAACAGAGGTACAGATAAAATTTTGAAAATCATTTGAGTACCAACATCATCATCATCACGCATCAAAACCAAAATATACAAACCATTGCAAAAATAAAATCACAACCAACAATTTACAACCAAAACAAAAATAAACCTGAAGCCAAAACCAGATATCAACCATTTTTATCCTAGTCCATATCAATCTCACAAATAAAAACACAAACTCAGCACAAGTAATGAAAATCTAGACCATAGTCCAGAATTGAGTTTTTCTTTAGGAAAAGAGAGGCAGAACCGAAAAGGAAGGCCAGCGGTGGTCTCACCACCCACTCCTCACCGCTGGTCCATCCTTCATCATCCTCCCCTATAGCCCAGCCACATGCGACCATCCCTCCTTCAGCCACCAGCCCGCCACGCGCGCGCGCTCCTGCATTGCTGCACCAGCCAAAGCTCCACCGCGACTCAGTCCGCCACCCCTCCTCCCATGCAGTCATATCGCGTGAAGTCACTTCCCCATGGTCACCCTTCCTTAGCTGCCAGTCAGCCACTTTTATCCCTCTCCCAGCAACTCATCGCATGCCTTTTTTTTTTTTCAGTCATAAACTCCATTTTCCAGCTGTAATCTTCCTTTGCTTCTCCTCTTCACAATACTCAATTTTCAGATCTGACATATACAGACCCAAACTCAGCAACTCCAACCACCACAGCCTTCCCCTCTGGCCGCGAAACTTTCCTCCTCCAGCTGGACAGCATCGCGACCTTCCCCTTCAGCCACCTCTACCACAAGGCTTGCTTCGCTAAGCCTCGCTTGGGCCATGCAAACAAATTTCTCCACATATGGCCACATGTCGCAAAGACACCTCTCTCCTCCATCAGCCTCCTCTTTTTCCCTCAAGGTGATTTTTTCCTCTCACTTCACTCTCATTTTCTCCACCTCTCTCACTCTAGCTCTCTCATCCTCTGTGTTTTCTTTTCTTTTTGTCCCTAAGAAAGAATGAAACCGAAAGCTTTCCTCATTCCAGATGCTTCCATATTGCGCTTTATAATTATTCATTTACCCATACTTTGCTTTATGGTTATTTGTTTATATTTTTATTTTTATTTTTATTTGTAATGGCATCGTGTGTGTGTGAAAGTATGAGAGAGACTTAGTGTGGGAGTGTGTGTGTTTGTCTCTGTGTGTATGAATGCATGTGTGTCTCCCTTTATCTCTCTCTTCGTGTCCATGTATGCGTTTGTGTTAGTGAGAGCAAGAGAGTGTTCTGTGCATGCATGTGTAAAGGTTACAAGATTCCTTTTCTTTTCTAGCTTCTTTAGTTATAATAACATTATTTTATGTGTAGTTATCAAAGTAGTTTAGGTGACAACCCATATGATAACGTTAGTGTTTCTCCACTTTTGATGGTTGTTTTTATTTATTTTCTATTTATTATTTGGTGTAAGTTGTATTTGGGGTTTATTGGAATTTTTTATTTCAATTAAAAAACCATGAAGTCCTAATATTCCCTGCCAAACCGTGTTGTGTTGTATATTATTGAGTTTAGTTGGTTTTGATTATATACCATTTTTATTTGGGCTGGGAATGTTGTTTCTTCCAAGTTAGGATTCCTTTTATTTGTTTGGATTGTTATATATTATTGTTGTTTGTGGTTTGCCACCGTTTCTAATATTCCAGAGCCTTCCCTGTTGCCTTCTTAGCTTTGTTTTATTAGTCTTTTATCTTTTATTTATTTAGTGTGGATATGCATGTGTGCGTATACAGCTTTTGTGAACAATGAACTCATACCCACTTTTGTTTCTTTTTCTATTATTTTATTTATTGTGTTTTGTTTATAGCTTTTGTAATGAAACTCAAATTCCATATCCCAGGCACTTCTCGTGGTGCACATGGTGTCCTTGTTAGCATTTATTTCATTTGTTTATTGAGTGATGCTTTTAATCTTTGCATGAGTCACGTTTGTTGTTGTTTGGGTGGGACTCCATTTTTTGTTTTGTTGTGGGAATTCAATATTTTATGTGGGGTAGGTCAAGTTTGTTTTTTTGTGGAATGGGACTACCGTATGCATGTGGGATGGGAATTCATTTTTTGTGGGGTGGGTCTCTATTTCGTTTTGTATTAGTTTATGTGGATTGTGTGGGATTTCATATCATATGTGAACCATTTATTCTTTGCCATGGTGATTTTAGTGGCATTTTTTTTTAAACCAAAAGAAAAATTCTTGTTGGATTGTTTACTCTAAACCCAAAAGGAAGTCTCTCCCAACGTCTTCATTTAAATTTCAAATCCGAACATTTTCATTCAGTTTTCAAAACGTGTTATGTTATTCTATTTTTCATGGTTCACTTTTATACATATTCTCAAACATGTTTGTATGTTCTATAAAAAATAAAAAAAAGAGTCTCTTATTGCATTGTTCTTTTATATATTTTTTTTTTTTAAAAAAAGTCTTTTTAGTAATCATTTTAAATCATTTGATTGAAATCAAATAAATTAGTTCAATGAATGACTTAATTGTTTATTTTGATTTGGAATGAAGTGCGTGTTAAAAGTTTGTAAACAAATAAAAATTTAAAAAGGGTTGAAAAAAAAAAATAGTAGTTAGGACTCTTGTACTTACTTGTTTGATTATTCTATTTATCATTATGTTTGGTTCAAATTAATGGTATATTTGTTATTGCTTATGAACTATGTTGTCAATTCATGTCAAAATTGGATTTTATTAGGTTATTTTATGTTATTTCATTTTTGATTTGTAAATATTTATTATTATTTTTGTTTATTTATAAATACTTATTGTCTTTTATTGTTATGTATTATTTTAATTTCAACTAATAATCAGATTATTTTAAATGAGGATGTTAATTTAGCCGTGACGGCTTGTTAACTCAGTTAAACATCTGAGCTGTGACAGCTTGATGTTTTAATTTTTCAAACAAAAATTAGATTTTTATAATTTGTATTACATGTAAATATTTTCTTTAATACCTTTTTATTCTTTAAGTTTTAAATTAATTAATTTTTTAAATATTTTATTTTGAATAAAAAGTTAATTTAGCCGAGACGGCTTGTTAACTGAATATTTTGGATATTTAAGCTGTGACAGCTTGATGTTTCAAACTTTCAAGCTAAAGTTAAATTTTATGACATTATTTTATTCTGTTTTGCATGTAAATATTTTTGTTCATTATTATTATTATTATTGTAAATATTTATTTAGTATTTATTTATGATATTGTTTTATTCTGTTTTACATGTAAATATTTTTGTTCATTATTATTTATTATTGTAAATATTTGTTTATTTATTCATTTATTTATTATTATTATTATTATTTTTATTATTATTATTATTATCACCCTCCTCTTTCTTCATTGAAATGTATATATTTTATTTCAAATAAATATGTTCCGTGACGGCTTGTTAACTCGATATTACGGATACCTGAGCTGTGACAGTTTGGTACTCCGAAATTTTCTTATTCTAAAAAGATTTTCTTTTATAATTTTCGTAAAATAAAAGTGTAAATAAATATTTTGAAAGGTTATTAATAATTTGCACAATTAATTAAGGTACCGTCTAAAGACGGGTGTATTAGGGTGTCTTTGTAGGATTAAGTCCCTACCCTTCCCTAAGCATAACCGACTCCCGAGCTTAGATCTGGTTTCAAAGATCATTTTCTTTAAACAAAATGGTTTTTCCATGTTTTTACCAATTAAATAAAACTTGGTGGCGACTCCATTTTAATCAAAACTCATTTTTCGCCGTCCACGTCGCGATCCCGGTTGCGACAGATGGCGACTCCACTGGGGAGTGTGAGAGTCAGGCCTATAATAATTGATTGTGCATATTATTATAACCTCATTTTTTTTTCATTTTTATTTTATTGTTAGTCTTCTATTATTCCCTTTCTTTTAAATTTTGTTACCATCGTATTTGTATATATTTTCGTATTTAATTCTTGGTGACCAATCTAGGATAGAAAATTCTGTTCTGTTTGTATATGTTTTCATATTTAATTCTTTGTGACCACCCTAGGATAGAAGATTTTGCACTGTTTGTATATATTTATATTTAATTCTTTGTTACTATACTAGGATAGAAGACTTTTATTCTGTTTGTATATATATTTTTTTGGTTTCTTTGCACTCTAGGATAGAAGACTTTTGTTCTATATTGTCTATTTTGCAGGTGTTGTTATGGGTAGTTTTAGGATTCCAGGTTTGTACGCTCTCTTCACACACAACACTTACACATTAATCACACACGAGCGGGGCCCTATACCCGGGTCTGAGTGCAACTTGAGATAGGTAAGAGATTGTGTAGTGGTAGCCATTTTGGATGTTCATCCTGTTTGGTTATTGCGAAAATCTCGTCTAGAGTGTGACTCTTTTGTGAATATTCTACACCTAGCGGTTTACCTGCTGTTGTGGATAGTATTCCGAAATGAGTCTTTAACTCTAGAGGCTATAGAATCCTGAGTATATAGATCCACCTATTGCAAGTATTCATAAAGTAGAATAACCATAGAACTATAGATTGACCTCCAGAGCTCAATTCAAATAGGACACAAAGGGAGCATACTCTTTCTTTAATTCATTTCTTTGTACATAAATTATTTAACATGTTCAAATTATTTCAATTTTCATTTAAATGAAAATCATCACATTTTTCTTTGTTTTCCAGGTTTGTTAGAGAATCATATTAGAGTCTGGTTGTGAGTATCTTTGGAAAATGGAAATAAACATGAGATCAAACAATCATGAGGGGGAAAAATTAAAGAAGACTTTACATCTTAAAGCTAAGAAGCCTGACACAGAAAGTCTGAGATCCCTAGGTCAACTATTGAGTATGCCACAACGTCTTTCTCTTGCAAGAAAGTATGGAAAAATTTTGAATCTGTTAGAGGTGGAAGAACAGGTAGAAGCAATCACAGCATTAGCACAGTACTATGATCCTCCTCTCCGATGCTTTACCTTTCAAGACTTCCAGTTGGCACCGACTCTTGAAGAATTTGAGCGAATCCTAGGGTTACCACTAGAAGGAGAAAAACCTTATCACTACCAAGATCATTATCCTTCCTTACATACCGTAGCAGCTGTTTTAAAGGCCAATGTAAGGGATTTGCATGAAGCACAGAAGTGTAGAAATGGAACCAATGGATTCCCAAGGGATTATTTGGAGAAGCATATGCATGGCTTAGCTGAAGCTAAAGATTGGGACACCTTGGTAGATGTATTGGCTCTCACTGTTTATGGCATTGTTCTGTTTCCAAATATTGAAGGTTTTGTAGACTTCGCGGCTATCGATGTATTCCTTGCACGCAAATTTCATGGTCACAATCTTATTCCAGCCCTCTTGGCAGATGTTTATTGTACCCTAAATTTTTGCTATGAGAGGAATGACAAAAGAATTTTATCTTTGTCTCTGGATGCTTTACGTGTGGGTCACTGCACACGTATCCCAAAGAAACTACAAAGCACCATGTCCGATTGAAGACCTAAAAATGCATCACATCAAGAAGAAGAATGCACAAGAATGGGCTCAAGACCTAGCTAAATTGAATGAAAAGATGATCCGATGGTACCCTTGGTGGGAAGACGGGCAGACTTTGATCTATCAGTGTGGAAGCTTCTCAAATGTTCCCCTCATGGGTACCCGAGGATGCATAAATTACAATCCAGTATTGGTACTGCGTCAACTTGGTTACCCCATGAATGGGACCACCTCCCGAAGCTGCAATCACTCCATTTGTCTTGTATTACCAGGACTTTGAGGATCTTGGCATGCTACAGAAAGTCCGATTTGCTTGGAACAAGGTTGTCAGGAAAGGAAAAGAACTGGGAGTTAGAAGCTGTGCAGTGAAAGAAAGCTACTGTCAATGGGTGAAGAATAGGGCCCAAGAGATTAAACTGCCATTCAGAACCTGGACAGCAACTCCACCTAACAAGGCATCATCCTCACGTCTTGACGATGATGAGGAGATCAAAGAAATAAAAGAGAAGTTGAACAGAATTAAGCAAGAAAAGATGCAAGTTGAGGCTGCATTGGAAAGTGCTCACCATAATTACGCAGATTTGAAGCGAAAACACCGAGAGAAATCAAATTCTAGAGGGCACCACTAAGAAATTAAAAATGGGGTATGAGCACATGATGAAGACCAAGGAATGCCTCCAAGCTGCTAATAAAGAGCTAGGGCTTCGAAGGCAAGAGCGTGACCGAGCAATAACCGAAAATCAACAGTTAAGGAAGCTACTTCAAGATACCAAAATTGCTGAAGAAACCGCGCTATCAAGAGAGGAACAAATGAAGCAAGAAATGAGAGAAATAAGCAAGGAATACCAGAGGAAGGTCGGGGAACTAAAACAACACATGAAAGATGAGACCATGAAGTTTCAAGCTGCTTTAGAAGAAGAAAAGAAAAGAGTCACAGATTTGGAGTTTGAGGTGCAACACCAAAGTCATATCATTCATGAGTTAAAGATTCGTTTTTCAAATCTAGCAGGGCTAGCTAACACAGCAATAGAAGATGTTCCAAGATACCTGGAAACAGCTGAGCAAGAAATTATCCCTTTCAAGACCCCAACTGGACTTCGCAACTTTGTCTACTATTGCAAAGATTTGGTTGGAAGGATGAAACAAATAATTGCCGAAAGAAGTTGAAAAGGCATTACCTTTTGATGATGATGTTTTTAGGGATCAAAATCTAGCTTTATGATGTTTTTTTTTTTTGATATTTCTGGCAATGGATGTAAAAAAAAAAAAAATGATGATTGTAATCTACTCCTCTGATGAATGAATAGTTGTTTCATTATTTTGGTCTTATGGCAATATCCATTAAAGATAACTTATTACCTTTGAACAAGACGTTCTGGGGAAAAGTTGTGACCAAAGATACTCACATCAAGACTCAGCACGATTGACAATCTCTAACAAATTGCAATATTTTTATCTTTTTACTTAAACTTTTTTTACCACAGGTGAAACATCGCAACCATTGGGCGCCCAAGGAAAGAAGATACCGATCTAACTCGTGTTCATAACACTAGGGCTCGAACCAAGATGGCCGGCGGAAACACTGAACCAGGAAGGACTACCCCGTCTGCAATTGCTTCTGAATTGGGAAGAGCTATTCCAACTGTAACCACCTCGGCTATAATTACTTCTGAACCCGGAAAAAACTTAAGCATGGAAGTTGATGTAGTGAGAGGAAGACTGAACGAGTTGTCAAACAACCAGGGAAGAATGGAGGAGATGATGCGGGCTATGATGGAGTCACTCGATTTATTGAGAGCCCACCAAAACTCAGGAGGTGTACAACCAAGTGCTACAACGATGACTATACCTGTGGTATCAGATGCAGCTCTAAATGTCACTCAAGGGATGAATGACGGGGATGGGATTCCGAATAACTCTCTTGGACAACCACCACCTACAATGCCATTAGTGATCCCTATTGGAGAAAGCTATCGTCCCTTAGAGAATGGTCATACTGATGGGCACGGGCATGCTACCCCTATTTGGGAGCCACCTCGTGTGGTCATCCAAAAGCAACCATTTTCCTCGGAGAGTGCAGAGGCAGAAAAGGACAAGTTCAAAGAAGAATGGATGAAGAAGATTCAGGATCAAATTAAAGCTATCCAAGGGCCTAGCACTTATGGCTATATGGAAATTGAGCAACTTTGCCATCCCATCGATGCAGTGGTTCCAAAAGACTTCAAGATTCCTGACTTCTCAAAGTATGATGGAACGGGTAACCCTTTGTTCCATTTGAAGAGTTATTGTACCAAGATGTCAATCTGGTCTAAAGATGAAAAGTTTCTCATTAGCTTTTTCCATGAAAGTTTAATCGGACCTGCTCTAGAATGGTATATTCAATTAGACCATTCAAAGATTTCTAGCTGGAGAGAATTGGTTGACCAATTCATGAATCAATACAAGTTTAACATGGAAATAGCACCAACTAGAGAACAGTTGAGCACGATGCAGAAAAAGAAGGATGAATCTTTTAAGCAATATGCTCAAAGATGGAGAGCTCTGGCTGCTCAAGTGCAACCGCCACTTATCCTATCCGAAATGTGCTCGTACTTTTTAGGAACCTTGGGATCTCCTTATATCGGAGCCATGGCAGGAGCATACAAAGATTTCTCTGAGTTGATCACTGCTGGAGAAAGAATTGAGAATCTAGCCAAAATAGGTAAACTTCCCATGAGCAATGAAGACACAAGAAAAAGTTTCCCACCTAGGAAGAAAGAGACTGATGTAAACTATGTGCAGAGTCAGCAACCCTTTAACCCAAGACACGCACCAATGCACCCAAGACCCCAAACACCACCATACCAAACCTCAACCACTCCTTACCCCTTTTACCAAACCACACAAACCACAAATACCATCCCATATTCCCCACCGCAAGTCAATAACATTCACATACGACCATACCAACCAGCTCAACCAACATACGCCTATAACTCAACCGTGCATCCTCAGAACTTCTCAAACACCACACCACCACGACCAAATGCTCAAAATCAAAGTCTTTCCCGATTCCAGAATTTGCCACCTTTCCCTAAACTATCCATTTCAAACGCTGATCTCTTTCAACGATTAGTTGATGCCCACTTGATCTCGGCTTATCCTGTACGCCCATTAGAACCACCATATCCAACTTGGTACAACCCGAACCTTACTTGCAAATACCATATGGACATAGCAGGACATTCAATTGAAGATTGCGAAGGCTTCAAGACGGCAGTAAAAAGACTGATCGCTTGTGATAGACTAGACTTTCAAGAGGAGTCAAAACCAGATATTGTCCATAATCCAATGCCAAATCATGAAAGAGGAGGTCGGGTAAATGTTGTAGAGAAAGAAGAACCCCTGATAAAAGAAGGTTTTAAATCTCAAAACACCCATGGAGAGAATTTTTGTTGGCCTGAAGGAGTCTGGTTACAACATCACGGCATCTGATCCGACAATAAAGGAGAATGAGAAATATGACATGAATTCAAGCTGCCTGTATCACTGTGGGGCCCTTGGCCATAACATCAAAAATTGCTGGGATTTCAAGGCTCGGGTACAGGGATTACTCAACTTAGGAGTAATACAAGCAAAGAAGGGGCTAAATATACCTGATGAGGTGAATGTAATTGAACCTTTTGTTGTTCGAGTGCCACCACTTAATGTAGCTCCCAAGCCAGAAAAAGTGGTCATTACTGTCAAGAAACCTACACCATTTGAGTACAAGAGTACACATGCTGTGGCTTGGAATTATGAGACTTAAGTCAAGACGAGTGGAGACATAGGGGAAACCTCGAAGGCCTGAGAAAATGAAGAAGTGACCGGTGTCATGGAGGTGAAAGGAATAACAAGAAGTGGAAGAGTTTATGGACCCGGAGAGCTGGAAAAAGGGAAGTTTGTCAATGAAGGGTATGCTGGAAAGAGTTCAGATTCAGAAAGAAAGGAAAAAGAAGATGAGGAAGAAGAGTTCCTAAAGATAATGAAGCAAAGCGAGTATGATATTCTTGAGCAATTAAAGAAAACCCCAGCTAGAATATCTCTTTTATCATTAATCATGTCGTCTGAACCTCATCGAAAGGCAGTATTGAAAGTCTTGAAGGAAGCTTATGTTAAGCCTGATGTCTCATCAGAAAATGTGGTGAATATGGTGGATCCAGTGAAACGTGTTAACATGATCACATTTTCAAATGAAGAAGTTGTTTCACAGGTCAATCCACGAGCACTATACATAACCCTCAAATGTAAAGGATACATAGTGCCCAGAGTTCTCATTGATGGAGGGTCGGGATTGAATGTCTTGCCTGTGTCGACTTTAAGCTATTTGTCGATGAGTAAGGATGATATACTACCACAAATGATGGTAGTGAAAGCTTTTGATGGAACAAAGAAAAGCATCCTAGGGGAGATGGTGTTGTTACTGGAGATCGGCCCGAGCAAATTTGAGGTATTGTTCCAAGTGATGGAGATTGAGTCAGACTACAATATGCTGCTCGGAAGACCATGGATAAACAATGTCGGGGCTGTCCCTTCAACCTTGCATCAGAAGGTCAAATACATTGAAAATGGTTTAGTCATCACAATCCACGGAGAAAAGGAGATCCTGGTATCCAAACCAGTGACATTGCCATATGTTGAAAATGTGGAGCTTGTGGAGAGCAGTTCATGGCATAACCTGGAGGTAGTAGGGCTGAGACAAGAGCAAGATAAAGCCTTAATGCAAAATCAGGTAGTGGCTCACATCATGGCCAAGAATGGATATCTGGAAGGAAAAGGACTAGGACCACAACTGCAAGGCTCCCAAACTCCCATATCGATGCCAGAGAAGGCTAACCGATTTGGTCTAGGATATGAGACCTCTCTGGATGACAAGATGAGTGTCTTGGCTCTGGAACAGAATAAACAGAAAGGGAAAATGAAGCTGATTCCTCACTTGAAAGAGACATTCCCTGGTCCAGCTGAAGTGATTATGGCCGGTAAAGTTCGCTCCCCTTGTTATTTCTCCACCATCAACACCTTGGATGCTGAGAAAATTGAGGAAATCAACAAAGTCCATGTTGCTAGCAATGATGAGATGCTGATGAACTGGCCAGCTGAACCAATGCTTGATGTTATTGCTGAAAAGTAATTTGTTGGGTTGTATTATTTAAGAATTATTTATGCTTTTGTTTATGCTACTCAGAGACATCATTTGAGTGAATTTGCATGATTTTCAATAATCTTTCTCTATGTTTTCCATTTGCCTCGTTCTGCCTCTATTTCTTTTGCTTTCTCTTTTCTGTTATGTTTTTTTTCTTACCACTCTCAGCTCGTTAATTTGCATTTTCCATGCTGTTTTATAATCCACCATTTGGTTTAGCATTCCAATCCACCGCAATTACTTTCCAGGAATTTGAATGTCATAGAAATTTTGCCACATGAAAAGGAATTTGAGGGCTTATCAATTGATTCTCTTGCTGCACTTGACTATGATAATCATGAGTTCGAGGATGATGAAGAAGCTATTGAACAGTTTTCAAATCTCCTGAATTATTCAGAGAAAGGATTTGACTTAGATAATGAGGTGGTCGAGGTGATTAACATGGGCACCGAAGAAGACAAAAAGGAGCTGAAAATAGTGGAAAATCCTGAACGCACAGAAATGGTTGCATTGTTCAAAGAATTCCTGGATGTATTTGCATGGTCCTATCATGATATGCCAGGATTAGACCCAGAGATTGTTTCACACAACATTCCTTTGTATCCCGAAGCTGAGCCAAAGAAGCAAAAGTTGAGAAGAATGCAACCGGACATGTCATTAAAGATTAAAGAAGAAGTGACTAAACAACTGGAGGCTGGATTTTTGGAGGTATCAAGACACACTGATTGGGTGGCCAACATTGTACCCGTGCCTAAAAAGGATGGGAAGGTCAGGATGTGTGTAGATTATCGGGATTTGAATAAGGCTAGCCCGAAAGATGATTTTCCTCTACCCCACATTGATGTCCTTGTTGATAATACTGCTGGAAATCACCGATTTTCCTTTATGGACGGATATTCTGGGTATAACCAAATTCCCATGGATATTCATGACAAAGGAAAAACTACTTTCATAACTCCGTGGGGAACATTTTGCTATACAGTCATGCCGTTTGGATTGAAGAATGCCGGTGCCACCTACCAACGTGCCATGGTCGCATTATTCCATGACATGATGCATAAAGAGATTGAGGTGTATGTAGATGATATGGTCGCCAAATCTAAAGAGGGAGAAAGTCATGTGACAGTTCTGCGAAAGCTGTTTGAAAGGCTCAGAAAATACAAGTTGCGATCGAATCCGAATAAATGCATTTTTGGAGCTTCTACAGGGAAGTTACTCGGGTTCATTGTCAGCAGAGATGGGATAAAAGTGGATCCTGACAAGTTGAAGGCGATACAAGAAATGTCTGCTCCCCGAACTGAACGAGAAGTGAGAAGTTTTCTTGGAAGGCTCAACTATATTGCTAGATTTATTGCTAATTTGACTAGCACTTGTGAGCCTATATTCAAGCTGCTTCGGAAACATCAACCTGGGGAGTGGAATAAAGAATGCCAAGAAGCTTTTGATAAAATAAAAGCTTATTTGATGAAGCCTCCGATTCTAGCCCCACCTGTACCAGATCGTCCTTTAATATTATATCTCACAGTGTTGCCCATGTCACTTGGGGCAATGTTGGGTCAATATGATGAGTCTGGTAAGAAAGAACGGGCAATTTATTATCTGAGCAAGAAGTTTAATGACTGTGAATCTCGTTATCTGGCGATTGAAAAAACTTGTTGTGCGTTAGTGTGAGCTTCCAAGAGGTTGAGGCAGTACATGCTATACTACACTACCTGGTTAATCTCTCGAATGGATCCATTAAAATACATATTTGATAGTCCTCATGTTTCGTTGAGAATGTCAAAATGGCAAGTGATGTTGTCTGAATTTGATATCAAATATGTGACTCAGAAGTCTATCAAGGGAAGTGTAATTGCTGATCATCTAGCCGAAAATCCTCTTGAGGATATACAGCCTATCATGTCTGAATTCCCCGATGGTGAGGTGTTAACAGTGGAAAAAGATGGGATAAAAGAGGAGAATGTATGGAAAATGTACTTTGATGGGGCCGCCAATATGAATGGGTGTGGAATAGGAGCTGTAGTAGTGTCACCAGCTGGAAAACAGTACCCAGTTTCCATCAAGTTAGATTTTGAACGCACCAACAACATTGCAGAATATGAAGCCTGTGCGAATGGTTTGCAAGCTGCAATTGACCTAGGTATCAAAGAATTAAAGGTGTTTGGAGATTCTGCGCTCATAATCTACCAAGTTAATGGAGAATGGCGTACGAAGGATCTGAAATTGGTGCCTTATCAGAAATACTTGTCTCGATTAATTGAACAATTTAATGATGTGTCGTTCTCTCACTTAACTCGAGATCATAACCAATTTGCGGATACATTGGCAACTCTGGCTGCAATGACAAAATTGAAAGTCCATACCAATGTCCAACCTATCCACGTAGAGGTGCAAAGAGAGCCGATATACTGTGACAATGTGGAGATTGAGCCAGATGGCCAACCATGGTATTATGACATCAAGCAGTACATTCAAAAAGGAGAATATCCGACTGGAGCAAATGAAGTGCAAAGAAAAACAATTCGACGATTGGCCATGGCCTTTTTCCTAAATGGTGAAGTCCTTTACAAGCGGAATCATGACACTACTCTCCTCAGATGTGTAGATGCTCATGAAGCTCGAATGATTTTAAATGAGATCCATGAAGGAATCTGTGGAACCCATGCTAATGGGCATATGATGGCACGCAAGATCCTAAGAAGTGGATATTATTGGTCTATCATGGAGAATGACTGCATCAGTTATGTTCGAAAGTGTCATAAATGTCAAATATATGCAGATCGAGTCAATACTCCTCCATTTCCATTACACAACACGGTATCTCCTTGGCCTTTCTCAATGTGGGGCATGGATGTCATTGGCCCGATCAATCCCAAAGCCTCAAATGGTCATCGTTTCATCTTGGTGGCGATAGACTATTTCACAAAGTGGGTGGAAGCTACTTCATATGCTAACATCACACAAAAAGTGTTTCTCAGATTCATCAAAAGAGATATCATCTGCAGATATGGGATTCCAGAAAGAATTATCACAGATAATGCTCCTAACCTCAATGGGGCCGAAGTTCAAAAATTCTTTGAGACTTTCAAGATCAAGCATCACAACTCAGCTCCTTATAGACCTCAAATGAATGGTGCGGTTGAAGCTGCAAATAAGAATATCAAGAAAATCATCGCCAAGATGGTGGTGAATTACAAAGACTGGCATGAAATGCTGCCATATGCTTTGCACGCATATCAAACCAATATACGGTCAAGTACAGGGACAACTCCCTTCTCACTGGTGTATGGAATGGAGGCTGTATCTCCTATAGAAGTGCAAATCCCATCGTTAAGGGTTCTAATGGAGGCTGAGTTAGAAGAATCTGAATGGGTGAAGGTTCGATATGAACAGTTGAACATGATAGAAGAGAAAAGACTAGCAGCTATCTGTCATGGCCAGTTGTACCAAAGCAGAATGGCTAAGGCTTTTAACAAGAAAGTCCGTCCTAGAGATTTTTATCCAAGAGATTTGGTTCTGAAGAAAATTCTCCCTAATCAAGAGGATGCACGGGGCAAATGGGCTCCAAGTTATGAAGGTCCTTACATTGTCAAACAAGCGTTCTCAGGTGGAGCGTTGATTTTGCAAAACATGGATGGACAGGAATTGCCCAAACCAATCAATACTGATGCAGTCAAAAGGTTTTATGCTTGAAAAGATGTTGAAAAAGCCCGTTAGGTTGAAAACTCGAAAGAGCGACCTAAGCAAAAATTAGGGTAAAATGAAAAGAAAAAGAAAAAGGAAAAGCTCGTTAGGTTGGAAACTCGAGAGAGTAACCCAGGCAAAAATTAGAGCAAAAAGATAAGCATCATTTCAAGCAACCTATACTGGGACAATTTTTAAGTGTTGAATTTGTCCAGTGAATCAAGCTGACCAAGATTGAAACTGGGGCAATTTTTGGAAAGAAAAGATTTGAAGACATTATCGAAGATCATGGCTATGGTGTTCAACTTGCTGTAAGAAATCGATTGAATGAGCCGCAAAGAACCAGAACTGGGGCAAAATTTCATGTCTCTCACAGTCTTGTCTTTTGCTTTTATGTTGTTCCCACCTTTCAAATATCTTGTCATCCCATACACCAAGCAATAAAGATGTCTATTCAACTAACCTTTTCATTTCCTTTTCAAATGCATGTTTATTTATGATGTCTCGAGTAAGCATGAATTTAAGTTTAAAGTTATACAACCTAAAAATTCTTACAGCAATACATTCATGACTAGCATCACGCTAAGAGAATTCAGAAGTTTCAGTCAAACTCGGCAGAAGAGCAATCATCATCCTAAAAAAGGGAAAAAGGAAAATGGGAAAGAAGTGAGCAAAGGTCCAGAAATAAAGAAAGTTTATGTCAGGAGGTCCAGTGCATGAATTACGAGTTTGATCGGTTATAGTCTTCCTTGAGGATTGCTTGACTTGGTTACGGTTAGTTTTTTTTTTTTTTTTAAAATAAATTGAAAATTGATGACTTGTGCATATAACCTAAAAAAAAGAGAGATGATGTGGACATCGTTGTTTTCTATGCCACAATTTACTTTCCAGTCAGCCTCAGATTGCCAATTTACATTTCATGTCGGCCTCAGATTGCCAGTTTATTTTCATGTCGGCCTAAGATTGCCAATTTACTTTCCTGTCGGCCTCAGATTGCCAATTTACTTTCCAGTCGGCCTCAGATTGCCAGTTTATTTTCATGTCGGCCTCAGATTGCGAATTTACTTTCATATCGGCCTCAGATTGTCAATTTACTTTCCAGTCGGCCTCAGATTGCCAATTTACTTTCCAGTCGGCCTCAGATTGCCAATTTACATTTCATATCGACCTCAGATTGCCAGTTTATTTTCATGTCGGCCTCAGATTGCCAATTTATTTTCATGTCGGCCTCAGATTGCCAATTTACTTTCCTGTGGGCCTCAGATTGCCAATTTATTTTCCTGTCGGCCTCAGATTGCCAATTTACTTTCCTGTCGGCCTCAGATTGCCAATTTACTTTCCAGTCGGCCTCAGATTGCCAATTTACATTTCATGTCGGCCTCAGATTGCCAATTTACATTTCATGTCGGCCTCAGATTGCCAATTTACTTTCCTGTCGGCCTCAGATTGCCAATTTACATTTCATGTCGACCTCAGATTGCCAATTTTACTTTCATGTCGGCCTCAGATTGCCAATTTACATTTCATGTCGGCCTCAGATTGCCAATTTACTTTCCTGTCGGCCTCAGATTGCCAATTTACATTTCATGTCGGCCTCAGATTGCCAATTTTACTTTCATGTCAGCCTTAGATTGCCAATTTACATTTCATGTCGGCCTCAGATTGCCAATTTTATTTTCCTGTCGGCCTCAGATTGCCAATTTACTTTCCTGTCGGCCTCAGATTGCCAATTTACATTTCATGTCGGCCTCAGATTGCCAATTTTACTTTCCTGTCGGCCTCAGATTGCCAATTTACATTTCATGTCGGCCTCAGATTGCCAATTTACTTTCGTAGCGGCCTCAAATTGCCAATTTACTTTTCAGTCGGCCTCAGATTGCCAATTTACTTTCATGTCACCCTCAGATTGCCATTTTACCTTTCCATCACCCTCAAATTGTTCTTTTACGTGTACAGATTGTCTCAAAGTGTTGTTTTCCCGATTAGACTTTTAACATTTCTTGTAAGTTGTGAATTTGGGTCAAATTAGTTAGCCATTGTTCTTTGAGTGATTCACGCATATTTGATTTCTAAACCGCATCGTCTCATGTGACTTTACTTGAAAGTTTATGTCATTTTTGCTCCGGATTTAAATTTCATTGCATTGCATGCATCGCTGAACAAAATCGATGTTCATGTCTTTACTCATTCCTTATGAAGACAATATTTAAAATTCAAATTTTTGTGTTTTCTTATAAAAAATGAGTAAAGAGGGGCAACTGTGAACACCTGATTTTGTCCAACCCATAACAAAATTTGCATAATTACTTTATAG
Organism: Dalbergia cultrata; assembly: GCA_031216105.1. Classification (NCBI taxonomy): domain Eukaryota; kingdom Viridiplantae; phylum Streptophyta; class Magnoliopsida; order Fabales; family Fabaceae; genus Dalbergia; species Dalbergia cultrata. The sequence goes on from CM062352.1 coordinate 41,568,148, forward strand.
TCTTTTCATTTATTACTTTTAAACTAATCTTTTATTTTATCCTTCAGCTCGTTTCATAAAATAAAAGAAAAAGAGAGAGTCCAACTTATTTAATTCAGTTCATTTCCATTTGTCCACTTTTTTTTTTTTTTTTTAAAAAAGAGAAGTCCGTTTTCATTTAGCAACAAAATAACAATAAAACAAAAATAAATAAAAACAAAGGAACAGATCCATTCTGTCACGGGTTCACATACCCGTGAAGCAACAACTGAATTGGGATGAGGGAAAGAAGAAAAAATAAAAAAGAAAAGAACACAATGATGATGTTCTTCTGAACTTTGTGCAAAGAGTCAGAATTCTTTCGGTTCCAAAACATGTGAACTGGGGAGCTAGCAGAACCCGTGGAAATGATCATAGAAATGGGAATATAAAAGACATATTATCATCAATCATCAGGGGGATTCATTCTTGATTATAATTGATCCTTCAAAGGGCCAGTCACATTTTTTTTTGGGCAATAATCAGAAAGAAGAATCAAGATCAACAGAGAGGTACAGATAAAATTTTGAAAATCATTTGAGTACCAACATCATCATCATCTCGCATCAAAACCAAAATATACAAACCATTGCAAAAATAAAATCACAGCCAACAATTTACAACCAAAACAAAAATAAACCTGAAGCCAAAACCAGATATCAACCATTTTTATCCTAGTCCATATCAATCTCACAAATAAAAACACAAACTCAGCACAAGTAATGAAAATCTAGACCATAGTCCAGAATTGAGTTTTTCTTTAGGAAAAGAGAGGCAGAACCGGAAAGGAAGGCCAGCGGTGGTCTCACCACCCACTCCTCACCGCTGGTCCATCCTTCATCATCCTCCCCTATAGCCCACCACATGCGACCATCCCTCCTTGACCACACCACCACGCGCCACGCTCAAGGCCTCTGCATTCTTTGCACCACCAAAGCTCCACCGCGACTCAGTCCGCCACCCCTCCTCCCATGCAGTCATATCGCGCGAAGTCACTTCCCCATGGTCACCCTTCCTTAGCTGCCAATCAGCCACTTTTATCCCTCTCCCAGCAACTCATCGCATGCCTTTTTTTTTTTTTTTCAGTCATAAACTCCATTTTCCAGCTGTAATCTTCCTTTGCTTCTCCTCTTCACAATACTCAATTTTCAGATCTGACATATACAGACCCAAACTCAGCAACTCCAACCACCACAGCCTTCCCCTCTGGCCGCGAAACTGTCCTCTTCGGTGGGCGACATCGCGACCTTCCCCTTGACCACCTCTACAGCGCTTGCTTGTAAGCTCGCTTGATTCATGGTGAAACAGCCCTCCACATATGGCCACATGCTGCAGCACACCTCTTTCCTCCATCAGCCTTCTCTTTTTCCCTGCGTGTGATTTTTTCCTCTCACCTCACTCTCATTTTCTCCACCTCTCTCACTCTAGCTCTCTCATCCTCTGTGTTTTCTTTTCTTTTTGTCCCTAAGAAAGAATGAAACCGAAAGCTTTCCTCATTCCAGATGCTTCCATATTGCGCTTTATAATTATTCATTTACCCATACTTTGCTTTATGGTTATTTGTTTATATTTTTTTTTTTATTTTTATTTGTAATGGCATCGTGTGTGTGTGAAAGTATGAGAGAGACTTAGTGTGGGAGTGTGTGTGTTTGTCTCTGTGTGTATGAATGCATGTGTGTCTCCCTTTATCTCTCTCTTCGTGTCCATGTATGCGTTTGTGTTAGTGAGAGCAAGAGAGTGTTCTGTGCATGCATGTGTAAAGGTTACAAGATTCCTTTTCTTTTCTAGCTTCTTTAGTTATAATAACATTATTTTATGTGTAGTTATCAAAGTAGTTTAGGTGACAACCCATATGATAACGTTAGTGTTTCTCCACTTTTGATGGTTGTTTTTATTTATTTTCTATTTATTATTTGGTGTAAGTTGTATTTGGGGTTTATTGGAATTTTTTATTTCAATTAAAAAACATGAAGTCCTAATATTCCCTGCCAAACCGTGTTGTATTGTATATTATTGAGTTTAGTTGGTTTTGATTATATACCATTTTTATTTGGGCTGGGAATGTTGTTTCTTCCAAGTTAGGATTCCTTTTATTTGTTTGGATTGTTATATATTATTGTTGTTTGTGGTTTGCCACCGTTTCTAATATTCCAGAGCCTTCCCTGTTGCCTTCTTAGCTTTGTTTTATTAGTCTTTTATCTTTTATTTATTTAGTGTGGATATGCATGTGTGCGTATACAGCTTTTGTGAACAATGAACTCATACCCACTTTTGTTTCTTTTTCTATTATTTTATTTATTGTGTTTTGTTTATAGCTTTTGTAATGAAACTCAAATTCCATATCCCAGGCACTTCTCGTGGTGCACATGGTGTCCTTGTTAGCATTTATTTCATTTGTTTATTGAGTGATGCTTTTAATCTTTGCATGAGTCACGTTTGTTGTTGTTTGGGTGGGACTCCATTTTTTGTTTTGTTGTGGGAATTCAATATTTTATGTGGGGTAGGTCAAGTTTGTTTTTTTGTGGAATGGGACTACCGTATGCATGTGGGATGGGAATTCATTTTTTGTGGGGTGGGTCTCTATTTCGTTTTGTATTAGTTTATGTGGATTGTGTGGGATTTCATATCATATGTGAACCATTTATTCTTTGCCATGGTGATTTTAGTGGCATTTTTTTTTAAACCAAAAGAAAAATTCTTGTTGGATTGTTTACTCTAAACCCAAAAGGAAGTCTCTCCCAACGTCTTCATTTAAATTTCAAATCCGAACATTTTCATTCAGTTTTCAAAACGTGTTATGTTATTCTATTTTTCATGGTTCACTTTTATACATATTCTCAAACATGTTTGTATGTTCTATAAAAAAAAAGAGTCTCTTATTGCATTGTTCTTTTATATATATTTTTTTAAAAAAAAAGTCTTTTTAGTAATCATTTTAAATCATTTGATTGAAATCAAATAAATTAGTTCAATGAATGACTTAATTGTTTATTTTGATTTGGAATGAAGTGTGTGTTAAAAGTTTGTAAACAAATAAAAATTTAAAAAGGGTTGAAAAAAAAAATAAATAGTAGTTAGGACTCTTGTACTTACTTGTTTGATTATTCTATTTATCATTATGTTTGGTTCAAATTAATGGTATATTTGTTATTGCTTATGAACTATGTTGTCAATTCATGTCAAAATTGGATTTTATTAGGTTATTTTATGTTATTTCATTTTTTATTTGTAAATATTTGTTATTATTTTTGTTTATTTATAAATACTTATTGTCTTTTATTGTTATGTATTATTTTAATTTCAACTAATAATCAGATTATTTTAAATGAGGATGTTAATTTAGCCGTGACGGCTTGTTAACTCAGTTAAACATCTGAGCTGTGACAGCTTGATGTTTTAATTTTTCAAACAAAAATTAGATTTTTATAATTTGTATTACATGTAAATATTTTCTTTAATACCTTTTTATTCTTTAAGTTTTAAATTAATTAATTTGTTAAATATTTTATTTTGAATAAAATGTTAATTTAGCCGAGACGGCTTGTTAACTGAATATTTTGGATATCTAAGCTGTGACAGCTTGATGTTTCAAACTTTCAAGCTAAAGTTAAATTTTATGACATTATTTTATTCTGTTTTGCATGTAAATATTTTTGTTCATTATTATTATTATTATTGTAAATATTTATTTAGTATTTATTTATGATATTGTTTTATTCTGTTTTACATGTAAATATTTTTGTTCATTATTATTTATTATTGTAAATATTTGTTTATTTATTCATTTATTTATTATTATTATTTTTATTTTTATTATTATTATTATTATTACCCTCCTCTTTCTTCATTGAAATGTATATATTTTATTTCAAATAAATATGTTAATTTAGCCGTGACGGCTTGTTAACTCGATATTACGGATACCTGAGCTGTGACAGTTTGGTACTCCGAAATTTTTTTATTCTAAAAAGATTTTCTTTTATAATTTTCGTAAAATAAAAGTGTAAATAAATATTTTGAAAGGTTATTAATAATTTGCACAATTAATTAAAGTACCGTCTAAAGACGGGTGTATTAGGGGTGCTGTAGGATTAAGTCCCTACCCTTCCCTAAGCATAACCGACTCCCGAGCTTAGATCTGGTTTCAAAGATCATTTTCTTTAAACAAAATGGTTTTTCCATGTTTTTACCAATTAAATAAAACTTGGTGGCGACTCCATTTTAATCAAAACTCATTTTTCGCCGTCCACGTCGCGATCCCGGTTGCGACAGAAGTACACTTAAGACTTCAATTCCAACTCAACAATCTAATTCAGTGGAATCTATGGGGGTTGACAAGCAGAAAGCCACAAGGGATAACACTAGTGCAAAAATAATATTTTACATTGGAACTCCATTAGTACCAATTGTCCCATGAGATGCAAAGTGTGTGCTTACCTTTTTTTGCGTGACATTGTACAGGAAGCAAAGTCAAACTATAATGCAAAAGGAAATGAAAATGCCATTTCCACTAAGTTATGATCTCACATTTGTCGCAGACTAATTGGATGTTTACGTAAGCTTAAGTAAAAAAACGGCGACAAAGTGATGATTATAACGTTTTTATAGTAAATTCAAACATTTTAACCAAAAAGATTATAGTAAGATTAACACGATTAAACAATGTGAATTGTGAAATGCCATTACCAGCAGCGAAAACAATTTCCTAGTATGTTCTTTCAATCTTTGTTGCGCTTGACGTTTTCCTTTTCAGCAACCCAGTAGCGCTTCGGAATTTAATGCTTCCACTAACTTTGTGGAAGTTTTAAATTCAACACATTTTGTATTGTTAATTTGATCAGCATGCATCATTTTACAAAGTCAATTAGGTACATCTACAACTTGGCCATTTTTTATAACCTTTTGTGTATAGCTTTTTATACCTCAAATGCAATAGGTCTGCTGTATCACATGCCTAAATACAAAAGGCATAAACACTGCTAACCACACTAAATTAAATAAATAAATAAATCATATAACTAAAGCAGTTAATGGGGGCAACACCACAACTTGAGTGAGTCACTGCAAAAACTGTGTTAGAGAAAGTAAGCAAAATTTATACATCAACCTGCATGGAGGGTGTGGAGTGTGGGAGCAGTTTTCTTGATTAAAGGAACCGAAAGCACACAAAAGGAATCCATTCGTGTCTTCTTGAACAGGGTGCAGAGATATTCCACGTCCAACAGTGCTACAAAGGCCTAAAAATAGACAATACAAACAAATTAGCTTTGTAATCACATGAATCCAAGTGTACCAAAAATAAAGGCAACTAATATACCCTCCAATGAGGGTGCAGTTCTTAATAAAGCGAAAGGAAATAAAGGGTACAATACCCAAACCATTTTTCTTTCAGTTACCATGTTGCTGAATACTTGCCATTGTTCTTTCCACTAAGCAAGCACCACCAGTTGCCCATAACTTTCTCAAACTGATATTTTATTTTCATTTTTTTGCAACTTCAGTCCACTCTGACAAGGAAACAGGACCAATAAAAATGAGTTACTTTTCTTTATTTACAGTTTATGAGCGGTTTAAATTGCATTTGAGTCCACTTGACACACATAAATAAAGAAGAAAAGTGTACCTTGCCCAATTAGCATACCAACAACTTGCAATGCTGATAGCATTGTAAGACTGTAGTTCTTGACAAATGCAGTTAAAGGAACTGAAGTTTCTGAAAGTCACTCACCACTGCTTTTATCTTACACCTGAGCATAAGATGGTAGTTTCAATACACAATTTCCCTTTTCAATGGCAAAAAATAAGTTAGAAAGACTTTCCAAACTCTGAATGTAAAAGTTGTAGAGAAGGATAGAGAAATGACCATCGATAGGGCACATTTGTGTGTCATTAAAAAATAATCACCTTTTTTTCTCTTGATGACTCAGTTTCTATGAAAATAAAGATTTTAAGGTAATAGTGAAGTCAAATTACCCTCCCATAGTGAGGTTGCTACAATATTCTGCAGTTAGAAAGTAACAAGACACAACACGTGATCTTGTGCACAAAGAAAATTCTCATCTATGATCATGGCCATACTTGCCCAACTTCTAGGATCTTTGAATGTCTGTTACATTTAGCTTCAACTTCATGTTTCCAGCTTGAACTACCACTTCTCCTTTGGATGAATCCAATTTCAAAACAGCCACTTTTTTCCCGAGGGAAGAGACGTGTACCATGTCACCAACCTTGGGAAGCTTAGACCTATCTGCAACATTAATAGGTGAATGACGATAACATAAATATTCTAATGATATTACTCCTCACTATAAAACTATACATCAAAGCTCTAGCATGAATTATGACCAACTTAAGTAAACTAGGGCTGCACACTTGTTTCGAATGCAAGAAATTAAACAAGGAAGTATATTAGTTCATCACATTTTAATTTCCTCTTATTTCTATCATGTTTCATTATCTTTGCATATACCTGAAGGTGATGATTGGTTAATATTTTTTATGGAAGGTGTGTTTCTATCTGCGATAGTAGGCTCTTTGTTATCTAATGCAGTACGGTTGTTGTTGGTTGCTAATGATCGAGAGCTCTTGATGGCTTTACTGGGCTGTGAAGGTTGTTGCTTGGCTGATGCACTCAGCTGCCTGACTTTTTTGTGAAGGATGGATCTTGCCATAGCTGCAGCCTCAGAAACCTCTCTCATCTTTTTAATTCTTAGATTAATACCATGTTCCATGATCTTCCTTTTGGTGTCCAATAGACTATTGTAAAGTTCTCTGGACTGCCTACAATTACAAGAAAAAGATTCACATAATTAAAAACTTACAGATGCTTGACAGCTGCTCCAATGTTATGATGGAATTTGTTGCTAATTTTTGCAGGCATTAATTATTAACAGCCAAGAAAAAGGAGAACTGTGGTACCTGGTGGCTATGAGATGCATAACAATGGAACATTTTGAACAATTAACCATCTTAATACAATAAATGGAAAGATGCCATATTAACTTTTCTTTTCCCCACCTTCCTCTTTCTTGCAATCTGGTTTGACCCTGGTATGAGATTCTTATACAGTATGCCAGGATCATATTTAGGAATAAAATTTGATTTATGGCTTATCTATGAGTATAATATAGTACAAATTGTTTTATTTATTCCAAATCATAATACGGTCACTCAGTATATGGTCGCTTCATTGCTCTAACTAAAGAATCCTCCCTAATTAAAAAAGATATTCCTTGCACAAAGGATAACAGGGCTAACCAACATTAAGCAAGGTGATCATTGTAACATGAAATAGGCTCCAACCATTAAAACAAAGATGTGCTGTGGAAGCCTTGTTCCATGTATTCTAGTATTCCAATAATGACCAAAAAAAATACTAAAAGAATAAGAACAAGATGCAAATACGATTATACGGTCCATTTATCCTTGGAATGCGATAGCAATTGAATGAGTTTAATCCACTATCTGTTATGTAAGAATAAATGCCCGTATTATCCATTGGGAAATGCCCCTCATTATATCATACACGAAATGAACATATGTCGAGGGATATGGCATGCAATTAATTTAATTTTTCAAAAGCAAAGAGTCTCACATCAGATGATGTTGCGCTTCGTTCAACAGCTCTTGGTAATCTTGTTTTAATTTTTCCATATCAGTTATTACCTGCATGAAAAATAAACTACATTGACAGGCTACTGAAATTTCTGTAACATTGAAAAGAATGAGACTAAATTAATTGGTGGCAAATAAAGGAGCCAAAGCCTTGTATATTTTATCTGATGCCACTGAAATGACTACCATAAAGACATGTAACTTATCAATATATTTGTTAAGAACATATGCTCTGGCGCCAAAATTTAAAGGCATAAAATCAGTGGCACATTCATTATGAAAACAAAATGACACAAACAAAAATCATGTTGGTCACTGAGTAAACAAAACAATAGCATACCGCTCACTGAAAAACTTCATTCTTTTCAGCTTTTAGAGGAAGTCATACAATTATCATATATAACAAATACCTCATCTATCTCTGCACTAGCAGAACCATATAACTTGCGAGCAGTATCTACAACAACAGATGATAGCCCCAATCTCTCAGCTATATTGATTGCATTTGAGCGCCCTACAATGAACATCTCTTCTTGAGTTACATTTTATGTGGTATGCATTATATTATCAGACTATCATTTGAAATGAGCCATAAAAGCGCATTTTCATATTATGGCCACAAAATTTAATAAATTTCTTCTCACAGCATGCACCATGGAATTCCTCCCCACATTCACATCTCTAGTTTTTGAAGTAACATAACCAGATAATATTGATTTCTGTATATCAAAATAAATCGATTTTTGGATAAAAGAAAACAATGGATACTAGTTGTCACAACTCAAATGTTGTGACTAGGTTTATAAAAAAATTGCAATGAAAAAAAGTAATCCGAAAACAAGTGGTATCTTTATATACTCTAAATTGGTAAGAAATAAGCACCAATAGAGCCTGAAATATTATTTTTCTATCTTTCAATTATCAGTTAGAAGGCTAGTTGCAATCACTGTAGGTCACACTGAAAAAATATAACCGCACCTTTCCATGTGAACATTGTATCCTTATTCTTTAGCCATTGAAACCGTACAAGGGAGGTGATTTCTAGCTTAAACCTTTATACTCGACCCTCCAAGATTAATCTCCAGCTTTTAGATGCTTTAGTTGAACACAAACACAAGGGAAAGGGGGAAACCAAAAGACTAAAAGGACAAACCAAGTATTCAAAAGCTGGCACAAAATGCATCAAAAAATTTGAAATCATTTTTGTTATTCTCGAGTCAGAGTGCTAACCTGGTACACCCCAGAGAACCTTGTATGTTGGCTTCAAATTCACTTCATCAAACTCCATACAAGCATTTTCAAATGCTTCATTACTGCTCATGAAATAAAACTCAGAAATGTTAAAGCAAAATCTGAGACAATGGTTTTATACATTTGATAAGAGCATTTAATAGAAGAGCAGGAGAAAATATGAAAGGATAATAAACTCGTTCAATGCTTTAAATTATTAGTGAATAATATGATGCCACTTATTTAAAACCAATTAAAAACTTTTATTACAAGTGAAAAACCTTAATCTTCTGACACTTTCTTATTTGCAGATAGTACAAAAAGCTGAGCATTAAATGTGTATCAAATTTAAAAAACCAGTAATGCACCACATTTCTTTGAGTAAACCTCAAGAAGCAAGAATTATTTAATATAGGTAGTTGCTATGGTTTCCTTATGGTTACCATACCTAGGATGAGCTATCAAATATTTATTGGCAGGTAGTTTAACAGTAGGTATTTGAAATTCTATTAAATATAGCCAACCAATAAATGTTTGATAATTCACCTTGGGAACCACAACACCTAGAAAATTATGGGCACTGGCTAATCAATACCCCTTAAGATGCTCTAAATGTACAAATTTGACAATGAATGAATTTGCTTTTTGATAATTTCCCTGCAATTTCTTTCCTTTTACTTATGTTTCTTTTTGTTTCACAAGAGGAGATAATGTCAGACAGAATTTGTGAATTCAAAGTTTTGTCTTCATCATTTGGGCTGACTACCTGTATTTCAGCGTTTTGAGTTCACCGTGATGAGTTGTAGCCATAGTCAACAAAGAACCACCTTGAGCAAAAGATTCCAATAATGACATGCCTAGTGCTGCTCCTTCAAGAGGGTTTGTTCCTGCACCAACCTAACAATTGCAAACACAGTACTATCCATCATACATGTATATGACATTGCATATTCGAACTCTTAACAAAACTCATACAATACATACCTCATCTAGTAGAACCAGTGACTGGTTTGTTGACTGTAATTTAATATTCTGCAAGATAAATTAAAATAAAAATCAAAATAAGAATTTCTTATATAGTTTTAAAATAATTGAAGTAAAATATATGCTAGTGATGAATAAAATGCTGATAAGCCTGAACTGGAATGTTTATGTCTGAATTTCTCTGGAGACCTACTATGCATTGATGAATTAAAGATTTGTTTAGAAATAAAAGATAAATAAATAAAAGAATAGCAGGATCAAAGAAAGTGACTTTAGCATTTTCAGTTCTACACAACTACAAAATATTTTCCTTACACTAATTTGTTTCAAGTGGCCAGAGAAGGTAGACAAAGACTGTGATAAGGACTGCTCATCACCAATGTCAGCAAAAACTGAATCAAACCAAGGAATTTGTGCAGATTCAGAAGCAAGAACATAGAGACCTGTGACAGGACACATTCAGAGCATAAAAAGCCTACAATGAGTATTCAAACCGACTAAGCAGAAAAATTATTTGCTGCTGATGTGTTGCTTCACCTGTTCATCCTACATAGGTTATTGAAGAATCACAATGGCAGATTAAGAATGAACGAAGATTATATAATGATGAAGAGGTTAGTATATAACAAGAAATTACTCAAGCTGATCTTTTGATGTTTTCTTTTTGCTTGAATCTATTTTGTTAGTCTAACACATATGACACTGTCTTAATCTAACTTTCTATCTCTATATACTATTTACTCCCGTTGTGGATATCTAATCTCTAATCTATGTCATTTGATGGCTATTTACACTTTGTAGACTGTTACTATAACTGTCATGAATGCGGATTTGCTAACACAGTGTAGTCTAACCCACAATAAGTTTCTTCTTGTATGACCTTTTTACATTGGGCAACATTTTAGGGAAGAGTGGAAAGCAAAGTGAGAGCTGGTTAATTGATAATCACAATTTTTGGACTCTTTCTGGAGTGAACGTCACATATAAAGCTTGGAAGAAGAGACTGGCAACAGCATTAACTAAAATAAGATCACATGTTTTTTGCTTAGGTTGAGGGCAGGTACAACAGGACAATATGTGCTGAGGCAAGATACCTTGGAACTCACGCCCCAACTGTTAAGCATTAAGGGCTTCACCACAATTAAAAGAAAAGAAAAAACACTAAATGAAGTTTAACTTGACACAAGAATGCTAAACATGAGAGACAGAAACAGATACAGAGACGGGCAGGGGGAGGAGAGAAACAGAGGAAACATTAAAAACACCTGATTTTGCCATCATAGCAGCCAGTCCTACAGTCTTCAGACATATGGTTTTACCGCCAGTGTTCGGACCAGTTATAACTATGACACGAGTTTTATGAGATACCAAAAAATCAACTGGTACTGGGTGCACATTGTTCAGCGTGGCAACCTGCCAACCAGAAATGTATTATCATGGCTAATACTCTAAAATGATTTTCAGATGCATGACAAAGTGTAGAAAACGAAAATTCAAAATCATCTGATAATAACACTGTCAAGAAATCTATCATATATCTACAAATATATTTTCTCATAGACAGTACTTCTAATGTGATAGGAACTGATTTTACTGATAAGAACAATGGAGACTAGCTCCTTAATATACCAGAAAAATGCAGGAAATGAAAGATAATTCTTGAGAACTGCATATGCATAAAACGTCTAGTCCAACCCCCCACTCCTTTCCTCTCGATTCATGGCTCCCTACCACTACTTATTCTTCCGTCTCATTCTCTCATTTCCCACAACCGAATTCCCCCTTCTCCCGGTTCATTCTGTTATGCTTCTCAACAGAATTCCTATTCTGTCCTTACATGCATGGGTCTAACATAATGAAAGTAACCTAACCCAACTATAAAATCCACCAAGTAATGTTTCTCCTCTCTATGTTTCCTTTTTTCCCCAGACATTTTCCCATGCGAAAGAAATAAAAAGGGGGAAGGTATATAATTAATCATTATATACAACAATCAGGATGTCTTTTTTTCTCTTAGCATCTCGTGATTGAGGGCATAATACTCAAAAGACAATCAACACAGAAGACCTTTTACTAAAGGTAGAAGGGCCTAACCTAAGAATGGAAACCATTCCCTCTCCATCCCCAAATAAAGGAGAAAACAATGGGTCAAAAATTGAATAGATACAAAAACAGTAGCTATGTGTTCTCTATGACTTAACTGAAGTAGTAACATTGGCATCCTTTTTGGCCTTCTGAAAATTCTGCCTATGCCTCTGGAGCAATAAAGGATGATATGCTTTTGGCAGATACAACTTCCATTCCCTATTATTGGGTAATGGTCCATAGGAATTGTTATTCCTAGTTAAGAAGGCTTCAGAAGTAGATGAGCAATTCATATCCGTCCGAAACATATAAGGACTTGACCCTCCAAATGAAAGACCATAAGTGGCTCGAGCATTAATCTGCATCATATGAGTCACATTATTGACTATCTTCAGCATAGTAAACATTTCTGTACTATGTTTTCAAAGATAAACTGCCAACGGAGGTCACCTACCAAAGCAAGCACGGCAAGTTCTTTTATTTGTAGCAATTAAGTAGGTCACTGACTCACAGTAGGGGCACTAAATGCCAAGTTTACATCGATACAAGTTCTTATGTCTTATATGGTGGCAAAATTCATTTTAAGGGTCATTATGCATACGGTTAACTCCACCTTATCACTTTTAAGTTAGACACATAAAAAGTGTCTGGACACATACATGTATAATTGTCTCACAAGTGAACAAGTAATTATAGAAGAGGAAACAAGAAAATGGTGATCCACTTCTCTGAAAAGATTACAGGCATTTACCACATCCAGTTGAACCAAACCGTTCAATATCTCTTCAATATCATCAAGGTTCAGCTGCATCTGCAAAAAAAATGAGACAGCATAAGACAAGTAAAGAACATGACAAGAAGAATCTTTATCAGATAATGTTTGCAACCTTCTTGGTTAATGTCAAAAGCACATCTGACTCAGCCTTAGCCACCAAAGTTCTTGCTCGCTGCAACTCGTCATTCAAGGGAACAGCAGAAAGTGGCTCTATTGTATTCCCAGCTCCCAAACCACTGCCAATAGGTACAATCTTTAAGGGATGGAATTTTACCCCCACCTACTAGCTTTCTTGACAAACAGATTATTTCATGAACAATGCATAAATGAAGTTATGCTGACAAATTTTATGCACCTGGACAACAATAGACCCTTAAAACTTGTCTTCTCTCCAGAATTCACTCTTATGCACCACCTTCCATCTATGTTATTCACTTCCTATTTAAATTATCACAAAATCAATAGGGAAAGAAACGTGCAGGAGGAAAAGAAATACATCTTCAGTCTAGTGAATCTTACAAGAATTGATGTTTCACTCCTTTCATTCCTGATTAAGCTCTCCATTAACTGTTGTATCTGAACAAAGGAAACAAATTATCCTAAATAATGGAAAATATAAACTGGACTTATTAAAATTAAAATGAAAACTTAAGTAGTATGTTTGGCCATCACAATTTACAGCTAACAGTAGGAACAATCGATTAAGTCAAAACACAAGACAAGGTTTACAAAAATTAGCATGTTATTTCCTAGGGCTGGGTTTGGTAATGCTCTCTAGAGGCGTGCTTTGACTTGTGAAAAACATAAGCCAATTTTTCTATTGGGATGCTTTCGCTTCTGGCTTTTAAAAGTCATTTGTGCTTTTGAGAGTACTTCATGAGATGCTTTTCAGACCTGGCTTCTGCTCTTTGAAATTCAAAAAAGTAATATAACCTTACTGTAATTAATGCCAATAAATGTAGAGATTACACTCTAATATTTATATCGATTATTGTCGTTTTGGATTTTTGAAGGATATCTATCAAACACTACTATTGTGGCTTCTACTTGTTGAGAGCAACTTCTAAATTATTTTACTAAACAATACTATTGCAATTTTTTAAGAGCAGCTTTTTTAGAGTCCAAAGAGCTCAGCAGCTCTGAAAAGGCCACAGCAATACTAAACCAAGCCTAGATTTGCTCAAGTATAGAGGAGGGGAGAACAAAGAGATGTGAGCGTCTAATTCCTATGTCAAAATCTCAAATGACATTCACTAGATTGGTGTATTAACTCATTTAAAACTCCATAAGGAGTCAGTATCTTTGTTAGAGTGTAAAATTGTTAATGTGCCTTTATCTAACAACATAACCTTTTAGAAGATATGGTCCATGACATGGTATTAGAGTCTATGACCAAGTGGTCTAGAGTTCACCCTTGTTGCCCCATTCATATAAATAAAAGAACGGCTCAGTGCACGAGGCCCCCACCAGGTGGGGTCTAGGGATGTACGCAGTCTTACCCTCGCTTTGCGAAAAGACTGTTTCCAGGATTTAAACCCTTGACCTCTAGGTCACAAGGCAGCAACCTTATCGTTGCGCCGAAGCTCACCCTCATTGCCCCATTCTTATAAATAGATGATAAAATTTCAACACAAGGTAAGTGGGCTAGTATAATGTATACATTTAAGTTCAAAAGAGGCATTTGCGTAAAGGGTTTATTAGAGTATAAAATCATTCATGTGCCTCTACCTAATTGCTTAAGCTTTTGGGAGAGATGATTCATGACAATCTTCAAAACCAACATTATGAGACACAGAAAAATAAACACGAATTACCTTTCTCTCAAGCACTTGTACTTGTTGACGTGACTGTTTAAGGGCTGGACTCTACAACAAGGATATGTTTAAATTATACATGTGTTTAATAAAGAGAAGCAATAATAATAAGTTGTATGGAAGCAAGAATAAGAGATCCACCTCTGAAGCATTTTCTTTTACCAAATATTATGCACTGAAGAATGTTAAGAAAACTCAAGATGCAACACAAACCATCTCAAATAAAAGAAAATCAGTCGCTCATCTTTGATCACTGTCACAATATGTATAGTTATACAAGATATGGAACAAACCGCGGAGTCCTTAACAGAGCCATCTTCATCAATAACTTGTTCTATCATTTTAACTAAAGATCGATTAATGACAAATTCGATTATCTGCAAGCATAGTTATGTGGGGAAAAAACAGTCAGAGACATAGTAATAATCATATATAATCTATATATGTCCAACTTATTCTTTAAACATTTACCACTTCTGTAAGAGGCATGAAACGGCGATACCAATCCTTGTCTTGCTTAATTGTTGCCTTTAGATCACCCTGCAGGGTCTCAGCACACTGCAGAAGATTCATGATGGCCCTAGCCTCATATCCATTCACATGTATACTTCTCCTGGCTTGTTGAATGGCAGCTTTCACCTACAAGAATCTTAATTTACCAACTTGGCTGGAAAGAAAACAGAAATGCAAAAAAATCTGCTCTCTTCCAGTGTTTTGAGATTATAAAAAGAACCCAATTTTACATGAAGTGGTTGTATCAGTGAAGTACTTTTACATGATCACATTGAAGCATTTACAGATGTGATCAGTTTAGACAAAGATACAATTCAATGCTACAGTTTCCCATATATACACGTATGGCAGGGACGGATAGCAAGGTAAAGCCCTCCCCAAAGTTGAGATTCCATCATTTAATTCTTTGACATTACAGGTAATTTTTCTTCTCTTTTTTTTTTTTAATAAAAGAAGAAATTTCATTAACAAGAAGAGAAGAATAATACAAAGTGAAGAGGACAAAAGATCCTTAATGCAAAAAGAAAACATCAAAAGACCGAAGCTTTCTAATCTCTTATCATATCAAAGATGGCAACCCTTCTAAAAAGGTCACGTGCCTTACACCAAATAAACGCTAGGTGTCTGATCTTCCCAACAAACCTGCTTATCTAAATGTCTACCGTGAAAAATGCATGAGTTACAATTTAACCAAAAACACCAAATAACTGATCTTACAGGTAAAATTCTTCCAGGGTCGTAGTCTACTTCTACTGCAACCAACATATTTTGGGTTCCCATATATGGATAGAGTTTAATTTCTATTTTTCAAAACAATTTTACACCGTTAAACCATACAAATTCAAGAAAGTGCCAACTCACGATAGGTAGTTATTATAGTGGATAGTTATTCCGTATGATTTTACATTTTCTTGAATTTGTATTGGTTGAGGGTGTAAATCCGTCGGGGTATAGAAAAGCAGAAATTAAACTCATATGTATGTAACTATATACTACATTTACTAACCAGCATAACATCAACGTGCCCAAAGTGCAATCTACAGTTTCCATGCTTGTTCATTTCCACAGCTGCATTGGTTTCACTGAGAAGTCTGAGACTTTCCTCGTAAGTTTGATTGAGGGACCATAGCTGGGTCTGTTCCATCAACACCCTTATAACATGTCAACATGGAACAAAAGAACCAAAAAAAAAAAGAAAGAAGAAGAATAAAAATTTAAAAAAAAAAAAAAAAAAAACACACACACGAAGAGTGAAAGAGGGTACCTTGAGGGCTTCACGGCCTAAAGTAGTGGTGGCAAAGGAAGCAACCAAGTCGCAGAGCTTGTCCCATTCAAGCACTCTGAGGCTGTCATAGTGAATGGAAGAAGAAGAAGAAGAAGAAGAGGAGGAGGAGGAGGAGGAGGAAGGTGCCAATGCCATGGTTAGCCTCAGTTTATTATTGTTGTTGAATTTGTTTATCATTATCATGTTAAGGGAAATTGGGGAATTAGATGATGGGGTGGTTGTGATGGGGATGCAAGGTGAAAACATCTTGAAGGGTCTTGTTGCTGTTGTTACAAGAATGGATTCAAATGGGTTGCCCAACATGGTTGTTGTTGATACTATGGGGGTGAGGTGGGAGTGGGGAAGAAAGGAGAAGAAGCAGGCCAGGCAGCGAGTGATTGTGTGATCCTTATGAGCCACAACAGTCAACAGCATAGCGGGTGTGGTATACTGGAAAAAACTGTGGATGGATTGGTCGGGTGGCAGTTGAAGAACAAGAAAATTCCTTTACCATTTTTTTTTTTTTGACAAAACCCAAATTGGTCCATTTAAAAAATATTATGAGACAGATTGGTCTCTCCAGAAGAAAAATTGGTCAAACTGATTCACTTAAAAAAATTACTGAAATTTGTCTTAATTGTTAATTTCACGACAAAATAAAAATCCTGACAGAAATGTCTGTAATAAAACATATCAGACAAATTAGTCTCATTTTATATTGACTAATTTGATTTTTTTTATAACTTTTGATCGACTAATTTGTTATATTTTTAAAAAAGGGACCAATTTATTTAATATATCAAAATGGAAGTGACTTAATTTTGTTTTTATTGAAAAATGATAATTATACTTATAAAGTGTGAGATACTATCTTAACTCATATATTATTTATAATTGAATGGAATGTGAACTTTACTTAAATAAAGTCTATATCCTACCCATCTAATCAATATGATATCTCACATCTCACTGCTACAAGTAACACAACTCATTTTTATTAGAGGGAAGAGAGGAGAATATGCAGGGTAAGCAAATGATACTTGTGGGCCATAACAGTCTACGCCATCGATGTGGTATAAAATAGAACAAGTGGATGGATAGGTTTTTCATCCCAAAATATCTCACCTTTCCTGTCCGACCATAACATCTCGAGAATAAATAACTTTATGAAGGTCAAGTCTAAACTAAGAAAGAATTGAGTAAAGTCAAAAAGAGGTTCAACTGCCTCAAAAAAGGAGAGAGAGAGAAAGAAACAAAAATATTTCAATTACAAATTAAAGGAAAAAAAAGGAAGCATAAATATAAATATTTAACTTAAAAAATATATGCAAATAAACATGAATCTTTTCTGCGCTGGTGTTCACCTTTTATTTGAATTTGATATTTAACTTTTTTTTATGTAATATAATATTTAGTTTGTGAGATTATGTTTGATTTTAAAATTTAAAAAATATTATCTTATCAAAATCTATTATATTCAATATTATTTATGCATATCTATTTAGTTTTTAAACTTTGAAAATATTATCTTATTGAATTTATTAGATGCAATATTATTTATAATCGTCATTCATATTAATATTTATATCAGTACTATATATTATATATTTCGTTAGAATTAGAAAAGATAAAATATACTATATTTCTATTTTTCATATATACTATTTAGAAATTGATTTTAGTATAATTACTAAGATTATGTTAAGACTGATTTAGATATCTATCATTTATATTTATGGTATAAATGTCAATTTCAATTTAATTTGAGAATATATATGCATAATATATAAGTGTCAATTTGAAGTCGTTCCTTCCTTTTATTAGAGATTATAATTATTCTATAAAAATTTATTTATCAATGTGTGTGTGTGTGTGTGTATATATATATGAAATATTCACAGATATTATTTTTATAATAATGATGTTAGCATAAGGTATTTCATATGTTAATATATATAATTTTTCAAGTAATTATAAAAGAGTCAAACATTTTCAATAATATAAATATATAGAATTAAATGACTATTTTTTGAAAAACTATGTTTCTATATATACATATTAGTTTCATGAAATTCAAATACAAATAAATCGATACTTGTTGATTACCAAATAATAGTGAAGATTTTAAAATGATTGATAGTTAACTAAAATTATGAACATTACGATTTGGAAAAGATTTTCTAGCCATCGAAGAATTAAAATTATATTTATTTGAAGATATTATATATTATTTATATTTAACATGCATTACAAAAATAATTTTTTATATATTATTTTTATAGAGAATTATTAGATATTATTTAAGAAGTTATCAATGATTAATAGTAAGTGTGAAATTTATTGATCATGAATTGGCAGAATAGTCACTAGGGTGGCCTTCTTGATGTATAACAGTATGTCATATATATTCTTTTAGGAAATACTCTCAACAACTAATAGATCTATTGAGGAGAACATGAGGACTTGTTCAAGTAATGAGCCAACATCATTCTCTTTTTTCTTTTCTTCTCTTTTTTTTTTTGGTTTTGCTTGTTCTGATTCCCTAACTGATATGTTGTGAAGAGGTTGTGTTCCATGATGCTTTTAGTTTCTTAGTCTCTCCCTTTAATTTATGAAATCCTTTTGAGTTTAGAGGTCTTTTATTTATTATATGGAAAATTATTTTCTTTAACATGCCCGTTGTACCGCGAGGCATAAGGTAATTATTTACTCTCATATATTATATATTGTTTTGTCTTAAATATTTTAATAGAGCTCATTTGAATGTGATTGAGAATTTGAGATCTTAATTTCAATGTTTATCATTAGTTCGTATTCTCTATCTTCATTTTGATCAATGAGTTTCTTTGGGTTCATATGTATTGTAAGTGTCTTTAACATATATGATTCTATTTGGGTTATTTTATCTATTTATTTTAAGTATTATTTTGCACATTTCAAGACTTCTATTTGAGATTTTCTCATTTATTATTGTCATATAATACTTTAGTTTCATACTAACGAACCATGCATATAATAATTTGCACCTGATTCTTTCAATGTGGTTAAATATTATTTTCTTTCTAATCTAATATATTGAAATTACATTCGAACATGTTTCTTGACGGATTGGTTTTCTATCTAGGTAATTGTGTTTAATCTATGTAATTGGTCAATTTGAGGTTTCAAGTTGCAATGTGACTACATCCAATCCTCTATTCTAATATAACATTACTAGGGGGAGAGAGAGAGAGAGAGAGAGAGAGAGAGAGAGAGAGAGAGAGAGAGAGAGAGAGAGAGAGAGAGAGAGAGAGAGAGAGAGAGAGAGAGAGAGAGAGAGAGAGAGAGAGAGAGAGAGAGAGAGAGAGAGAGAGAGAGAGAGAGAGAGAGAGAGAGAGAGAGAGAGAGAGAGAGAGAGAGAGAGAGAGAGAGAGAGAGAGAGAGAGAGAGAGAGAGAGAGAGAGAGAGAGAGAGAGAGAGAGAGAGAGAGAGAGAGAGAGAGAGAGAGAGGCTCTTAACAAACTAACTGAACCATAACTAACTAACAATATGCCAACTAAGCTAGCTATGAGCTAACTCCTTACACTCCCCGCCCTCAAACTCAAGGAGTGAGCAAGCACGACTCTGAGTTTGGATCAAAATCCCTAGAATAAAGCTGAGAAGACTGGTTTAGTCAAACTATTAGCAATTTGTGCGTGAATAGGGATGTGACTAACCTGGACCCATCCTTTGGTAACTTAATCTCGAACAAAATGTAGATCCAATTCAAAATGTATAGACTTAGAGTGGAGAATAGGATTGGTAGCAAGTAAAACAATACTTAGATTGTCACAATAGAGCATAGGGGTAGTGGTTAGAGGCTGTTAAAGTTCATCCAACAAATTCCTTACCAAAAACATATCAACAGCCAAGGATGTGAGGCTCTAATATTCAGCCTCTGTGCTAGACGAGGAAACCACATGTTGTTTCTTAAAAGACCAGGATATGAGGTTTGGAATGAGGTAAATACAAAAGCCACTAGTCGACTTGCAATCATCCGGATCACTACTGTAATCAGAGTCACTATCCCCAATCAGAGCTAAGGTTAGTGTTTCATAGATATGTAGGCCATAATCAGTGGTGCCACTAAGATATCGCAATATCCGCTTGACAATTTTCCAATGAGACTCAAAATGGCACTGCATAAACTGGCACACTTGATTTACACAAAAGGACAACTCAGCTCAAGTAACAATGACATATTGCAAGCTCTCCACAACAAACCTATATTAGTTGGGATTAGAAAATGGCTCACTTCCAAAGGCTGAAATCTTAGCTGAGGATGGTAGAGGAGTAAGGCAGGCTTTGCAGCCCTGTATCACAGCCTTTTGTAGCAGGTCATGAACATATTTACCTTGGGATAGCAGCAAACCACCATCAGTTGTGTGCTGAACTTCAATTCCTAGAAAATAGTGAAGACTACCCATGTCTTTTAAGGTGAATAAGGAGTTTAGCTGCTGAATAAGACCATTAATATAGGAAGTGGAATCCCATGTGATGATAATATCATCAACATAGATAAGCACATAGGTACAAGAGGTGGGAGTGATTCTTGTGAAAAGAGATATATCATATTTGGTTGGGGAAAATCCAATAGACTTAAGAGCAATGGCCAATTTGCGATACCAAGTCTGAGGGGCCTGTTTGAGGCCATATAAGGCCTTAGTGAGCTTACAAACAAGGGTGCCATCACCAACTTCATACCCTTGTAGTTGCAACATGTATACATCTTCATGAAGACCACTATTCAAGAAGGTGTTATAAATATCAAGTTGTTCTATAAACCAAGATTTAGAGACAGCAAGAGTCAATACAAGTCTGATGGAGGTTGGCTCCACAGCCAAATTGAATGTTTCATTAAATTCAAAACCAGGTCTTTGGTGGAATCCTTGGGCTACAAGCCTAGCTTTATACTTTTGCAGGGACCCATCAAGATTATGTTTGACCTTAACAACCTATTTACTACTGATTGGTTTCCTTCCAAGTGGTAGAAGGACCAGCTGCCATGCTCGATTCCTCATTAGAGCACTATACTCATCATCCATTGCTTGTTTCCAATGAGGAAGGGTAGGTGCATATTTGGTAGATGTAGGTTCAAGTTTGGCTTGAAAAGTCTTGGGTTTGAGGATACCATTCTTACACCTAGTAACCATGGGATGAGCATTACAGGGTTTGGATTTAGGTGTGGTAGTAGCTACAGGGAGTGGGATAGCAGCTAGAACATCATATTTAGTAGGTGCGGGGTTGGTAGGAACATCAGTTTGGATTTCAGAGACTAGTTTTGGGGTTACAGTAGAATGAGATATGGGTAGCAGTAATGGTATGGAAGGGTAAGAGGTATGTGGGGAAGAGGAGGGAAGTTCAGTAATAGGAAGAAAAACAGGTGACATATCTTTGAAAGGAAACTTGGTTTCATCAAACACTACATGTCTAGTGATGAATACTTTCCCAGAAGGCAATAAGCACCCATAACCCTTGTGTTGGGTTCCATATCCAAGAAACACACAAGGTGTTGATCTAAAGTCTAACTTGTGTTGATTGTAGGGTCCTATTAGGGGGAAAACAAAGGTAACCAAAGGTTTTGAGATGGTGATAACTAGGTTTCTTACCAAAGATCTTCTTAGCAATTGAGAGATTTTGCAAGATAGGGTTGGTAAAATGTTGATGATGTGAGTTGAAGTAAGAAAGGATTCGCCCCAAAATTTTAGAAACATAGAGGTTGCAACCAATAAAGTCAGTCCCATTTCAACCACATGTTGATGTTTCCTCTTCGTAACACCATTTTGTTGGTGTGCGTTGAGGCAAGAGAACCTATGAATAATACCAATATTCTACAAATACCTTGACAAGCTTACATATTCACGAGCATTGTCACTTTAAACATTTTTATCTTAGTGCCTAGTTACAATTCAACCATGTGTTGGAAATTATTAAACACTAATCTGAGTTGGGATCTAGATTGCACCAAGCAAAGCCAGGTATATTTAGAATATGCATTTACAAAATGCATGTAATATCTAGCACTGTCATTTATTGAAGGAAAAGGGGGTTGGATGCCAAATATCAAAGTTTACGAGTTTAAGGGGAGCATTATACACATCGTTACACATGGGAAAAGGTAATTGGTAAAATTTGCCTTGACAACAGGCTAAGCAAACAGATTTATCTAAGGAAACAGGAATATTACAATATGTAAGAACTTTATTAACTACATGAGATGATGCATGCTCAAGGAAAAAATGCCATAGAGCATAGGTGAATGAATCCTTAACTAAAGACAACTTAGCTACAGATTAGAAAGGAAGAGACCTAAAATTAGTTCTAAAACCAATGAATTTGTAAAGTACTCCATTCTTAACTATGTCGTAGAGTAGAGGTTCCCTGGAAACCTGATAGTTAATCGAGCAAAAATTAGAATGGAATTCAAAGAAGACCTAGTTATCCTTGGCAAACTTTTGGACACTAAGTAAGTTCTTAGTTATGCTTGGTACATGCAGTAATTTATGCAGAATAAAAGATTTAGAACTCATATCAGATATAATAGTAAAAGTTTCAACAAATTGAATGTGCAAACCTGATCCATTTGCAATGATAACTCTCTCAGAACCAATGTAATCTGCACTTTCCATGAGATTGTTAGCATCATATTTCATATGATGCATGGCTCTTGAATCTGGAAACCAATTGAGTCATGGATGGTTGATGGAATTGCAAGTGCATTACTCATTGAGAGATGTACTCAAAGCACTGGATTGGTGAATCTCACAGTATTCTGATGTGAAGAGCCATAGTGAGTATCGAACTTGTGCCAACATTAGATAGCTTTGTGGCTACGTTTGCCACATACTTGGCATGAAGGACACATTGAAAATGATCTGCCACCTCTACCAGATCCAAAACAACTTCCTCTTCCACGAAAATTGGAGAATCTTCCACCAAAATGAGATGTACCACTGTGATCCTGAGATTCCTATGAATGAAACCGAGAGTGCTATGCTACATTAGCCTTCAAAAAGCTTAAGCTAGACCTTGAACTTTTCTATAATCTCCTCTTGTGCCATGAGCAGCGGTTCCAATTCTCCAATCGAAATTGGTTCAGATCTAGAAATTACAATGTGATAAATGTACTATACTCTTCTGTCAATCCATTCAAGATTGAACTAACATGACCTGAATTTGAGAAGTTTGCTCCAACAGAAATAAGATAATCGATTATGCTTTTGATATCTAGTAAATAATCACTCACCGATCCAGACCTCTTGATGTTGCCAAGTTTATTCTTCAATTGCATCACCTTTGCTCTAAGTTGTAAAGCAAAGAACACTTCCAATCGATTCCATATCTTATTGAAATAGCTTGGTCATCAAGGAAAGAAGCCAGGATTTCAATAGTGCATCCTGCTTTTTCCACCTCTGATATTCAGCACTCACTGCACCTTTTCACGATCGGCTTGTATGCTAAACTTCTTTGGAATTTCAGATCCATCGATGTGATGAAAAAGATCGTAACCTTCAATTAGTGCTTTAACTTGTTTCCGTGGAAGATAATTTTCATCATCCAACTTTGATGCTACTAGATTAGAGAACATTCGCACTAGGTTCTGAGAAAAAAATTGGAGAAGGAGATTGTTCAGTGTTAGATGAGGTAAGGGAAACCATGGCAAAGCATTCAAGCTTTGATACCATAAAGTTATCAGGGCCATGCTATGTGAGTGAGTGAGTGAGTGAGTGACTGAGAGAGAGAGAGAGAGAGTTAAGAAAAGAGAAAGATGAATAATTCCTAACTAAATTGATATTCTGAATTGGTGAGTTCAAAGCTTACACACAGTTGCTATATATGTGAACACGACACATGAGCTATAAGCTCTTAACAAACTAATTAAAGCATAACTAACTGACTAACAGTATGCCAACTAAGCTAGCTATAAGCTACACTCCTCACAATTACGTTTATCTTTTTCATCTAAAACTATTAAATTTGATTGCTATTTACGTACTCCTTTGATTTAATTTGTAAAATTGCTTTCTTTGTAGTTTCAGTCATGGTTCCCAATGATAGAGATATCTCTAATACAAAACCCAATGGTAACAAACTACAAAAAATTTAAGATAATTATTGAAGTCTTTGTTGACCTTATATATGTTGCATATTTTGGATTTGGTTGTTTAATTTAGAGTATTTTGTAGGGTATTTTTGGATTTGATTGTTGAATTTTGTAAGAACCTTAGTATTTTGTTTTCTATTTGGATTTCATTTATCCAATAAACACCTTTGTATTTTGTTGGCAAATATTGTTATTTAATTTCTCAAGGATTTGCTATCTTTGGTTTCATGGTCCATTAAGAAAGTTTTATTGGTATTGTTGAATGTTGGTAGCTTGATGGTTTTAGTTAATATTAAAAATATATTGGCATATGCAACCCAAAATAAATATGTTAAATGAGATGAGAAGAGTCCTAAATGTGTTGTTTTTAGGGTTAGATTGTCTTTCAAATAAAAAAATATAATTAATATATTTTAAATTACTAAGTTATCCTCAAGGCAAGGATCCCCCGTGAAGCGAATAGCATAGTCCCTGTCTCCATCATCAAACCAATCACGAGGGGATTTTTGTCTCATCCCTATCCCTGCAAGGTAAAAATCCCTATCTATGAGTATTCGAATGCAGGGATCGCTATGAATATCCTATGAATAGATCCCCATTATCATCCCTAGATCAACCTTTATACAATAAATTTTATGTTAATTTTTATACTTTGTTAATAATTTATATTTTGAAATTTTATTAATTTAAAATTTTATTTTAGCGTGTTGCACGTGTGTTGTATGAGTAACCTATTGGATTGATTAGGATCGACTGACCTCCCAATCCTTTAGCTCTCACCCATGACTGTAGGCCAACTAATTCACCCTTATTCTTGACTTGCCCCGATCCATGGTCTTTCATTTGACTTGATCCATTGGCTCTCCTTGGTAGTCTCAAGCTCATATCGATTGACTCATCAATACCTTATGCTAATTATCCTCCTTTTTATTATGCTTACTACCTGCTCCTCTATCAAGCCTCACAATCCCATGATTTCTACCCAATCATGCTCCTCCATCAATGCCCTACTTGTATATATGCCCCCTTTATCCATGGCAGAAAAATAGGAACCAACTTTATTTTGGACCTAAACCCTAGCCTATATACCCTTGATCTATAACTAAGACAATAACAACTATCTATACTATTAATATTTTAGAGGTTTAAAAAGGAAACCTTTATATCTGTCAACTATAGTTGAATTTACTTTTCCACTATTTAGATAATCTTAATTATGGAAACCACTATAAGACTTCAATAAATCCACTACATTATTTGTATTTGGTAAATGATAATCGATTGATTTTCAAATAGAAAAAGAATAAATTTTCCTTTTTAAATGTTAAGTTAATGGTAACTTGGTAAGCAAATTGCTTTGATATTACTTAATAATAAGCTAAATACTCACATGTGAAAAAGAAATTACCTATAGGTGATACAAAATTTACACGTCATACTGGTGATAGCAAAACACATATTATGTGTATAATGTTTTATCTTCATTATCATAAATCAAATATATTTTAAAAAATAAAAGTTAATAGTCAATGATAATCAATCATTGTATAGCAAATTTTATGATAGTTTTATATCTTATTAATAACTTGTATTTTAAAATTAATATTTAAAATTTTTATTTTTTGTGCATTGCACATGTGGTGTATGGGTAGTAAATAAGATAAATTTACTTGACTAATCAAGAATCTCATCTTCGTCCCACAACTTATATAAGTAGAAAATCCAAACACTAAACTAGATCCATGTGTTCTAAACACCACCAATAGTATATTGATTTCAAAATCAATCCTCCAATGATAAAGTTGTGGCAAAGAGAATATGATTGCCTTCATTTTGGAGTTGTTAGGCTTTTTTCACCGTTCATGACAAAAAAATAGTCTCTCTACATGCCATGCAAGCTTAGTCTCTCACTGATAAACTCTACTTTTTCATACATTTGAACATGTAATTACTAAAGTTGTTTCTAACAATACTAAATGCAAGGAATGTTGTTTTAACAATGTTCCCAAACTTCAATGTCAATCTTAGTGATCTTCGCTCTTTCTAAAAGATTCAAGGTTCAAGTCTAAAGCATATGAGTATCACAAGTTGAATCTACTAGTTTTTTATTGTATACTTGAGTCACCAAGTTATTTACAAACTTACAAGCCCACTATCTTCATCTACCTTTTGAAAAGAACTTTGTTGAAAATGCTCTACTAGTTCTTGCTAACTTTGAAGAACAAGTCCCCTTAACTATCTAAATCTCAAAACAAATCCGTGAAATAGAGCCACAATTTCTCATTCCTCTTGAATGGATGACCATAATGAAAATTTGAAGAAAAATCATTATTTCTTGTTGTAGACACTAAATCAACATTCAAATGATTTGTCAATGATACTATTAAGTCCATTTTAGAAAAGTCATGATGAAGAATTCTCTAATAGAATTTTCATTTGTCTTTCGTGCCATTCATGATGATTATTCTATGAGAAATAGAAGAAATCATTCTTCTATATTAATTTAGAGCTAATAGGACACCCATTTACTCAAGGTGAATTCTCCTCTATAATTGTGTTAGGAAATAATTCTGGCTCAACATAAATCAATCAAATCAAGTAAGCAAAAGAACACAATAAAAATAACATGGTTCGGCTTCAACTGCCTACATCCACATCTCACAAATCAATCCACTAATTTAATGAGGAATACAATCACTAATCTCAACAAATCTCAAACAAATCTATCACTATACATGAAACAGGCCGCCTAACACCACATTGCTAGGAAGACTTTCGACATAAGCTATCCTCACCACTTGCACCGCTGCTAATCGCGGAACATATAATCATCAATATAACTTTTTTGGTAAAAGCTGCAAATCTTATATCAAGGCAGTTTTTCTAGCAAAAGTTGCAAACCCTTCATCAATGTGACTTTTCTGGCGAAAGTTGTAAACCTTCTATCATGATAACTTTTCTGGCAAAAGTTGCAAACTTTTCATCACATTAGTCTCATCAATGTCCTCTTCATCATCTGTGTCATCCTCATCATCACCCTCTTTCTATCCATTCTCCTTTTTTAATCTCTTAATTATATTTTCCTCACATATCTAAATAATTCTAAAAACTATTATTTATAATAGTTTACACACTCACTAAATTCAATCTCAATCATAATAATTAATAACTCAAATTCTAGATAAAATCCTAATAAATTTTTTAATCTTTTTCAAATCATTTCCAAATATTTTTAAAATCGAAAGCTATCGATAACAGTTTTCAATTTGGAATTTGGATCAATTCCAACAATCTCCACCTTGATCCAAATTTTATCCAATCTTCAAATTTTGAAACACAAATCTTCATGAGTGCTCCACCTTCATCAAAGATCCATAAAAAAAAAAAAACCTCATCACAAATTTGCAATTCTAAACTTTGCATCTTTGACACCAAAACGGATCAGAAACCGCTCTAATACCACTTGTTGGGAAATAATTCCAATTTAACATAAATCAATCAAATCAGCTAAGCAAAGGAACACAATAAAATTAACATGGTTCGGCCTCAACTACCTATATTCACATATCACAAATCAATCTACTAATTTAATGAGGAATACAATCACCAATCTCAACAAATCTCAAACAAATCTATCACTATGCATGGAAGACGCCGCCTAACACCACATTGACAAGAAGACTTTCGACACAAGCTATCCTCATTACTTGTACCGCTACTAATCATGGAACATACATTATCAACTAAACATTTCTAGCAAAAGATGTAAATCCTTTATCAAAGCAACTTTTCTAGTGAAAGTTACAAACCCTCTATCAAGGCCACTTTTCTGGTAAAAGTTGCAAATCTTCATCAATGTAACTTTTCTAGCGAAAGCTACAAACTTTCTATCATGACAATTTTTTTAGCAAAAGTTGTAAACCCTTCAACAACGCAACCTTTTTAACAAAAGTTGCAAACCTTTTATTACATTAGTTTCATCAATTTCCTCATCATCACCTTTTTCTCTCCACTCTCCATTTTAATCTTTCAATTATATTTTCCTCACATATCTAAATAATTCTCAAATAATAGTTTATCCACTCACTAAATTTTACCTCAATCCTAATAATTAATAACCTCCAATTCTAGATAAAATCCTAATAAATTTTTAAATCTTTTTTTAATCATTTTTCAAATATTTTTAAAATCGAAAACTATCAATAGTAATCTTAAATTAGGAATTTGGATCAATTCCAACAAGTTGTTGATTAATGCATTCGCTGCAGTTGTTGGTAACTAAAGGCTTTTGTGATTGACAATTGGAAGCTTATGGGACCCATCTCATTTGTCCTATTCATTTTTATAAAATTTTTAATTCTTAACACTTTCTTCTGCACCTCTCTAAACCCCACATCTCTGCCCCCCCTTCACTTTGCCACTTCCTCCACTCCCCCTCCCAGACCATCCCGTTTAAAAAGTAAAAAAGATCATGTGTTTTGTGATAAATAGAGACTAACATCTAATCTTATGACATCATCTAGGGAAATACAATTTGAAAGTTTTAATCTCCTAGAATCTCAACGGCATTTCATTGTGCTTTGATTTTTTTTATTCACCTTCTTTTATGGCACAAATGTGGTATTAAAGCATCATTTTAGATTTTGTCATCATTCTTCTATGAAATCTTATTAGAGGCCAAAAGAAAGTTGAAATACATAACCCAGAGTTTCTACTTTGATATATCATGAACTCATGCTGTGTCTTGTTAAGATTTTCATGGTCTAGAAATGTGCGTGCTCATTTAAGTTTCCTCTTTGCTGTTCTTTTCCATATGTAGGACTTGGCAAGGGGAAGCGGCAAGGGGAAGGTATAGGGTATATAGAGATGAAGAGAAAAGTTTTGAGATTTAAAAATTATAAAAATAAGTGGGTCGCACAAGCCTCCAAATGCCATCACAAAGGCATTAATTTACTAAAAACTACAACAAATATATTGACCAACAAATGTAGGGGAGAATTCACCTTTACTCAAGATGAATAGTCGCTTTATGTGGAATGTGGACCTTAACATGCATGACCTTAATTGCAATTGTTGGTGGAAACAAATGGGGGCGATGAAGAAAGAATGAAAGCACATGGAAAAAGGGATCTAAAGCCTCCTACAAGCCTGTTTCTCCACCAAGAAGAAGATCAAATCTAGAGGATGGTCCTTGGGTCCTGATAACAAATTACGAAAAAGAAAGACACATAATTCTTACCTCTTTATAAAGAGTTTCTTAGGGTCCTCAAGAGAAAAGTACATCCACCTATACCATATAATCCTAACCTCATAAAATTTTTTAACTCAATTTTATTGATTCCATCTCAACTATTCAACCCTCTCATTTTCTCCAAAATAAAACTCACAAGCACATCCTAAAAAGACCATAAATTTGAACATTTTGCCAAAGAAGAACCAAAAACATTCTACTAGTTCAATGGTAACTGTGATTCTGATCTCAAAAATACACATGTGAATTCAGTTCCAAAAAAACTCTAAATAGAACTATATAGGGTGATCATGGTAATACTCTAATGCAAAAAAAAAAAAAAATGTTGTCAACATGATTCTTTGAGAAATCCAACAAAGTTGTCTTATTGCTCTCCCTAGGCTTTAGCCAATAACAATTCTTTGAAAATTTTCTCCATGATTGAAGTAAATATACTAAGGTTTGGTTTGGTATTATTATGGCTCTCAAGATGTTACTGTGCTCTTAAAAAGCCATAATAAAATAATACAAAATTTGCTCTCAATAAACATGAGCTGTTCAAGTAGTTTTTGATAAATATATGATAAAATTGATTTTAAAATATAAAATGACTATAACGGATATAAATGTTTGTTGAAAAAAAAAATAAAAGCCTTAATTAATGGAGGGATTGGGTTCTTATTAATATTTTGAATTTTTTAATTTCATCAAAGAATAGAAATCCGCTTTGAAAAGTATCAAATAGGGTGCTCTCAAAAGCATGCCAACTTTTGAAAGTCAGAAGTAAAAGCATTCCAGTATTCTAGTTTACTAAACAAAAATGTTGATTTACGTTTTTCAAAAGTCAGAGCACCTAACTTAAGAGCATTATCAAACCCACCCTAAAGCAAGCAAAAAGACCTATTTGGAGTTATAGTGCAAAGATACAAATTGTAGTAGCCAATACAAGTCATCATCCAAGATGAAAAACAAAATCTTCTATGAGAGAGAGAGAGAGAGAGAGAGAGAGAGAAGTAAAGTTATTTAAGAAGAAACTATTTTGAAGAAAGATGGTGTTTTATTTGTGGAAAAAAAATGGTAACTTTTTGAAAAACTATCCTAACAAGATCGGAAAGAGCCTCAAAGCTTATCCACTCATTATATATATATATAAAGAAGAATAATTCTCATATGACAAATCCAGCAGTGATATATATATAAGAATAATTCTCATATGACAAATCCAGCAGTGATTGAGAACTCTGAAAATGGAGAAGCACATATTCCTATTCCAGCTGTCCAAGATGTTCCAGCTCCAAGATTTGGTTTGGTTTTGGTCCCTATGCATTATTTGATTTAAGTACGCCAGTAAGTTATGAAAACTTGAAAATGATAGTTATAGGTCAAGTTTTGATGTTTTACGACTTCAAATTAAATTTTAAATCACTTGCCGGTGACGCATGGAATACTGTTGATAAAGTAAAGCAATCAATTGTCAATGAGTTAACACGAGAAATTATTTTATATTCTTGGGATATATTTAATATATATTTTTTAAGATCTCATAAATTAAAATAAAGAAATTAAATAAATGATCAACGTTTGGTATCTCCAAAAAAGTTAACATTCATTTTCGTCAAATAATATTTGGTTTGAATTTTATAAATAAAAATTAATATTAAACTAATTTAATTTTACTTCGCTTCAAACTTAAATCAGACTAATTAAAATTCAATGATTTTAAATATTAGCAATCTTAAAAAATAAAGAAATAAATTATAATTTACCAGTTAGGTCAACTATATAAACTAAATGACGCTATAATATTTCATCGCAGATCATATTTATGCTTAAAACAATTAATACAGATACTAGTAATTTAGACGAGCAAATAAAAAGTAGGGCGTTACTCTTTCCATTTCACAACGAGGACAGTTGTTAATAGTTTTAATTTTGAAAAAATAAATTGTCTTTTGACTTATTGAACAACTACATTAAATAAAAAAAAATGACAATCTAATAAGAAAAGTAATGAAAGAGAAATTACTGTAATTAATGAAAATAGGAATAAATTCATCACTAAGTGAATTTTTTTAAGAGCAATATAAAATAATTATTTTTATGCATTATAAATATAATTTTTAATATATATATATATATATATATATATATATATATTTATAAAACTAGTCATTTATTATCACATTTATAAAAATAGAATTTAATTTCTATTATTTTACATCATCTTTTAATCAAATGCACTCACTTATATACCTTTTCAAATAATAGGTTCATGAGATTCAACAACTTTTACTAATTTAATAATATATGATTAAATGACAGTATAAAAGGTATATAAAAATTAAACTTATAAAAATATTTAATTCAATCATATATTATTTAAAAAATCTTACACATGCAACTGATGGAAGCAGACCGTCTATCGGTTGTTAATAAAGAGTATATAAGGTATTTGTTTCTTATTCAATATGATATATTCTATCTTTTCGGATATTTAAGTGTTAGAGTTTTCTTTATTAATGTTTTTTTTTTCTCTTTTCCATAAAAAAATAAACAATAATTTTTTTAATTCTAATAACACAATAATTTCTCAAGGAGGGAGTTGTTCTCAACTATTTTCCTGCTCATAGGCTCACACACGGTATATTCAATTCCACAAAGATCCACCTAGATGATTAATTCATGATTGAAAATATGAATCTGAATTCCTCCTTCCTTCGATATATTTAATTCCTCTTTTAAATGTCACCATAATTGCAAAGACCACCGCTATTATAAATTTGCCTTACCTGGTTCATCACAGAACGATATCTCGGTTTCACACTCGCTTCCTTCTTATTATCCTTAAATTCTCCAATCACCATCATCCTCAATTGTCATAGCACACCAAAAACCTAAAAAAAAAAAAAAAAACCCAGACCTAGATCCCAGATATCAACAACAGCACCAAATTCAATTCCTTCTTGTCAACGTGGCAAATGGGTCTCAATGGAAATGAACAATCAGACACCCAGATACGATCAAACACAGAAAAATCATCCTTTTTAAGGTACAATTCACCCCTTGTTCAGATCATCCTCATTGGCCTTGTTTGCTTTTGCTGTCCTGGAATGTTCAATGCCCTCTCAGGGATGGGAGGTGGTGGCCAAGTTGACCACACTGCCTCAAACAACTCCCTAACTGCACTCTACACCACCTTTGCAATCTTTGGTGTCCTTGGTGGTGGCATCTACAACATCCTAGGACCCCACCTAACCCTTTTCATAGGTTGTTCCACCTATGTCCTCTATACAGGTTCACTCCTTTATTATAACCATCACAAGCACCAAGCGTTTGCCATTGTTTCTGGTGCACTACTTGGTGTTGGTGCAGGTCTCATTTGGGCTGCACAAGGTGCTATCATGACATCTTACCCTCCTGCTAATAGGAAAGGGACTTATATCTCCATCTTCTGGAGCATCTTCAACATGGGGGGTGTTATTGGTGGCTTAATCCCTTTCATATTGAACTATCATCGTGGTGAAGCTGCTTCTGTCAATGATGGAACCTACATAGGCTTCATGTGTTTCATGTCACTGGGGATACTTTTGTCCTTGGCTATATTGCCAGCTAGTAAGGTTGTGCGTGATGATGGTACCAAGTGCAGTAACATCTTGTACTCAAATGTGTACACTGAGTTCTTTGAGATTGTGAAGTTGTTTTCTAATTGGAAGATGCTTCTCATTGTTCCTGCTGCATGGTCCAGCAATTTTTTCTACACATACCAGTTCAATAATGTGAATGGGGCACTGTTCAACTTGAGGACTAGGGGTTTGAACAATGTGTTCTACTGGGGTGCACAGATGCTGGGGTCAGTTGGGATTGGATACATAATGGATTTCAGTTTCAAGAGCAGGAGGAAGAGAGGGGTTGTGGGAATTGGAGTGGTTACTCTTTTGGGGTCTGCCATATGGGTTGGTGGACTCATCAATCAGCTTAGGTATTCATCAAATGATTTGCCTGAAAAGTTGGATTTTAAGGACTCAGGGTCTAGATTTGCTGGTCCCTTTGTCTTGTATTTTAGTTTTGGTATGCTAGATGCCATCTTCCAAAGCATGGTGTATTGGGTCATTGGAGCCCTGGCTGATGACTCAGAGATTCTTAGCAGGTAATTTATATGCCAAGCATTATCTATCCGTTATTTGCTCAATTCTTTCTACTATTTGTACTTAGATTAGCTTTTGGTAAAAGAAAAGAGGCAGTTGATTATGAGTGATGTTGATCATGATTTGATTTACGATAGGATATAAGGCTTTGTTGTTGTGGTTGTTGTTGATGTAGATCATGATTGATATCTTAACCAAACTATGTTTTGCGCCTGTGCAGGTACAGTGGATTCTATAAGGGAGTACAAAGTGCAGGATCTGCAGCTGCTTGGCAAATTGATGCACACAATGTGTCTTTCATGTCCCAGTTGATTGTGAATTGGGCACTCACTACAATAAGCTATCCATTACTCATGGCCCTAGTCCTGTTGGCTGTAAAAGATGACAACAAGGCTGAAGAAGGACCCTTCAAAAAGTCCATTCGATTATCACCCGACAATAGCATTACTCAATAATTTAGCTTGTTGATGAATGATGATCATGACATAATATAAAGCTCTTAAACAATTGAAGTTTCCATCTGACTGTGTACATGGAAGTATGGAACAAATTCGTATAACATGATAGGTGTTGGAATAATATTTTTATGGAAAAAATGGTTGAAACTTTCTTTTATTTTTAAAACAAAGACATTATAGCTAGGAATTCTTCCTAGAGGATTGGGGGATGGTGGGATTCGAACACGAGACCTCCAATTCAAATGGTGTAGGAGACAACCACAACTACTAGACTGTAAACTCAACCACAAAAAATGGTTGAAACTTGAAAGCAAACAGTTACTAATTCTCATGTGCATATAGCCACTATGATATACTAATTTTATGGATTCGTGGTGTCTGGAAATTTTTCTTGCCATTGGTGAATTGAAACCAAAGAAACTAAAGGCTCGGTTAGTGAGTAGTTCCTCATGGATGAAGAACTCACTGGTTCCCTGTTGTCTTGATGAGAAATGGATTCTTTCCCAACCTCCAACTGCAATCTTGGATATTCAGTAATAAATGTCATAGAAGAAACATGTTGTAAGAAACTGCTTCTATGAATCAATAAGGATATAAAATAAGTGACATAAAAGCTCTTGAATGTAGCCTTATCCAAGGGCTCTGGGTATTCCATTTTCCAATGCAATATTTAATAAATAAAACAATGTGCAGCCAAGGTGAACTGCCTTTAGTGCTTTTTGTTTTTTTAATTTATCTTTTCATCCACTGTTCATAAGCATTTTCTTGTGCTAGTAGAACGAAAGAGAGCCATTTGAATTGACGCATTCAATAAAATTTGGTTGGAGAATACAACTTGCTTCAATAGAGAGCCATTTGATTTATTCAATAGAGCACAATGCTCAGTCTGTCAGATGGGACAAAAATTGTGATTTCTCATAGCATTGCAACAGTTAGCTGTGCTGCCGTAGTACTATTGAGTATTAAGGAATGACACCATTTCACTATTTTAAATATTGTACTTGTTATTTGTGCATGTGCATGGAACTATGGCTCTATTCACCGAAGTATTATAAACAAAAAATGAATCACTTCCTGTGTTAGAGGGAGAAAGATAATACTGGGCACTCTTGAGCTACTTCAATTTGTTCACACTTGAATTTCCTGAAGAAGGCAACCTCTATAAACATTTCTATCCGAACTTATTCTATTTGTCATATCATATTTAAGGATACTTTTAATTTTATGAGCTTAGATTTTTTTTTTTAAAAAAAGAAATTGATGACTTCTAATGTAAAATTTTTTTAAGCATATTTTTTTATGTTATATTAAATGAAGATTCTTTTTTGTTTTAAATAAAAATATCTTTTTACATTTGAAAACTTATTAAAGATTTTTTTTTCCAGATAGCTTTTAAAAGATTCTTTTTGTATTTTATCTAGTATTTATTTATTTCAGATAGCTTTTAAGGAAGGATTTTCACTCAATCCTTCTAAACTTAGAGCTCATTT
The DNA here is from genome assembly GCA_031216105.1 of Dalbergia cultrata. NCBI lineage: Eukaryota > Viridiplantae > Streptophyta > Magnoliopsida > Fabales > Fabaceae > Dalbergia > Dalbergia cultrata. Next base: position 41,603,890 of record CM062352.1, read on the forward strand.
GAATGTACTTTTTATAATAAAATAAGTTATTTTTAATAAAAAAATATCTTTTTATATTCTTTGGTATGTTTAGATAATTTTTTTTAAGTAAAAACAGAATCACTAGGAAAGCAAAAAAAAAAAATCTATTTTTATGAAGCTAAAATTTTTATCTTATAAAAATAAATCTTTTTTATAACATAAAAATAATACTTGACGATGAACAAAAATATTTTAATATTACACCTATGCATAAATTAATTTTTATTTTTTTAAAGCATCTTAATTAAAAAGATCCATTAAAAAAATTATCTTCTGAAAATTAAATTCAAATGACCTCTTGCACAGGTTATAAAATAAAAAAATAAAAAAAACTTAACAGGGCGTTTGGAAACCTTTAATGAGATGGAATTGAATTGAATTCCATTAAGAATTAAATTTCATCAAAAATTGAATTGAATTTTTATGTTTGGAATGAACAAGTAAATTAAAGAATTCAATTCAATTCCTTCGTTTGGAATGGATCTAAAAATGAATTAATTTAATTATTTTTACTATTTTATCCTTCATTAATAGGTTAGGAATAAAACATTATATTTAAGTAAGGTTATTTTGATATTTTCATTTGTTGGAATTTAATTCTCACACCAAATCACACCTCTTTGAGTCTAATTTCAATTCCTTAGTTTTGTTGGATTTGAAATTCAATTCATTTACTTAATTTGCTTCCAAATAATGAAATTCAATTCAATTCATTTCCAACTTTTCAAACGCGCTGTAAACAGAACCAAAGTCTCACAGTGCTCTTTCTTCTGTCATTCCAGGATCATTTCCCTTGTTACTAGCTGTACATTAGTGGTCATGGAGTTTTGACTTTTCCAGGATCATTTCCCTTGTTACTAGTTCATTCGTGGTCACGGAGTTTTGACTTCTGCAACAATAGGTAATTTCAAACCCAGTTCAAATCTTTTGATTTCTGGTTGTTCGTATGACGTTTTTTCGGCTCCTTGTGAATAGTCATGGTGGAAACTTAGAATGACAATTAAAAAAAAAAAAAAAACTCTAAAAGTGAATTTGTCTCGCGTTAGCAAAGGTGAAACATATTAGGATTACAATACACAGTATTGCACATCATGGATTTATACTGAGAATGTTTCATCCATGTGAAAAATTTTCAAAATTGAGTATGGTGACCCATTTGGATGGTTTGATAGAAAGCTTCGCTTATCTTTACTCTATGTCTGTTGGACTAAATTTGGTGGGTGGGTGAGAAACAGGATGATCTTTAGAGTGTTCAGACTAAAGTGGGACATGGCACACTTGACTGTAATTGCCTTCAAGATGAAAAATTGGTTGGCTTTCTCTAAATGTTTATGATATGACCAAGCTCTGTTGTTTGATGTGGTGAATCATGTGGAAGTGGTTTTATCATGAACTTCTTCTTGACATGGATATAGCAAGGTATGCATGTGATTTGTTCTGTTTCTGACTCCCAAACATCAATCTCGCATGGTGCTACTGCTAAGGAGTGTTATGTCCTACCTAGAAGCATTGGTAGCCATCCACATTGAATTAGTTTGCAACTGGGCTATTGAACAATTCATCGTGTGGCTTCTCCCAAACATCAATCTCGCATTGTGCTCATCTTTGCTGATCTTTTTATCTTTTCATTGCTCCCTTTTTTGTCTTTTGGGGCCTGTTTATTGCTTCTTTTGTTTTGTGCATGTTATGTATTCACTTTCTAAACTCCTTCTCTGGTTGTTTGGTGGCTCCTCGCCACCGTCCTTGGTTGGCTTTGGCTGGTTCTACATCGAAAAAATGGTCTATACTAATATGAAAAATAATCTAATCAAAAGTGAAATCCTAAATATGACTAGATCTTGTAAAAATTTCTCACATGAGAATATTCCCATCTAAATGTGGATACTTGCACAACTGTTTTACTTTAGAGAAAATCTCAGGAGTGTTATCTAGAGTTATGGTAATGAGTTCATATTATTTTTGTTGCCTTATCACATGTTAGTTCCATTCCCACATGCCAAACATAGGAATTCAGTGGAATGAATTGGAATTGTCGTCCAATTCTTGTGCCAAACACTGAAACAGGCCAATTTCTTCCCCTCTATTTTCCATTCTATTTGCACAGAAACAATAACATTTTTTGCCTTATATTTTCTTCACTTGAACTTCAGTTACTTCTTTGGACTTTGATTGATGTTGCTTTTGTGAATTTCTTAATTGAAATATTCTTTTGCCATGTAATGTTGTGTTTTGTAGCAATCAGAACTCAAACTATTTACATTTGTTTCAGGCCGCAGATTAATTTTGAATATGGAAGAGTTGATGGTATGGTATTAATATTACCACCAAGATCTGAGAAAGTAGACAGAGAAAGGCTGCACAAATGGAGTGCAATAAGGATAAGGCAACCAGAGCTAAAGAAGTTGCTGAGAATATGTTTACTGCAAGGGATATTTTTGGTGCACTGAGGCTTGCTTTGGAGGCTAGAAATTTATTTCCTGCTCTTGAGGGTATTATTCAAATGATAGTAACTTTTAATGTGTACATCTCTGCTATGAATAAAATAAATGGTGAAATAGATTGGTATGGTGTACTTAGAGTGGATCCCCTGGCTGATGATGACACAGTGAGGAAACAATATAGGAAGCTAGCTCTCATGCTTCACCCTGATAGGAACAAGTCCATTGGTGCTGATGGGGCCTTTAACCTTGTTTCACAGGCTTGGAGTATGCTATCAGATAAGGCTAAGAGGGTAGCATATAATGAGAAGATAAATGCAGTAGCGTGTACACTTTCAACTGAGTGTGTAGATCCACCAGAACAAATGAGGGCTAATGTTAATTACAACTTTACTAAGACTGTCACTTCAAGTGCCAAGATTCAGAAGAAAACTGCTGTAGAAGATGCTTCCAAGACTGCACAAAAATCACAATCAAATACATTTTGGACCATTTGCCATCAATGCAAATTGCAGTACCAATACTCCAGAGATTATGTTAACCGTAGACTCGTGTGTCACATTTGCCGTGAACCATATTTTGCTGTAGAAATAGATAGACCTGTACGGGGTATTTACAGATTTGTAGCACCAAGGAGGTCTTTACAGAATCAGCAAGCTATCATTCAGAAAGTGCTTGGTAAAAGAAACTTTCATTGGGGTCCATTACCAAGGACTTCTGGTGCTTCCTCAACAGCTCAAGCTGCAAATGTGTCTCAGCAGGCATATGAGAAGGCGAAGCGAAAACGCAAGGAGGAACACAAATGGGAAGAGGCCTTTCCAGGGGATGTCCATGCTGCTAAAAGAGGTTACTTCAGTCCTGCTAAGGTAAGTAAAGCCTTGGAGGATCTAAGCTTGAGCTGCCATGGTGAGGCGCGTGAAAATCTACTAGGAGCGTGGAATAGAATGGTAGAAGTATCAAATGTTTGCAAATCTAAACAAGGTGATTTTGAATGTTTTGACGTAAGTGGAGCCCATGCCATCATCGCAAAAGGTGCCTACCGGGCTGAACTTCAGAATCAGTGGATGGAGCTCGATATAGAAGAAATTAGCCGGAAACTAGAGGAACTTAAGCCAGATACTGATGACATCCAAAGGGCAAATGAGGCAGGGGAAGAGTATATAAGAAGCTCAGATACTTGTGATCAAGATAACATTGGGAACTCAGAAGGCAGAACTAGTGGATCCCAAGCAACCAAGCCATTTATAGGCACTACTATGGCTGATGTGGTAGCTGAAAATTTGGGGAAGATGTCAATAGATGTCCCAGGTAATAGTGTTAAAAAAGCAGCAACTGAAGATAAGCATGAAGCTAATGTTGAGGAGCTGATGAATGACATGGGAAAACTTGGAGAAGAAAAGGAGGGAAATCAAAAGGTATCAAGGGAATAGAAAAAAGAAGTATGGAAGAGGGGAGATGGCAGAAGATATGTGGAAGCTTGTGGCAGCAAGAGTATGTAGCATGCTAAATACATTCAACTTCAGGACTACCCTTTTTGCTTCACGAATTGGGGGTGTACTCATTTCAGTTCTAAGAATGCAGTTGATTACTGCATCCAAAGGGTGAAGACAAATGGTTCAGCTCCATGTCGTACAACAAAGCTGCTGTATTGCAATGAAGATTGCGACTTCTGCAAAATGTCTCTCTCTCATCTCTGTTTTTTAAAGGCTTCAGTTAAACTTCTGTGCTAAACCTTCTCTTGTTTGCCCTTTTAGGTTCTTAATTTTTACCTTAGTGCATCTGACATTTAGAAATTGGCATTTTCTTCAATCTTGTTATAAGTTGGTTCCATTTTCTCAATTTTGTGGGATTCATTTGCTTTTTCGAGTCTAGTTTTCCATAGTTTATTTAGAGTCCATTTTAATTTCTCTCATACTTGCTTCCTTTTTATTATCTTTACCGGGTTAGTGTGTAAACCCAGCTAGTCCTTTGGTATGGCAATAAGAGCAAGATCACAAAATTTTGTACCTCATAAATAAAAGAATATTTCTATTCTTGCACGATGCTCATAAAGTCCAACAATGCTGGTATCACTTAGGCTAATCCCTACATTACAAAACCTCTCTTGAACATCATGGTATTCAACCTGGCTCTACGATAGGATTAGATACTTTGGATTGTCATCATTCACATGGTAACAAGTGTTACTGTTCATTCATCTTTCTTATCCTTTGAGGCTGTTGGGGCCTCACTTGGTTCCTTAGTTGGCTTCTTGGCCTCAGCTGGAGCAGGTTTAGGCTTAGAGGGTTCTATTACCTTCTCCTCCTCTTTTGGCTCCACTTTTAACTCACTTTCAGTCTCAACTCCATCCTTTTCACCCTCCTGCACAAACCCATCAACCAAAAGACCGAAAAATGGTGACACAAGGCAAAAAAGGAGTTGTTTGGTTTCTCTAGAGGGAAAATATCTCAGGTGATCTAGAGCAAGAAAAATGTGTTGCTTTGTGTTGATTAAGATTCAACACTCGGAACTCTTGCATTAGAAGTACAATTAAAACATACAGAAGTAAGCAAGAGAACTCATAACAAGAGTTAAACAATAAGCAGTGCGAGATAATCTTGCATAACACAAGTTTAACAACTCACAGTAAAAGTGAAGGCCAAGGATTAGTTGGTCCCCCCACGTAGGGGACGAATGTTAATACCATGTTTGTAAATGATTTTCAATCGTTGGATGTAAAAGATCTTTTATCTAACGGTTGTCATCCAGGCACGCGGGTTATGCCTTGAATTTGTTAATGAGTCACTGTTGTCTACATTTTTTGCAGATATGCCCCCTCCGATATGGCCTTCTCCTCCAACTCCCGGAGTCCCGCTCCCTCATCTCTGCCTCCTCTGTTAATAGTGTGAACCTCAACCCCCATTCCAACCTCCTCTGTCTTTTACTCTCTGAATTTCCTTCTTCACTACCAATTTCCACTCTCACTCTCCAAATCTTGCTCTTCACTGCCAAATTCCGAAGAAGAAGAAACACAAGAACACGAAACTCTAAGCCCCAAAATCCTGTCATATGCAGTAGAGCCAGCCATGATGTCCGATGATCTACCAACGGAGGTTGTAACCGACATCCGCTCGCGCCTCCTAGTCCCCTTCCCGCCTCTCCCTTTCACACACACACACATTCTCTCGCTGTGAATTGTCTAAATTTAAAAAAGAGTTTATTATCTAAATTTTTTATCTGTTTTCATCTGGGTTGTTAGATTGATATGAATCAGGATGATGAGTGATCATCATCTATATTTATCCCTTACGCGGAACTGTTGTTCTTCAATTGCCGATTCAACCGCTGGCGTTAGGGCCCTCCCCTTCTTCAACGGCCACAAGCACCCCTTCGTTTTGTACCATCCCCTTCTGGTTACCCCCTTCGTTTTTTATTTTGTTATAATCTGTTTTGTTATGAAAATAGAAATTATACAATTCACTTCTATTTACTTTTTCATGGTCATTGTGCTTTCATGATTCTTTTTTCCCCATTGATACTACGAATCTGATTACTTGGTATGAGAGAAAAATGAGACATGAGACACTAGAAAATTGGAAGACTTTGAAGGCTTTTTCTTGCTTAAATATGGGGAAAAAAATATTGGTATAGAGCCCACCAAAATCTTTCCTCCCTAGGAGGAATATGTGATTCAAAATGTCAATTTTGCACTCAGACATTTCTCTACTTTATATTGCACTAAAGAAAAAAATATTTATTACCGTAATATTTCTTTCTTCCCTCAAACCGGAAAAAAAAAATCTATGCATTTTTCTCAACCAAGTAATGAAGAAAATTTTGTTACTCTTTTTTTAAATTTCATCCAAGTAATAGAAGATTAAGAAGATTAACAAGGGCATATTTGATTTATATTTCTATTTTATGTTTATTATTGCAAAATAACTGCCATGTTTTGAGATTATTTCTTATTTTAAATATTCTGTATAAAAAAATAAAAAAAGATATTTTCTTATTTTTATTCTTTTCTATAAAATCTTGAAAAAATAAAATAAATTGATTAGAAAATAATATCTTTCGTAATTAAAATCAAAACAGAAATAAAAATACTAAAATAGGAATCAATAATGCATCTCAATTTTTTTTTCTTTACATTTTTCTCTCCAGTTTCTTTTATCTTATTTTCTTTCTTTTTCCTTTTTATTTTTCTCATCGAAGCAAAATGTTAAGATTTTCGCAGAAGGATTAATTAAGGATGCCATTAAATAAGCTAAGATGTAGAGAAAAATAGCTTGATATTAGTATGTCTTTTCATTTCTCTCTCACAATCAAACATAGTTATCAAATTTTGTTGAGGAAATAAAGACGAGGGTAAAGTTGGACAAAATTAATTATTGCTTCTTATATATTTTCAAATTAAAAATAATTTGGGATATGATAAAATTTTGTTTATGAAAAGAAACTTAAAAAAAGAAAAATATTATTTTGTCTTCATTGTGTATATGACACCGTAATGACTCACACTTCATCCACTATTGGATGAGATGTGAATCCTTTTTGAATGAAGTTCATATCCCATCCAATAATGGATGAGAAATGAATTGACACTGTGTACTACATACAATAAATACAAATAACACAATTTTTAAAAAAATGGACAGGGGTAGCAAGAGAAAAAAAATAAATTGGAGCATCAAACATACTTTGATTTTCGTGGCATGAGAGACAGATTCAATGAAATGAAAGAAAGGATCCTGGGCGCCCTCCTGGGGCTTCCTTTGCTTCATGTCTAGATCCTTGGGTCTGCTAGCACAAACTCCCATTGTGAATGTTGGAAGGGATATATAGGAGGCTGTGTTTCGGAAGGAAGAAATGATTAAAAAAAAAAAAACCAAATTACATGGAACTCCCTTAAAATCCTTTAATATTATATTTACTCTTCTAATATTTTAACATTACAGTTACCCCTCTTATTACCAAACAAATTTTCAAAATTTCTAAATTATCCTCATAATTTGAAAAAAGAAAAACACACCCATCATCTTTCCCCAACGCACTCACCACTTTCAAGCCACTGTGAGCTACCACTGCAGCACCACCATTGAAGAGCATAACCTTCATATAGTATTTTTTTTCTTTTCTGGGTATAATACATGTATGTGTGCTTGCTTGAATGTGAAGAGTGAGGGGAAAAAAGAATAGGGCAAGTCAGCAGGGTATGGGTTTACATTGATTGTGCCGAACAAGTAGGGAATGAAGGATCCATGGAGGGGGCTTGACTATCTATATGCAAATGGACATCCCCAGAAAACAAGGGGAAAGCACAACCGAAAAAGTTAAAAACAAGGGAAATGCGTTGATGGAAGGGCGCTCAAGTGGTGCTGCAATGGTAGCTCACGGCAGCTTGCAAGTGGTGCCGCGATGATGGAAGGGTGCTTTAGGCAGCGGCACTTTATGGCTGAGAGATGGAAGGTCATATTACGTGGGGATGGTGAGTGCGTCGGGGAAGGATGGTGAGTGGATTTTTCTTTTTTTTTCTTTCTTAAATTATGCCTTAAATTATGGGGATAATTTAAGAATTTTGAAAATTTATTTGATAATAAGGGGTAACTGCAATTTTAAAAAATTAGAGAAAGTAAGTGTAATATTAAAGAATCTCAAGGGAGGTCTCTATAATTTGTCAAAAAAAAAAAATGATCACAATGACTATTATTTAAAATTAAATATGGATTTAATTTTGATGCACTTATTGTGATTTAATTATATATTTTCACATCGTTAAATATTATTAGTTTCATTATATAAATGAAATGATTTAATTAAATATTACTATAGAAGTTCTTTTTTTAATATTATATTGTACTGTCAACATATCAAAATTTATCACTAATATCTCTCAGGATTTAATGTAATTATACTTGGTACCTCTCTATTTTATTGGCATTTCTCTATTTTATAAAATTATCATTGACCTTTTCTGATATTCATTAAAATTACGTCGACCTCTCTTGAAAATATTAATTCATTAATTTAAGTGGTCAAAAAGATAACATGGAACATATACATCATTATTAACGAATTATAATATTTAACACATTAATTGAATAATTTTTTTATCATATAAAAATGAAATTGATAATTATGACTTATGATAAAAAAAAATAGGTAATTTATTTAATCTATGTTAAATATTTAAATATTATAATTTTATCATTAATAGTTATGTATATGCAGTGTTATTTTTTTTTATTAAATTAATGAATTAATATTTATAGGATAGATCAATATAATTTTACAAAATAGATGAATGTCAAATGTAATTATATTAAACCTAACAGGGAGATAAGTACAAATTACTCTAAAACCATTTTACATAATAATTTATTAATGTAGTGAACATCATTGTAAATTTTTTATTTTTACAATAATCATGTCAAAAGCCAAGCTTTTACAATGAAATGTGACTAGTTGTTGGTGCAAAAATTTTACACAAAGTATATTAAACTTATAAAATATTAGTTGTAATCAAATATCATATAAATTATTCAACCATATATAAAAAAGGAGTGTAATAATGAATATTGTTTAACAAGATAAGTTTTTTCACGTGAAAAAAAAACACATGATAAGTATTTTTAGTTTATTTAAAGATTACTGAAGCCTCAAAGGAAAAGAATGAGATTATGAACGTGTCTAACACACAATAGAGTAGGTAAAATGTTGGTTGAGCTTAATTTCATTCGTTAGGTACAAATATGAAATAACGGAACACCAAAGAAATATCTGCTTTTTTACGGATATAAAATAAGAAAAAACTTTATATACACATCTTTCACATTTTGAACTTTAAGTATATATATACACTCCTTTTTTTATTTATCCAAATTGATTAACTATCAGTAAATTTCAAATATCACAAACACAAAAGAAATCGGTAAGCACACAAGCAGATTTCCTTTTTAATTTAGTATACTGAAATCGGTTAAGTATAACTTGATTTCAATGTAGTTGACATATGTTAATAATCGGTCACAACTTAACCGATTTCTTTGGCAGATGCTTCTTAACTATCATTCATTGACTGTGAGACCAAAAGCCCCCATACATAGCCATTTGGTCATCATCATGTAGCTATACTATAGAGCCATCGTAGTCTCCTGTTGCTGCTCTCTTCTTGTTTTGAGTTGAGAGCCTTAGACACAGCCCCACAGCTTCGTACATAAATTGCTTTCTATTCTCCTCAACATTTTGTGCACCCACCAACAATAACAAATGGAGTAATATTATACGTATTTTTTTCTTGAAGATATTTTTTAATGAGATATTTTGAGAGAGATTTTTAAATATTAGTTGAGATTAAAAAAAAGTTTAAGATATATTTCAATTAATATTTAAATGAAATTTTAGTTAATTATTTATAAAGATCACATATCACCATATAAATTACATTTTTTAACTAAAGTTTACAACAGATTAAATTTAGAGGTTTTTTTTTTCTTTCTATTTTTTACAGCACAGTTTTTTTATTAATATTTATATATTATTTTTATAAAATAAAATATATTTGGCTTATAAGAATATAAAACATCATATTTTATATATTAAATTCCATTTTAAAATTTTTATATAAACAAGCTTACAATGAAGATTTCATAAATCTTCTCCTTATGTTCTCTTGTGTGGCCACTGTTTATATGCCGTTTCTTCTCTCCTTTCTCTAATTTAGGTACAATATAAATTATGTAAAATTTTAAAAATGAAATTTTTTAAAATTAGATTTCTGAAATTAGAGAAATTTCATTTTTAAAAAATTTCATTTTATATGTTCTCTCCTTTCTCTAATTTTATAAAATTTCATTTTTAAAATTTTATTTAAAGATTACTGAAGCCTCAAAGGAAAAGAATGAGATTATGAACGTGTCTAAAACACAATATATTAGGTGAAAGGTTGGTTGAGCTTAATTTCATTCGTTAGGTACAAATATGAAATAACGTAACACCAAAGAAACAGAAAAGACCCATTCTCCTTCTTTGACGACGACGACAAAAGAAAAAAAAAACAAAACAAAACAAAACAAAACTCTCTCTCCGCATCAGAAGCATCCTTTCCGATTTCTCTTGAACCCCAAAAAAGCCCCAATTTTCCCAATTAGGGTTCATTCCAGTTTTCAATCCCCTTCGAAATCTCGAACCTTCACCCAACCGAGCCCTCGAATTCTCCGCGGAGACCCTTCTTAGCGCGCCTTCCCCAACGATTCAACCCCATGGCGAACCTCTCTACAGAACCCCCATCCTTTCAACGCATCTTCCTCATCTTCATCCTCTCTCTCTTCACCATCTTAACCGTCGCAACGGCCGAACAAGAACAACGACCGTCACCCGTCCTCCGGCTGCCGTCAGAGTCCACCGGCCTCTGCGCCGGAACGCCGCCGCCTTCCTGGTGTCCCGCCAAGTGCTTCCGGACCGACCCAGTCTGCGGCGCCGACGGCGTCACCTACTGGTGCGGCTGCGCGGAGGCAGCGTGCGCCGGCGTCGAAGTCGCCAGATTAGGGTTCTGTGAAGTTGGGAGTGCTGGATCGGTACCGCTACCTGGTCAGGCATTGCTCTTGGTGCATATCTTGTGGCTCATTCTGTTAGGTTTCTCTGTGTTGTTTGGCCTTTTCTAGTTTCAAGGGATTGTTTAGATTTTTGAGGATTGGGAACTTGTAATTTGATTTGTTTGTTTTACATGTAGGTAGCTTATTGGGTAATCATAAAAATTAGACTTATTAAGAGATACTCGCGGCATCATCTGTTAGTTTTCTAGAGATTTTCATCGTTGATTTGGGTGCTCAATGATGAAAATTACTATGATTTAGTTGTGCAGTGTAAATGTAGGTGTTAATTTGCACCTTGTATTGGTGATTATTTTACATTATAAAGAATTAAATTGATGGGGAACTAGCATGATGTTGCGTGTGTCTTCTTGAAGACTAATTTGAGTGTATATTCCGGGAGGGTTTGGTGGTGGTGGTAGTATTGGTGGTGAGAGTTGTTGCGGCAAATGAGTGCATTGACTTGATTGATCTCTGTTGTTGCAGAGGAACTTAGAGTTTCGTTGATTTTGTTTCTTTTGTTGACTGATGAGACGGGCCATTCTTGTATTGTTTGTTGTGTGTATAACTATCAACTTTGTTAAGATTGTTGTTTGTTCTTTAAGAATATGATGTTCTTTTGTTATGAATTTCTTTTTTTAATCTTTTGTTGCTTTGGAAACTTAGTAGATTCCAGGTGATTTGACCTGGAACTCCACAGTATGTTTTACAAATTAGAGGAGTAGACGACTTTGGAATATATTTTCGTATCAACCTTACACTGAGAAAGGTCACATACCTGTATGGTAATTTCATGGAATCGTGGACCGGGTTAGTTCAACTGATAAGTATCCAAAATCTTTTTCACTTATTTATTTATTGGTAAGTTGAAGTTTGCCTTAGGGGAAAGTTCATCTCTGTCTAAGGTTAGGGCATTTCTTTGGGTTCATCGAATGTTTATTAGAGGTAATTATCTATCATCTATCAATAAGAGAAAATTTTCTCTTACACTTTGGAGGATGACATGGAGGTAATTACTTATCAACTATCAATAGGAGAATTTTTCTTCTACACTTTGGATGATAACAAGTTCTATGATCAATGCTAACAACTAGAAACAAAACTCTCAAGTCCAACTAAACTCTTCAGCTTCCCTCTCCGAACGAACGATTAACCAATCAGAATGACATGTTATCTAAAACAGAAGCCTATTCCCCGCCTTTAGGGAACTTAAGTGGAATCATCTTTCAATTGTCCTTCTATGGCAGAGGGTTTGGTTCCATTAAGCTTATCACTGGAAACATTACCAACCAAACTTTTATACATAGTGAGAGCTTGAGCCATCATGTTGGCAGGATTGGATGCAGAACTAGGAAGCAACATTGTTGTCCCCTGAGAAAACGGTAGAGAGTAAAATATAAGAACTGAATTTCAAAATGAAGGAGTTGTGCAATGCAGAAACATGTATACCAAGTAGATTATAAGGCTAAGGCTACTACCTCCTTGGCAATGTTGCCGAAGGCTTGGACATATTGCTCAGCGATCCTCAAACTTGCTGCCTGAAAAATCAATCACTTCCTTGTTATCTATGACTCAATTAAGCTAAAATATATGCGGCAATTGAGAAGCAGTTTTAACACAAGACAGAACCACCGGCCACCAATGTAATATATTTTCAGCTTCAAAGATAAATCAGCTCAAACATAATGAATGCTTCCACAATATTTATACGGTATCATACTTGTGCAACATACAACATCCATGAACTGAGTTCATGTCTATGTACAATTCACTGCTTGTACAAGGTGCAATAATATATAAAAGGAAAAAAGAAAAATGAAGAATGTAACCTCTAGTCCACCATTTTCTTGGAGGGTCTGCGACACAAGGGCAAGTCCAGCTGCTGTTGCTCTTGCTCTAGCAAGGATGGCTTCAGCCTCACCTGAAAAATAACGGAGCTACTCCTAAGATTTTGGACATATCAAAAGAGAAGTAGCAATAAATCAAGGGAACATCAATCAAGCTCTTCGGATGTGGTACCTGCCAGGAGCAATCAATAGATGAAGGAGAAGATGACAGCAATTAAATATAAAGCCTAGCACTAACTGGGAAAGTTACAAAGTAACACAGTCACTAAAAATAAGACTTAAGTTCAACCAAAAGTTCATGATCCTCTAATCCTAGAGAAAATTATTCCACTTTATATATGAATAGCTTGCCATAGAATATGAATAACACAGTCTAAGGTCAAATAAATCATTAGCACCTCATTCTCAGCATACATCAAAGCTATGTTAAAGAATCAATATTGCTGTATACTAGGAATTGATATATCAACACGTAATTAACCTTGAGCTCTGTTCACTTGATCCATCTTTGCAGCTTCTGATGCTAAGATTGCTGCACCCTTCATTCCATCAGCAATGTTTATACTGGCTTGTCTTTCACCTGTTAAACAGTAGAGTTTGTCAGTGCCAACAATTACAAAGGTAGAAAGTTGGATGATGCAGTAACTTCAGGACGAGACATAATGTAGAATGTTATCACCCTTGAACACCTAAAGAGTTGAAATATCAAATCCATTACCTTCAGACTCAAGAATCTGAGCTCTCTTTTTCCGTTCTGCTTCTGCTTGCATCTCCACAGCTGCCCTCACTCCACGAGGTGGAGATATATCCCCTGCCGACGGAAAACCACAGGAGAAGTTGCACTAAAAAAGGGTCAAGGAAGTAACAAAGGAAACTCTTCCAGAGAGTGCTGAAACTCACTTATTTCATATCGAAGACACTCCAAACCCCAACTCTTTGCAGCCACACTAATGGCCGCCTGAAAAATAATCACACAATTGGCCATTATACTATGGTCGTAGATGATATAAGAGGAAGGGTTTATCTTCATTTACTATGTGACAATAATCACACAATTGACCATTTATCATCTCCTTTTAGTGGAATACACTAACACCAATCTATCACATCTGCCTTTGTGACAAAAGATAATAGTGCCCAGATAATGAAGTGAGCTTAATTGCAATCCAAAAACTGTGTAGATGTGTATGTGTGACAAAACCAATTGAAAGTTGTAAACACTCACCACTATCTTTTCGTTTAGGGTGTCCCTTTCCTCAAAGGTCTTGTCAAGTGTGATCTTACCAAGTTCGCTACGCATGGTGGTTTGTGCAAGCTGGATGACAGCATGCATGGGGTTCTCCACCCCATAGGAAGCCAGCTTGGGATCCACAATCTTGACATAGAGGACCCCATCAAAGATGATGGTAACGTTGTCCTTGGTGATAGCAGACTGGTCAGGAATCTTGATGGTCTCCTCCTTGAGGGAATGGACATATGCAATCTGATCCACAAAGGGAATCAGGAAATGGATCCCGGAAGGAAGGGTCTTCGCGTACTTCCCAAATCGCTCAATCACAAACGCCTTCTTCTCGGGCACAATCCTTATCCCCCAGTTAATAGGAGGAGCAATCTTGTAGCTACTGATCAAACAGACAACCAAAAGTTGAAATTTTTTTGTTTTTCAGTTTCAACCACAACCCAAGGACAGAATTCCCAAAACAAAACATATAAACAACCAAAATATTCAAAACTTCACAGTTTAAGCACAACCCAAAAACGTAATTTCCAAATTTTACGCATTAACATCGTATACAGAAACTCTAAATTTCATAGTTTCAAGCACAACCCAGGATAGCATTAACAATATCATAAGGATGAGCTACCGAAAAATTAAAATTTCATAGCTCCAATCAAAACTACCATATTACATATTACATTACCTATATGAACAAGCAAAAATAATTAAAATTCCATAGTTTCAATCACAACCCATAAACAGTACTTACAAATTAAACACAAAAACTGTTGGGAAAGTTGGTTGTATATCTTGATGTGATAGCATTTGATTTTATTTATGTACTGTATCCTTTATATGTGCGTTATGAGAATTGTATACTAAGATGGGAAATCCTTTTAGGTTTGGAAAATATTAAGATCGTTGGTTATAAATAAGATCAATAACGTAGATGCATGCTAGCAAGAGAACGGGTGAGAGATGTAGATTCTATTATAAAAGGAGGTATACAGGGGACTTTAATCGGGTATGGGAACAAAGAGTGAAAGTATTTATTCTCGGGGGTGCAGGCATGTGATTTGTCAAACCACATTAAATTCTTGTGTCTCTACACTCATCTTGTTTATTTTTATCCCTTTGTGTATTTGTGCGTTTATTTGGTTTATTGGATCCGTACGAGTTTGTTAGTGGGACTCATTCTTCTGTGCCATCCCTAGCAAAAACAACCAAAAGGAATTAAAATCTCATATTTTCAGTCACAACCCATAAACAGAAATTTCCAACAGATACACAAAAACAATCTGAAAAGAAAAATAATAATAAAAATCTTAAAAATCCCAACCATGCAGCACCCACGTGGGAAAGAATAATTACCTGGGAGAAGAATCACTAGCAGTGCGGAGGAATCGAACGGAGGAAGCAGCAGCATGAGAAGAAGGAAACGCAGTAAGAAGATGATGATTGGAGCGGAAGAGTGGCGAAGTTGAGAGAGCACGGTAGTGGTAGTGGTGGTGGCGAGTCGCATAAGCATTATTCCTTTCAATGGATGACGATGCTGATGCAAAATGCTTGAGAGTGTTCACAGTATTTTTGGCTTTCCAAATGTGAGACATTTTGTTGCTTCTACTGCTTCTTCTTCTTCTTATTGTTGGTGTTGTCGAATGAAAGGTTGTTTTGTTAGCGAAATGGAATGAAAGGCGTTCTTAAACCCTGGTCGTAAACCCCTTCTCCAAGACAACAGAAGATACTGCAACGGTTTTCAGTTATACGCTCATGGGGTAGAAAATTTAAATATTAACAATTTAAACATACCCCAAATCGTTGCTTCTTAAATTTTTGCGTACTACCTCTAAAAGAATACCCAAATATGTCCTTACAAATTTAAAATAGCAGAGAAATTGATCTCTTTTAAAAAAATAGAATAAATTAGTCACCTAAATAAGGCCCATTCTCGGGTGAAGATGATAGTTTTATCAGCACCTGCAGATTCTCCGTGGTGCAACAATAAATTGACAAGTGGAAGTAATAGAAGTGATGATACAATGTGTTTGAAGTGACGCGCCTGAAACAACAAATGTTGCGCGTGAAACCACAAAAGCTCTCTGATGGCATTGCAGTGCAATGGGCTATTGTCAGAACCGTTTCTTTTTCATTATATATATATATATATATACACAGATGTGTGTAGAGATTAGCAAGTTACACATTTTATTTTGGACAAAATTATTTACTTCTCTCTTTTATAAAGAGTTAATGTTCACTTTAGTCCCTAACATTTCTCGTGTGAGTTATTTTAGTCCCTCACTTTTAAAATGAATCAATTTGGTCCCTCACATCTATAACTGTGAATCAATTTAGTTCCTCATATTTTAAAAGTGAATCAATTTAGTCCCTCATATTTATAATTGTGAATCAATTTGGTCCCTCATAGTTATAAATGTGAGGGACCAAATTGATTCATTTTAAAAGTGAGGGACTAAAATGACTCACGCATAAAATATTAAGGACTAAAATAACTTATGCATGAAATATCAGAGATTAAAATGAGCATTAATTCTTTTATAAAGTAATTTGTACTTGAGGGTAATTTTGTAACTTTGCTTCATATACATTAATCATCACTTACTTTTTCTCTCACAAGTTAATCATAAAAAATATTTACATGTAGCATATGATTTTTTTTTCAGCGGTGATTATTGAATTTAAAAAAATCTTTTTCAGTAAAAAAAAAAGGCCTACAGTGTATGTTAAAAAAAAACTACACTCTTACACCCGAAATATGTATAAGTTTCTTTTAATGTTTTTTCCGTTATCATTTTTTAATTTTTTTAAATAAGAACTAAATTAACCTTTCGAATTTTCTTTCTTGATATCCTCTCAAATTATTTTTTTGATTTAGAGTATATTTTTTAAACAAAAATTGATAATGACGGTAAGCAAACGTTTTCATTTTTATTAATTTTTTAACTACTTCTTAAATCATTTAATAGTTATTTACTTCTTTAATAAATTAAAAATTTGTGCTCGTTCTTTAAACATGAACGAAAACTTATTTAAAAACGAAGTAAATAAAGTTTTACATGCAATATCACTTATTACTTAACTTGGATAATTGCTAACATAAAAATTGATTTAATTTATCTAAAATATTATTCATATATTTATTTTAATTTAATCCATTAATTGAAAAACAAAATTTCTTAGTGATAATTAATATTGTATTTAGAATTTAACTATAGTCTGATGAATGTGAAGAGAGAGGAGAGAGAATGTAATAAATAAAGTGGATGAGTAATTAATTAGGATAAAACATAATTTCCAAACTACACCACTTTATAAAACTAGTTTAACAATATATTAAATTGTTAAACTTTTATGAAAACAAAAGCTCCCTGGCAAATAAGGTGTTTGCAATGGTGTTTAAAAGTGTTTAATTGTGGCCGCGGTTTCCAAGAGGTTCGGGGGCTGTGGCTCATGGGTAGGCTTGTGGTGATGATGTTGATAGTGATTCTGTTGTGGTTATGGTGATAGTGCTAGAGGCTATGGTTAATGGAGGTGGTCTTGAGGTTGATTACGATGCTCCGTGGTGTCTATAATGAAGTCTAATTGTTATTTTTTGGATAAATTACACTCATCTCCCTTGAGATTTATGGAAATACAACTCACACCCCCTCGTATTGTCAACTTGACACTGACACCCCCTCTGTTTGTTAAATTTTAAATATTTATATTACAGTCTCACTCGTTATTCATAGAACACTGTTAATAAACTTTACAGAATGACATTTTTATGATAGTAACTATTCTTAATTAATAAAATTATAAAAATACCCTTAAACTTAACAAAGTTAGTACAAGTATTTTTATAATTTTATTAATTAAAAATAATTAATATCACAAAAATGTCATTCTATTAAGTTTGTCAACAGTGTTCTATGAATAAGGAGTGAGAGTGTAATATAAATATTTAAAATTTGATAAGTAGAGGGGGTGTCATAACAACTAGAAGGGGGTGTGAGTTGTATTTCTACAAACGTCAGGGGAAGTGAGTGTAATTTACCCCTTTTTTTATGCCTGTTGTCCCCCTCGCCCCCTATTTTTAGCTGCTCCCCCTCTCTTGATTTATACACATTTTTTACGCTAATATAATTAATGATAAAATTATTTAACCAGATACTAATTGACACTAATTGAGGAAATAAAATCAAATTAATTGACAAAATGGATCAAAGTAAAATCAATCAATAAATGTTGAATAATCACTAAAAAAAATTATTTTTATTTTTATTTTTTAAGCTTTTTCCCATTTTTCAATTTTAATTTTTTTATTTTTTTATTTTTTGAAATATTTGGACTAAGACAAATTATTAAAGATGCACTAATTTTATTTTTATTTTTCCCTGGATTCAAAGAAAAATAGTTTTTTTTGTGTGACCTGATCAAAATTAGGTGCTGACACTTGTTTTAGAGTGTTGTGAAATGTAGTTTAGATACTTATTTTAAAGAGTGTCAAGGTACTAGGGTCCTGGGATGTGAGAAAGAAGTATATGTGTTGTCAAAATTTCTAGTTGTCATTTGGTAGTGACTATAATTTTTCTCCGATTTTGAAGTTTTCTACTTTATAATTTTTATTTCTATATGTTTAAGGGTATTTCTTAATGGGGGAATGATATATTTTCCCAACAAAATGGTATGAATCTTGTTCACATTGGTGGATCTCGCTATTGCTGACACGCCAAATAACATCAAAAGATTGCATTTGGGTCAAGTATGTATGAGCAACAGTTACTATTGATGGTGGATAAGATGGAGTTTTGTGTTTTATGCACTCTTTAGAAGTGCTTACTCTCTGTAGTGTAACCAATTTTTTGTTGCTAGTATGTTTGATATGCTTACTTCTCTATAATCAGCATTTTGTTTATTATCCTTTTACTATGACAAATACTTATGATCGATATATATAAAAATAAAAAGGAATCTTAATTACTTATTTTAAATTTATATAAAATATAATTTGTATTAAAATTATTCATATCTAATGTAATTTACATTGAAATTTATTTATTGTTTATTTATATATTTTTTATTATTGTTTTCCTTTTCTAAAAAAATTATTTAATATTATATCCAAATATAAATTGATCAAACGATCTTATTTAAAAAGAGCAATTAATTTTTTTTAAAAGATCATCCAAACTAACCTTAAATGCATTTTTTTGTCTTTTTTTTTATTTTTTTATGCCACTATTTTGATATTTCTTTTTCTAGAGGATGGATGCAAACCACAAGACCTAGCAGTCAGTAGTTTGTCGGGCTATTTAAGTGTCTAGTTAGGGGTTCAGTTTAAAACGATGAGTATGGAAAAGGTCTAGCGTCTAGTCAAGGGTTTGATTCAAAACGATGAGTATGCAAAAGATCTCATAGCTAGAAGTTTTTCCCCTTAGAGGAGTACATTGGTGTTCGATTCAAAACTATTTGATTGGCATCAAATAGTCTTTTTTTCATATCAAATTAAATGGATATATATATTAATTTGTTTTCTCTTTCCTAATTTCTCATTAATAATTGAGTTTCATTTTTTCTAACTTTATATTTGTAAAATATTTCCAAGACCTAACCATAAGAAAGAAATGGTAAAATATTTCAATGTACATTACATTTTATATGAATAATTTTAATATAAATTATATTTTATATAAATTTGAAATTAATAATTAAGATTCCTTTTTATTTTAGTAAATATTGATTGTAAGCATTTGTCATAGTGAAATGATAATGTATGGAGTGTTGATTATAGAGAAACAAACATATCAAATATACCAGGCCAGCACAAAAAATTTGATCACACCACAGAGAGTAAGCACCTCTAAAAAGGAGTGCATAAAACACAAAACCCCATTTTATCCACCATTAATTGACATATTGATACTTGGTGAAATTTGGTATCAATAATTTTCGATTAGTTCAAGTTAAAACAAAGGACTCGGGTCCACATATATAGCCTTAGCCTCCATTTCCACTTGTAATCTTAGGTAATATGAGACTTGTTCTAAGAAACTTCCAACCCCTTTTTCATTCTTGGACAATGTGATATTTCTTCCGAGATCAAAGTAGGGAAAAGGTAAAAAAGTGAAAAAAAAGAAGGAAAGAAAACAAAAAGGAAGAAGGAAGAGGAGGAATGGGGTCACCTAAGAAGCATAGATACACCGATTTGGTGGTGTATGTCACGACCCACCTACGGAGTGTGATCGGCACGTGAGGATTTGGGTCCCCACGGAAGCCTCTAGTAACGTAACTGACTAATATGCATAAATAATCCAAATTTATTCAAAATATGTCAAGTTCAACTAAAACTTTAATAATATGAAATTGTTCTCAAAACATAAATTTTGAACATAAATCTGCATAAAATCCATATTTTAGGCCAAAGCCAAATATAACAAAACAATTAACAGAAATTCTGAAAATATATCACGTGTATAGGGATCCCGCCTTACACAATTTATTGGAGCACTACTAGATTGACATAATTGACAATAAGCTCCACTCTAAAGCGAAGCTCACTAAGGAAGCTGTAGCACTACTACGGAGGATCTTGTGGTACAATTGAAACTGTAGCTGTATCTGTAGGGAAAGGAAAAGAAAGGGGTGAGTTCATCAAAACTCAGTGAGCAATCCACTCACAACCCACACGGGACAATAACAAAATACATAACATATACATGCAACTGATGTGAAATATATTACATATATAATTACATATAAATTAACTGAATCTATAACAATAACTAGTAGAGAAACATGAATTATTCTGTACATAATTATCTGAGCTGAATAGCTAAATCTGAGCCAATGGCTAATCTGATGGGCACCTAACTAGATCCCATAAATGGACACCTCACTAGGTTCCTTATTGTGGGTGAGCTAGTCCTCTAGCGGACCGCTTGGTACCAAGGTTAATGATCAATCTTGCAGTCGTTAACTCGCTGATCTGTTTCTCACTAATTAATATAAAATAATTTGTTCATAAACCAATTAAATATAAAAGCTCTGAATTCATATAATTCTAACAATTTGAGTGTAGCATAACTGAGATTCTAAAATCATGCCCAAGGGATCACCAACTTGTAGACATAGTGATTTTGATGAATCAATAGAATATGTATCTGACAATTGTTATGAATTATACTTTATTCAATACTTTCAATAAATCATATCTAATATTCTAAAATCTTCATAGGAAATACATAGTCTGAAAACATGATAATCAATATTTCTACATAAACATTAAAGCGAGGTCTCACAATTTCATAAACTAGGAAAAAGATATTCTATAACACGCAAGGTATCAATTATGGTCCCATGAGTTTTGCTAAAATGATTAATTTTCATGATAACTATAAAAGTAATAATATTTCTAAAACAGGCATAATTATAACAATATATTCTCTTGACATAAATCATTTTAAAATTTCATAATTAATTTATATAATATGGAAAAATATTAATAATAACCAAAAGTATGATTATGAGCTTAATCCCACTCACCGTTGGTAGTCGTGAGTGTGCTTCTACTAATAACTTTACTCTGAAGTATTAGAATGGTACAAATAACCAATCTCACATATTAAAAGAAAAGAGCGTCACAACGTCCCAAGAGAGGATTAGCTAGGCTCACTGAAGCTCGGCCATGAAGATCATGAGCTTGACAAGAGATGAGTTCAGCCAAGAAGAGGTTTGGTTTAGAGGAGGTTTGACTTAGAGGAGGTGGAAGCAAAACTTAGCAAAATAAAACTAAACATTTCTTACACATACACACTCCTACACTCATATATTTATACACAAATATAATAATCATGAATAATATTAGTGCTATTTGTCTACACTTAATAATAATAATAAATATTATTAATGCTAACTACACTTAGTAATTATAATGTTAAATAATAATAATGCTAACTACACTTACTAATAATAATTATAATGCTAGCTACACTTAGTAATTATAATGTTAAATAATAATAATGCTAGGTACACTTAATAATAATAATGCTAATGCTAACTACACTTAGTAATAATAATGTTAAATAATAATAATGCTAGGTACACTTAATAATAATAATGCTAATGCTAGCTACACTTAGTAATAATAATGTTAAATAATAATAATGTTAGGAACACTTAATAATAATAATAATAATTCATAATAATTATAATTTCTTTATTTGGGATATCACAGTGTGTCTGTGTGTCAGACACGTGTCAATGTTCGACACTCATATGACATCCACACGACACATATTGGACACCTATTCGTATGTGTCCAGTTAAAAAAATATTTTTTTAAAGCTCAGACACACACCGGACACGGCTCGACATTGCTCTAACTTACTGTGGACACGCCTGAATTGGTTTCTTTATTTTTTTCAAAATTTTAATACCAACATGATCCTCAAAATCAACGCTAGTTATTTTGCTGGACTTGTGCTATTGGGTTGTTTAATTTTGAAAATTTTTCAGTTGATTACAAAAAAAACAAAAAGAAGAATTAATTAGATAAAAAAAATTATACAAACATGACAAAAAAATTCAGACAAAAAAAATACAAAAAAAATCATACAACAAAATAAAAAAGTTATATATATATATATATATACCGTGTCCATGTCCTATAATTTTTTTACTTTAATTTTTTGACTTTGGTATGTCTCCTGCCGTGTTCGTGTTGTATCAGTTCTGCAGATTTGTAGGGAGTCACCAAGACACCAACTACCACCATGGAGGTGGTGGTTTAGTTGGTCCCTATGTTTATCAAATGAAAAGCACAAACTTTAGAGAGAGATAAAGGAAAGGAATAATAGTGCTAGGGTTCTGAATAGAGCCTAATCTCTTTAAGGCTTTGATTGTGTTAGTTTATGCAATCAAATCTCGCATATAATTTACCAAGTGGACCCTTGTTTGTTGTAGGTGGTTTACGTGGTTATTTGTTATGGTTTGGTCTTTGCAATATTTTATAAACATAAAATTGGAAAAAAATAAAAGCCAATTAATAACAAGAAATCAAGAAAAAGAAATATCTTTTTTTGTTTCCTAGGATATCAATCGCTGATAGCAGTGATTAATTCCTCAAAGACAGGAGCCCCTCTAAAGGGATCCTTTAGCTATGAGACTCTTTCATATCTATCATCATGAATCGAACACTCGACTAAACACTTAAAGAGCTCGACTAACTACTAATTGTATTAGGCCTTGTGGTTTGCATCCATCATCTAGAAAGAGAAATATTAAAATACTGACATACAAAAAAAAAAAGACAAAAAAAATATGCATTTAAGATTAGTTTGATGATCTTTTAAAAAAATATTTTTTAATTGTTTTTTTAAATAAGATCTTTTAATCAATTTGAATATAATACTAAATAATTTATTTTATAAGAGGAAAATTTTAGCCTTTTAAAAAAGATTTATTTTTTTATTCTTTTTTGTCATTTTAATTTTACTTAAAAAATTTATGCAAAAAAACAAGAAAAGATCTCGGTGTCCAAACGAGTTTTTAATTTGAACTGATTAAAATTTAAAAAAAAATAGTTGACATCAAATTGTCAAAGTATTACACTTGAGATTTAAAATGTTAAATTTTTTTCAAAAAAGTAATAAGCAAAAAATCTTAAACACTGATAGTAAGATTATTGAGAGGAATAATTTATTATATTGTTAACACATATACATAAAAAAATAAAAAATAAAAACGGAGTACTCTTCAACAGCTCAGTGTTTTGTAATATTACGCGCACCACTTGATGCCTCACGCGTAGCAATTTGAACACACTATATCTTAACCCCACATGTCAACTTATTATTGGAGCACGTAAAATCTGCAGGTGCAGACAAAGACAACGTCTTTACCTGAGCAAGCACCCCTAAATAATCATAAAAAATGTTAAATTGGATTTTATTTGATTTTCTAATTGTTTTCTAATTGACAGAGACTTTTTTTTTTTAGGGATCAATTTGTTTGAATTTTTAAAATTCAAGGGGCCAAATTTAGAATTTTGTCAACATAAAATAAGGATGAAAATAAAGTTCAATAAAAAATAAAGAAAGATTTTTTTTTTACTTTGGATATGCTTGGTATTAAAAAAAATTTCATTTTTTAAAATTTCACATAAGATCTTTTAAGAAGTAAGAGTTATTTGAGGTTTAAATGTATTTGGATGAAATCTTAAAATATATTTATTGATTTTTAAATATCTTTTTTCTGAAAAATGAAAATTATAACTACTTGGAAAAAAAAATCTTTTTAGTGATCCTATTTTTTAAAAAAATACACAAATATATGAAGAACTCAAAGAGTTACTTTTTATAATGAAAACAGTTTTTTTTTTAATCAAAATAATGACCCAAGCATGAGTCTCAAATCATTTATTAGCATATTAGTAGAAAATTAGATTCAACCTCCTATTATTTTAAGTCTAACAAATGGAAGTATATAATTAGATGATAAATAATCATGAGACCTAGCACAGTTGGTAGCTAATTAGGCTCCTTAAACATCTAGTTAAAGGTTCGATTCCTAGCGGTGTATATGGAGAAGATTTCATGACCAAAGGCAAAATCGATTTATGTGAGCTCTATACCTTGAGGGGATTAGTTATTGCTTCTGACAGTGGATATCCTTGATTTATTAAAAAAAATAATTAGATGATAATGTAAAGCCTTTTTAGCATCAAAATTAAACTCATTTATTTTTTGTTTTCATTCTTCTTTAGCATCTTTAATTTGTTTCTTATTTTTGATATTTTGTAAAAAATACTGAAAAGAAGATAACATAGTCTTATTTTATGTTTTTACTATTTTTATAAAATATTTAAACCATACAATGAAAATAAAAGGAAAATTTTTTTTAAAAAAAACATGTCCAAGTCTTTTAAAAGAAAATATTATATTTTGTCTTGTCTTGTTTTTCTCTTGGCCAAACACGAATTTAATCCGCTAGTAAACAATAAAAGAACTTTATTGTTTGCTGGGATGAAAAACAGCTAAAGCACTTTTATAACAAAATTATTGAAACGGTAACATCTATACTATTGAATATATTGAAAATTTACAACATAAAGTAATATATATATATATATATACACACACACAATATTCGGCACCTCCAAATTAAATTTTTAGCATAATGTAAAGATAAAATAAAGTTTAAAAAAAAAAACGGGAGCATTATACAAAATATATCTGCCTTAGAAAATATTTTGGCGCTTAGCCCCTGCTTCTTATAAAAAAAAGCAACGTTTAAAAAAACATATTACATAAATCAACGAATACTGTGTTTCTGTGTTTAGGGTAAAAAACACAGCATATATTAATTTATAGAACACGTATAATTAGCTTAAAATGGACAATATCTCTTCTGCCCGTTTGGTACGTGGAAGTGAGAATGAAATCATATATCATATCATTCTAAAATTGGATTTTACAAAAAAGATAATGCTTGACGTATCATTCAACCAGCCATTTGATTTTTTGCCACGAAAAGATGTTAATTGAGTCAGTTTTATAGGAATAGGATTCAGATTTTTTAACAGAAAAATCACGTATTATATTTAATTTAATAGGAATTCAATTTTCAAATGAATCAGATCTTTTTTTTTTATATAGAAATAGGATTCAAATATCATATTATGTGAAGACATTAATTGCATCAGTTTTTATCGCAATAGGATTCAATTTTTTTAATAAAAAAACGCATACCACATATTTAATTTAATAGAAATCTAATTTTCAAATGAATCAGATTTTTCTAACAGAAATAGAATTGATATATTATTTTATGAATTATTTAGTTTAATTGGAATGTGATTTCAAATTAATTAAATTTTTTTATATGAATAAGATTCAAATATCATTTTATGAGAAGACATTAATAGCATCAATTTTTATAGCAATGGAATTCAAATTTTTCAATAAAAAATCATACACTAAATATTTAATTTAATAGAAATCTTATTTTCAAATGAATCAGATTTTTTTAATAGGAATATTATTCAAATATTATTTTATGAGAAAACACTAATCGCATCAATTTTTATAGCAATAAGATTCAGATTTTTTAATAAAAAAGTATGAAATACTTAAATTTTCAAATGAATCACATTTTTTATAGGAGTAAGATTTAAATATTATTTTATGAGAAGATATTAATTGCATCAGTTTTTATATAAACAAGATTCAATTTTTTTTATAGGAATAGGATTCACAAATTATTTTATAAGACATTAATTGAATCAATTTTTATAGCCATAAAACTCAAATTTTTTAATAAAAAATTATAGACTAAATATTTAATTTAATAGCATGACTATGCGTTACAATGGATTTACTTTTACATATAAAATAAAAATAATATATAAAAATGAAAATTATTTTTCTTAAAATGAATGTATTTTTCGAATTTTTTCATAGAAATACAATTTCAAACAAAAAAAGATCATATCATAGTTATTGTAAAACAATAAGACATAAGCAATTTGATTTAATTATTAATCATTATTCCTACTTATAGTAAATATTCTCATTTATTGAACAATATAAGCGATTTACCTAAGCTTACAGTCTAGAGCCCTTTGCCATTCTTCAATGATCGCCTTACACAATGTCATTGAAGTTTGATTCGGTAAAAGATGCAATTGCAAGCCTAGAACATAAAGTATATCCATTGTAACGTATAGTTAAATTGTAAAGTATATCTATTCGATAAAAGATTCCTAAGGTCAGGATCATTAGGTTCTGGGCTGTTCCAAATTTTGCGAATGAAAGTCATACGACTTATCTCTAAAAATGGTGGCGATGGATTAAGAGGTACTTTTTTTGTATTAATCTTATTTTGTTCTATATTGTATTGTTACAATAGTTAAATTTATCTCATTATTATATGGTATGTTTTTTAAAATCTTATATCTTTAATTTTGTTCAGGGTGATCGAATCCAATATATGATTAAATCTCAACATATAAAGATGTTTGAAAAGGACGTTATCGAAGGAAACGTTTACGTTATATCTAATTTCTCTATTGATGTTAATGAAATGAAAAACAAGCCTACCAACCATAAGTTTAGGATATTCTTTGACAAGGATATATAGATTAGAATGATTGAAAAAGACTCTTTAATACCATTAAATGGTTTTCAATTTATCCCTAATAGTGTTATCCTATTGGAGAAAGAAGAGGAAGTCCACTTGTCAAAGTCCACTTGTCAGTAAAAATAATAGTTTACATATAATTGCTCATGATTCCTTTGTTGTCAACCAATATTATAACAAAATTCATTCCTAACTATTTTATAACTAGTCGTTTGACCCGTGCGATGTACGGGAAGATAATAAAAAATATTTTGCTGATCATTATCCAAAATAAATAATAATTTATTTAAACATATATTATAGAAAATTGAGTATATAAATTTATCTTAAAAGTAAGTTAATAGTTAAGTAATTAAATAAGTAGACAAAAGATAAATGTGTCTTATATTTTATATCTTATTTTGAATATCATATTTATAAGGTTGAAAAAATCTCAATAGATGACCTATAACTAATAATAAAGAGCATATTTTATGAAAATTTTGCATATTTTGAAAGTTGAAATTGTTGAATAAAGAAAGATAATAAATGGATAATTTTACTATATCATGAGTCATTATAGGGATGACAATAAGTATCCACAAGAAAGAGGACATGTCACACGCCTCCCGTCACCGTTTAGAATTTTGCCTTTCATCCCCCTTATGGGTCCCCATTTTCTATTTCCCATGAGGATTTTGAATCCCTATAGTTTTCGTGGGTTTATTAATAAATTTCAAAAAGAGAAAAAATTTAAAAATATTTTACAGTTTGAAATATAAATATTCATAACAACAAATAATATCAATGCAACATAATCTAAATTAAAATTAAAGATGCATACATAATGTAAATACAGTAAAAGTAATTAAAAAAAAATTGAAGATATGATATCCCCATCCTTATCCTGTTTAACAAACAGGGACTTAGCCCCCATCAATCATCTGTATGAAGACAAATTATGTCTTAATTCCTTTCCCATTGTGGATAATTTTCATGTATACCAACTTTCAATTTTTTTTTATCATACCTAGTCAGTCATATCTTTTTAGTAAATTAAAATATTTAATTTATAAAAATATATTTTATAATTAATAAAATAATATCTATGATTTCAAAGAAGTGTAAATTGTGGAATTTTTTTTTTGAATATTTTAGAGGTGAAAAATTGAAGGTATTTTTTTCAAAAAAAATTTACATGAAAAATTACAAAATTGATAGATTGAACTGTTCAAGTTGTAAAAAATTAAATAGGACACAGTGATACAAATAAATAGATAATTTTTTTATTCTGATTTTTAAAATTTTTAAATTTGAAGTTAGAAAATTTTCCCTTACTTCTATTCTCAGTTAGAATTTTATCTTCATTCTCATCCACATCCTATCACGGGTTCTCATTTTTCATTCTATGTGGAGATTTGAAACCCTATTGATATTTACAGGTTTATTAAAAAAAATTCAAAAAGGAAAAATTTCAAAAATGCTTTGAACTTCAAAGTATAAATATCTATAATAACAAATATTACTAATACAACATAATTATAATAGCTTTGTTATCATTAATACTATAATTATATATACATAGAATTTGTATGGTATACTATATTGAATTATAATTTTGTTTATGTTATTTTTTTTTATATTACTTTTGTTAATGGTAAAGAGATATGAAGGTATGATTGAAAAAAATAATTGATAATTAGAAAGTAAATTAAATTTAAGTACTTACTTTAAGTATTAAGATTATGAAAATTATGGGGGTATAATTTTTCTATGAATAACACATAGAAGATTTTGGAGTTAATATTCATTTTAGTCCCTACTTTTTAAAATGAGTCAAATTATCCTCAATATTACAAAATGCGAGTTATTTTCATCCCTCAACCCAATCTCACTTACTATTCTATCAATTAAATTACGATAGGTAACGTTAAGTAATAGCTTGATATACCATATATCATCTGAAGTAGAATAAAGTTTAAAATGACTCATTTTGTACAATTTTATATACTAAAATAAGTTATTTTAAACTTCATTTTACTTCAAATGACACATGGCATGATAAGATATCACTTAATGTTACATATCATCATTTAATTGATAAAGTGTTAAATAAAAGTGGAATAAAGGACTAACTTGACTCACATTTTGTAACGTCAAGGACTAATTTGACTTGTTTTAAAAATCAGGAACTAAAATGAGCATTAACTTAGGATTTTCATATAATGAGTCTCAAATATTAGTATTATAATGAGCCTTAAATATTTGATTAATAATAAATTTGGTAAAAATTGAATTTTGAATTATTATCATATCTAAATCAATCAATTAGCAATTCGTTAACAATTTGGCCTGCCTATTTTCTTAGGGAAAAAATATGTTGATTTTAAAGCTTATTTATATTGAAAATATTTCCTTTATAATTTTTTATATTACTTTCATAATGTGAGACTATTAATAGTTATTAATTTAATTGTAGATTATAATTATATTGACATGAGTTCTCTCTTAGTGCAAATTGTAATATTTGATTATTTAATGATTATAATATTTAATTTTATTTCATGATAAGAAAAAAAATAAAAAGTAATGATCAGCTGAAAATCAAAAGATCATAATCCGATTGAAATCCAAAATAGTTTAGGGATTTAGGATTCATGGTGAGAGCAAAATAAAAAGTCATGATTAGATGAAAATAGAAAATATTAATCATATCACACGATATTTCGTTGAAATGGCCCCATTAATATTTTAATTAACCTAATACATTTATATCTAATCCATTTTTCAATGATTCTTAATTCTATTTTTTTTTTCCATTCTTAGTAATTCTTAATTTTAATTGTAAATCATAATTTTAATGATTCTTAATCCCATGAATATATCTTAATAATTATAATTTTATTGATTCATGTAATTTTTAATGATTGTAATATTTGATTTTATTAATAATTAAGTTGGAAATTAAGTTAAAAAATCTGTAGACATAAATTTTGAGAAAAGTGGACCCTGATCACTATATGAATGATACGTGTACTTTAAAGCTCTGTATGAAAGACACTTATAATAGTTTTCATGAAATAACTCTCAAATATTATAATAATAGATAGATTTTAGATATCATTGGATTGATGACTAGAAGGGGACATGAAGAATCACGACATTGATAGAAAGAAGTGCAATAAAATCATCTTAGAACTAGATAATTTGTAGTAAACTACACTTCACTGATTGTTAATTCTATCAATTAACACATTAAGAATATTGTAATGCAAATGAACAGCACCCTTCGACAGACTACGTGGTTATTCTACAATTTGGAAAAATGAATTTTTATCAAGGTAATGCATGTATATATGAACATATATTCACCAACACAATATTGATTATGTTTGTAGTATATTCCTTTAACGGTTTTTTTCTTTGAATTTATCCAATTATAAAAATTTGCATTAACTTATATATCATTTCTTTTCTACTAGGGATGATTCATTTATGATCATTCAGGATTGTTCTCCAGTGCTCCTCAACGTGCTGTCTTGCATAAGGTAACAATATTTTTTTTAATTTATACTAAAAATCTTTAAAATTATATTATGCTTTAAAATAAATTATTTCATTTTTTCCAACTGAAATTCTTTATTATATGTGTATGTATATAACCTATAGGATTCATACTCTCTGTCAGCTGGAACTCCAACGATCCTGAAGAAGTTATTCCATCTAAGCCATTGTCTAATAAAGATTGGATTGCTAAGTCATTTACAGTCTCATAAGACACGTCAACTAAAATGAGTAAAGCTGTTAAAGAGGAGAAAGACAACTACATGAAGTCATAATTTTGTTTGAAGCTTATCAAAA
Source organism: Dalbergia cultrata (assembly GCA_031216105.1). Taxonomy (NCBI): domain Eukaryota; kingdom Viridiplantae; phylum Streptophyta; class Magnoliopsida; order Fabales; family Fabaceae; genus Dalbergia; species Dalbergia cultrata. The sequence continues at coordinate 41,634,965 of CM062352.1, forward strand.
TTAGCAATAGTTTCTAGATTGAATATTTTATTGGTTGTTCTTCATTTATATTTACATATTTTGTTATAGACAAATTTGTAACTACTTTTTATCATAAAATATTGTATTGTTTAATCCTTCGTTTTATGATTGATTAAATAATATACAATTTGAATAACTTTAGATTCAATTAAATTAAATATGCAATGAGTGAGAATATCCGATTCAAGTTAAATAACTTAATTAACAAATGAAATAAGATTATTATAGCTTTTAAAATCATTATAATTTTGAAAAAAAATCAGATTGATAAAGGAAGTTCATTATATAATGTCCATGTCGATGATAAAAATCTAATTAATAATAATTATTGATAAGATTTAAAACAATAATTCTTAATTTATGATTAAAAATCTGAATCAAATTATATAGTTTGATTATATTATGACTGAAAATATCTTATTGTTAAATTATATAACAATTGATTAGATAATCAAATTGAAAATCATGACTTCACATTGAATATTAGATTTAAAAATTATTTGTAATTTGAAATTATTTTTGAATTGTTATCTATGAATAGTAATTAGTAATCATAATTTTCAAATAATTAGATTATATAATGATTATCAGATTATTCAAATGCTGAAAAATATATTTTTTTCAATCAATATATGATGATTGTGATCAAATCTTGATTAGTTTTAATTCATATTTTTTTCAAAAAAATTTCAAATGTGATTTTTCTCAAATCGTTATATAATTTTCTCAATGGGTGAGAAGATATGAAATTATTTGTGTTTTGAAATTATTTCTAAATAATTATTCATGAATAATGATGAGTAATCATAATGTTTAAATATTCATAATCTGAAAATCATATAATGCAACAAATAATCAGATTATATAACGATTATCAGATAATTCAAATATTGAAAATCAAATTTAATTTTTTTCAATCAATATATGACGACTGAGCTCAAATCTTGATTAAAAATTTTAATTCATATTTTTTAAAAAATTATTTTCAAATCTAATTTTTCTCAAATCATTATATGATTTTTTTTAATGAGTGAGAAGATATGGATTAAATTAAAATTTTCAAATCCTACATTAACGTTTCGAATTTTTTCAAAATCCTATTTTAATGTTATTTCGAATATTTTGATTCATATAAAAAAAATAAGTGAGAAGACATGAATTATATTGGTTCTCTTTCTTTCATATAATGTATTCTATATTAATAATATTCAGCAAGTTATTTATTTGTTGTAGTACTCCACTTTTTCTAATTAAGTATCAAATGGGTATCAACTATTTAAATTTTGATTTTATACTGATCAAATTTGAAAATTTAAAAACTAGGTTGATTGTTAAGAAAATTCATCAATAAGTAGTTATATATCAAGTATTTGAATAGTTTCCTTTTTCAGTAAATTTTTCAAAGTTTTGAATTCCAGTATACTTTATGTAGGTTTAGGGTAAGAGGGTTGAATCATGCTTGACTTCTCTTCATCTCTTTTTGATACTAAAACGTTAAACAATATTCTATAAAGCATTAAGCTTGAAGTGCATATGGAAACAGGTTAGATGTTTCAGAAAGTAACTCCATGAAGCATAACGTTAGTAACAAAACAACTAAAAATGAGCTTTGTGTAGATATTGAATAATAACACAGAATAGTGAAGATAAAAGAGATAAAGGAGAAGAAGATACAACATAGATATTTTTATACTGATTTGGCCAATACTCCTTATATTCAGTACTCAACTTTAGTTGAGAATCACTAAACCTTTCTCAACCCGAGAAAGAAAATCGGATAGTCTTTACAGTAACCTTCTTAAGCTCTAACCAATGACCAGTAGGCAACTCTTACAATCACAAACCAAGTAGTTATTCACCAGCCTCTTTAAACTGAACCGAGTAGACTTGTGCTAGCCTCTCCAAGCTAAACCATAACAAGCAAGAGCCCCTTACTATTGCATTGCAAGTAGTATTATATTAGTCTCTCCAAGTTAACACTGAGTAGTCTTTGACCAATTTCTCCAACTTAAACCGTGGCTAGCAAGAATACCTTACTGTCGAGTTGCAAGTAGTTTTACCGTAGCCTTTCGAAGCTATCTCACACTGATCACTATTGGATCGATCGAGGATACAAAAGTTTTGTGTTTGGGATGCCATTCAAACTAACCTACACTCAAGTTTTCTTAAAATATACAATGAATAACATGGGATAACTTAAACGACTTCATTCTAACTATTCTTCCATAAAAGAATATATAAACTATTTAAGAACGTAGAAAGAAGATTTTTATAATCAAGGAAACTGATTACCAAAAGTGATGAACCTTGCAAGATGTGAGGTGAGATTTTCACAGAGTTTTCACTCTTGTGTAACGTCAATCTTATTTTTCTTTTCAGTAAAGCATCTCTATTTATAGAGATCTTCCTTCATGACCGTTGCTCTTGATTTGTTGTCCAAGTAACACGTGTTGATCATTTGTTTGTGTCTTGAAAACTTAATCTAGAAGAGTAGCTCATCTAGTGTCAAAGCTTTTTGCATAAGTTGTTTTAAAGTTAAGGTTTCTAATGACCCTTCAAAACCTACTTTTTTACTTTTTGAACATGATTTCTAAACTCTTTCTTCTAGAAGCTAGAGTGATTGACCAAGTAGGCAAAAGAGATGACACGCCAGTTTGAAACTGGGTTTGACTTGAAATTTGAATTTCAAAATTCAATTTTCCCTTCTTTTCCAGTTAGGTTCAGTGTTCTACAGTGAAGTGAGCTTTCTGACATATGGTATCAATTTCTTGATAAATTTTTGGTCTTTTAGTCTTCAATCAAAATTTTATTGATGATGAAAGTATTGTGATCATAATGATTGAAGGATGTGTAACACGTTATTTTCAGAATTTGCTTGATATCTTCATTTTGAGCGTACTTTCTGATGTCTAATGCTACCTTCTGAAGACCCATGTCTTAGTTTCTTTTTCTCAATTTGATTTTCCTCAATTCGTAAGGCATATATACGTACTTTGCATGATACAATGTTCGCTTCTATTAGGTTCGATCTCTTATCATGAGATAAATCATGTTCGCACATATAAAGTGAAATTATTCTTTCTTCAAGTTCACGTTATGCGATCCCAAACTACCTGCATACTATATCAAGAAACTCAAGGTAGATATTAGTAGTTATTCAAAATATTTTCTTTGAATTGGTTATGTGTTGTCATTCAAAACATATTTCATTAACACTTTCTGAAGAGTTCTAGAGCTTACACTTTAGAAGTTGCCAAGTGGTATAGGTTTTCTCTATATGGTTCTTAAATATTAATGGTATAGATTTTGGAAAACAAAGACCCCCTCCCCAAATTTTCGATTTTCAATTTTTGATTGGCTAGTAACACTTCATTGTGAGACGATTTAAGTTATGCTCTTTATTACATTTTTTGTCCAACTTGACACTAAATAAATTTTAATATGTTTAAAGATATCGACAACTCCTATCAAACATTAATCAATTAAAATTCCTCTTTCAAATTATGTTTATATTTTTTAAAAAAATAATCCATCCCTTGAAAATTCTTAGGAAAATTTACACTCAAACTTCTTTAAGATTTGATAAAATACAACTCGCATTTACTCTATTTTCAAATTTTACATGCTAAATCCCTGAATTTTGGAAAATCCTACACTGATCCTCCCTATTAATAACATTAGTCCATAAGTGATGTTGACAAAACAGTATACATGTGCACAATACATTTTTTTTAATGGTATTGTTGTAAATATTAAATACTGTTATAACTAATGAATGATCATGGGAAGAGGATATGATTTTATCACTTGATAAAAGAATAATATAGTTATTTAACAGTTATATCAGTCTTTAATATTTACAACAATTTTATTAAAAATCCTGCATGGGCTAATGTTAATAGGGGATCAATGCAGGATTTTTCAAAACTCATCATGAACTTAGCATGCGAATTTTGTAAATAGAAAGGACGTAGATCACATTTTGCCACGCCTAAGAAGTGAGTATAATTTTTCCAAATTCTCAGTGAAAGCCACTTCTTTCATAGGAATATTCTTGCTCTAGAAGAACAATTCTTGTTAGTTGTCAAAATATTTAGACCTACCTGAGCATATCCAATTAAGTATTAGCCAGAAATAAGACATCAGACACTTAAATCTCGTAATGAAATATCTGTGTCACTATCCAGTCATTCCATGGTATACCAAGGATTCTATCTGAATGCTGCATTCTTACATGTTTACTCTTAAGTGTCATTGGAAGATCAAAAACTCGGATATATGAGAGGTCTGGGAACTATACATGTAGTCATAAATTAAAATCTAATTGAGTAATTGTCGTTAACATTTTGATAATAAAAAAAGGAAAAGAAAAAAAAAATTGGTACGACACATTGAGATTTTTATAGACTAATGGCACAAGACTGAATCTATTTTTCATTTTTGTTGTGACCAATAGAACCATTTTTCACTTACACATAACAAGAAGACTCTAAAGTAGAATCACAAATAGTACTATCAAAAGAAATGCTAGAGCATTCACCAAATGCAAACATATTTCACCCTTTCTCCTGCACTTGACCATATTTACTACAACACAATCTTGGTCTAGGTTCAAGGTTCTTCACATAAACACAGCACTCTAAACAAATTGCTTCATTTGCAAATTCAATCAATTGTTGCAAATCCTAAGAATGACCACCTTACCTATTTATTCATAAACCACCCCACATAACCATCTTTTAGCAACATCAAGACTTCATTAAAATTTACAAGAATATGCATTGCAAAGTCCAGAGTTGGCACTACTATAAGGGAACAAGGCAACAGGGCGAGTTCTTGGCAACTCAGGAATAGGCTTCTCCATGTTAAGAAGATACTCCACCACTTGCTCCATAGAGGGTCTCCCTTTGTTCTCATTGAGAGTGCAAAGCAACCCAATTTCTAGGACACGAACTGCTTGCTCCAAGTTGATCAATGACCCCATCCTTCTGTCCACAAGCCTGACTTTCTCATTAGTCTCATGCAAGTTCCAAGCAAAATCCAACAAGTTCTTCTCTTCTGGTTTTCCCTCTGCATTCTCCTCATTCCTTTTCCTTCCAGCTATCACTTCCAACACAAGGACACCAAATTCAAACACATCAGCACCATGACACACTAATGACTCAAACTGCTTTGATTCTGCCCCCATTAGCACAAACCCAAAATCACCCAAAACCGCTCTAAAGCTTACATCTAGGAACACACTGCTGTATTTCAAATTCTTGTGTGCTAATTGCTTACTGTGGAGGAAGCTTAAGCCATCAGCCACATCTTTAATGACCTTGAACCGCCGCGTCCATGGAAGAACGCCGGCGCCAAATAGCCATTTATCTAGGCTGCCATTGGGAACAAAGTCATAGACCACCATGACTTCATGGTTGTCTTGACACCACCCTCTAACCGGAAGCAAATTCGGGTGGCGAACATGGCTAATTGTCTTGATTTCCTTCAGCAAACGCCTCTTATCCGATCCGTGTGTGCTGAGAAACTGAGCTGAGAACCTCTTCACAGCTACCTGGGTGCCATTAGAAAGCTTCCCTCTATAGTACACACCTCTAGAATCATTACCAAGCAATTCTATCTCACTATATGACCGAGTTGCAGATGAAAGTTCAGCAAAAGAGAACCGGCGTGGCTTGTTTGGAGGCCTTGGCCTGTGAATCTCTACATCCATTGAATTGTTTGATTTGGCTGCATTTCTTCTATGCTTGCTAACAAAGTAAAAACCAAGCAGAACAGCCAGAACAAATGCCACCGCAGCCACAAAAATCAAGAAGCTGCGTGGAGGTCCAGTCTTTGCAGACTTGTTGGTAGTTTCTTCTGCCGCTGCTGTACTATTCTCAAGCAGGATCTTACCCTGGCAAGTTTCTTCAGAAGGCAACCGAAGGAAAGCTTGGCTAGTTGAAGTGAAGTTCCAAGAGAGTATGCTGTGTATTTGAGTGTGGTTACCTGTGGAAGCTGAGAACCCCACAAACATGTACTCATTGAGATAAGGAGTGAGATCGAGGGATTCTGAGAAGACACGCTTTGATGAATAAACATCTTGGTTGGCTAGTCCAAGATGAATATCCATTCTCCTTTGAGGACCATCATAGATAATCCAAGTTCGGTGAATTTTGCCATCCTTAAGGGACACGCCAACATCAGAAACATTGATGACTTTGGTGGATCTTATGCTACCTAAGTTGATGCCAACATGGTTGTCATTTGGATCTCCAAATTCTGGATTCCATCTTGTGTCAAACTCCACTGCTGCTGCCTTGTAATCATTCTCACAAGCATCATTGAGCATGCCAAGCCATGGACCTGACCTTCCAACAGTGAACTCATCAGGGACAATGATGAAAGTAAGGCCACTGCCACCACCATAAGGGGTTTGATCAAAGGAAGTAGAATTGTTCAGCTGAAAGGAAAAAGTGGTTTCAAAGGATGCTGGGGTCTTGGTTCTTGGATCTAGAAGGCGGATTGGGAAGGAGTAGATTCCTCTACCAGCTTGGTGCCTTATGTCTGTGTCTTGGGACTGTTTGGGGATTTGAAGGGCACCCTTTTCATCTGAGAACTTGGCACTGCCGAGAAGCTTCACATCATGGACTAGTCTGGGGTTGTTGTTGAGGCTGAAATCTTGGAAGAAGAAGTGTTTGGTAACATTGATTGGAACATCAATAGCTGAACAAATTGCAATTTGGTATGATCCTATGGAGGCTAGAAGATTAAGTAACCAAAAAATGCAGAAAACTTGGCATGAGGAAGCCATTTCTTGCAAGAAGATAAGTGAAACCTTAATCATTCAATTTCAGCAGAAGGATGATATATTGGTATGACAAGTGCTACAGCTAAATAATGGTTGCAATTGCTGAAGGTAAAGCTAGGGAGATAGTTTTGAATTGGGTGCTACAGGCAAGTAAACCAAAAGGGAAGAATGCAAATCTGACTAGATGATGAGATCATACTCAGCCTTGTGGGGACAAAAACCAATTGAAATTTTGTGACATGAATTATTTAGAGGAGGAAAATAATTTTGCAATAATCAACTAAAGTTTGAGTTATTTTCAATCTTGTGAGGGAGAGAATCAAATACTAATAACAACAAATAGATAACCTGCTCTTGTGGGGTATAGGACAGAGGGGGGTACATGAGGTGCAAAAGGGGCCATGAGAATTCTTGGTCCACTTGTGTTTGAGCATTTTTGGTTCAAGTCTATCATCAGTGAAGGCAGTCACACCAATATATTTTCCGTAAACAAAATGAAAACGAAATGAAACCATATTTTAGATGCTTTCCTTAGATCAAGTAACACGTGTCACGAGGGAACCTGCTCCACAGTGTTATTGTTTATTTTTATAATAATAATCTAGATAATCTAGATGCATAAATGTAGAGCAAGAAATTAGGTGCACCGTCTGGTTAATTTTGTATGATTACTTGATTAGGATAGTCAATGTATAATCGTAGAAGAAAAGAAAATGTGACATGGAGAGTTCAATCAATCATAGAACCTTGTTAATTCCAAAATTCCGTACTTACAGGGTGTATTTCAGTCTCATGATTTTTTTATTTTTTTTGTGACATGTGATAGTAAGATGTAGTTTGTTATGCGACTATAGTCTACAGATTTATGGTTAAAAATTAAGAAGAAGAAGAAAGTTCATTTGAATTTTTCTGTCAACGTTTACTGTTTTCTTGTTTAGGCAACGGGGGCGTTCTATATAATAATTAAATGGCAACGAAGTCGCTTGTAATTTAATCACCTATTCATAAGTTATTTTAAGATGAATTAAAATTTGACTCAATTAAATTAGTATCCTTCTAAAATTAATTTGTAAAGTGAGAGAATAAGGATATGTATCTTTAAATCTTCAAATTGACGAAAATATGAGGTAGGATCAAATGACATCATGGTCATAGGTTTACTTCTACCATTACCAAAAGAAAAAAAAAAAGTCTTACTTCAACAATATTATTAGACCATTAATTTTATTTTAATTCAATAGTTTAAAATGATACAATATTTTGGTAACAAAAAATATACAGTTTAATGAAGAAAGAGAATAGTAAATTTTATTTTGTACGAAGAAAGAAAGTAATCACATTTAATAATGAAAAATATTAGAAAACTAAAAACTTATCAATGATGTGACATAATTAGTAGCATTTAGGTAAATTATTGGGTCATACCACAAATTTGCTTCAATAACCGCCATAATTTCTGTAAAAAAGTCTATACATATTTTTCTAGATATGTAGTATTATAATTTATGGAGAAAGAGAAAATTAAAAGATAATAAAAATAAAATAACAGAATTGGTAGTGATATAAAAGTTAAAATTTCAATGAAAATTATTATTTTAATAAATAATTATAAAAAACATAAATATATTCACATTTAATTTTTTCATAAACAGTTATAACAAAATTTAAATAAAATGAAAATGAAGAATATTTAAAATAGTCGAGTTGATTATAAATATTTTATTCATTGAAATTTCAAAAAAAAATCTATGTTTTTTTATTATTTACAATAATTGTATATTTTAAATGAAATTTATCATTTTTATTTTTCAGAAATTTCTTGTTATTTTAATCATATTTAAATTTCATTTTAATTACATTATAGCTGTTTATTGAATGTTTTAATGTGAAAACATTTTTGTTTTTTCATAATAATTTCTTAGAGAATAAACAAAAATCAAAATAGCTTTCTAATGAAGAGAGGGAACAATTAGTTATGACAAATAATTTGGAATAAAAATTTGAGTGTATTTATGTTAAAAGACGTTAAAAGTAGTAAATAAAAAAGAAAAGAACTTTGTGATAAAATAAAATAAAAAAAATTTAAATTTTTAATAAAGAATGTTAAAAACTTCATATTTCACAACCGTAAAAATGTAAATGAAATTACTGTAAAAAATAACATACTTTTTAGTGAAAAAAGTAAATACTTTTTATTGAAATTTTCCAATATTATAAAAATTTCATCTTCTTTTCTTTATAATTATCCATTGAAAATTTCGTTATGAAGATATTTTATATTTTTTATAGTTATTTGTTAAAAATGTGAATAATTTTTTATATTTTTTATTTCACTAAAAAATCTATTACTTTTTTTCATTTTTAAGATTTTCACTTATACATTCAATTTTTCATTAACTATTTAATTTAATTATTCTCTCTCTGCAGTCAAACTATAGTTCAATTCTCTTTCATCGCCATTAAATTGTATAATTTTAAATTTTTTGAAAAAGAATATATATTAATATGATATCTATATTTAGAAATAGTGGCTAATTATGTTGACGTATAAAGTCCATAAATATGAATTTTATTTATATCCATAAAACCCTCTGTATACACATTATCAAGAATAAAACCCTTAACTATATAGTTATATATTTGTAAAGTTTAACTAATTACTGACTGTATTATGTCCTCTAGATTGAAAAATGAAATTAGTGGTCAAATATTAAATAATAGTGTAGATCTTACACTGATATGATTTGATTGTTCCATAATGCATATCCCGATTATATCTTACTGGATAATTTGAAAAAAATATAGATCTTACACTGATTTGATTCGATTGTCTAAAAATATATCTCAATTACAACTCACTAAATAATTTTTAAAAATAAATATTTTTTTTCCAACAATTCAAAAAAAATCCATTTTAAAATAAATATTCCCTTTTAATAAAAATTAGATTGAGAGGAAGGCCTATGAAAATCAATCACTTACAAGTGCTTCACTTTCCTCCAAAACTTAAATTCACAAAATACTCTAATAAGATAACATGATAAATATATTTTATTTTCTGAATTTTAGGTCATGTGTAATTTAAACCTTAACTTTTCAAAATGTGCATTACAACATCATGAACATTTTAAATTGTGTTAAGAAATCTCCCTACTTTTCAAATTATGCATTATGGCACCCTGAACTTTTCAAACTGTGCAAAAAATCCCTTAAAAAATTTAAGTCATAGTAGAGTGTTGAGTTGCACGTAATTAAAAAAATCAAGAAGGTTAATTGTACATAGTTTTCATATGTCAGGTTGTACAAATTAAAAATATCACAGGGACTAAATACACATAAATTTTACTTTTATTAGTTATAAAAATTATACTGAGAGGTTTTTTACACAGTTAAAAAGTTTAGGGTGTCGCGATGCATATTTTAAAAAATTATAGTGTAAATTACACATAACCTAAAATTCAGAGAGGATAAATATATATTTATCCCTAGGATAACCTAAGAATTTGAGCTTAATGCATAGCAATATGTAAGCAAAAGATTCGCCAAAGATATCAACTTTGGTTATAGAGACAAAACAAAGAAGGGGGAACGAAATAAAAAAAGGTGATCTCTTACAACTTGCCTCTGTCAACAAATTAATACGTCTTACACTTGCAGGAATGCTGAGCCCACAGATACGAACCCAAATCTCAAAAGGAAATCCAAAGCTAGGAGGGAAGACTACGCGTGCAGTTGAAGAAAAAGAAACTAACTACTAAACTAAATGATATTATGTGGGTTGAATTTGTGTTTATGAATTATGTTACATTGCATGCATAATTGAATATGGAAGGTGATTAGAAGTTTAGAATTGACGCTTAAGGGAGAGAATACTCGAGAGTTCACAATGAATCATCTACTAATGTAAACAGCTCAAAAGGGACAAAATAAGGAAAAGTTTGTGGGTGTGCATTTTCTCTTCTCTAATTTTATATTAAGAGGTTCGCTTCACTGGAAAAGGATCTAAATGATATATCCTTTTACCTATCAACATCGCAGTACACAAAACGCATAAAACATGTAATCAATATATTCATCCACCACAGAAGGAGTTATCACCAGGAACCGATCTGCATTGGGTAAAGTGGGGACATATGACCCACAAAAGTTTTAATTTTTCTTAATAATTATGTAGATATATTACATTTTTATCCTTATTATTTAATTAAGCTTGACCTCATATTAATTTTAAATAAAATAAAATAGTAAAATATAATACACTTCACTCATTTTTATATTGATGTATTATTTTTACCCCCAATATTAAAATTTTCTGGATTGGTCACCAGTGATCTTTGCCCAACTAGGAAGAGATTTTCTCAACTTCTGTCACTACACTGTTGCCACATCATGCGTAATTCTTTAATAATGGATCAACTTCGAAACATTTGCTACATAAATAAATAAAATTTTCTTTCGGAAAGGCACAAACAAATGAGATCGGGGATCTCATAATCAAAACTAAAATAAAGACAAAAATGACAGATTCAAATACTTGGACCTCTAACTTGTTCTTGTTGTATTATTCATTTGCTCATGAGTTTTCCATTTTATGTTCTTTTAACATGGGGGTTATATATTTATGTGAGAACAGGATCCTCTGCAATTTGTTTTAACCAGGAGAGGATCTTAAAATTGTAAAAAATAATTTTTCTTATGAGGAGAACTACCATTTTAGTTTTCAAAAGATTATACTGTTGATAAAATAAGACTCAAAAGAAACTATATTTACACATAGCCCTCAAAAGATTCGCTTTATTTGATAAATTCACCAAAAACCAATTGACATCCTTTGTTAGAAGAAGTAATTATGTTTTATGCTCTATGCTAAGTTCATATTGTCAAATAACTTCTTAATCCCAAAAAATCATATATTTGAAAAAATAGTTCATGTTGTACCAAATTAACATTGTAAATTATCTTTTCAGCCCTCAAAAGATTATATTTTTGATAAAATAGCTTCTGAAAGAATTACTTTTTTTAACAAAAACAAAAATAGGTTGACGTTTGGGTAAAGTTGTCAAACAAGTTGGATTTTTGAAACCACAGGTAAATATAGTTTTTTTTAGAGGCTATTTTATTAATAATATAATCTTTCTAAAGATCAAATTATAGTTTTTCCCTTTCTCAAGAACAAATGTTGCACCGCAGGCTAACCCTCAAATTGCAACCTTTTCTTTTTTAAAGCCCACATGTTCATCAAGTCTTAATATGAGGAATTTGACTAATCCAGCTCGACCCACAAAGATCCGAGATGGGAGGTGTCCTAACAAGGATCTCTTCCATTTCTATACTCGAACCTAAAACATTTGATTAAATGAGCGAAATACCTACCACTTGTTTAGAACACTGAATTCTATCTACAGCTGAGTGATAGATTAGATACTCCTATTCCCATAAAAAAAAATTTGGATACTCCCATTGTGATAGTGATACTTATACGCCCACAGCACACTTAATAGTATTAAAAGAAGAAAAAAAAAATTGTAATCAACAAGAAGGATGATTTGCTCTTTCTGTCTTCTTTTTGTCAACGTTTACGGCTATTACTTCCAAGAAAACCAGCATTATAATAATACAATGGCTATGATCACCCTTGCAAGTTTTAATTAGATTTAACTTGTTTAGTTCACATTAACTAAATTAATTAATCATTGCATCGGGTAATCATTCGTGATTGTTGACGTTTAAAATGATAGCAAGAGAAGGAATTGCAAGGAATGTTTAACAGTGTTTTGAAACAAGGAAGTGGAATTGTAACCGAACAAAGAAAAATGTAAAAAGATTAAAAAAAGAGAGAGAGAGGAAGAGAGGGGGGGGGGGGGGGGGGGAAGAATGGCGCTGAACTTTGGTCAAGGGAATATTAGGGCATCACATTCCAGTTCACCACTTTCTGAAGACGACCCGAGGCACAAAGAACCCAACTCTGAAGAAGCTGGCCTCGTGAAAATAACTTAGCAGTTTCATAAGCAGCTCTGTTACCTTCCCTCCAAGTGCAAGTACAAGCACAATGGTTGAAACCGGATACGCTCTGAATATCATTATGCATTATTACTCCTACAAAGCTTCAATTAGTTGTAGCATGTCAGATTCAAAAACTATCTGTGGCCATCCCAAAGTACTGGTGAAGATAACGGCTTCTCTCAAAACTATGGAAGAAGCCATGCCTTATGTTAACAAGCTCGATGAAGCACAAATAAGTCAGGACACACCAGCCTTCAGTTCTCCTTGAGCATTCCTAAGGCTTCATCAACGTTGAGAAGGTAGCCTCCAACCTCCTGCTATTATATCCTCTTACTTTTTCTTCCCCCAATTTGAGTGAAAATGAGATGGAATCCTCACTATATAAGATGTATCCTCCATCCCACTCTTTTCCGCTCTAATTTCCAGACAATGGGTGACAACTTTAATTCATTCTATTCTTGAATAATATCCAAACCATGGATTGAAATTTAACTATCATTCACTTCATTATATTATCTTCCATTCCATTGATTATTAGTTTTGAAAATACAGTTAAACGAAAACATAATGTAGCTATGTACTACGTGTTTGCCTCAATTCAGAGACTCAAACCATCTTTTTACCAAACATTGATATCATGACACGTCACTTTAATGAAAAACAAAAGGAATCAGACAATCACTAATGCCCTAATTTATCAGAAGAGCCACAGAACATAGCACCCTGCACAAAGGATTGCAATTTTCCGGTGAGGAGCAGCATAAAAATCTATACAACTAGACCAAACCCAGTTACTTTCAATCAACAATCTACAAAAAAAGTTATCAACTTTTAACACAATCAACAAAAGGGTGTCTCCAAGTTCTGCTTGAAGGAGCCAAAATTCAATCTTTACCAAAAACATTCATCACTTCGAAGTACAGGCCCATAACAACAGACAAACAAGTAGCAGCATTTTTTTTATCATTATTATTTTTCAATATCCAAACTAAAAATTCAAAGAACACAAGTAAAGAAAAGAAGAATGAAAAATACCGTACCCGAGAGATACGGTCATGGGCAAAGTCAACAAGAGCATCGCAGATGCTACATATGTAGCATTGGCCTTCCAATTCACAAAGAAAAACCCTTCCCATTTGCTTGCCATGCTCTGCTGTGGAGAGAGACAGCGAGCAAGACAAGACAACCTTAATATAGGAAAGCACCATGGCCACTCCGGCATTGATGGTGACATTTAACCTTAATAGGCAAGCACCTAGTACATAGCCACATTATTTTAACCATTGGGAAGCTCTGAAAGCATTTGGGAAGAGAAACTAAAGAGGGATTAGCCACATTATTTTGTCATTTAACCACATTTTCAAAACATGGTTAAATGCCAACCTCACCATAGGTATCAACCAACAACATCACCAGAAGAATCACCTTCATAACCTTCATTCCTTGCTGTTGGCCAACATAGGGACCATGCAGTTTTAGGACTTGGGCTTCTAGCTTCCTGTTTCTTTATCTGATGATGATAACAATATGGACAATCTACCTAAAAGCTTTGTTCATTTCCTAATGCGGATTAAGTATGCAAAACTAGCAAGTCAGTTTAATTAGGTCTGAAAGCAGACCTGAGCCCACATTAGAAAAACAAGAAAACATAAAATTTTAAAAGGTTTTTTGACTAAATAACCTTTTCAATCCTAACATTTTCAAATTGACATCAGATTGATTCTAACAATTTTTACATCAATTTAGCCATAACATTCTTAATTTTGACATCAATTTAGTCATTTTGTTGGATTTCCATTTTGATGAAATGATTAAATTGATATCAAAATCTAAACGTATTAGATTTTGATATCAAAACAAAAAATGATTTGATTAAACTGAAGTAAAAAATTTCATTAGGCTCAAATTTGATGTCAAATTAAAATTTTTGGGACCAAAAAGGCGGGGTGGCTGGCTGGCTGGGGGGCTACATGCCCTGAACATTCTCACAGAAGACTACAACATGTGTTCAATCTAAGGGGGTACCAAAATTGTGGTGTAACACCAAAACTTCAAAACTATTTCAGATCAATGGTTGAAGGATACAACAGCAATTAAAAATTTTAAAAAAGATCTTCCAGAAAGATAACTTTGATAACACAAAATTGTAAATCCAATCTCAAAAAGTTTACAAAAAGGGTCTCCAAAGACTCTGGCACTAAACAGAAAACAATCCAGGAAAATGAGAGACCGAAACTAATATGAATATTCCTAATTGTCGACCATCTACTCTTCAAGTATTGTCCCCTTCTCGCTAACATAGATACCATCAAGGAACTTCCGGATATCTTTATTTTTGACATGGCATTTCTGTTGCAATAAAAAATAAAGGGGGGGAAAAGCCAATTACAACCAAAGCAAGAAGAAAATTGGATAAGGTTTGACGAGAGGGAGAGAAGTGTGCATACCTGGTTGATGAGAGCACAAGAGCGCGAAACAAGCTCAATGTCATTTCCATCCAAGATCAATTCATCCTTGACCTTTTCGGATCGAATAACAGAAACACCTTCAAGCATGTCCACTTTCCTCACCTAACAATATGGCAACAAAAAGTCAAATTTCAAGTTAATAATAGATTCTATGCCTGCAGGTAAGTATATCACTCTATCTATCCATGTTGTTGAACAAAAAAAGAAAAAAAAAAACCAATAGCAATACCAAACTTGTACCCCAAAGGTAAGAAAACTGAAGAAAAAAGAAAATGCAACAACTTTAACAGCAGAAGCAAAAGATATCTAGGATGGTCAACAAGTTAACACCAACTCATGGCATAGCAGGGAGGAAACAGAAGTAAGCAAAACTAGAAATAAAACAATGAAGCATTGTCTAAACAAAAAGAACATATAAGTGCTTGTTTGGTTTGCAACTTTGCAACTCCAATAATACTTCCATTCACCTTAAAATGAGAATGAATATTTTCAGTTGTGTTTGGCTACTCATTATTCAAGATAGAAAATACTTTTACCGTAGTGAAAAGTAATTTTGGTGGAAGGAGATCTAACCTACTTTTCATTCTCATTCTAGTAGAATGAAGTCTGCTTTTACACATCTACCCACACTAACCAAATAAAAGTGATTTATATTAATTTATCATAAAATTACATCATGTCCTTTTTGGTAATTATGTTTCTAAAAGTGATTTTTGCTTTGTTCATCCCGAACAAAAATCATTCTCTTGAACTTACTTCTGAAATATCAAAACCAAACACAAATCCATTCTTTTTAACTTAATTCTTCCAAAAACAATTCTTTCCAATTTAATTCTACCAAAAGTACTTCTACTAAAAGACAAACCAAACAGACCCTAAAGCAGTCACCAAAAACAATCAGTTCCTACAGATCAATTTATAAAAAAGCACCCCCATAATCAGTATACGGACTAAGTTTTCCAGCTTAGCTTTAAATGACTAGGAAATCCAATACTTTGAAAATGGACATCAATCTCAACAACCACCAAATGCCAATCATTAAACACCAAGGACACGCATAAAACCTAAGTCAAAGAAAGTTGACGAGGAATAATACAACGAATTTAATTTAGATGCAACGAGTAGTACAAACCTACAATGCAATCTGATAGTCTCCTACGGCATTGTAAAACAAAATTGACTCTCAAACCCACCACTTGAAAGATGATGCAAATAGAAGGATTTAATCCTATATAACAGAAAAAGTGTTGACAGCATCGAAATGAAACTCTCTAATTCGATTCATCATTTCAAAAAGGAAGTACACAATTGAAAAAAAAAAATTTAACAACCGCCTGAAATATGCAGCTACAAAACAAAGCAAATGACTTCCAAACTCGCAATAACATTTCACATCACACAATACTTTCAAGCAGCATGTGTTCGATCCAACAAGGAAAGTACCAACTAACCCCTGAAATTTCCAAGAGGCGGCCATAAAACACACAACTATAAACTATGATTAAACCACAGACAATGTCATTCAATCCTTAAAAAATAAAAGCACACACAGCCAAATTATAAAAACTATCAAAAGCACGAAAAACACAAAAACCTTAAAAGGAAAAGCAAAAAAAAAAGGGCGGGGGTCCAAAACATCACTATAAAAAAAATGGGCATATTCAACCACATTTTCAATGGTTCTCATCAATAAATGTGTTATCAAGAAAAGAAATTTCGACGTAAGGTGACCGTTGAAAATACTTATAAATGTTTATCGACAACTAATACATATAAAAAATACCTAAAAGATATATTTTCGATATATGCTAATTGTCGATAAAAATTTATAAGTAATTTTAATTGTCACTTTATTTCAAAATAACTTTTCTTGACAATAACTTTATCAACAGTTTAATTGTCGAGTGTAGTTGAAAATACTCATTTTGCTATTGTGCATGTCGATATACAATAATAATAATAATAATAAAATAAAATTTTAAAAAAGGTACCTTCTTCTCGCCGAGGAAGTTTCGGATCTCGATGGACTTGTTAGTGTTCGTGATGCTGGCATTGATTGGGAAGTGAGCGTAGACGAATCTCATCTTGTAACGGTAGCCTTTGGTGACACCAGTGATGAGGTTGTGGACGTGGCTGAGGGCGGTTCGGATTGCCGCTGAGGTTTTCCTTGAGCCGAACCAGGCGTCGATCTTGAGCTTGCGCTTGCCGTTGTCGTCCTTGATGAGCTGGAAGTCGAGGTTCAGGTGCTTGAAGTCACGCACCAGCTTCCCGCGTGGCCCTTCCACCTCTATCACCTTCGCCTTCACCTTTATGCTCACCCCCTCAGGGATGCTCATCGTTTCCGAAGACAGAATCGTCTTCATTGCCCTCTCTCTGTGCTGTGAGTGTTTGTGTGTGTGTGTGTGTGTGTGACGCGGTGAGAGGAGGTTAGGGTTTTGGAAATCCCAACAACGAGATGATTGGTTATATATATATATAAGTTGCAGAAGGTGTGCAGGAGAAGAGGAGGAGGTGGTGAAAGAGGAATGGGTGTGATATTGGGCCGTTGGTGTTGGGCCTGGCATTTCGTGAGTGTTGGGCATCAAGTGAACAACTTTCTTCGAGAAGAAAAAGGTTAAATATATGGATTTAATTTGCAGTTACTATAGTCCTCCTGTCGAATTCCTCATGACTTTTGAAATAGTAAAAGAGAGAATTAACAATATTTATCCGTTGATGTGTCAGAATGTAATTAAATAATAGTATGAAAGAGTTTCGTAATGATAATACATTAAAATTAAACTCCTAATATATTTCTGGTCACTAAAAAATAAGTAAATTTTTATTTTGGTCTATGAATTTTTTTTTTTTTTGGTTATGGTCCAGACAATGCTAGAATTGATTGGTTTTAGTTCTTATCACATGTGATCATTGGTTGTTATGTATGATGAAATGATCTGACTTTCTATTAGCTAGTTTAGTATTTAATATAGACAGTTTGGCAATAATGATTTAAACCAAACAGTCTTTTGAAAATAAGTACACTGAAAATAATTAACTTTTGGAGATAAAATAGAGTAATGTTATTTTAACACTTAAAAAGTTGGTGTCTACTCAAACATCCACTTTATAACCATTGGATGTGATGAATATTTTTACTTATTATTAACATCTATCACATCGAATGATTCTTTTTGGGTGTTAAAATAGCATTACTCGATAAAATAAGAAAATGTCTTCTGCCCCCCTCCCAAAAAAACACAAAAAAAGATTAAAAAAAAAGTCAATAATAACTAGATTAGGTATATTAGGAATTGGATTAGTTCGAGGGCCATCCTATGTCAGGTTTAGGGATATTTTTTTGTCAGCAGGCCCTTTTCTTAATCAATTATCGTCTTTTATTTCTTTTCTTTTAGGTCGGATAAATCAATTATCTTTGTCATACCTAAGTCTTTTGACCAAAATATGTATATATTTATATATAAAACAAAGCTCATCAGTCCCAACGCCGAAAATAAAGGCTCATGAGTCCTGAGCCGAAAATCTTATAAGTATTCTGCACTACAGAGCCTAAAAGTCTTTGGGTTTCAGACTGAAAGTGTTTCGGCTACGACCAATGCTTACAAAGATCAATCCTGATCATTTACTAGTAATTTTTGTTTATTTTTAGTGTGACGTAGATTCTCCTTTGTTTCTAATGTTTTATGTAAAGCTGTGTGGACTCCTGGATTGTAATGATAGGTTTAACTTGTTAGTATCTATGGTAGAAACCTATCTATCGTACATAAGCTCTTGCCTTCTATTATGAATCAACGAATATATTATTTGGGTGCACTTAGGATATACATTAACAGTAATTAATTCATTTGAGGTATATAACTCATGGATATATGTTTTGCCTTTTACAATGAAAACCATGACTAGATCTGCCCCCAACAATTTATAGGTAGATCTGCCCTCCAGGTATCCACTGTCGAAAACAATAAATAATCCCCTTGAAACATAGAGCTAATAGATATAGGTTTTTCTCTAACAATAAAACCCTTAACTAGATGTTTAAGTAACTCAGGTAGTTACCAACTATATTACGCCTTTTAGTTAATGAATATATTGTTTGACCAAAAAACAAAACAAAAATATCTTCATACGTAAGGAGAAAGAAAATTTCTAACTTACAAGATTACACACACAAAAACCAAAAAAAAAAAAAGAACAATAATTAGTCCACATAAGATATAGAACTCATAGATGTGAATTTTACCTCTAGCAATAAATTAAGAAATCCAGATAACTTTTAGCTATGTTAGGCCTCATAGTTAATGAGTATATTCTTTAACCAAAAAACAAAACAGAAATGTCTTCATATAAGGGGAAAAAAAAAGGAGAAAAAATCTAAGTTACAAGATCACACACAAACCAAAAAATAAGATAGAAATATCTTCATATAAGGGGGCGTGGGGGAAGAAACGTCTAGCTTACAAGATCACACATACATATATAAAAGAAGGTGATGATCTGATTTATTTATTAATTGATACATAAGTTTTGTGGGTCATTATTGTCTTACTTCCTCTATATTTTTAATATAATAGCTGATTTGTCAATCAATAAATGAAGCAAAGCAAATGCCTTCTCTATCACATACATATCATTGGTCATAGTACCCCCCCCCCCTTTCCCGCCCTTACCCAAGTGTTTGTGCATCCTGAAAGTGTTATACATAGTAATCTCACTTATGTATAGGTGACAATTAATATCTATGTTCCACAACAAAATGTAACAGCAAGTGCTACATTTTGTTTTATATTTACATATCAGTTTCGATTATTAGTTAGAGGGCTGCTTCCTGGCTCGAAAGCCATTTTGTCATATTGATACTAAGGATTTAGAATCGTTCATTAAGTTAGAAACTAAAAGGAAGAGAGAAAATATAGAGAAAAGATGTTTGGCTAGAACAACTTTTAGTAAAACAGTGTACGAAAAACATGATGAAATGTTATAAATCCTTCGTATCAATATGATGAAATGGCTTTGGAGCCAAGAAGCAGTCATTTAGCAAGTGCATACATGTTGAATGGCGATTATTATGAGAAAATTAAGAATATAAATTTCAGGTTCGGTGTCTTAGCGTGGTCTTTCAAACTGCAACACTAATTTGGTAGAATATCAATCCAATGAGTAAAGATTAATCAAAACAAGTGTTTGTATCCTTCATTTATGCAAGTAACATCATCGAATCACACTTTCTTGTTCATGAGAACCAATAAACACTTTAAAATCTTCATCTGTTATTCATCATATTGTATATCTTGCTGTCATTTTTATATCAATTGTTCCATCAAGCCAGAATATCTTATAAACTAGAAAGTGTGTTAACACGAAGAGAAATCTCTCTCTCTCTCTCTCTCTCTATATATATATATATATATATTGATCTTTCATTTGTTGTTTTTAAGCTAGAACGTGGAACTTGTTCAGTTGAAAAAAAACAAAATAGATTCTCTCAATCTTTGAATTGTGTGCATTGTGATGTAAATAGACAATGTTACAAAACTAATAATTTTCTGCAACTGAACAAAAGGCCATTATATAGAGGTAGACTTAACTTTCTGTAGCATCGATGGACCAAACTTTGAGTTGTGTGCATGTTCTAGGTTGTTGGTGGTCATGCAGAACCTGCGTTCCCCAAGGTGGGTCTAAATTAAATTTGAAGTTTTGAACACCAACTAGTGTTCAAAATGTGAAAATTTAGCGACCGTTTGCTTTCAATTTCCAGTTTTTAGTTTTTATTTTTAATTTTTTAGTTTTCCAGAATTTATAAAGGAAAAACTGAAAATTCTAAAAACTATAAATTTCAATTTTCAGTTTTTCCTTCATAAATTCTGAAAAACTGAAAAACAAACGGCCCTTAATAGCTTGTGAGATATAAATAGTTATTAGGCGTTGACGTAGGTGCTCTTCATTTTTTAGATGCTCTTTATTTTTGAGATACACTGCACAACCCAAACATTTAATGGATAGGATGTAATGATGTATTAATATCAAGGTTTAAAAAAATTAGATTACACATTAAATTAGATAAGGAATTGGTTCAAAGGTTTAACAATTCAATTAAGGATTTAATTGGGATAAAATAAAATAAAATAATACATATATATACTTATAATTAACTATATGCTACAAATAAATCAACTCAGTGATTATGATAATAGTATTTGTGGGGGTATTTATTTTTTTCAAGATTTAACTTTTCATATTTTACAGGGAAAATAACTGAAGACAAATAACAAAATAATATATATTTAATTAACATAAGAATTTAGAAGCAGATAAAAGCAACTTAAATTAGAATTACAAACGTTGTTGGACCGCATACCAGACGTACTCAAATACATGCATATATAGGATCCCTTTGCGGTGTGTTTGTTTTAGATTCTGAAAAAAGTGGTTATGAAAACTAATTTTTTTTTATATATAATCAAAAAAGTTGAAAACTGATTCTTTTACATAAGCTACTAATTTTAGCTTATACAAAAAAATTAAAAACTGATTTATTTTTTTTAAAATTTTAATTATTTTTTAAAAATTATTCAAATATACAAAAATTAATTTTTTTAAAAAAAATAAAAAAAATTATTTATCAAAATAGTCACAAACAAACACACCTAAATGCCACATTGAAAGCTTGTCAAAATGAAGCCACGATCCTCATGTTATAAAGGGCGCCCTGGCACTGCCGCATCTTATAGCAGACATTAAACGGACGCCAAGCCCACTAACTAAGTGGGCCAAGCTGCTTTAAAGGGCCAAAACTAAAAAAATAAATGAACAAATGGTCAACCATGTGGACAGGTATTGGTTTAATCTGCTCACCAATTTTTGGCATTAAACGGACACCAAGCCCTTTAAGTGAGTGGGCCAAGCTGCTTTAAAGAGCCAAAAATTAGAAATAAATGAATAAGGGTGCGTTTGGTTTGTGAAAATATTTCTTATTTTCATTTCTTGTTTTCATTTTCTGAAAAGGATTTTCATTTTCAGATTTCAAAATTAGAAAATGTATTTGGTTTGTAAATGTAAATTCTGTTTTCAAAAAGTGAAAACAATGAAAATATGTTTGTTTTATCTATTTTCATAGAGTATGTTCCATTGTAGAAATTGATTTGCTGCTTATTCTTCTTCTTCTTCTTCATTCCCTATTGCTATCTTTGATTTTCACCTTCTTCCTAAGATAAAAAAGAAAAAAAATCATCACACACAAAGGGAGCAAATCAGAACACAGATTAGAGGGTGACCTAACCATTGGATCCACCACCACCATAACACCCACGATCACCCACTCCAAACAAAACCTTGAACAAACTGCCTCGAATTGTTGTGAATTGTGCGCTGGCCACCCTCTCTCTCCGTTGTTGCTCAGTTCCCAACCACCGCAGCGCCCCCTTACTCAGCCTCGGAACACCATTATCATCACAAAGTCAAGCCTAGCCATCACTATTGCTTGGTTCATGCTTCCACCAGCGCTGCTCGGGCCACCAACGACGCCACGAGCTTGCCACAGTAGATCAACCTTCCACCATTTGCTGGCATGGGCCATGGCGTCCTCCTTCCCCTTCACGCTCTGCCACACCTCGGTTTCATGTTCTCCGTCTCTGGTTGTTGTTGATGGAGAAGACAAAGGGAAACAGGTGGGAGAGGGCGTTCTTGTATAAAGCATTAGGGAAAGATAAAAACAAAAGCAAGTCTATATGTGGGATTCAAATGAAGGACAACATCTAGTATTACAATAATGCCACCATGTTTTCATTTTTCCTTTCTCCGTTTTCAGTGTTTTGATAGAAAATAGAGAAAACAAGGATTTATTGTTTTCAAATTTTCACATGTTTTTGAAAACATTTTCTAAAAATATTTTCAACTAACTCAAGCCAAACTTGTTTTCACTCCATTTTTCGTTTTCTATGAAAATGAAAATAGAAAATATGCAAACCAAACACGCTCTAAATTAGTCAACCATACAGACTAGTATTGGTTCAATCAGTTCACTTGTTTTTGACCAACCCAAAAAAATTTTATTCTTATGGTACAATTGGATTAGATTGGGCAAATGGTTTCTTGTTGAGCTGGTTGGTTCAGTCCCATTTTTGTACTATGGTTAATATACTATTTATTTATAATACATAGTAATAATTTTAAATTTTATTCATGTGCTTTGAAATTAAGCAGAATTTTATTTGTGTAATCCTACAAAATAATAGAAATATTTGAGAATTATACAAATCAATTTTCGTCACTTTTAAAATACATATATTATAGTCACTTTTTTGGGTACTTGCATTTACTTTTTAATTTTATGGGAGACATTGCTTTTAAAATTTTGGGGAATTGAGCATTTATGGTTAGTCTCTCTTTTATAAAGTGCACTTCTCAAGATTTGAATTTGTAAAATAATGTTATTTTAGCTATGTAATCCTAAAATTAAATAAAATTTGATCACCTAGATATTTTTTATTGCATTATCTCAAGATCACCTAGATAAATTTTGGTTACTTTTAAAAGAGTTAATAGCACAAACCATCATTGAAGTTTGGCTAAATTGCACTTCCCCCCATTCTATTGAAAAAAATTACACTTCATCTTATTTGCTTTATTAATAACTAATAAGTATAATAATATGGCTATTAATACTAATTAATAATTATTATTAATATTATTAGTAATTGTAATTAGTTATTAATTATTATGATAATAAGTAAAAATGATAAAATATAATTATTATGAATTTGATATAATAATAATAGGATTCAGGATTACCACCTAGACAATCCCACGAGGCAATCTACATTATCTCTAATGAAGCAATTTAGATTGTCTTAGTAATATCTAGATTGTTAGTAACAAGGTACAACCAAACAGCATAATGTTATGCCTAGGCAAATTAAAATCGCATTACCAATAATGCAAACAGTTTGCCGATATCAAAAGTCTTCTGAGGGTAGATTTACTATGCATGAAAGGATAAGATTTAATAGTATAATTTCTTATAATATTAGGTATGTTATAATGTTATTATACAATATTTGAAGTGATATTGGATAAGACGTTACATTATACAATGTACAATTATCCTCACACTATTACAACCAATGATCTTCTTAATTAAATATTTAACAAAAAATTAAATTATAATAAAATAAAATATTTATTAATTTTTTATTTATAAATTTAAAAACGGATGTTATTATGTAATGTTTATTATTCATAGTTATAGTTATAATAAATATTTTTCTATTTTTCTCATTTAAAATTATAATTTACGTTGATGTAATTTATTATTTATTTTTATTTAACAATTATTTATTAATTGTAGATATAGAAATTAAAAATTATATAATACTCTCTTTATCAAAATATTTTAATATTTTTAACTTGTAATTTCACTATTCACTGTATAAAAAAGAAAATAATTTTTATTAGACATTGAAATTTAATGATATGAGGTACGAATTTTTAGAAAGAATAAACTGAAGTGCAATTTAACTAAATCTCAATGGTGATTTATGTTGTTTACCCTTTTTAAAATACAGTTAACCACAAGTCAACAATATGACCAAAATTAAAGAATTCCTATGGTGTACCACAGTTAATTTTTGCATTGATAAACCTATAATCTTATCTATTAGAT
Source organism: Dalbergia cultrata (assembly GCA_031216105.1). Classification (NCBI taxonomy): domain Eukaryota; kingdom Viridiplantae; phylum Streptophyta; class Magnoliopsida; order Fabales; family Fabaceae; genus Dalbergia; species Dalbergia cultrata. The sequence goes on from CM062352.1 coordinate 41,659,905, forward strand.
AACAAAGTGTGTGGTGATTCATATAAAGTAGAGAATGCTGTAGCATTAGCCTATTTTAACATGTGCAAATAAATTACAAAAGCACCTTCTATTTCTTAGTTTCTTTGCCAAGTTAGTTTCTTTTCAAAATAAAAAATCTCATTTATCCCAATGAATAATGCTAAACTAGCGGCATTATATCACCGTAAAAGCGTCTCATGAACTGCGTTACAAAGGGTGTGACACACATTTTTCCTTAAAACAAAAAGTAAATAGAAATTAAAAGTTAAAAAAGTAAGAAAATCACCTATTTTTTTTTTAATATAGAAAAACACCTATGTTTAAACACCTATGTTTAAACAAACTAATTTATGATAATATTTGAGAAATAGTTTTTGACTAATTATTGCCCATGCTAAACTGATAAACTTTTTTAATTCTTTAAATGACATGGATTTAAATCCTGTTATTAGAATAGTTATAAAGTGAGAAGTTAATTATTATTATTATTATTATAATTATTATTATTATTTATTAAACTTTCCTCAAGTTTTATTGTTCCATTTTATTATGTTTTCTAGTCAGATAATGATACAATGACCTTTTATTTTTATTGTTAAGATATCAACCGTCAATAACAGTGATTAATCCCTTCAAGCGGGAATTGTCTAATGAGTTAGGCCTCTAGCCACGAAACTCTCTTTATATATACCGTCAAGATTTAAATCTCTGATTAGATACTTAAAGAATACAACTAACTATTAAATATGCTAGATCTCGTGGTTGTATTTAGACTTTTTTATCCCCACACAGTGCACTAAACCCCACTATTTTTGTGATAACAAAACCTATTAAATATTTATATGTTAATGTTTGATTAGAAAACTTGACAAAATAAAGAGATGAAATTTGAGAGGTAAATAAGATTTGTCCCTTTTTTTTTCTCCAATAAAAAAGTACCTCTACTGGTCCCTTTTAGTGAGCCTATATGTCAAGGAAATGGGACGATGTCAAGAAAATTTTGAATCTCTTAAAACCAATTATCTTTCAGAATGTCAAAGTTTGCTTCTGAGCTGTGAATAGTTTATTAATGCACCTGCAATTTTGTAAGTTTCTGTGCCAAGAGTTATTAAACTTTTTTTCCGCAATACAAATCTCATTTATCCCAATAAACAAGGCTGAACAAGCGGTAGTATATCACAAGAAAGTATTTCATGACATCCGTCACAAAGGGTGTGACGCAAATTTCACATTAAAACAAAGAAAATAGAAATTGAAAATAAACAAAAAAAATAATTCAGAGAAAATCACCTATGTTTAAACGAATTAATTTAGAATCATTTTTGAGAAATAGTTTTTCACTAATTTTTTGCTCATGCTAAATTGATAAATGCTATTTACAAACCTTTTTCAAAAAAAAAAAAAAACTTTAATGAATTTGTATCATCTAAAATTAAAGTAAGCATAATTGTAAAATGAAATGGTAAATAATTAATAAGGGGCACTCACATATGGTGCTAATAATTGATCTAGGCACGATGCCTGTTTGGTTTACTGATTCTAGTTTTTAGTTTTTCAATTTTTAATTTTAATTTTTAAAAAGAAAAAAATTGAAAAAATTAAAAATTAAAATTTTTTTATTTCTCTTTTCTCATTTTACAACTAGTTGAGACCCTACTCCAAATAGGATAGTTACTTCTATTAATTCAGACGTGAAAACCAAGAGTCAAGCTCCTTTTTTTCTTACTTTCGGTATATAGTTGTACTAGAATGGTATCCGATAAAAATTTAACCAACACATCAAAATGGCATGACCGTTATTTTCTCCCAAAAAGAATTCAGCTACGCAACCCTCTATTCTCTATCACCCTTTTTTTCCTCATGTTCATCTGCTCATCACTTTAAGACTTTATGTATAATTATGGTGTTGTTGATCAATTGCAGAACCAAGAGTCATGCACTCACAGAAGGGCTTGGGTAGAAACGATTATATTTCGTTTCTTTCCTTTACATGTATACACATTGCTGTATATAATTAAGCCTCGCAGTTTCCGAGATTCTTGAATGTCTCCATTGTTGTATGTACAACAAAATATCATCTTCAAATAGGCTCATCATGATGATTCAACCTGTTCAGATTAGGCATCTTTTGGAAAGTTGTCGACTGTAAGTGTGGCTAAAGAGGTGAATCTTTCTCTTCAACCCAATTCACATATAGAGAATATTATTATTTATACTTACAAATTATGGAATACCGCACTTGTATACTCTTATTTATTATTGGATAATATGTGTGTTCCAAATAAAACAGGGTTCACATCTTATTCAATGATAAATAAGAGTGTTGACACGATGTTCTATAAATAATGAATATAAATAATGTTTCTCATGTTAATTAGATTTCTAGTTTGTGTTAAGCAGTTTGAGCACAATTTGTTTTGTATCAAACTGTAATTCCATAATGCAAACAAAGCTTATAAGCTTTCTCTGTTTCCTTTTCTATCTTAATTTGTTTTTATTGTATTTCATCCGTTTCATTGGCTTGATTCATCTTCAGGCTTGTTAAAAGTTGATTGTTCTACACATGCTAGATAGGAATAACTGAATAACAACATAATCATTTCTGAATAAATTCATCTTTTTTTGAAAATTAAAAGAAAGAAAATTGTTTCGGTACTCTTTTTTTTTTTTTTGGGACAAAACATTCTGAGAGTACGTCAACTACATCAAATACATGTTTAAACTCTTAAATTTTTTTTGTGTTACAATATTCATAGTTGGTACCATAATAATTGATCTTTCCTGTTGACGATTCATGTTAACTAAAGCTAAAACAGGCGTCTTCATCTTTATTCCTATTTTTAATTATGTATACTATATTTTAAATAAGAATTTTATTACTCATAGAAAAAACTCTCATCACACCACCAATATCTAACTATTACTTTCATTTTTTATTGTATTTGCTGAATTATAATTTAATGAAGAGTTAGAAACAATAAATCCAATAACTAAGAAAATAATGAATTTGTTGAATTATAATTTCAATGACGAAAGAGAAATATTAATGAGCTAAAAATTTAAAGTGATGAAAAATATGTAATAGAAGAGTTATTGAAACAAAAATTAAAAAAAATCAATAAAAACATTTGGAATAAATTATAAAAATAAATATTTTCACATTAATTTTTTAAATAAAATATTTGTAAAAATTTTTAAAACATCAAAATGAAATAACTTGTATGCCTGTTTATTATATATTAATGTGAAAACTTGACGTAAAAATCTATTAATTGAGAATGTAAGTATTTTTGTATAAAATATTTTAATGAGTATTAATTAAAAATAAATTTTTTTTAATAGAATATAATTTCTTAATTAAATGAAAAATAAAATTTGATTAAAACTATTTATGATTTTAACAAAAAATTTTAAAGAAGACTTAAAGAATTTTGTGGAAGGTTTTCACTAATTATGGAAATTTTATATTTATTTCAAATTTTTATATCATTTATTTTTTTTAATTATTTATTAAAAGTTTCAATGTGAAGATTTTTAGGTATCTTATATTTTTTATTTCAAATTTTGAAAAAAAATATGTTTCTATTTTCAATCAATAATAAAAATGTAATAGTTTCTACTAAATTTTTCAATAATTATAAAAATTCTATACTGATTATTATTTTTATTTTAAATTTTTGAGTCATTTTTGTTTTTCATAATTGTTTATGAAAATTTTCAATGTTAATATATTTATTCTTTTACAGCAATTTATTGAAAATGTAACATTTTCATAGACATTTTAAATTTTTTTAGTTCACTAACTCTATTGTTATTTTTTATTATTATTATTTTATAGCGTTTACCTTATACAATCAAATTGCCTTTCTTTATTAATTATTGAATTTATTATTTCTCTCCCTTTATCAAAACAATAATGCATATATTGTTCTCTTTTTAACGAGATATTAACTTCAATACTTCTTTCTTTTTTTCTTTCTATTTTTTTTTTAACAAAAGTGTTAAGACTATAAATTATTCCTAAAAGGGATAGGGGATAAGAAAGGTAATAGTCAAATACAGAAACATCCATTCAAAGGCATAGGAGATGACCATAACTACTGCTGTAGGCTCAACTGCTTTATTACTTACTTTTGCTTCAAATCGTTAATCACTGTTTCTCTTCATTAAATTATATCATTTTAGCTGCATGCAGATTAAGAAAATATGTTGCAGAGACCCATACCATATATGGATACTTGGTGTACTGTGGATTTATGGTTGAAGCACATTTTGTATACATGCATGGATGTCTTTGACTATCTCAATTGTATTTTGGGCTATGTTTTCCCACCAATCCTCTTAACCTTGATGGCACTGTCGATGGGGTTAAGAGGATTGCTAGCTTGGTCATGCCCATTTGATGGTTGTGCTGTGTGTGGTCTTGTTATGATCTATCTGTTAGTTGTTGTACTTTCTTTTAGGACATGTTTGGAACCTTGTTACTTTCTCCACACTACTACCAGGTGGTTTGAGGCTTGTTATATCGAAAAAAACAAAATCATTTTTTAAACTGTAAGAGTAAAATGAAAGTATTGGTTAATTGTTGGTATTGGAGTAAAAACCGTTCCACCAATAATCTAATATTATCATTTGTATAAAAATAGCTCTAACTATAAATAAATATTAAAATACTATTTTTCTAGTATTTTTATCATAATTATTTATATTTTAATTTAATAATAAATATTTATTATCTTTTTGTTAATAAATATTAAAATACTATTATTTATTTATATATTTTACTAGTAAATAATTCGTAATTTATTTTTATATTAAATATCATTTATTATTTATTATTGAATATTTTATCATTTTTATTTTCTATTTATTATTATTTTTTAATTTCAAATATTTATTATTTTATTTTATTTACTATTTAAAATATTTAGTATTTCATTTTAATAATTATCTTATTTATTATATTATTTAATTAAATAATGAAAAATAACTTTATATGTCACAAAGCTAAGTAATCGGATCTTATTCTTTCTCCCTAGGTTTGATTAAATTATACAATATGTTGGTTGAACCAACTATCAAACAACGAATAAAATTATTAAGTATTATATTAGTTTATCCTATCATACTTTATATATATGGTGTACCAAATGGGGGGTCTGAGAATATCTATCTATGTATGTAATTTTAACTTGTGGATTATGATCAATCCACGTTTTTCAAAACTTAATGTAAACCTTTTTGAAAAAAAATAAATTGTTAATTAAAATTTAATTTAAATACATACATAATATTAAAAAATAATGTTAGAAGTTGTTGTATAGTTTTATTTGTGGCAGTAGAATACTTCAAAAAATATGTAGTGATAGAAATTATTGAATTTTATTATGATGTTTGAAGTTATTCAAATATGTGTGGACTTGAACAAGAAAGTTAATATAGTTTAGAGAGTCCAAAAGACAGTTACCCAATGCATTCTCCTTACAAAATGGTATATATAAGTCATTATTTATTTATGTTTAAATAATAAAGAGTTTAATTTCTATATACTAATTTTTTATATTAGTATACAATCATGTATTACCACATCAGTAAATACATAGTTAAATCTCACATTTACTATTTACAGAGTTAATCATTTTTTACATGCATCAAAATTAAATTCTTGTATTTTTTTTAACATATATATGTAAAATTGTTTCATTGAAAATAAATTGCAACATCCATGTGTTGTTTCTCAGAAATGAATAAAGATCATACACAAACAGATACATAAAAAACAAAACTACGAAAAATATGGAATCAAAACAATGTAATCTCACAGAACAAACGTACCCTAAGCTTAAGGAGGAAGTTATCACTTCAAACATTGCTTGCTTCCAACAATCTGGTATCCTTTAAAAACTTCTTGTCACGATTTCCGGCTGCAAAAGTCATCTAAAAAGCATGATAAAGCAATTCAAAACTATAAATAAAAAGTAGAAATAGAAAAAGGAAAACACCCAAATAACAGTTCAACGTTACTCTCGCTTAAACACCATATTAAACAAAAAATTTGACTCTAGGATCCAGTAAACACGTCAATTGATCACACTTAGCTTCTTTCTGATCGATAGCTCAAAAAATGCCACTACCTTATTTAGAGTAGACAACTCCTTGTGAGAACGGCACCAATTACCTTCACGAAATTCCCCAACTAGCCATATCGCTTATACAAATACACATGCATAATAATGGTGCATATTACTATTAGAGTTTAATTTTGATTAATTTACAAGGTAACTTATTCTAATTGAATCATTTTATTGATTTGAATGGCTATTTAAATAATAAATAAAAACTCAAGTATATTTATTGACATCATTATATATAATTAAATAATATAAAGAAATTGTATACTATCTGTATATAAAAAATAAATTGTTGTTGTTGTTTATTTATTATACGCACGTACTTATATAGCATTACATGAAATGGCGACAAAGATGGGGGAGACCAGTGGTAGGCTGACACACAGAGTTTCCTAAAACAATAGTTATGCTTCAGTGTATGGCATCTGTCACTCACCACATCACCCCACACGCCCTCTTCACTTCAAAAATTTTCGCGAAGCATTTATTTCACCTCACTAATTTCTGTGCCATAAAACATGAGATCCTTCCCTAAGGTTCTCTTTACTCGGCCACTTTTTGTTTTTGGTGGGGTGTAATGGGAAAATCTTTAGATACTATTAAAGCACATTTAATACTTACTCTAAGAATATTTATAATTACATACTTTTAATTTTTATATGAGTTTTAGGTGTTTTAAATCAAGATTAAATGATTATAATTTTTTTGTGGAACACCTACTTCTTCAGCTAAACTGAATCTGTTTTTTCTTAAGAGAAATCATATCCCCATAAGAAAAATAAATATTTTTAACTGTTAATGATATAAAAATATTAATAAAATTATTGCCAAGAAAAATATTTTTTACATAAAATGATGATTCAAAATATTAGTAAGTTTTTATTGACCATCAATTATTGATCACTTTATAATTAAAACTATTTTTCTTAACGATATTTTTATATTTTTATTGACACTTTTAATATCATTGGATATTGAAAAAAATTTCTTGTAGTATATATATACCCAAAATATGAACTCGTAGTCAGAATCAGATAGAATAATAGATATATATACCAAAACTATGGGTCCATAATTTTTTTCTCTTTCCATCCAATTAAATTTGTATCTCTCTTTCTCAATGTGCGTTAAATAAGTCTAGATTTTGAGTGGAAATTTCATTTCTCTTTATTTAATTTTCCCCCCTTCTCTCTCTCTCTCTCTCCCTGTTAATATATTTGTGTGTTTGTGTCTCACTTGTGTGGAAATAGCCAAAAAAGAAACCGTGTTCTGTACCTTATTTTTCGCTTGTTTCCTTTCACCTTTTTTCTTTGATTTAGGTAGAGAGGCATAGAGGGGAAACTGAGAGAGAGAAGTGGAAGAGAGGTGGGGGACCATGAAGACTTTCGGAGAACGGTTCAAGTCGTCACAGGCTCTTCTGAGCATGCTACTGGTGCAAGTTTTTGCAACTGGGATGCAGTTGCTATCAAGGGTCATATTGGTTCATGGCACCTTCATTTTTGCACTCACTGCTTATCGCCATATTGTTGCTGCTTTCTGTGTTGCCCCCTTTGCTTTATGCTATGAGAGGTAGTTATATATGCTTTTCATTCTATTCATTAATAAGTACTTTTTATTTGCTCTAAATTCCTTTTATTCGTATGTTAATTATGTGGAGCCACTCACATATAATTGATGGGAAATGCTATCTTAACACTTAAAAATGGGTGTATGTTTCAGACACCCATTTTTTGGTGTTAAAATAGTTTTTCTCTGTAATTGATGTTCAATACAAATGTTTACAGTCGTTTTGAAACACATTTTGTAAATGTGGTTAAACGCAAATAAAAGTGCAAACTTCCATTATTCTTCTCCTCCTCAATTCCACCATTCTTGAAACCATTCCTCGTTTAACTATATTTCATAAATGTGATTAAATGCAAAATAAGAAAAGGAAATTAAAGTAGAAGCACACACCTAATCCCAATCGCCCTAACCTAACTTGACACTGCACACAAAAGGAAAGTATAAGTAGAGGCAAAAGATTGTGAGATAGGGCAGCGATGCCCTAGGGTAGCGACGAGGAGGTGAAGTGGTAGCTTTTCGGGGAAGGCGCGACAATGGACAGAAAGCTCGCAGTGGCCTAGTGATTCAGCATCAAGGGTGGCTCCAAGGTTCATAGCGTGACACTATTATTGGTGGAGGGTGGTGACACATAGGCTATTGCAGTGGAGATGGTTTGCTTTCATAACCAAGCATGCTTCCCAAACCAAACGATTCATAACTCGAGATCTAATCCTCGAATTCCCACAACATGCCAATTCCGAACAAGTTAGACGAAACTCGGACCAACTCGGGCCTAACCTCCTTGATCTTCTCGTCCAACACCAATGAATTCCCCAGTGACGGAAGCCCAAGCTCGTCTTCTAATGACTCCAGAAGGCACCTGATCTAAGGTTGAGAATCGTCTGAAAAGATGACGCCAAGTGGAGTGGAGCGGTGAGGTGGATGCAGAAATCTCCTCCTGATGAAGGCTCACCATGACTGAGTCTAGATCCTAAATGGAAGGTGTTTCATCGGCTCCATCGAAGAACTCAAGTAAATTGTCCTTGAATCGCTTCGACTCGGGTGATCTCAGCACTGCCTTGTCCGAGTCATCTCGGACCCATTTTTTGCCACTCGTATCCTCCATAATAAAAAAGAAATGACCAAAACGGTAGCATTTTAGGCAGAATGAAAACAAAAACTTTAATTCGGTTGTGTTCAATGAGAGTTGCCACGGTGAGTTGTGGTGGCGAGTGGATTTGAGAAGAGTTGTTTGGCCGCACTTTTATTTGCTTTTAACCATTAACTGTACGTGAACAACCACCTAATTATGTTAACATGTAGCTTAGCACTATATATCCTATATAGTCTTCATCTCTCCTCTATGGCTCTCCATTTAATAAGTCTTTGTTACTGTTTTATATCTTTAATTATTAAATTATTTCTATTCCTGATGTTTTCTACTGAATGATATGGGTCATTTGATTGCTGCAGGGGCCGCACAAAGAAGTTCAGTTTGAAAGTTTGGCTTTGGATCTTCATTAACGCCTTAGTGGGGTACGTGTTCATTACTTCTTCTTGGAAACAATAATGTATTAAATGACAAACCACTTTAATATGGTTTTAAATGTTTTCATGTATTGTTTGGATTTGCTTACGTTGTATTGAATACAGCTAATAATACAAATTTTTCTAACAGGACAGACGAAAAAAGAGAATGATTTTTTTTCCTTAAAAGTGAACATGTTGAGATGTGAGATTAACAAGCTTAAGCATGTTTGGTTTAATTTTGATTACTTTAGAAGAGATAATAAAATCTTTGTAAACCTTTCTCATAAATGATTTTTTGTTATAAATTATTTTTGAATCTAAAATAAATCAATCCAAACACACATACATAACACGTGTTGCAAAGTATTGAAAGTTGAATGAATCTCCATTTGCCTTCACTTTGATTTCATGCTGGTTAGAAAAACTCATGCATGAAGATAAACATTTCTTGGAAGATAAACATGTCTATTATGGCCAGCTGGGTTTCTATAAGACCAGAAGTCAAAGTTTGGTACTTCATGGATACATAATGCTGGTCCTTATCTTCCCTTCTCACTTGCTTTAGCCTTTTATGGAACAATTCTAGTTTGCACTGTCAATGAGCTGTTTATTTTGGAAGCTTATTTGCAATTATTAGCACCATTTCTAAATACAGGCAAAAGAAGGGTAACAAAGTGAGGCTAACCTTCTTCTAATTTTCAAGTCTTCGATGGCAACCCATCGTGCATTTATCAATTTACATTTGGTATATTTGGGTTAATTAATTGATTATGAGAGGTGATTCGAGAGTTTCTCATAAATAATATGCTTAATCATTTTTCTAATTCAAAATTTCACCCCACACGTGTTAAATAAGTTTTGGATATTGTGTGTAAGTTACAATTCTTGCCGATGTGAGTACAATTTTGAATTAGAAGGATTACTATATGTTGATTGTTAATTAGAAGAATATATCAACATTCTTCAAAGAAAACGAGCTTTGTGGTTTGCTATTTTATGTTAAGTGTAAATGCATCCATCTAATATAATAATCAACTTAAAAATTCTCCTATTCAAATACATCTAAACGCTATTTAATGCATGTGAGATATTGAATTAAGAGAATTTTTAAGTGCACTAATTAATTAAGAAAAGAATTTAGCACTTCTCTTGTGTGATTGGTTTGGCTTTGCTGGGAAGGAAAGTTGTTCATAATTATTTTTTATGGAGTCCTGCTTAGATTTGCGTCGAGAGTTCTCCTCTCTACTCTTTTTTAGCAAATTAAACCTAGTCCTTTTAGTGTTGAATACAGCCAATTATTTTATTTATTTATTTTAATTAGTCAAAAAGCTCTACCAACTAAACAGTGAGGAGAGCACATACGTAGGCAATACAAACATACCCAATGGAACCCTACCTCCTTCTGAAAATCATCCACAATACCCAGAATTACTCCTTAGACTTTGAACAAAATTCCAAAATGAATAATTGCTGAATTGAATGAGATGCCAACTGCATGGTTGTAATAGCAGACCCCATTTCAGCCCCTAACTCCAACACCCAGGTAATATTACTTGTGCTTTTCATTTTTTTACCTAGTTATGCCAAAATAAAATTGAGAGTTAATGTGTTAGTTTAGCGGTAGCATTGCATAATTAATTCTTAAAAGTGTTTTTAACTAAATAAAGCACTTTTGTATTTCTTGTAATGGTATATAACCAATAACATGGCCTTTAGGCGGTAATAGAACTTTTTTCCTTTTTTGGATGGATAATGATAGGTACTGGGAGCCCTTCCTGACTGCAAAAATAGAAGAATAAATTAATAAATCATGAAAACTTCACCGCAAGAGCAATCCAGCTCATAAATTAATAGTATATTTGTCAGACACTTGTGTTTATCCCTTTCATTCAATGCCTAGGATAGAAACTAAACCCTCTTTACCACAAGCATCGCGTGAATTTGAAATAAAATGCCACTTGAGGAAGAACGTTACATGTAGCTGCAAATGTATTTAAATAGCAAAAGCAACTTTATATGATTCAAGTAATTTATCTTTCTATTTTTAATAAGATTGATGGTAGGTGTACAATTAAATTACACAATAAATATATACTACATACCTTATTATCATTGAATTTGATGAATGAGTGGGATAGATGAGGACCACACATCACATCCAATGGTGATAAAGTATGTGGTGTGCACTTATTATGCAATTTAATTGTATACTAAATATTATTCTTTTAATAATCAAATTGGGTGATTGGAGTCATAAGAGTGAATGGAAAGGAAAAAACACCAATTTCTAAATTATGTTTAATTTTATGTTTTTTTAAATATTTTTTTGTTTTGTCAAAAATTAAATATTGTAAGTTTTTTATTTTTTTTCAATTTTTTTCTCTTTCACTTACCAAAAAAAATTTCATTAAAAATATTACATAATTTAAAAACAGATGATTTTCTTCCCGAGTGAATTACCTTTTATGTGCAAGGAGTAGCATTATTTAATTTGAAATAGTTTATCCATCTTAAAATTCACACATGATATGTCCCTTCTTAACGTTTTCCATAAATGCAATACATGTATAAATAATAATTGTCACACGTTCTATAGAATGGATATAATAATAATAATAGTATAAATTGGTTTCCTAACAATGTGATGGCATCAATACAATTGCAGGATGACCATGGCACAGGGACTGTTCTATTATGGCCTAAGAGACACTTCAGCTACTTACTCTGTCAACTTTCTGAACCTGGTGCCAATATGCACCTTCGTTGTCTCCATCATATGCAGGTACCTAGAAACCTCTTCCATCAGTTCCATGTGCCAAGCATTATTACATAACAGCATTAGTTAAAATGAGTGGAAATGTAGTGTGCTGCATATGGTTAAGAAATTGGTCCTATATTTCACAAGGACATGGATTCAACTCCTATTCCGAGGACATTCAAATAAAAATACTTGTAAACACTCAAAGAGTTTGAGGACTGTATCCCTGACCTTAATGGGATTATCGGTGTCGAACCCATGTAAATTTCTATTTATCAAAAACAAAAATTTAGTTAAAAATGAGTTTAATTCAATTTAACTGCAGGATGGAGAAACTGGGGGTGCAAACATGGGCCGGTAAAGCCAAGTGTGTGGGGGCAATTTTGAGTGTCGGGGGAGCATTGGCCACCAGCCTTTACAAAGGGAAGGAATTCTATATTGGGGATCATCATGCTAAGGCCTCTGATGTTGTGACACACAAGACCAACATGCTTCGTGGCACTTTCTTTTTGATTTGCAGCTGCTTCTCCTACACAGCTTGGTTTATTGTGCAAGTATATACATACATGCATACATATATGCTTCCCCCATTCCTTCTTCATTGGTTTACCGTAGAAAAACAACAAAATTCCAAAGTGAATTTTCTTTTAAAATTTAAAACAACAGAGGCACTTTTTTTCTTCAAATAAAATGACTTTTTTTTTGGTATTTTATTCTAATAATATGATAAGTTATGATGATAATAATAATTTTTTGATTTGAAGTTAAATACAGTATTTTTTTTCACTTTAATGACAAAATTTCTTACTTTTTTTTTTTAAAAAAAAACAATTGTCTATTACATCTAAGAACTCGTTTATACATCATTGTTTTAACAGAGTAATTTTTTTAAAAAATAATTTTTAAAAAAAATAATCTCTCTGTTTTTAATTATGTTTGGATAAATTTTTAATTAAAAAAAATCAATAAAAAATATTATAAAAATTGGAATGCAATTTTTATTTTCTAAAAAAAATTTAAAGTAAAAAAAGGGTACGAGACTAAAAGATCTTTTAATATTATATCAAAATATAAATAATTTTTTTTTCAAAATATCAAATATTTAACGACCTTTTAAACCTTTATTATTTAAAAACGCGCAATAAATATTTGATTATACGTGACCACACTCGCTCCTTTCATCGTTGTTCAGAATTCCCTTGAATGCGATTATTATCCTCCTTAAACATCTATATATTTTCAATTTAAACAGGTCAAGTTGCTTAAGGCATTTCCATTTAGGTTTTGTGGAACGACGCTAGCATGCGTAATGGCAGCAATTCAATCTGCAGTCATAGGTGTATGTATGGATTCCAGTAAAGCTGCTTGGAAATTACAGTGGAATCTACAACTTATAACTATAGTGTACTCGGTAAGATATTGTGAACACTTGCCTCCACATTGTAGCCTTTATTGAGATATTAAAATTGAAAGAATCTCATTAAATTTGATATTAAGTGCATCACCATTCATTTATATAGTTGTGTGTGAGACCCTTCTTATCATTTAACATTTTTTTATTATAATAACTTCCATATCAAGTAGTAGTAAATTCATTGTACAGAAAAGGACCAAATAATGCATAAAGTAAAGATTTGCTTGATTCATCTTGTTTACTTTCTTGAACATTTTTTTCTAAAGAGAATAAAATCTGATTCTCTTTACAAATACTCTTAAATTTTAAAGATTAAATAATAACAATAAAGTCAATGATAACATACCTGTTACATGCCTCTCAATTTTCTTTCTGATCAATTATATATGATTTGTAATAATAATAATTTTAATTTTTTTTCATCATTAAACTATTTGAAATCCAAGTCAGTCCTAAACCATGTAGCTTGGTTATTCAAATTTGTAAAACAACAAATATGATTAAATTTGAGATTAAACTTTGAATCAGGACCATGGACACTACTCCAATCTTATTAACAAGTCTGTTTTGTTTGTGCAGGGAGCACTTGCTACTGCTGCTACATTTTCCATGCTATCATGGGTTATTTCGATCAAAGGACCTACTTACCCCCCAATGTTCAATCCCCTGGCTCTTGTTTTTGTGGCCTTATCAGAAGCTTTCATACTTGGTGAACCATTGAGTATTGGAACGTATGAACATTAATTTTCATTCCCATCTTAACATATTATACCAGCTTTCAATTTTTCCTTTAATTTCTCACCTTAATCACAGAACCACTTTTCCAACTTCACTGGCAGGAGCGAACAGCACTAAAGCTACAACAGATTATATTTCCTTAATAATCTAAACTTTAGTAATTCCTTATGACATGCATATGGGGAAAGAAGTCACTAATTTAAAATCAATTTTGCAGGATTTTGGGCATGGTTTTGATCATAACAGGATTGTACTCCTTTCTGTGGGGCAAAAAGAAGGAGACAAGGGGCTTGCTGCCTCAACCAAATTTACCAGCTGGAGAAGTGTCAACAAACATTGTTGCTGAGGCTACTGGGGCGCAAGCAACAGCTGTAGTTGTACCAAGTTCTTCAGCTAATAATAGTGTAGTCCTAGAAATAGAAAGTAAGACTGGCACCAACTGAGTGAAACCTTTGATGGGAAGACTTTTTTTTGTAGTTATCTTGCCCTTAAAGCTGAATATAAGTAATATTCATATACATATATATATAATTCTGTTAAATCTCAACAAATAATTGTAACAAAGTAATCTCTCAATCTCTGTCTTATGGTTTCTTTCTGAAGAGACAGAGATAAATGGTGGGCTAAGCATCTAGGCTGATTACTTTACACTGCTTCTTTTACCAAAATAAGTGGAAATTACATAATTTGTGGCTACCTACTATAACAGTATAATTGCAATGGGTTATGCTATAAAATGAGATAAAGTTAATCAAAAGACGAGGTTAAGTGCAATGTTAAGCGAACTGCCCTCATAAAAAAAAGTGATTAAAATTAAAATTTCGGAGAAGACAATTATTGAAAGGAGCTCTTACTCACGGCAGTGATAAGGACTAGAAATATCATAAAGATTTTAAAAAACAAATTCTAAAGATAGCTTGTCTCTAAAATTATTAGATAGTAAGGATTTATCCATACTTAGATCAATTTGTGGGTTATAATTAGTGCACACTTTTATTGATTTAGGCGCATATGGACCTTTACTTTCTTACTTTAGAAACATAGTTACTTTAGCATAGCCTTTCATTAGAAAGTGGTCAGCATAGACTAACAAATGCTTGACGTATAATATCATGAAGTTCTGGTGAGTTGAGAGCAATATAACAGTAAACCAACTCCTCCATTTCATCCCAATCATGAACCCCAACATTGACAATCATATCATGAATTGATTTTCTAATGTCAACAAAAGGGTTGGCAGAGTAGCTTACTGCACAAAAACAATGTGAAAATGCACCACGCACATCATTGGGAAGGCTAGCCGAAAAGCTTATTCTGTTCTCGCGCCTTTGTGCACTTTTCTTCCCAGTTTGTTTCTCTGTAGCTTCTTTCATGGGGTGACTCCTCCACATAGCAGCGCTCCTGTGTGCAGAGAAAACAGTCTCATTTTCACATTATTATATAAAGAATGTTGTGAACACCCAATTTTGTCCCCTCCATAAAACAAAAGAACAAAAATTAACATTTTTTTTTTCATTTTAACCCATTCAATAACCCAAGTCTAGTTCAAGCCATGTTTCAGGTCGATTTACTATTATGTTACATTTCGGTCTATGTGCATTATAATGTAAAAAAAAAAAAAAAAGTCATTCTTGCCCACCCAGCTTCAAATAATAGAAAGCGAAAAAAAAAGAAGAGCTGTGTTAGTCTTTTATTTGCTTGGTTCGTAACTTACAATCAAAATAACAATAATATGGTCAGCCCATTTCTTCTTTTCTGAGTCAAAATAGTGTAACTAACAACCCATTCTTCAATCAAAAAGCAAAGAAAAGTGACAAGAGTGGTGACATAATGATGGTGTTCTCCTCTATTGATTGCAAAGTGATAAAATTCTTTCGGTGTTCCTCTCCCCACCGCTCACGAGATTGAATTTTCTTTTATTATATACAAAGGATGAGCTAGAAACTACAGGGGGCCAACCTGTCAAATGGGGTCAATAATGATTTTTTCAGTCAACAGGGAAACAACCATATATATCAGTAGAAGGAAAGGAAGTGGGGGGGGGGGGGGGGAATTCAAGCACACTTCACAGACATTACCATTTTTCCAAGCCTTCCGAGCCTTGACTGAAACATCATCAACACAGCCCATTCACCACTTCATTCACCATCTCATCTTCACTACAACAATCCATCACCTACCCAAAAGCCAGAAAGAGAACTCTCAAGCAATTATCCAAAAAAATAATAATAATAACAAGCCATTGCCAAACCCAAATTAGAATCCAGTCAAAACATAAAAAAAATATATATATAGATCAAAACTCTTTCAAACCTCAAATGAATTAAAAGAAAAAAAAAACAAAAAAAACTCAAGCAGAAGAAAAGAAGAAGGTTGTAACTCTTCACCTCATCGTCTCTTTCTCCGCCGCGTGGAATCTTGCTCTGCTCGGCCATCAATTGCAAAAGCCGCACAAGCCCAGCCACACAGCTTGCTGCCATTGCACCTCCAAATGTGAATCTGAGCCAGCATCGTCGCGTTCCGCTATTGGGAACGTCGTTCGCACAAAGCCGCCATCCAACCATCTTTGAGCCTGTACCACTGCGAAGTGTAGCTGGCTGGTCCTCTCCCTATGCGATCTTCCTTCTCTGTCTCTGCGAACAGCTTCAGCAGGGCCTCTGCCTCTGCTGTGATCCGCTTTTGGAACAGCCACTGTCAAGCAAGACACCCGCCTGCCCCAGCCACTCAGCACCTCCACCACGCCCATCCAGGTCCGCCGCAGTTGTCCTTCCCCTCTTCCCCTTGCATGATTTCCTTCTCCCATAACAATGATATATCTCTCTCTCTGTACATGTGTGTTGTGTGTGCTTATAGCCTAAAGGAATAAAATTCCCATCTCTGTTGCCTTGTAGTTTTTGTTTATTAGATTAATCTTTGTCTGTTATTTAAGTGTGAGGTTTGCTATATGTTAACGTGTGTGCTTGTGTGGTTTATAGCTCCTTTTTTTTTTTTTTTAATGAAACCCATATCCCCATGCCTCCATTACAGCATAATGCTCTCAACCCAAGACTGTCACGAGAATCTTCTGGCATTAGGCCTAAATTTTTTTTATTTTTTAGTTTCAGTTTTACTATTAATAATTGCTGAGTATGGGGCTATGGGCTACAATAAAAAAGGGGGTTGCATTATATTTTTTTAGCTCATGTTTCATTTTTTTTTTTTTTTTGTACCCAACCTTTATGCCTTGTTTTTATTTTAAAAAAAAAGGAAATAAAACAAGGCTACTTTAAAACCAAAAACTTGTTTAAAGGTCACGAGAATGTTCTTTCTCGTCATTTGCTTGTCTTTTTATGTCTATTTATTTATTTGCCATATTGGTTTGTGTCTGCAGGAGTTTGGGCTAAGTCTTGCTAGTATGTTTTCAGGTTGTATATATTAAAGGCCCAATATCAAATGTTTTGTTTAAAACTAAAAAATAAAACATGGAAAATAAGAATATTTGAAAATTTGTGTGTCTTTTCACATTCGTTGGGTTTACAGGTCCATTTAAGGAGTAAGTCTTGTGCTATGCTTATTTTGGGTTGCAACATGAGTTTGCTTTATTTAAAACACAATCATTTTGTTAGTTGTTTTGGCATGTAGGTTTTGATTTGGGTCACTTGGGGACGTTGGGCTTATTCTCTGTATTGAGTTTTAATTTATTGGAGTGATGACATGCTTAAATTCTGGTGCTGATATTTCTGATAGATTTAGGCTTTATTTCTTTCCATTTTTAATTTGCTTAAACTCTAGGACTATTTCAAAAAAACAAAAAATAATAATAAATAAACATAAAATAAAAAACGAAAAATAATGAAAAAAATCAAAATAATAAGAATAAAAATATTTCATTCGTGCAATGATCAATTATTATGACTAAGAGGTGGATGCCTTCTTTATGAATCATTGAATCATAAGAATTCACCGAGTAGCCTAGTGCTATCTTGAACTCTGTGCATTAATGGAAGGTAACGGGTTAGGAAGACAATTACAAGCTTCGATTAAACCCAGCAAAATGCACCTTTGGAGCATCCACTGGAAAGTTGTTAGGGTTCATTGTTAATAATAAAGGCATTGAGGTCGACCCAGACAAAATTAAAGCCATCCAAAACATGCCTGAGCCCAAAACAGAGAAAGAGGTTCGAGGTTTCTTAGGTCGTCTAAACTATATAGCGAGATTCATCTCCAATTTGACCCATACCTGCGAACCGATATTCAAACTATTGAGGAAAAGTAATTTAGGTGGATGGGATGACAGATGTCAAGAGGCCTTTGATAAAATCAAGAATTACTTGTCAAATCCACCTCTCCTGGTTCCACCTACACCAGGTCGACCGTTGATACTTTACCTTATAGTGTTGCATGGGTCTATGGGAGCGGTGTTAGGACAACATGATGAGTCTGGTCGAAAAGAGCAAGCGATTTACTACTTGAGCAAGAAATTCAATGATTGCGAGTCCAGGTATCTGGCTATTGAAAAGACTTGTTGTGCATTAGTATGGACGGCAAAGAGGTTAAGACAGTATATGCTCCACTATACAACTTTGCTTATATCAAGGGTGGATCCCATGAAGTACATCTTTGAAAGCCCGCATTTCTCCATGAGAATGTCCAAATGGCAAGTGGCTCTAGCAGAATTTGACATCAAGTATGTGACTAGAAAGTCTATAAAAGGAAGTGTGATAGCAGACCACCTGGCCGAGAATCCACTAGATGAATATCAGCCAATAGAACTTGAACTTCCTGATGAGGATATCTTAGCAGCTGTAGAGGAGGATGGCGAAAGTAGGGAAGAATGAGACCTAATGTGGAAAATATACTTTGATGGTGCTGTCAATATTCACGGGAACGGAGTTGGAGCAGTTTTAGTGTCCCCTGATGGAAAGCAGTTTCCAATCGCTGTCAAATTGGCATTTGATTGTACCAATAACACAGCTGAATATGAAGCATGTATAACAGGTCTAAAAGTAGCGATATCCCTTGGAGTGGAATACCTGGAGGTCTATGGGGATTTAGCTTTAATCATTTTTCAGGTTAATGGAGAATGGTGAGTCAAGGAGCACAGGTTGTTATAATATTATGAACATCTCGTGAGCTTGAAAGATGAGTTCAAGGAGGTTAGTTTCCATTACCTACCTCATGAACAGAATCAATTTGCAGATACTTTAGCTACCTTGGCTGTGATGACCAAGCTCGATCTTGAGGTGGAAGTAAGACCTTTGCAAGTGGCTGTTAGAAGAGAGCCAGCATACTATTCTAACATTGAAGAGGAGCCAGACGGCCGGCCATGGTTCCATGATATCAAGAGGTTCATTAAGGATGGAGAATATCCGGCAGCAGCAAATGAGAATGATAAAAAGACACTAAGATGGTTATCAATGTCTTTCTTCCTCTCAGGAATGTGTTGTATAAAAAAAACTATGATGGAGTCCTATTGAGGTGTGTCGATGCCGTAGAAGCTAAATCCATCATATCAGAAATCCATGATGGTATTGGAGGAACCCATGCTAACGGACACATATTATCCCGACAGATCCTCAAACAGGGATACTATTGGCTCACTATGGAGAAAGATTGCATAGATTTCACCAGAAAGTGCCACAAATGCCAAATCTATGCTGATCGAATCCATTCTCCTCCTGTGCCATTGCATACTTTGACTTCACCTTGGCCGTTTGCAATGTGGGGCATGGATGTCATAGGACCAATTAGTCCCAAAGGTTCTAATGAGCATTGATTTATTCTGGTTGCCATTGATTACTTCACCAATTGGGTAGAGGCTGCATCTTACGCCAATGTTACACGGAAAGTGGTGGTGAAGTTCATGAAAAACAATATCATTTATAGGTACGGGTTGCCAGAAAGACTCATCACAGATAATGCTACTAATTTCAACAATGCAGAGTTACAGAAACTGTGTGAGCAGTACAAGATCAAGTATCACAACTCAGCTCCTTATCGACCAAAGATGAACGGAGCTGTCGAAGCAGCAAGCAAAAACATCAAGAAGATCTTGGGAAAGATGGTGGTTACATATAAGGATTGGAGTGATATGCTGCCTTATGCATTACACGCCTATCGTACTTCTGTCAGATCCTCAACTGGGACAACTCCGTATTCATTGGTGTACGGGATGAGGGCAGTAACACCCATAGAAGTGGAAATACCATCTTTAAGAGTCTTGGTGGAAGCTGAATTGGAAGAAGCTGAATGGGTCAAGGTGAGATATGATCAATTGAACATGCTTGAGGAGAAACGGCTGATCGCTATCTGCCATGGGCAGTTGTACCAGAAAAGGATGGCTAAAGTGTTCAATAAGAATGTCCGTCCTCGAACATTTCAGCCAGGTGATCTTGTTCTGAGGAAGATTTTGCCGAACCAAGAGGATAACAGGGGCAAATGGGCACCCTCGCATGAAGGCCCTTACATTGTTAAAGATGTTTTTTCTGGAGGAGCTCTGATCTTGACTGATATGGACGGCCAAGTATTTGCTAGGCCAATCAATTCAGATAATGTGAAGAAATACTTTGCTTAAAAAAATAAAAAAAGCTTGCTAGGTTGAAAGCCCGGGAGGGCGACCTAGGCAAAAATTAGAGCACATACAAAAGGGAAAGAAGAGAAAAGAAATGCTTGCTAGGTTGAAAACCAGGAAGGGCGGCCTAGGTAAAAAGATGCTTTTTCTAGAGGAGCTCTGATCTTGACTGATATGGACGGCCAAGTATTTGCTAGGCCAATCAATTCAGATGCTATGAAGAAATACTTTGCTTAAAAAAAATAAAAAAAGCTCGCTAGGTTGAAAGCCCGGAAGGGAGACCTAGGCAAAAATTAGAGCACATACAAAAGGGAAAGAAGAGAAAAGAAACGCTCGCTAGGTTGAAAACCTGGAAGGGCGGCCTAGGCAAAAAATTAGAGCACCAGAATGGATGGGAATTGGGTTGAAAACTCAGAAAATGCAGCCTATGCGATGATAAAGGCTGAGAAGCTATGAATGAATCTGACACTGGGGCAATTTGAATGTTGGTGGGTCACGGCATATTGTTAAATGCAATAAAGGATTGCACTTATTGTCAGGAAGTCAAGTTCGGTGTAACCAATGAATCAGCAAAATGGGTTGAGTACATGAAAGCAGCACTACCAATCTTGTCATTCTTCCTTCCTTATCTTTTAACAATTGGTGAAATTCTGTAAATATTTTCCAGTTTGAAATCCAATAAAATCATCTTTCTCTTCCTTTGTGTCTTTGTTTATTTTCTCCTATCAAATCTTTGTCTCTTTATTCTATTTTGAAGCCACGCATAATCATAATGTTAAAGTTGAAGTACGATAAGTGACTAATTTGCTAACAAAACTCAGAAACAATAAGTTAAACAGAGGACTCAGGATTGACTGTCAAAGGAAAAGAAGCAACTTGCTTGGCCGAGATTCGAAGGCAACAGCCTGAATGTAGACATCAGTGGATTGAATCAGTCATTTGATTTTGAAAAAACCCAGGCTGACAATTGAAGCAAAAGTGGGAACGATGATAATATGGGTCAGAAAAGAGACATTGAAATGTCACCAGTGGAAGATGTGTTTAAAACTGCAATGAAGAAGTTCATAGAGCTGCTCAGATAAAGAATCAACTCATTTTGAGAAAAAAAATAAAAGCTTTCTTGAAGGACAATGCGAAAATGCATAAAACCGGGGCAATTTTTTAGTTTTGAGATATTTTTATCCTTACATCATGTTTGCAGCGATTCATTCATCATATCATCAACATATCAGTTTTGCATCAATTCATTCACTGGTTCACATTAGTTTCATGTCATTCATGCCATCATGGCATCAATTTTGCATGATTCATTCATCATCACATCGATTTTGCATCATCATTTCGTCAAATTGCCAACCATGCATTCACAGTTGTTTTCACATATATTCAACTTCACAAGTTTACATTTCACAAGTCTTTAAATTCACATTTACATGCTTTCACATTTACAGCTTTCACAATTTACTACTTTCACATTTATCATTTTTACATTTAAATGCTTTCACAATTTAACTGCTTTCACATTTACAGGCTTTCACATTTAA
This sequence comes from Dalbergia cultrata, assembly GCA_031216105.1. Classification (NCBI taxonomy): domain Eukaryota; kingdom Viridiplantae; phylum Streptophyta; class Magnoliopsida; order Fabales; family Fabaceae; genus Dalbergia; species Dalbergia cultrata. The sequence goes on from CM062352.1 coordinate 41,682,115, forward strand.
ATGCTTTCACAATTTATAGTTTTCATAATTTAACTGCTTTCACATTTACAGGCTTTCACATTTAAATGCTTTCACAATTTATAGTTTTCATAATTTAACTGCTTTCACATTTACAGGCTTTCACATTTAAATGATTTCATATTTACCTGCTTTCACATTTACAGGCTTTCACATTTACTGCTTTCACGATTTACAGCTTTCACGTTTATAGGCTTTCACATTTAAATGTTTTTACATTTACTGCTTTCACATTTACCGCTTTCACAAATTTACATGCTTTCACAATTTCCATGCTTTCACAATTTTATATGCTTTCACTATTTTTACATGCTTTCACATTTACTTTCACATATTTAAAAAAAAAAATTCATTTACTTTCTCAAGGTTTCAATTTCACATGCATTTAATATGCTTTCACAGTTACTTTTATAGATTTTAATTTCACATGCTTCAATTTTATTTTCATCCGCATTTACTTTCACAGAATTTAAATTCCACATGCATATTCGTTGTCAACTTAACATTAGTATTGTGCAAACATCATTGAGTCATCAATATCCACTAGAGCTTTTTTGCAACGTCGCCATGCATTCATTATCATCATGCATCATATATGGCCGGACAAAATATGTGTTCATATCTTTACTTATTCCTTACAAAAGAAATATAAAAAACTACTGTTTTCAATATTCTAGTAAGAATCAAGTAAAGAGGGGCAACTGTGAACACCCAATTTTGTCCCCTCCATAAAACAAAAGAACAAAAATTAACATTTTTTTTTCATTTTAACCCATTCAATAACCCAAGTCTAGTTCAAGCCATGTTTCAGGTCGATTTACTATTATGTTACATTTCGGTCTATGTGCATCATAATGTAAAAAAAAAAAAGAAGTCATTCTTGCCCACCTAGCTTCAAATAATAGAAAGCAAAAAAAAAAAAAAAAAAAGAAGAGCTGTGTTAGTCTTTTATTTGCTTGGTTCGTAACTTACAATCAAAATAACAATAATATGGCCAGCCCATTTCTTCTTTTCTGAGTCAAAATAGTGTAACTAACAACCCATTCTTCAATCAAAAAGCAAAGAAAAGTGACAGGAGTGGTGACATAATGACGGTGTTCTCCTCTATTGATTGCAAAGTGATAAAATTCTTTCGGTGTTCCTCTCCCCACCGCTCACGAGGGGCCAATCTGTCAAATGGGGTCAATAATGATTTTTTTGGTCAACAGGGAAACAACCATATATATCAGTAGAAGGAAAGGAAGTTGGGGGAATTCAAGCACACTTCACAGACATTACCATTTTTCCAAGCCTTCCGAGCCTTGACTGAAACATCATCAACACAGCCCATTCACCACTTCATTCACCATCTCATCTTCACTACAACAATCCATCACCTACACAAAAGCCAGAAAGAGAACTCTCAAGCAATTATCCAAAAAAATAATAATAATAACAAGCCATTGCCAAACCCAAATTAGAATCCAGTCAAAACATAAAAAAAATATATATATATATATAGATCAAAACTCTTTCAAACCTCAAATGAATTAAAAGAAAAAAAAAACAAAAAAAACTCAAGCAGAAGAAAAGAAGAAGGTTGTAACTCTTCACCTCATCGTCTCTTTCTCCACCGCGTGGAATCTTGCTCTGCCCGGCCATCAATCGCAAAAGCCGCACAAGCCCAGCCACACAGCTTGCTGCCATTGCACCTCCAAATGCGAATATGAGCCAGCATCGTCGCGTTGCGCTGTCGGGAACGTCGTTCGCACACAGCCGCCATCCAACCGCGCCGTGAGTCTTCAGCGTTGTCACCCCTGCTAGCCACGCCGTCACCATCTTTGAGCCTGTACCACTGCGAAGTGTAGCTGGCTGGTCCTCTCCCTACTCGACCTTCCTTCTCTGTCTCTGCGAACAGCTTCAGCAGCGCCTCTGCCTCTGCTGTGATCCACTTTTGCAACAGCCACTGTCAAGCAAGACACCCGCCTGCCCCAGCCACGCAGCACCTCCACCACGCCCATCCAAGTCTGCTGCAGTTGTCCTTCCCCTCTTCCCCTCTTCCCCTTGTATGATTTCCTTCTCCCATAACAGTGATATCTCTCTCTCTGTACATGTGTGTTGTGTGTGCTTACAGCCTAAAGGAATAAAATTCCCATCTCTGTTGCCTTGTAGTTTTTGTTTTATTAGATTAATCTTTGTCTGTTATTTAAGTGTGAGGTTTGCTATATGTAAACATGTGTGCTTGTGTGGTTTAACGCTCCTTTTTTTTTTTTTTTAATGAAACCCATATCCCCATGCCTCCATTACAGCATAATGCTCTCAACCCAAGACTGTGACGAGAATCTTCTGGCATTAGGCCTAAGTTTTTTTTATTTTTCAGTTTCAGTTTTACTATTAATAATTGCTGAGTATGGGGCTATGGGCTACAATAAAAAAGGGGGTTGCATTATATTTTTTTAGCTCATGTTTCATTTTTTTTTTTGTACCCAACCTTTATGTCTTGTTTTTATTTAAAAAAAAAAAGAAAATAAAAACAAGGCTACTTTAAAACCAAAAACTTGTTTAAAGGTCACGAGAATGTTCTTTCTTGTCATTTGCTTGTCCTTTTATGTCTATTTATTTATTTGCCATATTGGTTTGTGTCTACAGGAGTTTGGGCTAAGTCTTGCTAGTATGTTTTTAGGTTGTATATATTAAAGGTCCAATATCAAATGTTTTGTTTAAAACTAAAAAATAAAACAAGGAAAATAAGAATATTTGAAAATTTGTGTGTCTTTTCACATTCGTTGGGTTTACAGGTCCATTTAAGGAGTAAGTCTTGTGCTATGCTTATTTTGGGTGCAACATGAGTTTGCTTTATTTAAAACACAATCATTTTGTTAGTTGTTTTGGCGTGTAGGTTTTGATTTGGGTCACTTGGGGACGTTGGGCTTATTCTTTGTATTGGGTTTTAATTTATTGGAGTGATGACATGCTTAAATTCTGGTGCTGATATTTTTGATAGATTTAGGCTTTATTTCTTTCCATTTTTAATTTGCTTAAACTCTAGGACTATTTCAAAAAAACAAAAAATAATAATAAATAAACATAAAATAAAAAACGAAAAATAATGAAAAAAATCAAAATAATAAGAATAAAAATATTTCATCCGTGCAATGATCAATTATTATGACTGAGAGGTGGATGCCTCCTTTATGAATCATTGAATCATAAGAATTCACCGAGTAGCCTAGTGCTATCTTGAACTTTATGCATTAACGGATTCCTTTTTAACTATCAATTGAAAATCATTTCAAAATTAAAATCAATCAACACACTTTTATTTTCTCTTTTAATTAAAATCAATCAAACACACAATCATTTTCTACAGAACGACGTGGTTTTGAGTTCCTCATTGCACCAGAGGATACGTCGGCGTAGCCAACAACTATCAAACCAAAATTAATTTTTTATTGAATTTTGTTCTTTTTTATTAAATTTCCCTTTGACTTACTTATTTTATTTTATTCAATTTATTTTGTTTCATTTCATTTTCTTCACATAATTATGTCTTAACTTTATTTTTATAAATATCTAATTATCACTTTTAAATATAATTACTAATTTTAATTTCATCTTTATTTTTTGTAAATATTTAATTATTGATTTTATCTTTATTTTTGTAGATATAATTACTAATTTCAGCTTTATTTTTACAAATATATAATTACATTTTTGGGGAAAAATAAATATTTTAAAGTTATAATTAATTTGCATAATAAACTCTAGGGTAACCGTATTTATACGGATGTATTAGAGGTGCAGTGGGATTAAGTTTCCACCCTTGTCTAATCATAATCAGACTCCCAAACTCAAAACTCTTAAAAGACCAGTTTACAAATTAAAAGGTTTTCCAATTTTAACCATAATTAAAATTAGTGGCGACTCCCATTCATTTCAAAACATTGTTGTCATTTGTGTTACAACGTCCTCCAGGTACGCTGTGACAAATGTAATAGGAGGAGCCTGCCATAATTGATTGGTAACGTTTTGCAAGTGTTGCTCGGCACAGAAACCGTTAAGGAATGAATGTACTCTATGTATCTTGGAGCGTATTCGTCAATGGAAGTCTCGTGACTATTTTTATGGGGCTATTTACAAGCCCAGATTTTGAAATTTTCATGGGGCTGCTTATGAGTCAAGTTTTGGACAAATTATAAGTTGCATTTCAAATTTTTAGATCCATCATAGACCCCCTATTACTAGCTGTTGAATAATTACAATTTTTGTTAGATGGTTTGATCTAATTACTAATAATAAGAGTGTATGATGGATCCAAAAATAAGATATCCACCATAAAATCCACTTAAGTTTTGTTCGAAAACGGCTAGGTTGGTTCTCTCCTTTGTATGAGGCCTCGACCTAATATTTTAGGGTATCTATTGGAAAGTTTAGTAATCTAGTTAACCTTATCTTAAGTGGGCAGATAAGGAGTCATTAGTGTGCTAAAAAGAGATAAGAAATTGAGGGGAGGTGTGCTAAATTCTCAGATATTTTCAATAGTAACAGTTTTCATCAAGCCGACAGTTGAATAGCCAAATCTTGTCCGATTTAGCTAAAAGTTTAATTGGAGATTCGTCACTCTTGGTTCTACAATTTGGATGGTGTGATTAGCAATCTAAACTCTACATAATTCTAGAAAAATTCATGAATAGATGCTATTTTCCTAATGATGTGTTGAACTCTTCTTCGTTGTCTTTCATCTTCTTGATAGCTTTGGGCCCTTGTGGGTAACCATATGTGGAAGAGTTGTGCATTTGTGCTCAATGTTTGTAACTTTGAGACTCCTTTGTACCTTTGATTTGGGTGATAGTGGAGCTTTTACCATCATGTGGGTTTTTTGATCTCTTGTATTGAGAGTGTTCTTCTACATTACATTTGATGTTCCATTTTTCGTCCCTATAACTGCATACTTGTTGAGTTTGTTGCTGATATATTGTGTTTGGAGTGCTTCCATATTGTTCATTTGGCTAAAGAGTTTATTGCTTTCGCTGCCAAGCTCCATCATACTGGCATCAAAGCTCTTTGGTCTATGACTCTATGGTGAACAATAGAGGCTAATACCAACAAGATGATCACTCTTAATCGTTTTAATTATAATGTTTGGAAGGCAACAATGGAAGATTTGCTTTATGTCAAAAAACTTATCAATCAGTTTTTGCTACTAGAAACCTAACGATAAAACTGAAGAAGAATGGATTTTGATGCATAGACAAGTCTATCGATATATTTGATAGTGGGTAGACAATAATGTGTTGAACCATATTATTGGGGAGATGCATGTTCATACTTAATGGTCTAAGCTTGAAGAATTGTATGCTCGAAAATCTTGAAATAATAAGATGTTTTTGATAAAGCAGTTATTGGCCTTGAAATATACTAATGGAATATCAATGATAGATCACTTGAATAACTTCTAAAGAATTATGAATCATTTAATTTATGTTCCATGGGTATCAAATTTGATGAAGAAATAGAGGGGTTATTGCTTCTTGGCTCCTTTCCATAGTATTACATGAACAATTACTAAATAACATGGCAATTATTATTGAGATTGTGATGAGTTTATATACAGGTGCATGTGAACTATGAATAACTAACTTATCTATAACTTCATTATTAAGACAACTAACTAAATAAGTCTAACTAACTCTAATACTGCCCTAAAGTTGGGAGGTAGATATCTAATACTCCTAACTTGGATAGTAGATATTTGAATTGGGTAGAAGGGACATGTTTAGTTAAGAAATATGCTAATTGATGCTTGGTTTTGACATGTATGACTGCACAAACTTTTTTTCTTATGAAGTGACAGTCAATTTCTATGTGTTTGGATCGTTCATGGAAGGTGGGGTTTGAGGAAAGATGGATTGCTGATTGATAATCACAAAACACTAAAGCTGGAGGTGCTTTAATTCCAAATTCTGCAAGCATTTGGGTTAGCCATGTCAATTCACTGGAAACGGATGATAGGGCCCTGTATTCAGCTTCTGTAGATGATTTGCTCATTGTGGGCTGCCCAATCTGCATCTGACTAAGCAGTGATGGACAAGGAAGAATTAGCTTAAACTAAAAGACCTTGTCCTAGAGAGGATTTTATATACCGTAATAAATGATGAAGAGCATGTTCATGTTGTTTCTTTGGATTGGCCATATATTGACTTAATTTTGACATAGTAAGATTTATGTCCGATCTTGATATTGTGAGATACATGAGACGTCCAATTATTCTTCTATAAAGTGTTGGATCTGCCACTGGCTCTCCTATTCTTTTGCAGAAAGTTTTAATCCAGGTTCTATAGGGACTATTGTTGGTTTAGAATCAGTGAATCCTGTATCTTCAAGGAGAGATAAAGCATATTTTCACTGAGATAGACAAATGCCTTGTTTAGACCTTGCAATTTCAAGTCCTAAGAAGTACTTAAGATCACCAAGTATTTTTAACTTGAAAAGGGATTCCAGCTTTTGTTGAACTCGAGCAATTTCTTTCTAGTTTGGTCTTGAGATGATGATATCATCTACATAAACAAGAAGGAAAATAATGGATGAACCAGATCCATAATGAAAAAAAGAATAGTCTCCTTTGGATTGAATGAAGCCAAGTGTGATGAGTATTGTTGAGAACTTGTGAAACCATTGTCTAGAGGCTTGTCTTAAACCATAAAGAGACTTGTTTAGCTTGCATATTGTGTTGTTATCTTGTTTTGAATATCCAAGTGGTAATTCTATATATACCTCTTCAAATATGTCACCATTGAGGAAGGCATTATTTATGTCAAGTTGAAGAAAATGCCAAGATCTAATTGTTGCAATAGACACCAAAAGTCTCACTGTGGTGATTTTTGCTACTGGAGAAAAGTATCCATGAAGTCGATACCAGCTTGTTGAGTATATCCTTTGGCAACAAGTCTTGCCTTTTATTTGTCAATTTCTCCATTTGGCTTGTATTTGACTTTGTAAATCCACCTGCATCCTATGGTGTGTTTGCCTTGGGGAAGAGGAACAAGAGACCATGTATGATTGTTTTCTAAAGCCTTGATTTCCTCATGCATAGCTTGTCTCCACTGTGGGTATTTTACAGCTTGATGGAAGTAGGTTGGCTCAAAAACAGAAGAAACTTGCATGATATATGACTTGTATTTGGTCGATAATTTGTTATAACAAAGGTGATTTTCAATGGGGCAAGGTGTTGTATTTTGATGGCAATGGTATTGTTTGAGGTGGGAAGGAGGTATGTTTGGTCTGGTAAATCTTCTAATGGGCTGTTGTGGAGGAGTGGTTGTATTAAGTTGAGTATTTATTGTTGCAGAATCATAATTTGAGGTTTCTGGAACAAGTGGGATTCGTGTTGTGTTGTTGGAATGACTATTGTAGGATTTGATAAATTCTTAGACAAGGTTTCTATAGTAGGTTGATCATAGTTGAGGGGTGTGGTAACATGAGGGAAATCTGTGAAAAATTGAGGTTTGGGAAGAACAAGAGTTGAGGTTGTGGAAGTTATAAAATGCAGTATGTAGTTTTGAGTTAGTAAAAGCAAATATGTTCTCCCTAAAGTCTACATCTCTTAAAGATAAAGAACTTTTGAGTGTTGGGATTAAGTAATCTGTAGCCTTTGTATCCAATAGAATATCCCATAAACACAGCTAGTATGGCTCTTGGTTCAAATTTTGTTGTTCCTACAGGCAAAGAAGAAGCATAGCACAAACATCCAAATATTCTCATAGCTTTATAATAAGGTGATTTGTCAAATAATAATTGATATGGAGTTTTGAATTTGAGGACAGCAATGGGAAGTCTATTTATAAGAAAACTTGCAATGCAAATACACTCACCCCAGTATTGTATTGGGACTTTAGATTGAAAGAAAAGGGATCTAGCAACATTTAGTAAGTGCTGATGTTTCTTTCAATAACAGAATTTTGTTCTGGTCTTTGGACACATGAAAACTGGTGTAAAATACCATGTTGTTCAAGGAAATGAGTGAGTGTTAATTCCTTTACATTATCAGATCTTAGTTGTTTAATAGTTTTGCCAAATTGAGTTTTAATAAGAGCGATGGATTTTATTAAAACATTAGTGGCTTCAAATTTTGTTCTTAACAAACATGTCCATGTAAATCGACTATAGTCATCTACAATAGTTAGAAAATATGACATATCATCATGAGTGGGTTTGGAATAAGGTCCCCAAATGTCACAATGTATTAGATCAAAAGAAGCAGTAGCCATATTATTGTTGGAGACAAAAGAAAGTCTTCTCATTTTGGCTAAAGGGCATACATCACAGTTTCTGATAACAGTAAGTTATTTATGTTTTTGTAAATCAAAATCATGGCATATTCTATGGAGTACATAATTGGATAGGTGGCCTAATCTGTGATGCCAAGTGTGTAAAGAAACAAAATTCATTGGAATTACATCAGAAATAGAATTTATTTGTTCATGTGAAGCAATAGTAGTTGTGGTAATAGGAGTGTGTAACAGATACAATCCTTCATGACATTCACCCTTGCCAATCTCCTTCAAGGAATGAAGGTCCTGTATGACAAAATATTTTGCATAGAAACCCATCACAACCTCAATAATAATCACCATGTTATTTAGTAATTGTTCATGTAATATGGTATCAGAGGATAAAATTCTCTCTACTTCCGCTCTCTCTCTTCCACTGCTCTTGATTTTTTTTTCCCACTGTTCTTGCTTTATTTTCTTGGTTCTTGATGGCTCAAGATCCATACCTTCTTCATTCTTCTGATCATCCAGGGCTAGTTCTTGCTATATTATATGATACACTACTATAATTTTACTATTTAAAATAATTTTAATATTAAATAACCAGTCCAATGATCAATACATAAGAATTTTTTCATATACCCCACTGTTGATAGTAATGACCAATGCATAAGATGTTACATTATATAATATACTACTTTGATTTCAATATTTAAAATCATTCTAATATTAAATAACCAAAAATAAAATTATAAATAATTTACTTATTTTAAAATTTAAAATTAAATATTTTACCTTAACATTTATTAGTATCAGAGTTGTTAATATCCCCATGTATTTTATCAAAACCAATACACAAAAATTATGCGACGTTAATTTCAAATTAGTATTGGGTCAAATTTTAAGATCTGAACTCAACTGATCAGATTTGGGCCGGGATGGATATGTGGACCAAGCTAGATCGGATCATAAACATAAACTATAGTGAATCAAAAGTATACGGGGCGTTTGGAAACTTTTAATGAAATGGAATTGAATTGAATTCTATTAGGAATTGAATTCCATCAAAAATTGAATTGAATTCTTATATTTGGAATGAACCAATAAATTAAAGAATTCAATTCAATTCCTTCGTTTGGAATAGATCTAAAAATGAACTAATTTAATTGTTTTTACCATTTTATCCTTTATTAATAGGTTAAGAATAAAACATTATATTTAAGTACGGTTATTTTGGTATTTTCATTTATTGGAATTCAATTCCCACACCAAATCGCACCCTTTTGGGTCTGATTTCAATTCTTTAGTTTTGTTGGATTTCAATTCTCTTGGGAATTCAATTCCTTCATTTAAATTGCTTTCAAATAATAGAATTCAATTCAATTCCTTGATGAAATTGAATTCCAGGGGTTTCCAAACGGCCAGATAATCTTTCACTTAATTTAAAATTCAATTCAATTTAAAACCCTACTTTTGCTTTCAATTGTCATCTAGCCGCTCCCAGCTGCCCTCATCTCTCATTCATTCCCGCATTCTATCAGGTAGCTTTCAGCTATCGCAATAGCCTCAGTGCTCTCAGGGCTCACTGCTTAACGGCACACCCGCCGCTCCGCAACCATCTCGTCCACGCCGCCGCGCCGGACGCCGTACCACCAGCTTGCCGCCGCCGCCGTTGCTGGTTGGTCGTCGTTGTCGAACAGTGTAAGTAGCCACAACCGCCCTTGTCTGTGATGTGTTTGTCATCTTGTCCCTTCATGTTCATTGCTTTTATGGTTTTGAATTTGAACAGATGTTGATGGGCACCATGTCCTTTTTGCTTCGTAGAATAATGACATCAATATTGCAATGCCATTGTATGCAAGATAACAATTAATGTATAATCACTGTGTTATGCTATAGAAAATATCGGATGGATTTTTTTTTTTCATTGTGTTATTGACAAGGCTGTAATTATACAAAAAATGTAATTGATAAAGTGATCCGAGCGAGTATACCTCTATATATATATATATACACTGTTGTATTTCAAATACTGGCTTTGTTTTGACATTTTTCTTTGAGCTGGGGTCGTCGGAATTCGGTTAACTTTTGACAGTGAAATTTTTTCTAGGTAGATCCTGTAGCCGCTTCCTTGCTATTTAACAGCAATAGCAGATGTTTAATGTGTTCTTAAAAGTGCAACCATATTTGGGTCTTGTGATTTGACTTGGTCTGTTGCCTTATTTTTATATGTTCATTATTAGTATTGTTCGTCTAATTCACTGTTTTATTTTTTATTTCTTTTTATGTTGATTCCAGGTTTGGGCCTAGTCACTAGTGCAAATACAGTTCAGAGGTTCTAGAAGTGCACCCTCAAACTTTGAAAAGGTTTTGGAGGTGTACCCGGATATTTGCGAGACATTGACAGTGAGTGCTTGAACTTGAAAGGATGCTGATTTTTCACCTTTTTGGTATCATATCGCTTTTAGGGTCTGAATGCTTATGTTTCAAGAGAGAGTCATTTAGCTTCTTGGGCCATTTGATGCTTTGACTGGAGAGATCAGCTACACTTTTATAGTTGGTGCTATATATCTTGGTAAAATAGTATTTTTGATAGTTTGGACACTGAGTATAGTTTTGGATAATTTGGTACCCTTATTGTTATCCTATTAAATCAGCGTTTTGAATAATTTAGGTTGAGTTATTATAATGTAGATACTGGATATATTTTGATTTTGTCACTATGAACATGTATATAATTGCTTAGTGGCCTTTTTAGGTATATTTTTGGCCTGGGCCTATTTTGAGGCCTGTTAATAAAGACGGCTTCACTCTTTCAAACTGACCAAGGCACTAGGTCACTTTTTGACCCAGCGCCTTGGCTGAGTTGATCACCTGCGGTACAAACTGGCCTATTAAGGGGAAAGCCAGGCCTGATCGGGCCTTTTCCACCCCTACTAGTAACAAAAATAGAGGCCACATGAACTGCGAACAATTTAGAGGATAGTGGTGGAGCAAGGGAGGGTTTATGCCTTTATGGTAGTCACAGGCAACATATTCATAGTCATATGAATGTCATATTCATAAGTGAGCAGAAATAATTAGAGGATAGATTCATAATTGAGTCAGTCGGAGCGAATATAGTGAAACTGCCTCGATCATACACTCGTATGCATACTCCACATCTCTCTTCTCTCACTATCTCTCTCTGGATTCTCACTTAATATTCTAATTTCTATATATAGATAATAGTAAGAAGATCATGTCTTCTGAGATGAATGGCAGCAGCAGTAACAATAACAGTAACAGCAGTCGAGTGACGTGGGAAGGATGCAGTGTGTTACTCGACATCAATGATGGAGACCGTCTCATCTTTGCTCGCCTCTCCCTCGCTGCGTCTGTTCTCTTATTTTGATTTTCTTCTTATTCTTATTATTATCTTTAATTCAATTATTTTATTAATATAAATATATCTACAATTTGATGTGATGAATGATTTGCAGGAAGTTGAAAATTGGGAATAAGAACTGCTCTCTGCAACCCTTGATTGGTTCTCCCTTCGGTTCTGTCTTTCAGCTTGACTCTGGATCCCAAGGCCCTTGCCTCTCCCCCTTTATCCCTTCATCTCAACCTCAAGGCATGTTCTCATCTACTAATACTGATACATAATATACATGTGTTTCCAGAGTGTGTATGTATGTCTGCGATGCAATGTCATGGTTATGGAGGAACATATGCGTGGTTTTCTTTTTTTTGGGTTTTGGTGATACCTTTCCTTTTCTAACATTTTCGCTATTTTTTTTTATTATTTTTAAAATTTCATTTATTTTTGTTCTATTGTGTTACTTGTATGTTAGTCACTTAGTTACCTCTCTATTTGCAGTTGCAGGTAATAATAACACTGAAGAGGTAAGAGACAGTCAATTAAATGTTGATTCGAAGGACAATCGTGAATTGGTTGACAATAACACAGCACAAAACCTCACTGGTGAAGATATAGAAGCCATGCGAAGGTAGGAGCAATTTCCTTTTGCTTGGATTCTAGTTTTTAATGTTGGTTTTTGGGTATTCAACAAAATGGAATGGTAAGAAACATACTTTGCTTTTTTGGATGCTTTCGATCTATAGCCTTGATTTTGTGTGTTATAGTAATACTAACACAGTTTTAGTACCATAACCATTCTTTGTTCATAGGAATTTTACAATCCATAACTTAAAGGTGTCTTTGGATAAAGGTTATTTTTGGTCAAAAGTTTTCTTAGACAACTTCTGTGGAAAAAAAAAAAAGATTATTTCCAAAAATTAAGCTGATTCCAAGCATGCACTTGCTTTTATGAAATAAAACGTCAAGTTATCTTTTCGTTACCCTGCTCATGATATTAGATTGTGAAAATACCCTGTATCTTTTTGTGCAGGCAGGGAGCAGGAGGTAATGAGATAATTGAAGCTCTCATTGCCAATAGTGCAACATTTGAAAAGAAAACAGCTTTCTCACAGGTATGTTGAAGACTTGAAGCATAAAAGGGGTTACACAATTTATTTTAGGAATGAACTGAATCTTATGCATGATGCATTTTGTGCAGGAGAAATATAGACGAAAGAAGCAGAAGAAATATGCACCAAAAGTACTTATGAGGCGTCCTGTTGCTCGAAGGTGACCTGAATTATTTTTCGGTCTTGTTTTAAAATCATCATCATCATTATTAATGTTATTTGACATATTCATAACTATGCGCATTCCTTTACACTTTGGAACCAATAAATTTACCTTGAAATATCAAGATGATCTGAAAGATCTTGAATATTTTTGGAGCATGTGGGTTTATCTTCTTGATTGTAAATGCTATTAATAACATTATCTGTCTCTGCTTGCTATTAGGCATTTTGGCTTTGCACTGCAACCATTTTGACAATCGCATTATAATGATTCAATAAACATTATGAGAATAACATAGCAGATATACCATGCTCTTTGAACCTTGGAAAGAAGAATTCTTCAAAAGTATCAAGAAAACACAATACTGTCTAAAATTATCTATCCATATATTGTTGCCTATCAGTAAGTAAAATATAACCCAACTTATGTCATACAATGTTTATTAAGCTATTTGCGGCATATGCTTCATCTTATGTATCTTTATATATGTATACTGTTTCAGCTTTAATGATGTTGAGTTTCTACTCAAGGACTAATGGTTGTCACTATTTGTTTTTACAGCATATGCGAGGCCTATTTTAAAAAGTATCCATCTAAAATTGGGTGAGGTTTTTATCTTATGCTCAAGAATGCTATTCTCATTGCATGTGAGTTGAGCTACACTTGTATTGGCTGTTTACAGAACTTAGTTGTCATATTCATTCTCTCTAGATGAAGTTCATATCCTTGACATTGTTTCTGTTAGAGTCCCACATTTGTCAAGGATATGGACTAGGAGTCTGGTTTGATAGTACAACTTATGATTTTTTTTTTTAACTTTCTAGAAGTCAAAAATCATATTTTTACTTTTTGTCTTGTTTGGCTAAACAACTTATCACTTCTCTAAAAGTTATTCTTAGTGCTTTTTGAGAAGTTAAAATATCTAGCTTCTTAAAAAGCACTTTCTAACATACTAAAAACAAAGACTTCTATTATTATATATTTGAATATAAAATAACTTATTCACAAGTTACTTTTCAAAAAGCACTTAAATAAGTTGTTTACTCAAACGGGACCTAGATATTCTTTATAAAAACTTGGGCAATCCTCCCACATGAGCTAGCGTTTGGGGTTGAGTTAGACCCATTCAATTTTAAGAGTTTCTAACTAGCTATTGATGATTTAGATCCTTGCGGGTGGATACATTGTCTCTTCTACTTTCCATGGCGAATGTTTCTTCAAATTCTGACATTCTTGTAATTGATATGGTTGGTGGCCTTCTTACTGGTGCTGTGGCAGAACGTTTAGGAGGTATAATATAAATTCAAACTAAGTTGACCACCTAGATATTACTGATTTATTTTCATCAAGGTTGTCAGGAGCGAGCTCCTACGTAGGAACGGTAGAGGGATAAAAGAACGAAAAGTGTAAGAACAAAGCACACGGAATGGAAGTTCCTACTAGTATAGACAGTTCCATTCATACGAATATATATATATATATATATGACAACACAAATGTGCAAAATGGCTCCCAAATTGAGTGTCAACAAGAGTCCTATTTTCTTGACTAGCTCCTCCACTTGACATCTTTTTTTTCCTCAAATAATACCTATTGTAAATTTGTAATTCATAAAATAACACCATTGTGGACACAAAAATAAAACATTCAGAAAACCAAATATACATGCATAGTAGATCAAAACAAAAGACACCAAATAGACTCAAATAAGTCAAATTTAAAAAAAGAAGAAAAGTCTCCTTATCAGGGGGAAAAAAAAAGCCAAAAGCCCAAAACAAATTGACACAAGAAGCAGCAGTCCAACAAATTGAAACAAAACCAATCAAATAGAACACCAACAAAGTGAAAAACAGAGAAGAAGCAGAAGCAAAACACAGGCACCGCCGCTCATGGACTAGGAACACGAAGAAGAAGACCTGAAGCTGAAGCAGAAGCAGAGGCAGACGACGGTGCGGGAGCAGAAGAAGCAAAACCCGATCTTGACGTTGACGAAGAAGACGGCGTTGCAATCGGCTGACACGACGGTCGAAGGCAGCACAACGCCAGCAACGGCGTTGGGGAGGAATCGGCTCAAAGGTAGGTGATAGAGTGAGTGGGAGAGATCAAGGGAGGGAAGGTTGGAGCAGAGGAAAGTTATGGTTTTTTTTTTTCAAAGGAAATTTGGGCATGGTCGGGCTTCACAATTTGGGCCAACATGGAGTGCTCAACACACAAGAAGTGGTCGCTCCTAGTGATCCTAAGTTCTTGCATGGTGCTCCGCCGCCGACGGCCAAAACCGTGCCTGACAACAGGAACGAACACGGAGAGGCCCTCTAAGTTCATAGGATCATCCGCTCCTACGTGCTAGCACACACTCCTGACAACCTTGATTTTCATACAGTTTAATATGCAGTGAATCATCGCAACAATAATAATAGAATGGAAATGGCCCTTCTTTGCTAATATATTTGTTTTCAGGTCTTAACAATGTTCTATTGTACAGGTACAGGTTTTGTATGCAACTCATATCTGGGGCAGTCTCCTTATTCCATGGATATTGTGAGGATATTTAACTTCAGTGATGAAATCTGCAAGAGGTGAGATGATGTGTTTTACTTGTAATTTTTTCAGTTAAAATCATCAAAACTTCTTTATCACTCTTCTTGATGGGGCAATTCATAGACTGCACTGGGAGACATTTTTTTGATAATTTTTAAGCTTTGATTTCTCAGATAGTTTTGTATGGTCGTTGAATATTTTGGATATTTTTGTTATTATTAATGCAGTTAGATTTTTTTTTAGTCTAAATGAATTGTCATAGATATTACTTTTTCATCCCTCAAATAAAGCTAAGTTATGAATCCCAGGAAAAAGATAGGGAAGAGTTTATGAAAGTTTCTTCTGAGGTAACTCTGTCAAATTAATGGAAATACTATTTTGTTGTTATATGCTTTTTCTCCTTATAAAATTGATGTTACTTTCTAAGAATCAAATAAAATGACTTCAAAAGCATTTGTTTACAGCCACATCAGGTGGCTCATATGAATTTGTCTTTCTAGATATGAATTCTTGCTTTCGCCATTATTATAATCTTTTACTTGTCGTTGTGGCAGAATTGTACGGTGTCCAATTTCTGATTTGTTGTCCTCGAAAGAATCACTTGAACAAATTGTGCGACGTGTTGATGTGAATGATGTCTGCAATGTGGAAAGCCAATCAAATGTAAGTAGCGCTTCCTTGATCTCCTGATTAGTTCTTAATATTTGCACACTTCATCTGAAGATATGGTGTGTGCAGGATCAAATGTGTGCCTCAGTGAGCATGGAGGAAATCAGTCATTCATCAGAAAATGGAATTTCTGATCTTGGTGCTGAGAATGCTGCGAATGACAACATTCCTGCTATAAGAGTTTGCAAAGCTACAAAGGCTGGAGAAAAGGCCCAACAAGAAACCATTGACTTGTGGAAGGAAAATGGTTTTTCAAGGTATCTAAAGTAAAACATTTGACTGACAATTCAAAGAATCGTATAGCTGATTTTTGTCTTTTTTGGGGGATACTAAAGAGCTGATTATTTTTCTTCTCCATTTCTTTGTACAGCCTAATTATTGCCGCACCAGAGTCAGACATTTGGACATTGGCTCGAGATCTCTTGCCCCTTTTAGCTAATTCTGCTCCATTTGCTATTTATCACCAGTATCTTCAGGTAATTTAGTTCACTTCTCAGGCTTAATGAATTGTGCTACGCAATCTTTTAACTTAAATTTTTAATTTTGCTTCATTATTTGGGATTGTTGGGGATAAAATGTTGTTCTCATTATCTTTGGTTATAACTTGAGGAACATTTCAGAAGTAGATTGCAAATACTAGTAACTTCAAGAGTTCAGAGTCCATAAGCACATGCAGTTTTCATCCTTTTGATAATTGATTAAACCTGTTTATCAATTTAATTATCCTGTAATGTATCCCTCTAGCCTGTAGAAATGAAATCTTTGAGGATGGCTAGGGGTATGTTAAAGTTGAAATGCTTCCCTTTGCCACTAATAACTAGAGAGATCATGTTTCTTTTCATTCAGTTATTAACAGAACTCCCTTGCTCACTTTTCAAATTGCAGCCTCTTGCAACTTGCATGCACAATCTACAGCTTGGAAAGATGGCCATTGGGTTGCAAATATCAGAGCCTTGGTTACGCGAATACCAGGTTTAAGTTGTTTACGTTAATCATTATCATTATTATGAAATTCCACATTATGAAGCCCTTTGGTTACAAAAAGTGCAGCTTTTCTGAGCTTGCTTCATTTATTTCTTAAGGTTCTGGTTTTAAGAGAAAAATGAAAAAAATAGCTTCATGTTCAAATCATGAGATTGGTTTGGGTATCTGGAATGCAGACCTATATCTAACACTGGCTAACCACACCAGTAGATAAGGAAATTAGTTTCATCGTCATTTTTTTTTAATTTATTTATTTACTTTTCAATTGAACCCTTGTCATTGTTTATTTATTGATTAAACCTGCACTTTACTCCTTGAAAAAATTTTCATTTACTTTTGTCCTAAAGATTATATGTCAAACACATTAATCTCTGTAACTGGAAAATCATACATACACTAGTCTTTGAAGTATTGATTTGTAATATATTAGTTTCTGAAAAAATAATGCACTATACTTGCATATCTTGTTTGTTTATGGATGCTGGCTGGCCATGATTGAAAATTTGAAATAGAACTATACCTGTTCATCTCCTTTAACATTTCTATGATATGTGTGCAGGTACTTCCATCAAGAACTCACCCATCCATGCAAATGAGCGCATTCGGTGGCTACATTCTCAGTGGGACTAAGATATGCAGCAGCTAATTCGAGCTCCACAACAATACTTCTGGTTTTATTGCCCCTTTTTTTTTTTTTTTTGGGTCAGCCAAAGGCTAAATATGGCCAATGTACACTATTTTTTTACCGCCTATATACCTTTTAACTGGCTGAATAATTTTTATTATGGGCTGTAAATCTGATTTCTGTACTTTATAGTTTTGTAGTTTTATATTTTTCACCATAAATCTCAATAATAGTCGGGCTGAAATCATTTTTATCAGCTGAGAGGGTAGATAGTATGTCATAGTAATGATTACGTTAATGTGAAATGTTTTATATATAAGTGTGTATGTATAAAATTCTTATTCAAATAAGACCCAAAATAACTTCAACTAGGTGTTCCTTGAAAATTTAAACCAATACATGTCGCTAGAAATTTATTCCAGCAAGCAGTAATCTATTTATGAAGCCTTTGTCCTACCAATATATGGTTTAGATCGTCTTTAGTACTTTTTAGACAAAAAAAAAAAAAAAGGTTTAGATCTTACTATTTTCAGTATTAATATTGGTTTCTACTGTTTGTTACTATTTATAAGGATCAAAAGAATATTTTTAAATATTTATAAGAAAAAAAATAAAATTTCTAATATTTGTAAGAATTAGGGCGTATTTAAAATATTTAGAGGAATCTATAATTAGAATGGCGAGGATAAAAACCATAAATATTTATATTAATTCCTCTACCTCCCTCTAAAATTGTTTGCTTCAATGAAATGTTTGTGGTTTCTATCATTATAATTTTAGATATTAAATAATAACATTGGTTTCTAATATTTGTAATTAATGTATATTTTAAAATATTTATGGGAATATAAAATTAGAACATAGGGATAAAAACCATAAATATTGATATTAATTCCTCTACCCCCCCTCTAAAATTGTTTGCTTCAATGAAATTTTTTTGGTTTCTAATATTTGTAATCAATACATATTTTAAAATATTTATGGGAATCTGAAATTAGAACATAGGGATAAAAACCATAAATATTGATGTTAATTCCTTTAACCCCCCCCCCCCCTTCTCTCTCTAAAATTGTCTGCTTCAATAAAATATTCATTGAAGCAAGCCTCTGTCGTACCATAATATCTAAACTTCTTTTTTTCGAATTTAAAAAAAAATCTATATTTACAAAGATATAAAAACGTATTTAAGTCTTTTGCAGCCTTGCTATTGGAAGTTTAAAAAATATTGATGCTGGGATAGTCTAAATGTGCAACCAGATGGAAATCAAACAACTAATTTAAGACAACGTTATACACAATAATATAACCGAATGACAATGAACTTGTAACTAAATCAGCACGCACTCAAATTTTCAAGACTTTTATAGGCTTCAATTAGAAATTTCTGTGAGTATTTTTCTTTTCACTTCGATAAGAATTGTTGTAAGACTATATACTTCTAGTGAAGGATTATAATTGAAGTGAAATTCTACAATCTTTTAGTTGCCACCTTCCTCACCTGCCCCTCTAAAATTGCTTGCTTCAATGAAAGTAGAAGGGACACATTATCTTTCAGCCACTACTTTGTGTCATCAAGCTTCAGCCTTCTATCAGTCCTAAAATTAAAACCCATGCTTTAGTTACCTTTGTTAAAGCGCATTATAAAGCTAGATTCTCTTTTAGGCCGTTTTACTTTTTCATTAAATTAAATAAAGTGCAAAGAGGTTTATCCCCACCATTTTTTAGTCAGAAATTGTAAAGGATTTGAAAAGGAAGTAAAAGTACTCTATGTTTAATGTGTGGCACTTTTTCAGCCCTTCACCAAACTTTAGTATCATCTGGCGTTGCCCTAATAGAGTAATCTAACTCGAAACAAAAGAATTATATAATTGTCATTCTCTTTAATTTGACAGTGCCACTGCCCTTACTTGTTTCCAATTGCCACTTCTAAGCAGGTTATGAGATGGGCACCACCCAAACTACAGGTATGAATTCACAATATCAATTTTGTATCCTCTGATTTCTTAAAACTAATTCAATAAATAAATGTCAACCACACCAACTTTATTTGACAGGATCTAACCTTTTTTATTTCCTGAAAAATAAATTAAACTTATCTTTAAAATGAGAAAATAAAAAAGCACCTCCCTAAATCATTTAAATGATATACTTTGTAGTTTTAAGAGTAAATATTTTCTGTTTTTGAATTTATCACTTTGAAAAAGCCTCATGTTTTTTTCCCCCCAAAATAACAAGGACACTGTCATGTTATAAGAAAATTATTACACTCTTTGGGTAGGAACCTACCAATATAAAACATGTAATGTATGCTATTCTCAGCCAACACGATACTGTTCTCTTGAAAATGACAGCACACACATCTCATAAAATGGTCGTTCCTTGAATCCTCACACTCACTTTTGATAATGCAGTTTTCTGAATGATAACATACATTGAGTTGCATCATGTGATACTTAGTTATTTACCATTATGCTGCGGCCATATACGACAAATGCCATTTGCACCGACTTTCAAATGTGACTTCTTAATTCACAAAGGCAAGTTCTCACTTTTGAAGTTGGGAATGGATAAGTACTACACCAAAGTAAATCATAAGAAATACGTCCAAAATTCAAATTCCTTGTGTTGTGGTAATTGTAACCATATGCTACAAAAAAATTCAATTAGGTCCTTGTGTGTTGAGGTTTCAATTTAGTTCAATTTTTTAAAAAAATTCTATTTACACCCCTAATATTTTCAAAGCGTTTTAGTTTTATCATTTTTGATAGAATATACCCAAATTATAAATGATAAAAGATGAAATAAAGGTCAAATTATGATGTTAAAAAGCAATAGACAAAAAATATCACCTTAGAGTATCAGGTGACCATAAGAAGACATAAAATGTCAAGTTTTTGATTAAAATTTGGATACATTCTATCAAAAGGATAAAATTGAAATGTTTTAAAAATGTTAGGGATGTTAATAGAACGAAAAAAAAAAACTTTTGGGGACTAAATCAAAACTTTGATAAAACGCGAGGGACGTAATTCAAATACTCCATTACAATATTAGTTTAAGCTTAGCACCCATATAAGCAAAAAGGTGGAATGAGGATGCTGATGGCTAAAGTGCATAAAGAAAGCTTTGCAGGCAGGTTGGAAATTGAGTTTTGGACATTTAGACTAGCAATCAATAATTTAGTAATGCAACTTAGCTTTAGCTTTAACTTCTCAACCTTTCTATGATATGTAACTTTCCTAGTTTCCTTTTCTTTTCCTGTCTTTGCCTTTCTGGTCAGCACGGGAGATGAGATGACACGGTGCTCATAGGAGGAGGAGCAGCAGCATCCAATGACAGCACATTATTATATTATGAAACTTGAAATATAATATATAAATGGAACTAAATTGGCATAGATATTCCTTTAAGAAAAAAAAAATTAAGTCAAGAGGGTTTCCTGGTTCACTTAGTACTAGCAAGGAAGAAAGTAAAGGTACAAGATATATTTCTTTACACATCAACACAAGCACAGAAGAGAAAATTAAGATAATGCTAACCTCTACGCAGGGCCTTTTCTGCCAAATAAAAGTTACGCTATGAACAAGCCAACTTAGCGGGGAAGAAAACTCATTAAATATGTCTTTTATTCATGAACATCCAGTACCCTTCACCCTTTGAACATCTACCTAAGCTGGTAGCCAGGAGCTGAACATGTCACTGTGGTTCTTGTTATGTCAGGATAGCTGGACTGCAAGAAAAGAAATGTGATGCATATAAATATTCAAGCATAAAATGAAAACGAGAAAATGAGCTACATATAGGAGGTAAGTATGATGATTGCAACTGAATAGCTACACTAGCAAGTGGAACATTACTTGTACACCATGAAAATATACACTAAAATAAAATAAATTTTTCAAATGCAAACACTCAATTTTGAATACTACATCACAAACAATGCAAAGAAACACAAAAGATATTGAATAATATGCATGCCTGAAGTCAACAACAGATACTCGTGTGAGTGCAAACAACGTACTTGGCTGATGCCTTTCCTTGGCCTTTCACCCAGGTTGAATACATGCACTCGAATAAAAAGAACCCAGACAGGTAAAGTGGCATATATATTATAGAGGTTGACATACATGGACTCAAATGCAGAGAAGCTAAGAAAGTATAGGGCTATACATATTATACTGAGATTCAGTGGCGGATCTTCAAGAAAATTGTTTGGGGGGCCAAAAGTTCAACATATAAAGTAGATTGATGATGATCATTAAATTAAAATTAATTATATATTATATATAAAAATCTTGGCGTGTATCAAATAAGATAAATGTCTGCGCATGACAGGTAAAAGGAGAAAATTATCTTCATTAATTAAGACCTATAAGGATGATTAAGTTCAAAATTTATTTAAAAGTCATATGATCACTATAAATTGAAATCACATAGTTTTATATTTAAATTTTGACTATTTCTATACGATCTAATGGATAAAATTTATTCATGTCACTCTCAAAATTAATCACTCATTTCACTTAATATATTTTCTATAAATTTTAAAACAAATCACTAACACAAAGAAATAATTTTGAAGAGGAGAGCTAAAAAATACCTTAGTTATAATATTGCTCTTTGCCCTTTTAATGACTTGCAATTATCAGCAATTGAATCAAAATTTAAGCTTTCAGCAATATCTTTTCTAGTGTGTATGTATTGGTATAAGGGTAGGAATATATGAGAATTTTTTTTGAATAAACTACACATGTAATTTCATCATTAATTTCTATTTATAAAATTACACATGAATATTTTTCGTGAAAAATTCTCTCATTTTTACTCTATATCAAACACACCCTTCACGTAAATATCCATAATATTTACAAGAAATTTATGTCATTGTAAATCAAATTTTAAATTAGGATAATTTTTAAATTGATTGTTGGAAGAACACATTAGCACTCTATGTATATAGGTTGATTTTTTCAGCAAATTTTTTTTGTTGGGGGGGGTATGGCCCCCCATTGTCTTAAAGAAGATCCGCCTATGCTGAGATTCATTCTTTTAAGGCATTACACCCCAAATACCTGGAAAAGGTCTTCTGACTTCCCTAAAACTTTTTCTTTTTCAACTTAAACATGTACATAATAGAAAGAGAATAAAATAAATAAATAAAGAATGGAAGTTTGAGGAGAGATAGAGAGCAAAATATAGTGGTTCTCCATTTCAATAGAAGAATTATATTCATTCATTGAGTCAATTTCTCATTCACAATTTCATATAATTTTAGTATTAGGAATATTATAGAGGATATTAAGATTGTTCCGCACAATTTCTATTCATCTTAATAAATGTAATCCTATATCCAAAAAACAAAATAAGTGTAGCGTATAGAATCAAATAGGAGGTAGAATCTCAAAGCATTAAAGTACTAAGCTCAACAACATACTAAATGCAAGCATATAGGATGCAAACACTCGCAAAATGTTTCACATATACTCATCTACTAATTTACCTCTTCAATAGCATAGCAACAATCCTCTTAGCAATCATTGTCATCCAAGAGAAAAACAAAATTCTCCCAGGTAGCTAGTAATTGAAGAAATGGCATCATCTCTAATCATCATCATCACCACTGTCTTCATAATCAGAACCTGATTCATCATCCCTTGGTTGCATAAGTGAATTCATGTCGAATGATGGTTCCATTTCCATCTCTTCCATGTCTATAGTGTCATACTCCATTCGTTGCTCAAATTTCTCATCAGAGCAATTAAGCATCCATGCAAGAGAACACTTTAATCCTTTCTTAGCAACCACCTTATGCCTAGGTTTTACAGTTGACTCCAGACCATATGTGAAGAATGCTGGGAAAATAACCAAGTCTTCCAAAGGCCTCTTCATCTCCATTTGGAAGTAATCAAAGCTAAGTTTCATGATGTCAATGTTCAAAGCAAGTAGTTGAGGGCATCCAACAATCATCTTCCTCATCTGCTCCAAGGAAAATCCACAATCCTTAAGAAAATCAACATGCTTCAGCATAGGTTCACTACTGAGGCTAACTACCTGCGGCATCTTCTCAACAACTCTGCCAAAATCCTCAGGATCCACATCCAATACAGAGTTTAGTAAGGTCCTCTGATTGAAAAGCTTTGGCTTTAAGTCAGTTCCAATGATGTCAGGATACTGAGCAATTACAGAGGGAAGTGATGTTCGCCTAACATTAAACTCTTCAAGGGATTTCACATTTGGCTTCACCTTCTCATCAAGCCCAAATCCAAAAATATAAGGTTTTTTCTCTATCAATCTAGCAATAGCTAACCTTGGAATTCCCAAGCTTTCCAGAAATTCCACAAAAGGCTTGATGATTCGACCAACTCGCATCCCCAAAATCTCAGGGTATCTAGTTAAGATACCTCCAATTTCTCTTCTTGATACGCCAATTCCAACCAAATAAGCAACTGACGTGCTCATGGTTCCCTCAAGTTTAAATCCCAACACTTCAGGGTACCTCTCAAGAACACGAGGAATATCATTGGGCTTTATATCCATCCCTTGAAGATACTTGACCACCGGTACAAGATCCACAACAACACTAGCATGGAGCACTTGTGGGTATCTCCGCAAAAACTGAGTGAACGTGGATTTCCTGACTCCCAATTTACCAAGGTAATCAAGCACAGGAATCATGTTCTTCTTGACGCTGCAGCCAAGAACAAGTGGATAGTTGTTAATGTCTTTGATTGTAAGCCCCACACTGTGAAGAAAATCTATGCGTTCCCTCATAACCTCAACTGTCACAGGAAGTTCAAGACCATCAAGCTCGTCAGGGACAATGCCAATTCCCCGCAAGAATTCATAAACCTTTTCACGCATCTCCACCCTATCCTTCTTCATTAATGATAAACTCGGACGAATATATAACGATGAGCCTCCTCCCCGCCTCCTACTCACTGGACCGGACTCTTGTTTGGATGCCGGCGAATCCACAAAACTAGAAGCCAATGTCCTATCAGCAACAGAATATTGAAGCTTTGTAACCAACCCCATCCTCCTCACACAGTTGCATGGAAACCGAAGAGCCAATGTAGAATGACCAAATGCTAGAATAGGCATTTCAGTTTGAGCAAACAAATAACCGGGTTTTGTAGTTCCACCAGAAAAGTTCATCACATCCATATTTTCAAAGGGTCAATCTTTAGTACCATTGAATCTGCAGGAACAGGACGGTAAAAAGCGTTTAATTGAAAGCAGTAAACAATTTACATACTCTTAACAAATGCAAAAAAGGAAAATACCAACAAAAAGACAAAGTACCACAAAAGCTCAATATTTTGAATTGAATCACTGAACCCATTGAACATTCTGATGCATAAACAACAGTCAAATGGCTGGGCCCACCCCATTAGGAGCAGGTATTGCATTATAAGATTAACCAGTCCCCAGCATTGCAGGCCCACTCATGAGCATCATGCAAGAGATGGATTCAAATAAACTTACAAATGATTAAATCCTTCAGAAAGATTTAATGGTTAGTTAGAATACATTGCCGCCGACTTTTACGTGTTTTCACTTTCTCAAGTGGCTAGTTGGAACTTAATAGAAAACTACTATAATGTTTTTTTCTGTCACTTATGCTCATAACCGTTATATCAGTTTCAATCTATCAACTACAGCCTACACAGTTAACTTAGTTCTCTTTTTTAGAGGTTCATTACATATACCATCAACACAAGAATAACCCACATTTAATTTGTAAAAAAAGCCACTTCAAACTCACATAGTCACATTATATCAGGCACAAATACAACTATCTAGCAACCCAAAAAGAGAAAAAAAAAAACTATCAGAATGAACCTGAAACAATTTTTTCTTTTTTTGGAGAAAAAAAAGGGATAATGTCATGCCAATGCTGAAATCCACAAAAGCAAAAGAAAGAGAGCTCACACAACATCGGCCACGCCAATCAACATAATCCAGCAAGCTCAAAAATTGGGAATTTCACAATATGTATGGATGAGAGAGAGAGAGAGAGAAGAGGCTGTGTTGGGTTGAAGTTGTTCGCTCGTTCGGCTTCTGCTCTGCTCGGAGTCACGGAGCAGTGAGAAAGAAAGGAAAGGATAATGGAAAACTGCAAAGGGTTTTGGCTGGGAATGACCTGCTCTGTCTGTTTTTTCAGATAAAGAAGTTTTTTTTTTTTTTAATCTTTTAACATGATTTTCATTTTCCAATTAGATTCAGGGCATTTAATTTGAAAGGGATTTTTTTAAAAAAATCATTTTTTTTCCCCAAAAGGGGTTTTTTTTTTTTTGTGTGTCTTCAGATAAGTTTTTTTAAAAAAATACAAAAAATCTTCATAATCACTTTCTCCTAAAATTTGAAACAAACGGAGCCTCATATTGAGTGTTCGAAATAATTAAAAAATGATAATATTGTGTTTAGATTTTTTAAAAAATAATAATTTTACTTCTAAATATGTTGCATTTGGGGTATATAAAAGAATGAGTTGACTTGGGTTGAATCGAAACCAAAGTCAACCCTAATTTGTAGATTGAGTCAATTTTTTTAACTTAAACTCAAACCTAATTCAATTAATGACTTAGTCAACTTGATTTTCAAATGACATATGAAAATTTAGAAATTATATATAATAAAATTATATATTTTACAAATGAGAAATAAAATTTAAGATATATGTTTCAAATATGAAATACATTAATTAAACTCTAAAATTTTATAACTTTTCATTAATTATTATAAAAAAATTATTTGACTTTGAGTCAAGTTAAGCCAACATGAAATATGACCCAAACTCAACCTAAAAAATGTATAAAATTAAATTTTACGATCTGAACCTCAAAAAGCTTTGGCCCGAGCCAGGTTAGTGGGCTGGATCAAGTGATGAATATCCCTACATGGCATTTGCTTTCTTTTTTCTTTGGTATGCTTTCCTTCCTTGATATGGTTTGATTGGTATTGATTTAATTGGTGGGCTAGGGCCATGATCAAGTTATGAACACCCCTAGATGGCATTTGCTTTCTTTTTTTTTTTCGGTACATGCTTCCTTTATTTTTTAAATCCTTGATATGACTTAAGTAAAATTGATTTGATTTCAAGTATCAATTATTTTGCTACTGAGAAAATATCAATTTATTTTTATAATGATATTTTATATGTTTATATTTTTATATTAAAATACAAAATGTGTATAATAAATCACTCTTGATAGTAACTTTAATATACAATTTTTGCCTAAATTTTCATGGTATGCACTTTGAGTATACCAGTTGAAGATCAGGATAAGGTGTGTGTTAAAATATTTTTTTTCTTTTATGATATTTTTTGTATTTATGTAATATCCTAGTTTTAAATAAAAAAGGTTATAAAATTTTTTCGAACCAGGAAATGTGCCAGTTACCCTTATTTGTCGTTTCGGGTCCTAAATTTCACTAATTTTGAATCCTACACCTCCTTGAAGAGCTATATGATAGAGCCATGTTATTGGGATTAAAAGTCCCGATAATTGTTCCAAAAGGAAAATAAGTTAAAAAGTGATTTTTAATGAATTTTATGAAACTTTTAAATGATTTGTTTTTAGCCCACAAGTTTAGAAAATCTTGAACATTCTTGGATTTGAACTAAAATCCAAAATTTAGATTCTGATTTGTTAGGATTTTAATTTTTATGATATTTTATTATAATCCAAATTGGGGGGGGTTATTTCCTTAAAGTTAATGTCCTCATTTATTTTACTCTCTATTAACTTTAAAATATAAATATAAATAAGTGAGTATTGAGACAACCCAGGTGCCAGAATGATCCCAACGTGCTGAACCGGAGTTTAGAGTTTACTGTCACTGCTATAGATATAGCAGTCACAGTATGCATTTTGGGGGCATTTTGTGGTCTGAGAATTGCTATAGGAGTTCAGGATAGCGGCCATAAGTGATGCGGTCGGGTGAGGCTTGACCAATATAGGAGTCATAGATTGCTATAGCGGTGTCAGTGGAGCAAAAATAGTGTTAAATGATGCAGTTTTGATTAATAAGATTTCCTACCCTATATATACCCCCAAACTTGGTTTCCACCTCCAAATTCTGAGCCCTAGCAGCCTCCCTCCTTTTTCTACCCTCTTCACTCTCATCCTCCATTAAATTTACTTCCTTCAGGCTTCAAGGTGAGTTGGTTTGTTAGTTTATGCTCCTTTGTCTCCTTTCCTTTCATGTTCTATGATTTTTGTTGTTGTTTTCTTCTAATGTTATCAAGTGGGGGTGCTCTCCCAATGTTGTTAGAGTTGTTTTATGATTATCTAGAGGTGATTGGAGTTTTATCATGAGTCTATGTTGCTCTATAGTAATTGTTGGTATCATTCTAAACTCTCAAGATCAAGTTGGTGGTGCCCATATACCCCCAGCTCCAAATGATAAGTGGGTTCAAACTCATGACCTTGGTTTCATCATTATAACTATATTTTATGCATTATGTTCATTATATATATGAAGTTGGAGACGAGATGATGTATGGACTATGATCTTACCAGTTATGGTAAAACTAGTAATACTAAAATTTTGACTGTAGCATGAAAATGAAATTTAGAAAACTCATGGGACCATTATTGTTAAAATGATTTTATTAAAGAGATAGAATATGAATATGATTTTATGTAGAGATTTGTGAATTACTATGATGATTGCAAAAGTAGAGCATAAGTATATGATAGAGCTTTAAACTAAGAGAAGAGCTTAGCACATAGTTTTAGAGAAAATAAATATATAGAGTAAAATATGATTTAGCTTTTGAAAGCCTATGTTATTATGATATTAGCATTATCAAGTATATGAAAAAAAATTATGTTAGTTTAAGATATAAACTTTGAACTTCAGTTTTATGATACCAAGAGGTAAGAAATTCAGTATGATTCATAGCAACTGCCAGGTGCATATTTTATAGGCTTGAAATCAGAATGCCTACAAGCAGGTGATCCCTTGGGCATGATTGTCATAGCCATAGTTATGTTAAAGTCAAATTGTTAGAGTTATATGAATCCAGAACTCTCAGAATATTAAAAACTTAAGAGCTTTTGCTTGCCAGGGACTTACCACCCACCTTTTAGTTATAGAATTTCAATATTGTTGACTCTATTTATTTTCAGTTGAGTTATGTATGATCACTTGAAGTAAACAACCATGGAGGCAATATTAATTTAACGGTCGTGGAGGCAATGGTATTAAGTATCCATGGAGGCAATACTAATTTAACAACCTTGGAGGCAATAGTAGTAAACAGCCATGGAGACAATATTAATAAATAGCCATGGAGACAATTTATTAAAAGCCATGGAGGTAGCCTAGTAAACAACCATGGAGGCAATCCTTTAAATATCCAAGGTTCGCCAGGGACCATAAGATTACAAACAGAAGCTCATGTTTGCCAGAGCCTGAGCATTTCTTTTCAGTTGGTAGAAACAGTTATTATATTTATATATGCATATATTATTCATGTTTAGAGAACTGATACTTATGATTTAGAGAAAGTTAGGATTGATTTAATATATAGGTAAATGTGAAAATACTATGGAGCTTATATTATTATTATTGTTGTTGTTGTTGTTGTTATCTAAATTCTTATGCAGCTTGGTTGTTGTCCCATGAAAGGGGTTACGAGTTAAAATTCACTAACTAAGTTTTATACAAAACTCACCTCTCCCCTTTCCTCTATTACAGATGCAGTAGCTATTGTTGGTTCTTTTTCCACCTACTCCCCCACAGTAGAGATATTTTAGTTGGTGAGTTTCACTTCGAAGTGAAGTATCTTGGTTGTTATTATAGAGTGCTCCAGTGTCATTGTGGGCAGGGTTCTAAGCCATAGAAATAGCTTTTGCATTTTGCAAGCCATTATAGTATACTCTTAATTGGTAATTAATAATTTAGCATTCATAGTTATTTGTATCAGAGCAGCCCTATATATGTATATGTTTTGTATCATGGTTTACATACTTTAGAGTTAAATTATGAAATGCTAGTTAAATTATATCGACCTTAAAAAGTTGGTGATGTGTATGCAGAAAATGGATTTATGTTTTAAATGTTTTCTTTTAATTAAAATATGCATATAGAGTGACTCAGTGATCATGAGGCCTATGTGGGGATGAGATTCCTCATATACCGATCACGATCCAAGTCGGGTCATGACAATTTCTTGATAAAACATCCTTAATTATAATGTGTAATATCATTTTCTATACATTTTAAAATTAATAAGAAATAAATCTTTAAAATAAAAATATTTAAATAAAGAAATCATAATTTTTTCTCCTAATATTAGATTAGTCAATAATAATATTATTCCTAAAATTTATATTTCTTTGGTGATCTATGATGGCGAAAAACCAAATTCACATTTATACTTGACTATATTTACATAGTTCAAACTTTTTTCTTAAATGTTTGTTGTGAACATAAAATTATTTTTAAGAAATTGACCTATTGAGTCATAACCATAATATCTCATTCAATACACAATTTAGTGTGATATACCATAAAAATACTTCTAAAGTAATTATTGTTAAAAGATGTGCATGATACTTGTTTTTAAATAAATATAAGCGTAAAAATGTATTTCAGTCCTGAAAGATGTGTTAAAATATGTGTATTATACTTGTTTTTAAATCAACTTGTTGTCCCATATGGGCTATGAGTGGTGTTTAGTTTCACTAAGTCCAATGACTCGCTCTTCTTAACCTCTTCCCCTTATAGACATAGCTGCAGTTTCAGATACCTCCCAGATTTCTCCCCAGTAGTTGTCAATAGTTTTCTAGCAGTGAGCTTCATTCTGAACGCTACTAGAAACTCACGGAACACAGATGGATTTTTCCGATCTATATTATAGGCGGATTTACAGATAGGAAAATGGAAAATTGGTAAAAAAAATTTTTTTTGTAAAAGTTATTATATTTGTCTGTAAATCCATCTATAGATATTAGCGTAAACTCCCCTCAAAATGGCGTGTGATAAATACAAACGGCACTTACAGATAGAAAATTAGAAAAAAAAATTTGTAAAAAATATAGACAAATACACATATGGATATTTAAAGAAATTAAAAAAATAATTATAGACAGGTAAATCCGTCTATAACTTGAAATTACATGGGCGTATCATACCTAAACATTTATGTCTATGTTGTTATATTGAATAGATTAATTAAAAATACTTAGAATATATCATGGTCATATAAAAATAAAATAAAAAATCAATATAAAAGTTTTATAATTTAATTAATTATTATTTAATAAAAATCACTTAAATTGTTCTGAGTTTTTCGTAAAATAAAAATTACAAAAACACAAATAACCATATATTGAAAGAATATTCACTTAACAATATTAATAACTACGACACGTGCATTTTCTACACATTTTAAAATTAATAAGAAAGAAATATTTAAAATAAAATATTTAAATAAAGTAATCATAATTTTTTCTCCTAATATTAGATTAGTCAATAATAACATTATTCCTAAAATTTATATTTCTTTGGTGATTGATGATGGCAAAAAACCAAATTCACATTTATATTTGATTATATTTACGTAGTTCAAACTTTTTTCTTAAATGTTTGTTGTGAACATAAAATTATTTTTAAGAAATTGACCTATGGAGTCATAACCATAATATCTCATTCAATACACAATTTAATGTGATATACCATAAAAATACTTCTAAAGTAATCATTGTTAAAAGATGTGCATGATTCTTGTTTTCAAATAAATATAAGAGTAAGCATATATTTCACTCAATAAAGATGTGTTAAAATATGTGTATGATACTTATTATTAAATCAACTTGTTGTCCTATATGGGCTATGAGTGATATTTCGTCTCATTGAGTTCAATAACTCACCCTTCTTACCCTTTTCTACTTATAGACACAACCGCAGTTTCAAATAGCTCTCAGAATTCTCTCTAGTAGTTGTTAGTTTTCCAGCGATGAGCTCCCCTTCAAATACTATTAGAAACTCGTAGAACATAGACGGATGTTATAGACGGATTTTACAGATGGGAATATGGAATTTTTTTTTTTGGTAAAAGTTAGCTTATCCATATGTAAATATTAACACAAATTCCCGTCAAATGGCGCATGACAAATCCATATGGCACTTACAAACAAAAAATAAAAAAAAATTGTTAAAAATATAGACAAATACACAGACGGATATTTATAGAAATTAGAAAAAAAATTATTATGTATTTGTAATTTGAAATTACAAGCACGAATTATACTTAAACATTTATATTTATGTTGTTATATTGAATAGATTAATTAAAAATACTTAGAATTTATCATGGTCATATGAAAATAAAATATAAAATCCATATAAATTTTTATAATTTAATTAATTATAATTTAATAAAATTCAATTAAATTATTATGATTTTTTTTGTCAAATAAAAATTATGAAAACACAAATGATCACATATTAACAGAATAATTACTTTACAATATTAATAACTACGGCACGTGCATTATATGATTTTTTTTATCATAATATACAATTACAAATTAATTTAACTAATAATTATTGAATTAATTAAAAACAAGATGTTATAATATTATAATTTTTAATTATAAAAATAAAAATAAAAATTCTTTATTTTAAAATAAAATACTACCAATATGAGATTGATTAAGGTGGAAGATACCTTAATTCCTTAACCAAAGGCCTTGAATTTGAGCTTGTGAATGGAAAAAATTCTTACTGAAAACTGGGTCAAATTAGTAGGTTTCTAGTAATAAAATAATTTGATGAACTTGCAACAAACAAATTATAACAGTACTAAGGATAAAAATTATAATAAATTAGCTAATCTTTTTCAAGATTGTTCATATAAAATATTAAAATAAACACTAACATGAATTTATAATAGGCACAGGTTTATTACAATTTCTGTAATATATTATTGTATAAATTAAAACTTTTATGTGGTTTTTATTGAACAATAATTAATTAAATTTAAAACATTTTGTATTGTTTTTATTTTTTTATTTTTATATGACCATGATATATTCTAAGTATTTTCAATTGATTCATTTTAATTTAATATGACAACGTAAGCATAAATATTAGATTAATTTTAAACTTTTTAATATATAATAATTATCTAAAAAATATACTAGTAATGAAAAAAGTAAACGCAAGATTGAAAAATCCTTGAGTATGTATGGCACATATTATAATTATTTGTTCGCTTGTGTTTTTTTTTATCTAATATAATTAGTATATGTTTTGTATAAGGGTATTTTAGGATAATTAAGCAAAATTTCTTTTAATAGGGTTGACAATAGTCACTCCCCATAGCTTTAGATCCTAAATACACTTACAAATCATTTAATGCTCGTAACATCTAGAATCTTCAGCATTATCATGAGCTTGATTTGCCTAAAGCTTCAAATTTTTAGAATTGGTTTATTATTAGTAAATTGTGCTAAAGTAGTGGAAGCTGGTAGATCAAATATTTATTCTTTAATTAATATTTAAAATTAATTTGTTTTTACTCTTCTTGTTTCAACAGAAAAATAAGTGAAAGAGTGCAATATCCTAAATATAAAATTCGATGGTATATAATTTATTATTACTATTATTATTATTATTATTACTTCAAAGGTATTGATATAGGTTATATTAGTTTATATATATATATATATATAAGGAAAAAGTCACTGAGCCATGTGCTTGTTCAGGCTCTGTTTACAGTTTCGTTTTCCAATTTCTTTCACATATATATATACAATTAAAAGGTAACGAGGCATAGAGCCTACTTTCGTAAATTACAAATCTTCCCTCTGTAGAACGCTTATGCGAGGTCTTTGTCTTGGTGTCTGGAGACCAGAATGTGTTCTGCTTTCAACAGATATTTATCTTATAATATATATTTGACACATCATAATATCCCCAAATATTTTTTCTAAGAACCCTAGCCGCCCAAGAAATTTCCCTAGAGAGAAAAACATGGTTTCTCTCAATTTTCTCCGATCAATCTCTTCTGGTAAGTGTTCTTCATGAAATTTAGCCAATTCCTTCCCTCTTTTATCTAATCTGTGAGTTTGAGCATTGTTAGGCATGGTTTTCTCTCATCATTCTTCCTCCCTATCATCCCAAACTCAGTTTGGGCAAATAAATTAAATCGTTTATGTCTTCATTGTATTGTTTAGCAATTATCGGTGTCATTCCTGCTCCCCAAGGTCAAATTGTCAGTGAAAGCACACTCCTGGCTACTAACGGTGATTGGGTTTAAGCTCATGGCCATACTTTTGGTGTATTTTTCCAATATTATATGAATTATTTATGGAATTTTAGAATGATTTATGCCCAGAAATTATGCTTTTATGAATTATATAAATTGTTTATGGAATTGTAGAATGATTTATGCCTAGAAATTATGCTTTTATGATTTATAGAAATTTTAGAAGATTATTATTTTGTATTTATCATGAAAGATTATCATTTTAGAAAGTTCATGTGACCATACTTGCTGTATGTATGATTTAGATTTGTTTTATCAGTCAGAAAATTTCATGAACATCAGTATTGTATGAACAATGAATTTTGTTGCTATTATTTTTAGCCAATAATTAGTGAGAAACAGAACAGCGAGTTAACGGCTGCATGATTGATCGTTAACCTTGGTACCAAGTGGTCCGTTAGAGGACTAGCTCATCCACAGTAAGAAACCTAGTGAGGTGTCCATTATGGGACCTAGTTAGATGCCCATCAGATTTGCCATTGGCTCAGATTTAGCTATCATGCTCAGATTATATTTATGTACAGAATAATTTCTGTTTCTCTACTAGTTGTTGCCATGGACTTAATTAAATTATTGTTTTCATTATTATTATATGTAATTATATATAAAATGCCTTACACACTTGCATGTATATATTATGTATTCTTGTTGTTGTCCCATGTGGATTGTGAGTGGAGGCTCACTTATTGAGTTTTGATGAACTCACCCCTCTCTTTTCCTCCCCTACAGATTCAGCTACAGGTTCAGTTGCACCACAAGATCTTCCCTAGTAGTGCTGCAACTTCTTTTGGTGAGCTTCGCTTCGGAGTGAGGCTTATTATAAGTTATGTTAGTTTAGTAGTACTCCAGTAGTTGTGTAGGCAGGATCCCGGACGTGCATAATATGAATTTATTTATTTTATAGATATCAGCTATTTTATTAATTATGTTTGATTTCTGCCCAGATTATAGATTTTATGCAGTTTATATTCAGGATTTATGTTTGGAGATATTATCAGATTTATGGAGTTTAGTTAAATTGGAAATATTATAAATATGTATTTATTTATTTATGCATATTAGTTAGTTACGTTACTAAAGGCTTCCGTGAGGACTCAATATCTCACGTGCCGATCATGTTCCCTAGGCGGGTCGTGACAAAGAGTATTTAAGTAATGGAAACTATTAAAACAAGGCTTTGAAACAAGACTAAAAATTATTTTCTTGTGAATTACTTGATTATTTACATTGAAGAAGAGATTGCTGTAAAATTCACTTCAGAAATGATAATTGATGAGTCTTTTTTTTCCTATAAAGAATAAAAGTAAAGGTTTTAGGTATGTAGCTGTCCATATGTGTATGTGACAAATAGTTTATATCGATTGACTATATAGATGTATATGTATATGTTACGATCTAGGACCTAGGATCGTCTACCTCAGATGGAGGATAGGACCACTTCCCTCTTGGAAGTACCAGGAAAACTAGAGAATCCCATTCCGAGGTCCACCCGAGGACCACTAAGGGAAGACCATCCAAGGATGACCAAGGGAAAGATCATTCGAAGTCCATTCGAGTTCCACCCGAGGACCACCAAGGGAAAGGGAAAACCACCCGAGGTCCATTCATGATTCACCCAAGGCTCAGTAGAGGCAAGTAGCATCGAACTCGAACCTAGTGAAGAGATCCCCTCTGGAGGAAGTTGAAACAACCCTAGGCAATGTCAGGAGGAGCGCATAACGAGCATAGGACCAAGTACAGGCATACAAGATAGGGTCCAAACAACCTGTCATAGCTTATAATAAGTGCCCCATACAAAGGACATGCTAGCTTAGCCTTAGGGCGAGCCCAAGGAATATAAATAGGAGGAGACGAAATCCTCCCAAGGTATGCTATTCATTCTGAAATTGCTCATATCACTCACCCTCTGAAACTTACTTAGACGTTGGAGTCCCCTGCAAGTACCCACCCCTAGCGCTCCAACCACCATTGTGAGCAGGAAGAATGCCAAGAAGATCGTTGTCCATATGCTGGATCATGGAGAATGAAGATTAGCGGTACATTCATGCTCCCCATACCAAGTATACTCCATACTATACTATAACAATGTATATGTTTTTGTATGTCAATTAATTTTATTTTTATTTTACATTTTATATATGTTTAGTCCAATCCTCCTCCTAATAGATTTCTAGCTATGTTATAGCATCAAATGTTAAGGCTTTGAATTATAAAATAATTACTTTGGGAAATGCTTTTCTTAACTATCGCCCGATCAAAAATTGGTTTAGTAATTATTAAGACAAAATAGACCTTTTCTACAAACTCTATTAAATAATTAAGAAAATTTTATTTATTATATAAGACAAGAAGATGAGAAATATACTGAATATAACAAAAAATTATTTTCATACTAGATAAATTACTTAACAATATTAAATTATTTTAAGAGTAAACATGTATTTTTTTTGTTCATAAAGATTAAGGTGATATCAATTATTTAGTTCTCAAAAAAAAATTTATATCAAATAGTTCCTTAAAATTTTTGTCATATGAACACGTCACTAAAAGATTTTTTTTTAATATTTCACTGCTCTAAAAGTTGTTTGTTTGACATCAAATAAGTAAAATCATATTTTAATTTTCAAGGATCTTTATTTAATGTAAAAAACTTTCAGAAATTAATGTAATTTCACATTTGAGAATAAGGGAAAGGGATTTGTTTGATGTAACAAAACTTTCACAGACTAAATTGGCATTATATGAATCTTCAAAAGACAAAAGGACAAAAATGCAGGCTTTTTTTTATTTTTAAATTTTTAAATAATAAGAAAAAGAATCAACCCGAGTTAAAAGAATAACCCGAGTTAATTGGTCTTCTTTGTCCACCGGTTTTTTAAAATTTAAAGGAAAAATTCTAATTCAAAACTCAAACCAAACCAAGTTAGTAGTTTTCTGATCCAATTAGCAAAATGTCGAAATCATGCAACAGTGAATAATTAATAGAGATGAAAGTCATAGTTTTTTTTTATTAGGTCATAAAAAAATCTCCCACCATCCCCAAATAAACATCTACTTATAAATGTTTATATTGATGAATTTAGAAAATGATCAGCACAATATTAATATTAAGATGCTTTAAATATATTTTACTGAATTGCCTTCACTATTTTTTTTTATTTCCTATTTGCTCTCTCGCCTTCATTTCATTCTCTCCTCTACTAATAGGAGTACAGTTAAAAAAAATTTAACTAATATTACTTTAATTTCTAAACTGAATACTTATTTGTATGGAGAATTTTTTTTTTTTCGAAAATGAGCACTTATTAATAAATGAACGGAGCATTAGAAACCTTCCAAAGTTTCACGCGAGCCTGGACATACGGAGACTTCTAATACCAATGACCAAATTAGTGGGACTATTACCACAAGTATAAATAAATAAATAAATGCTGACTTTGGTCTTGTATAAAAATAATGTTGGTCAAATTAGTTCCTCAATAAAAGAAATACTCCTCTTAATCTTTTATGATTTAAAAACTAAGATAAATTAATTCATTCTCAATAATTCGATAGATTTATTTATTCAATTTATATTTTTATGAAAAACTAATTTGACTTAGTTTTGTAAATAATTGGGAATTAATTTGCCTGGTTTTATTTATGAGGGACTAAGAAAGATATTTCTTTTTGTTTAAGGACTAATTTGCTGATAATATTTTCATATGGCTAAATTGGGAGTTTACTTTAAAAAAATCACCAAAAGATATGCATACTATATTATTTATTTTGTTTAGCGGGTGCACCGTGCAAAGATACCATTCACATGACAAAAGTGGAAGTATCTGATACAATAAACATTTTTAGAAACAGCAAGTCTAGTAATTCTCAAAGATAGAATTCTTATTCATGTTACCTAAAAGAAAGATAAATTCCAATCCTTGGAAGAACATTTATATGTCATAAATTTAACTCAATGTGAACGGGAGTCTAAACTTGAAACAGCCATAAATGTATTGGACTAATGCTGCACATGCACCAATCACTTTACGCTTTATTGAGCCGTATATTATACATCACCACTGCGACACTTGGGAGGATTATAAAGCCATGTCCCCACAATAAAAACAAAACCCAAAACATAATATAAAATATATTTACTAATAAAATAAGTAGAAAAGTGGAAGGAATTAACTCCCGGGGAGGCGGGGGAAGAGAGAGAGAGAGAGAGAGAGGCCAAAGGTGCTGTTCGTGGGCATTTTGTCGTTTATTCATGGTGCAATTTTTTAAACTTTTGACGTGCAATTTTTTTAACTTCTGTCGTTTTGCGCTGAACATTGCTTCTTGGCCCCCTTTCACACTGATAAGGTTTCCTTACTCGCCAAGTCATATGAGGGGGCCAGATTTGTTCCGCGTGTCGAAATACCATTTGCCAGTTCTGTTCCACAGTTTGCGATACCAATTTTACCCTTCTATTGCCCCTCTCTTTCTAAAGGAAGATTTTTTTAAAATTTTTTCACAAGGAATATTATCTTCTCGTACTTAAATTGGACATATACGCACAATTTTTGTCATCCATTGTTAGATTATAAAAATAATAAATTAAAAAAAGCAAGAAATCAGATGTAAAGATCAGGTCATGGAAATTTATTCATAAAATAATCTTATTTTAATTTTCAACGCGTTTGATAGAAGAGAATCCATTTATATAAAATGGTCCATTAATATAAAAAAAATATAGAAATGATTTTTTTAATATAACATTTCACGCATCATAAGGGAGATAAATTCAGATTTGGAATTCATGAAAGAATTGAGGGTAGATAGTACAAACATTCCTTGAGGTTGGTTAAATTATACTTCACCCTATTAAATTTAAATAACTAATAAAAGTTAATATTTTAATATAATTTTATATTTTTATACAGTATAGGATGAAAAATACAAGTTAAAAATATTCAAATGTTTAAAAAATAGTATTATAAAATATTTAATTTATGTTTCATTAAATTAATAAATAATTATGAAAAGTAAAATAAAAATAAATTACATCAATATAAATTATACTTTTAAATAATTAAAATTAATAATGGTTTATAATAAGTATAAACAGAAATAATAAATATTTAAATAATAATTAATTAATAAATGTTTTATCTTATTATAATTTTACTTTTTGGCTAAATATTTTTTTTGAGAGAATAATTATATATCATAGAATATAACATCTAATACAATATTACATCAAATGTTATAATAATAAAATTTTAACATGCCTAATATTATCATGCTTCTAGTGTAGAATTTTATTATTTGTACTTGTTAACATAATAATTAATAATATTTAGTAATAATATCAATAAAATGATTAATTAGTATTAATATTCAAAGTATTATAATTATTAATAATTATCATTAATTATTAATAGAAGAAGTGGGGTTGAGTGCATTTTTTTTAACAAGAATGTGGTGGGGTACAATTTATCCCAACCTCAAGAGTAGTTTGTTGCTATTTACTTAAGAATTTAATTAATATGTGTTTGCTAAAGAGTAAAAATAAGAGTAAATTTATATAAATGAGCTTTATGTATAATTTTTTATATATAACTTATTTATGACAATTTATTCCTTATTTTTACCTCAACCAAACAATCCTTATTAATAAAAATCTACTCATAAATTTTTTTATAAGAAAATATTAAAAATTAACTAAGATTATATTGAAAGTATAAGATATTTATACACTATTATCCGACTAAAATCTTCCTTTAGGCATCACATTTGAAGCAGTAAGTGAAAATCAAAATTATGTTACTGATATAATGATAACCAACCAAATCAAAATTATTTTACTGATATAATGATAATCAACCAAATAATTGTATAAATACAATTGAACCTACAACCTAATCCCTATGTTTGTCTTTTATATTTTTAAGTGGATAATCTTATATTTGACTATCACCTCTTCTCCTATCTCTTCTAGGAAAAAATCCTAATCTTAATACCTGTATTTAGAAAAAATTACATAAACAATATTTACATCACCAATATATCAAAATTAAATTTCAACTTAATTGTGTACAATTTTTCTCATAAAACTCTGTAATACTGTGTATTAAAAATTTAATTCACCACACTTTCACGATGGAAACATCAGCCTCAGATGCATGCACTGGCATCATCGTAGTTTACACGAAAACGGAGGCCAAATAATAGCCCTACACGAGGGAATTGATTTTTAACGCGGTTCTCATCCATCCTTCTCCTACGTTAATCACTCGAAGCGCAACACAGCATTCTCTCTGTGTAACCTGAATGCCTCTCTCTTTCTCTCACTAGCGCTCTCTCTCTCTCTCTCTCTCTCTCTCTCTCTCTTCTTTCGTGCTTGCTCGTGTCTTTTTTTCTCGTCACTCTTTTTTATTTAATCACACTTTCTCATCAGCAGCTTCTTCTGACACAAAAAAAAAAAAGCCGAAATTCTCAGACAATTCTCAGAATCCTCTGATTCCGAGTTGTTCAACTCTTCCTTATTATAAAAACAATCCATATAGCTTCGTCAAACTCTCTTCCTCTCTTTTATTTTATCGTTTTTTTCCACATCTCTCTCTCTCTCTCTCTCTCACACACACACACACAAAACGCCGTTTTTTCCCAACAGTAACGCCGTTATCATGGGTGCGGTTGAGTTCTACCAGCAGCAGCCTGTGGTGATTGACGCCGTGCCGGTTCTGTCGCTGAACTCGCTGCCGTTGGGGTTCCGTTTCCGTCCGACGGACGAGGAGCTGATCGACTTCTACCTGCGGCAGAAGATCAACGGGAAAGGCGATGAAGTTTGGGTCATTCGCGAAATCGATGTTTGCAAATGGGAGCCTTGGGATTTGCCTGGTATTTTGTTTCGTTTTTTTTCCCCTCCTCTTGCTTCTTCTCTTTTGTAATTTCACTTCGATTTTCAATCTCATTTCAACAATTGAGAAAGTTCTAGTCTTTTTTTCTTTTTCTTTCAAAAGAAAAAAAAATAACAGTTTTTTTTTATAATTTGACTTTACTGATTTTTTTTTTTGGAAACTCTGGGTTTTATGTGGTTGTGTTGTTGGAATTTGTTTTGATTGAGCATGATGAATTGGTTCCTGGTTCATGAATCAGGTGATCAAGCTTGTATAGTGCTGAATTTGCTTAGATTTGACTTGGTTTGACTTCACCTTAAATTTTAATTCAAGAAGAAAAAAGTGGTCTAAATCAAGATATGTCAGGGTAAATGGTTTAGAAGCACACACGTGAATTTTGTATGATTACGTATTTGATATTCAGTTTTTGCTGAAATTTTGTTGTTCCCTGGGTTGAGGTTTGGGGGCTTTTGTGTTTGGTTTTGTTTGTAGATTTGTCAGTGGTGCGGAACAAGGATCCAGAGTGGTTTTTCTTCTGTCCACAGGACCGGAAGTATCCGAACGGGCACCGGCTGAACCGAGCAACGACTCATGGGTATTGGAAGGCAACCGGCAAGGATAGGAAGATTAAGTCTGGCTCCGCCTTGATTGGAATGAAGAAGACTCTCGTTTTCTATACTGGCCGTGCTCCAAAAGGGAACAGGACCAATTGGGTTATGCATGAGTACAGGCCTACACTCAAGGAGCTAGATGGTACCAATCCAGGACAGGTAATGTCTCATCCCATGTTTTTATTGTTTTTGCATTTGTTTTTGACCTCTTTGTTGTTAACTTACAATTGGGGTTGAGCTTAAATCGTTATAAACTCTCATTGCAATAGGATTTAGTTTTGATGTGCCGACAATGTATAAAAATTTTATTTTACCTTTAAATTGTCAAATCAGTCATCTATTGCCTTGTCAGCACTAATGGTTAACTCTGACACCCTTTTCTTGAATGGCCATGCAAATGAAAAGAATTGATTAGATGGATGTGTGGGTGTGTGTGTGTGTTGAACTATATGAAATGTTGATCTGGTCTTTGTTTTGTTGTCATTTTGATGAATATTGCGTTAAGTTTGTTCTTTCGATTTGGTTCATGAAATGATCATTTTGCATGTTTGTGTCAATGTAATAAACCAAGGTTCGTTCAGTCAAGTGTCTCATCACTTCTTT
This sequence comes from Dalbergia cultrata, assembly GCA_031216105.1. Taxonomy (NCBI): domain Eukaryota; kingdom Viridiplantae; phylum Streptophyta; class Magnoliopsida; order Fabales; family Fabaceae; genus Dalbergia; species Dalbergia cultrata. The sequence goes on from CM062352.1 coordinate 41,724,202, forward strand.
TCTGTCAGCAGGTTGCTGGTTTCCTCCTATTATTTGGTGAAGCAGAAATTTTTGGGTTTTGAATTTTATACTTCGCAAGTTTTCATGTCTACCATCGCTCTTGTTTGCTGAGTTTGAGCCAATCATTTTGAGTGTAGTATCTACACTTGGTTACTCTGATTCTAAATGTTCCTAGTGATCTTGTATTTCATTTTTATTGTTCAATTTCTTAGAGTGCACACCTGCATATTTTCATTGTCTCTGGTCCGTCCATCTCCTCATAATGCAGTATTGCCTACGGGTGTATATCATAATAGTTAGAATCTTACGATTCATGATTCGATACGGTTTAACAGACTAGCGATATGTATTATGCAGTGTATCTAAAATGAGTATGAATCTTACGATGTATATATGATTTGAATCCAATTCATACTATTCAGTGATTCAACAATTCGTTAATTTTCTTCTGTTTTTGAACTTTTTCCTCCAATTCTTACGAGAAATTGAATAGTTAAAGAAACTTAAATTGTTAGTTGAATTAACTAAGAGGTGTTACTAAATGAACCATAATTTACTATTCATTGCTTAGTTTTCATTCTTTTAAAATAGTGATATCACACACTCACTCACTCAGTTTATACACACTTTATTTGGTTGTTCTATTGTTCTATTTTTGTCCATTTGAATAGGTTTCACAGTTACTCCTTCACTCTATATGCATCTTGTTTAATTATTCCAATGTTCTATTTCCTTTCTTCTGAAATTAATACTTTGCAATTCGCATATTACATTATGTTTCTCCTAAGACTAAGAAAACAAAGGAGGATGATACATGAGAACATTTTTTTTTTTTTTAATGTTTTTTAACATGAAAATATTGTTAATACTATTTTATATTAGTGATCATCAATCTTATGATTCACGATTTGGAAAATAGTCTTTCGAATTCAAGATTCGTATTCTGATTTGACAAATATGGTGTATATATGAATTAAAATAAAGCTACTGCAATTTATGACTAGCTGAGAAATTATAAGTAGACAGTGATATATTGCTAACCTTTTCAGTTTGGTTGATTTTACTTGTACCAGAGTCCATATGTCCTTTGTCGATTATTTAAGAAACAAGATGAGAGTCTTGAAAGTCCAAACGGCGGTGAAGTGGGGCGGACTACTTCAACTCCTACAACTGCCAATTGCTCCCCAGAAGAAATACAATCTGATCCAACTCTGAACCCAGTATCTTCCTCACAGGCTACAGAAGATGATAGGCAACTAGCAGTTGTCCCTGAGACCTCTGAGGAAGCAATATCTAACGTTATAACCCCAGTTGACTCCCATAGCGATGGATATGAACAAAATCAAAGAGAACCATCAATGGAGGTTAGATTGGTAATCTGAGTTTTAATCTATTATTTCTTCCATTCTTTTTCTTGTTTTCAGCCCCGTTTAATTGATGATGCAGACATTGGATTTGTTGACTTAGTAGCTACACTTAATGTTTACTTGTTGAGGTTCAGGATGCTCAGCCATTGAACATGGACAGATTTTATGACCCAACTGAGCAATTTGACGACAAATTCTTCCCCCCAATCGACGTGCATATTCTGCCAGAATTTAATTATCAATCAAATAACGAATCAAATGGTCAATGTGGGGTGCAACATCAAGATGGTACAAATGAGATGGCTATGTCAGAATTTTTGAACTCGGTTATTAATTGGGATGATATCCCATTTGAGGAGTCCAGCAGCCAAACACCAAACTCTGCCTGGTTTGATGTTAAGGGCAATGGGTCATGGAGCAACTCAAATATAGAAATGACCGACACAACGGTGAGTGATAACTCCAACCCTATTTATCTTTTGGTCAGTTTAGGTTTCTGCCGCCAAATGACATTTTGTTTGGAATTATCTAGTGGCATCCTGAGCGCTTTGTTAATTAATTTTTAATGCTAATTGCCCTCTAAACTGATACATATCAAATTGCAATGTATTGTACAATTTTATTTAGTATGGTTTGCTTGTGGCACATGCATAATGTTAGCTGTTGTTATATTCTGCAGCATCTGCAAGCATTTGATGCTGCTTATGCTGGAGAGCCAATTGACACACAGATTCCTTTGGTGACAACTAAAGAATTCAATGCCATGACCTTTAACCTTAGTGGCAATGAGCTCCAAAGCCATATAGGATTGTTTGAAAACCATTCCCATATGCCTTTCTCAACTGATGTTAGTATGGGCCAAGTGTACAATGCGGCCAGTGATTATGAGCAACAAAGAAACTTCAATATGAGCAGTGAGACAGGAATCAGGATAAGGCCTCGACAAGTACGGCATGAAGAGCCAAAGATGAACCCTGTGATGCAGTCACAAGGTACTGCACCTAGGAGAATACGATTGCAGCGATTTGTTGTGCATTCACATAGTTCTGATGAGGCCGCAATAGAGGAGAGTTGTGCATCAGAATACCATAATTCAAAACCAGCCACAGCTGGGGTAAGAAGTCTTTTAGATTAACTCGTGTATCCAACTCGGAGATGTCATTGCATGTGCTGAAAGATTTGTTGGTTCTTTTGCAGGAGATGAAAGCTTCGGGAGATCATGCTGCTGGTGAGAGTGACTCTGTTACTAATGATGCCGATGAACTGGAGGAGACATCGTCCAAGTTAGCTGAGATAATATTGAACCGTAAACAAAAGGCTTCCAGCAAGACATCTTCCGCTTTTGCAGCTTCGGATGAGGCGTCGAGTTGTGCATCAGAAGATGATGCGTCAGAAGACCATTATCCAAAGCCAACTGCTGCTGGGGTAAGAAGTCTGTTTGATTAACTTTTGTGTACAGCTCACAGACGTTGCTGCATGTGCTGTAAGCTTTGTTTGTTCTTCTCTTGCAGCAGAGGAAAGCTTCTGAAGACCATGCTTCTGGTGAGAGTGCCACTGTTAGTGATGATGCGGATGAACTGGACGCGATATCATGTGAGTTAGCCGTGGGAAAAATGAGTCGTAAGCGACTGGTTGGTAAAGCAAAGGTGGAATCCTTCTCGGGGTTAAGTGAGACTCTGTTGAGCAGAAGGGTCTCTTACACATCAAAGGCATCCTCCAATCTTGGCATGTTGTCTTCTGTTTTTGCAGTTTCTGCCACTGTACTGGTGTTGCTGGCGCTAGTATTCCTTGTTAATCCATGGGGATATCTTAAAGTTTAAACCGCATACTAGGATATTATTCCTTTTGTACGTAATTTGCCTCCTCATTGCTTTTTTGGCTCAGTTAAGGAGGCATGTAGGGTTGACTTTCTTAGATTTGATGAATATAATGTATACATGCGTATGTAGTCCATGCAGAATATGCTTAGTCTGCTAGCCTGTACTATGTAGACTCATGATGCTGCAGTATGATGCTGCAGTTAGATTCAGAGTTTCACCGTTCCCATTGTCTTTTGTGGGGTTTAGTTTAGTTTGCCCCCTTGGTGGGGTGATACCACCTTGTCACCCGGGGATTTTGATTGTCTCGTTACCCTTTTTTTTCCTTCATTTTTATCTTTATAGACATTATTATAATTTATAAGATTAAGCTGTCGAGTATTGTTGTAATTAAAAGGTCTTTTTAACAATTGTTTTCACATGGTTTGAACCTTAGTCTTATCTTTGGGAAGAGTATAATTTGCTTATCAGTACACTCAACGTCTATAGTTTGTTGCATTATTGTGTTACACCATTGCGGTTTCACTGCCTCCAATTATTTCTTTAACTTATTTACTAACACAAGTTTTGTGTTTAATGATATAAACGGCTAATTAATCGTTGGTATAAAATTTTCTAGATTTGGAAATGAAAGGAGAGTGACCGAAAAAGAAGTATGTTCAGGGATATGCTGAATGAAATTTCGAAGGATTTTCTTCAAATAAAAACTATGATTTCGACAGGAAGACTTTTGAGAGATGTCGAAGATTCTCAAGAAGAATTTTGAGAAAGGATAAAGATTCCTACAAATGAGTGAAGAGTTTTTCTATAAGAGGTCAGGGGATTTTACAAGGAATATTTGAAAAGGCTATTTGAAGAGGAGTTCGAGATTGCAATTGGGTTCAAGAGTTTTTCGAGGGGTTTGAGACTCCTTACAAGTGACAATTTTGGAGAAGACTAATAAAAGAGCAGAAAGTTGGAGGTTCAATTGATAAAGACTCAGCACAAGGTTGTTGCAAGAGTTTTGTCAACTTCCATTAGTTGTGAATTTCTTTTTGGCAGAGATTGTCCCCAAAATTGCTTCAAGAATCAACGTATTGTTCATTACATATACTATATCTTCTTTTTTGGTCAACACATACCATATCTGAAAATCCTCACAAATGAGCAAACTTATTGGGCTTGACACATCATAAATCACAACAAAAACCTTGAAAGAGCACTAAAAACAAAACAAACAATTCAGGTGTACCAATGAATCAAAAACAAGTTTGGTATTATTTCCAAATAGGATCATTTTGTCTAACAAAAAATGAAGGTCCATTTTGTTTTAATTTAATTACAGTTTCTCAGCGCAATTGTTAACATATAGTTAAATAATAAACTAAATAGCAATTATAAAAGATTTTTGATAAATTAATCAATATTTTTTCGTCCCTAACTTTGAAGGGTCCTTGGGTCTGCCCATTAAAGTTAGTAATCAAATCTCCGGGACCAAAAGAAAGTTGGTATCGGGTTCAGGCCCATCTCATCCACTGACAAAAACAGCATGCGCAAATCTTATCCCTCATTGCATCTTATTATATGCTTTTAATATCAGACCAAAAAAATCCTTTTAATAATTAATTTAATAGCCTTTTTGTACCAAAATAAAATTAAAAGTATTTTTAACTTGAAGTTTCACTTACAATAACATAAATTGTAATTTACAAAAACTATTTCACACAAGTCAAATTTTAAATTTTTTTTTGTGTAAATTTAACTTAACAAAAATGTTATGCTCACTAGGTAAATGATAAGCCAAAAGATCCCTTTTTATTAGATTCACTAGTATGCATACAAAAGGCCACATAATCACAAATTTACTATACTAATAATTCATACTCATTTCAAAAAAAATTTTACATTTATCATTCATGGAACAATTTAGAGTCTACAATTTTCATATAATTTCAAAAAATTATTTCAAAAAAGATTACATTAAATATTGAATTTCAATTTATTCTAAATTTGAATTTTAATCACCAATCATGATTCAGTATACTGATAATTTAAATTTTAAAATAAAATCAAATATTATAATGATCAAATCAAATATCATCATAATCAATCTACTATACTAATAATTTAGACTCACTTTAGAAAAACTTTTACGTGTGTCATTCATAGAACAATTTAGAGTCTATAGTTTTTCATAACCTTTAGAGCAAACACCCAAATTGATTCCTAATAATTTTATTAATAGACAAATTAGTCCCTAACAAAAAAATATTAGTGTTGAGATCCTTTATAATAAAAATAGGATATTATAAGTTCCTGATAAAAAAAATTAATGTTGAATCCTCACATTATAAAAATAGGATATATAGGTCTGTGATTCACTTGCAACCTATTAAATACTAATGTGGATTTTAATTATTAGCCCATGTGACACCTATTAATTTCAATTAACACTAACTAAAACACACGCTTTTATTTATTTATTTATTTATTTTACTTTTTGCTTTTTGTAAATTTCTAAATTTTCCAATATTTCACTGTACCCATTATTATAAAAAAAGAAACTTATGCGGAATCCTGTGGATATTAAGACTCAGAAACCCCAACACACAATTGATAAAGATGATAGGATTGAAAACCAAATAAAATACTACAAGGGAATCACTCTACCTTGTAATCCTCTATTCAGCTTCCTGATGCAACAAACCAAGGGAATCACTCTACCTCACTTGTACGCATAAAGTTTCTTAAAGAAACTAAGAAATTTCATTCAAACTAAAACTGATCTCAATGGCTATCAAGTTTGGAGGTATTTATACCTCTTATTTAGGTTAAACCTATTTCCTAATCCTACTAGACTAGGCCCAAATTGCTACATTAACAATTGGGCTTAACAAACATAAAAATAAAACAAGTCTTAAAATATTTCTAAATAAAAACTAATAAACTAAATAAATAAGATTTTTTCTTCAAATGTTGAAGTATTCATTTTGTCCTCCTAAACTCGTATCATTCACTCCTTCCTCAAAGAAGATTCGTCCTCGAATCTTGTATGCATATCCAGTTGTCTTTGCTAGCACCGAACATGGTCCAGGGTCAAATACAACATCTTCAAATTATTGCAACAAAGAGACAAAATGACATGGAAAATTTGGGGTAAATGCAATTGCAAAGAGTGAAACTTCGTTGAACCAAATCAGAACAAAAGCTTTCCTGTCGAACAAACCACACTACAAATATTTTTCCTTTGCACAAAAACATGGTATCCCTTCAAGTTTGTCACCCTGCTCATTTTTCACACTATGTTCTTCTTTTACACTCACCAATAAGTCTCTTTCTACATTCTCTTTGCTTTTGACCTCTATTTGATCTTCCTTTTCTAGTACTTATTGCTCTGAATTCCCAAAAGAATATTGTTCAATTTTGATTTGATCAAGATACACCTCATTGGGAGATAGTGGCACAACAATATGTTTACTGTGCTCTAGGTTGTCCACATGAACTTGCAAATCCAATACTGGCGTAGTAGCAAGAGGTTCACCATGCTCAACAATGTCAACATGTTCATTGTTATCAAAGCAATCCTCCAAAGATGGCATAGTAGCATTATCAACAGACTCATATGGCATAGTAGCATTATCAACAGACTCATAACCATCATCAGAATCAGACACAACTTTATCTTTCTTAACATCCAATGTTCTTTTAATTGGGCAATCATATGCACAAGGACCCAATTTCAAACATTGAGAGCACATAATATCAGTATGCCTCAAAGTGGTAGTAGGAGAAGATAAATTAGAGGTACCTTTGTCATGGTGTGATTTCGGATACTTCTTCTTCATGTTATCTCCAACTCTTCTATGCCAAACAAAATTAGCATCAAACTCTTCCTCAAATTGCTCATGATAAGAATCATTGTGACGATATCGGTTTCGTGGAATAACCTTGACACTACCCTTGGACCTAGATTGGGACACCTGTAGTCAGTCGCACTTCCATATCATCTAATCTGCTATTTATTTGCCGACATTGGCGTAGAAAGAGCTTTATGGCATTCGCTCTATCAACATCTTTATCACTCCTAGATATGTTAGTGGCCATTTGAACAACTTGCAAAGTAATAAAAGAGAAAACCTCACAAAGCACTCACTCATGTGTTTCACTCAAAAGTGGACACTCGTTTTTGCACTCAATAAGGCTTTTACCCTCTTTTGTACTCATCACTCCTGCCTTTTACCACTCTGGACTCCTTATAAATGTTGCACCTCATAAACCAAACAAAATCAAACAAGATAAAGTCCCAAATAATATGTAAATGGCATAAGGAATGAGCAAAGGAATAACAAAATAAGAAAACCAAATAAAAAGAAAAAAAATGACCCAAAAAGAGATAAAATAAAAGAAAATAAAATTGCAAGGAAAAAATAAAATAAACAAATGAATCTGAGATTTTTTTTTTATTTTTTTTTTGGTCAGCGCAACTTTTTTTTTCTTTTCTTTTTTTTTTAGCGTCGCTTGGATGCTAAAGCTCAACACCTTTGATTTTTGTTTTTTTTTTTTTGGGGTTTGGAGCGCTGTTGCTTTTTTTTTTTAAATAAAGGAAATGAATAAAAGAAACAAAGTGAACGATAAGGGAAAAAACAAAAGAAGGATACGCCAAAAAGGAAGGTAACGTGACCCTTGATGTACAGGGACTTATGAGTAAAGAAACTAAAAATTGAAAAAAGCTGATATTCACGGAAGACGAATTGAAAAGACTGAGATTGAAGAGAGCTGGAGTTTTCTTTTTTTTTTTGTCAAGGAAACAATTAACTGAGAAGTAGATAAAATTCAAACTCAGAATAGGAATAAAAAGGATGAAATCGATGACAAAACCAAGAAGGAAATAATTGAAAATAGATAAATAGGAATTTACCGAACGTCTGAAACTGATACCAAATGATGCGGAACCCCGTGGATATTAAGACTCAGAAACCCCAACACACAATTGATAAAGATGATAGGATTGAAAACCAAATAAAATACTATAAGGGAATCACTCTACCTTGTAATCCTCTATTCAGCTTCCTGATGCAACAAGCCAAGGGAATCACTCTACCTCACTTGTACGCACAAAGTTTCTTAAAGAAACTAAGAAATTTCATTCAAACTAAAACTGATCTCAATGGCTATCAAGTTTGGAGGTATTTATACCTCTTATTTAGGTTAAATCTATTTCCTAATCCTACTAGACTAGGCCCAAATTGCTACATTAACAATTGGGCTTAACAAACATAAAAATAAAATAAGTCTTAAAATATTTCTAAATAAAAACTAATAAACTAAATAAATAAAACTTTTTTTTCAAATGATGAAGTATTCATTTTGTCCTCCTAAACTCGTATCAGAAACCCTTGGCCTCAAAAGAGCTGTTTGCTAGAATATAGTGATTGCATATTACAAAATAACATATTATCATTATACTTGGTATGAGATATTCTATTAAATTTTGAAATATTTAGGGAGGGACGTACAAAAATGAAAGGGTACATTTTAGTAAATTGGGATTAGTAGGTATCATATAAACCAATAACTAAAGTCTATCTTAGTGTTTAGTAGGTTGTAGCACAGTAAAATATCATTAGTGTCCTATTTTTATAATTATGAGAGATCTCATAATACTAATATTTTTTTTTTATCATAGACCAATTTATCCATCAATGAAATTGTTAGGGACTTATAGTGTTATATTTTTGCAATTGTGATAGACTTAATACTATTTTTTTTTTTATTAGAGACTAGTTTATCCATCAATGAAATTATCAGGGACCTATAGTGTCTTATTTTTGCAATTATGAAGGACCCCAATATTAATTTTTTTTATTGTCAAGGATTAGTTTATCCATCAATGAAATTGTCAGGGACCTATAGTGTCCTATTTTTGTAATTACGAAGGGCCTTAACAGCACTAATATTTTTTTGTTAGGGAGTAATCTGTCTATTAATAAAATTATCAGTTGCCAATTTGGATGTTTACTCTAACCTTTATTAATAATTATCTCAAAAAATGTTACATTAAATATTGAATTGCAATTTATTCTAACTTTGAATTTAAATCACCAGTCATGATTCAGTATACTTGTAATTTAAATTTTAAAATAAAATCAAATATTATCATGATGAAATCAAATATCATCATAATCAATGCTACAGAGAATGTAATTAATCTATATTCAATTTGACCAATAAATGATTATTACGATATCTTATTTTGATTTTAATTTAAAATTAAATTTTGATTTCCTAGACAATTAACTACACTTCATGCCTGTGCATTGCACTACCCAGTAAGAGTTTATTCTTTCTTGCATATTGATTATTAAACTTCCCTACCAGGCTATCCCACACTCTTTCTAGACTTCTCAATATCTTATTTTTCTCTCTTGCTAACTTCCACACTTTCCCCTTCTCCAACTTCTTCTCACTATCTCTCTTTCTTTCTTTCTTTTTGTTTTGTTTATGCTACTTAACAGCTCAATTTTTTTTCTTCTCGCATCCCAATGACCTCTCAAATACTACAACATATGGAATCCAACCTCAACTACAAGAAAAAACATATCCCTAGCTTTTCTTTTTTTATTGATTACTCAAGGGTATTTCCCTATTGACAGTCGAAAATTAATCACCAAAGTGAGTTTTCGCTCTCTTAACAAAGCCCCTTTTTATACACATGGCAGGAGTTAAACATCTTAATCTTCTAATCTTTCAACTTTTCACCTGTTACTGAACCTTTATCGCCACAACATAATCCAGCTCCATCTACAACTGCCTTTGTGCATTGCCCCCGATCAATTAGCATGCCACTACCTAATGTTGTAATGGTTACCCCTATCCTTCGCTCGCTGTGGTTCTGCTTGGACCACGCACATGACGACCGCAAAGGTTTGATTAGTATAATTTTTTTTTTTGACGGTGAGGGAATAAATTATGTTTAGAATTAGTTAAATCACCATATTGTGGGATACAGCCGTGGGTCCCATGCACTATTGAAAATTGAAAGAAAACGGGGGAGAAGAGAGAATTTTTCAACGCATGCACAGTAATTTTTACTGTGCACGCATGATGATTTCGGTGCCGAGAAAATTGAAGCTGAAATAACAACAGTGAAGAGTTGTTGAAGAAATTTTCTTCTGCAGTCGAAGTACACAGTGTACATTCACACTGCTGAAGGCCTCTATAAATAGAGGAGGGATTCAGATCATTTGCAACAACAAGCAGCGAGAGTTAGAGAGCTGCAGAGAGAAAAATATACAGAGAGTGTATTATTTTTCTGAGAGTGAGAGAGAAAAATAGAGAGTGTGAGTAAATCCCATAGTGTGTAGGGTGTGGGTATATACACCAGGAATATTTTTTGGGTATCATCTCTATTGCTCCTTAGTATTGCAAAATTGTAGTGTTTGAATAGGAGGGTTCTTACTAGGATACACTATATTTACCTCTTGAGTTGGAGAGTGTAGAAAGGATATTTTGTAATTATCCTGAATATAGTGGAATATTTTTTGGAGTTTGTCCCATGATTTTTCCTCTGGTATTTGGGGTTTCCACGTTAAATATTTGGTGTGCAAATTTCTTGATTCAGTGGGCTCCACTGTAGAAAAATTTACTATTTATCCTGATTGGTAGATTTAATTCTATCATATTTAGTTTTGGTACTCATTGCCACACATTGACATCATTTAATTACACTGTGAATTAGTCTCTGAGCCCAACACATATGGTGAAATAAATCAAGATATAATTGATATTTTAGACTAAGCTACAATTTTGGACATATATCTATCTCAAATTTATCTTCAACAGTAATGTATAATATAGAGATTTGAAAAATTCATTTAATACAATAATATCAATAATATTCTTTCTAGAGAAATATATGTTGTTGGTTTTAATAAATAACATTAATTTATATTCAATAATAAGAAAAAATATTAATTTGATTGCTTAATCTTTTGAACATATATCTATCTCAAATTTACCTTAAATAGTAATGTATAATATAGGGATTTAAAAAAGCTAACTCAACACAATAATATTCTTTCTGGAGAAATATATGTTGTTAGTTTTTTAAAATGACACTAATTTAGTATTTAATAATAAGAAACAATATTAATTTAATCATTTAATCTTATCTTTTATATATGCAATAATGATTTTAATATTATCAATTTATTATCAATGATTTACATATACTATGTAATTATTATCAATTTATATCATTCTTTTTTTGTTAGTATCTATACCTTAAAATATGTCTTAATATCTAAAAATTATATCTACAAATAGACGAACAAGCCCATGCATTGCATGGGTACTACACTAGTAACATTTAATTTAGAATAAATTCTCAATTTAATCCTGATGTAAATATCAAAAGACAAAGCTAAGAGTCCACTCAATCTTATATTATATAACATATAAAACATAATATCTTGATTTCTCCAATTTTGTATATTTTTGCATATTAAGAGACTAAAATGTCAAAGGGTGAAAAAGACTCATGTAAACTAGAAATATATTCAAACCTGGCCATTTCTTAGAGCACAAAATTGACTCAAAAAGGCAAAAACGGCTCGATTAATGATTAGGTCAAACTAGATCAACCTGTCTCTTAAATAATTTATAAAAAATTTGACATGTTATATAGTAAAATTATAATATGTTACTAGCAAGAACAAAATTCAAAATATATTTTATAATTTATATTTTAAAAGAAATCATATAACTACAAAAATAATATGATGTTTTTTAAAATGTATTAATTAAAGTATAAGATATTATAATTTATCACTAATTATTATAAAAAAATATATATTACTTTAAAAGGATTGATCGACATCCGGCCAAGTTAGTCCAACCCGAAACATGGCCCGAATCCGACCCAAAAAGCACATCAGGCCAAATTTGAGATCCTGAATCTAATCCCGACTCAACAAGCTTTAGGTCAGGTCAAGTTATGAATACCAATAAGAAACTTTCAAAACTAAGGAGATTACTTTGTTTCCTTTATTTTTTTTTTTTATCAGAAATCAAATTAAAAATTCGTCTTTAACCTTTCTAAACTTTTGTATTTAATAGCGTCGACAGACGAGTTATGTATGCTATCTGGTTTATCACCGTGTAAAAACATATTAAGCATTCAGAAAATAATTTTTTGGGCGAGTTATTGACGGCAGAGACATAACTAAGAAAACAAGGAAGCTTCATAGATGGTCCTTCTTCACATGGTCCTTGTGAAAGACCTCGTGACAATATAATAAAAAATATATATAGTAAAATATAATGTTCCTTCAATCCTCATCATTCAAAATCAAATGAATGGGCTGGATGAAATTTTAACTAAATTTTTATGTTATTAGACTAATAACGCTTTTAAAAATATATAATTAATTAAAAAAGTAATTAAATTACAATTTTTAAGTTAAAATTACCAATCTGTCCTCTATCACCATGCCTCACTTCCCGTCCCCTGCTCTCACCGTCGCCGCCGGCACTACTCCATCCCCCCACCCATTCTGCATTCATCACGACTAACATAACAAATGAGAGTATCAGGAAGTGGAAGTTTGGGTGCTAGGTGAACAATGGCTATGAATAAAGATTCTCCACTTGGACAAGGGGTTCAATAAGTAGATGAAAGTAGCAGCTGGATGCCAAGCTTACAAAATGTCTCAAGATACAAATGCGAGCTACAGAAGGGGATATCACATTGTCTGCTCAACTGCTATTGTGAAGAAAATGTTACAAGAGATAACGTGTGTCTCAGCCATGGCCCCTATACAAAATTGCATGGCGACTATACAAAATTAAGTAAAATGTTGCAGCTTAGAACGGAATTGAAAATAGCACACAGTGAGAATAAGTACAGGAGAAGGGAGCACAAGGCTTTGAAAGTCAGAAATAAACAGTTGATGGTGGAACTAAACAGCGTGATTTGCAAATAGAGAGAGAGAGCACTGCGGAAGACAAATTTGTAATTTCAACCTTTATTTCTATAATAAATTTAATTTTATAATACCTAGATTACGATGGTCCATAACCCAAACCTCCCCATGTTAGAATCTTCCAACAGAAAACAAAGGCAAGTAGTTTGAAAAATAAACTCCGGCGCTCATTCAGAATACTGTCTTAAAAACCAGAACTCTCAACAATACAGTTACATACACTGGAACTGAAATGAGAGAACCCAAAAAGCAAAGCTCAAAGCGATTATTCATTGTCCAACACTCACTCAAACCCTCTGAAACATTATAGTCTCGTACCCTTAATACCAATTCCTATCCTCTAGTAGCGTAAATAACACCAACTTAGATCAGTACTTGTAGTCCTTAACATGGAGGCTCTCTGAGGCACCCTCACCAAGTATAGCACCGCCCTTGTAAGTACCAAGAGTTGCTTCAGAATTGGCCTTGGCCCTTGTCAGGAATGCTTCTTGAGCCTTCTTCACATTCTCCTCCTTCCCAGCCCATGCCTTAAGTGTGCTCTGTTGAAGTGCCCTTCCAAAAGAGAAGGAAAGAGACCAAGGCTTCTTCCCCTTGACCTGGTTTATGGCATTGAGGTTGAGGGTTGCCTCCTCCTCACTCTGCCCGCCAGACAAGAAAACCACAGCAGGAACTGCAGCAGGGACAGTTCTCTGAAGGGCTCTAACAGTGTGCTCGGCAACAACCTGGGGGGCAACCTTAGGAGAATCAGATCCAGGGGTCACCATATTTGGCTTCAATAGAGTGCCCTCAAGCAGGACATGGTGATCATTCAGTGCCTTGTAGCATGCTGCAAGGACGCGCTCCGTCACCTCAGCACACTTGTTAATGTCATGAGGTCCATCAACAAGGATCTCAGGCTCAACAATTGGAACCAGACCATTCTCCTGGCAAATCGCGGCGTACCGGGCCAAGCCGTAGGCATTCTCCTCAATAGCGAGCTGAGATGGCTCAGTGGGGCCGATTTTAAGCACTGCACGCCATTTGGCAAAGCGTGCACCGGCTTCATAGTACTTCTGGCAACGCTGGCCAAGGCCATCTAAACCCTGAGTGGTGGTTTCTCCGTTAGTCCCAGCAAGCTCAACAGTGCCCTTGTCAACCTTGATACCCGGAAGCACACCACCTTCCTTCAAGACCTCAACAAAGGGTTTGCCTAAAGAAAATCCATTCATGTTGTCAGTGTAAGAACAATGCCCATTATAAAAAATCCTCATTCGAATAAGATACCACAAACAGATGAATGCAATGAAGAACAACCCCACCAAAAGGAAATCACTTAACCAAGTTCTTCAAAAAAAAATTTAAAAAAGAAAAAAAGCATTCTGGCTATACAAAGTATATTATTTTTCAAAGCCAAAAGCTTATCAAAAAAACCATGCAAGCTCAAACCCATTAATGCAATGCTGATCAGTTAATGAATCAATCTATTGAAATATAATAAGCTACCAAGACTGTTGAAAAGGCAACGGAGAACAACCCCACCAAAAGGAAAACCACTTACTCATGATGTTCAAAATTTAAAAATAGGAAGCATTTTGGCTACCAAAGCATATTTTTCTTTTAACAGAAACTTAAAATGGCAACCATGCAAGTTCAAAGCCATTGGTGCAATGCTCATCAGTACATGAATCAAGCAATCAAGGTATAATAAGCTCCCAAGATTGTCAAAGGTACCTGCAGCAGTGCTCTGGTAGAGGGTTTCCTCAAAGAGGATCACTCCACTGAGGTACTGAAGAGCTCCAGGAGTGGTGAAGAGGAGCTCCCGGAGAGCACGCCTGTTCGTTTCGACATTCTCAACGTTGATGCTGGCGAGACGCTTACCAATTGTTCCAGTTGACTCATCAGCCGCAAGAATACCCTTTCCAGGAGTACCAATGTATGCAGCATTGGCGATGAGCTCATCTGCAAAGTGACCGATTAATTATAATTAGCACACAAATATAATAAACCTTACCACTAATTTTACACACTAAATAACAAAATCCCTCAAAACAAAACCGATAAGACATGACCAAACCTAAAATTTGAATTAACAAAATAAAGGGGCAAAAGGGAGATAAAAAAAATTTCACTGATGACTTGTCTTCATTATATTAGATGCAAAATCCTGATTCAATAGAAGACAAAGAAAAAATTGCAATCATGATGCAAAGCTATGAGTTCAATAAAAACCCTTGTGAGAGGTGAAGAATCTGATATAAATCAAAGGGACATGTTTTTTCCACAAAAATTTTCCACACAAAGTTAGATCTGAAACCTTCACACAACACCAGACAGTAAAGCGACATCAACAAGTACCCATTTTTTACACATAGAAACAAAAAAGTACCGAACACAAAAAGGCTGAATCAAGAAGAATCACAGCAAGTAACCGATAAAACTAAGATTCATAACAAACAAGGCAAGAATCGATAGCTATAACTAGAACAACAGATCGAAGCAAGCGAGACAAAATAAATAACAGTGAACAAAGATGCAAGCTTCATCAAAATTAACAATTAAAAAAGAAAGGAAAAAAAAACAGTAAAATCTCTGTTTAAGTGAGGAACTTATTGAAGAGAAAGCGAGGAGGGTACCCTGGTACTTGCTCTTGAAGTTAGACATGGTAGGTTAAATGGATCGGAGAATATTGATAGAGAGAGAGAGAGAGAGAGGGAGGCAGGCAAGAGTGAAGAATATGAATGGGGCAAGAGGGTTTTAGGCGTTTTATAATAGTATTTGTGGAGAGAGAGAGACATATGATATATTTGAGTGGTAAATTATAAGGTAAATATTATATGTTTACATTTATTATAAATTTTTTATTATTAATTACGAAATAAATATTATTTTTATTAAATAATTTGACCTAATAATTAATAAATAAAAAATTCATCATGAACCAAAATATATAAGCTTTACCATAAAATCACTGTCTGTGAGGACAATAGAAATGAAAGGATGATGGTAAGGTCAGGTCAGGCGTGAAAAGGTCGCGCACTCGGCTCGCGAAGCATCGACCTCGGTTTTCTGTGTCTGATGACTCTGATCTCTCTGTGG
The DNA here is from genome assembly GCA_031216105.1 of Dalbergia cultrata. Taxonomy (NCBI): domain Eukaryota; kingdom Viridiplantae; phylum Streptophyta; class Magnoliopsida; order Fabales; family Fabaceae; genus Dalbergia; species Dalbergia cultrata. Next base: position 41,740,423 of record CM062352.1, read on the forward strand.
ACTGCCGTTGGAATCACGACACTAAAACAACGTAGGAACCAGAAACCTGGTTGATGGTTTTGCTTCCAAATCCACGTACCTCAATCAATTCAACGGCCCACACTTTTCTTGGGCCCATCGTCGTCTCCCCGATGAAGATAACCTTGACAGCCCATCCACTTGTGCACCATCCCTTTCTTTATGTTTCTTTTTTCATTTTTTGTGTTTTTCGTGCCCTTTTTGTCTCACATCCTTGCTATATTAGGTTTATTTTTATTTCTCATTTGATTTTCTCTTAACAGTAATAGTGTTTGAATCGTGAGCAGTACAATAAAACTTGTATCTTGATTCTCTCGTGATTACTCGCACTTTTAGTGGCTTTGGAGTAGTGTATCAATATAGATGATAAATCAACAGCCTCTATATATTAGAGGTGGTTTTATATTGAAATGTTTGGTTTTCTTTTCTTTGTTTTATATGCGTGTTCATCATGCTTGTGGGGGTTTAAATTTATGCAAAATAAAACTCAGGATTACAATTGCTCTTAATCCAAGAAAACAAAAGATAAACTCAGAGTTCTAACAGAGCAATCTCTCTGTCTAAATTGTTTTCTCTATTGATTATAGCTTTTTAGGAAAGCTTGATACTAGAAAAGCTAAGGATGTATATATAAGTTGAGTATTTTGTATCTCTATTAGTTATTTTGGTTGATATAATTCATGGGGTTTAAGTTCATGTCATATATGTTCTTCTTGTCGTAATTTGTAAAGTTGGCCTTGACCTATTTTCTTAGCAATTTTTAGACAAAACAAAAAAGAACTCAAATTAAGTTACTGGCTAAAACTTCAAATTGGTCTCAAAAGAGGTAAAATAATAATTTTTTTTCAATACACATAGGGTATCAATGCCTTTTTGTTTTCAATGGTTATGATTGAATACTTGATTTTCTATAATATAATAAATTAGGTTATTCAGATACATAACATATTCTTAATTACAAATAACTAAAAAGTACTAGTATTCTTAAATTTTATAAGGGTACTAAAAAAACCTATAATAATTTGGGTTTTTTTAAAGGTTTGCGATATCAATTTGGTTTATGAAAGAGTTGTGAGATATCAATTTGGTTCTTAAAAAAATTTTGACATCAATTTAGTCATTAAAAGATTGAATTTCATTTCAAGTTAATACAAACTTTTTTAAAATGTTGTGGACTAACTTAAAGTAAATTTTAATCTTTGGATAACTAAATTGATATCACAAATATTTTGATGATTGAATTAATATTACAACTCTTTCAAGGACTGGTTTGTTGTCCCACAACTCTTTAAATGATTAATTTGAGGTTTTACTTTTAAGCTAATGGAATTTTCTTGTGCTGCTTAAGTGAATGGAATTGTGTGCCTTTTTTGGTAACTAGGTCTTTCCATTATTGGTATGGAAATTCGTGCAGCACATAGATATAAATAATGTATACTATATTTACGATATAATTGTTGAAAATTTGCTTATATAAGTTTAACAAAGTTGTTAATTTCATATTAACATATATATAAAATAATTCAAATATTAATTATAACAAAATTGTTTAGGATGCAATGGTCAACAAAGTGAAAGGTACAACCTTAAAAGTATATAAAACAAGTGACTTATTAGATTAATTTTGTAAAATCACATTACACAAGTGTAAGTTATTAAATAAAATTTATTTCTAATTTTTAAGTGAAGATCAATTAGCAAAAGAAAATTTTATTTTATTTCCCTCTCCTTCCTCTTTGCTCTTTTGGATTCACTAGAGATCTGTCAGCTAATTGTCTTGACAATCAACTCATTTGTGTTTTTCAAATTCTTCATATCAATTGGAGTCCTTTGCATAAAATTCTGTAATATGGTTTTTAATGTGGAAATTCTTTTAGGTGTATCACCACCTTGTGTTGAGGCTAAGGTTAATGTTGAGGTAGTCCTTAATTATTCCATGAGAAGTTTGGTTGATTCCTCCATTCCATAGTGTCTTTAAATTAGAATTATGTTGAGTTCTTGGAGGATTACTTATAAAATCCACATGCTTAGAAGATCCATAAGAGTTAAACTCACACCGACCACTAAGATGGCTGCCAGCACAGAATTCATAACATGGAACCACTAGAATAGAACTAGTTGCATTCACCTTCATCGTATTGAATTGCTTAGTAAGGTTCATCATCTATTGAGATAAACATGCATTCTGAGTCAAAATAGAACAAGTTCCATCACTCCTTACTTGGGAAGAATCCTTTTTGAAGGTGCCCGATAATTATTAGAGGTCATCACCTTTATCAACTGGTGTGCTTCTTTGGGAGTATTATTATTAAGAGATCTACTAGCTAATGCATCAAATAAAGCTCTTGTAGAGTAGTTCAAGCAATTATTAAAAAAAACTGCATGGGTTTCCAATCTTCAAAAGCATGGTGTGGACATTTTCTCAGCATCTCTTTAAATCTCTCTCATCCTTCATAAAGAGACCCAGCTTCCTTTTGTGAAAAAAGGCAATGCCATTCCTCATTTTCAACATCTTTGATGATGCGAAAAATTTACAAAGAAATTTCCTTGAGTGGTTTTCCTATGTGGATATGCTTTAGGCAGTTGAGAATTTAGCCAACTCTTAGCCTTATCTCACAAAGAGAAAGGGAATAAACACAATTTAAGAGCATTGTCAGAAACACCATTCATCCTTGACTATGTCACACAACTATACAAAGTTGGCCAAGCAAGCATTAGAATCTTCTGAAGGAAATCCTCCAAATTGCTCTTGGTGAATAAGGTATATAGGAAAAGCCTTGATCTCCAAATTATTTGATTGTATATGAGGTCGAACAATACTTGTAGATACCCATTAGTCATGGGTGTAACATAATCTCCTAGAGTTCATCTCCTTTCATTGTTGTCTATCATTTTGTCTTCTTTTCTGTTAAGTCTAGCCAATCACCTATTTGCTCTAGCAATGTGTTCAATCTTTAGGTCAAATTTGAGTTGATGCAGTTTAGCAATGCGGCCCAATATCTTAATCATAATCCTGTTTATCAGTCCAAACATAATACAAGTTTTCAAACTCTTTCAAACATAAACTCAAAGCCACAAGTGATATGTTTAAACACAATTCGAAACATAGTTTTCAAAGCATAAAACCAAATTAAGTTTACAAATCCTTTCCATAACATAATCTATAAAACTAAGTCGTAAGTTCCCAAACATAACCACTAATATAATCCAAGGATATTGTCTATGACATATAGAGTAACTGACAGACTAATATGCTAAATGAAAAAAAAATAAGGCTTCTTGCAAAAAAACAAGGGTCTTCTCAAGATCGATTACACCCAAGCTAGAGGAACAGAACCAAACTTAGCACTTGTATAACAGTTGTAGCTAAAAAAAAGGAAGGACAACAGGGTGAGCTTTGCAACTCAATGAGAGATATGGTATCCATAATTCACTAGAGACAAAGATAAAATAATCCAAATATAATTATATATATGTACTCATGAAAATATAGATCTAATCATGAAATGAGATTTCATGAGAACATAACTTTAAATTATCACATTAAACCAAACATAATAGTGAGTTATTTGAAGCAAAATAGCCATAAGTCCAAACATATTGGTTAAGAACTGGAGTTGAACCAGTATAAGATATTTATGTATAGCCTTCTCTCTCTTTCTCTCTTAATTATCGTGTGTTCTTCATTTCTCTGTGTAATTTTTATAATTATCTCAATATGTAGTTTATTTAAGTTTCTGGACATTTTAGAAAATAACTTTCTGAATTCTACTAGTTTAAATTTTTCATTGCCTTCAAGCTTAAAATACTTGATAGATTTTGTTTTAGTTTCAGAAAGTTAAAAAGAATTTAAAATACATTCATAGAATCAAGCATATAAGCAGAAGAATATGCATTTTCATTTATAATATAGGAAACATTTAACATAAACAAACCTATATTATAATAACCTTTTCCCACAAAAACTCCACATTTTGAGAGAATAACTTCATCATTTTCAAAAAAAGCATTGATGTAACACCCTAAATCTTAACCTAAGACTACTAGTATGTACTTAGGTTAATCTTTAGAATATTATCTCTTGGTCTAATCTTTTACTTAGAAAATACTTAGCGGAAATATGGGTAAAATTTTTCTTTTTAAAATCAAGGTGAGAGCCACGCACGAATCTTTAAAAGGAAGTATAACGAAACATATAAGCAAAGCGTAAAGGAACACATCATATCATGGAAACATCAATTGAAACATATATATATATATATAATGTGCCCACCCAAAGGGCAGGACTATTCGATACATCGGAAATGTAATACAATCAAGAACAAATACATGGAAAACAAATACAGGGAAATCATAAAACAATACCCATGCCCAAGTGCACCTAGAGTAGGCAACCTCATACACAAAAGAAAGTTTTCCCTCAACTATGTGGCGTATGTGCACTAACTGCTACCCCTCCTATGTCTACTCCTGCTGGTCCGAGTACTGTGGGGTTGAGTCGATCCACTGACGAATCTCGGCGGGAGTGGTCAAGCGCATCATCGGGGCATGTCCACTGTGGTGAGGGCGCATGGATGGCCTACGTGCCAACCGCGGCTGGACCACCGTCTCCTCACTCCCGACTCTCATCGGTGGGGGAGCGGGACTGGAGCTCCAATTGTACATGTGTGATGCGCGGGTCCTCGGATGGATCCGTCTCCGAGTACTGGGTGCGAGGCACGTACTTCGGGTAGTCGCGTACCACTGATCCCTCAGGCTGCATGCGGAGGATCTGCTCGTCCCGTGATCTAGCTCGCTCAAAAATATTGTTGTGATGGTAGGGGGCAGTCGGGGTGAATCGGTAACTCCGTACTGGGTGTGCGAAGGGTCGTCCCATAAACATGAAGACTCTAACAGTGTAGCGACCCTCAAAATGGTATGACCCGAGTGCCGGGTCATGGTTCAGCTCCCATACCGGGGTGTCGATGAAGAGTACGAATGTCGCCATCTGAAGATATGATGGAAGAAAAGAGAGAGGGAATGAGAATCCTCTAAAAGAATTCTCAGTAGGGCAATCCCTAACTAGGTGACATCATCACATCCTCAGGAACCTTGGGTTTATTTCTAAAAGGTGTGCATATATGCATACTTCTTTTAAATTGGTTTTCTAAAGCATTAATTATCCAAGGTCCGTCATATATTATAATGCGTCTTATGACTAAGCGTGCAGTATACTAAGACATGAATGCATCATATAGGTCAATGATATATTCAAGAAACATCATGATAGTGGCATAAGGTGTTAGATAAATCTCATTATAACTTTCTTGGTTTTTCATATCATATGTGACATTCTAAACTTTAACTTTTTCTCATAGGCCACCCTAATCATCTCCTAGGTTATGAGCTCATACCTTAACTAGTCGACATTAGTTCTTACTTATCCTATGATAAGCGTAACATATACATAATCCCGACTTAATAGTGCGGGCTAGGGGGCAATTAAGGATCACCTCTCTTAGGGTCATTTCCTCTTTGAAACGCTCTACTGGCAACTCATGCACAGTAGCATTGTCCGCTTTGGCAAGCTCGATGTCAATACCCTCACGGATTTGTTTTCTTGGGGGTGCTCGGCTAAACCGGTGTCACCCAAGAAGACGTCTCAGTGTTGTGTCACATTTAAGTTCTCATAAAGTGTTAATTCATAGATACATCATTATTCATCATATAAATCTTTCTCGTAGTATGCATCTCGTCATATAATCATATATAAAACTGTAACCTATTTTCTCATAAAACTTTTTCATAGCATATATATCATCACATAAAACTTCTTCATAGTGTATACATAAAACTTCTTCATAGCATATACATAAAACTTCTTTATAGTGTATACATAAAACTTCTTCATAGCATATACATCATCACATAATCACACCTTAGACAATTATTCATACATACTCACAAACTTATTATGTTATAAACCCATAGTGTTTTATGCTTTGGTTCTTTTGAGTCTTAAACTTGTAAACTAATTGTTCTAGTATTATCCTTAACCTCTTACACACCTATAGGTTCACAACTAATAAGTTTTACTAATTTTTATGCTTAAGGACCTATCCAAACAGCACTATGCAGAGTTGGACAGCTTTATATTTGTGTGATTACGGGATTCTAGAATTTACGGTTTAGACCCTTAAGGTCCTTAACTCACATTCTAGGTTATCGATCATCAAAACCTAGTCTCTTGGGAACCTATGAGGTTATAACTAAGTATTTCTCACCTCACACTATGGTCAAGAACATCTCTAAACCTCAAGGGTGCAGAATTTGAAATCCTAATTTTACGGATACCTAGAAGTCACAACAATAACCCTTTCTAAGTTTGGTTTGCTCCTAAGGCTTCAAGATTAAGTCCTAAACCAATTATGAGTCATTCCTACACATTCAAACTAATTAAAAACCATGATTATTAAATCTAAACCTTGCTGGACAGAATCCAGAAAATTACATAATTAAAGGATCTAGAACTCTCAAATTAATTCTTTTCTAGTTCCTAACTTATCCTATCTTTCACATATGAGTCTTAACATTATCTTTACTCAAACATAGGCATATCATGATCATTAAAACAGCACATACAGTGGCAGTAAAGAGCAAGGAAGAACCGAAAATATACTTCTCCATAAAAGGCATAGAACACAATTTCTAAGGCACATAAAATACTAGTTTCTCTTGGAACCTTTTTAAAACTTTCAAAACTCATTTATAAACATTTTTAACATCTAAAATCATAAGAGTGTTTAAGAGGGCAGTGACCAATTTATCTTTGTCTCAAGAGGTCCTAAATTCATAAAACTTAGTTCTATGCATTCCTTAAACTCATATAAGCTTGGAAAAATTATAAAACATAGTCTCAAATACTTAGAAACTTCAAGACCCCTTGGGGCCGAAATATGAACCAAAGAAAACACATATTTTTAGACCTTTGTTGAGACAACAATGGGCAAGTCTTTGAGCTCTAGGTTCATTTAGGTGATGACATAAAAATAAACATGCTCATGCACTTATTTTAGGTTCCATTAGAAAGTAAAGTGATAGCACAAAGTAAATATGAATGCAACTCATTATTATCTTGGTATTAAGTGAGAACTTGAAATATAAACATGATAATGCATAGCTTGAAATATAAACATGATAATGCAAGGTTCACTTATTATCTTGATACTTAGTGATAGCAAGGAAAGTAGACATGATGTGCATAGCATAAAAGTAAACATGATGCAAGGTTCATTTTATGGTTAGCTAGAGCTCATTCAAGACTTTAACAAGATAACAACCCAATACAATATCTCAAAGATCAAAATACCAAAACCGAAAGTCTTACAAAAGAAAAAGAAAGTGAAACTAAGTTAAGTTCTTTATTAAATACCCAAAACCCCTATCTAGAGAAAAATCTCTAAAACATGCCGGCCAACTTTAAGGTTAACAAGGGTAGGCTTGGGCTTTTAGAAATTCTTAGATTAATTTTCTTAAGTTGAAAAATCATGTGAGCTAGATATCATATAGATGAAGTCATAAGGAAAGGAAAACTCAAGCTTTAGAGGTTTCTTTGAGATGAACACAAGGTCATCATCTAGAAACTCTCATCATCAAGCTATCATGCTCATAACAAGGCCTAGAGGCCGAAATGAAAAGAAAAGAAAAAACAAAGGAAAGTTCAAAAAGAATCCAAGAGGAAACTAGAGAAAAACACTTTCTTGAGCAAAACAAAGTTTGAAAACAAATCCCTACCTAGTGATGAAGGTAAAAGCTTGGACTTGAAGATGGAAATAAGATGAGCAACACCTCCTAGGATGGTGGTGATGATTCGGCCAAAGAGGAAGGAAAAGAAAGGAAATGTGTTTTGGGTGAAGTTGAGTTTGAGGTTGAGTATTTGAGAGCTTAGAGAATGATTTAAGGTTATGAGGTGATAGATTGAGACTATGAGGTGATTATGTGAGGGAAGGATGAGAAAGATGAAGATGAAGAGAAAGAACTCTTGGAACTTTGAGAGAAAAGAAAAACTTAGCAAGACAACTCTAAAACTCTAAACTTAGCAAATGCTTCAAGGTGCAACAAGACTATCACAAGCATCCTATTTATAGAAAAACAAAACCATGGAGGAGTGAGGGGAAGGGGCTGGCCGTGTGGTTTGAGAGGGAAAGGAAGAGAAAATATCTCTTTGATGGTGTCATAAAAGCATGGTTTGTAGGATGGAGTGTATGATACAAAGCATGGGTTTAGGCATGGGCTTTTTGAGTGAGTTTCTCTTTTAATTGTGAATGAATTTAGGCTTCTAGAATGAGACATGGCTGGAACATTTTCAGCCACAAATAAATGAGGGAAATAATTTATTTTTCTTGGTTATTCATTAGGAAAAGCAAGCTTGATTGAAACTATGACAAGGTATAACATGTATGGTGATTTGAGGTGATTTTCCTACAAGTTTTGAAATGAAATAAATCATGAAAATGGGGGATGAGGGTGGCGAAAATCTGACCAGAAATGGGGGGAAGAGAAGTCTTCTAGATGTTGTCCTTGGAAGCATGGATGAAAGCATAGTTTGTATGACTCAAAATATGGTTTGTGTAAGATCAAAGCATGGCTCTTTGAGTGAGAAAAATGCACACATGAGGTGCGTATGGGAGGGCATGGCTTCGGCCAAAATTCAGACAATATGGGGGAGGATTTATCTTCCATGTAATTGGGTTCTAATGATAGGATTAAGTGTAGGTTAGCTTAAGTACAAGGTTAGGAGTAATTAAGCTTAAGTTTAGGTAACTAAGAATGAGTAATTAGGATTTTATGACAAGGTTAGGAGTGCTCATACATCATTAGAGAATTTTAAACTCATTTATGAATAAACAATGTGTAACACAATTCCATGATTTAAGGAATTAGAAAGAGAAAATACTATTCAAGATTCCATGACTAGGAGTCTTGAAATTAAAATATGATTTTAAGTTGTAATTAAGCATTTTTAGGTTCTAATCAACTTTAATAAATTATTTTGACTCAAGATTAATTAAGAAAATTAATTAACCTTCGATTAGAGCCTAATATTGCTTATGTTTGCTTAATCACGCGATTAAGCGTAAAAACATGAAACTAGGGGTAAAATCATAATTTTGTACTAATTTCGCCCGGGACCTCCGAGACCAAAACTAAAGTCACAGTCTACATAAAAACGCCTTTTAAAATCATCTGGAGATGTTTCGGGTTCATCCGGCACTTGCAAACGGGTAAAACACCACAGGGGCGTTTTGGTCATTTTGACCCGAAAACTCGAAAAACGAGATTTCGATTCCGGGAAGGTACACAAGTTATCTAATCCCCTTCCAACATTGAGTTTGCCCTTCGAGTACTGCCGAACCGGCTTTCCTCGAATTCCGGGCTGAAAATGACCTCAAGGGCATGTTGGTCATTTTCACTCTAACAGAAAAATCGGGGCGTTACAATTGACACTAGCTTTAGCCAATATGGATACAGATATCAAATTATAACACATTTCAAGTACATAAAGAGCATCATTTAATGAGAGCACTTTTCCAGAAATGAGCTTTAAGAGCTTTAAGTTCATTATTCTTTTACCAAGAACTGTAACTTTTTTAGAGTTGCCAACATACACAACTTCCTTTCCTTTCCCCACAATATTATAAGAGGTAAAAATATTTCTGTTTGCACAAACATGTCTAGTAGCCTTAGAATCTACCACCCAAAATTTTTTCTCCATCACTAAATTAATTTTAGAAACAACCATTATCATATCATGTCTGAAACTTTTAGAAGTATAATACTTACTTGTTATGCCAGCCATAGTCAATAATCTCGCAACTTTATTATTTTGCAGGAGCTTTTCCTTTTTCTCGTGAGTGCATAACCATGCTTAATCATTGACAATAGGAAGCTGGTCCAAAGCAGAGAGATCAACCAAGTTAAGGGCCTCAAAGTTCTTGTATGTCTCCTCCATAATAAGAGCCTGGACAGTGAAGGACAAAAACACAAGAATATAAATATAACAACAATTCTCAATAAATAAAACAAGATGTGAATAAAATAAAAAGAGTAATCCTTAAGATTTTTGGAAAATTTGATCTCTACTCCTGCAAAATAAGCAAACAAGAAAATAGAAAAAGTGATTTGCTAAGTCTGAGGCATGCTATGCACTGCCCTTAAGGATTATTCCATCAAAGTATAAAAATCCCCTAGGATATAATAGGTTCTTCTGGTATTAACCAGGAACTCAAGTACTACAATGGAGATATATTTTGATGTATAACCCAGGCAATAAAATAATTGTATAACTAGAAGCTAAAGACTATCTTGCTATTATCATAAATCCATGCTTTTATACATGTGCCAAAACAAAGTCTTTCCCAACGTATAATGATGCCCAACGATAACATAACGGCATGATGCAATAATGATAGTAATTAAGGATAAGAATGACAAGGCAAATCAATGGCTTTGTAGGAAGTTAGGATATTGAAATTAAAAGCAATGAAAACACAAAATCAGTTTTGGTTTTAAAGGAAAAGGAATTAATCAAATAAATATAATGTTAACTTTTAATACACTGCCATATTTAAAAGATTCCTTGACTAGTAAAGTAAAGCTTCATATAGGTACTTGTTATTACCCATATGAACCTTCTTCTTGGGATCTCTATTCACAAAGGTTGGGTTCTTGTCATTGTTAATTTTCAAATTGGCTTAAGTCTCATTCCCCTCAATGTGGTAATTATAAAATTGCTTCTAAGAGGTTTAGTCAGAGGATATGCAAGATTCACTTCTGACTTCACATAATCAATTGATCTAATTCCATCTTTTAGCAGCTGCTTTATCACTTCATATCTTAGCCTAATTTGTTTATTTTTACAATTATATGACTTGTTATTCGCAATAACTATTGCTGCCTTATTATCATAGTGTATAGACACATGAGGCATTGGCTTTATTCTTAAAGGAATATTAATCAAAATGTTTTTTAACCACTCTGCCTCATTACATGCTTGTTCCAGAGCAACAAAATTCTAATTCCATGGTGCACTTCGCAATAATTGTTTGTTTACCTGATTTCCAAGTAATAACACCACCTCCGAAAATAAACACATAACCACCAGTGGATTTAATCTCATCTGAATTTATTTTAAAGGAAAAAAAAACTTTTGAAATAGGTGGGAAATTGTTGTATTTTGAAAATGTAAATATATTTCAAAAGATTTAATTAATTATTTAAACTTATACTATAGAAACACGCTTCAAATAGAAAATGATTTCAAAATCACAAATGCCTTTACTTTATTAGTTAAGGAATCTTTTAAATATGGCAATGTATTAAAAGTTAACGTTATATTTCTTTGATTAATTCCTTTTCCTTTAAAACCAAAACTGATTTTGTGTTTTGATTGCTTTTAGTTTCAATATCTTGACTTCCTACAAAGACATTGATTTGCCTTGCCATTCTTCTCCTTAATTACTAGCATTATTGCATCATATCGTTAAGTTATCGTTGGGCATCATTATACGTTAGGAAAGACTTTGTGTTTGGCATATGTATAAAAGGATGGGTTTATGATAATAACAAGACAGTCTTTAGTTTCTAGTTATACAATTATTTTATTGCCTAGGTTATACATAAGAATATGTCTCCATTATAGTTCTTGAGTTCTTGGTTAATACTAGAAGAGCCTGTTCTATCCTGAGGGATTTTTGTACTATGGCAAAATAATCCTTAAGAACAGTGAATAGCACGCCTCATGCTTAACAAATCTCTTTTTCTATTTTCTTATTTTGCAGGAGTAAAGATCAAATTTTCCAACAAGTAGTACTAGGAGGGTAAGATGCGAGATGCGCAACAGCTAGATCTAAGAATGAAAACTCGGCGATGCATAAGAAGTCAACAACAACATGTGGTGGCTATGCTCTCCCCCTTCCAATGGCAGCCACTAAAACACAGTGATGGATGGGTGCTCTCAAGGTACAAAATTTAATACTTTTGGTGTTGTAACATAATTTCACAATCAAATAAACGGGATAAAGTTTCGGCCCTTAGATTTCATAAAAACTTAATCTAATGGTAAACAATGGCGGACCGTGACATGGTCCACAAGATACGATAGACCAACATATCACTCACCCATAAGCATACCCTAAGGTGACATCAACACGTATTGATTTACTAAAAAAGGAGTGCTATTACTGTCTCGATACCACGTACCATATGATAGGCCCGACAAATGGCAAAGAATAAATGTTAAAGTGTAGTGAATCAAAGTAAAAATGATTTATTGAATCATTTTTTAGATTTATTTATTTTATTTCTTAATCAAAACTTAAACCCTCAACCTTGGTACTGGATAAATTGATACACGATGGTTTTGGACTGTGTCATGGTCTATTGTTAATCACCGTTAGATTTTCATTGAACAGTTCATATTAAAAATGCGATGATTATATAAAAAATTATAATAATTACAAAAAGATAATAAAATAAAATTTATTTGTCAAATTACAAAATTAACCTTTTGTTGATTTTTCAATTCCTCACTCAACCATTCATTTTTCTGCATTCACCTACAATTATCACCACCTTTCACTGTTAACATTGTGTCAACTGTAGTCAATGTCAGAAGGAGGTCGCCCTCTAACATGGTCACTGTCCAACTACTGCTTCACCTTAGCCATCACCACCTACCCACCTAACCATGCATTTTCACCAATAGGCAGTATCACATAAGCCTTCTAGAGGTGACTGTTGGAGTTCAATCTATAACACCATTTTTCCATAGATGGGCTTAGATTACACGAGGAAAGGTTGACTGTTGTGAATTTATAATCTTTTGAATGAATACCTTAAAAATAAAGATCATTCACTGATTTGATCTAATAAATTAAAAATCAGTTCTTACCCTAACTGAAAACATTGCGGACATTCCAATAAAGTGAACATTTTTATTGTTTTTACTTTGATTTGTCTTTATGTGGATGTTTATGGGGGAGCTTAAATTATCATGTAGCCACCATCCATGGAAAAATAAGTTCTAGAAAATGATAAAAACAAAATTCTAGACGAAGATAAGAAAAAAAATCAAAGGCATAGGAATTAGTGTTGTTGCAAACATATTGTGTTGGTTCAACATGTGTTTCAAATCATGCAAAACAAATAGAGACAATTCTCTTGCATCACGGTGGTGACTAGTAAGACGCATGTTGGAATGGGGAAACGGTATTGGAGAAGACATTATGAAAGGATTATTAGGTAATTTTATACCAAAAATAGAAGGACTATCAAATATTCCAAAACGACTAATGATACATGGCCATCAATAAACTTGCACCAAATACTTACATATCACTAGATGACAAAATTGAAGTATGGAGACTATATGAATGCAGAGGGGCAAAGTGGGAAGAGAAAAGAGAAAAGAAAACGTAATGCCCCTTCTCTCTCTCTCTCTCTGTGTATTTCTTCTCTATCTCACCCACCTAAAGCTTCCATTCTCTCTCTCTCTATCATACTTCTCTCTCTAATTCTTCATCGTTTATAGGAAGAAGAAGAAGAATGAGAATCAATATCTGTAGGTAGTGCACAAAATGAACCCTTACCTATCAAAGCTTAGCTCATTTCATTTGATTTTTCATGTGTTTGTGGTTTATGTCTCAAGACATAGATGGTTATTATTTTTTTTTATAGTTTTTTCAACAATAAAACGAACTAAGAATAACTCTGTTAGAAGCTGAAATTTGTTGTTATTGTTGAAAACTGGAGTTAAAAAATTGTGAATGTGTGTTACGAAATGTTGTTAACTATTACCCAAAAAGTTATAAACCAATATGTAAAAAAAATTGTAAACCAGTACACAAAAGTTGTAAACTAATTGAGGACACACACTAAACAAGTTCAGGATTAAATGTGGAACCATATGCAGAAAAGTTATAAATCTGTATGTAAAAAGTTATAAACCTATATACAAAAGTTATAAACATGTATACAGAAAGTTATAAACTTGTACACAAAAAGTTGTAAATCAATTTACAATCAAACAAGATGCACGGTAATAATATAAAATTGAATGCTCTGAATTTTATATGTATTGTAAGAATGCTTTATGAATTAGATTTATTTAGTGTTACTTTTAAAACTACTTCAATTTGAGTTCTTCAATCAACGTTATTAAGACACAAGTTAACAAAAATCTTGAAATTTGATTTTTTATGTATTTGTGGTTTATACATTGATGATTATTTTTTAAAAAAATTTTTAATAACAAAACGAATTGAAAATGACTCTGCCAAAAGTTGAGATGTACTGTTGTTGTTGAAAATTGGAGTTAACAAATTGTGAAAGCATATTACAAAATGTTATAAACTAATACCCAAAAAGTTATAAACCAGTATGTAAAAAGTTGTAAATCATTATACAAAGTTGTAAACCAATTAAGGATACATAAAAAATAGGTTTAGGATTAAATGTGAAACCATATACAGAAAAGTTATAAACCAGTATGTAAAAAGTTGTAAATCGATTTACAATTAATGCTAAACCTATGAACAAACTTTTGCATATAGGTTTACAACATTTTGTATACTGGTTTACAACGTTTTGCCTACTGATTTACAATTTTTTGCATATTAGTTTACAAATTTTTTGCATATGGTTTCACTTTTAATCTTAAACCTGTCTAGTATGTGTCCTTAATTGATTTACAATTTTTACATACTGATTTACAACTTTTTACATATTGGTTTACAATTTTTTGGGTATTGGTTTACAACATTTCGTAACACATATTCACAATTTTTTAACTCTAGTTTTCAACAATAACATCAAATCTAAACTTCTAGTAGAGTCATTTTCAATTCACTTTATTACTAAAAAAAAAAAAACATCTATGTATAAACCACAAATATATGAAAAATCAAATTTCACGATTTTTATTAACTTGTGTCTTAATAGTATTTATTGAAGAACTCAAATTGAAGTAATTTTAAAAGTATCACTGAATAAATCTAATTCATAAAGCATTCTTACAATACATATAAAATTCAGAGCATTCGATTTTATATTATTATCGTGTATCTTATTTAATTGTAAATTGATTCACAACTTTTTGTGTACATGTTTACAACTTTTGTATACAGGTTTGTAACTTTTTGCATACGAGTTTACAACTTTTCTATATATGGTTTCATATTTAATCATGAACTTGTTTAGTGTGTGTTGCAATTGGTTTACAACTTTTGCGTATTAGTTTACAACTTTTTACATACTGGTTTACAACTTTTTAGGTATTTATTTACAACATTTCATAACACACATTCACAATTTTTTAACTCCAGTTTTCAACAATAATAGCAAATCTCAGCTTCAAATAGAGTCATTCTTAGTTCGTTTTGTTATTGGAAAAACTGAAAAAGATAATCATCTATGTCTTGAGACATAAACCATAAATATATGAAAAATCAAATGAAATAAGCCAAGTCTTCATGCGTAAAGATTCATTTTGTGCGCTACCCACATATCTTGATTCTTTTTCTTCTTTTTCTTCTTCTTCCTACTGTAAACGATGAATAATTAAAGAGAGGAGCATGATAAAGAGAGAGAAAGGTAGAGAAAGAGAGAGAGAGAGAGAGAGAGAGAGAGAGAGAGAGAGAGAAATAATGGAAGCTTTAGGTGGGTGAGAGAGAGAAGAAATACAAAGAGAGAGAATAGATGTTACTTTTTCTTTTCTCTTTTCTTTTTCCACTTTGCCCCTCCGCATTCATACATTCTCCATACTTCAATTTTGCCATCTAGTGTGATGTAAGTATTTGGCATAAGTTTACTGATGGTCATGTATCATTACTCATTCCAAATTATCCTTCAGCCCTCAACCCCTTACTGTAACTTTCACCTCCAAGCCCAACCATAGAGAATTGCTGCCCATAATCTCACCTTTATGGAATGATTATTTATTACTAATGAGCAGGCAATGGAAATATTTCTTTAATAACTATGATAAAGTTTAATTTTAATACAGTAATAGTGTAAAAAAAATTATATTGTCATTTTATCACATATTGTTACATCAACAAAATATGATTGATTTTCACTCCCTCTACTTCAAAAATACATCAAATAGGTTTAATGGTAAAGGACTCAAAGTGACTTTGTATTATGTATTATACCCTTACTCGTAACTAACAAATAAGATGTAGAAGGTTTTGTTTGCACATAAATAAGTTTTCCGTAGATGCGTAGAAATAATTTGGTAGAACGTTTGTATTTAGAGTTGTGATGTTTGTACCCATTGTATATAAGATACTATGTCGACTCACTCCATCTATCATTAGATGATATGTGAATCCTATTCAATTATAGTCCACACTTCATCCAGTGGTGGATGGAATATAAGTTGATATAGTGTTCTACACAAAAAAGAGTATAAATAGAAATATTTTTTTGTCGTATTTAAGTTGGCTTGCAACCTTGCATTGATTTTCTATTTTTTTCAGTGCTTTAGCCAAACCTAACACTGCTCCTCAAAAAATGGAAGGACCGATTAACACAGAGAAACAAAAAACGCACCAAACGAAATTGGATCCAGAAGTACAACATCTCTGACAAAAAAAAAAAGGAACGCGTCAAGTAACCAGGGAGAAAAAAAAAAAACAAAGACGATTCACAATCAACAGGGAAAGATACAACTATAACAACAGATCGGGCCAAGCGAGGAAAAAAAAAAAAACAGTTAACAAAGAAGCAAACTTCGTCAAAATTAAAAAAAAAAAAGAAGGAAAATTATTTTAGGGGAGGAAGGTGATGGTGGAGAAAGAGATGTTACCAAGGTACTTGCTCTTGAAGTGAGACATTGTTGATTGGATCGGAGAAAGAAATGAGAGAGAAGAAAGAGAGGGAGAGAGGGGTAGGTGATGTGAACGATAAGAGTGAATGAATGAATATGAGTAAGAGAAGAACAAAGTCAGGGTTTCAGGTGTTTTTATGATAGTTGGTAGTGATGAAACAATTGCCCAGTTCTCGCGAGATCACCACTGCAAAAGGCCGCGCATGCTTCATGCTTCTTCTTTTTTTTTAACACAACAGTTTTCAAATATTGTTTTGTGTGGATTAATGCACTGATTAAATAATAATAATAAAAAAACAATTGTGTGAGGCACAAGCTAATAATTAATTAAATGAGGAGAGTGTTTCACGGTTTCTCCTCTCCACACCCACCTACCAGCGAGGCTCAGCCCAATGGTATTTTTGCCTCTGCAAATGCACGGAGACCATGAGGGAAAACGATGCCTAGGGAGCCTAGCTCTTGTGTCTCCCTCTCCTATTAGAGTAGGTGGAAGTTGTGATTTCAGAAAGGAGGAACGGAAAGGAAAGCTTTTGTCTTTAATATAGGTTCTAGTCCTAGACAGAAAACCTTTTACATTCACCTTAACTAGTCGATTGGTCGTTCAAGCATGTGACCTCTCACATGAGACACTCTATCATGCTTCATTCAGCCTACCCTTTGAATTATTCAAACTAAATAAGGAGAGTATTAGGCATGTTATTCTTTTGTGCAATTAATTTTTGGATGGAAATCTGCTTTTACTAAATGGCATCATGTTTTATGTCCCCCAATCAATACTTTGTAATGTGAAATATATGTATTATATATTTAATAGCTTAAATTTTTAAATATATTTTAATTCTTATCTTTTTATGTTTTAATTATTAATTAAGGGGATAAGAAATGAGATATCGTTTGGAAACCTAAGGGTCTATTTGATTTGCTATTTTTGTTTTCAGTTTTCAGTTTTGTAAGTTTTTGTAAAGAAAAAATTAAAAAAACTGAAAACTGAAAATACCATGTCCTAAGATTTTCATTTTTAATTTTTCCCTGCCTAAGGAATCTTTCCATTTTAAGTAACTATGTAATTTACTATTTTGTCGACCGTATGGGCTTCTCTTTTATCAACAAATCATTAGAAATCATTATAATGTATATAACTAAAACTTTTTACCACTGTGTCATAATGTAATCGATAGTTTTGAGTTAATAATAAAAATTGGGCCCAAATAATATGATCCGTTTCCCACTATTCATTGGAAATTGCTCTAATATATATATTGGACAATTCTTTATTTTTTTTATAAAAAATACTAGTGATGATATCATAACGAAATCAATAATTTTGGCTTAATTATTAAATCATTTAAACTTCTAATATATATTTTTAATATTTGGAGTTTTTTTTTAATTTTTCTTGAGAATCCACAATACAATGACTAATCATTTCGTGTAAATGTGTAATGTAGGTTAAAGGGTAGATGTTGACCACATGTTTTGAAACTGCTCCATTTTTTAAGTAAGAATTGAACCATTGATATTTGGTTAATGAATGAGACGACTTTTAGCACCTCACCTTAAAGGAGTAAACAAGAAAGCATTACATATAATTAAAAAAAAAATGGTTATGATGATACATCATAAATTCTGGCTTAGTAATTACAACATTTAAATTTCTAATCTATACTTTTAATATTTTGGAGAACTTAACCAATTCAATCAAGCTGACGGAGTTCCGGCATCGTAATGTAATAATGAGCTTCCCTAAATCACTCCAGCAAAGAGAATATCATACGAAATTCAAGGAGTTTTGGATAAAGATATGTCCACCACCGATCTGAAATCTGTTAAAAATTGAAAAGAAAAGCAGCTGTGTTGTTTTAAGCTTTTATTGAATAATTTTATCTTGGACGACTATATACAAAAAATTCAGTTTTAATAATTCCCGTTAATAATTGTTTGGAGTTTACTGCCTATTGCCTTGGTTTTAGTTTTTCTGATACGGGAACGCAATATTTTACCCTTATGTTGGTCCCTCGTTTTGTCTTTTCCCGGTTTGTCTTATTTGTTTGCGATTGATGATGGGGCAGACAATAAAGGGCAAATAATACAAAATTCAAAAGGGTTTCTTCATAATAAACCTAGTCCGCTGATAGGTTTTTGGGTGAAATTTTTACTACCGCTGATGAGATCACTGGTGTTCATCCTTCATTCCAGTCAAACATAAAGCACAAATATGTTGCATGAATATAGAATATAATCACATGTGGGGTTGACAGTACTATACTTTGACTGAAGTCATGTTTTGCGTGTTTTTGCTACTTCTTTGAAAGCTGTTTAATTCGGTTTTCATAAGGGGATGGACTAAGCTAAACATTTTTTAAGCTAATTGTGAGAAGGAGTCACAAAGCTAGTTGGGGTATTTATTTTGTTAATTACTGGGGGGATTTGTTAGGGTCTATGGGTATGTGTTTTGTTATTGTGGCTGCTATTTGGTGACAGTGACCGATGATGCTGTACATGAACTCTGTTATTGTTTCTCTTTTGGTGCTTGCTCTCTATGTTTTCGAGTTTAGCTTTTGAGTAATTACTGAAAAAAAAAGTTGAAATGTTATCAGAAAAATAATATTTGGCTCTTACGCCATTGTTCAATTTTGGCTATCGTGATAAATGATTTTGTTCATTTACATTATGATATTGTTATCATTTTTTTGCGAATGCATGCTTACTGAAATTGCAATATAATTTTGTACCTCACTCACGTATTTGTACATTACTGTTTTGACATAGTAACATCCTCAAATCATAATAGTTTAAGAGTTAACTTAAGAATTTAATAATTATGATTATAATATGTTTTCTTTATTGTATGAATCAAGTATATGAAATTTTTAATACTAAATTCTTAAAATTATAAAACTATATCTGAATAGTAAAAATATCAAATGACAAAAAGTAAAAGAGAAGCTTCATGATTCATGAAGCAAGCATTTGACTATATAAAAGGTTTAATCATGAACCATGAAGCAAGCATTTGACTATTGCCACTTCATATTAATTGCTCATATTTACACCATTTCTCAAATGCCATTAAGAAAAAGCTCGACCCCATGAGGAGCAAGAGAATAAAAGAAAAACAATACAACAAAAAATAACACATAAGCTGTCCATCCATGTTGCTAGAAACAGAGGAATAGAAAACAAAATCCAAGAAAGAGAACACAGAAAAAAGAAAGCCAGCAATGTCCATGAAAGAAGAAAAGAGAAAGTTTTAAGAGTAGGCCTAACAAAACATCAAATCCAGCAAATAGATCTTTTGTACGTTCCACCTATATTACCGTAACCACAAACATACTCCTCAGCACAAAAAGGTAGGCCAACCAGCAAAGCTCCATCGTAATCAAATCGGCATCCCTGCTTCAAGTAGCAATAACATGGGCAGCAGAAACCGCAGATGATATGTAGAAACACCATTCATAATTTAGTTTTGAGAGAACAAAAAAAACTAATACTAAAATAAACTTAAGGGCTTTTAAAGAGTAGTATAAATGACAGCAATTAATATAAAGTGACAATAGTCAGATGAGAGTGGCTATTTTTGTGATTGACAATAAGCATAAGCTCAACCATCACAAAGAATGATGAGAGCAAATTATTGCAATAGTACACCAGATATATAAAATAAGTACATCAATATAGTCCTACGCTTTCAATGATCTAACCCATACTATCTGCAAAGACCCTATTCCTAACAAAAACTAATTACAGCCATTGCAACAAGAAGAAAATAAACAGCAAGACCAGTAGCTCTACGACAGAAGGGAGCATGTGGCAGCTAGCAAGAATATTCACCAGATTAATTAGATATTCCATATCATCCAAGCCTCACTGAGCAGGTGTCAAACCATTCTCAGCATGCAAAGTGATCCTCAAAAATAGAAACATAGTCCTTTTTCAAATGAGGTAGTGAAACATTTTGGAGGAAAGAAACACAAAACAAAAACACATCTGAACTACCAGGGGCTTATTCAAATCAACAATAAACTTGCTTGCAACTATCTTACCTATCAAGACAGAAATCAGTGTTAGTGTAACATTCAGGAGGAATGGAACACTAACGCAAATCACAACGAAAGAAGGGAATGAATGAAATAGACTGATCAAAATGCAATGAGATGAGATGGAAATACCAAAGAATATTGATTTCTTGTAAAATTTATAGATAGTAGGTGATGAAGGATTTAGAGAGACATGAATCATTGGGGGAAAAAAGTTGAAATGAAAGAGTAGATGAATGCTTAGAATGACCGACGCAGGATAATGGGCAGTAAAATGCACTTATGAATTAGTGGATAATTAAAATAATTATAATTAAAATAATTTAAAATAATTTATTGATAGTTACAACCATTTAAATTTGAAATGAATGCAGATGCACATAGCTAAAAAAAGAGGAGTGGACAATCATGAAATCTGACTTTAATGGTAGTACAACTAAAAAATAAAATAAAATTAATAAATGCTTTCACTTTTGATATATAGAAGAGGTAAAGACGAGACTTTTCAACTTCTTTGTAGTATTACTTTTATATATAGAAGATAGAAGATAGATACATAGATAGATATATGATGTGCATTACAACGAGTTCTATTTTTTAACGAGTACTTTACATTTTCGATATATGATGTGCATGACAACGAGTTCTATTTTTTAACGAGTACTTTACATTTTAGTTATTTTATGGCATGCGTAGTGAGTTTGTGTTTATATATGCCCTTTCCTACCCTCGTTGAGAAGCTATTTTAAATACAAAAAGATGAAATAGAAATAATAATTATTGGTGGTAATAAAAATACTTTCTAAAAAAATTGTGGTGGTAATAAAAATGATATGTAATAAGAATTTATTGATTATTTTGTTTAATTATTCTTGTCAATAAATCCGTTTAAATGTGAATATTAGAAGATAAACATATCTTTATTTTGATCATAAGTGCTTAAAAATATATTTACTTATTTGTTTGCATACTTTTGAAAAATAAATTTTGTTTTTGCTTATTTTGAGGACTTGATGAGCAGTTAGTTTTTTGTTTTAAATAAAAGTATTAAAAGAGAGCAAATATGTAGCATAAAGAATGATAATTTCAATTATACAAGTTTTCAAAAATATTCTTAATACTTATTTATAATGACAAAGATGTGTAATCTCATCTCTCAAAGCCAATCCTGAAAATCACAAAAGTTATGTATGTTTATTCTGCACAATTAAATTAACGTAATAATTAAGACTCTAATAACCTTATAAAATTGGATTTTAAAATTTGTGCAACTAAATAAAGTATTGCATTAAATTAATTTTCTTTGGCATATTATGGTCGCTCTTTTATTTAAATTTGATCATTAAATAAATTTTTTATTTGAAAATGGAATAAATTACCTTTTTAAATTTGGAAAAGAAAATTAATTATAAAAATTATGATATCATGTATAGAAAGATTAATATGTTTATTTGAATTTACTCTACTTAACTTAAAAAATATAATATAAACATTCATATGCAACTAAATTATAAATTAGAGTGCATTTTAACTACATATTACAATAGTATTAGAATCATATAATAGTTATAAATAAAAATAAATATTGATTAGAATATGATCAATCATCTAATAATTCCAAGTTCATTGGTGATATATAATACTAAATATTAAATATGGTTAATTTTATTATATATATAAATGACCATTTTGAGCTAACATATTTACATAATCGTTTTTATTATTAATATTTTTATAATATTTTTAAAGATAAATTTATTAATATTATTATGTGCAATTAAAAAAATATATTGCATAATATGTTTTTAGATTATAAAAGGCAATTCTTCAATTAAACTTTATCATTGAAAATTTCAAAAGTAAAAATATTTTATTTGTCCTTTTGAGAAATAATTTGATTTGAAAAATTTCAGTTCCAAACAAATTAAATTATTATAAAAATTATAAATCATAAAGATTTATTATCACTAATAATATTAAATTTTGATGTAATTTAATTAAAAGATAAGATATTATTGTTATATTGAAGGAACCAAATATATTATTTTATATCTATTGGAAATTATAATGAATTTTAATTTTAAAATGTGATGAGTAATATAATTATTGCCAAAAAGAGTGACTATTAATTTCAATCATAATGTTAATATTTTAAGTAATTTAGAAGTAAACATATTTTATTGGTTTGATTTAAAACAAATTTTAACTGCTTTTTCTAAAACATCGACCATATTAATTATCAAAATTTAAATAAATTTTTTTATATAAAATAAATTATTATGTGAAAATAATCCTTTTTGAAGATGTTAAGAACACTTCTTTCTTTAAGCTGGACTATTACGTAATTGCACTTTTATTTTTTATTTGATTTAAAATTAAATTTGATTTGGAAAAATTAAAATTAAA
Source organism: Dalbergia cultrata (assembly GCA_031216105.1). Lineage (NCBI taxonomy): Eukaryota > Viridiplantae > Streptophyta > Magnoliopsida > Fabales > Fabaceae > Dalbergia > Dalbergia cultrata. The sequence continues at coordinate 41,763,751 of CM062352.1, forward strand.
AAAAAATAATTTACAAAATTTTATATAAAAATATTAAATTAATATTGAAGTTTAATTTTAACAATTGCAAAAGAGTGAAATTTAATTGTAAGTTTTATTTAAAATATTTAAATTATGTTCTAAGTGTAAATTAGAATAATTTAAAGAAATTTGTAATAATAAGTAAAGATTAAATTTGGTACGGTAATTGATTTTTTTTTATTTAAAGTTACTCTTCGTAATGGCATTGGGAGAGTTCATAAAACACAGCACATTTTTTTTTACATAATTTTTATATTTCTCATTATTCTTATTTATAAAACTCAACAATTTACCTCAACTTCTATTTGTTATCATTATATAACATACCGCTATTATGAGCCTTTTTTTTTTCTTTAAAATAAAAAGCCACTTTGTATTCTGTAGTGACAAAATTTCTACATAAAGATATGGATAAAAATAATTATACATTTAACAATTACTATATAGTAACGCAATATTTTCTCTTCATATATTATGTTATTTTTTTAACATAAAAGAACATATATAATTATATATATATATATAGGATTATCAACGGGCTTTTTGATAGGTAAATATTTTACTGGCAAGTATGGCATCGTTTTTTGGCCATCGATGGAATATTATTGATAGGTAATTAAACTTGACGGTAACTTTTGATGGGTGTACCGAACGGTATAAAAATGAAAATTAGTCGATATAATTAGATTAAGGATGTCACAGAGGGCGTCAGATAAATAATATTACCGATGGGTATTGTTAATATTACCAATGGGTAATTAAAAATAATAATAAATTTTTATTAGTTTTTACTGACAAGTTTAACGAGAGTTTTTTTTTAAAATTATTTAATTTGAAAATATAATTAATTACCGATGATTCTACCCATCGGTAAAATTTTAATAATTTTTTTAAATAGCATATGTCATTGTGATTTGTAGCTCACTTATATAAACTATGGATTGTATATAATTATTTTTTGTTTGTTTATATAATAATTTAATTGCCAATTAAAGTGATATTAAGTAAAAAATAACGAAATGATAATAAAACAAACAAACTAATGTAATAAGTAAACAAAATATCATAATAAAATATGTACAAAGTAAATGAATGAAATATAAAAAAAAATGAAATACTAGCTAAAGTCCTAGTCGTCAGTGTTGTCGGCACCATCATCATCATTAGATCCAGCAGAGTCATCTACGCCATATGAGGGTGAGGCGTCTTAAAAAATGTAGGGGAATGACATTTAGGGGAGCTTCTTGCCAAAACTAGAGGATCCTGAGACCTATATGTCCCTGAAAAGCTCAAAAGGTCATCAGTGATCTGCTTCTTGAACTTAATAGTTTCTTTCTTGGCCTTCTTGTGTTGCTGCTGATCCATAGACAGCTTAAGCTATCTGATCTCCTTGAGCTCCTACTCCATTTCTACTCGGTTTACTGTCTACTCCTGGAGCTGTTGAAGGAGTTATGTCTATTGTTGTAGCTCCTAGATGAGGGCATGCACTTGCTCCTTCAGGGCATCATCCCTCGTAGCAGACCCAATGACAGAGGATGGGGATTTATGTACTATTAGGTAGTACCTTATCTCATATATGCAACCCTTGTATGGGCCACCACCCATCTAGGCCTAGACATCCTCCTCATTTGGAGGAGGAAGGATATTAGCATTGGGCCCGGCCCCAGTCACATGGGCCTAGTACTAGGTCGGTGCCTGCTCGCAGATGTCTGTAAACTTATGCTATAAAGGAAAAAAGATAAAACACATTGTAAGTAATAATTATGACATAAATGAAAAAAAAGTAATAAAAATTAAGTAAAAAGATGTCTAAATTAAAACCAACATAAGTGGCCTCAGAGCAAGGATCTACACAGACCTCTCCAGATTACCCCCGCGCCTCACCTATTCTGGTGTGAGTTTCTCGAAAGAGCTCTCCCTGGGTTGGAAGGTGGTTTAACCCCCAAGATTACATAAATATGCACAATAAAGTCATAAAAACATAATATCTGCCACAATTCCAATTTAGTAAACTAATATTTAATAATATATTAAATGTAGAAAGATTAAATATTTACCATATGCTTACAGGTGCCGTCTTGGGTGCACGACCCACCAGTATGCAGTGACCCATACTTATGTTGACAGTTGGCCCAATACCACTATTATGCCTACACGTCATAAGTGATCTCTACCAAGACATTATGATTGACCCAAGTAATAATAAATTAAAAGTCCACATTAACTTTATTAATAGAATATATCATAATAATTTTGTCGCATGATATCTAATTTGAATATAAGACATGGATAATGTTATCCTTATATCGGTCAAATATAATTTTTCGATCTCCAAGTAGACTAATAAATCAAATGACATTGATAACTTCTTTAGTTCATTTGAGCACATTCATGCATTTCTCAATCTCACTTATTGAGGGGCCCAATAGATATCTCTCTGAACAAAGAGAGACAAATCCCATCTTGTTAGTCATTATCCTTTCCATAAATTGTATCATATTCAACCACAATCTTTATAATTATTTGGTTAAAGATAACATTTGATTATATCAAAATATAATGTTCTTTATATAAAAAATTGTGTAAACTTAGGTATGAAGATTTACTGACATAAATATTTTGACAATCACTTATGACATTAATCCATGCAGTGATCTCACAACAGATCTATCTAGTATCTTGCTCTCCAACAAATACCTATAAGCTTAATTTTGTACCATACACATAATTATCTCATAATTATCAATTAAGTTTATACTAGTCTTACATCATAATATTAATGATCAACTAGGAATATAATTATTATTATATGTAACATGCAAATATAATAATAAAGAAAATGAATAAGACATATTTCATGAATGAAAATATAACTTAACAATAAAACTCCAATAAATGGCCAAGACTACAATCACTAATAGTCATCTCATCAATATTCTCATATTTATTCATTTTGAACATTTTACATTGAAGCACTGACATGCTTATCTTTGTTTCTTTGACCTCGTCAGTTCCCTCATGGAGCATTTGCATACTATCCCATATCTCCTTGGCCATGTCACAAGCTATAATCTTGTCATATTCTGCTTTTCTTAAAGCACAAGCCAGGAGGTACTTCACCTTGGAGTTCACTTGAATTCTTGCTTTTTGTTGTTTAGATCATCTATTTCTTGGAACTTACCTTGTGGTTGAATGTCCACTTTCATCATTCTCAACAAACACATTTTCTGGAACTTCTTCTATTGGTATGTAGTGACAATTCTGGATTATCTCCTACAAGTCAAGGCTTGTATATTTGATAAACAACTCCATTTCATCTCTCTAGTAGGCATAATCACCATAATCAAATAATGGAGGTCTATTAATGGAGTGTCCCCTAGCAATGTGTCCAATGTTGAGTGCCATTCTCTCCAAGGATATTTTCCTTTATGTGAGTTAAGATGTTCAACCGCTTGAAGGCTTGAGCTCTAATACCAAATATAGGTGAAGAGATAGCATGAGAAGGGGGTTGAATCATGCTTTCAAAAACTTTTTACTTTCTGAAACTAAAACAAAATCTATCAAGTGTTTAAACTTGAAGGTAGTGAAAAAACATGAGTTAGTTAGCTTTAGAAAGTGACTTTCTAAAGTGTCCAAAAGCTTGAAAAAAACTTTAGAAAGATGTTCAAGCAATTTTAAGATAGCATACAACTATAAAGAAGAACAGAAAATAATTAAATGAGATAAAGAGATGAGAATATCACATAAATGATTTTCAATTGGTTAGGCCAACTATTCCTAGATGTAGTTCTCAACTAAAGTGGTTAAGTTCCATTATCATCTTCGTTCTCTTATATGAGAAACTCAAATATTCTTTTTATTACCCTTCTTAAGCTATTTACAGTGAGCAATTTGTACAGTCAATCCTCCTTCACAAGTAGTTTTGATCGTTGCCTCTCTAAGCTAATCTCATTCTGATCACTACTGGATCAAAGTACATAAGATATAAGTTTGGTGTTTATCATTCTAACAAATATACTCAAGTTTCCTGAGATAAAGAAATGTGTAAGGAATATATTTGAGAGACTTCTCTCTAATCTTTTAAAGAAGATTGCTAGCTAATGATTACAAGAAAGAAGATTTTTCTGATGTGATACTGAAAAATATTTAGAATAGAAATTTCAAAAAATATGAAGAAAGTTTGAAAGTCTTGTGTGCAAAAGTTTTTTCTCCTTGTTTGAAAGCTTTCTCCTTTTGTTCTTGAATTTAAATAGAACCATTGTTCCTTTGATCGTTTCTCCTCTTAACATGTGTTGTTCAATCTTTATGTGTCCTAGGATTTAGTTTTTTAGGCATGTGAGCTTAGCTGTGTCAGTGATAGCTATTATAGTATAGAAAACCATGATTGTCCTTTATTTCTAAAGGAGTTTTAGAAACTATTTTTCACATAAAGCATAGTTTCTGAACTTTTCTTCTTGTAAAGACTTTACTGGGGATGACGAACTTTTAAGTATAAAGTCAATAGGTCACAATTATAAGTTTATGATGCTTTAACTTCATTTACATTCAAATTTCCTTTTAGTTTTTAATAACTTAGTGTAGTTTCTTATGTATGCTATAGCTTCTAATACACATCTACACTTTCTGAGCTCTTTGTACTCAAGTTGAGCTTCATTTTGAGATGGATCGATGATGATTTTTAGATAGTGTTGATCTTCTTAAATAAGAAGCACAAGCGAATATGATGAAGGTTTACTTGATTTGATTGTGAGAGAACACTTTCTTGGGCTACTGTGCCACCTTTTGAGGTTATGAATTAGTTTTTGAAGACCCAATTGTACTTTCTGATACTCTAACTTGCTTTTTTAAGTTTCTTACATATACTTAAGAATTTACTTTTTGAGTTATTTGTCATATACTTAAGAATTTTAATATCTTTGAATGAGATTTCTATCATGTTAAGTAATGATAATTTGAAAAAATATTCAAAAAATGAATTACTTGTACTTGAGAAAATTAAATCTGTCAAGGACTTAAAAGAAACTCATACAAGCTATTAGTCATTTCTTTAAAATATTTTAATAAAATTTTCTTTGTTGTTATTGAAAACTTAAGCTATGATTGCTTTTTCAAGAATTCTAGAGCTAACAAAGAGTACCTTCACTGCCTTAGCAAGAGAAAAGAAAAAAGAAATAGAAAAAAAGTTTTGTTGGTAAAACAAAAAATTCTGAATTTTGTATAAATTGGTTGATTCTAATGCAATGGGTCGCCCCACTCGGCCCCATTTTATTGAACAGCAATAGAATATCTCCATGACCAACCAATGTCATACTATTATACAAAGCTTCTTCACCACTGCAATATCTCCTGAAATATGGAGTTGGATTGGAAGAACCCTAGTTTAGACCATTTGGGCCGCCCCAATTTTCTTTAGCTTCCTTGTTTTTGGGGGGTCCTGAACCTAGTTTAGAGGAACTTCTTTTCACTTAAATAGCAATATGAAATTAGCAGATCGAAGCATCTGCTATTTACTTATATGGCAATCTTCCATGTATATGCACATTTTCTTGTGCTCAAAATTTTTGATGACATAATATTTTTGCTTTCATGCGCCACAGATAATAGTTAAGATTTCTGTGTAGAATTCTATGACTTGTGCTATGCAGGTTTTAATTATATTTCAAGTTAAAAATAGATAAAACTTAATGATAAATCTCCTACAAGGACTGATGTTTCATTCTTGCAAATGTTATGGCATTGAAGATGCTAGTCAAGATTTTGATTTTTTTCCCATTTCTCCCTCTTTTCTTAATGAAACAAAACACAATTATTCAAGAGCTTTGGCTGTCATAATATGGTATTTTATGTTCCACATTAGACTGTTATATTAACAGGGCATTTGGAAACTTTTAATGAGATGAAATTGAATTGAATTTCGTTAAAAATTGAATCGAATTTTTATGTTTGGAACGAGTTAGTAAATTAAAGAATTTAATTCAATTCCTTAGTTTGGAATTTGTCTAAAAATGAATTAATTCAATTATTTTTACTATTTTATCCTTCATTAATAGGTTAGGAATAAAACATTATATTTAAGTAAGGTTATTTTGGTATTTTCATTTATTGGAATTCAATTCCCACATCAAATCGCACCCATTTGGGTCTGATTTTAATTCCTTAGTTTTGTTGGATTTTAATTCCTGTGGGATTTCAATTTCTTCACTTAAGTCGCTTCCAAACCATGGAATTCAATTCAATTTTTTAATAAAATTGAATTCCAAGGGTTTCCAAATGCCCCGTAAAGAATCAAAATTCAATATTAATTGGGATGAGCATGTTGAGAAAAGGGGACATCAGGATTGTTTTTCAAGTTGTAACTAAGACTGGATTTCTACCTCCAGAAGCTTAGAATTTGCTGCTAGCAGACAAAGCTTTTCTTACCGGCAGTAATGATCTTACCACCTCTCCTCTCTTGGATATATGGCATGGCATCATACCAACCAGAAGAAGAAAGACAGAGATTTGAAGCCTCCGTACCATTACATCTTTTGGTGCCCACTAGCCCTTAATTAATTTCGCACCCTAATTAAATGATTCAAATTTTCAAATATCCTATAGATCTTTCATGTTTGGCTGACATAACTAATTTATTAGTTATTACATTATATTTCTTGAAATAAATTGGGATTTAAAATATGAAAAATAGGATGCATAGGAAAGACTATATTATCAAGTGTGGGTCGAGTTCATCAAGGATTCAAGGGAAATTTGAAACCTTTTAGTTGGCATCAAAGGAATCTAATATGACCTCAAGTAGAGAATTGTGTGCTCAAATATGACACATTCTTTTATCATTGTTATTCTTTGTGAGAAAAATCTTTGTCTAAGTATGGTGTGAAAATAAGAGAAAAATAAGTGGGTTTAAGAAATATTAAGGATTAGATTTTATGAAACAAAATAGAAGAAGTTTGCAGATTTGAGACTTTTTTAACATATTTTAGAAAATTTCAAGAACTGTTTCAATATATTTGAAAATTTCAGAGACTAAAGTGAATCTATTTTAATTTGATGGTGTGTCATCATAACAGTAATAATTGACTAATGTTTATTTGACTATGGATTAAAATAACTTACAAAATGAAATTTCAGGTATACTAAAGAGTTGATTTTGAAATTTTAGTGACTAAAGTGAAGTATGCTTACAATTGCAATTGTTGGATTTGGCTTAGTTATTGTGATGTTTTGGGCTATGAGTGTAGTAATGTGATGTTTAGTAAATATCTTGTCCATTTTGCTGATTTAACCTTGTTGGATTAGCATAGAAACATGAAAATATGGCTGTTGATATGTCTAATATGGTCAGAAAATTTTTGTTACACCTGCTGTAATTTTTTGAGAATGAAAAAGAAATGTTCGATGTTTTACAGCACCATGTCCTGTTCCTCCTCTGTTTTCATGTCTTGCATATTTCTGCATTTCCTTCATATTTGAGCTCTCATTTTCCAGTCACTAGCATCATCAATTGTGAGAGTTTCATGTGCTCAAACCAACAGCAATGACCACAGTGAAGCTTTACTCTACCATTTTGTATGAATTGGTTTTGAATTTGCAGTTTCAGAACCCGTTTTAAATAAAAACTGGTTCAAAACCGGTTCATTTGATTCAAAGCCGGTTCATGCCTCATGAAACTGGTGTGGTTTGGATTTTAAACCAAAAAACTTGTTCTGATTGGTTCACATAACCCTACAAAAGAGTGCAGTGTTGCTATCAACTTGATAGACTAGCTTGGCAAATTATTCGTGTGAACCTGATTGGTAACGCAGTAACGCCTTTCATAGATAAAAGCTTTTCAACTACTTCTGTTCTGCTATGTAATCGTGAAGTGCATATATGAGAAGTTAAGAACCAAAAGCTTGTAAAACTACCAGTTGATGTAATGGTCGACAATCATAGGTTAGCCACATGAGCTATCAAATTATTTGTGTTATAAGTGGGGAACATCATGCATCATTGCTATCGATGTCATACTTTAATTGAGTATATGCCTATCTGGGTAGTTTTGTCTCAGCTATAACATGCAACATCTCACTGATACATTAAAAAGCAATTTTGGTTTGGCCATCAAATCAGTTTCCTTTAATTATTTATCAAGTTGTATTTTTTCCTAATATTCATAGTGGAGGTATATTTCTTTGCCGTCATGAAAGAAATTCACAAAGGGACCCGAGAAATAATCTGAAGTCACCTTTGAGTGGTGATAATCATTATGCTTGCAGCTAGTTGCAATGTTCAGTTGTAAAGTTCAGTTTTCTTTTCTATCCTTAATTGGGAATTGAAGTAAAGAAATTGGCATTTCTATGGTTAAGCCTGGTACTAGATTTTTAAGCTGTGAAGATATAATTGAACTGAATGTATGTCTAGCAGTATTTGAATTGTGATTAACACTTATAACTCCTTAATCTGTTCTTGCTTCTTTATTTACTTTAATTTGGTTTTCAGTTTTGTTGTCTGGGTCTTTAATTTGTGCTGTTGGTACTTCTCTATGAATGTTGGTAGAAAAACAAACAGTTTAACTGAATTTGTTAATTTGTTCCAAAAATTTGGTTAAAGAATTATTTACAGATTACCGAAGGATAGGATGCATGTGCTGATATAAGAGGAGAAAACTTCAGGATGAAAACAATTTTACATCTGCATGTGCAAAGGGGTGGCCAACTTTTGCTTGTTCCTGACAGTGACAAGGCAGCCAAGAATAATGGCAGGTGAAAACTTTGCATTTTTTCAATAAATGATTCCTAGAATATTGTTTAGCATTGGAATCAGAAATGAAAAAGTGGGATCTACTCACTTCCCAGGTCCCCACTTTTTCCTTCTTGATGAGGAAGTCCTTCACATAGGGGGGCTGCAGTGTACTCTTGTTGCTGATTTTTATTTAGATGAGTACAAACCCTTTGTAATGGCCAATTGTTTTTTCTTACTTTGGTGCTGCACAGATTGATGGCGCCATCCATTTAAGATAGATTTTAGAATATGTTTGCAGTCACGAATGGAATTGCGTTACAATTATTACGACTGCAAAAATTTAGGGGAAAATGCTACTGATATGGCTGTGATTGGGTCGCAATGCACTTGTGCACATCCTCAAAACTGCAATATTGCCGCTACAATTGCGATTTTGTCTTGAAATTTAAAGCCCTTCTCCTCATAAAATTTGCAGATTAGTATATGTGTTAAGCCATACCCACATAATGAGTGGTTTTAGGAACTCAGTGACCAACCCCCATGTGCCCTCCCATGCATCATTGCACTAATCAATTTAATTCTTGAGGCTTCTTTTTTATCTCAGCCCCACCTTACTCCCTGGTGTACCATTGTGAGACATGCTTGAAAAGTAGACCATGTTGGACTTACTCTAAGACAAGAAAGGTCGTGTTCCCTCCTCCCTGTAAGATCACAAAGTAGCATATTCTTTACAAAGTGCGTGCCATGTCCATACTTTCTCTCCTATTGTTTTTGTTGTATCTAATATATGAGTTGTTATTAGATCAAATGTACATCACGTGGATTGGCGCCTAAAGCATTCATAGGCTAAACCATGTACTACACATATCACTGCAATTTTAGTACTAGGTTCCTTGATAGACTAAACAATATACTTATGTATCTTTACTATTACATCAACTCATCTCCTTTCCTTGCGTTAGAGTTAAGTGTATTGTGAAGGCTACCGACTCCCAATAATGCTTTTCATGTTCTCTTTTCTCCAATAATGCTTCTTATATTTTTCTCATGGAATTATATGATGGGTTGCTTCTCCTGTGTCTCCAATATTCAATAATGCATTGCTCAATAATTTGTACCTTTCCTTGATGATTTTGATCATTGAGATTTCTGACATGTAATCACAAAGAAATTGGAGATCTTCCCCTCAAAAGCAATTCAAAATTCACATGCTAGAAATTAAAGAGAACTAATACAAAAAAGAAGAAAAAGTCATCAGAGAACCAGCAGACATTCTGCATTCATAGCAGGGCCAACAATTATAGACATATTTCACGTTGTACATTCTTTTATAGTATAAATAACAGGCATTTAACTTGTCTAGCTTGGTGATGTAAAATTATAAGAACATTGTAAACTTGCCTATTATAATAAGAGACCTCAATTGAGGTAAGTACAAGAGAGTAGATCAACTTAAAATTTGCAAGTTTAAAACTCATTGGAAGGGTAAAATAAAGGTTCTGACAGATATTGACAGCACATTTATTAGACATGTAGGAGTACAAATCTAATGAAGAGAAAAGGGGAAATTAAGAGTTTTGCAATATTTGTTAGTAGAAAGTTATTAGGAGTATTTAATTTTAATATATTGATAATATAAAACTTTTATTTAGCTATAATCGTTTTAAGTAAAAGTTTTAAGATAATAGATGTGGAAATAAACTATTTTTACTCATATATCAATATATAATCAAATAATAATCTAAAAATTGTAACAAAATCATATTAATCTCAAAAACTTATGACTACAATTCCATGATCAGCATAGACCAATGACCAGTATTCCTTGAGGGTGCCCTTTAGATCAGCTCCTACTTTTTTATCTTAAATTAATAACTATGCTGAGCTCCTTTTAACAGAAATAACAGAGAGGACACATGGTGTCCTTTCCTTTAGGTAAATGTTCCATATAAGCTTAGTGTGTGTCAAACTATAAAGCAATGACTCAGTTGAGCAAATGACAAATCGCCAAGAGTCCCAAACATCATATCATAAATTCATGATCCAATTAAGAAATTTTTAATTATAGATTATAAATACAATATATTTTGTACCAAGAAAGAGAATGGGTGGTTGAGTGTGATTGCTTTACTAATCAAGCTAAGCATCCATCCAGATTCTTCTTAACCGGCCAAGCCAACAATAGAAGGGGCCATACCTTGATTATGATCCCTCAATCAGCATTCCTTTCAATGTTTAGACAACCCCATTCTCACCCACATGATCAAAATCTGCTTTTCCCCCTTTAGATTATATGAAATGGACAAAGTTAAGCAACTAAGGTCAACAAAAGCTTCCTTAGGTTGCAGTCCTTTTCGTCAGGACTTTGCATCAAATAGAAGATGTGTTGGTTACCGACGAGGCTTATAGTTCGCCAGATCCATATTCAGTTTGTATATTATCATAACTTGAATTCAAATTTTAGGTTTTTTGTGTCTGTGGTTGATTGAAAAATATTTCTACAAGTATTCAGTGAGTCTAAAGACATGCCATGACCTTACATTTGGACAAAATATTTCCTCACCCTAAACTTTTTTACTAAACAAAAAATTTGCTGTTGGTAGAATGATAAATCTTTCAGATTTTATGGTTAAGATCTCTCAACAGATTAACCATAGGGGTAGTAGAGAGGAGGGGTTCTGTTTGAGCACTATGATGAGTCATCTCCACGTGGTACCACACATACCTAGTAAGTTGAAGTTCTTCTTTCTTCTTTGTCCCAAAAGGAAAGCAGTAATCTAGTCAAAAGCTTTTCTAATGCGCTGTTGAGAACAATCAAGTTTGGAAAAGCTTGGCTTTCAGGTTTCCTTGTAAAGGGCCTAACCACCAGCTATGATATGATTGAACAAAGAAATTTACCAACCAAACCCTCCACACATTGTAGCATAGTTTGGTGAGGAAACCATATTTAATACTCAATGGAAAGCTTGCCCCATCACTTTTTGGTATATAGTATTTAGTTTGCAACATCTAATAGAGGAAGAGGGGATTGATTGGCAAAATAAGACAAAAAAAAAAAGAAAGAAAGAAACTGCTTTTTATAATCTTTATTTCTTTTTGGGTGCATTGCATTTTATAATCTAATGTGCTATGTATGTGTGCGAGGAAATGAAATTGATGCATAACAGATTAAGAGCTTTTTGTCATAGGAACTAGAAAGGTCACTAACAACCCACGTGGAGTAGATCAACTTTTCTCGGATTAATATTTGACACGGAAAATGGTAAAGGGATTTCTCTGATTCCCACGTTTCATCCATCCCAATCATATTTCTTGAAAATGAGAAATGCGTTGCTTAAGCTCAAAGCAGATGCTTAATCACTCATTCTCATTTTTAGAAATCACAATTTATGTGTGATCGATTTCATGACACCTGGCTTATTTGATTGGTACTGGTACCCGCACTTTCATCAACCTGTTATGTTCAAATTCTTGCATAAATCATAAGAAAGTAGTTAATATCACTTTTCAGGTAATTGCAATGGATCTGTAATTTCCCTTATGTCAATCACTTGAGTGGACATATACCTCAAGTTTAAGCCTAAGTAGGCAGGATAAATGCATATAAGCACTTTATTTGGGAAGATTTTATTTGCAAGTAAATTTTAGACATCTGAGTGTGGATCTATATGATGAGTTGAATGTGATTAGATAATTGATAGTGTATGAAAAATATTTTATTAGATTAGTAGGCTTACCAATTATAAATAAAATACACATTATTTCTCACTTTTTTTTCAAGAAAAAAAAGAAAATGTATCATTTATGTAACTGAAATCTTTACTTATTTATACTTGATTCCACAATTGTTAGAAAATCATGGCTACCATTCCTACCACAAAATAATAGGTACTCATCGTTTGCACTTAGTGTTTCATTAGATTAGACGACCTCAATCCACCCACAAAAAAAAAAAAGAGAGTAGACGACCTCGTGTACTTTATATATCATTTATCTATAAAATAAATACCTAACCTTATATTAACCAATCTTAATGAAACCTTTCATGAAAGTATCTAAATTTGAACTTATGTCAGTCAAACAAATGAAACAAAGTAATTTATCTTTAAAGAGGTTTTATACACGCCTAATGGTTAATGGGGAAGAACGATTAATCAGCGAGAAGAAAAGAAAATAATATTTTTACTAAAAGCAATCGGAGTTAAATTATGAGCCAATAGTCTAGGATGGCCGCAGTTATGTATATGTAGTTAGCAGGTAAAAGATTCTTTATAACATTAAATTAATCAAACGCATCTTTTAAAGGGATTAAGTTAAATCCCTTATTCGCCTTATGATAAATCCCCACTCAACGTCTTATGTCACACCTATTAACTGCATCATAAACCTGAACCAACTTCCAATTCAAGATTAATCTAATGAACTTTCGAAGAATTATATATAATGCACAAAGACCGAGAGAATCTTATGCGACACGGTTAATCATTTTAGCTTAGGAGGTGCTTTGTCATTTGCTTAGTAGTATAGAAATTCTGTAATTACATATGTACATACAAAAAAATGCGTTACTAGTAAAATTTGGCTATTAGAACAGTATAGGTGATTTTTTTATAAATAAGAATTTAGGTTAAGGAGATTGCTCAGCCGAGAATTAAAGAATATTTTTGGGCCCATTGAATATTTATAGAAATATTCACATATTATCTATTAATAAGGATAATTTAAAATGAGTGAAAGAACAAGTAAATCATTCAAATTCTTTTAATGATTTAGATTCTTAATAGATGTGCTCACACTATAGATGCACACCTAGGTAGGGAGAGAGCTGATCATCAAAACTATGGTAGGCCTCCAGGTTGTCCTAAAGAGGTCCTACACTGACACATATGCCATGCATGTCTGACAAATTGACACTTCACCACCTTGTCAACATGTCATGAAAAATCAACCAGTCGGTGGATTATGGAAGTATTATCAATTTTTTCAGAGCTGTCTTTATCTCTGGGCCTCACAATTAAATTCCACCACCCCCCCCCCCCCTCTCTTCCTTCTATAAATCTGTCAGCCCTGCTCCACTAGTTCACCCCTTCTACCTCTTCAGCCTTGAAGATTGAAAAGAATTCATAAAACAGAAATATTAAACTAAGAGAGATTATTTGTGCAGTTATAGTGGCACTGCATGTGATCAGGAATCACTCAGTTCAGCTTTTATATACTAAATCACCCACCAGCCATATATCATAGTACTCCTACTCCTTATAACACCATTGACTTCTCTTTACTTGTTAACCCTCCCCATCTTTTTTCCTTATTCAGAATTGTGATTTGATATCTCATTATCAATTCATAGAGCAAATGGGTGAGGAAGCAAAACAGGTGAGCCTTACTCTTGTCATTACACTAGGCTTATTTTCTTAGTGGTATATTTCTATAGCTGAATTTTCGGGTTTAAGGTCTGCATTAGTCCTTCTACTTACACTGTTTTTTTTATATTTTTAATGAGTAGGAACAACCTAAGGCAGAGGCCAAGCCAGAGGAAAAAGTAGAGGAGAAGAAAGAAGAAGAACCAGAGGGAAAGCCAGCAGAAGAGAAGAAGGAGGAGGAAAAACAAGAAGAAAAGCCAGCGGAGGAGAAGAAGGAAGAGCCTAAACCACCATCCCCTTGTGTGCTGTTTGTGGACCTGCATTGTGTGGGATGTGCCAAGAAAATTGAGAGATACATTATGAAAATGAGAGGTTAACATTTTTGACACATTTCTCTTTGCTTGTTGTTTCCAAATGTCATGCATGCATGTGCACTCATTTTGCATTTTTTTTTTGTTTTATCTACTAAATAGGTGTCGAGGGAGTGGTAACTGATATGGCTAAAAATGAACTGACCATAAAGGGTATAGTGGAGCCTCAAGCCATCTGCAATATTATTACTAAGAAAACAAAGAGAAGAGCCAATGTTATATCTCCACTGCCTGCAGCAGAAGGAGAACCTATACCAGAAGTTGTTAATTCTCAGGTATGACATAATTTTTAATTCTCCTCTTTTCTAGCTGAAGAAAAGAAAAAAAGACTAGTTGCGTATAAACAGTTAATCAACAATTGGAATTGTTTGTGTTACAGGTTAGTGGACCAGTTACTGTGGAACTTAATGTTAACATGCACTGTGAGGCCTGTGCTGAGCAACTAAAGAGAAAGATACTCCAAATGAGAGGTACCATTTTGCTCCTGATTCTAATATGATGGCTACTTGTTGGTTGTGATTGAGAAAGGACTGATAGAAAAAAGGGAAAGAAATAGACAGCTGCTTTAATAATGATATAATTTTGTGTTGGCAAATTCGGTTTTTGTGATTTTGACTAACCGATTTTTTAACCTTTCAACAAGAAGAAAATTACAAAGCAACCCCATAAAAGGATGATTCATCACCCCGGAAATTACGCATGTTCATCTTCATGCATTGTACCCATCAGATTGCCAAGTAAGCACTCGATGTGTGGAGCCTCTAACGTGTCATGCTTTTTATGAAAATTTGGTTGGTGGTGAAGTGATTTGGGCCCCACTGTCTTTGTCCTGCATCAGATTGCACCTCAAAAAGAGAAGGAAAAGTGTAGTGGAGGAGGGAGTGGGAAGAATTTCTATAAAGATGTTCATCTGATGGCCAAATTTTTTCAACTAAAAGTGATAATGAAACGACTTTAACTCTCTTCACAAATATATTTTTTGTTTGAAAAAAGAAGAAGCACAATTTAAGAACCATTCATTTCATTAACCTACCACATTTTCTTTTTAACACTTATCATGAAGATGGTTGTCACATAACTGATCATGCCTTATGCATGAATAATACAAGAGAAATATTATTTGTATCAATATTGAAAACATCTTGTAAAGAATATCCTAAAGTGACTCTTAAATATTGATTAAAAATGTGTCTCAACTTTTTTCAGCAAATATTTAAAGGATGTGTACAAAAATGGTATAAATAACACTGCTCATAACACTATGATAACCTTGTATGTATCATGCCCCAGAAATCAAATTGTTCAATTAAGCCTCATCCTTCTGGTTTTGAGCAAAACGTTTTGCATAGACTATCAATAGTGAACTACTGCTATATTTATTTGTAACATAAAGTGAAAATTTGTGTTCATTAATGTAGGGGTTCAAACAGCAGTGACTGAGCTTAGCACAGGGAAGGTTATTGTGACTGGGACAATGGATGCAAACAAGCTAGTGGATTATGTGTATAGACGCACAAAAAAGCAAGCCAAGATAGTTCCTCAGCCAGAGCCAGAACCAGAGAACAAAGAAGCTGAGAAACCAGCAGCAGAAGAGGGTAAACCTGAAGACAAGAAAGAAGAGGAGAAGCCAGCAGAGGAGCAAAAGAAAGAAGAGGGTGGTGGTGACAATAATAAGGATGGGAACAAAGAAGAAAAGGGTGGTGGTGAAGAAGACAAAGAAGAAGCCAAGAAAGAAGAGAACATGAACTCGATGAACATGAACATGCAAGTGGTTAACTTTGATGAGGAAGGCATGAGGAGGAGGATGTACTATTATCAATACCCACCACTGGATGTGATGGAAAGAATCCCACCTCCTCAGCTCTTCAGTGATGAAAATCCTAATGCATGCTGCATTTCATAGACTCATCTTAAGAAAAATTAAGGGGAAAAAAAAGCAAAAAAAGAAAAAGAAAAAAAGAAAGGGGTTCAAACTTCCAAAGTAGTTTGTGAGTACCATCAACTTGTGAATTTTTGGAGCTGGGTTGGTGGAATGGAAGAAAAGGTTTCAAATGGAATCCTACAATAAGTTAATAATATATCGTTCTGAGTTTTTTTAATGTATGTACGATATATTGTTACTCTAGTCACAAATCAATGTTGTACAAATAAAATACTTGTGAAATATGTGTATCGTCATTATTTCTCAATTTGATTTTTTATTCTGTTTTATTTTTCAGCTTAGTAAATTAGTGTAATATGTTCACTAATCAATTTTATAGATTGATGATTGGCATATGATTATGAAAATCGGATGCATGGATGGGATAGCCGGCAAAACCCATGAATCAAGGGATAAAGATATCTGCCTGCACTATTTCAAAGAGCCCCACAGAACTTTTTGGCCAAACCCATATATTACTTATTATCAACTTTCACTTCTGACGTAAATTGAGATGGCAATAAATCGTCACAAAAGAATACATCCTATTGTAAAATAAATAGAATAGATAGAGAGGAAATGAGGGGAGAAGATGAAATGCTCTATTGCATTTTAGTGTGTCAAACAATGTGACTCTAGTTCTCTATTTATAGACCGTTGAGTGCATCACAATAGAAATATTTTACAGAATCATATTAATTGACAATAAATAAAAGATCCTAATCAATCACCTAAAAATCTAATGGACATCCATATAATATTTAATTTATAACACTCCACATTGGATGTCCATGAGATAGACAATATGCCTCATTAAAAACCTTACTAAGAAAAAATCTCGTGGGAAAAAAAAAATCTTAGTGAAGGAAAAAAGAGTGCAATTGCCTTGTAACACGTATACTATGCTACCTCATTAAAACCTTACCAAGAAAATCTGTTGAGACAAAACCTTGGTTAAGGAAAAAGAGTATAACACGTATTACTCCCCCTAATGGCAACATCGCTGAATATCTTGAAGCCCTCGCATTTCAATCTTGTATATCAACTTCTCAAAAGTAGATGTAGGCAATGCTTTAGTGAACAAATTTGCCAAATTGTCACTTGAACGAATCTGTTGAACATCAATTGCTCCTTGTTTTTGAAGATCATGTGTAAAGAAGAATTTTAGGGAAATATGTTTTGTTTTATCTCCTTTGATGTACCCTCCTTTGAGTTGAGCTATACATGCAGTATTATCCTTATTTAAAGTTGTTGGAGCTTGTTCTTTATCAGATAGTCCACATGACACCTGAACATGCTGATTTATTTCCCTTAGCCAGAAACATTCACGACTAGCTTCATGGATTGCAATTATCTCTGCATGATTTGAAGATGTAGCGGCTAGAGTTTGCTTTGTGGATCTCCATGATATGGCTGTATCACCATATGTGAATAAATAACCTGTTTGAGATCTACCTTTATGTGGATCTGATAAATATCCTGTATCTACATAGCCAACCAATTGAGATATCGAAGGACATGTTTTTATTCCACAGAGGTATCGAAGGACATGTTTCATTCCATTTCAATGTCTTCTGGTTGGAGATGAACTGTATCTTGCTAATACATTTACAGGAAATGCTATATCAGGTCGTGTGTTATTAGCAAGATACATAAGTGCTCCTATGGCACTAAGATATGGTACTTCAGGACCAAGTACTTCTTCGTTACCTTCCTGAGGACGAAATGGATCCTTCTTTACATCCAACGACCTCACAACCATTGGGGTACTTAATGGGTGTGATTTATCCATATAAAATCTCTTAAGAATTTTCTCTGTGTAAGTTGATTGATGGATGAAAATTCCATTTGTTAGGTGCTGGATCTACAAGCCGAGACAAAATTTCGTCTTTCCAAGATCTTCCATCTCAAACTCTTCCTTTAGATCTTTTGTGACTATAGGAATCTCTTCAGGAGTTCCAATGATATTCAAGTCATCAACATACACAGCGATTATAATGAATCCAGATGCAAATTTCTTTTTATAAACATAGGGACAAATGACATCATTCTTAAATCCCTTCTTAATCAAGTACTCATTGAGGCGATTATACCACATCCGTCTAGATTGCTTTAGACCATATATAGATCTTTGCAACTTAATTGAGTACATTCCTTAGGGATGTTCATTAGATGATGTTGATATCTTTAATCCTTCAGGGACTTTAATGTAGATATCATTATCTAATGAACCATATAGATAAGCTGTGACAACATCCATCAGATGCATATTTAGCTTGTTATGTGTGGATAAGCTAATTAAATATCGAAATGTTATTGCATCCACTACTGGGGAATACGTTTCGTCGTAATCTATACTAGGTCTTTGTGAGAAACCTTGTGCTATAAGTCGAGCCTTATAGCGTATAATTTCATTCATCTTATTTCTTTTTATCACGAATACCTATTTGTATCCCACAGGTTTTACACCTTCTGGTGTTCGAACTACAGGTCCAAAGACTTCACGTTTTGCAAGTGAGTCTAATTTAGCATGCATGGCTTCTTTCCACTTTGGCCAATCATCTCTACGTCAACATTCTTCGACATTTCTTGGTTCAAGATCCTCATTTTCATGCATAATATCTAGCGCTACATTATATGCAAATACGTTGTTGACAATAGTTTCTTTCCGGTTCCATCTTTTTCTTGTAGAGACATAGTTTATTGAGATCTCATCATTTTCAATATTCTGACTGTTTTCAGGTACCTGAACATCTTTTGGCGTTTCAATTATGTCAGAATTTTGGACTATTTCAGATGTCCTTACTATGTCTCTAACCTCTTCTACTGGAAGAGAATCATTTGCCTCAATAACATCATTTGCCCCTCTCCTTTTTCGAGGATTTTTATCTTTGGAACCAGCTGGTCTTCCACGCTTCTGGCGTGTAATTGTTTCATTGACCAATTGCCCAGCAGGGACATAAATTCAAATTGTGGCATTTTCAGTTGGTATGTAGGACTTAATTATCCTTTTTGTATTAGAAAATGCATCTGGTAATTCATTTGCTATTCTTTGCAAATGTATAATCTTTTGAACTTCAAGTTCACATTGCCTTGATTGAGGATCTAAATGAATCAAAGATGATGCATTCCAATTTAATTCCTTCTCCAACTGTTTATTTTCTCCCCCTAATGTTGGAAACATTGCTTCATCAAAATGACAATCAGCAAATTGAGCTTTAAATACATCTCCCGTTTGTATCTCAAGATAATTTATTATAGAGGGAGAGTCATATCCAACATATATTCCCAATTTTCTTTGAGGTCCCATTTTGGTGCGATAAGGTGGGGCAATTGGGACATATATCGAACATATCCAAAAATTCTTAAATGGGATATATTTGGCTGCTAGCCAAAAGCTAATTGTAAGGGAGAAAATTTATGATAACTACTTGGTCTCAAACATATAAGTGCTGCAGCATATAAAATAGCATGCCCCTAGACAGAGATTGGGAGATTTGTTCTCATAAACAATGGTCTAGCAATCATTTGGAGGCGTTTTATAAGTGATTATGCTAGCCCATTTTAGGTATGAACATGAACAATTGGATGTTCAACATTAATACCACTAGCCACACAATAAACATTAAAAGCTTGAGAAGTAAATTCACCAACATTATCAAGGCGAATTGTTTTGATTAGATTTTTTGGAAATTGTGCTCTTAATCAAATAATTTGAGCAAGTAATCTCGCAAACGCCAGGTTGCGAGATGATAATAAGCACACATGTGACCATCTCGTAGATGCATCAATTAAGACCATGAAATATCTAAAGGATCCACAAGGTGGATGAATTGGTCCACATGTCACCTTGAATTCTTTCTAGAAAGTCAAGGGATTCAAATCCAATCTTCGCTGGTGAGGACTGTGTAATTAATTTTCCTTGGGAACACATAGCACAAGAAAACTCATTAGATTGAAGAATCTTCTGGTTCTTCAATGAGTGCCCTTGTGAGTTTTCTATAATCCTTCACATCATTATTGTTCCGGGATGTCCTAATCGGTCATGCCAAATAGTAAAATCATTTGGGCTAGTAAACTTTTGGTTTACGATAGCATGTGATTCAATTGCACTAATTTTAGTGTAATAAAGACTGGAAGAAAGCGAAGGTAATTTTTCTAATATAATTTTCTTACTTGAGTCACAAGCTGTAATATAGAGGTACTCGTTATTTCCCTCATTCACAGTCTCAATGTGATACCCATTTTTGCGAATATCTTTAAACCTCAATAAATTTCTTTGTGACTTGATAGAAAATAATACATCATTTATGATGAATTTGTTCCTCCAGGGAACAAAATAATAGCTCTTCGAGAACCTTCAATCATATTGGTACTCCTAATCATGGTATTAACTCTTCCTTGTTCCATTACAAGATGAGTAAAATAAATCTTACTTTTAATAATAGTATGTGTGGTCACACTGTCCGCAAGACAAATATCTCCATTATTTATCTTAATCACTTTCTTCAAAAAATAAAATAAAATAAAATATGTCATAATTACACATTTAAAAGAAAACAGATAGTTCTCGCGGGTCAATAATTACTAACAATTAACATATATAATTATTAACATGATTTGACCAAATCAAAGTAATAACTCAGTATGAACTAAGGAGTGTCTATGAAATAGCAAAGGCTTTTCATTCTAACAAATATTCCATAATTATTTGCCAAAATGAAAGAAAAGGAAATATATAATATCAACAAAAAAGAATTAGCGTAACAATCAAATTGTGCTCATTGTAAAACTAGACACGAATTTTGTAATGTAAGATCGAATCAATTGTTTTCCTTTTTCTTTTTTCTTTTTTATCAAGCGGATCAATTAATGTTAATATGGCAACAAAAAAAAAAAAAAACGCAGGATTTCATTATTTGCAATGTAAGATCAAGTCAATTGTTTTTCCTTTTTATTTTTATCACGATATATATTGCAATCAATTGTAATAAATTGTTTTACAACAATTTTGCCATATATTTAATAAAAAGGAGAATATGAATAAGGTCCTTTATATTGCCATGACACTTAGAGCTGGGTATATGGACCGTGGTCCGCGGACCAACCCGTTTAACTCACAATCCGCATGAAAATGGACCAGAAAATTTTTAACCCGCCAACCCGCGGACTTTTTTGATCCGCTCCGCCTAGCCTTGCGAGCTAAGCAGACTAGCACAGGGGTCCGTGGACCAACCCGCCTAACCCGTATACTGTAAACATAGAGACTAAGCTCCAGCTTTTGATAGTTAGTAATTGTTAATTTATATTCTTTAGTAGTTTAAATATTTTTTATACTTGAAGAAGTTATGCATATTTAATTGGTTTGTAATTAATTTGTATGTTATTGCTTTGAAAAAATTAACACTTGAATTTTAATATTTGCGATATTCAGAATTAGTATCTTGTTATTTGTTTAAAATTTAAATTGTATCTTGTAAAAGAAGAATGTGTATATATATTTTGTGATGTAAATTATTAAATATATTGCATAAATATAAATATATAATATAGGATATTAAAAAAGGTAAAAAAAAAAATGAAAGAAAAAAAAAAAAGCCTAGTCCGCAAACCGGTCCGCGGACTTGCGGGCTTAAGCGGACCGGGCCTGGACTAGGCAAAACGCAGTCCATTTATTAAACGGACCGGTCCGGTCCGGCCCGTTTAAAATTGGTCCGTCATGGGCCAGACGGACCGGTCCGTATACCCAGTACTAATGACACTGATGCCATCAGTTTGAATTTACGAGCTTTTAATAGGCGCATATGAACAATTCAATTGTAATAACACCATATATACTTAGCATATATATTGGAGCATAAAAAGAGTTGTAAATCATGCTTATTATAACTATTAGATTATAAAACCAAATAATGTTCATTATTATGATAATCAAATCATGACAGAATTATAATAATCAAAGGTATATGCTCTTGAGAACTAATAACAAAACAAAGAAAAATACTTTTATTCAATTATAAGAATACGTAATCAAAAGCTCTTAAAAAAATCCCCAAAACAAACAAAAAAAACTAAACATTCCCGTCACTAATCAAATGACCAATATTCCCATCAGGATCCTCAAAAAAATCAGAAACATCAAGATAGCTTGTATTCACCATGGCATGGCCATCTAAATTATCTTTAGAAACAAAATTGGCTTCTGCCTTTTTCTCTTTGATTGATGCTTGATAAAGATCAACCAAGTGTCTTGGCGTACGACAGGTACGTGTCCAATGGCCTTGTCCACCACAACGATAGCATTTATTCTCTGAATTCTTACTCTGCCCATTATTCATCCTAGCATTGTTTTCCCATTTTTGGTGTAACTTGTTTTTGAAAGAAGAGGGAGGAGCACCATGAAAGTGACATTTCTTTTTTCCTTGGTCGTGCCTTTTATTGAAACCACGATCTTTACCGCTTTTGGGATTATAATTTGTCGCATTCACTTCAAGGAATGGAGCAGAGCCAACGAGCTTCATGATTTTTCATGAGCAATTCATTGTTTTGTTCAGCCACAAGAAGGCATGAAATTAATTCAGAATATCTAGTAAATTTCTTTTCTCGATACTGCTGCTACAAGAGCACATTCGAGGCATGAAAGTTTGAAAATGTTTTTTCCAACATATCATTATCAGTAATATTTTCCCCACACAATTTCAATCGTGAGGTGATTCTAAACATCGCGGAATTATACTCACTTGTGGACTTAAAGTCCTGTAATCGCAAATGCAACCATTCATATCGTGCTTGTGGAAGTATCACCATTTTTTGGTGATCATACCTTTCCTTTAAGCTCCTCCAAAAATCTGCAGGATCTTTTAGAGTAAGATATTCATTTTTTAATTCTTCGTGGAGGTGGCGACAAAGGAAAATCATAGCTTTTGCTCGATCCTTCAAGGATGAAGCATTTCCTTGTTTAATAGTGTCTCCAAGACCCATTGAATCAAGGTGAATTTTAGCATCTAGGATCCAAGATAGATAATTTTTCCCCAAAATATCAAGGGCAACAAACTCGAGATTTGACATACCTTAAATCTTCTTTTCTAGAGAGTAAGAGCTTCATGCTGATAACGTATTGTAAAATAAATAGAATAGAGAGAAAGAGGAAATGAGGGGAGAAGATGAGATGCTCTATTGCATTTTAGCGTATCAAACAATGTGACTCTAGGTCTCTATTTATAGACTGTTGAATGCATCACAATAGAAATATTTTACAGAATCATATTAATTGACAATAAATAAAATATCCTAATCAATCACCTAAAAATTTGATGGACATCCACATAATATCTAATTTATAACACATCCTACATATATTAAATTGTTAAAAATAAATATCAATGAACAAAATAGACACTGAAGGTTCATGACTGCATTTGTCACACCTCATTTTTTAGTTATTTTCTGGTAATTGTACAAAGTTAAGTATGTATTTGAATTAATTTAAATTTACAATACTTTATAACTAAAATCTTTCTACAAAAAAAAAAAAAAAAAACCTTTGGTAGTAAAGTAACTATTCTCCTAAAAGTAATCAAACTTGAACATGATTCGATATTGGAACTGAGGCAAAAGGATACTATTTGAGGAATCTCACAAAGTGAGATTTTGAAGCTTTGTACTTGATTTCAGACGAAGTAAAGCAAAGCGAAAAGCATGGATGAGATCTCATTCCGTCTTCCGAAGGCCTCTTTCATAGTTTCGTATTGAGGATAACAAAAAATGTCGATAAAATAAAGCACAGGAAGCCTCAACTTAAAAGCGCAGCATTATGACATGAAAATTAGCGTATTAACATGAAAAAAAATGTTGAGTTATGCATACTTTAGTCTCTAAAATTAAAGGGAAAAGAGTCTAATATGATCCGTGAACTTTTTTTAAGATGCACTTAAATCTATTAATTTTCCATCTATTGTTAACAAGTAATTACATGTTATATTATATATATATATATATACACACACACACACACACACATACATTTAAAACAAAATTGCCCCAAATTTGAAGCCAAATATAATATAGACATTTCCCTTCCCCTCAATTATAATCGCAACATTAATCATTACTTATCCTAAACCCTCGCACATTATTTATAGATGATTTGAAGGAAAGCAGTTTTTGCCCTAAGTATTCAATAAGAAACCTAAATAATAGTAATTTTTGTGTGGTCTTAGGCTATCAAAATCGATTGTGCTGCATTCAATCATTTGATAAAGCACAATCCACCTAATAGTTCAGATACTTTCCAAAATTTCTTGTAAATCTTAGCAATTTAGAAAATATAAAATGTGCGACTTTGATATATAATGAAATTATTAGGAGCAGCAAGTGGTCAAATGCTAATGGTAGCTTCCATTTTTGGAGTTGCATCCATGTAATCTTTATGCCTCTTGGACAAAAATTGGGTGTATGGATGAGATTTTTTTCAGGCGAGAATGATTTATCGAAAAAAAATCATTTTTCATATATTTAGATAATCTTTTAAAAATAAAAAGAATCCAAAAAATATAGGGTCCGTTTGAAATGAATTTTTAAAAATTATTCTTGATTTTTAAAATGAATAAAAAAGGAAAAACGTGTTTGGTAAGGTGCTTTTTTTTATATTGGTTTTAAAAATTAAAAACTAAATGTGGGTTTTCAAAACAGGAAACAGAAAACACTTTTAAGGTGTTTTTGAGATTTCGTTTTAGAAAACAAGTAAGAATAAGGCAGCGCTATTGTTAATATGCGAGTTCTCATGTGATTTTGGATGAGTTTGAGACCATTGGGGACTATTCATTAGAAAAAGTAAATGGCTCAAATTAAATTATAATGTCAGGATTGAAAGATAAAATAATGAAAATAGATGGGTTAGATTGAAATTTTCAAAATTTATTTGATATCAAATTAAAACAGTCATTTGCAAATAACGACTTATTAAAAATTATATTTTCTATTTTACCCTCTTTTTTCTTCTCCTTCAAAATCACCACGACCAGCTCTATCGTCATTACCATAGCTGGTCCACTACTGCCTCGCAGTTCTGGGTATCCTCCACGAAGTTCCTCGCACGCGCGGCCAGTCACTGATTTGACCCGCCGTCGCTGATGCCGAGATGGCAGAAGGAATGCCGGATTGTTGGCTACTTGAGCTGCCATTGGAGATCACGGAGCGAGATGGGAGCCTAGTGTTTGCGCTTACCACCGTGGCAGCGATTCCGTCGCGCAATGCTCGCGATCCACTGTTGCGCCGTGCTATGTGATGGTAAAGGAGAATCACGAATACGAAGGGATTAAGTAAATATTAAATATAATGTAATAGGAATTTTTATTAATTATTTAAATATAATTTTTAAATATTACATTTACGTAAATATTTATATTAAACATTATTATTTATTTCAATATTTTATAATTATTTATTGTTTCAATAAATTATACAAATAAAAATTATTATTTTATATAATTTTATATTTTTATTTTTTTAAACTTAAATTATTAATCTTTACTTTTTATATATTACATATTATCTATTATTTATTTAAAATATTTATTTTTACTAAATATTTATTATTCATCAATTAAATTTATTTGTATTTTTATTATATATAACTAAATTGATATCATATATTATTTGTATTTATTTATTATAAAATAAATTTACTAAATATTATTTTTATTTATTATAATTTTATTTTATTCATGTTTATTTAAAAATTGTTTTATTTTAACAAAATATTAAAAGCAAAAATAATTTTATACATTAAAAACTAACCAGGCCTCATCCAACCTTTTTGATGCTGTGTTAAGTTATACAATACTTTAATATAGAAAAGAATTATGATGTATAAATTTATACAATAAATTATTTATGCTAAACAATAAATAAAAATATAATATATAATATTAATTTCTATTATCATATCTAATATATCATATCAAATACACTATAATGCTGTTACCAAAAAGAAAAAAAAATACACTATAATGCATTTCGTTTTCTTTCTCATTTTTTGTCCCCAAATATTCCTTCATAGAAATTAGATGTGCGGGTTTCACATGGAAGGTGGTCCCACTGAATATGAGGTCTGAGTCATCAAATGGAGCTTAATGGGGCACAACGTCCACCTGGTGAGATGAATGGCACCTATTGCGACCCATTTTTCTAATGAAAAATATTGTTTATGTTTATACGGTGTTAATTTACATATTTACTATCGAATATGGTGTTAAACATAATCATACTTAAATAAGATCTATATCTTATTAAATAATAAATAAAATATAAGTCGATATAGTGTCCCACTCTATATGAATATAAATAACTTAATTCTTTTCCAATGTAGCAAAGGTTGGTCATGGTGAGGCCATGGGTAGTCTCTCTAATTTGTCCGTTTTGTCCCGTACACTATTTCGTCGCCATTGTTATTAATTGCCTGCACTGGATTCTCAAAAGCCGAAGAAGTTGATGGGAACAAAATACTTGAGTAGAGGAAACAGATCAAAATCAGAAATGATTCACACCTACTTAGCCATGTGGAAATGGGTTAGATATGTCTAAATCTCATAAAATATTCGGATCTAATGCCAAAGGCACACTCTCGTTTGGATACAGTACAGGTTAACCTAAACTAGACGTGGGATTATGTTAAATTTGAAAGAGGTTGCAAAGCATGGCACAACTTATTGTACTAAATTTTCTTGTGACACCGTAAAGCATACAAGAAAAAAAGGCTAGCTGCTTGCATTGACTATGTACCGAGATAAATTAACAGTTCTTTTGGCATTTGTACTAATGTTGCTTAGTAAGCTTGACGTGGATGTGTTTGTAGCTTGTGCTTTAATTAATTTTGTGAGCAGTGTAATGCGACAGTATCAATATTACAAAGATATGAGTAAATGAACAATTTAATCTTTGAAATAATCATTTATTCACCTTAGTATAAAGCCATGCATTGCTTTCTTCAATTTCCTTTCGTTTTATGTTTCTGGCTTTCCCCAAGGATAAAAGGAAACGACACTTGATTGATTGCATGTGCGTGGCATTAGCATCGATGATTAGAGCGTAAAGCGTACATTTAGCATAATAAAAACTTCGAGAAGGCACAATGATCATGTTCTACAAAGCCTCATGTTTTATGATCCTTGATTAATTAAGCTGCCCAAGTTCCTAAAACTCAGTTTAATTTACTACTATCTTCATTGATAAGGAAAACAACCCACGTGGGAGCCAAACTCCAAAACTTTCCAATTGCCAATGTAAGAAAAGGAGAATACTCTCACAATCCAGATACCTTTGATTAACATTGCTGACACAACTTTGGCCCATCCACGTCACAACCCATACACCATTCAAAGGTAACATCTTTCAAAGCCTTATTAATTAACTGGTCTTCTTAGACTTAGAAAAAAGCATCACAAAGAATAAAAGACAAAGAAAAGAATACTATAGCTTACTACTTAGTCTAAAAGCTTCTTTTTGAGAGAATCTTATGATGGATCATGAGCCCATATACCATGAATCATGTGTCCTGAACGAAGACTTTATATAAGGCTTGGAGACACATCCACAAGACCACGTTGAAAACATTGAGTGGCAAATTGGATTTTAATTTGCGAATTGCGGCAAGTCAGAATGGCTACCATGCAAATCATCCCAGCTCGGAAGAGTATTGTGGAGGCACAGTACGTTGAGATGATGGTTCCCTTGTATTCTTATGGGTGCGAGAAGAAAATGAAGAAAGCCTTATCTAGTCTTAAAGGTAAAAAAAAAAAAAAAAAAAAAACTTTTTGGTGATGGAAGCTCTTTGATTTCGACCTTAATTCATATATGCTTTACACTTGTTAATAATGTTTACACATTTTATATTGGCATTGTATAGTTTAGTTAATGACACTGTCATCAATTTTCATGACTAGAAGTTATTAATTAGATCATTACCAAAACCTCCATCTTAGCAATTTAAAATTTGGTACATAATTAACACGCAAAATTTGGTTGTTCATAAGGTGACGGTTTTCAAGATTAAGGCTATAATTTGAAATATCAACAGCCATTGGTGTCTGGAAGATGGTTTTATCTTTTCTGAGATTTTAGCAAATTAGTTCTCAACTTAGTCTTCATAAACACCCGCTGTAGGCTTTTGTTTTTTTAGGTTTTCTGCTTTTTGGGGGGAGAGGGGTGGGGTGGGGGATTTACTTTTGTGTTATTTATCCAAAAACTGTCGTGGCTGGTCCTTTTTGTTTTTGGGTCAAAGGCTGGTTGTTTTGTGGGTCATGTACAACTCTCTTCACGTGGCAAATTTCCAAATTGGACTATAGTTGGTCAAGTTTGGCATGGGCTTTTCGAAATTCTCAAGTTTGATGTTTGGGTCCGTGGAAAACACTTTGCAATTAGTGGGCTGTGTGCGATGACCTCTGTTTTCATTTAATTGTTTGCAGACTGACTCTGACCAAAAACATTGAAGGAACATTGCAATAACAAAAAAGAAAAAGAAACTGTGAGATAAATCAACCAAACAAGCTGACCAAAACAGAAAACATACATAGGTCAATCGTAAATCATGCTACATTCTTTTGGTAGTTTCTTTTCATATTCTACCCTTAATTATGGGATTATCCTTCATCCAATTTATCTTTATTGAAGTTTTTATAGACTCTTTCCACGCATATATGTAGCCATCTAAGACAAGACTCTATTGGATTTTAAAAAATGGATATTTGAGCTAGTATTAATACTAATTACTAATAATCATGAAGGTTCTTCAATTGTTGATCCCAGTGATGGCGCTTTCAGTAGCTCTGTTTGGTTCTTATCAAATTGATCCCTGGACCATAACAAACACAAAATGAGAGCATCAGTAATTTTACAAACTGTCTTGGAAAATATAATAACTTACTTTTCAATGGATTTTTGGTAAAATTATTTTTTTGAAATACATTTAATACCTTTCGTTTGTTTCTATTATAGCTGGGCAATTTCTAGGGTGAAAAAAGAAGGAGAAATGGTCAATATCTTCAGCACCCTTGATAGAGTATGTCATTGAATTTAAACCTTTGGGTCCATATCACTTTCGGTGGCACCATTACTGTACATAAATAGTGAACTTCCAGACCAAAAAAAAAAATAGCGAACTTCAATTTCCCTTTCCTCAGAAAATTCTTGAAACAAACTAGACACATCTGAAAAAATGAAACTTCTCATAGCCTCAAGATTTTTTTTTTCTAGTCAAATTTTAAGCTAAATATATTAATAAGTGGGAACTTAATTGATTTATTGATGACAGGTATATACTCAGTGAACGTGGATCACTGCCAACAAAAGGTGACTGTGTGGGGAATTTGCAACAAATATGATGTGCTAGAAACCGTTAGATGCAAGAGAAAAGAGGCTCGTTTTTGGGACCCTGAAGACAATGTTGCATTAGAGGATTCAAAATCATCCTCATCTTCACCAAATTCACAACCCCTTTTTCCTCACAAGGATTTTAAGCCCTCTTTAGCTTTGACTAAGGTTCGGTCTCTAAGTTTGAAAGCGTGGAAGAAAGTCTTCACTAGATCATATTCTTTCTAAAATATTAACAAGTTGACCAATGGAAGATGAGGAATAAGTAACTGGTTCTGTGAAAAAAATGAGTGAAAATTTTGGAATGGATGTGTTCCATTTCTCACTTGTATATATTCTGCTCATTCAAGAACTTGGGCTCCTTTGTCCCATCATTTTTCCTTTTCACATGTGATGCAGTTTCGGTTTCGTTATTGGATCTGATCTCCCAACATCATATCACATCAACCAACTGCACATTAAGGTAGTCTATGCTGAAAAAACGGTCACTCATTATGCAACATTTGGGTGTTTTCTGTTTAAGGCAAGTATTGCTCTTCTGAAGGTTCATTTGGTTCCACCGCCTTTTCCAGATACAATAGTGCTATATATGTTGCAGTGG
The DNA here is from genome assembly GCA_031216105.1 of Dalbergia cultrata. Taxonomy (NCBI): domain Eukaryota; kingdom Viridiplantae; phylum Streptophyta; class Magnoliopsida; order Fabales; family Fabaceae; genus Dalbergia; species Dalbergia cultrata. The sequence continues at coordinate 41,794,117 of CM062352.1, forward strand.
GCCTATCTACAGATCTATGATCTATCCTCTAGGACAAAGATATTCTTGTAGGAATAATTTTTTGGGCGAACAACACTCATTAAATACCAAAAATAGATATTTTTGCATTAATTTTTGCTTTGATACAATACAGCACACAATTTCAGCGTCTCATGTTTAACCACACTTAAAATACAAAATCAGTTTTATCAAATCATGATAGATAGTTGGTTCACATAATTTATCATTAAATCTATTAACTGATGGTATATGAAAATTGAATCAATAAAAAAATAATAGTTAAAATGTTGTATAGATGAAAAATGAGAGAATGGATAAAAAAAAATAAGTTATCAAACTTGAAAATTTAGATAAACTCATTTTTATGTAATAAGACTGTAAACTCGTTAGAATTTAAGAGTTAGGGTGAGAGTTTAATAATTTTTCAGTTTCAATTTTGTAAGATTGTTAAACTAGAGAATTTAGATAAACTCATTTTTTATGTGATAAGATTGTAAACTCGTAGGAGTTTAAAAATTAGCCCAAGAGTTTAATAATAATAAAAATAAATAAATAGTTAAAATAGTCGGCAGAAAGTTCTTCGCATAGAAAATGGATAAATAAAAGAAAAAATTCATCCTGTGGGTCATCACTCCTTTTTCATTTTCTGCTAGACATCTATGGCCATCGTTTTTAATTTGGCCATTCAACTATGTCGATCATGGTTAACAGTACATTCCCAATAAGCAGCAGCTATATTTGAGATCCAACAACTTGTACCACAATACAAAGAGTCAATTATCACGGATTGAAGCCTCCCAATTTAGCTCTGCCAAACCATGTGTAGAAAACATGAGCCTAACAGATCATATTTCAAAAAATAGAAGGAAGCCAAATTAAATCACCCCGCCTGATAAATCCAATGCATGCATCTGGATCTAATCTACCGAACCTCATGCTCAAAACTTGCAATCCACTCCATGTTCTCAAATATTTCTTCCAATAGGATCAAACCAGATCAGCTTCTCAAAAGATATGATTAGACCACACAATGTTATACAAAAAGTGTGGCTAAGATAAATTCCTTATTACCCCTTGTGATGATTAGCATCCACGCGTTATAATTTAGTGAATCCACCCAAATAAACAGCATGTAAATGTGAATCCGTGTCTCTTGCAGCTTCAACACGGTCTATTAATTTTTATAATTTATACACGAGTAACACTCATATTGACTCTGACTTTGTAAAATTAAAACTTCCATCTTAGTATATAAACATTAAAATGTGGGTTCAAGTAGTTTTTTACAGATAAATTAATATATTGTGAACTTCTTCACCCATCAACTTTGGACATATGGAACATAAAGTTTATAAGATTGTATACCTGTAGGTGACCTAACACAAAACGAATAAACTCTGAAACCATCTTAGGATTGTGGTCTTAACTCCTCCCAAATATTTACAAAAGCTATTATAATCATATCCCGAATAAATGTGAAACTCTAGAGAAACCCAACTCCCATGGACAAAATTGTCCGTCAAAATTTTTATCAGGGATTAATCATTAATGAAAACTTTACTCTATATATCACATCATAGGGTAATTACCATGTAAAAATTTGCTAATTATTATGTGCCTAATATTCCCCTGTACATACACAAGAAAGTGCGAGAATTCCAATCCTTTTTGCCTAACCACTTGTGCTTTATATATATATATGGCATCACTTTCCAACCCTGCAATTCCAAAATCCATTAGAACAAGCTCACATTATAACTACCAGTCTACCAACCTCAGATACAAAAAGAAAAAAAAAAAAAAAGGAACATTACTTACAGGACTCTCACCCTTAAGGCTTCTATCTCAGAAGTTCTGAGTTTTCACTTTTCAACTTTCAAAGGAAAGAAGAAGAAGAAGAAGAAGAAGCAAAGAAAGATGATAATGGTTGTGGTTATGACAGAGATATTGGGAGAGTACACAGCAGTGCTTACAAGGGTGACAGAGCGCCTCCTTCCACGGCGTGGCACAAGTAGTTTTGGTGCTCTCAGGAGCCTTCGTTTTGCTAATTCCACAACTTCTTCTGATTCAGATTCAGCTTCTTTTATGGTTTACTTTTAGTCATGTATAATTCGTATAAGACCAGAAACTGCCTTTAGTTTTTTTTTTTTTCATGCTTTAGGATAATTTAATTTGTTTTAGCACATCTTGTTTTAAAATATTTATTTATTGCATAATAAATTTATTGTGCGGAGGAGAAGGAGGAGTGATGAATAATAATAGTCAAGGATTAGCTTTTTCATGAGGCATATGCCATGTTTGTCTCTGTTGCATTTGATGTGTAATTAAGGCACAGATTTTGTTATTATTATAAAGGATTAGCCGTTGCCACTTTTTTGTTATCTGATATTCATTCCATTTTCCATACCTTGAGGTATTATTCAGCTGCAAAAGCTTCTTGAAGTGTGAATAAAAAAAATAAGAAAGAAAGAAAGAAGAATGTAGATGCCAAAAAAAAAAACCAAGTTCAAAATTTTCAAGGGGGGTTGCACAACAAGGCAATAAGCATGCAAAATTTTCAAGTAAACCAAAATCAAAAGTATCAATAAAATACGCATAGGCAATCAAGATTTAACCCAATGACTGTCAGCTTGATTCTGAGAAATGCTGAAACTTTATTCCTTGATGAAAAATTTTAAAGATTAAACTGGATATTAGTTCAGGTAGCTCTTTCAGTCATAATTAATTAAGTAGATCAGCTGATATCCCCTTTTTCTGAGATAATCCTTTTCTGAAGAAAAAAAATCATAAAATTCTTGTTGTATATCGAGGTGTTCTTTTAAGTTTGAATCTATCCATCCAATGAAATAGAATGCATAAATTTTAATTTTCCAATGATTGATGCATAAAACAAATAATAATTATAGCAGAAGCATTAGTAGTAGTAGTGGTCAAAATAATAATAATAATAAACAACAATGAAGAGTCAATTATAGGGTGCTGAGAGTGAGGCATTTCTCTGCCACTGCATGGCAATTTCCTTTAGGACCTTATCTTATTCACTTGGCATTGCTTCTTTACAACATTACTATTGGAAAGGACATCCCTTTGCTATAATCCATGTATCTTTGCAGAAAAGTGAAGCATAGAAAAGCAAGTATGAAGATGATGTGAAGGGCATGCACCCAAGGACATAAAAACGCTGACAGCCGCATAAGGAGTTCAATTATTAACTCGTGTCAGTGTCTGTGACTTTAATGTTCATCTGTGGCGCATGTGAAGATCCATTCCAAGTTATCCTCAAAAATAGTATGATCTTCTTGTCCATAAAACTTACAAACAGATCACGCATCATCATGTTTCGGTGTTGATATTAGTTATCCTGTTATTTCAAGTGAAGGTCCACAAACTTGATCAAGACAATTTTTAAAGCTCCTTTTTTATATTGAGCAAGAGATCACTCCTCCATTTATTATCCTATCACAGACAAATCTAGACAAATAAGGGTCCAAATTTTGAAGACTTTTCACTATTTTCCCCCTCTCCTAACAAAAGAATAAGAGTAAATTACTTGAACTTGCATCAGTTTTGGTAAAATTCATTTCAGTCTTCCTTTATTTGTTCATATTACACTAACCTTCTTTGTATATACTATTTATTGTGTGATAAAAGAGAGGCCAATGAAGTTATTTTACAAATTTAGGGGAGGTCAATGTAATAATTTTATAAAGTCAGAGACTTCCAAAGCAAATTTTACAAATAGAGGAGAGACAATCTGTATTTCACAAAACCTTAGAGGAGGTTAGTGTAATTTGCCCAAAGAATACTGAATAAGAAGTATATGAATTATATGGCAAAAGACTATTCAAACACATCTCTAGAATTTTGGCAAAAGCACTACTATCAAGGTATTCGCTTGAGTGGAAGCAAATCAAGTCATCATTAACCATATAGGGATTTGTGTGTATGAAGAAAACACTATTGAGTGGAGTCCTTTGTCGGATGAGGAAATACTTTGAGAAATAAGAAAACAAAAGGATCTCAGTAAAAGCCAATTGATTATGTGAAAGTGCCATTGATATGGCATTGGAAGATCACCAAACTAAAATTTTTTCTCCTTTCTCTCCGATGATATTTTCCCCTTTTTCCTTGGTGTAGGTTGTGGTGTTGAGTTGAAAGGCCCATGTTCTAAAAACAATCACATGATTAGGGCCCAAAAGGAAATAATTACTACAAACAAAGCAATTGATAGGTTATGCTTCATGACCCACCATATCATTTCTTTGATTCATTATTTTGTGTCAATATATATATATATATATATATATATATCCAATATGTCTTTCAAACACTTTCCTCTTCCTGAAAATTCAATCTCACATATACAATATTTTGCTTTGATAAAAGGAGAAAAGGGGAATACCAAACCATAAGATATATAGAGTATGATCTACACTTGCCTCTATATGAAGATCTTGTGTATTAGAAATATATCAGACTAAAGATCCCTTGCAATCGTTCTCTATTATTTTAGATGTATGGTTCTTATGAGTAACTGATCTAAGGCTTGAAAATGGGCCTAAATGTTGTTGCCAAAATACTCGCCTTGCTAAAGTAAGAACTATATGTCTGGAATAGTAGAATACACCATTAATCACCATTGTTTGGAAACGTGACACGTCAAGTGTTGAAAATGTCGAGTAACGATGCTGGAGGTTCATGATGGTCTCAATGGACCAAGTTCCACCATTGTCTGAAATTTGGTTATGTTTTGGGTTAAATTTTAATAATAGCATGCAACACCATATGATTTGATTAAGTGCTAAACCATTATGATTAAGAATGCTTCGTGGCTTGGTGTGAAAACTGGAAACTTGCTCGTTTATCTCATAATTTACTATTCTTGAATGACTCCATTAAACATAGGCGGGTTCTTACATGGGGATGGCTGAGTTTGTGACCACATGGTCACTGAATCTCAGCCATACAAAAACTGATCTAATGGCTAAAATTGAAAGCTAATTATGATTTGTAAAAGATATATATTCTCCAATATTTTTAAATATTTATATAATGAAAATTTAACTTAAGCCCCCCATTTTTTCATTTTTTGGGTTAGTTGCCATCAAGATATTTAAAACTGTTTACAAGGTTAACAACGATGATTACTTAAAACTTTTTGGGGTTAGGTGCCACTATTGTCGAGGTCGACGATGAAGGAGTGGGAGGCGGCGACAACCACGGTGAGGTCAAAGGTGGTGGTCATGGCGGCGGCGACTCAACAACGAGCCTGACAACTCCACCATTGGTGGTTAGTGGGTTTTTGAATGGGATACCTAGCGAACTCTCAATGGTGGTATCATAGATCTCGCCACCTTTTTCCCCCATGGCGTTGCGGCCAACCCTGATGGCTCTAGTTAGCCTAGTACACTTAAGGCTCATGTGAATGGTTTTCATTATTTTACCACTAGGCAAGATGAACATGTGGAAATAATGTTTTGGAACATCAAGCATGCATTTTTTCAAGTTGCAGAGAATGAAATAATTACGTATCTACACTTCCATTTGTATGTCCTTAGTTTTCTTCGCATCATGAGCTTGAAGAAGAACAACATGAGAAAGAAAGGAAGAATAAGATTAGTGTGGAATTTCAGACTTTTGTCAATTGGGTGAATGGCCTATAGGGACAACCTCAATTCAGCAGTATGAACAATTGTAGGGTTTGGGATTAGGAAAAGTTTTAGTAAATTATGAAACTTACAATGGAAAATCTCTCTTTCTCTCTCTCTCTTTGTAAACCCAAGAGCCCCAAAGCTAAACCTCCTCTCATTTTATGTTTGATTATGAATAGTGCTTGTGTTTGGGATTTTTCCCTGTATTGTAGCTTGGGCTGTTTGATTTTGTTGTAAATGATGTTTTGGATGGAAGGACAATGATCTATTGGTGTAGTTTGGTGTTGATTAATGAAATTTTAAACAATTATAATCTAACCCTATTCATTTTTATTGTCTTACATTTTAACTTTGACTTTGTAAATTAGTTTGAGGCACAATTTTTTTCTATTAACCATCCCAATGGTCCCAAACTAATTAGGACCACATCAGAACTCGCCATTAAACATAATCTCTCTAACACGAAAACTATGATGCAACACGCATCATTTTTGTAGCACTATTGAATGAAGTTCATCAATTTGTTAAACATTTTCATAGGAAATACATTATGCTAAAATTTTGACACTTAATTTGATATTCTACAATCAGAATCATGACAAATCAAATCAAATTGATTGCTTTGTTAAACCTAGTAATCAAAGAGTCTTGATAATCTCAAAAACAAGAAAGATAAGCAAATGATGGAGCTTTGAATGAAAACTGAATGAGAGAGCCTTGAATGAAAACTAAATTAACATTGATTGTTTTGAGTGAGTACAATGGTAGTTCGTGTGTTGTCTTGGAGGCAATCATGGTATATATACAAGTGGAATAATGAGTACAACAAAATCTAAGAGATATGAAGGACAATAACTAATTGACATGAGAGAATAATTGACTAACATGAAACTAAATAACTAATTGACATGACAACTAACTTGTTGAGGTAGTTATATCCAATACCCCCCCCCCCCAGTTGAGGAATTTATGTCTAATATTCCCAGCTTGGAGTAATGTTGCTGAAAAGGTCCAAGAGGTAAAAGCTTGGTGAGAATGTTTGCTATTTGGTTTGAGCTGTTTACAAGGAGGAGATGTATGGCACCAGGTTGTAGTTTCTCTTAAACAATGTGGTAATCAATTTCTATGTATTTCGTATGCTCATGGAACATATGGTTATTGGCTATGTGTATGGCTAAAGCACTGTGACAGTATAGAGAAAGTGAAGGGGGAATTCAATGTGTTAGTCCTATTAAAGGTAAACAAGCCATTGTATTTCACAAGTGAAGGATGCTAAAGCTCTATATTTACCTTTTAAGGAAGATCTTATTACTGTGCTTTGCTTCTTACACTTCCATGAAATTAAGGAGGAACTGAGGAAGGTGTAGTAGCCTATTATAGACTTCCTTTTATATTTATAATTGGCTCAATTAGAGTATGAGAATCATGTTAGTGTAACGGAGTTTTATGTTGGGAAAAAGATTCTGCTTTTTGGATAGTTTTTCAAGTACCTAACCACTCTCATTGTTGCTTGGTAATGAGTATCCATCGGTTTGGCAACAAACTGACTTAATTGCTACATAGAGAAAACCAGGTTTGGTCTTGAGGTGGTTAAGTACAATAATTTACCAATGAGTCTTCTGTATTCTATAAGGTCAAGATAGGGGCTGCCTTCATCTTGCTACAACTTATAGTTGCTGTTTATGGGAATGGAACTTGGTTTGCAAGCTAGCATTCCTACATCGAATAATATTTCTAGGGCATATTTTCTTTGACATGGATGAATCCTCTATATGATCTTGCACTTTATAGACCTAAGAAAAACTTGAGAGGTCTTAGATACTTGATGTTGAAGCTGTCATCCAACAATTTCTTAATGTTATAAATTTCAAAGATATCATTCCTAGCCAATATAACATCATTGACATAGATTAGTAGTGCTGTGAAGGAGTTTCCATTTGTCTTGGTAAATAAGGAATGATCAGATGATGATTGAGTGTAGCCATAGGAGATGAGTGATGAGGTTAACTTGGCATTCCATTGTCTACTTGCTTGTTTCAAGCCATAGAGAGATTTTTGCAATTTGCAAACTTGATTTGGTTGTGAGGTGATAAGTTTAGGGGGTTAGAGTCATGTATACCTCATAGAGATCTCCATGTAAGAAGGCATTATTCACATCTAACTTATGTAAATGCTAATTGGAGGATGCAACACTAGTAAGGAGAATTATGATTTTAGTCATTTTTTCTATTGGTGAAAAAGTGTCTAGGTAATTTATCCGTTCTTATTGTGTGTATCCTTTTGCTATGAGTTTGGGTTTGTATTTTTAATTTCTATGGAGCTGATCTTATACACTTGTTTACATGAAATAGGTATTTTTCCCATAGGGAGAATGGTTAAGATCAAGGTTTTGGTGTTTACTAGAGTTTGGAGTTTGGAGTTTAATGGCTTCTTTGTAGTTTTTGGGTTCAATTTGTGAATAAATAGAAAGAGTATATGCTGCTTTGTTAGAGGAGATAAGTTGGAATAATATATGACATTGGACAAAGGATATTTGACAAGCAGAGATGGATTAGATTCAATTGTCATGGATAGATTGTAATGATAATCTTGCAGATAATGTGATCTTTGGCTTTGTCTATTTGATCTCCTTGTTGCAGCTTATTCCTCAAGGATAGGTTCTATAGCAGTTTATGTCTCAATGAAAGGTGCATTAGTGTTAGTTAAAGGTGCAGGTAGGTTAGGGTATGTGAAGTGATCAATCTAGGTGTTAAAATAGGGATAATAGTACTGTTAGTATTGAAATTTTGTTTGTGTTTAATGGAAAAAGGAAAAATGTTTTCATGGAATTTGTGGGTAAACAATTCCTTATTATTAACATCATATAGTTGGTATCCTTTTGTACTTGGACTATGTACTAGGAAAATTTCCTTTCTAGAACTTCCATCAAAGTTATGTCTATTGGCAAGAATGGTGGAAGCAAAGCATAGATAGCCAAAGACTTTTAAATTTGTAAACTCAGGTGGTTTGCTATAGAGTTTTTCAAAAAGGGAACAATTTCATAATAGAGAAATAGGTAATCTGTTGATGAGATATGTAGCATGGCCAATAGTAAAAGACTAGAAAGTTTTAGGTAATTTAGCTTGTAACATGAGAGCTCTAGCTACATTTAAGAGGTGTTAGTGTTTTCTCAACTACACCATTTTGTTGAGGTGTTTCTACGCAAGAAGTCTGGTGTATAATACACCTTTGAGCATAAAAATCTGGCATCTTGAATTCCACACCATTATTCAATCTTAGGATTTTAATTTTGCAATCAAATTGTGTTGATATAATTTGAGAGAAGTTAATCAAGTGTTGTTGTGTTTCTCCTTTGTTCTTCATAAATATAATGCAAGTAGTTATAGTGGAATCATCTACAATGGATAAAAAATATCTATAGCCTTGTAAGGAGGGAATTCCAAAAAGACCTAATTATCAACATGTATCAATTGAAAAGTAGATTCGGATTTAGAGATACTAAGATCGAAGGATAATTTCTTTTGTTTAGCGAAATGACATGATTCACATACATCCATTTTATTAATAGGAATATTATGATTACAATTGTGTATCATATTATCAACATTATGTGATAAGTGAGCTAGTTTAAAGTACTAAATATCAAAGCTATTTGTCCTAATAGAGTTAAAGTTGAACACAGATCTTGCAGTTGGATTTGTAGATTCATCCAAGAAGTAAAATCCCCCCTAATCTAGTTGATCCAATATTCTTCTGGGGAAGGTCTTCCTATATTATACAATCATTATCAGGGTCAAAAACTAACCTGCATTGTAAGTCTTTGATTAATTTGCTTACAGAAATTAGGTTGCAGGTAAACTGAGGGATATATAGAACATTAGACAAATAAAAGAATTTAGTGAAATTTATAGTTCTTTAATATTTAGCAATAGCTGAGTTACCATTAGGAAAAGATCCAATGATTCATGTGTATTGTTATTCACAAAGGCAAAATGATAGATTTTAGCAAGTACATTGAACATGTTACTTGAAGCAAGGGGATTGGAGGAATTTGAAACATTCACACATGTGGGAGTAGTTTCACCAGTAGTGAGAGTTGTGGAAGTGGAAACATAATTTGAAGAATGTCCCCTTATGCTATGAAGTAAGGGCATGAATTCTTTATATTGTTCTTGATTTATCTTATTGTCTAACATTAGATTCTCCTATGCAAAGGCTTCATCGAGTTGTTCTTGAACATTTTCAGTGCTGATGTAATGTGCTGCTTTTCTGGGGTTTTTGAACTAAAATCTAGGGCAAAACCATGTTTTTTTTTTTTAACAAGTATCAATATCAGCATTGTGTGCATATAGTGGGAGGAGCAACAAATTGATTTCTTGGAATAAAAGTATTCTTACCTGGAACAGAACCTCTATCAAGGATTGCACAACAATTTTGGAGTCAATCTTAGTGTTGAGTTATCTTTCTTGCTACATAACTAGTGAGAAAACTTTAATGACAGTAGGAAGTGGATCCATCAAGAAGATTTTTGACCTAATATTGGAAATTGTTCTGCTAAATCCTTCAAAAGAGTAAGAACTTTGTCTTCTCGTCTTTGTTTCTTCATAGTGGTGTGGAAACACAATCATTTCATATATGTAAGAAGGTTTAGGTCTAAACTTATCAAATTCATCCCATAGAATTTTAAGTTCAGTAAAATATGCTCTTACACTTTTATCTCCTTGTTTGATAGAATTGATATCTTTTTGTACTTGAAGAATTCTTAGGACATCAGCTTCAACAAATCTTTCTTTCAACTCATTCTAAATTTCAATTACACTTACAGCTTCATCAACAAGAATACATTTTGCTATATCGAAGGAAACAAAGCTTAGAATCCAAGAAATTAGAATCAAATTGCATATTTTCTAAGCTACATAATTTGGATAAGTTTTTGTAGAAGTTGGTAAGGATCCATCAAATAATTGAAGTTTGTTCTTAGATAAGAACGGAACTTTCATGGCCCTACTCCATGTATGATAGTTGTTTTCGACCAATGGTTCTAAAACTAATACCAAGCTAGGATTTTCACTAGGATGGATGTAATAGACACTAGATGGATCATTACCTGGATTGGCCATTGTGAAGAGACAAGAAGCTTAATAAGGAAGGAAGGGTGGAAAATAATATGGTGCAACATAATTCGCTTAAGGAAAATATAATACCATCTGAGATCAAAAACAAGAAAGAGAAGAGAAAAAAATGGCCTTGAATGAAAACTGAATTAACATTGATTACTTTGAGTGAGTACAATGATAGTTCATGTGTTGTCTTGGAGACAATGCTAGTATATATACAAGTGGAATAATGACTACAACAAACGCTAAGAGACATGAAATAAAATAACTAACTAGCATAAGAGAATACATGAGACTAAAAAACCAATTGACATGATGACAACTAAGTTGTTGAGTTAGTTATATCCTATAAAGAGAAAGATGAAGCAAAATGAATGTGATATTAAACTGGGTACTTGACAATATATGATGAAAACTTTAATGTTAAAACATGTATGATGAAATGTATATTTATCTAAAAAAACTTAAGTCAAGTTTTTAGTATATAGGGCATCTCCCCCTTTGCTTAATGGCGGTGATGGCCCCCTTAATTTTTTTTTTAACTTTTGTATTCCTTTTTCTTATTTGGCCCTTCTCAATTTTGTTTGTCTAATTTTTGTAAACTTACTTATGAAAGTTATTAGTTGATAGAATTAAATTATCATGTTTGGAATAAATCTTTTAAATTATATAATTGAATTCAATTCCTGAGTTTGAAATGTACCTAAAATGAAATGAGTTGTATATCTTGACTATTTTACCTATTTTTCTCCCAGATCATTCACTCCTATCATTCCTTACTAGCCTTCGTCCCTTATATAATCAATTTATTTCTACCATCTTCTTTTCAGGTTTCACTTAAAAACCAAATTCAACAGCCTTTGCCTTTTTCTCTTGTAAGTTCATATCAATAACTCAATACATTATGAAAACTAGCTAGGAAAAGATCAGTTGTTGCCGATGCTGAAGAGCCAATAGGGAAGAAGAAGAATGTGAAAAAGGCACATGAGTGACCATGAAAGGAAGTGCTAAAATGATACAGATGGGTGATTGGCAGCAGTGGCAGCACTATAGTAGAAGGTAGGCGACAATAGTAGCAGAGGGATAGAGAAATGTTGTTTCTGTTTGTTGAGTAGTAGATAATTTGGGAATTCTAATTTTTGACCTCTACGCCATCACCAAATCACACCCATTTGGGCTTTATTTAAAGCGTCCACCTATCCAGCAGAAAGGGGCTAATCCTTTTAATCCAGCCGCTTGCATGTAACCCATGATCTCCACTTAATGAGATGTGATTGCCTAGCTCTCATGGCATAACACATATCCTTGTATATCCCTTTATAATCATTATTGCAGCAACTAAAAAGGTACACTAGGTTGCACACAACAAATCGACCTACACGAGCTCAAAATGAAGTCCTGGACTCATACACTTGACAAGGACAACTGGGCACCAACTGCTCGGCCTTCGACCAAGCTCAAGGAATATGTATTAGACTACAAAATATAGGCCCAAGATGTCATCCCAACCATAGAGAACTCAGACATCTGGCTCTAGAGATCACATGCATGGTGTAGTACTCCTCTAGAGATTCTCCTCTGATTTAGTTGAGGATATCTCCTAAATCGACTCTTAGATAACTTAGAAATCTCCTATTATCTCTCCATATCTTTTATATTAGATCATATCTCTTTCTAAATATGGAGATATCTAATTTACACTAAATCTCAGGAGTATCTCTCATATCCAAGGAAGATTGCCATTGCTTTATCATGGGGTCATCTATCACTACATAAAGGGGCTTAACACCCCCAGGTATGATGATCTAATTCTCATTATACTCTCATAACCTCTACGCCTCATCCATTTGCTGATTTGAGCATCAGAGTGTATTTGTATGTATCATACCTCGGTTTCCATATATGCCAAAGACACCTATAACCTTACCTCCATTTTTAGGTAAGAACAGTTGTCCACAGTAATACAAATGAATAGAGTGTTAAATATATTTGAGGGTGACTGATCAGGTGAAAGATAAGTAAAAATTCAATTTTACTTACACTCAAGAAGAATAGATTTTGACTTGAGTGTCAGTACTCATTGCATGTTCGCCACTAAAGGCAATGTCACAACCTGATGTGGAAACGTGACTAGCACGTGAGGGACTGGGCCCTCACGTAAGCCTCCTAAGCAACGTGACTTCTTGAATGCATGAAATAATGAAATTTTCATTCTAAAATCATAATTAAATCTAATCCGCTATTCATGAAAACATAAGCTGTTTCATTTCATGAACTTAGTTGTAATATGAAAATCAGTTTAATATTGGAAATCTGAATCATGAAAACATTTATGTTTCGTTATAGAAATCTTTGATCACAATCTACATTTCAAATCTATACATGAATTTTGAAAATAAATACATAATCTTAAAATAGGATTATATGGTTTAAATCATGTTTGCATATCTATTGGAGTACTCTAATCTAACATATCCTAGACTAAGCCTTACTACAAAGCAAATCTCACCACTGGAACAACTACATTTACTAAACTAGTAGCTGCATAGTAACCTGATTTGCAATTGTAAGGAAGAATGGAGAGAAGTGAGTTATCGACTCAGTGAGTGGATTTTCACCCACCATCTATATGGGATGTCCAAAGGATATACATAAACATAATATACATGCAGCAAACATAAAATCATTTGGTATTTACATACATGGGTACATAGGAAAACATTTCTAAATTCATTGTCTCACATGAATTCATGTTAAATTTATGGTACAGTAAATACTAGAGAAATAGTAATCTCTGATCTTGTTTTCTAAAGACAATTCACCTGTTTTGCAAAATTAATCCCTTGCTATGTAAAATCATAGCAATTAAACTAAGATTCTCAAATTCTTTTCTAAAGGTGGAATTCATAACATTATCCAATAGTATATGGAGTCCATCATATACAAATAACTATGAGAAGTAAAGCTAGGAAAACACAATATGAAATAACAGTTCAGTATACAAAACGATGCAAAACATGACCATGCTCTACAGTTTGGGATCCTGCCTACATGTATACTAGAGCGCTCTAAATACCATGACAGTAATGCTCACTACTGGAATTTAATGCTGTTGGGAGGAAGATGGTTGAAAAGTACCCTCAATAGCTATAGTATTTGTAAAATATGAGAAAGAACAAAGGGATGAGTTTTGTAACTAAAACTCAATGAGTGAGTCTTCACTTGGAACCCCCTTCATGGGACACCAAGAGAAGATACACAATACTAAAATAATAGTGATAGTAATAAAGTGCCCAAGAATTTCATAATTATAATCAAGTTATCAAATCTTAGCTTGCCATAAACTGACCTAACAATACTCTAATAGAGAAATAGTAATCTCTGCTCTGGTTATGCACAATATTTTACAAAACTCTTGAGTATAAATCTCCAGTCACATCTGGGCTGTACATATCACCATCCCCAGTGTGACAATAAATTCTCCATTATCTCTATCCTGGGCTACTTGGTACCAAAGTTAATGGATTAATTGTCATTAACATACAACGTGCTTCTCTATAGCTACTGCCAGCTCAATCAAAATCTCAATCTTTTCTCTACATTTCATAAAGTCTTCTGCCCTAGGGTTCAAGCCTTTTGATATCAAATATCTAGTATTAGTAATCATATAATCTTCAAATTAACTCTAAATAGTAAAAAATCTCAATTTAATGCTTTATAAATTCATTTATTCAGCAATGGTCCTATGGTTTTCAAGAAAACAAGTCCTCATGATAAAACTAATAGATAATAACACAATATCCAATAGAAATCTTAGTAGTTCATGAAATAAACCCTAAAATCATATATAATTTTCATATTTTAAGTGAAAATAGATATAACGATTAACATAAAAGTTGCATATCTGAACTCACTCACCTGGAGTGGCAGAAGTTGAAGGTTCAACACAGACAAGTTTTCTTGGAGTAGAAATGGCACCCATATCTGCCATTGAAGCAATATAATTCCAAATTAACTTCTAAAATATCTAAATAACTCAACTCTACTCCTATCATACTAGAAGACCTTCCTTCCCTTGAACCATATGAGGAACCCTTAAGGATCACCTTAAAAACAAGAAGGAAAAGGAAAAAAGAGAGCAAAACCAAAAGAATAATATACCTTTAAACCTTAGGAATGAAAGATTGAAGTTAAAATTAGGAAAAAAAAAATGAAAGAAATGGAGTTTGGAGATGGAGAAATAAAGGGTATACTCTTAATGAATCTATAGCTCAAGAATGAGTGGTGTGCTTGAATGCAATGTGTGCTTGATAGATTCACCTATGTGAGTGGTTAAGGTTGGGCTACTTCTATGAGAGCTTGCGTGAACTTTCTAGAGCCACTCATGAAATCCAGGTAACGTTGCAAGGCTAAAATGTACCACACCATATTGAACAACTTTGGATGAGAAAATAATGTGAGTAATGAGATCACTGAGTCACATATGGAATGAAGGTTCATCAAGGTTATAATCTCACCGACATTCTAATGGTTCACATTTCTTTTGCTCTATGTACTAGTTCATTGTCCAAAAGACACTAGTATTTATGCACTAAATTCTTATGCTCATGGGAACTAATATAAAATTAACTTTGAAATATGTGGAGGATTGTTATATTTTAGTAATATGATTTTAATTTATTTCAAAGTTAAATTAGGATTTGATTTTATTATTATCATTATTATTATTATTTGTGAGTTGCTATAACGATCCTTTTGACCAATTCTTTATTCATGTTTATTAGTGGTACTAACAGCTCCTATTTTCTTGGCTTGAAATTTTGAAACCTTATCTTCAATATCTCTGTTTGACCAAGTTTTGGTTTGTTAACGTTGAAGCATATATGATGGCCTTAGAATGTGGAGCTTTTAATGGGTAGTTGAAGATATTTTCACTGTGCTAGTATTGCATATCATCCTCGTATCTATATATTAAGATATACATACTTTCAACTTGCATGAATAGAAGAAGGTTTTTTATTTTGGATAAAAATACTGACGTCATTATATGTATCTCATTTCCTCTATCAAACACATACAAAAATTATTAGTCTTGGTTGTAATCTTGTGAATTCCCTTGAGCAATCCAAGAGAGTTGTTCCTGTAGCCTTACTAGTTCAAGTGTAGAGTTAGTGAGATGTGGTTGTTGTATCCTAGGGAGTGTTAGTCGTGAAGACCATCTACACTGGCTTTTAAGCTCGTGGTGGCGAAATACTCTTAAGCTCAATGCTTAGCACGCCTCAGCCATTAATCACAATAAGTCACTCTATTCTAATTCAATTGTGTTATTTATTTCTCATATTTAGCTTTATAATTTTTGTGACAGATAATTTATATCATCTGAATTTATTTTTTATTTCATTCAATTTTATTTATGTTATTTCAATTAATTTTTCTAACAATCTTAAGAGTATTTCGATTATTTTGTTAGAATCCATATCCAGTTTTCATAGATGATATGACAAGGTGATTGTGCTTGAGATTAAAATAGACTCAAGGCAACAACAAGTTATCCTTGCGGTTACAATTATTTTTTTTTAGAAAAAATTTATTATATTTGTTCACTTAATGAACATGAAGAGTGTTTTCATATTTTGTTTTCCTTTGAGAAGTATATAATGGAGTACACTTGCAGATAGATTAACAAGAATTATTTCAAACAGACCATTCAATTGGTTATCTATGATAATTGCAAAGTATATGTCGAAAAGGCTTGGGGTTTATTCACAATCTGCTCACTAATTCTTTTGCTTGTTGAATGTTGGTTCTCCAACGTTTCTGTGATTCTCTCTTATAAATATTATTTTTGATAACAATAGCATGAGATTGCTATCAATCACACTATTGTTTTATTGATATTCTTTTTTATTTCCCTCCTATCCATTTTAGTATCTCACACTTTAATGGCTATGATGTATGCCTATATAAAATAGAAACTGTCATGATACAAAAAGAAAGGGAGGGATATTAGGAAATTGAAGGCATGAAGCTCAAAGACAAGCTCAACATAACAGCAAGGAGGATGATTCATACTTGAAGCAGCAGAGGAGTACTGTTAGCTTTGGAGACTTGAGTGCTCTATGCCAAAGAAACTATTTTTGCATTCCAATATTTTACTTTAATTCTATATGTTTGTGGCTTCTACAAGTTTTCTTTCTTGCAGAGCGACGAAAAGCAAGTAAAGAGTGGTCAACACAAATTGTTAAGGATTGTGACTGGTTTCAGAACTTTGACAAGGGCATTTTAAACACTGTTGTAATCATGATGTGTCATGTGATAGTTTAGCTCCATGGAAGGTTCCAAAAAATAAAAAGCTATAAGATTGATAATAAAATTCACGTAAGTCCCTTGTTCTTTTGAAAAAAAAAATGATTGAGTTGTGGACTATGGGAAATATATATGTGAAAGTGTTTTACCTCCTACGAAAATTATAGGGGATGAGAGGAAATTGCTATGCAGGCAATCCCTGAAAATAATTGTGAGTTTATAAACTGGTCTATGTTGTGAAGATACTCAAATGTAGTCTACGCTACTCTGAAGTTAACTATATTTAATTTTATGGTGGTGTTGTCAATTGGAAAATCATCCAATTAGACTAGTATATGAGGTGAAATGTTTAAGAGATCTCTTAATAGATTGTTTGAGGTCAGAGATGTATTTGGCGGATCCTTTGATAGAACCACTAAGTAAAGCTAGTGAGGATGCATCGAGAGGGATGAAGCCTTAGCCCAATTCATAGATTGAGAGTGATGGTAACCCAACCTAAATTTGAGAATTCCTCAAATGTTAGGTTCATATGGGTAAAAACAAGTCACTTGTTAATCATTCAAACACTATCCACTTTAGTCTATCCCTATGATGTAAAATAATATTTGGAGGGATAATGTGTGACTACAACGAAATAAAGGGTGAGTGAATACTCTTAATAAATCTATAGCTCAAGAATGAGTAGTGTGCTTGATTGTAGTGTGCACTTGATAGATTCACCTATGTGAGTGGTTGAGGTGGGGCTGCCTTTATGAGAGCTTGCGTGATTTCTAAAGCCACTCATGAAATCCAGGTAACGGTGCAAGGCCAAAATGTATCACACCGTGTTGAACAACTTTGGATGAGAAAACAATGTGAGTAATGAGATCACTGAGTCACATATGGAATGAAGGTTCATAGAGGTTATAATCTCGCCGGTATTCTAGCGGTTCACATTTCTTTTGCTCTATGTACTGGTTCATAGTCCAAAAGACACTAGTATTTATGCACTGAATTCTTTTGCTCATGGGAACTAATATAAAATTAACTTTGAAATATGTGGGGGATTGTTATATTTTAGTAATATGATTTTAATTTATTTCAAAGTTAAATTAGGATTTGAGTTTATTATTATCATCATCATTATTATTATTTGTGAGTTGCTGTAACAATCCTTTTGTTCAATTCTTTATTCATGTTTATTAGTGGTACTAATAGCTCATATTTTCTTGGCTTGAAATTTTGAAACCTTATCTTCAATATCTCTGTTTGACCAAGTCTTGGTTTGTTAACGTTGAAGCATACCTAATGGCCTTAGAATGTGGAGCTTTTAATGGGTAGTTGAAGATATTTTCACTGTGCTAGTATTGCATATCATCCTCGTATCAATATATTAAGATATACATATTTTCAACTTGCACAAATAGAAGAAGGTTTTTTATTTTGGATAAAAATACTAACGTCATTATATGTATCCCCTTTCCTCTATCAAACACATACAAAAATTATTAGTCTTGGTTGTAATCTTGTGAATTCCTTTGAGCAATCTAAGAAAGTTGTTCCTGTAGCCTCATTAGTTTAAGTGCAGAGTTAGTAGGATGTGGCTGTTGTATCCTGGGGAGTATTAGCCGTAAAGATCATCTGCACCAGCCTTTAAGCTCGTGATGGCGAAATACTCTTAAGCCCAGTGCCTAGCACACCTCAGCCATTAATCACAATAAGTCACTCTATTCTAATTTAATTGTGTTATTTATTTGTCATATTTAGCTTTATAATTTTTGTGACAGATAATTTATATCATGTGAATTTATTTTTTATTTTATTCAATTTTATTTATGTTATTTCAAATAAATTTTTTCTAACAACAATAACTTCGTGAATCTTTCCCATGTGCCCAGTAACCAGTACCTAAGCCCCTCCCTGAAAGCCACCATGGAACCAATCAGAAACCTCAACACCCACCTGCCATGAGCAAGTTGGTAACTCATAGTGGCCAGACTAAAAACTTAGAAGAGAATTGTGATAGGATGGTCACTTAGGTACTATTGGGCAGAGGTAAAGTGGAAAAATAGTGGTGAATAATGGTCGTATTGTTTTATTGGAGGTGAATTTTCCCTTTATTATTCCATTTAGGAAGAAGTCAGTGGCCTTGTTATCTTCCTTATTATCCATTTAGCCTACTTCATTTTTATCATCCAACAATACATATTGACTCGTTGTGGGTAGATTCCACCAAGTCTTTGACCGCACCCACCATGGAGAATTTCAACTTAGAAGAAAGTTGGAATAGAAAGGCCACACATTGTTTAAATTATATAAAAATAACACCTTGCTGAGTTTAAGCTGAATGTTGCCATGAGAGTAGGGTGTCAAGCAACATTGAGACAAAGTTAGTTTGATGAAGTGTGTTACTGGTGTTTTTAAATTTTTTATTTTATTTTTAGAAGTCTGTCAAAAACACTTATCAAATAGGCCCTTGATTTTCTTAATTTGAAATCTAGTTGTTAAGACTTAATCATAGAACACAGGAAAGGATGTCATCGATAAATACATTACTTGCCATATAAAAAAAATAGTATATATACGATATGGCCTATCTGTAAACAAAAATAAAGTTCAAATTTGAGTTATGACAACATAAAAACTCTCGGATCATATGTTTTATTCAAATCATAGAAAAAATTTTGCATATAAAAATTCAAAATGGACGACCCCAAACCAAATCTTCAAGTACTATGCACAATTTAAATTATTTAAAATTTATATTAGTTATTCTAAAAATTGAGACATGTAACTCAAATTATGTGAACTATCTAGTTATGTTTGTGTTTTCATAACCTTAAACATTTGAAGTGCTTTATAGAATAACAAAAATAATAAATTTTCGCAATAGATTTAAAATCAGGAAATATGATAATAACATTAACATCATAATTAATATAATATTCATAGTCCAAACATAACAATATCTTATTATTACTAGAAGCATTATAGCTAATATAGACTTATGTGAAATCTTTATAATATTTGTCAAAACTTTTGGCAAAATAAACATTATTGCAAAAGTAATGTGACATAGCTAGACATATCTACCGGTGCTTTTGGTAGTTAATGCAACTTTCTCAATGTTTTGATCACCATTTAAGTCATGAGACCCCATTTTCTACTGTTGTTGCTACTACTGCTGCTTTCTATGAGGAAATTCAACTAAGCTCTCCATTGGTCCAATCCCTTCTTTTCTGCTATAATCTATCAAATCTTTCATAGTATTTGCCACGTGTGACATCCTTAGACACCGAACATAGCTCTCTGTATATCCTAAGTCATCATCCAGTGGAACTTCTAATATCTCAACCAACTGTTTGGTTGATGCAACCATCAAATTGCAATTATTTTGCAACTCTGCAGTAGAAATATTGTTTGTTTCACTTTGAGCCAAATCCTTGCAATTTTGAACAATAACTCCAAGTTGATTAACCATAGGAATTAAGGACCTTCTAATCATGAACACTTCATGGTGCCAAACACAAAATTCCCATGAGCATATCTTCAAATCAGGAGAGAAAATTATTCTAAGATTGCCATAATGTAACACACGGAATTTCTCATATACACTTTCCCTGGTTACTTTGGCACATTCTAGAACAATTTGGCCAGATGAGTTTAGATATTCTTTGTGCTTATCAATGTGAAGTAACTCCTTCAAAAGGCCACCATCATACTTCACTTTGAAAAGCCTTGGGAGAATCTCAAAACTTGTCTCAAACCCATGGCTAGCTTTGTGATTACATGCTTCACAGTACCACAAAAGGGAAACACAAGTTGTCTTTTTGCCACTTTCATGCATGGAAAAACACAACTTCTTATTGGCATTAGGAGCAAAATACTCAGCAACAAAGTCCTTCCAAAAGTCAATGTTGTTGTCTTCTGGCTTAAGCTGTTGATGATGTATGTAATGTATCAACCTCCTAGCACAACTACCAGGTTCATAAACTATCATAGAAGACCTTATCATAGGCATGCTTTGGGGTTGAAATTGTTGTGGTGTTTGAAACAGTTGTTGAGGCATTGCCATCAAGAGTTGTTGTTGTAGTTCTTGTTGTTGTTGCTGTTGATTAAGTTGTTGTACTTGCAAGAGCCTCTGATGGTCTAACCAACTAAGTTGAGTGGCAGTAGCATGGTAAGATTGCTCTGAGGAGTAGAGGAGTTGAGGTTGTTGTTGTAGGTAATTCCAAAATGATGATTGATCAGGGTGTTGGGGATCCATTGTTTACCAATAGCAGAGTCAGTTTCAACTTTATTGGAGGAATATTTGTATTGTCTACATAATAGGAATAAACACCAAAATTAATCTAAAAAATATATGCAATATCAGGTCAATCTTTTAACATATTCAAAGCAATGGTTTGATTTTTAATTATTAAATGGACATCACTCTAGTTCTTTAATAAATATGTTGATATTAATTTGATCTTTAATTGATTAATGTTTTTTTTACTATGAAAGACTAAATCTGTAGAGCAATTTAATGTCTTGTGCAATTTTCTAAAATCAATTCAATTATTCACCATCTATGTATGTGTGTGTACATATATTGTCAGTATAAAATAGTTTTATACAGACTTTCAATCATGTATTAACACATTAGTAGAAATATTTGACTTAACCATCCACTATCTTGAAAGTCTTATAAATCAAAACACATAATTGAATAACAATAATGTAAAACTCTTTTACACTATCGGTACATAAAAAGTGTTACGTTGATACGTTGCTACCCATATATATATATGGAAGAAATTTGTTACGTTGATACCCACGTTCATCAAAGTTAAATAAATATATTACATTATTAAATAATTTTTTATTGAAGAATTGTTCAATGAATCTTACTGTTGAAAATTTTATATGTCTATAACAACAAAGAAAAATCAAATTTTTTCTTTCAAAAATAATTTTAGCATTATTTTTAGTACAGACCACATCATTCTTTTCCCTAGATGATTTATGTCGGATTGCACATCTACTCCTCTTTAAGGATCGCTCAACAATATCATATGTATTTATATAGAGCACACATATATACACTTAAATTATTTGAAATTTGGATATGTTATAGTTAACAATTTAAAATTATTATTTATTTCCTTTTTATTTTTAATGAAAATTAAATTATTTGAAAATTTTCAAGTAATGGTTATATAAGATAAATTTTAAATTATGACGAAGAAATATTTTCATACAATTCACGTACAAATTATGTGACATTGAGTTTTCTTTTTCTCTTGCACCTGGGTGATTTTTACTAAAGTCAGACTACACATCCACTCCTCTTCAAATATTTCAAATTCTAAATGTTTTGTCAATTTTCATTCCAAGTCATTTAGCACTACACTTTTCATATATCATCATCATGATGAGAGTTTCACAATAGAATCTAAACTAATATATGAAAAATTAAAAATTCAAATATTACTTTAAGAAAAAGAGGGAAAAGGGGCAACTTATCTCACCGTGCCTACTATTTTGATGAAGAATCGTAAGTTTTGTTGTAAAATTGCCCGTTGATACAGAGATTCAACCACCTTTCGCAAGATCTCAAAAAATGGGGTGGTGCAGAAACTTTTGGGTTGATTTGTGTAACTCATACCACAATTATGAATGATAATTTGTGCATCGCTATGGCAGCTTACTGGCAAAGGGCTTAAGTTTTGTCGAGTAGGTAAAGAATTATAGAAATGGAAGAAGCGACATGCTAAACCATTGTCAAATAGCCCTAATATGATTGAAATTATACCTCTCCATTTCACTCCATTGGTCAAAAAACAATATATATATAAAGAAAATAATAAATGAATCTTAGTAATAATATAAGATTGTGTAAGTGGATAAGATTGCCCCTCTTGAAAATGGTAGTAAACAATTACAATTATTAAAGTAAGTAAATACAATTAATTACATTGAAGATAATGTTGGTAAAAAAAATTAATGCCTCCTTGATATGATAAATGGATAGATATTTTGAAACAAAGATAGTATTTAACTATATGTTAAGTGTTGAAGTACATTTAAAGAAGAAAGAGAATGATAGAAGGTATTTCAAAAATTCTTGGTATAGAGGCAAGACTTTCAAATTTTCAAAGTCAATTAGATGAATTCATAATTAAATAATTATGGAGCCATTTGGTTTCGGTTTTAGAACAATTATTATAAATATTAATTACAAAATCACAGGCTGGAATTTCAAATTTTCATAGTCAATTAAATGAATACATAATTAAATACACAATATTATTATGAAATTATTTGAATTTTCCCGATTTAATTAATGCTTTTTTGTGGACTTTTTAATTGTTTTAGTATAACTGGTAGAGGCAAAGGCCGAACTTGGAAACTCGGTTTACCTACCACCCCCTTCGCCACCGCCTCTTCCACTATCTTCACCTTAGTCCTTGCTACCACCACCCCAGCCTTCAGGATGATGCCCACTCCTAGGTATGCCAGCCACCCACTTCCCTTGTATTTACACTAGCAAACCACTCGTATCAGTGATCCCTCCTCTATCCCTACCATTGCCCCGACTCCCAACCTCATATTTGATCAGAATCCTCTTTCCTTGAGTGGGTCACAGGCACAGGACACGGATAGGAAGCCTTTCGGCCCAGATGGCAAGCCACTTAGGCCCAGATGACAAGCCACTTGGGCCTGATGGTAGATCGCTTCGCTAGATTAGGCCGAACGGTAAAGATATGTAAGTTTAAACATATTTTTTATTACATTCTAATTTTACATTGCTTATAAAATTCAAAATATTTTAATTATTTTTTATTTATTTTAGGTTTAATTAATCTACAGGTTCCTATAGTTTTACTCAATTTTCAATTAGGTCTCTATAATTTAAAAGTTTCTAAGTAAGTTCCTATAGTGCATGAGATTTTTCAATCCGGTCCCTGCCATTATAAAAAAAAATAGAATATTCCATTTCCATCTCCATTTCACCCTCTCATTCATAATGACAGGGACCTGATTAAAAATTATCATATACTATAAGGACTTACTTAAAAACTTTTAAACTATAGGGACCTATTTAAAAACTTTTAAACTACAAAGACCTAATTGAAAATTAAGTGAAACTATAGAGACTTGAAGAATAATTAAATTTTTGAAATCCAATGAAGTACTATTTCAATATTATATATAATATGATTGTTATTTGAGAATTTGTTAAATCTCCAAAGATCAATTATATGAAAAATGGATTGAAAAATAAGCATAAATTTAAACCTATAAACCTCCTGGTAAAATCTATAGTTTATTGACTTTGTAAAAGTTTACTTAACCTCATATGAGTTTAACAACAATAGGTGAGTCAATTAATTTTGAAGCAAATACATTAATATCCCTAACACTTGGTGAAATTCATTGTAACTCTCACCTATTTATGTAAGGAGTTTCTTGAGTTATAAAAATCATTATTATACCATTATCTAAGTTTGTAATATCATTACACTACCTTTTCCTTAATTAACCATCGAATAAATAAATTCCACAAGGGGTTACTTAAGAAAAAGATGGTACCTTTAAAATCTAAATTTCAAAAGGGGCTAATAATAGAAAGATAGTAACTTCAAACAACAAAGTCTCTGTCATGTATCAAGTTCTTGGGGAAACCCTACACAATGTATACAATAAATAAACGGCACAACTTGTCACTACAAAAAAGGATTGAGTTGTAAGGAAGTAATGAAGATGACTTAAATTTAATAATATAAACCTTAGCCAATTTTAATTTAATAGTAAAGAGAAGACAGTAGACACACAAGGAACAGATTGGGTGATCTAGCAAGAAACTAGCATAATGTAGCCTCAAAATTGCAAAGGTACATAATAATTGGAATGAGATTTGACATTTATTAAAATTAAACAAATATAATAAACCAGAAGACATAATTCTAGAGGGACAAATAGATCCAATACCAAAAGTAATGTTCAATATACAATAAACAATTTGTACCCCATCAAAAAACTAAAATTGCACATCTCTTGAAACTCAAGCATCAATTGAAAGACAAATGCATATTTTGAAGGTTTAATTATTTTTCAAATCCTTATAGTTTCACTCAATTTTTAATTTGGTCCCTGTAGTTTAAAATTTTTAAGTCCCTATCGTGTATGAGAATTTTCAATCAAGCCCCTGCTGTTAAGGTGAAAAGGGAGATGGAGATGGAATATTTCATATTCCACTTAATATTCTTTTTTTTATAATAGCAGGGACCTGATTGAAAAATCTCATACACTATAAGGATCTACATAGAAACTTTTAAAGTATAGGGACTTAATTGAAAATTGAGTAAAACTATAGGGACCCACAAAGTAATTAAACCTTTATTTTATTTATGTAATAGTTTTGATTCATTTGTTGAGGCTCACCACATGATCACAGAGGTTATACAGAGTCAGTATAACCATCGGTGGCCTACTTAGACTGACATCCTATGAGATGTTAAGGAGTTGTGGTGGAAGGAGTAGAAGATAATTCAATGATTTATTCACTTTTATTCAAATATATGTTTATATTATTTAATTATATGCTTATATATAATCACTTATGTATTCTGAATTTGTATATGCAGAGAACCTGCTATATTCTACCTGAGCAAGTGCCCACAGTTAAGAGGGCTTAGAAGACCCTCCATAAGGGACACATGAATAACTCATGATTGAATTATGCTACTCTCAGTGAACTACAACGCCACTGGGCCAGTAACCCGACCTTCAAGGATAGGTCGGACAAGGGAAAGACAAACCAAGTCTCACAAACTGTACACGGATGGGTCGAGCACCCAAGATTGAAAGTGTTTGGTAATGCTTTAGCCTTTTTACATTTTATAATAACATTTACTATATTTGAATTGTGTCAAATATTATATTTTTATGACTTTATTGTGCTTATTTACGCACGCGAGGGAGTTAAGCCGCCCTTTGACACAGGGTGAGCTATTTCGGGAGACCTACACCCGAAAGGGTGAGCAGAAGGAAGAGTCTGGAAAGGTCTGGGTAGACTCTTGCTCTGAGGTGACCTATGTAAGTTTGTATTTAGACATATTTTTACTTAATTTTTATTATTATTTTCATTTATGTCATAATTATTACTTACAATGTGTTTTATCTTTTTCCCTTTGTAGCGCGAGTTTACAGACTTATGTGAAAAGGCACAAACCCAGTACTACACCCAGGTGGTTGATACTGGGCCCTATGCTAACATCCATCCTCCTCCCAATGAAAAGGATGTCTGAGCTCAGGTGGTTGGCGGCCTTTACAAAAGTCACATATATAGGATGGAGTACTACCTTAAGAGTAGATCCCCATCACCTACCACTAGGCCAGCTACTAGGGATGATGCCCTGAGGGAGCGTGTGCATGCCCTTAATCAGGAGCTGCAGCAATAGGCACATTTGATCCAGCAGTAGTATGAGCAACAGGCACAGCTCCTTTAGCAACTCTAGCAGTAGTAGGCAGGGCGGGCTGCTATAGAGCAGAAGTCGAAGGAGAAGGCTAAGTTCCGGAAGACGCAAGAGAAGATCACTGCTGACGTAATGACCTTTTTTCGGGATATGCAAGCTTTGATATCCTCAGGCTTCGACTCTGGCAAGAAGCTCCCCTAGATCCCACCCCTTTCCATTTTTTAGGGCCACTCCTCATCGGGTGGCACGGATGACGACAATGGTTCAGCTAATGACGATGCCACCCTGACAACGACTAAGAGTTCAGTTAGTTTTTATCTAGCCTCATTTTTTTTCATTTTGGATTCTTTTTACATTTATTGCAATTTGCATATATTTTATTGTGATACTTTGGTATGTTATTTAATATGTTTAATTTGTTTGTTTTATTATTTTCTTATTTAATATCACTTTAATTGATAATTAGGTTGTTATATAAATATATGAATAACAAAATACCAATCAATGCATAGTTATATCACAAATAAAAAAATTATACTGTCAGTAATAAGTCATATTTTAAAAATAATTTTTTTAAAATAATACACACTACCTGTCGGTAAAATTACATTTGGCATCGGTAGTATTATTTATCTGATGACCATAGTGATGCCTTTAATTTAATTGTACCAACGATTACATATTTTAATATCCGTTGGTACACATGTCGAAAATTACCAACCGATTCATGTAATCGTTGGTAATATTCATCGACGACCAAAAAATCAATGCCCACGTAACCATCAGTAAGCCTGTTGGTACAATTATTTCCCATCGAAAAACCCATCGATTTCCTATGCTTTTCTTGTAGTGATTTTTGTAGGTTTTTTAATTTTTACATATTTGGAATTTGGGGTAAAATCATCTTTTAAGTGTTTTGAAAATTAGAATAGGTAAATAGGATGTTTAAGAATAGGTTTTTAATTTTGTAAATAAACACCGAAACAAATTGCAATAATAGAAATTGGTTCTTCCTTCAATATCGCATGGGTACCGATGCTTTTATGTAATCAATAGTTGTGATTTGATTTTTGATTTGAAAAAATTTAAAAACTTGGATTTATGGGACATGTCTGCTAATATGTCACGGTTTAGATGGACAAAATTTATCATATGGTCAAGTTATACTGGCCAAATAAAAAGGGTTCTAAGAGCAGTTCCAACGGGAGCTTTTCCTTGTCCCAGTTCTTATTCATTGTCAGGGACAATTAATGGATAACATTGGAGCAAAAAGGTGGGACGAAGAGAGAGAGCATGTAGGGACACTGAATTGGGACTGTCCCAACTTAAAATTTTAGTTGAATTTGTACCATTTTTACCTTTTGTAGAATGGTTAGATTTTAAAAAAATTGTTATCTTATTTCACATTTCACTCTATAAATATCAATCCTTTTTAACTTCATTTTTCACATCTCTTCCTAATTCTTCCCAATATTATTTTTCACATCTCTTCTTAATCATTTCTAACACTTTCTAATTTTTTGTTTTCACAATTCTACTTTTTAATTCTCTCATAAACAATGGATCCAAATCAATTTAATTTGAATGATTTTTTCAATTACATGCAAAATTCCAATCTCCCTCAAAATTCAAACATCCAAAATTCACAGGTTTCAAACTCTCAAAATCCAAATACAAATTTTAATTTTAAAATGCCAAACTTCTTCCCAAATTGAAATCTCTCAAATCTTCAAATTTCTAATTTTCACGTCAAAATTTCAATTTCTATTTTCATTACCATTCCATGCCCAAGTTGGAGGATGAGGATCAGGATCAGTCAATGTTGGTGGGTCATCTAATCCATCTCCTCAAACACCTAAAAATTCAACTCTAAGTTCACGACTTTCACAATATTCTAACTATGACGGGCTAGATGCTATCAACCTTACTGATGAGCAATTTGAAGATTGCATGCAAGATAGTAGTCAATGGCGATGGGAAGAGGATGAACTACCAATAAGTGCATGGATAAATATGTCAATGGATCCTTTGGTTGGTATTGACCAAAAGGGTGATATATTTTGGAACATAATACATACATATAGTGAGAAAAACAATCATGGCTTGATCAAAAAAGAGGTTGGTGCAATAAAGAAGCAATGACATAGGATTAATATGGGGGCTCAACAATTCGCTAGTTATCACGATCAATTTAATTTATTAAAATTCATTTTAAACAAAAAATAAAAAAAATAATTTTATATTTTTCTCCAAATTTAAAATAAATTACATAATTCAAGATGTTAGAATAAAGCATTTCATAAATATTTTGATTTATTTTTAATTTAAAAAATCATATGGGGCCATAATCGGGACCAAAGTTGGTCCCTTCCATTGGAGTAGAGAAGGATACTGTTGGGACATTTTTACTTGTTATGACAACTTAATTATGTGGTGATGATGTGGCAATAAGTGGGCTCATAAGTGGGATCAAGATAGAAAACCATTGGAGATGCTCTAAAGCCCTTAATTTAGAAAGGGTTCAAAAAAAAAAAAAAAACCCTTACATATATGACATGACTTATTTGTAAACAAAAGTAATTTTCAAATTTGCATCACGAGTTCACGACAATATCCAAGAAACATATTGAATTATATGTTTGAAAAAACTCATAGAAAGGTAATGGTGCTCTGTCTATCAAAAATTCAAGTGGAAGTAGCCCAAAAGCTGCAAGCATTGTATAAGAAAAATTTTAAAATATTAAAAATGTAATAATATAACATGATTAATATTCAATAATTTGAGAGGTTGTAATAACACAAAGTATGTATTGACTACTTAAATATCCGTTTGCTTAAGATTGCCGCACTCCAAGTGCCTTGTAGAATAAAGAAGAGTGAATTTTCACAAACATGATAACATCATCATCAATATAAGACTCAGTCAAAACATGATCCAATAATCACTCTCAAAGTATTTGACATAGACTGAAATTTATGTAATGTATGTGAGAAATTTCTGCCAAAACAAACATTGTTGCAAAAGTACTTGACCTTAAAAATATTCTCTACAGATTCACCATGAATATGAGGACATTGATGAGATAGATATGTTAAAAAAAAAAAATGAAGATGGTGTTGGCCACTGCCTTTTGTTCTGCCTATGGCACATCACTGCAGCACCCAAATGGACTTCCTGCATTGTTCATTGAATTTTGGAGAGGTTGAACAGTACTAGTTGGGGGTGATGCCGATGCTGTGTTGACACAGTTATTATTAACATTAATCACATCATTGGAAGAAGAAGCAATTTTGATGGCAGCACATTGCTCAATGTTTTGATCACCACCATTTGAGACATTATTAGCCCCCTCTTCTTGATGTTGTTTAAGCTGTAATTGAGCTTCAATATGGTTCACTTGATCATCAACTCTAGGTGAACCCCTTGTTCCCTCAGGGAATTTAATTAAGCTCTCCATAGGTGCAACCCCATTTTCTGTGCTGTAACCAATCAAATCTTTCATACTATTTGCCACCTGTGATATTTGTAGCCTTCGAACATAGCTCTTTGGATATCCTAACTCATTAACCAATTGAGCATCCAATCCCTTAGCCAAATTATGTGTTGATGCAACCACCATATTGCAACTATTTTGCACCTCTTCAGCAGATGCATTGGCTATTTCACTTCTTGCTAAGGCCCTGTACTTTTCAGCAACAGCTACAAACTGATTATACCTTGGTAGCAAAGATTTTCTATTCACGAACACTTCATGTCCCTTCACACAAAATTCCAAAGAGCATATCTTCAGATTCGGCGCGAAAACTACTCGAAGACCGCCATCATGAAGGACGCGGAAATTCTCAAATACAGTCTCCTTTCTTGCTGTGTTGTAGTAGAGAACAATCTGGCCAGAGGGATTTTGGTATTCATGAGGCAAGTCAACATGAAAGTGCTCTTTTAAAATGCCACTTTCATATTTGGCTTTGAAAAGCACAGGAAGAACCTCAAATCCTGCTTCAAAACCATGGCCTAATTTGTGGTCACATATTTCACAGTTCCATGTATAAACCCAAGTTGCTTGTCTTGCACTCTCGTACTTAGAGAAACACAGCTTCTTCTTGGCATTAGGCGCAAAAAATTCGGCAACAAAGGCCCTCCAGAAATCAATGTTGTTGTCTTGAGGTCTATGATGATGCTGGTGATGAATGTAATCTGTCATACGCCTAACACACATGCCATATACATAAGTTGGTATGTTCCCTTGTTGAAATTGGTGTGGTGTTTGAAACTGTTGTTGAGGCATTGAGTTCAGGAGTTGTTGCTGTGATTGCAATAGCATCTGATGGTGCAGCAGGTTAATCTGAGCAGCAGCATCATGAGGGGTTTGCCCTGACATTGTTGAAGAGAAACTGCTAATGGAAAAAGGATAATGGATGATGGGAATATTGTTGCAGTTGTTGTTTTACTGAAGCAAATTCTGTATAACAGATGTAAAGATCTGTCATATTTTGAAAGTATTTTGCTTATCTCTTTCTAATCGATAGTTATTTCAAATTTTGTTATGAAATATTGATTGGCGGTTGGATGGTGTTGTTTTGATTTGGTTAGGAGTTGATTGGAGAGAATATATCATTATCTTGATTTGGTTAAGATTTAATTTGAATGGAGAGCGTTTTTTTTTTTTTTTCCAATGCTTGAATAGGGAGAGGCTTGATATGGTAAAGATTTAATATGATTTTTTATATACTTCAGGCTCAGCCTATAGATATTAAATACTTTTTCGGGTGGTCCATGCATGATACTGCTTCGAAATTATTAATAAATATATAATTATCTCTATCTTTTTTATTGCTTTATTCTTTTTATTATTGTTTTCTACAACAAATCTTTTATCAATTATATGAAATACCTCTAAATACTACATGATCAATCTAATTACAATTTTTAAAAAAATTATTCCAGTCCTCTATTACTTTATTTATTTATTTATTTATTATTTATTATCTAAATAGATTCATGTTACATGACAACTTTTCAATATAATTAAAAAGAAAAAAGCATTGTTCCCACCAAAATTTCTTAAAAATATTATTATTATCTATCTATCTCTTAACGATAATGAAATTAGAAGTAGCCATTTACTGAACCACTGTAAAGTAGCCCTAATTGTGATTTTAATTAATTATATTTAGCTATATATACTCTGAATTGCATTTAAAGCTAGAGAGAAGCGATTTTGAACATTTTTATATAACTCAGAAGCAGCATTTTCAAATTTTTAATTTTAAATAAATTAATAAGATATTAAATACTTAACATATCAATTTTTTTTCGTTTAATATCTAAACAATGCATTGATCCCTTTTGAAAATACACGGCTTTAAAAGTTTTTTTATTAAGCCAGACACATTTGTAAGGTTTTGTTTGGTGCTATGGCTATCAAAAAGCTATAGTAGTATTATTTGATAAAATAATGTGAAAGTTTCTCTCAATAAGCCGGAGCTATTTTTTTTCTTTTGGTCAAACACACGCACACCATCACGAATAAAGGGGAAGGGTTCATCCACCACAACTAGGCTCTGCCTAGTTCGAACCCGGGTGTAATTCCTAAGAGACACATAAGTCTACCACTGAAGCAATGCTCCAACTGCTAAGTAGGAGCTATTAAAGTAGTGTTTGATAAATATCTATAAAATTGCTCTCAAACAATAAAATGACTGTAATTGATATAAATATTTGTGGGAAGAATAAAAAATTAAAAGCATTAATTAATGGAAGAATAAAGTTGAATTTTTATTAAAATTCAAGAGTTATACTAGTCTTGTGAACTTTTTTAAATTTCAAAGAGCAGAAGCTAAATTTGAAAAGTACCACATGAGGTGCTCTCGAAAGTATTATTAACTTTCAAAAGCCGAGAGCAAAAACACCTCACCTTTTTCATTTATCAAATGGAAAAAATTGACCCATATATTTCATAAGACAGATTATCCAGCAGAAGAGCATTACCAAACCCACCCCATGGCTTGGTTTGGTATTGTTGTGGTTCTTAAAAAGCTACACTATAAAAATTGCTTTCAATAAATAGAAGTCAAGATAGTAGCATTTAGTAAATATCATCCAAATATTCAAAATGATAATAATAAATATAGATATTAACTAATGTGATTTCTACATTTATTGTCATTAATTGGAATATTGTCATATTAATTTTTTTTTAATTTTAGAGAACAAAAATCAGTTTTGAAAAGCACCCATGACTTTTAAAAGTTGGATGCAATAGTACTTTAACTTTATAGTTTACCAAATACAAAAAATTGACTTGTACTTTTTATAAGATAGAGCACCCCTCTAAAAAACTTTGCCAAACTCACCCTAAGTGTGGAATTAGGATTGATCAGATAATGAGTAATTTGCATAAAGTGACAAAGTTCAAGCCTCATTGCTTCTAATTTTTTATGTATTAAAAAAAATTATTATTATTTGACTCCCAAGATCAAGGAGTTTACATTATAAAAAGCCAACGATTCGATTATTGAAGTCGGCACTTAAAAAAATGGGTAAACTTTCATTTATGTCCCTCACATTTTACTATAAGATTTTGATTTAGTCCCAAAACAATCATTTTATTCTATTTATGTCTAATATTTTCAAAATGTAAATGACACTAAGATTATAAATAAAATCTTTATATTTTATATTATGTTGTGATTCCTAACATTGTAATATGATATTTTATGTTTTGTCGAGGTTTTCTAATATTGTTATTGGATTTCTACATCAACTAATTTTATTTATAATTTGGAAATTTTTTATTGAAAGAGTAAGACTGAAATATTTTAAAAAGGCATTTGAAAAAGACTAAATCGAAATCTGGATAAAATATTAAGGATGTAAACAAATCTCGACCCATATCTAACCATCACCTTAGCCTAAGATTACGAAAGCAATTCTCTGAACACCTAGAAATGAAAAAAGAAAAGAAAAAGACCAATGGCTTAAAATTGAAATTCCGGCTGCATACTTATCTATGGATATTTTTGTTAAGGCGGAGAGCCCAACAAGGGAGGTACAAGGGCCAAACACTATCTCTTGACCCAAAACTTTAAGATAATGATTTAAAACTTATCCCATATTATATATTACTCACTTAGTCTTTCTCAATCAATGTGAGACTTCATCACTCATACTTAACGCCAACAATTTTATATTTTTCATTTTATATCTTAATCATATTCATAAATTAATGTATGAAACTAATATGTTTATATATATATAAATTAATGTATGAAACTAATATGTTTATATATATATATATATAAAGGCATAACACTGTCTAATTATCATTGTGATAAAAAAAAATTGTCACCGAATATGAATAAAACATCAAAAAATCAAAACGAAAAATTTCTGAAGTCTCAAATTTCAATTTCCAATATTATTTTTTAAAATAAGAAACGGGAAAAGGAAGTCTTACCTTGCCTACTATGCTGGTGGAGAGTTGCTGTTTTATTTAAAAAGTCTGAGTTGTCGCGATAACTCCACGATCCTTCAAATTGCTTGGTTCGAAGATTCAACGACTTTCTACAGAATAACTAGAAATTGGTAAATAAATAAATAAACTTTTGGGTGATATGCTAATTGCTTAATCCTTGCTATAATTATGGAAGACAAAGTGCATCACTGTGGCAACTTCCTAGAAAAGGTTTCACTGATTCGGTGAACAATGATGGAAAGGGTAGTAGAAATCTACTAAACAACCATAAAGTAGCCCTAGCTGCTTCGGATTGAACCCACATAGTCCTGGCACAAATTGATAGCTAATTAACCTCTTTAAGCATCTACTTGTGATTTGGTTTCAGACGGTGCTGTGAAGATAATATGGTGGTCAGAGGCAAAACTCACATTTATAATCTCTGAGCCTTACAGGAGTTAGTTATTGCTTCTAATTGTAGATAAATCATTGAATTCACAAAAATAAAAAAGGGAAAAAAATAGTTGGGATTGAAATATATTTAGCTATACGTTGATCTGTATTTAAAGCAAAGAGAAAAGAGAGATTTTAAAAATTTTCAACTCAGACGCGAGATTCTCAAATTTTCACTTTCAATTAAATAAATACCTCTTTAAATATTTATTTATCTTTTTTTTTTATTTTGGCGCTGGACACCTAAACAAGATATTAATACCGTTAGAAAATACGTTACACTTTAAAAGTTTTTCATCCAAACAGACGCAATTTTAACGCCCAAACAAGACATTACTTCCGTTTGAAAATGAGTTACATTTTAAAAGTTTTTCATTCAAACAGGCACAAATGATACTTTATTTGCAATATCAAGAGTTTGAATTTTGGAGTTGTCGGCTTGGAGAAAACTTTACCTAGCTAATCACCACCCCAGCCCAAAATGGTGAAAGCGTTTCTATAAATATATCTTATTTATAGGGGATGGTTAACTTCCACTCCATGTGGAGATTAGTTCTACAATACATAATTGATTTTTTATTTTATTTTAAAAAAAATAAGAAAAGGGTAATTTTTATTTTCATGTTTTTCTGTACTTTGTCTTAGATTTCATTAATTATGTATTTTTATTTCACTTTTGTTGTTTAATTATTTATTTCAGGTTTTTATTATTTTCTTTTATTTAATTAATTTTTATTTTATTTTTTAATTAATATTTTATTCAGTTTATGATTTTATTTTACAAGTAAAAAATGGCAATATCTTGTTCAATTTTATTTTTTTATAAATAAAATAAAATAAAAAATTAGTTAGAGGACCAAAGTAAAAAACAAAAGTAAGTAAGGGGACCAAAAAGAATAGAACATTAGTTAGGGAAGGGAATCAAAATGAAAAATAAAAATAAGTTACAAGACCACAAAGAAAAACAGAAATAAATTACAGGACCCAAAAATGTATTTTTACAATAAAAAATTAGCTCCTGGCTTTGCTTAATCAATTTATAGTTATGAATAATTTTATAATTTTCTTCTATATACAATGCTTGCTGTTTTAACTTTTTCTCTCACTTAATTAATTAAAATTCTCCACAATTTTTCTCTTTCCTGTGGAATATATAAATCACATTAAAAATTAATCAAATAATGTTATTATGTATTATATATTGAATAAATATTTTTTTAATTTATTTTTATATATTATTAGCATAAAATAGTTTTACACTAATATCTAATCAAGTGCTGCCACATTAAAAAAAAATGATTAACTATTATATCCACTATTTCAAAAAGAAACCACATTTATTTATGTTCTAGCACCTGACTAAATTTCAATGCAAAACTATTTTATATTAATAATATATAGAAATTAAAAAATTATATTTAATAATATATTACAACCCACTTAAATTATCCATATTCATATATGATTTTTCACTTCTTTTATACAAAAATAAAGGAAAACAACAAGAGAGCTGCACTAACACAAACACACCCCAATAGCAGTCATTTTGAAGCAGTGTAGAGAAATTGCTTTCAAGAGTGTCACAACTAACCTAAAGGACATGCTCTTGAATAATCTTGTATAATTCTTTTATGGGATAAAAAATTTCAAAAGCTTTTAAATGATGTTTGTAACGTCCTAGTATTTAACCCAACGCACCTAAGATATATTCAAATTAATTATTAGTTGCTACTCTTTCGTTTTAGTTTTTAACCTTAAAAACTTTGAAAATACTTAACGAAATTAAAATACAAGTAATATTTTTTTTTAATCAAATACAAAAATGAGCTGGGCATACCTGTAAGAATGTTTTACTCGTTCAAGAGACAGATAACATAAACACCACACTTGCAAACATGTAAACCAAAGGCACACCTTCAACATAAGCATAAATACAGCAACGCGTGTACGCACATATATACATATATAATACTAACCATCCATATATTTATTTAATTTTATTAATTATAATTAATTTTTTTATTGTATATAGCTAAATTTATATCATACATTATTCTTTAAAACTATTTATTTATTATGAAACAATTTTGCTAAGAATTATTTTTATTTATAAATTTTTACCTATTATTATTTATGTAAGAATTATTTTATTTTAATAAAATATTTAAAACTAAAAGTAACCTTATATGTTTAAAACTAATCAAGTACAATATGACCTTGTTATGCTATACTAAATTATAAAATATTTTGATATATAAAGGGATTATAATGTATAAACTTATATAATATGTTATCTGCACCAAACAATCAATAAAAGCATAACGTATAGTATAAACTTATATTATCATACCTAATATAGCATATCAAACACACTCTTAATGTATATTCCTATAACAGAACAGGTTAATTTTCTAATAGTCACAATTAACAATTAACAATTAGGGGGGTAGTTGCCCCTCATTCCTAGTAAAGTTACCCCTTCCTATTGCCAGACTATTTTGGCAAAGCATTGTTGTCTGTCTCCAAAATTCTGAGTTATAACAACCCAATAACTCAATATGAAAACCATTGATTTGCTACAAATCGGCTGTAGTATAAGATTCTACCACCCTTAACAAACTCACAAAAAATGGGGAATGAAACAACTTTGGGGTTTATATGCTTAATCCCTGAGACAATTATGGATGACAAGAAGTGCATCACTGTGGTAACTTGTTATCAAAGGATTTGGGTTTCACTGTGGTGAACAATGATAGAAATGGACGAAGCAACTAAACCACCGTCAAGTAGCTCTAATTAAGATTGAGACTATATGCAGCTTTATGTTGAATTGCCTTCAACGAAGCAGAAATAGAGGAGAGGGATTGTGAAAGTTCTCATATTAGACGCAAAAATTATTCCAAGTTTTCGATTTCAATTAAATGAATAGTTAATCATGAGTTGTGGCATAGTAGCAGCTCACTTTGTTCCTTAACTATATAGTTGAGGGTTCGATTCTTACTTATAAGAATGAAACGCATTTCATGGCCAGCCGTTTGGGAGAGCTCCCAGAGCAAGAGATTAGTTCATTAAATACCCAATATTTCCATCTGCCTCTACATTTTTAACTACTAAAGGAGGTATTTTATTCCAAGTCATTTTTAATTCCTTTTAAAAAGTAACTTACTTTCAAAAAGTTCTTTATTCAAACAGTTACAAAAAGTAGCAATATGAAACTAAAATTTTGTCAGGAGGTGAGCAAAAACGAAAATATAAAATTAAGAATACCAAAAATAAACATGCTTAATTGATTGAACAGAAAAATTAAATTAAGAGTTAAGGGTAAAGCTCCAAATTAATTCCTGATAACATCATGTACCTATAGATAAATTGATCCCTAACAAAAATAAATTAGGATTACCTAGAAGGAATAAACATGATAAATCCATAATTAACTACAAGAGGATCTTCTTGGTAACTTGATTTGAATGACGAGATCATGAAAGAAATCCAAACAAGGATTTCAGAAGGGATAATTATTTCTATCTCATAAATAGTTAGACTTTGTATTGTAGTCTTAATGAGGCAGGCAAACATCTTTATATGGTCGAGAACAAGGTCTCTGCCCCTGGAAAATAATCTAATAGGCTAAGTTTTTCCATTATGAAATTCATACCCAAATATCCATAAGATTATCACAACGAGCAATGGTTAGTAACAATCGGCCTGATAACAACCATGTGATCGAAAATTTTAGTCCTTTTTTTAAGGGTATCTACTGTCTGTGACAATGACTAATTCCTTTGAAATGAGAGCTACCTAAAAGGTAAATCTCTGATCACAAGATCCTTTCCACAAATATTACAAAACATCGAGTCCTTAACTAGATGATTAAAGAGTGTTACTAACTACCAATTGTGTTATGCCTCATGGTTAGAAATCTTAGATTTTATTTTATTTTTTTGTCATGGGAATCTTAGGTATAAACACTAATTATTTTGGCATCAATTAATCAAGATCCAAACTTAAATGCGCTGTTTCTTTTGGGTCGAAAGTGTGATATTGATTTGTGCTGAAAGGTTGCATCCATCTTTATTTTTTATTTTTGTTTTGGTTTGCGTCCTTCTTTAGAGAACCCAATGAACCTAGGACTTGCACCGTTACCAGCCCTTTCAGGAGGTCATGGCCACGTGCTCATAAACCAAATTGGATTCGCTGTTGGGCCTAATCTTAAAGCCTACAGTGATTTTGGTCCCATTTATTGAGCAGGCTGATTAGTTATTAGGCCCCGCATTTCTTTTTTTTTTAACCTCAATTAATTTGAACAAAAATAAAGTATGCATATATAATTTTTCTTAGCCCCTGCACTCGTTATTGTAGGCTTATTTTTAATCGTTTCGCTTTATGGACCATGGATGCAACTCATCAAAAATTGGTTTATTGGATCCCATTTTGTTTTCTGTCAGAATTACAGTTTTGGTACTAATAGACTGATAGACTAAGTATTAAATTGGGCCTAAGCCCAACTATGTACCCACAAAAGATTAAGTATTAAATTAAATTAATTAATGATTTTTTTTTCAAATAAGAGATAATTTATCTAAATTATAAGAAGTTGTTATAAGAATCCCAAAACAAAAAAAAAACGAAGAGAAGTTGTTATCTTAGTACACTTAAGAACTCTTACATGATTATGCAAGAGTTATGTTTATGAGTCTTAGTTTTATTTTCCTATTCCTTTCTACAAATATATACGAGGTAAAATATAAAAACTATGTTTAATAAGCTAATATTAATAACACTATAGTGATTAAAATTATTAGACTTTTATTTAATTACTTTTGGGATATGAATTTGACATTTAAATTTTGTTTCCATAAATTAGTAAGAAAAAATTTATTAGATTTCATTTATTAACATTAATTGTCACAAGTTATAGTTTAAAAATATTTTAAAAAGTTGAAAAACTACGTAATTCTTATTTTTTTTCAAACAATAATAGAAAATTATTGTTATTTTTAATAATTTAGTCTCTTAATCGCAGAGTCACCTTGTTAGATTCCACTTTTCAAAACTATGAACATGCCATCATTGGAATGGTTTTGACATCACTTAATGTAGGAACTGCAATTTTAACTATATTCCCAAACTTCAATGTTCATCGATAGGATACCACTCTTCCCACAAGGTTTAAGGTATAAGTCCAACTTGTATGTGCACCTCATGATGCGTCTATTCTTTCTGCTACTCTTATACATCTACTCATTTACATGCTCCAAGATCATTGTTTTGATCTACGTATTGAAAATGGTTTCCATGATAGTTCGCTCATGGTGATCTCTAATAGAGCAAAAGAGGAAGTCCCTTCCGTTATCCATATACCAAAACAAATCTCAAAGAAAGAGCTCTTCTACACTGGATAAGCAACTGTGAAATTTTCAAAAAGAACAACACTCCTACTATTTCTACAAAAGCAATCTTTAGAAGATCTAGAGATAGGACTGTCACCACCATTTTCAAAAGTCCTGAAGTAGGCCAAGGACCCTTGAGGGAAAATTCTCTTGTTTTCCATACCATGATGGTCACTCAAGGAAAAGCAGAGAATAAATACCCTATTTATGTTGTATGAGGAAATGGCACAATTATCTTCTACTATGCTATTGACGAACATTTCATCTAGGATGACTAGGATCATGAATGTGTCATCCTGATTATGAATGTCAATACTACAGTGAGTTTGGGGATGAAAATGATGCTATTGATCTTCAACGAAAGCTTCCTAGATGCAAACCTCCTTTTTCACCAAGGAAAAAAAATTAGAACCAGACAATGGTCCCTAAGTTGGGATCAGGAAAAAGAAAGAACCTCTTCCTATTTATGAAGAAGCTATGAGAATTCTCGAGGAAAAAAAGACGTGCTCTTCCTCTAGAGGATCCTAATCTAATTAGCTAGCCACCAATGCCAAGTGTATCGAATTCTTTCTCCTACTAAAAAAAAAAGCCCATTGTCCCTCAAATAATAGAAATTCCACACATGATGTTTGCATCCTCCTCAGCTTCCTATGAATATGAATTTCCATCTTTGCAAAGAAAGATAGATGACTCCACTAAAGTCTCAACTAAGCCTTTGTCTAACCATCAAAAGTACAATCTAATGGAAAGTTTAAGCCACTATCCCAAGCTAAAGAAGTTATGAACTTGTAGCCTAGAAAGTAGACAGTAAAGCAAATTGATTAAAGAATTGATGATATGATGTAGACAACAGAGCAAAGGCTAAGGACGCTATTAGAAAAATTGCAGAGATATTACAAGGATACAAATTGAGGTGTTAGACATGGAAATCCAATAATTTCCTATATGGAATATCCATGATCCAGCCTTTGACCTAAGAGAAAGAGAACTGCAAAGGCTCCAATGACAAGTTAAGGAATACGAATACACAAAAACTCAGCAAAAACAGCTGAGATAGATGATTACTATGCACCACCACCAAAAGTATCTTCAAGCATGTTTTCTTCAACACAACACAAAAAATGACTTTTTTTTAGAGAAAGAAGAAAAACCCTACATAAAAACCAAAAAAGAAAAGAAATTATTGAAACTACATCTGCCTCTTCTAAACAACCTCTTTAAGAACAATAGTCTCCACAACCATCACCACAAAAGGCCCAAATCGAACATATTAGTACTATTCCAAAGATTTTTCCTTTAACTCTGGCCATGATGATGTCTCAGGCAGATCTTTAGAAGATGATGATAGTATCCAAACACCCACCAATAGTAGTGATGAGGAATATGCAAATGTCACAAGAATTCTACTAGCTACAAGCATAAAGACTAAGACAATGAGATATCAACCATCATCATAATTGAATCCTTAGGAAGTTAATACTCCTTATCCTACAGGAACACCTTTGTTTGCTCTAGATGAAATTTCTTTGTCTTAATGGAGAAAAAAATTCTAGACTTTAAAGCCTGGAATGGATGCAAAGATGTTGTCACTGGATCAAGAATGATATAAGGTCATTGAAGAATTTTGTGCTCACATGATAGGGGTACTAAAAAAATGGTACACAAGTCTTAGGCCCATTTAAGAAAGATGAATTACACTAACTTGATAGTATTAAGACTATCATTATTGTTCTGCATGAATTCCTTGGAGATCAAACCGTCATTGTAAAAGGAATCAGAAAGGAATACTATGAGATCAAATGTTGTTCCCTCAAAAAGCTCGACATTGAATGTCATTTCAAAAGGATGACTCAGATTCTATTAGCTAAATAGATATAATGATCCCAACCTCAAAAACACTTATGTCAACTAGAGTTGCATGAAGAAATGGATAGGATAATAAACCTCTTGCAAAAAGATGTTGCTAGCTTGACTCTTGGAGAAATCTATCAAACCTGTCTCACGGCATTGGATAAGATATATAACCAACAATTTTTTTTTTTGAAAACATGTTCAAAAACGAAACCAAATATGCCAAGCCTTGCAAGAAAAATTGTATGCAAATAAAGTGTAAAGAAAGATATTATAGCTACAAACCTTTGTCTAAAAATAAATTTTTTTTATGTAAAAAGAAAATCAAGTTCTTGAAAAGAAAGCCTTTTGAGGAAAAAGTAGCAAAAGGTGTTTCATATGCAGATA
Source organism: Dalbergia cultrata (assembly GCA_031216105.1). Lineage (NCBI taxonomy): Eukaryota > Viridiplantae > Streptophyta > Magnoliopsida > Fabales > Fabaceae > Dalbergia > Dalbergia cultrata. The sequence goes on from CM062352.1 coordinate 41,836,169, forward strand.
AAAAAGACATTTCTCTAAAAATTGTCCTAATAAGAGAGAAAAATCCTCCAAGCTTGTCCATTCCATTTGCCTCAATAAGGATGAAGACATCGAGTCATGGTACGATGAAAAAGAACATCTAGATGACAATGCTGCATTTGGTATACAGTTCATAGACTCCAGTTCTTGCAGTGAATCAGAGTCATCATATTTTGAATAGCACTTTCCTATCATTATGATCAAAGAATACTTTCCTACCATGATGATCGAATAAATCAATAAAACAGAAGAATGAACTCTAGAGTCTACAGACTCTAGCTCCAACAGTGAATCAAAATCTTTAGACTTTGAAAAGCACTCTCATGTTATGTCAACCATAAAAATCAGTGAAGCATAGTTTTTAGACCTTGAAAAACACTCACATGCCATGATAGCCAAAGAAATAAGTAGGATAGAAGAAGGGGTATAAGAAATTGACACTCTTGGTCCAACTCTTCCTCTACGAAATATTGAAACCCACATTCTTCCATCCAAGTATGATATTCCCAATAGGCCATCGTCTACATGGATACTAGTGCCTAAAGAACCTAATGAATTTAGCCATCTTCTTATCCTCAGCATGGGAAACCGACTTTCATTTCTTTAAAACCATATATAAGAAATCATTCTGAATAATTTTGGTCACCAAAGCCAAAATTGGAATCAAGTTCTTCCCTGATTGTATCATTTGGTCCAAAGTAACAGGAACAAACTTGCCGAAAAAGGACATTGTCATAGGCATGAATATACCTGTTCAGAATAGAAGGTTTCAACTTTTGACTCATGGCCTCAAACACAGGAGAAGCTATAAACCATTTTCCATCATTCATAAATTTTTTGTAGAATATGAGGAAATTGAGGACATGCTTTTCAAACTAAACCCAAACAATCATGATTTTTTCTCCCACCCACTGCCATTATGGAAAAATAAAGGAATTTTTGTTGAATTAGATTTCAAACTCAACATAGACATTAATCCAACTAAAGTAGCTCATCCTAGGATGTCTCCATTTGTTAGAGCTGCAACTTTTGAAGAATGTCAACAGTTGTTGAAGTAAAGTGTAGTTGAACTAAAAAAATCTGATTAGGCATGCCAAGCTTTGTATGTAATCAAAAGGTTAAAGCAAGTCTAGGGGAAAAAAGGACTAGTCGAACTAGTTCCTCAAAGATGATAAATTCCCCTTTCTAAACATTCATTCAATTTACCCATACATAACAAATTCGACTTAAAATATGGATTTTGGAAATTGGGTCTCAACTCGAAGGATAGACCCAAAACAAATTTCTACATCCTAAATGCTAGTTACTAATGGACAGTTCTCTGTTTTGGACTTAAAGCGGCACAACTACTCTTCCAGAAAGCAATAACTTGAGCTTTTGAATAGATATTGCTCTCCTTTATATTGATGGCATACTTCTATTATGTCCAGATAACGAGTGCCACAAAAGATTCCTAAAAAAATTTCATTATATCTGTGATCAATACAAAGTCATGCTTTCCTTAAGAAAATCTTAGACTGGAACAAATAAGGTGGACTTTCAAAGCATGCCCTTTGAACAAGGGAAATATATGCCCCACCCTTATATTGCTAAAGAACTCCCAAAGTTTCTTGATGAAAATATGTCCACAAAGCAAATCCAATAGTTCTTGGGAATCTTAAATTACATCAAAGACTTTATCCCTTATATTTCCAAGCACACAACAACGTTGTCAAAGCTCCTTAAAAAGAATCCTCCTCCATGGGGTCTTGAATAGACAGAGGCTATCAAAATTCTCAAGAAGGCAACTCAAAATCCACTTTCTCTTAAAATACATAGATAAGGCAAAAGAATATTACAGACCGATACTAGTGCTCAATATTGAGGAGCAACCTTGATAGAAGAGATTAAAGAAAAAAAAATTCTAGTATGGGCATGCCAGTGGAAAGTTCGAACAAGCAGAATTCCTTTATCACACAACCTACAAAGAAACCTTAGCAGTGAAGTATGAAATTCAAAAATTTGATTTTCATCTTAGAGGATACCAGTTTGAGGTTCACCTCGACAACTCATGTTTTCCAAAAGCGCTTGAATTCAAAACAGAATTCCTTTATGAGTTCATAAATTTATAGACTGAATGAATGATTTTCTCGGTATGATTTCTCTGTGAAACATATTAAAGAAAATCATAATTTCATTCTGGATTTTCTTTCTAGGCCCCACTAATAAAAGGTATTTATGCCACTTATCTTGCTTCTTAACCTTAGCTTGTTGCATACTATGTTGTTGATGTGAATAGTTATAATTTTGATTTGGTCCTCATTGTGCATTTTTTATAAGATCATTGACTATACCACTAATTTTGGAATGACTAATAAATTAGAGCCTGTGGCGTTTAACCTATCTCTTGAGTATGGTTTTGTATACAAGAGCTTTGGATTGAGTGCAAAATATCAAGACCAAAGCTGGGAATTTTTTGGAGGGAGCTTGGAGTAATGGAGTTGCAAAAAGGAGCAAAAGTGCAAAGGAACACTCTTGACTGAGTGCCACAGCATTGAAAGAGCGCTGCAGTGCTCGGTAGAGTCATTAGAAGAAATGCTCAAGCTAAAGGTTTTGGTGATCGTTGTTGCACTCATTTAGCGCTACAGCGCTCGTGCGATAACTCAATTTATTGGTTTTTAACTCTGCTTTTGGGCCCCGCTTTGGCTATTTTATAGAGTATCATTTGAGGGAATTGTACATACTTTTATCCTAGTTTTGGAGTCTAAGTTTGGAGCAACAGCTTAGGCAGTTTTTCTCTCTCTATCTCTTCTCTGTTGTTCTTTTTCTCTATGGATTCTTTTAGTGAGTTTAATTTGTTCTTGGAGATTTTCACAAGGATCATTATTATTATCTTTAGGTATTCTTTAATTTTCATTGTTGTAATCCACTAGAGTTGGAGGAATAGATCTCCTTACTAGTGTCAGGGTTTCTGTATGGGTTTTGATGATATTTGAGACTACTTTTATATTGAATGAATTTATTTTCTCAATGTTATGAAGTTTCTAATCTTATAGTCATTGTTGTGATTGTTACAATTTTTATTGGAATAACTAAATTGATGATTATCGTTTAGGGAAACCTTTTAGCCATAAATTGATTGATCAATTGGTTTATATTTGAAGGAGAACATTAGAATTAGCCTTCCAATTAATAGTTAGGCTATAACAATTGGTACATTAAATCAATATAATTTAAAATAAATTGGGATCCCATTTACTAGTTATTTTCATTAGTCAAATTTTAAAGGTTGATTGGTCACTAGTATAATTGCCGGTAAGTGATTACTAATAGCCACTAATGTGTTCAACACTTGGTTTATGATAATTAATTACAATCCTAAGAATACCTTACACTAGTGACTTTGGGGTTGTTTGGAAGTGTTTTTATGTTTTTGTTTTCTAAAACCGTTTTAAAAAATAAGTTTAAGTTCATTTTTTAAAAACAAAAAAAACAAGAAAACTTGTTTGGGTAATTTTTTTAAAAAAAACAACTTTAAAAATGAATAAAACAAAAAATTGTTTGGAAAAGATCATAACAATAAAAATCAATAACCACTAATAACCACAACAAAGATCAACAACCACAGTCAATCACAACAAAAATCATCAAACAACAACAGTGACATATCATCATTTTCCAACTTGTTGTCAACAGTAACAGCAGCCACAACAGTAATAGTGATAGGGAGTGAGAAGGAAAAAGCAGAGAAAGATATGGTGGTCACGATGGCTCGTTGATTTGGTCCAGGCGGAGCTCGCAGTGGCTCTGACGGCAGATCTGAAGTGGAGAAGTGTTGAAGGTGGTCGCGGTTGCTCGCGGTGCCTCTGGTCCTCTTGCTGCTTCTAGTGCTCCTGGGTGTGCGGTGCTCGCCATTGCTCGTAAGGCTTGCGGTTTATGCCGATGCTCGCAGTGCTCGCCGGTGCGCGGTGCTCGCCATTGGTCTCGAAGCTAGCGGTTCCTACCGGTGCTCACGGTGCCTCCGGTGCTTGCAACGCTCGCGGATGCTCGTTGATGTTTGCGGCGATGGCGGTGGTGCCGAGGTGGTGGCTATTCCTTCTTCTTCTTCAAATGGAAATGAGGTTGTAAAATGAAAATGAGAAGTTGGGGAGTTAAAAATAGTTTTTAAAAACACTTTAAAATTGTTTTTGTGTTTCTGTTTTTAAAATGAGAATTTTGTTTTTTGGTTTTTAAAACATGTTTTCAAAAAGCATCCATCCAAACAAGCTTTTTGTTTTTTAATTTTTAAAAACCAAAAACAGCTTTAAAAAACGCTTCCCAAATAGGGTGTTTAATTCTTGATTTTTCCCAATTATTTTTAGTTGTCTCAATTTAATTAGCAAAACTCCCAAATTTCCAAATCAATGACATAGCCTCATTCAGAGACGACCTGAGTTGCATCCTAACTACAATTTTAGTCCATTCAGTATTTGAATTTTATTTTACTATTTTAATTGTAATTTCATAATGTAGAGATAACCTCCATCAAATTTTAGCATCATTGTCGTAGAGACGTTGGTACTTAGTTTTGTAATCATCATTTATATTTTTTTATGTTCTTCCATGTCTTCAATTTATCATTATTCTTTTTTATTGTTCCCTTGTATGAGGCTTCCTTGTCTGCTAGTACACTAAGACCTCTTGATCCTGAAATTGAGAAAACATTAAGGCAAATTAGACAGGCTAAGTGTCAACAACCAAAACAATCTCAATAATCTGATCCTTTATTTGTTGTTTTAAGAAACACAGGCGATATGCGAGAATGCAATTGGATACTTAGGGAGCTTATTGCTCCTGACTTTACCCAGCAGCCCCTGGCAATTGCTTACCATAGGCTTGAGAACAATTTTCAGCTTAAGGAGGTATATATTTCATGCTTTACCCAAGTTCCATGGGCTTTTTGGAAAGGACCCACGACAACATTTGAAGAAGCTGTACATGGTGTACTCTGACATGAGACCCAATGGGTGGAGGTGGATAATGTCAAACTCAGAGTATTCCCCTTCTCCCTAGAGCATGCTGTAAAAAATTAGTTTTTCAACTTGCCGGATGGGGCTGTGAATAATTGGACAGGGATGAAGAGGCTTTTCCTTGAAAGGTATTTTCCCGCCTCTCTAGTGGCATCCATAAAAAAGGACATTTTATAGACCTGCTAGACAAATGAGACTCTACATGAGTATTGGGAGCGTTTTTAGCTCCTCTATGCTAACTGTCCTAATCATCAGATTTCAGAACAACTTCTCTTCTAGTATTTTTATAAAGGTCTTGTACATGCTAATAGGTGCATGATTGATACTACTAGTGGAGAGGCACTCTTGGATAAGACACTAGTAGGGGCTCATTCTTTGATAGAGAATATTACTGTAAATTTTCAGCAGTTTGGTTCTTAGACGGTCGTCAGTACTAAGGGCCTTCATGATTAGGTGAGACAAACAGAGTCCAACATTGACCCATACTTTATAGGAGATCTTTGGGCTCATGAAACAATTGGTGGTCAACTTGGCAACAACACCAGGAGTTCCTAAGGTTTGGTGTTTGTGGCTCTAATAATCATTACACAGATATGTGCCCAGCACTACAAGATGAATGATCTGCTGAAGTAGCAATAGAGGCTAACCCCAATTCAAAATAGAATCCAACAAGCTAGTTCCTATCCAGGAACACATATAACTCAAGCTAGAAGAGCCACCCCAATTTGAAATGGGGAAGCAACTCTTAATGACAAGGTCAATCATCACAGCAAAAGTATCATGTAGCTCATCAAAAGCTATGGGCCCTCCTACATCATCTACCTTAGATCCTCTATGACTGAGATGATGAAGATGATGATGGAACAGATGTAGTAGTTAAGGAAAAAGGATGTAGAGTTAAGAAATAAGGTGCTCAAATAAATAATAATCAAAGTCAACATACCCCATCTTCTCAACTTCCTTCTCAAATAGTGCCAAATCCTGAGAGAAATGTCAGTGCAATCACCCTGAGGCCTAGGATGAAAATTCTAGAGGTGAGAAGCCTTGACAAGGAAGATGAGCAGGAGAAGAATAGGCTTAGAAAAGCTTATGTTGAATGTCACAGTGTTAAAAGAGTGCTCAACTAAGGGCGAGTAAGCATCAAGTGATCTTTTTGTTGAGTGCCACAATGCTCAAGGAGTGCCTTATTGCTCAATAGAGCCTATCAGGGATGACAACACCACTCCTCTTTTCCCTTTCCTTTAGAAGATGAAATCCAAGAAAGCAGATACAGCAGGACTAGTTCCATAGCTACTAGAAATCTTTGGAAAAGTAAAGTTGAACATATCTCTCTTGGATGCAATCAATTAGATCCCTTGTTATGCCAAATTTCTGAAGGACTTGTACATAAGTAAGTGCATGCTGACGTGCAATGAGAGGGTGGATTTAGGAGTGAATGTTTCCTCAATTCTCATACCTAGTCTATCTAAAAAGTTTAAGGACCCAAGATCATTCATCATCCCATGTATTGTTGGGAATTCAAAGTTTAGGGAAACTCTAGCTGATTTGGGTGTAGCTATCAATGTGATGCCAAAGTTAGTTTATAAAGCGCTTTACATTAGTAAGCTCAAGCTAAGGGAGTGATTGTGCAGCTCGCTAACATGACCATTCAGGGGCTAGAAGGAAGGATTGCAGGAAGACATATTGGTAAAAGTTAATGATTTAGTTTTTCCAGCTAATTTTTATGTTTTGGAAATGGCAAATAACACACATGTGAACCAACATACACTTATTCTTGGTAAACCCTTTTTGAAAACTTTTAGAACCAAGATTGATGTGTATCCTGGTACACTGACATTAAAGTGTGTTGATATGAAGGTAGCATTCAATCTTGTAGATTTTATCAAATTTCCTCTTGAAAATCACTCTGTCTTTACCATTGAAGTTCTGGATGATATATGTTATGAGTATTTTGACTCAGGTTGTGATTTGTTGAATGGGGCATTAAACCATGATTATATATGTCCCAACTATGATAGGAAGCATAGTTTGTGTAAGGAATATGCTGAGATGGATGCTGTGTTAATTGATGATGAGATTTTGGGAACCGTATCCACTAATACACCCCTACACTCACTTCCCCCTTTATCTTTTTTGGCCACTGGATATGATGTACTTGTTCTTGCAGAGGTTTCTGAATTTACAGGAGCAGAGGCTACTAGTGAGTGCCACAGCTCTCAACAAAGACACCGAGCACAAGAACATATATTACTGGTGAGCGCCATAGTAGTCAAGCAGTGCCATAGCACTCACCCAAGGCAGAATGTGAGCAACTGAAGCCCCTCCTTAATCACCTCAAGTATGCCTTCTTGGGGGATGGCACAAACCTACCAGTGATTGTCCCTTTCCAAAGCAAGAAAGTAAGCTGTCACAGGTTCTGAAAGGTCACAAAAAGGCTATTAGGTGGACGTTGGCAGACATCACTGGCATAAGCCCCTTCCATTTGTGAACACTGCATATTTTTGGAAGAGGGTACAAGACTAGTAAGGCAATCCCAAAGACAGCTGAACACTTTGATCATGGATGTTGTTAAAAAATAAGTGGTAAAGCTGTTGGTAGCAGGAATCATTTATTCGATTTCTGACAACTAGTGGGTAAGCCCAGGTTGTCCCCAAGAATTCTAGGATCATGGTAGTGCGCAATGAGTAGACGAGCTGGTACCTATGAGAGTAAAAAATAGCTGGAGAGTATGTATTTACTACCGTAAACCAAGTCACTAGGAAAGATCATTTCCCATTGCCATTCATTGGCTAAATGTTGGAATGGCTTGCGGGTCAGTCACACTACTATTTCTTGGATGGATTCTCTAGGTATTTTCATATTCCTATGGCTCTAGGGACCAAGACAAAACTACTTTCATGTGCCCTTTTGGCACGTACCTTACAAACACATTCCCTTTAGGTTATGTAATGCACTAGGTTCCTTTCAAAGATGTATGATAAGTATCTTTTTCTGATTTTATTGATGATTACATGGAGTTATTTATGGATGACTTCATAGTTTTTGGTCTCTCTTTTGATACATGCCTTAGTAGTTTGTAAAAAGTTTTAAGATGTATTGCCACCAACCAAGTTCTCAATTTTGAAAAATGCTATTTCATGGTAAAGGAATGTGTGGTACTAGGGCATGTTAGCTTTAGAGAAGGCATAATTGTAGACAAGGCTAAGATAAATGTTGCTTCTTAGCCTTACCCAGCATGTGCATGGGAGGTGCATTCTTTTCTTGGCCATGGAAGGTTTTATAGGTGCTTTATCAAATATTTCAGCAAACTGACATAACCTATGACCAAGCTCTTCTAGAAGGAGGTGGAGTTATTCTTTGATGAATACTACAGGAGGGCATTTAACAGCCTGCAAGAGTACCTGCCCACAACTCCAGTCATCTAGCCTCCAGACTAGTCGCTACCATTTGAGCTAATATACGATGCATCCAATCATGCAGTGGGGGCAGTCTTGGGGCAAACTGTGGGTAAGAAATCTTATGTTATTTGCTGTGCTTCCAGGACCTTAGACATTACACATACTAATTATACCCCTACGAAAAAGAAGCTTTTGGCAATTGTTTTTTCCTTAGATAAATTCATATCATATTTGCTCAGTTCCAAGGTGGTAATATATTCTAACGATGCAGATCTATGGTATCACTTGAAGAAACTTGAGGCTTAACCGCGTCTGATCAGGTGGGTGTTTCTTCTATAAGAGTTTGACTTTGAAATTAAAGACAGGAGTGGTGCTCAAAATCTAGTGGTTGGTTATTTGAGTAGACTAGAGCACCCTCTACCTGGACAGCACCCCCCAAATGACTCTTTTCTTGATGAGTTACTATTGATAGTTGACATGGTGTTATGGTATGTGGACATCGTCAATTACTTGGTTGCAAAGGCCACTCCCATACATTTTTCTAAGGCACAAGTTGCTAAATTTAAAAGTGATTACACACACTATGTGTGGGATGACTCTTATTTGTGGAAATTTTGTAGCAACCAAGTAATTTGTTGGCATGTGCATCATCTTGAGTCACAATCCATCCTATGCTTTTGTCATTCTGAGGCAAGAAGAGGTCACTTTAGGCCCCAATGGGCTGCTACAAAAGTTTTGAACTGTGGATTCTACTAACCTATATTGTTTATAGATGCATTTTAGTTATGCAAGGCATGTGAGTAATGCTAGAAAGAGAGAGCAATTTCTTGGAAAAATGAGATGCCACAGCAACCTTTGTTGTTTTGTGAGGTTTTTGATGTATTGGGTATTGGCTTTATAGGCCCCTTTCCTGCCTCTCATGACTATGCCTACATACTCCTTGTGGTTGGCTATGTTTCCAAGTGGGTGAAGGCTATTGCCATCCAGACTGATGACTTTGTTGTAGTTTGTGCCTTTGTTAAACAGAATATTTTCTATAGGTTTGGCACTTAAAGAGCTCTCATAAGTGACCCGGGTCTTATTTATGCAACTAAAGTATGGAAGCCTTGCTCCACAGGTATGGGGTTCTTCACAAGATTTCTACACCCTCACCCCTAAACCAATGGATAAGCAAAAATTTGCAACAGGGAGATTGAGCAGATTTTGGAAAAGGTTGTGAAACCCAACAGGAAAGATTGGAGTGATTGTTTGGATAATGCTCTCTAAGCTTATAATGCAGCTTATAAGACTCCTATTGGGGTGAGTCCCTTCAGGTTGATCTTTGGGAACTCTTGTTATCTGCTTGTTAAGTTGGAACAACAGGCCTTTTGGGCAGTCAAACAATGCAAATTAGATTTGCAAATCCTCAGGGAGGAAATGTAGGAGGGTTAACACGTTCTCTTGTATAATTCCTGCCTCAAACTCATGGTGGGGAAGTGGTGTTCCAGGTGAGATAGCCCATTCCTGGTAACAAAGGTATGCCCTATGGAGCAATTGAATTGGAGGACCCTCAGACCAAGACATTGTTTGAAGTGAATGGCTAAGAGTGAAGCTTTTTCATGAAAGGCTGGATGGAGTTAAGCAGTATGAAGTGTCCTTGGTTTCTGCAGTTTATGCCCCGTGAGGGGTCACACGTCCAATTTAGGAGCATCAATATACTCTTCCATAATTGATCATCAATCACGCTTGAATAAGGTGGGAGAAGTGTTAAATGCAAATCATAAACATATATGGAGAAAGTGGGCCACCTTGTTGAATACCTCTAGTAGGTTTAACCTCTCCTGTAAGATAGCCATCCATAAAATATTCATGGAGGACAAAGAGATGCAATGCCACATAAGATTAGTAAAATGATCATTATGCCTATGTCCTTAGGAGAATCAACAACAAACTGCTAATTTTAAAAAAAGTGCTTATGATTATAAGTTTTTTTTATTTTAAAATTATTATATTTTGATTATAACATATTTTAAATTTACCAAACAAGATTAGTTATTTGAAAATTGCTTAAAAAAAAAAATACAAATTATTTTTAAGGTTTCTTAAACAATGTCATAATATGGATGAGGTCTATAAGTGAATGTACATAATGAGTTATCAATGGAGTGGAAATAGGCATTGTTATATGATTCGTTTCCTTATGCCAGCTCTTATTATTATTATTATTTGAATCATGTCCTTAATTATGCTATTTATTAGATGTACATATCTTCCTTTTCCTTTGTCACGACGTGATTTAGGAATGTGACTGACACGTGAGGAATTCCATTCCCATATAAGCCTCGTGACCTCTGAATCCTCGCTATATGCATATAATAATAATAAATCCATTTATAAAACATCATTTCATCTTTGATAAATCTTTAGCTCTTTTGAAATCAAGCTCATTCTCAATAACATTTTATAATTGAACTCTAAATCTACCTTTGTAATACAAAATATATGAGTTACTTTCTGTACAAAATATCCATGAAGGCTATAATCATGTAAATACAAAATGATCATGATAAATCAATGCAAATCTATCTCTATGGTCTAGGACCCTGCTTGCAATGTACACTAGAGCACTCTATCTCTAACCGAAAAGCAAAAGACACTTCACTTCTGAAGTGAAGCTCCAACCGTAAACCTCTATTGCTAGGGAGGAGGTGGCTGAAAGGGACCCACAGTAGTTAAAATATCTGTAATGGAAAAAGGGAGATGGGTGAGTTTCATCTAAAACTTAGTGAGTGAATTATCATCTGTAACCTCTTTCATTGGACAACAATTAAGATGCATAAAAATCATAATATTACTAGTAATCAATAACAATAACAATAATAAAACAAATTCTAAAACTATTTCTAGTAATCATATATATAAACATATAAAACAAAACTCTAAACTCCCCCGAGTCAGTCAATAATACTTTGAACTTGATAAACACGCATAAGAATAATAATAATAACCGTTTGTAAGTATCTCTATTCTCTATGGGCACCTCACTAGGTCCTGATTTGCTATGTTCTCTAGAAGCTCCGCCTCTATGGCTGTTAATAAAGGGTTTGCCTCCATGATTGTCTAATGTTATTACCTCCCTGGCCGTTTAATGTTATTGTCTCTATGGCTGTTTAATACTATTGCCTCTATGGCCATTATTAAATCTCACCATACATAACTCAACAGAATTAAATAAAATCATCATTACTAAAAATGGGTGCTCCGTCCCTCGCAAATGTAAGTTCCTAAATTATTAGTACTATGAAAGGTCTGGATTCATATAACTCTAACAATTTGACTTTAGCATAACTGTGTCAGTGAAAATCAAGCCCAAAGGATCATTCGCTTGTAAGCATTCTGATTTCAAGCCCACAGAATATGTATCTGGCAGTTACTATGAATCATACCAAATTTCATACCTCTTGGTACCATAAAGCTGAGGTTATAAATTTAGAGTGAATACCATATTTCGTCCCTCAAGATTTTTGCGTCGGATTATTTTGTCCTTCAAAAAAAGAAATTAATTACGTGATCCCTCAAGATTGAAAATGATAAACACACGAATCCCTCTATCAGTTTTTCATTGGTGGACTTACACATATAATACAGTACATTAATGATGTACCATTAAAATGTTGGAGGCAAGCTAAATGAAGTTATTTTAGAACCTGTTACACTTAGTGTAATGTCTAAAATTGCACAAAATGAATCACTTTATGACTTATAGTAGAGATTTAAATGACTTATTTTATGAATTTCAACCACAAAAAATGAGTCATTTGAAACTCTATTCCACTTTAAATGACATACACATCACTTAACATCATGTTAGTAGGTCATATATGCAATTCTATTAATGTTTAAAGAATCAAATACATACAGAGGGACTAATGTGTCCTATTATTAAAATCTTAAGGGACTGTGGGTTAAATTTCAATTTTTGAGGGACTAAATAGTGTTGTAAAATTTTCTAAAGGGACTACATGATATATTTACTCTTGAATTTATATCTTAAGCTAACATATTTTTCATATACTTGATCACTCTAAAATCATGGTTTAACACTGGAGGTTTATAAGCATACTACTCTAAGATCATAACAACATATTTCTTTATAATGCTAAATCATACTTTGCTATTTTTATTATTTCCTCTAAAAACTTTGTTCTAGGCTCTTCTCTAATTTACACTCTCTACCATATAATTATCCTCCTTTTAAAATCAGAACAGAAGCCACAAAATCTCTAACATATATAGTCATAAACCTGCTTTGGTTACTTATAAAGAAAATAATTTTTAGCAACAATGGTCCCATGAGTTTCTGAAAATATAGTTCATGCTCTTTGAAAATCATAATCTCATCAACTACAAAATAAATCGTTACCAATGTCTAATCCTTTCTAAAATAGCCTCAAATCATACATTTCTTGATATCCCAAAAATCATAATTTCATAAACTTAACATAATTACCATCTATCTAAAATCTCTTTGAAAAATACTACAACATTGAAAGTTATTCCGCGATATGTATAAAACAACTCTAATGACAAAAAATAAAGGTCACATGATTGAACTCACTCACTTAGAGGGGAGGAAAAGATGACGCCACCATCGACTGAGCTCCGGGGAGCCGGGAAGACACCAATGTTTACTATAACAATAATAAAAAACTCAAGATCAAACTCTATTAACCTCTAGATAACTCTAATTTAAGTCTAACAATATTGGGGGAGCACCCCTACTTGACAAAAATGAGAGAAATAACAATACCCATATCAAGAATGTGAGAGAATGGTGAAAATGGAGACAAAATCTTACAACATATACTCACCTTGATGATTGGGGATGGTGGATTTGGGTGAGATTAAGAGAAAAAGGAAAAATGGAAGTGGGGGAAGGGTTCTGGCTTGAAATGGGGGAAGAAGGGAGTGAAGGAAGGCTTTTATAAAGGGGTATGAGTCATTAAACCAAAACTACATCGTTTCAGGTAGTGTTTTGCTCTAGGGGGACCGCTATAGCGGTCAAGCCGCGTCATATAGCCCCCATTCTGTGCACTTGTGACCGCTATAGCGGTCCTGCCACTTCCCATTACCCTGTTGAGACACTTATGACAGCTATAGCGGTCCTCAGAGTGCTGAAATGAAATGTTGTGATAGAAATCCTGACTTCACCATTTTCCTGTCATATGGCTTCTTATTGTCTCAATACTCACTTATTTACATTTTTAATTTTCTTAATTTTAAGTTAATGTCCTCATTTATTTTACTTGATATTAACTTTAAAATATAAATATAAATAAGAAAATACCCCCATTTGGATTCAAATAAAATATCAAAAAAATTAAAACCTCAACCAATCAAAATCCAATTTTTGAGTTCTAGCTCAAATTCGGGATTTCTTACTATTTTCTAAATTTATGGGCTAAAAACGAGATATCAAGAGGTTTCCTAAAATTCATTAAAAATCACCTTTCAATTTATTTTCCTTTAGAGAGCAATTATCGGGACTTTTGATCCTAAAAATGTGGCTCTATCATATAGCCCTCCAAGGAAGTGTAGGCTCCAGACTTAGCGAAGTCCCGAACCTGGCAACATAGGTGGGTCCCGATGGACCATGAAGCCATACAGAACTTGTCTACTGACAGGTGTACATCGGGCATTACAAGTTTTTTCTCCTTTGTATGGATCCATATTATTTAAGTTTCTTAATTATCAAAACGAAAAAGATTTAAATGGAATGCGGGAAATCTTTAGGGGCATTTAGGTATGTAAATATTTGTACTATTATTAGCTGTTAAGATTTTAATAAAGAAAAAATCTAGGGAGTCTAAGCTTCATTTAATCTCAATGGGTATAGTAAATGTATTGGGAATAATATCTATCAAAATAACAATTGATTTAGAGACAAAATTAACCAAGAATTTTCCAAAAAAATTAAATCATTAGTAAACCATTATATAGTGAAGGAATCCATTTATTTTAAAGTTTATTATGCTAATAAATAACTTTTTATAAATATTGAATTTTATCAATTGAAACATTAAATCATAAAATATTATTTTTAAGGTATTAAATTTTATACATACATGTGAACACACACACACACACACATGTGACTCAAGTAGCTATATAAGCTTATTTCATTCCCAACCCTCACAACTTTTTCCCATTTGCAATGAAGGAGCCCTAACTGCCACTCCTTTCTTTACCACACCCTTCCTTTCAACCTAGGTTATTGTATCATTGAATCTTGTTGTCGTTGTCAATTCTATCACCATCTGCCGCTTGTTGTCCGCCCAAAGTGACTATTTTCCCATCAACATTCGATACTCACAAGGTGAGTGAATGATACTCTCCTTTGTGTGAACTACCTACTTAGCTTTTTTGCCTCTGCAATTGTTTTTCTTTTATAATTAGTGTTGATGATAATAGTTTGTTTTGTGTGGGAATATAAATTAATTTTGTTTGTTTGTTTGGTTAACATTAAGATATTTTAGGGGTAGTAGGAAGTTGATTTTCTTAAATGGTGTTTTATGATCCAATGTTGTCATTATGTATAATTTTATAATTGTGCTTAATTTTAATTCGATTTTGCTGTGGGAACACATGTTGTTTTTTAATTAGAAATAGTTGTTCCATGTATTTGGCATGCTTATCAACTATTGTTCTAAGTTCTAGCATATGTTTAATTTTTTTGGTTTTATTTTTTGGATTATGCCTTCACCTATCGAGTGAGGGATTGATCTCCTTGAGTATAGTCAGACAGTTAAATAGGGATATCTCCTGCTAATATTTTTGTGATATACATAAATTCGTGGATCTTTCAGGAATCCAAACCCTTTTTACTCATATCAACACCTTATTGGTCCTTACATATGTTTGATTAAACTACAATTGATGAACACGATTGATGATCATCCCATTGCTCATATTACTTAAAAGTGTTCATGCAAATATCTATCTTTCTTCCTTCCATTTATTCTATGAACTTTGTTTACTAACTTAAACAGTTGTGCAAAGTGAATATTATCTTATTGGTTTATCTGTTTTAAAATATATATTATAATCTTATTATAAATTAACCATGTACAAATTTTAAATTTATCAACATTATAAAAATGTCAAACGAACTCAATTGCAATGTAAATATTAATCAAAATATGCTCAGAAGCATACTTGAATGCAGAGAACTGGCCAAATCAAAATTTTAAGCCAATACACTAAGTCTATTCATAATTGGCATCCTTATATACATACCCACCTTGAATTTTACACTATTCAAGATATTGTTTCTATCTATGAAAGAAATTCCAATGATTTAAAAATAGAGTCTCATTTACTTTGTGAGTCCTACTAATTGGAATTGGGACTTCCCTCAGATTATTGGAGTAAGTCGAATTGGGACTAATCCCAACTAATTAGGACTAATTCCACTTTGTCCTCAACTAATTTTTATTTTACATGACAATATTTTACATGTGGGAGCCAAGTTAATTAGAATCAAAGTTCTATCAAAAAGAAAAAAAAATATAGTAAGTTGATCACTTTCATTTGGAGACAAGATTCATGTAGCATGTTACTAAAGACCAAAATTTAGAACATGTAGAGCTAAAATTAAATATTTTATAAAAAAAAATCTAAATCAAAGCCAAACTAACTTTTTTTTGTAAAACTAGAGTTTACTATATTTATAGCAACCAAAATCATATTTAAATCAAATATATTTCTCTAAACTGATGTTATTTATTTGTTTCAAAATCAAATACAATAATATTTAAAGTACAAAGAGTAATTAGAAAATTATGGAATTATTTATTATGATTTTTTTATTGATTTTGTTAAAATGTGCCTTTGTGCATATAAGAAAAAGTACTATTAACATGATTACTCAAGGAAAAACCATCAAATATTTCATATATATTTAAAAGATATCAAATACTTGTGCTTTTTCATTTAATAAGTTTATTTTTTATGTTGCAATATTTTTCAGTCGTCCATCATTTTCTTTGGATATAGGTCTTGTATTGTAACCTTTTGTTACTCTTCTAGGAATCTAGCATTTAATAATTATCCAAAAAAAAATACTTCTGCTCTAATTTTTCTAAATTTTGTAGCAGTTTAGCATGTGATTCTACAATTTTTCAATTACTTAGGAAAATAAGCTATTAAATGAAACAAATGTATTTTATATTTGACAATTGTAAAAATAATGTAATATATCTTTTAACTAACCAAAAGAACTAACTTGAATTTACTTGGAAGATACATACAATAATTCATATTTTCTAATAATTTAACTTAAAGAAGAAATCATTAAATAGGTTTTATTTTTTATGTATTTAAATTAATACAATACTTTTAACTTATCATTGACTAATTTATAGGAGTCATGTAGTATTTTTCTCTCAAAGAAGGGAGTCTTGTATTACTTAGAAAATGGTATTGTTGTCGATGTGTCATTAGCACAACAAGTAAGAATATTGACAATAAAAACCTTTGTTGAGACTAATTGCTAATGTTATCAAGAAAAAGGACAATTGTCCTCCAAAGTTGTATTAATCAATTATCAACATTTGCCAAGTTCTCTTTTCTCAATTTTAGAATTTGAAATCTACTTTAAAATTGGAATTGTGTTAAGATTTACTTTGTTTTTGTTTTTGTTTGAGCAATAAAAAAGAATACATATTAGCTTATTTTGTGTAAGTTTTAGATACACATTGAACTTTTCATGATTATATACGTATCAGACTAGTCATAGGATAATCACAAGAATGGAGAAATGTAACACCCTAAATCTTAACTCAAGACTACTAGTATGTCCTTAGGTTAATTTTTAGAATATTACCTCTTGGTCTCATCCTTTGGAAAATACTTAGCGGAAATACGGGTAAAATTTTTCTTTTTAAAATCAAAGTGAGAGCCACGCGCTAAACTTTAAGGGGCAACATAGCGAAACATATAAGCAAAGCATAAGAAACACATCATGTCATGGAAGCATCAACTGAATCATAGATATATATATATATATATATATATATATATAACGTGCCTACCCAAGGAGGCAGGACTATTTGATACCTCATGAAGCGAAATACAACTGAAATGCAATACAAGGAAATCATAAAAAGCAAATACAAAAGAAACTACCCCCATACCCATGAGCACCTAAAGGAGACAATCTCATATACAAAAGAAGGTTTGTCCTCTACTATGTGGCGTGTGTGCACTAACTACTACCCCTCCTATGACTACTCCTCAAGGGTCCTAGCATCATGGATTTAGTCGATCCACTCATGGCGAATCTCGGCGGGAGTGGTCGAGTGCATCATCGGGCATGTCCACCGCGGGCGTAGGGCGCATAGATGGCCAGTCGAGCCAACCTCGGTGGACCACTGCCTCTCACTCCCACCCTCATCGGGTGGAGGAGTAGGACCGAGCTCCAATCGCACATGTGGGATGGCGGGTCCTCGGATGGGTCCGCTCCAGAAATCTTGGGACGCGGTACATACTCGGGTACTCGCATAGCCGACGCCTCGGCTCCATGCGGAGGATCTCGCTTCATCGCGTGGCCTCGCCAGCCAAAAATCCCGTTATGACGGTAAGGAGCAGTCGGGGTGAAGCGGTAGCTCGACTGGCGGCACGCCGAAGGGTCGCCCCATGAACATGAATACTGGACAGGCAAATGACCCTCAAATGGTATGACCCGAAAGGTCTTGGGTCATGGTGCAAACTCCCATACCGGGTGTCGGCGAAGAGTACAAACGCCGCCATCTCAAGATATGACGGAAGAAAAGAGAGAGGGAATGAGAATCTTTCTAAAGAATTCTCGAGGGGTTATCCCTACCTAGGTGTCATCGTCACATCCTCGGGGAACCTTGGGTTTTATTTCTAAAGGTGTGCATGTATATAATTTCCTTTTAAGTTGGTTTTCCAAAGAGGTACTTTATCCAAGGTCCGCTATATTTTATAATGCGCCTTTATAACTTAAGGTATCACCACGAATGATATGAATGCATCATAAGGTAACCCAAACAATAGAATGACTAGGAAACATTATAACATTGGCATAAGTATAGTTTATGTGACATTGTTAACTTTAACTTTCATCTCATGGGGCCGCCTAAAACTTCTAGGTTATGAGCTCATACCTTAACTAGTCGCCACTAGCTCTTACTTATCCTATGATAAGCGTAACATAATCCCGACTTAAAGTACGGCTAGGGGCAAATTAAGGATCTCCTTTCTAGGATCATTTCCTCTTTGAAACGCTTTGCTAGCCACGTGGGCCTCAAGTAATTTGTCCGCTTTTGGCAGGCTGCATCTACACATACCCTCACGGGATTTGTCTCCTCCGGGGTGCTCGGCCAACCTGTCACCCAGAGAAGCTGCCTCAAGTGTTGTGTCACATTTATATTCTCATAAGTATTAAATCACAATTACCTCATCATTTATCATATTCATTTTTATCATGCATTCTCATGTAGCTTTTTCATAACATATATATCATCACATGAAACTTTCTCATAACATTCGTCACATAAAACTTTCACTCAAACATCATCACATAGTCATATTTAGCAATCATCCCCATAAGCTCATAGACATGTTATGTTATAACTCATAGTGTTTTAAACTTCGATTCTTATGAGTCTTAAACTTGCAAATTAATTATCCTTAACTTCTTTATACACCTATAGTTTGACAATTAATGAGTTATACAAGTTTTATGCTCAAGAACTAATCCAAATAGCACTAAGTAGAATTTGGACAGCTTTATGTTTATGTGATTACTTTGAGTTCTAGAAATTACGGTTTAGATCTTTATCTCACATTCTAAGTTATTGATCATCAACACCTAGTCTCTTGGGAACCTATAAGGTTATAACTAAGTATTTCTCACCTTACCCTATGGTCAAGAACATCTCTAAACCTCAAGAGTGCAGAAATCAAAATACTAACTTCTTTACGGGTACCTAGAAGTCACAATAATGACCCGTTCTAAGTCCGGTTTGCTCCTAAGGTTTCAAGATTAAGTCCTAAACCAATTATGAGTCATTCCTACACATATAAACTAATTTAAAGCCATGGTTATTGAATCTAAACCTTGCTGGACAGAATCCAGA
This sequence comes from Dalbergia cultrata, assembly GCA_031216105.1. NCBI lineage: Eukaryota > Viridiplantae > Streptophyta > Magnoliopsida > Fabales > Fabaceae > Dalbergia > Dalbergia cultrata. Next base: position 41,855,714 of record CM062352.1, read on the forward strand.
AAATAAATCTTTAAGGGATCTAAAACTCTCAAATTAATTCTTTTCTAGTTCCTAACTTATCCTATCTTTCACATATGAGTCTTAACATAATTATTACCCAAACATAAGCATATTAACATCATTAACACAGCTCATACAGTGGCTAAACATAGCAAGGCAGAACCGAAACAACAACTCCATTTAAAGGCATTGAATCATAGTTTCTAAAGCACATAAAATACTAGTTTCTCTTGGAACCTTATTAAAACCTTCAAAACTCTTTTATGAACACTTTTATCATCTAAACTCATGGAAATACTTAATAGGGCAGTGGCTATGTTATTTTCATCTCAAGAGGTCCTAAATTCATAATACTTAGTTCTACACATTCCTTATACTCATATAAGTTTAGAAAATTTATAAAACATAGTTTTCAATACTTGAAGACATTAAGGCCTCATAAATGTAAATATGGACCATAGGAAATAAATGTTTTAGACCTTTGTTTGAGATATCATTGGGCAAGTCTTTGAGCTATAGAATCATTAAAGTGATGACATAAAAATAAACATGCTCATGCACTTATTTTAGTTATTGCTAGAAAGTAAAGTGAGAGCATAAAATAAATATGTGGTGCAATATATTATTATCTTTGATATTTAGGTGAGGACTTGAAATATAAATATGATAATGCAAAGCTTGAAACATAAACATGATAATGCAAGTTCATTCATTATCTTGGGATTTAGTGATAGCAAAGAAATAAACATGATATGCATAGCTTAAAGTAAACATGATGCAAGTTTCATTTTTATGTTTAACTAGAGCTCATTTAAGACTTTAACAAGATAATAACCCTATACCATATCTCAAAGATCACAACACAAGAATCGAAAATCATATAAAAGAGAAATAAAGTGAAACTACATCAAGTTCTTTATTAAGTACCCAAAACTCCTATCTAGAGACAAGTCTCTAGAACGTGCAGCCAACTTTAAGGTTGACAAGGGTAGGCTTGGGCTTTTAGAAATCCTTAGATTAATTTTTCTTAAGTTGGAAAACCATGTGAGCTAGATAACATATAGATGAAGTTGTAAGAAAAGGAAAACTCAAGCTTTAGAGGTTTCTTTGAGATGAACACAATGTCATCATCTAGAAACTCTCATCATCAAGCTATCATGCTTCAAATCAAGGCCTCATGGCCGAAAATGAAAAGGAAAGGAAAGACAAAGGAAAGTTCAAAAAGAATCCAAGAGAAAACTAGAGCAAAACACTTTCTTGAGCAAAATAAAGTTTGAAAACAAATCCCTACCTTTTTGATGAAGACAAAAGCTTGAACTTGAAGATGGAAATGAGATGAGCAACACCTCCTAGGATGGTGATGATGATTCGGCCTTGATGAGAGAAAAAGAAAGAAAATGTGTTTCAAGTGGAGTTGTGTTTGAGGTGTGGTGTTTGAGAGGTTTGATGATGGTTCAAGGTTTTGGGGTGGTGTTTGATGGTTGAGAGGTGATGATGAGGTGAAGAGATGAAGAAGATAAAGATGAAAAGAAAGGAAGAACACTCTTGGAACTTTGAGAGGAAAAGGAAAGACTAGCAAGACAACTCTAAAACTCTAAACTTTGCAAATGCTTCAAAGTGTAACAAGGCTAACACAAGCATCCTATTTATAGAAAATCAAAACCATGGAGGAGTGAATGGGGAGGGCTTGGCCGTGAGCCTTTGAGGGAGGAAGGAAGAGAAAATATCTCTACACAAGGCCATTCAAGCATGGTTTGAAGTATGGAAGCTATGCTACAAAGTATGGCTTGATGTGAGTTAATTTCCTATCACATTTTTATGAAATTAGGCTTCTAGAAATAATGCATGGCTGGAACTTTTCCAGCCACAATTAAATGGGAGAAATGGGTTGTTTTAATTATTTATTCATGTGGAAATTCAAGCTTGATTGAAAGTGATGACAAGGTATAGTGTATGTGACTTGAGGTATGGCCTTGGAGTGTTGAAAAATTGAACATGTGATGCATATGGTGGGTGGGCAGCTTCGGCCAAGGCTGGACAGCAGAGTGGGAGGATGATTTGACCATTTAATTGTGTGTTAATGGTAGGTTTAGATGTGTATTAGCTTAGGTACAAGGTTAGGAATGATTAAGCTTAAGTTTAGGTAACTAAGAATGTGATTTAGGAGTTTATGACAAGTTTAGGAGTGCTCATACATCATTAAAGAATTTAAAACTCATTTATGAATAAACAATGTGTAACACAATTCCATGATTTAAGGAATTGGAAAGAGAAAACACTATTCAAGATTCTATGACTAGGTGTCATAAAATTAAAATATGATTTTAGGTTGTAATTAAGTACTTTTTGGTTCTAATCAACTTTAATAAATTATTTTGACTCTAGATTAATTGAAATTAATTAACCTTCGATTAGAGCCTAATATTGCTTAGGTTTGCTTAATCGTGTGATTAAGCGTAAAAGTACGAAACTAGGGGCAAAACCGTAATTTTGCACTTAATTTTGCCCGGGACTTCAAAAATTAAAACTGAGGTCATAGAATACATAAAAACGCCTTTTAAAACCATCTGGAGAAGTTTCGAGTTCATCCGGCACTTGCAAACTGGTAAAATACCACAGGGGCGTTTTGGTCATTTTGACCTGAAAACTCGAAAAACGAGATTTTCGATCCCGGGAAGGTACATAAGTTTTCTAATCCCCTTCCAACATTGAGTTTGCCCTTCGAGTACTGCCGCACTGGCTTTCCTCGGTCCTCCTGGTCAAAAATGACCTCAGGGGCATTTTGGTCATTTTCACTCTAACAGAAAATCGGGGCGTTACAAGAAACGTTTGTATGGCCTTGCAAATGATACTCCAATACACATATTGGATGAGAAGAGGGTTGTCCAAGTTAGATCACTTATTCTATCAGAGCTATCCTTATACATGGTAAACATTTGGTGATGATATCATTAAATTAGTGTATAGAAATGTTCTTACCTAGAAATAGTGGTAAGGATGCAAGTAGCTCTGACGTCCGTGGAAATGGGGGGCGGGGTACCTGCAAAGACACTTCGACACTCAAGTCAGTGAATGACAAAGGCATAGAGTGGTAAAGAATAGCATGTAATTAGCTTGTGATACCCGGAGGCATTGAGCCCCTTACATAGTGTGAGGTGACCCCCATGGTAGATCTATCATGATTTAGTAAATCTGTTATAATCAACAATAAATATAGGAGATATTCCTGCGATTTAGTTGGTACTAGAGATAATAGTCAGATATGATAAAGATAAGATGATAATAGAAGATATAGAAAGATTCTGTATGGAATTTAGGAGATATCTTTAACTAAATCTTGGGAGAATCCGTGGGGGATGCTATGCCACGTGGGCAAGTTATGGGTCCCTTTGGGAGAGTTATCTAATATTGGAACGAGATTTGGGGGCCCATATTTTTTGTCCAGTACATAGCCCCGGAGCTTGATCGTAGGTCGAGTAGCTGGTGCTGAGGTGTCATGACTGAGGTGTGTCAGTTTGAGGACTACGTGCCGAGCTCGAATAAGTTGACTTGCTGTGTGCAACTTAGTGTTCCTTTTCAGTGATTGTAGTGATAGTTTATAGTGGATTGTATTAAGACACGTGTTGTACTTTGAAGATTGATCATCTTGATATTTAAGTGACAACAATTGCTTATATGTCAATCGTTGGATTTAAATTGACCAGCCCCCAGTATTTCAATGAGGTGGGTGGTTCGAATCACTTGGTTTTGGTGATAGGTCAGGTGATGAGTGTCGAAGACTTTGGGCGAGCTTAAATTGTCTGATTATGCAAGCATGGTTCATAGCGTATCTTCTCAGTTGTTGTGAGTGATTAGATTAAAGTGATGAGCTCCCAGTCCTTGATTAAGTGGGATGTCGTTAATAGTGTTTGTGTTGCTCTTTTTGCTAAAAGTGATTTTTGGTCTATTTCGAATGGTCTAGCAGTTGCTTGAAGGTGACCTGAATAAGTCAAGGTCCTGAGCTAATTTGGTCAAGCTGTCGTAACTTCAGCTACAGGATGGTATTGTCATGGATGTTCACGTGATGTGCATTGTACTTTCTTGTCTGTGTCAATAGGTGATTAAAGCCCCTAGTTTATTGATTACTCTGATGACTTTGGTAGCCGAATCTTCTGTTCCTTTCCTTTTTCATTTGCGAGTTTGGAGATCTTGTCAAACTTCTCTTGTTTGATGTGATCTACTTGTTTCGAGTCTGGAATTTAGTTCCCATTGCTGAGTTCAGTCGAGGATGATTATATGTTTGGTTGGGATAACGATTTTGCTTCATCATAGCTCAGCCGAGAAAGGCAGGGTGCCTGATTGGTTTTGCCAATATAGGGCTTATCTAGGAAGTTGAGCCCCTAGTCGGGAAGCCAACTTCTAGACTTTTTATTCCAATGTTAGCATCTAAGCCCTTTGCTGTTGGAGTTTGTTTAGATTTCTTCTGCTTGCATGCTTGAAGATTTGCTAGATCATCTCAATGGAGGTATATGGGATTATGCCATGAGAGGAAAGAGGTTATTTTCATGTCTACTAATCTTTTGATGACACCAAGAGTGGAGTGGTCGATCCTTTTAGAAAGGAGGTCTTGTTCTCAGGTTTAGCAATAATGCAGTTTTAGTGTTTATGTTAGTTGTCTACCCGGTCTTCAGGTGAATAACCTAGTTAGCTTAGGGCTTTGGCAAGGACTATGAGGTTCTGAGTCAAGTTGTTAATTTACGAGATAGATAGGTCTCTTCAGATATGTAAGATGCTTAGCTAGGTCACCAGCTTAAGTCTTTTAGGGGTTTGTCGAAGATGATGTAGTTTTTAGTCAAGTTTGGTGGTTTAAGACTTGGTCAAAGATGTTTCATGTTTGCTTTGATGCTGGCCTAGAGCGGAGTTATATTTCTGCTCAGTAGCTTTGGTGTGAGCTGAAAGAGTGGGGTGCCTAGTGCGGAGCCTGCCAAGACTTATTTTAAACAAGAAATTCTGAAAAGGTAGAAGGTTTGGTCAAGATGTTGACTCTGGTTTCATAAAGATTGACGTGCCTAGTCATATGTGGACTTAGGATCCCTATTTTGAGTTCATCTAGATGTGACAGAGCATCTTATTGACCTTTGGTCCAACTTGAGAGATAGTTAGAAATGACGGAGCATTTAGTCAATCTTCTGACTTATTTATCTTCGATAGTGTTGTGCTTTTTCTTGCCAATATGAGGGCGCATTAAAGTCATGTGATTTTTAACTTGGTTGCAATGGGGGTGAGCCGAGGTCTTTATGAGAGGTCGATTTGTCTACTTTACATTTGGAGTGTCGAGGGTAGTTTGGTCTTAATAATGCTTTGGGGACAGCTCAGATGTGGATCCAAGGATGGCCAAGGGAGGACATCTTTGTCTCACTAAATGTTAAGGTGTGAAGGTACATTATCGTCATATTGTTCTGGAAAGTGGTCGATGATTACCCGAGTATATTTTGATCTTGTAATTCTCTTGTCGGAGGTTGCTCGAATATGCTTGGCTGGTGTTGGTGTTGAGGCCGTCATACTGTAAGTTGGATTGCATGAGTCTATTGTTTAGAATGTGTTCGAATTAAGTCTGTGGATTTTTTTATTGTTGGACTAAAGTCCTCCAAGATGTGTAGATATCTCGTCATCAAACGAGGTGCTCAGGAGTGCGAGAACATCCCATTGTCATCTTTCACTAGAACGTGCTCGGGGGCATGAGGACACCCTGTCGTCGCATAAGGTGTTGGAATGAGGATATTCTAAGGTTCATCGAGGATGTTCTCTAGCGCTAGTAAATATTGGGAAATACCTGTTACCTGTTTCTTTTTTAAGTTGTATTTTGTTTACACGTTGGAGTTGTTCCTTTTTGAGTAATTCGGAGATGCTCGGCCGGGACTGAGGACGTCCTTCTTGCACATTGAAAGTTGGATGTCTTGAGTGGTTTAGTCTTAATTGCGTATCCGAAGACGGCGTGATGTGGATATCTTTTTGCTATCTTTGCACTATTCTGAGAGTGTTCGGCTGTTATCCGAGTATACTTAGATCTTGTATTACTCTTGTTAGAGAGTGCTTGGATGTGCTTAACTATTGCCGAGGTTATTTTGAGATTGGTTGGTGTAGCCTATTCGGCTCATCTTTCCTTTTTTTTGGTGAATTCAGCTGTTTTCTATGGACTTTAGACTTTGGTTTTGTAGTTCTTGTTTTTGAGTGTTTTGAAGACTACTCGAGCAGGGCCGAGGCTGTTTTGTTAGCATGTCAGAAGTAGGACTCCTCGAGTAAGAGTGAGTACTAGAGCAGGCCTGATACGAAGGCTTTATTGGAAACTTGACCTGAGAAGGCTGAGTTCCTGGTGGGACCAAGGCTTTTCTAGAAGCTCAGTTTTTTATCTATGATTTTATATTTGAGGATATATTATGTGTTGTCCGAGTATCTTGTGCGTTTTTTAGAAGAGTAGCAGGTTTTGCAAAGGGAAAGACCTATTATCTTGCACATAAAAAGTAATATAGATATTTGTACATGAAAAATCATTATGAGATGTGAGAGGGTATGCCCTACATATAAGAAACCTTTAGATTATAAATAAGTTGATTTTTGAGAGTAGTGAAAACATATCTGGGAGTGCCTGGTGATATCAAGGCTTTGCTGAAAACCTAGCCTGAGAAGGCAGAGTGCCTGGTGGGATCAAGGCTTTTATCCTGAGAAGGTAGAATGTCTGATGGGATCAGTCTTGATCTTTTAGTGCTTTGGATATGCTAGATTAGGGGCAAGGAGGTGTCTTCACAACTTGGATAGTGCCAAGGTTGATGTGAAACAGCCGTATGTAGGTGCGTCTTCACTACTCGGGTAGTGCCGAGGTTTATAGTGAGTATGATGGCTTTGGCTTTTCATTGCTCCGGGCTGGAGCCGAGGCTGACGTGAAAGTGCGCCTTCACCACTTGGTTAGTACCAAGGTTGATGTGAGTATGGCTGCTTTGGGCTTTCACTGCTCAGGGCTGGAGCCAAGGCTGACGTGAAAGTGCACCTTCACCACTTAGCTGGTGCCAAGTTTGACATGAGTATGGCGGCTTTGGGCTTTCACTGCTTGGGGCTAGAGCCAAGGCTGACGTGAAAGTGCGCCTTCAACACTTGGTTGGTGCCAAGGTTGACGTGAGTATGGCGGCTTTGGGCTTTCACTGCTCGGGGCTGGAGCCGAGGCTGACGTAAAAGTGCATCTTCACCACTTGGCTAGTGCCAAGGTTTATGTGAGTGTGGCGGCTTTTTGCTGGAGCAAGCTTGACACCTGGGACATAAAAATGAAACAAATATGTCTAGCACAGGAATGGTTAGATCATGAGTTGATATTTCAAATGAAATGACTTTTCTTGCATAAAAGGAAATCTCTATGATATGAAAAAGGGTGTGTCTTGCATAAAAATATTCAGGCTATAAATAAGATGATTATGAAGGTGGTAGAAAATGTAACATCCCCAAATTTATAACTAAGATAAATATTAATTAGCGATAGCAAAAACCAAGAGAATCTAGACAAATGTTATGAAACACAACAAATAGACTACTTAAATATGTCTAGAGAAAAATGCAAAGAATTACGAAAATGCCATCACTTAGTGGAAATTACGAAAATGCCCTTGCTATGTAAAAGAAATTACCAAACTACCCTTGCCTTATTAAATGACAAAGATACCCTTACTCTATGAATGGAATTACAAGAATACCACTATCATTGTCTAATTACAAAAATATCCTTGTCTTAGTTAAAGAAATTACTACAATGCCATTTGCACAAATTCCTAAACTTGTCTTTAGACAAGAATGAATCTAAGCCATTGGATTAAGATGATAACACAATAATTTAACCACATACATCATACACATTTTTGAATCACATACATGCACTAAAGGTTAGAAAATCTCCACTAACATCTTTGCACAAAACATGGAGCATTTTCATCCAACATGTTTGCATAAAATATGGAAACATGTTTGCACAAAACATGGAGCATTTTCATCCAACATGTTTGCATAAAACATGGAAACATGTTTGCACAAAACAAGGAGCATTTTCATCCCAAAATTCAGCTAACATGTTTCCATAAATCATGCTCCAAGTGCTTTCCTTCTTCTGTTTTTTTCTCTAATCTTTCCACTATAAATACTCCTCAAACTCTCTTCAATTCAAAATCTCCCTAAGTGTTCTTTCTTTCTTATTCTATCATTCTTCTTATGTTCTTCAAAGACTTCTCTTAATCCTCTAAACTTCATCCAAACACTTAAATCCTAAGTTCAAAGTTTCACTAGCCCTCACAAGAGTTACAATCTTTAACTCTAGTGAGAAATATTTTCTTAAGCACTCAAGTTCTAGAGCCAAGATTCAAGGAGGGTCATCCACTCCAAAGACTCTTGTTCAAAGCTTAAGGAAGAAGAGAAGGACCCTTTTTAGACCCTACACAAGAGGTAGGAGCCCTCACTTTGGTTGTGTAAGCCATGATGACATCTAACCTTGCTCATGGTTAGGATGCCATCAAGCTTATGTTTGTTGATAAAAATGTTTCAAAGGGTTATTGTATAAATATTTTGTGAAACCCATTGTTCCATTCTGCTTCCAAAGTGATATTATGTTGCTTTCATGCTCAAATGATGCTTGAAAAATGTTGTGTGATCCTTGTGTTAAAATAAGTGACATAAAACATGAAAATGATAAGTGCTGGATTTTTGGCTGTTTCTGGCAGTAGGTGTTCCGAAATTTAATACTCATAAAATATGAAGTATCTTGAAATAAAAATATTTTTACCATAAACTAGACGCATCATAAAACACTCTCCAAAAAGAATCACCCAAAACGGAGTTTTCTAGCTCAAGATATAAATTTTTAAAATAGAGCCTAAGAACTTTAAATCTGACCTTGTAGTAGTAAAATAGGTGTAACTCAGTCTAGCAAAATGCAAATGGACTGATTTCAACTTTGTTGGAGAGCTAACACATATAGGAATACACCCATGTATGTTAGGTATAAAGCTTTGTACCACGTAAATACAGAATGAGAAATAAATTTTGGGATAGTGTACTGTGAAAGTGCAGTTTGGAAAGGTTCTGGCTAAGGAAAGACTTGGTATTTAAGCGTATCCATTGTGACCCACCTCTCTTTCCTGGGAACCCTCCTATGCATGGTTTACAATTGATTTACACTATTCCAAAGATGTAAATGCTAAAATTTGATGAGTTAGGAATTTGGAACTACCTTTACTAAGTTGAGATAACAAGTATATAGAGAATTATAAACTTTCTTCTAAAAGATGTCAAAACTATAAATAAAAGAATCAAGTCTAGTAAAGAGAGAATTTTAAGAATTTAAGTAGAATAATAATCTTCAAAAGTTATATGAAAACCATAATAAAAATATATAAAGAACCTATAATAATATTTTGAAGTGCATTAATGTATTAATGGAATTCTAAGAGTACAAAGAACACTAAGAGAAAAAGATAATACTAAGACATCCATTACCTCTTAGGAACACTAGGAACTCAAATTGATAACTTTGGTTACTTAAAATGAATCATTTATGAAAATGTTTACTATGAGATTTACATGATATTGTCTACGTTACATGAAGTGATATACAGAAATGTGAATGTATTGATGAGATATGAAATGATAATGATAAAATGATTAGTAGTACCATGATTTATTAATGTGCATACATTCATGTTTCAAATGAAATAATAAATAGACCAACTCACTGCATAATCTTCTTTGAGGATTAAGGTATTGATGATTTCACTCAGTGAGAATAAAAGTAAAACCTGAAAAAGTAGCAATGATAGTATGGAAAAGTGGACTTGAGCTAAACTCACGGCTTAACCCCCTAAATCGTTGAGATCATGGCAACGGAAAGGAAACCAAAAAGGTTGTGGCGACGGCCACGGTATGAGCTCATTACCCTTTAGGGTGGTCTAAGGCATTGATGCATTCATCCCGTGAGTAATTAAAAAATATGTTGATGAAATAAATGAAAGATGATGATCACTAAACAAGTGAATGTTGAGGATGAGTAATCATGAAATGCATGCAGCTCCTAAATGATTATTGCTTATTAGTGGTTTTTCATGATATGCTTATATGTATGCTTGATGAAATCTGAATGGATATTTACGCTAATGTTCAAGATTAGTTTAAAGTAAGCGCACTTGACTAATCACGTTTGTGAAAGTTTGATAATTGAATCCTTACGCATTCACCTTTTTATAATAAACCGAAGTGATTGGGGCGACAAGCGATGACACTTTTTAGTACAAGTAGGAACTCCTACTGAGAAATCATGTATTTCTCACTCCTATGTTTATTTTCCATTGTCGTTACCAGAGACAGACGTGTCCACCTAAAGCAACGAAGCTATAGCTGAGGAAGGAGGTAGCGCGTGAAGATTTCAAACCTTTCAAGTAGGAGCATTCCGAGCTTTAGTTACATTATAGTTTGTGAGAAACAATTAGTAATAGTAGAACTTATATTGTTATTTGTAATAACTTATCAGCATGATATATGCCCTGTTGTGACTTATATATTAAGTGATTCTATTCCAGTTTATGTGATAATAGTTCTACACTTAGTCTCTTATTCCGCTTATTTAATTAAGTGTGCAATGTAACTTGATTATTATCTATAAAAGCGCTATGTATTTCACTTCTCGTTACAGGCTTAAGTTTTCAAAAAAAATTAATTTATTTAAAGAAAAAAAAACTTCCTCTATTTTCCTAAGTTAATTTCAAAAGGAAATAAATGCAAGGCATAAGTGACAACTAATAGAATCCAAATATGAACTTAAGCATAGTGGGGTTCTATTAGGGTGTTACAGAAAACATATCTGGGCGAATGATAGCATAGCTCGAGCTAAGGAGGTGGGGTGCCTAGTGGGACCAAGGCTTTGGGGCCTGAGAAGACGGAGTGCCTGGTAGGACCAAGGCTTTGCTGAAAACTCGGTTTGAGAAAACAGAGATCCTGAAAAGTGAGTTAGTATAGTAACATGTTTGTGGTGAGAAATTAAAGTTATACACAATGCATTTATGACAAACTAGTAAGGTTTATGGAAAGCTCCTATGTGATCTGTGATCTTCTTCTTAGGGATATGGCAATTGTATCAATATAGTATCCCAGTGCCACATAAAGATCTCCAGATTGAAATATGTTGATTTGGAGCCTTTTAGATCCGAAAAAGGTATGATGCTTGATCTCCAAGAAATCGTTGGATAAATTGATTCCGAGTAGTAGTATTCTCGGTATCACGAAATCTGCAAATTACTTTAATTTCGAGGTAGGAATATGCTTGGTAAATCAAAATAAATGAGATGTATAATAAATAGTTTATGAAAATAACAAAGATGTATTTTGTTAGATTTCGTTGAGGAGACGATAATACAACTCAGCAAGAGGTTAGCAATAAAGCTCAACTAATGGTGGAGCTCAGCCAAATGAGGTGTTGGAGCTCGTCCTGTTCAAAGAAAATGTTCGGCATCCAATAATCAAGGTTAGTTGATCAAAGTAATTAATTCATATGAAACTTGTCGTGAGTGACATTTGAGATGAGCTTGAGTCATATGTTGAGTGCAGACGGCTTAACCATGGTTGTTAGGCTGAGTTGATATGTAATTCCTATGAAGAGGGAGATAATATAGATATGTGGCATCAATTGACCATACAAAACCTGTCATGTATTGGTTGTGCATTCTTTCTTGTTTATGCACAATGTCTGGTTGAGAGACAGTGGAAGTCAATTGACATGTAATTTGGATCTAGAGCAACTTCTAGGAGGAGGGGGTGTGCTCAGCATTCGAGAAACCTGTAAATTACTTTAATTCCAAAGTAGGGGATACTCGGTACAAACAATTTGAGTCTAAGAATAAGTAAATGTGTTATGAGAGTGATGAAGACATATTTTGTTAGCTCGAAAGGCGATAATATAATGTGGTCGCATTAGAGCTTGGTCGGATAGATCAATAGTGCTCAACATATCAGAGATAATGCTCGCAATATAAGAATACTCATATCAAGGTTAATTGGGAATAAGATATTTTTAGCATGTGAAATTTTTCATATCAGAATTGTTTGAGTATGATGATGACATAATTGTATCAAACTCTTTAGAAAAATTTCAAATTAATTTAGATTAATTATGAGAATTGATGATAATCAAGTGATTTATATATAGCAAAATAATGATATAACAGGCATGTGGTTTACAATTTTTGTGAAGTTATTATCCTTTTTGCCTTCTTTATTTTGATTGCAAAAGGAGATTGATGTTTTAATTGGCATTGGCAAGCCCTATGGAATTGTGTGAATATGTTATCAAGATTTTAAATTCCATGTGTGTTGGCCACCAAGTGAATATGTTGAAAATAAAAAGGAAATTCTACATGCTGTACATGTGTTATTGGAAAAAGAGCATCATGGAAAAATAGAACCTGAGTTCATGATTCACTTTCAATCATCATCAGAGAGACAATCTGATGAGAGTTATTCCAATGGGGGGTTGTTCTCCATGATTATAGCCAAGTCTAGCAATTTGGGCCAAGCTGGAATATTTAATTCCGAATATGGCAATGTAGCTCAACCTATTAGGGATCATGCTTGGCATCCAAGATAGTTAGATCAAAATTAATTGATCATGAAAATAAGATAATAATAATTCCTTGTATCATAGTATGAGAGAAACATATATGTAGCAATTCTTCATTCATCATCAATAGCAATTGGACCAAGGTTGCATTTGAATATTTGATTCCTGTCAAAAATAAGATATATGCATATTTATATAGCAAGAAGTAACCAAACCAGGCTTTGGTGTAGTGGTTGCACAAATTATCTTCAGGTCGAAAGGTCAAGGTTTGAAACCCATCGTCATTGTTTTCGACATTTTCATGCGCTGGGTTCTTTTTTTTTTTGAAGTGGGCTACTGGCCTAATAGTTTTAGGGAACTGTAGTTGTTTCCCCTTAATGAAGCAACAACCACGACACTAAGGGAAGGGTTATGCTGTTTCTATTGTGGCGAGTCCATGGGGGGAAGATTACTTCACGGTGGTATTGGTGGAGGCGCAGAGCAATGCTTCACGCGACTTCGAGATTACAGGTTGCTAAAGTCTGCGTTGTTCATTGCCCAAGTCAGCTTGGCGGTTCAACGTCTGCTGGACTACTAGTAAGGCAGCGGTGCTTGCTCATCGGGTTCCATATGAGTCCACGATCAGGTGGTAGCGTGGCGCTCTGGGACCAACAATGGGGTGTTGCTGGTTTGTGGTGGGATTGCTGTTGTTCTCTAGTCCCTGTTTGCGATTGGGGCCGTTGATGGTTTGTGTGGCCCTCAAGGTTGTGGTTGGTGTTTGCATTTCCCTGTGATAAATTTCTAGCACATAGAGAAAACTTGTAATTCATTTGTGATGAACATGCAATATATATGAAATATGTGATGTATTTGAGGTAGAATAAATCAAGCAGGTTCACGATTGAATTGTGTTTGGGGAATCATGGTCGCTCCATATTATTTTCCTATTCTTGTTCCTTTTCTTCTGTTATTAATGCTAAACACTATTGAAGATTTTTTTGGGTTTAGAAACTGTGTAGATATGTTGAGAGAGAGCGATGAATATACAACTGAAAAATCAGATTTTAGGCATAATTACATTAGGTTAATGTGCAAAATATATGTCCAGTGTCCTGTAAAAAGAAAGGAATGGAGCAATATAACCTGGAATACTTAGTGATTGGTTGTGATCTTGTATGAACAAATAAAATTAAAAATTGAATCATGTGAAAACACAATTAAATTTGTGCAAGTTGGCAAGCATTCCGTGTTCTGACTTGGAATCATGTGAATACATTATTGTGATTTGGTTTTTACCAGTAACTGCATCAAGTTGATTAACATAGTATGGTTCACATAAAAATATTGAAAAGATGGAATAATAGAAGGATGTAACCTGGGAGAGTTCATGTTGACAATGAGAGAATAATGGTGAGATATTATCTAGAAATTGATTTATTTGACAAGAGAAGCTCTTGATGAGGATTTGTTTCCTATCATGATGATTTTTTGAGGTCTAGCTCATTTTACAGACCTTGATAGGGTAGGCTTGTTTACCGGCCCCACGGTGGGCGCCAATGTTCTTAGTTGGAAATAGCGGTAAGGATACAAGTAGCTCCGATGTCCATGGAAACGGGGGGCGGGGTACCTACAAAGACACTTTGACACTCAAGTCAGTGAATGATAGAGGCATAGAGTGGTAAAGAATAGCATGTAATTAGCTTGTGATACCTGGGGGCATTGAGCCCCTTATATAGTGTGAGGTGACCCCCATGGTAGATATGTTATAATTTAGTAAATCTGTTATAATCAACAATAAATGTAGGAGATATTCCTGTAATTTAGTTAGTACTAGAGATAATAGTCAGATATGATAAAGATAAGATGATAATAGGAGATACTGTATGGAATTTAGGAGATACTCTCAACTAAATCTTGGGAGAATCCGTGGGGGATGCTATGCCACGTGGGCAAGTTGCGGGTCCCCTTAGGAGAGTTATCTAATATTGGGCCGAGATTTGGGGGCCCATATTTTTAGTCCAGTACAAGAAGTATTTACTACAATGATCACAATTGTTTTGAATATGTTATCAATTATCTATTTATATTGTTATTGTCTTCCTAAAGAAAGTTGTAGTATATTGTAATAAATGTGATTTGTTAATATATGGGTTGCAGGAGCTACTTTAATCCTTAGGGTAAAAGGTTATATATCGGCATCAAGGAAAGAGAGGCTAAACAAGAAGCTATTGGTACTCTTTACTCTATGATTTCTCTCAATTGTGGATTGTCCATTATGAGGATTTAATTTAGATTAACTTGTTGAAAATAAAGTATAGTTGGCTCTTTTAACATGATGATTTCTTATAGTAGTTGGTCTGGGCTGGCCAAAATTATTGTAACTAATATCAAGGATACATATGATAGTCTTTTTTCATTATTTTATAGGCAGTTGTGATGGAGTTGGTTGAACTTTATAGCAAAAGGAAATTGACCTTCATAGAGGAAAAGAATTTCAACTTCATTCATTGAAGAAAGTTAAATCAGAGTAAATGCTTAATGAGATGAAAGAGCTTTTGAAAAGGCTTTTAGATCAATGAGTGTTGGACACCCTTTTGGATCAATATGAAAAATCAAAATTCAATTTATTACTACAATTTTTCAACTATTAAGCATTTTGTATGACTTATGTCATTTCAATCATAACATTTGATTTGGGAAGCATGTCAAGCTTTTAGACCAAAGCAGAGTAGAACTTTTCGCATAAAGCTTCAAGAGGTAAAAAGAGTTATAACATTTGCTATGATCCAAATTCTCATCATCAGTGCATTCATGTCAAGGTAAAGAGAAATTTGAAATCCAAATAACTAATTCAAACTTGCAATTGTTAAGCTTAGTTTCTACAAGGCTTTTCATTATTACTTAAGTTTACTTCAATTGTGATTTGATTTGAAACGTGGTTGGTTTTTAAATTATGAAATATGGAGCATTCAAACTGAATTAAATATGATAAATGACATAATGAGGATGAGATTAAAGAGGTAAAAATAAGTTTTTAATATTTATGAATAACACTTTCAATAATTGTTTACTTATAAAAAATTTATCTAATGTCACAAAAATTATGCTAGCATTATAATGGTGCCTTTTCCCCCATGAAATTTTTTCTTACACAATTCATTGGCTACTTCAGTGAACCTTGGTATAATCATCATGTAGCTAGCTTGTGTTCTAGTGGTCACAAAGTTTAATTACAAACTTCTTCTCAATTAGGACTCAAGGTTGTATACATCTAATGTTCCAAAAAACTAAATTATACAATGGCAAAAGTATCATGTAATGGGTTACTGTTTGATTCATTTGTTACTATGCACAAATCCAATAATCTTAGACCTAGTATGGTGAGGTCCAATTATTTACTCTACATATAATTTTATATGTTAATGAAATCAAATGAATAATGTGGGAAAAAAATAATAGTATAACCAATGAGTAGGTGAATATGAGATATTTTTATATCACAAGGTAGTCTTCTTCTCCTATTTAAAAAAGAAATTTAGTATACTCTATTGACTAATTAAAAGAATTAACTTGAATTTACTAGGCAGATACATACAATAATTCATATCTATCCTCATAATTTAGTTAAAATTATTAAATAACTTCTATTTTTATTTTTTAAATTAATATTGTTTTAACTTAGCATTGACTAATTTTACCTTTTAAGTAAATTTTTAGTAATTATTATTATATTTCTCTATTGAATATATGATATAGAAAGCTTCCATTATTGTATATAACTATTGTGCATATCTCTTATTAATTATGTAATCAATTAATAAACAATTTTGGGAAAATACTTGGAGAAATCCTAAATTTTATAGTACAAAAGTAAGAGTTTGATTTTAATGCATTGACAATATAAATGAGTTTTACTCTATTCATCCAATCAATTTCTCCATTGTAATGACTTTTCAAATAGTGAGGGGTGGAAGTTAATCATATTTGTTGATATGACAATATATAATAAGATAATTGTGTAGAACTATTTTACACAATCAATGTATTAATTAAATCGTAAAAGTAAATGCATTAATCAATATTAATAACTTTCATGTGTTGCCTCATTATTATTTTTTTAGGTGAATAATGGTATCCACTGCTAGAAATAATCACTAATCATAGTCAATCAAAACATTTTCTATACATATCGTCAAGAATCGAACCACTGATGTTTCCTTTTCAATTTACGGTTTATTCATTTTGTAAAAAATGCTAAATAATGAAAATGTTGTTTTGGAAATTTTTATTAGAAAGATTGATATAGTATTATTTTGAAATTCTAGATGAGTGATTGATCTTTCTTACCTATCCAACTACTCAACTTTAACCCTAAAAAAATTCAAATGATAACCTAATTGTCGGACAACACTATATATAAGTTCTCTAGGAGGTAACCAAAAACTCGTCAAATTCAAATTTTAAAAAGTTAGGTTAACAGGAGTCCTATTTTACTTTTCCTAAGAAGATGTCATTGCTGTTATTTGCAAAGCGGCTGACAGCATTGGCAAAAAAAACCCTTGCTGATGCTATTGTCAATACCGTGAAGGAGACCAATCAACCTTCAAAGTTAATACAATTAGTTATCAACCTTGGCCAGGTATTCTTTTTCTTAATCTTAGGATTTGCAATCTGCTTTAAGGGTTGAAATATTATCAAGATTTGTTTTGTTTAATTCCAAGAATTAAGGAATAAGAATTCATGTTAGCATATTTTATGTAAGTTTCACATGGACATTGAATTTTACATGATTATGTATCAGACTAGTCACAAGGTAATTAAAAGAACAGAGAGATGTTTGTATGGCCTTGCAAACGATACTCCAATACAAAAATTGGATAGGATGGAGGCTTTCCATGCTGGATCAAATCTTCTAGCAGAACTATACTTATGCACGGTAAACATTTGGTGTAATATCATTAAATTAGTGGATAAAAGTGCTTCCTACAATTGTCTAGAAGACTAGAACATGTAGTTGTTAATTATGTATTTATATTGTTATTGTCTTCCAAGTTATAGCATATTATAATAAATGTAATTTTCTTATATATAGGTTGCAGGAGTTACTATCATCCTTGAGGTACAAAGTGATGTATCTGCATTAAAGGAAGAGAAACTGTCTGTATTAAGGAAAGAGAAACTAAAGATGGAGTTACAGGTTGTCTTTATCATTTCTCTCAGTTGTGGATTATCCATTATGAGTATTTATTTTAGAGAAATTTCTTGAAAACAAAGTATAGTTGGTTCCTTTAACATGATATGCATGGATTTTATCTAAAAGTTATTAGAGGTGAAGATGTTAAATAGAGTATAAATACATTATTTTGATTTTCCCATAGTAGATGGTGAGGGTGGAGCGAATTGTTTTAATTAATATCAAGGATACACATGCTGACCTTATTATTGTTTTGTAGGCAATTATGATGGAGTTGGCTGAACTTCATACACAAAAGCAATTGGAACTTCATGGAGGAAAAAAACTTCAATTTCATTCATCGAAGAAAGTTGAAGCTGCACCAAATCAAGTTGAATTAGACCAAAATGCTTGACGAGATGAAAGAACTTCTGAAAAATTGTTTTACTTCTTAATTGTTGGACACCCTTTTAGGTAATAACAGAAAATAAAAGTCCAATTGATTATGACAACATTTCAATTGTCAAGCATTTTCTCCGACTTTAGGAGTATCAAAATCCAATATGCAGTAGTGTCTTTAGGAGTTGCGGTTTACCTGTTTTGTTTTGTGTTGTTTCCTAGTTTTATTTTAATGGTGTGTTCTTGTTATTTGTTGCTTTTGTACTGTTTGTCCCCATGATACTTTTGTGGTGAGGTTAAATAAAATAACTATTAAAAAAATTGTCAAGCATTTTGTACGATTTTTAGTCATTTGAATCATAACACTTGGTTATGATTGGGAAGTGTTCTGACCCAAATCGTAATTTGAATTATTATGGATGATTAAGAAATAGAATAATGAAGACATGAGCAGAAGAAGGTCCTAATATGAGCCTTCAATTGATCTCAGTGCATGGGATGATACCCTATGATGTGGTATGCTTGGAAAGCTAACATTATGGCCTTGGAAGCCATTCTCTTTTGTGGCATGGTAGGCTTTGAGCCATGAAATTCCTAATGAAGGGCGTATCACCCTACTAGGGCAACCTATGAGATGGTAAAGAAGTTTCCTCCCCTCCAAAGACTAAGATGTTGTGTTACTGTAAGAGAGAGAGAAAAGAGCAAACCCATTTCTAACAATGAACAAAACCTTATCCCACATCTCTTTTACTAAAATATCCCAAAAGTAATATCATTTACAACCAAGGTGAGATATGAATCCCTTCTAGACAACGCCCATAAAACCCTATTTGCATCACACGAAGGGTGAATGCTACTTTATGTCTTGTTCTATAATAGTTTGGAAATACCAATAATACACGTTACACATCCATCCATTGTAAAACAAGAAGATTGGATCGTATTTGAGAGAGGGAACATATGGATATAGAAAAAAAGCATACCCTAGGTAAAGATCATTAGAAACAGAAGGGAGAAACCCATTAGAGATCATCTTGAGAAAACTGAGACAATGTCTTTGCTCAAGGAGGAAAAGAGAGGCTTCCATTCATCCTATATTTATCTCTCGAGGCTGGCAAGGTTTGCTTTCTATCAAGGCCACCTAAGAGTGTATGTTCTCATTAGTTACCATATCCCACATTCTCCTTATTAACTTCAAACCTAGGGATTAAGGCTTAACTAACACCACTAATTCACCACTAAAACTCTAGTTTGGAATAAGAAGCAAGTTGAGCTTTTAGACCAAAGCAGGGTAGAAACTTCCATAATTAATAGCAAAAAATAAGTTTGTGAATAAGGTGGTTACGTTTGGTTTCATCTAAATCATTGATCACTATCATCAACCCCTATGTTAAATACACTTTATCGAGTAAAACTTTACTTTGGTCCATGAAATTGTACGCATGATTCACTTTAGTATCTAAAATTAAGAAAAATATCACTTTAGTCCCTAAAATTTCAAAAAGTCATTCAACTTATTCCTTTTGATGATTTAATTTAGTCATCAGGAACATATTGAATTACTTTTTGAAATTTCAGGGACTAAAGTGATACTTTCTTAATTTTCACGCATATAATTTCAGGGACCAAAGTGAAACTTTACTCACATTTTATCTGTGGCAAGCATCTAGGTAGCTAATGATTATGCTGGTCCGGGGAAAAGTTTATCCAAATTAGCCCACCACGAGTTAATAATGAAACAAGTCAAAATAAGTTGTTAACTGTAACACCCCATGCTGCTTTATGAATTGATGACTGTCCCCACAAACCAATATAGGTTTTTGTAGCATGCTTTATCCTTATTCACACGCTTCTAGGGAAAACTTCCCAAGATGTCAGCCATCCCAAAATTACTCCAGGTTAAGCACGCTTAACCATGGAGTTCTTTAGTGATTGGCTACCGAAAAGAAGATGTATCTTGTTGGTATAGGTTGTACCAATCAATTCATATAAGCCATTCTTAACTGTATAGTCTCATACCTATACAGTCTTAGGATCCCTCTCATTCGGGTATGTAATCAATTCATTCATATACCCCTCCACTTAGAAGGCCTTATAAGGAGCTGCTAGTTGTCCGCACCTTCTTTGCACCGGTGATCACTCCTCACCCTCATCCTTGGGCATTACATGCCTACCAGCTTCTGCTTGGTTCGTCCCCAAACCACACTGTATTGGGAGAGGGCAACACCCCAATTTTTCCTGCTTAGCAAAAATGAACACAATGCCCCTTGGTCATTTTTGTATGAGAATCGAGGCCAGTCAGTCCCAGCCACCCCCAAAAAGATATTTTAATGTTAAGATAAGGTTATATGAGGATTAGGTAGTAATCTGTGCAAAAATCGCAATCTACAATTTTTTCGTGTACAAATGACCAAAATGCCCCTAATGTCATTTTGCCTGGAATTCGAGGATGGTTGACCCAGGCTATCCTCAAGAGGTTAGTTTAATGTTTGAAGGGGGTTAGATGTGTTAGAGATAATGATAGAGGTGAAAATCTCAACTCTGGTCTTTCCCATGCCCAAAATGACCAAAATACCCTTGCAGTAAATTAACGTGAGATTAAGTGCCAACCGAACTCCAGTCATTGCCCGAAAGTTAAAAGTGTCAAGTATAAGGGATAAATGATATCTGGAAAGGTCCAGGTAGTCCCGAGGAGTTTTCGTGTAAAATGACTGTTTTATCCCTTTTTAGTGCTAAATCAGCTTAACTACATAATTAAAGGAATATAGACAATATTATGCTCTAATAAAGATAAATTAATTTTAATTATTAATCTTCAGTCAAAATAATTAATTGAGATCAATTAAGGCCTAAGATTGCTTAGAGAAATCCAAATCCCATTCTTAATCAAGAAGCTCATAAGACATAAAGAAAAGTCAAAAAGTAAATAGTGTTTTCTTTATCTTGTTCCCTAAAATTAGGAACCTTGTTGGCTTTTGGAATTCAAACTAATTGCGTTTAACTCAATTAAGTTTACAAGACAACTCTTTAATCATGTCTTAAAAGTCTTAAACACATTATTACTAACCTAAACATCTAATTACCAATCTCCAAACCTTTGCCTAATCAAATCTACCTCTAATTCATGTCCTAGACACACATGAAAATGAAACATTTCCCCCCCCAAGACAAGCCGAAGGCCATGGCCGTCCTCCTCTAAATGCTCTCTCATATTTTAATTTTTTGTTACACACTAACACTCACATACACTCTTATTTTCACATTCACTTTTTTTACCAAAGCTTTTGTGTTAAAAAAAAAATTACTCTTGTATCCTCTCAACTCAAGCTCTCTCTTTTCTTCTCCTCCACCTTTAAGAAACCTCAAACCACTATAGATCACCTCCAAGACACATAATCTTTCCATTTCAACACACAAGAACTCAAGAAAAATCTTCCATCATTTTTTTTCCTCTTGGCCGAATCCACCAAGAGCTCCAAGATGAAAACTTTTCTTCTCATTTCAACATAAAGGATCAAGTTTTCTCGTTTCCAACTAAGAAATAACCTTGGTAGGGTTTTTGTTTTGAGTTCTTTCTCTTTGTCTTTCCTTCATTTTCGGTTTTGATATTGGATAAGTGGACAAGTTCTTCCCTTTTTCTTTCCTCTCATTTTCAATTTTGATGATGGATGAATGGTTAAAGTTTTGCTCTTTTCTTTCTTTCCATTTCGATTTTGAGCTTTTCTTTTCTTTCCTTTCTTTTTGATTTTGTTGTTGTTGGATGGTTAAAAACCATGGCTTGATGAGGAGAGATCTTGATGGTGGGGTTGATACCACCATGTGTTTGACCTCTAAAGCCTAAGGTTTAGTCCCTTTTTCGGTTTTAAAGAATGAGAAAAATAGAATACTTGTTGGTTCCTTTGGATATCTTTCTTTGTTATTCAAGACCAAAGCTTGAAGATGATGGTTCTTGGTAATGGTTGTGAAACCACCATGTATTAGACCTCTAGAGCTCAAGGTTCGATTTTTGAGTCCAAGAGAGTATGAGAAATAAAATGCTTGTTGTGTTTCTTTGATTTCTTTCTTTTGAGGTTCTTAGAATGAACCATGGTGATTAGGGGGACTCTAAAGCTCAATTTGTTTAAGATTGATTGGGGTTAAGAGTTTCATCTTGTAAAGTCTTGAGTTTAATAACGTGTAAAAATAGACTTGCATTCATGTTTATTTTCAAGTCATCACCTTAAATCTTGAAGATAAAAATGGACTTGCATTCATGTTTATTTTTAAGTCATCACCTTAAACCTTGAAGACAAAAAATGAACTTGCATTCATGTTTACTTTCAAGTCATCACCTTAATTCTTGAAGACAAAAAATGAATTTGCATTCATGTTTATTTTCAAGCCATCACCTTAAATCTTGAAGATAAAAATGGACTTGCATAGCATGTTTATGATTTAAGTCATCACTTAAATCTCTAGAGATCAAGTCTTGCCCTTGTACCTTAAATGAAAATTTTGATCATGGATATATTTTTGTATGTATATTTCAGCCATGATATGATATTGGGCTTGGAATGTATTTTATTTTGTTTTTAAGTTTCAAACCTTATGCCTTGATTATACAAAGGAATTTTTGAAAGCATTGGAAACTCAAAAGATAGTAAAGATATGATTTTCATAAACCAAAACCTTATTAATGAAATTTTAGTTTTTTATTTCTGTTTTAGAGGTTATTATTTGAGTTTTCAAAGAGATAAAATAGTTTCAAATGCCCCTAATGTCTTAAAATAATTTTTGAGAAAAACTAGTGACTAGAAATGATCAAAAATGTGATTTCTAATGCTTCTAGAAATTAAAATTGTGGCTACTGTTTTGACATTATAAATTCTGTTGGGTGCTTTTTGGAATGATTCAAATGTGTAAAAATTTCCATTAATTGATGTAAAAATTATTTCTAGCATCTTAGAAAAGATTAGAAACTAGAAAGGATCGAAAGTGTGGCTTTCAAGACTTCTAGAAATTAAAATTTTGGCTACTATTTTAACATTATTATTTTTTGTAAAAAATCTGTTTGGTACTGATTATAAGTGTAAAAATTACTATTTGTTGTGGAAAGAATTATTTTTAGCTTATTAGAAAAAATCAGAAATTAGAAAAGTAAAAAATGTAACTTCTAGAACTCTGAAACTAAATTTTTCTAATGCTGCCCAAACTGTACAGCAGTTTTTGGTACTGTTCATGAGCTTAAAAATTAGTGAAAATTATTGTAAAAATTATTGTTAGTCCCTTGGATGCCTAAAAGAATAGTTACGAGTATTAGGTTAAATTGATTTGCAAGTTTTGACCCATTTGAGGTAGCTGTGATGATCTTTAGTACACGGTATATATATCATGTTGAGCATAGCATACACATTAGCTGATTCCGACATGCTTGGGTGAACAATGGTATGATGAATTGTAATTATGATTGAAATGTTTGAAATGCATGACTAATGTGTTTTATGACATGAAGCAAATTTGGGGAAACTCTGCTCCCAGCTATTATGCTGCCGGATTTCCGCCAAATTTGTGAACTTAGGAAAAATCATGAAGTTTATAAGCATGAAATGTTAAATGATAAACTATAATGATATCTATAATTATATGTTCATGTTTGCATCACTAATTAACATGCTAAGAGTAAAGGCGACATGAGACACATAGAAATGATCCTCTAGACTCCAGGAAATAATGGTTAGGAGGTGATCCAATAAGGACCCTTTAGACTTCAAGAATTAACGGTTATGAAAGGTGATCCTATGCCCCCTATCCCACACTCTGGGAGTTAGGAATTAGCTTATCAAGAGGATAAGTGTAAACTAGTGACGACTAGTTTTGGTATGAGCTCATAACCTAGAAACTCTCAAGAGGAGAGAATATTAGAGTGGCCCTATAGAAGAGAGAATAATGAATCTAAGTCACCTAAAATAATAAAGAGGAAAGATCATTGTGTTCTTTATGCTATGTTCATTTATTGTAATTCTTGTGATATGATGCACGTGGCATTGACATGCATTTATGACATGGTATGATGCATCCATGACATTAAGATTCATGCTAAAAGTATGCTAAAAGACACAGACCTTGGCTAATGGTATTTGCAACTTAATAAATGAACTTTATATCTGCCCACATTTTCATAATGAAACCCAAGGTCCCTGAGGACATAGATGATGACACATGTTAGGAGGCGAAAGCCCTACTGAGATTCTTGTATAAGTTTCTCACCGCCTATTTCTTTCCTTTCATCTCATCTTCAGAGGCTGATGGCATCCTTTGTGATATACATTTGGGTTCCCACCTGGGAGATGCACTTTGATGCCACTCACCAGACTTATCATTTCGTGGCTCGATGTGTCATCTGCCTATTCGTGTTTTTGGAACGTCCCTTTACACACCCAGTTACTAGTTATAGGTTCTCTCCTACTGCCCCATTTACTAATGACCTCATCTTTGAGCGTGCCCATCCACATGGGGAGCAGATTCGTCACACCCTCCCTGCCACTTTAACTGTCTGTGACTACCCAGTCTATATGCCTCGATCACCCCCTCACTCGACTGAGCCGCTGACAAACATCTTGAAGGATTCTCCTTCCCAGCACTCTTCGGGCAATTCTACACTCAGCCCTTGAGAAGAGTTCAGCATGCTCATAGGGGAGCCACTCATCTACGCCACAGAGCTCATGTTCATCCCAGCCCTTCTCCGGCTAACATCACTTGTGTGCTCGGTTGCATCCTTCCCTCTCAATAACGTCATTAGTAGGAGCTTGCAGTGGTCCTTGGAGCACCTATGCATATGTCATGGATAGGATAGCCTTTTTTTTCCTTTTTATTAGAGGTTATTTACCTAGGCGCACCCTAGTAGGAGTAACGGGGAGGAAAGGTTTTGGCTAGTTTGAATTTAGCTTTTATTCATGTACTTTTCATCTTGACTATGGATGACTGTACTTATCCTAACCCTTGTTAGTGGGTAGGATGCTACTTTATATATATGTATATTTTGGTGTGCAATGAGGAATAGTGATATTAGTGATATATGAATCTATGATGATATGATTATGTTTATGATGCTGTGATAATTTTATTTTCTTTCCACTTGTATACAGGATTGATGACATAATTTACTTTAATATGCGCGGCTCACTTTTTCATTTTAAGTTCAAAAAAATTTACCCGTATTTTAATAATGTAAAGTTAAGAACTGAAACAAAAGAGTAATAACTAATAATTAACTTAAAATGCATCCTAGGTGTGTTAGGTTAAATATTAGGGTGTTACATTAAAGTCTATGTATATGTTAATCAGAGTGTGTTTGGTTCAGGAGTAAATATAAGTTGAAATATTTTATCGATTTGCTTTATATATAATCTTACACTTAAAGCTCATCATGAAAATTTTCACCCTTTTTCACCCCTAATCAAACATATTGTAAAGATAAAATTTAGCTTAAAGGAATGGTTCATCCCAATATAGTGTTAGGGCCTATTTTGGAGAGCTATTTACATATCTCTTACCAATGAAAAAAAAAAAACATGATAATTGAACTCAAGTCTGGCAATGTATGAATGAAATGTTGACCAAGTAAACCAACCCATGTTAGTTAACATTTTTTTTTTTTTGCATCATCCTAACTAGTTATCAAGTGTTGTAGAAAATTAAATAAATTTCATATCTTAAAATTTTAAAAATAATTTAATAATTTATTCATAATAATTTTTTTTGAGTAATGTGGGTGTATCTTTGTAAAAAATTGTACCACATCATATTAATTGTTTAAAACAAAAAATTTAATTAATAAAAAAGTACATATGTTTTTCATAAACAAGGAAATACATTTAATATTTTAGAAAAATAAAAATATTCATTTCTTTCTTATTGATGTTAGTAAAAACAAATCATTGAAAAATATGTATGAAATTATTCGATATTGTTATGAAATATTATTCATTTATGGATGTCCATATCTTTAGTTGACTTGATTGATTAGATTAGATAAAATATATTATGATTTGATATGATATTGTATCTCTCATTATTTGACTATAAATTGCCCCTTGGATGCTCTATATACAGTACTTTTGAGATATCAATACTATTATCCTATCTTTTCCTCCATTATTTGTTCTCTCAATCATTATTTTACAATACATTATCAGTACAACTTTGCTCTTAAAGTGAAGAAACTAGTTAATACAGTGCAGTCACGATTACCTTTTCTCGGGTTCTTGATTTATCGTGGTGAATTGGGAAAGCATTATATACAAGTTAGAAATACCACAATTCTTTTCCCAGTGCCACTTACACTAATGAAGGCATTTATTCGTGGTTGGTTTTTCTTCCCCAATATTATGATTATTATTATTATTATTATGGCATCAGTGTAACGACTCTTTTTTTTAGTATTGTTTGTGATAAAATAATTAAATATGAATGAACTATAGGGATTTTAAAAATTTTGACAAGCATAGTTATGATCAAAATAATATAAGGACTCCTAAAAAAATTAATTAAATGTTATTAAAAATTTAAAATAATAATATTTTAATCAGAGATATAGGATGAGACCCTATACATGGTATAAAGACATAGGTAAAAATAAAGATGATGTTAAATAGATTTTTTTTTACCCGATAAAGTTATTTAGGTGTTGCTTAGGTATCGAATGGTAACAACTAATACACCAAAACACCAAGATTGGTCCAATTAATGGATATTATCATATCTTAGCTAATTTCTACTATATATAAATATATATTTCCAACACTGATACAAGGCAAATCGATCCACAAATAGTGATAACTATCTTTTATAACTTCTTACTTTCAAAGTAAGAGTTATATATATAAATCAAAAAGAAAATACCTTATTCTTTTTTCTCTATAATAGTTTCATGTTTTCTTCTTCTTCCCTTCACCATCTTCAATTTCTTCTTCTTGAAACTGCATTTAACCACTAAATTCCGAAAGGATACACTTAGATAGATACTTAAACCAGTTCAAGAACACTTCCTCTACATCAAACTCAAGCCAAAACCTTTTTTTCTCTTCAAATCTATCCAAACAACAGCTCATATAGGGGTTGGAAGGTCGGTTTAAGGCTTGAATTAGAGAAGGAAAAGCTAGAGAAAAGTTTGGCAAAAAGCCTGGAGGAAGATAGGAAAGATTCTATGTCTATTGCTTATGATTGTTTGGCTATATTTGCTAAATAAACTCTTAACATGTGTTTAAAATTATGTTTGTGAAATTTAAATTTATTTCAAGATGCATATATATAAGCTTGATATATGTAAAAGATGCCATAGATAAAAGTCTTATGGATTGATTACATTGATGTAAGAGATTTACTAAGTAAATGAAGAGAATGAGGTAACTGGAAATTTTACAGAATATAATTAGAAATAGTTTTGTAAATTCTTAAAGGTTGGTATTTTTGAAATATGATGATAAAGTTTCATAAAACAAGGATGAGATTTTGATCCATAGAAGAAAAAGCTTGAAGTCAACATAAGATACTTGGTTTATTTTCCTCGAAATTTATAAGAATTATCATCTAAGGAGTCTTACACATTTCTGATAATATAAAATCTCATAAAAGTTTAGCAGACTTTATAAAAAAATCTCATAAAGGTTGTTTTCAAGGAAGTTAGGAGAATTCAACAGATTATCTCATAAGAAATTCATAAGTTTTTTTCTTAAAAAAAGAGATAGTAAGAATCTCATCAAAATTCAGGAAATTTTATAGAGAAAATCTTGTAAGCATTAAAGTGATTTCAAGGAAACTTCATAACAAAGGCATGAGAAATAGAACTATTAGGAAGAAATTCTACTTAATAATTATAAGATCTCTTAAACAACTACTAAAAATTCTTATGAAAAATGAAAGCTTAAGAAATTAATGTACAAATAAGTTTTACGTAATATTAATTGCTTGATTGTAAGCTCATGGATTCAAATTGTGATCTATATAAGGTTGTAACATGAGGTGTTACATCATTGTGATGAAAGTGATGTATTGAGAATAGCATGCTATTATGATCTATATAAGGTTGTAGTACAAGGTACTACATTGATTGAACTATATAAGGTTGTAACAGGAGGTGTAACATCGTTGGCAATACATCAGATAAGAAGTATATCAAGAATCCGTTGAGTTTTATTCTCAAGCATAAATGCACTCATAATACTATGTTAAGTAAGTAATGAATCAAATAAAATAATTATTATAAAATAATCAAAAACATATTAACAACTTAACTCTAAGCTAGATGTCACTGAGTAGTAGACTTGTGTTTTGCTTACCAGGAATCATTGATTCTCACTCCTGTTGTATGATATATTTTATATAGATGGCCTCGATTATGTGCTTTCTCGAGGTGCCTGATTGGCAATGGAATTACGACTAGGAGTTTAGGTCACTATACCTAGTTGGTCAATCTCATATCCGTGTTTATATTCTATTTGTTTGCCTATTTGTTAATACTATTATGATTACTACTTTTAATCTAGAGTCCCCTTTTCTTGCTTTTCCGCTATATATGACTCATCGACCAGCTACCCATTAGTTGCTCAGGAGCTTCCACAGCCTGTTATTGATGTTGAGTCAGACCCTTCAGAAGAGACTTCTTTCGATTCCTTTACTTCCTCAAGAATCAATGGAGGTTGGCAAGCAAACCTAGCTAATGTGCCTAATGGGCACTACTCTCTTCTTGCTTGACCAACTATGGTGTATCCAACTTGTATATAGGCATAGAATGACCTAGATTCCCTCATATTTACTGACAATTCTAGGCTCTTAGGTCTAATCTTTTGATGAGCCACTGATTAAGAGAACTATGATTACCTACTCGTAGTTGGTTGTATTTTGTTAGACCCTAACCCGAAATTAGGAGGTCACTGTGTGGGCCACGATAGGGTTATTTCTAATACAAATGTAATTATGTGTGGTGATCGATAGTATGATTGTATGACTTAGCTTACTATGGGTGCTATATATGTAATGTAAATTATCATGTGGTTAACTCCTTAGAATGCATTTTTCATCCTACTATTTTCATATGTTGATTATTATGTTGAAAAATTACGAAATACAAAAAATTAGTATAACTTTTAGTGCAAGGATCCTATTTATTATGACATACATGTATATAATTCATATGATCAAGTAATGAAAAGAAAGAAGACAAGTCCTTGGTAATGACTACTTGTTGCAATGTTAAGACTTGAGCATAGCACTATAGTAGGAAATATGTTACAATCGGTATACTTCAGCTTTTTTATTATTGTTGAGCTCTATTAATTTATTCGCAAAAGCTCGATCATCTAAGTGGATAAGAAGGTTTGAGGCAAGACATCTTAACTATATCAGTTTTTTTAAAAATTTATTTTAAATATTATATGTTAAGATTTATCTTCACTCAATAGGTTTTAGAGACCATTACATAAGAAAATGCTGTATCCTTGAAGGATTGTGAAAATAATGTTTTTTTATGGGTCTTGGACACACTATTAAATACCAAGAAAAAAAAATATTACATCATAGAAGGATTGTACAAAGCAATAATTATTAATTGCTTTAATTATTAATTTGTTGTTTTTATTATTTGACTATATCAACATGTACTCCTCCTACTTTATTCTATTTTTATTTATTTAATACCATTCTCAAAAGTAAATGGCAACTATTATCATAAGTGAATGTCAATTATTTCCAGAAGTGAACAGCAATCATTCCTAGAGGTGAATGAGAATTATAAAAAAAGGATAATTATTCCCTGAAGTGAATGGATCCTTATTATTCAAATTATTCAAAAAATATAATTTAGTTATTTCTCTATTTAAGGAGATTTGCATGTTCCCAAAAGTGAATATATCAAAAGATCATTTCATAAAGTGAATGAATCTATTATTCACATAACCTAAAGTGTCTGGCATTATAATCTAAAATAAGTTTGCATATTTCCAAGATGGAACATTTCATATTTACACACCCTGAAGCGAATGTAACTCCAAGGATTTCAATGTATTATTTTTCAGTTTTGAGTATTTATATTAAGTACTTATATTCTCTTGAAAAGAATAATGAAGGGGTTTATTTATTTTCTTTCTTCACTATCATTATAAAGGATTGTGTCTAGATATTTTTAAAATATCATGTTGATCTTTTTGATAAAGCACAAAGAAGAGATGTGACCATAAAAAGAAAATGATAATATTTTTAATAGCCCATTATGATTGTATTTGCAGTTGCATTATTGACAAATATATGTTGAAAAATATTCCTCACCTTTAATGTCTCAAATGTGCTCTTGGAGTACTAATGTGAAGAAAAGGGATTTACAAGATATCAATATAAATCAATAACATATACCTTTTCATAATTGGATTCATGAAAAAAAGATTCATGAAACTTGCCCAGTTGACTTTGCTTCATTCCCTGAAGTAAATGTAACAAATTATAACCCTAGAAGTGGCTTTGTTTATTAAGTGAATGTGATAAATGTAACACCCTAAAAATTATTTAAAAATTAATTTGAGTTTTACTAGTCATAATTTTAAAAATACAACAAATGTAGCAATGATGAAAATGATCTAACAGATCTGTAAAAAAAAATGTGAATAGCAACCTAATGGGGCCCGCCGAGATAGTTGAAACCCTAGAATTAGAGCTTGGAGATGCCCAATATTGAAATATTATAGGATTAAGATTAGAAATAGGTAGGAGTAAATATTTTATACCTATAATTAATTTTCAAGTAATGTTTGATTTCCTGAGTACATTATTTTACCCGTTCAGTAAAAGTTTAGTGTATGATTTTTAACACTGAAAGCTAGTTTGATCTTTACAAAAAGAATATGTTTATCCATTTAAACCAAATGAATGGATAAGATTCAATCTTGAATAATAAGATCAAATCCTAGCCATCCATTTTAGTTTCTTTTATAAAGACATTAGATTTTATATTAAAAAAATGCTTCCAACTTGGTATAAGATATACATAACCCACCAAACTTCTTAAATTCATCTTCATTCTCGGCCATGCAAAGGAAAAACAGTCATTCTCTATTATTATTTCCTCTAAGAGCTTGAACATGATTTAAACTTCCAAACTCCTAACCTACACTTACTAAAATCACCAACTCCCTTCACAAAACTTGTTCTGCTCACCACCACCTACAAAACTAATTGATTGGAATTTTAGTTCCTCACCTTTTTCACTTTGATATTTTCAATCTTCACTATCAAGGGAGAGTATTAAGTGCTATTTGGGTGGCTTCAAAGTGAGCAAGATCACTCTTGGATCTTCCTTTAGAGCCAAGATCCCTAAAGCTACCCAAGTAGGGTTTTTGAACCTCTTTTGCATCAAATTCATTTTCTTTGTTTTAACCACTGATTTGTAGGGTTTTTGAACCTCTTTTGCATCAAATTCATTTTCTTTGTTTTAACCACTGATTTGATTTGGTATTTTTGGTTTTATTGGTTGGTAATATACGGATATTGATGTATTAATTTTGGTGGGGTGTTTGGATGATGTTAGGAAACCCATTTTGACAAAACAAGTTTTGAATCATGTGTTGGAATTCTTGGATTTGTACTAACATGTTATGGTCCATGAATTTTCTGATATATTTATAGCTATTTTTGTGAGTTAGAAAAATTATACGTTGAAGGTAACATCTAAGGCAACTTCATGATTTTCCTTAGGTTAAAAATAAATTGTACTATTTTCCAAAAATCAGAAACCGAGACTGTTGTTGAGTTGTCTAGATAGCTAATTTTGAAGCTTTGAATTTATCTATTTTTGTTACCATAGAAAATGATTGAATTATCACTTGAAATTTTTATGTGGTGTTGAGGATATATTGAAGTCCAACCATGAATTTTTTTAGGACCTTATATTCATTTGGTGGGGTAATAAAATTAAGACATTTGCTTATGACTAGAAATAAGTAGATTCTGACCTCCAAATTTGTAGGATTTTATTAACGTAGTTAAAGAACTCTTTTTACTCTGAAATTTTTATGGAACCTTGTGGACACATTGAAGTGTCTTGGATAATTGTTATAGCCTCTTAATTGGTTGTTTGATATGAAAACAAAATTGTGTTGCTTAAGTAAAAATCTGCCATTCTGCTGGAAATGAATTGATGCTTTGAATTGATGATACAATGACATTTGATTCAAGTAGGATGTGTATGAATGCATGCTATATGATTTAAAGATTGACTTATAAGGAATGAATAATTTATATGTTCTTGGAGCATACATTGGTAAAAAGAAAGGTGATAAATGAATAATACATATGTTTGAAGCATTAGGAAATTCAGAAATTTATGCCAATGCGTATAGTAATGTGATGCCTGTACATGAGAGTTTGAGGATAATGTAGGTGATAGGTGAGGAAAAAGTCTTATCTTTTGTGTAAAAAGGACATGGAAAAGTCCCCTTTACTATTTAAAGGGCATGCATAAGTCCCCTTTAATATGAAAAGGCCACTGAAAAGTCCACTTTAATATGAAAAGGGCACGAAAAAGTCCTCTTTAGTGTAAAAAAGGCACGGAAAGGTCCCCTTTATTATATCAAGGGCATGAAAGGATAGAGATGATGTATATAAGATTTCCTTCGATGTACCGAGGGTATGTAAAGTTGAGAATGGGCTTCTAAGACATTAAGTAGCATGACATGTATATATTAAGTGATTGAATAATAAAAGAGACCCACTTCGGAAAAATGGTTTTTGAATTTTAAAATGAACCTTTGATGTATGTTGTATGCTCACAATTTCTTAATAAACCGAAGTGGTTAGGACGATGACGATGACATGAGTTTCATTATATGTTTTGGGGATGCCCTACTGAGAATTGTATAATTCTCACCCCCTATGTGTTTGTGTTCCCGTGTCGTCTCCAGGTTGATCCAGATGACAATGATGCCGCTACAGGAAGGAATAAATTGGAACTTGCAGTAGTTAGTGCTGGAAATCTGTGTTTATTATACTTAGATGTATACATATGTTTGTAAACATAAAGGATACCAGATGTACTCTAAAGCTCTTAGAAGAGCTTCCTTTTGTATTTTGACTTGGTATTACATAAATACTTTGTTTTTTTTTATATATACTTTAATAGAACCACAAATTAATTACTATACGATTCGAATGATTCTTGTATAGATACTTAAGGAAGGTCCAGTAATTAATAAGTAACAACTCTCAAGTATGATATCATGACTTAAGGATGATGTTGTACTTAAAAAGATATTACAATAAATGTTATCGTTATGACATCAAAATAAATTTGGCACATGCCGATCGTACGTTGAGACATTTATTTGATTTTTATCAAGTATCATTAAAGGGGAATGAGAAAAAGCCAGTAACTATTTTTTTCTATGATACATTATGAAATCATTTCATGATTAATATAAGCCATTTGGATATATCTTTTTATCATTAAATATTATAATAGAAATACTAATTATTTGATTTAAGAGTGAATATTCTATTTGGTTTCTTAAGATTTTTGTGTCGGACTATTTCGTCCTTCAAGAAAAGAAATTAATATCACGGTCCCTCAAGATTGAAAATAATGGACACATTAGTCCCACTATTAGTTTTTCATTAGTGGACTCACACATATGGCACAAATACAATGATCACGTGCCATCAAAATGTTCAAGGCAAGCTAAACGAAGCTATTTCAAAACATATTACACTCATTTTGATGTCTAAAATTGCACAAATGAATCACTTTATAATAGAGATTTAAATAACTTATACTGTGAATTTCAACCACCAAAATGAGTCATTTCAAACTCTACTCCATTTCAAATAACCTATACATCAGTTAACATCATGTTACCAGATCAATGTACAATTCTACTAGTATTTAAATAATTAAATACATACAGAGGGACTAATGTATCTTATTATTAAAATCTTAAGCGACTATAGGTTTAATTTTAATTTTTAAGAGACTAAATAGACTTATAAATTTTTTTTAAGGGGCTACATAAGTTATTTACTCTTGATTTAATGAAGAAGGTTTTATTAGATGTATTATTTGATACTATTTTTTACTAGTATTTGATTGTTCTTAGTATTGAATAAAAATAATTATGCTATTTGTGGCAAATTTCATAATTATTAATTATATTTTTATGTGAAACCATTAAAATCTAACATATCATTCACTTTTGTCATGACCTTATTTGGAAATGTGACTAGCACGTAAGGAAGCGACCACACAGATGTCCTTATGTGACATGATATGTATAAAACCTCATAATTTCCAATTAACATAATTCAAACAAAAACTGGATTGACATTTTTTTTTTGTATAAATCATAAACCAATTCATGAACAATATCCAAACGGTAAAATAATCATTCCAAAAGGATTAAAAAAATCCGTTATTCGCAATCACATAAATTTGCAAAGAAAAAAAGATAACATAATTAAATATAAATATCCATGGTCCATGAATCCAGCCTGCAATGTAATGAAGTACTACTAACATAATTGAAAAGTATCATTTCACTCTAAAGTGTAGCTCACAAAAAATAAGACTATCAGCTACTGAGGAGGAGGTATTTGGGAAAACTCTGGACCAGCAGGTGTATCTATAAAAGGAAATAGAGGGATGATTTTTTATCTAAAACTTAGTGAGTGGATTCTCACCCCAACCATACATAGGACAATAAGGAAAATACATAGATAGTATTGTGGCAATCAAAATAATTTCTATTCACGATACATAATAATAGTAATAATACCGATTTTGTGTAAAGCATAAAAGAACATAATTTTTCTAAGGAATTAAAAGAGAGACAAAATTCTAAATAATTATAAGTGATGCTCAGTTCCTCACGAACAAGTGCATCTAACTAAGATTTTAGCAGTCCCTCATTAATTGCATCCCTCAGGGCCTAATCTAAGTAAAGGGTAATTACCACTCATGGGCAACTTAGTATATCAAGGTTAACAAATTGATTGTCACTAACTCATAGCTCTGATTCTCTCTAATTCCTATCCAAACTCCACTCATAGTCAAGATGCTAAAATCTCAAAGCTAAAATTCTTAATTTAGTGCGTTCCATCACTTCTACAATTCATATTTGATTTATGGAATAAACACTCTTTTTTCATAATTTATTGGAAGCAAATAAAAGGCATGATAATACAAATGACATACAAGCATCAACAATGGTCCCATGTATTTTCTAAAAGTCATGCATTTTCATGGAAAACTGTAAATTTTTCTAACTTAGCATAATTTAAAAAGCATGTTCATAGCATAATAGAATTTCTAAATTCATGAAAAGTACAAAAACTATTTGTAGTGCCTGAAATTAGAGCCACGATCTTAAACCCACTTACCATAAGGGATCAAGAAAGACGTACGAGCCCCAAAGAGCTCTGGGGAGCAGGAACGACACTAACATCTATCATGGAAGTAACAAAACTCATGAATAAAATATAATCACTCGAGAACAACTCTATGAACATTGGGAAAGTATCGAAACTTGACAACAATTATGAACATAAACACCATAACTTATAAATATGGAGCAATGGAGAGGAAACCAACATAAACCATGAACAAATTCTTATCTAGAAGCTGATAAAAAGTAGGATTGGATGAGGAAGATATTGAGGATAGATGAGGAGGTTTGGGAACATAAGTTTCACGTTTTTAGGGGTTTCAACGTATAAGGAGGGTTTTTATAGTATGCAGAGGGATTTTATAGCATGGGCAGATGGCTTAATGATAGTACTTGTTTTGGACATCTGTCAAGGTCAAAGAATGGGGCTTCACTGCATGCTCGATGCAATGAACCTGCTGATCCTCCTGCTCACTACAGCAAGACTGTTGGGCTCACTTGCTAGCTTTACCAAGGAATTCTTACTGTAGCAAGCCTGTCTACATAAAATAGTGTAGACTTTAGTAACTTTGTGATTTCTAGCAAATAAGGGGTTTCTAGGGTACCCAAAGGCTATGTTAGACTTAATTAAGGATACACAGACCTAAGACATCACATACTTCTCCCTTAAAAGAGATTTGGTCCCCAAATCTTAAACAATTGTACCTTGAGACGGGAATAGATGCGGATACTTAATCTTCATGTCTGCTTCGGTTTCCAACTCGCTTCTTAATTGGTCTGGATGATTTTCACCAAGGCTACCTTTTTGGAGCAAAACTTCATGATTCGCCTATTCACAATAGCAACTGGCTCTTCTTTATATAACAAACTCTCATCCACCTAAACAACTTGTGGTGTAAACACGTGAGACTGATCAGACACATACTTTCTAAGCAAACTAACATGGAAAACTGGGTGGATAGCTGATAAACTGGATGGCAGTGCTAACCTATAAGCCACTGCTCTAACTCCCTCAACAATCTTGAAAGGGCCGATGTAATGAAGGTTCAACTTGCCTCACTTACTAAACCTTACTACTCCCTTCATGGGAAGCATACACAAAAACACATGGCCATCAACCATAAACTCTAAGTCTTGGCATCAGTTATCTACATAGGTGAACTGCAATGGCTCCCATACAAGGCTTCAAATGGTGTCATCTGGATACTTGTCTGGAAACTATTATTATGTGAGAACTCTATTAGTGACAAGCGATTACACTAACTCCCACTGAAATCCAAAACACATGCTCTGTGCATATCTTATAGGGCCTAAATTATTCTCATTGACTGGCCATCTGTCTGTGGATGAAAAGTTGTGGTTAAGTCCACAAGCGTCCTAAGGGCTTCCTAAAATGCCCTCCAAAATCGTGTCATGAACTAAGATCTTATATTTGAGATAATGAACACTGGCACTCTATGCAACCTGACTGTCTCATCAATATATTACTAGGCATATTATGCTTCACTAAAGGTGGTTTTCATGGGTAGAAAGTACACCGACTTGGTCATTTTATCCACTATCACCCAAATGGAATCAAAACCCTTAGTGGTCTGAGGCAACCTAACAATGAAGTCCATGGTTATCCTCTCTCACTTCCACTCTAGGATCTCTATCTCCTGAGGAAACCCTATAGGTCTTTGGTTCTCAGCCTTGACTTGCTAACACATCAAACATTATGACATGAAGTTGCTAACATCTGTCTTCATGCATTCCTACCAAAACAATTACTTAAGGTCTTGACACATCTTAGACAAACTAGGATGAATTGAGAATGTTGCACTATTGGACTCCTTCATCACTCTTCTCTTCAACTCATTGAACGGAAGCTATTGCCTACCTCCTCAAATTAGAAATTTATTTTAATGCTAACTTGCACAAAAAATATAGTAAAAAGCACAACTTAGGTCATCTCTCAAGGAGGCTTCAACACTTAGTTGGGAAAGTTGGGGTTTTTGAAGAATGAAATTTAGACTAATTAAAAATTAAAAGATAATAGCAACGAGATAATAGCAATAGTGAAGAAGACACTAGTGCAAGGTATTCCTAGGATTGGAAATTAATTATCATTGACCAAATATTGAATCCATTGGTGGCTATTAGTAATAAATTACTAGCAATTCTACTAGTGATCGATCGACCTCTAGAATTCGATCAATGCAAATAACTAATAAACGATATCTCAATTTAATTAGAAATCACATTAATTTAATGAACTAATTGTTATAGCCTAACAGCCAATCGGAAAGTTAATTCTAATGTTTTCCTTCAAATATAAACTAATAGATCTATCAATTTATGCCTAAAGAGTTTCCTTAAACGACGATCGCTAATTTAGTTATCCCAATAAAGATTATAGAAATCACCATAATAATTATAGGAATAGCAACTACAGAACATTAAGAAAACTAATACAATTAATATCAAAAGAGATCTCAAACATCATCCCAATCTATCTGGAAACCTTTACACTAGTAAAGAAATCTACTCTTCCATCTTTGGAGGATTACAATAATGAAGATAAAAGAGAACCTGAAAATAATAGCAATAACCAATGGAACCCTAGAGAGAGAAGATAGAAGAAGAGAGAGATGTAGAGAGAGAATAATAGCAACCTAAGGTGTAGATCTAAAAGTGAGTCCAAAGTTAGGGTAAAAGTCTATAATATTCCTATACTGCTCTCTAAAAACGGGCCAAAGTGGGCCCAAAAACATATTAAATGAGCTGTTCTGCGTCATCGAATGCTCAGCAGTGAGTTGCGTTGATAAAAATCATTTTTTCAGGTGTTGTTGAGTGCTGTAGTGCTCATTCACTAAATATAATGGAATTTTTCCTTAGCACTAAAAATAGCAATTATAGCCCTTTGAATAAGCTTTCCAACGTCACCAAAATAACCTCAATCGGACATCTGTAGGTCCAAATATTGCAAGAATACTAATTGAAGATCAAGTTAGATGGCATCAGAATATCGACAACCTTTAATCTTGTAACTTCATTTTCTCCAAAATCCTTTTAGAATTGGGTTTTAAGCTGAACATGAAAGTTTTAGATGACTTCTTGAGCTTTCCAAAACATCTTTATTTATCTCAATCTGATCTCTTGCTCTTGATATTTTGTACTTGATCCAAAGCTCATATGCATAAACCCATACCCAAAGAGGCAAGTCAAATGTAACAGGGTGTAAGAACAAATTCCAAAATCAATATAAAAGCCAATAATTCTATTAAAATCACATCATGAGGAGTAGATCAAAATCCTTATTAATTGCATCAATAACACAATAAACTTCATGCAAAAAGCTAAGGTTTGGTAGCAAGATAAGTGGCATAAATGCCCCTTATCACTTATCCATATCGGGCACACACAAACGATCACCAAAACGTGACACACCATTCATATCAAGTGAGAACTATGAATTCTCCTTCTTACAAACATCCTTCACTAGCTTGATCAACTTGGGATTTTCTCCTTACTGTGCCTTGATCTGCTCTACCAAGGTTGACTGAACCTTGGTATGAGCCAAGAAAAATCCCTCATTACTCAAACAAAAATGAACTCTTTTGGCTTCTAATTCATGAATGTCCTCCACTAACGACTGTCTTACTAGTGCTATATGGGTCAGACTACCCATAGACTTTCTGTTTTAAATACTTGCTACAACATTAGAATTGCCTAGATGATAGGAAATCATGCAATCATAATTATTCAACAACTTTAGCCATCGGCGCTGCCTCAAATTTAGATCCTTCTATTGGAAGACTGCTTCAAGTTCCTGAGGTGCGTGAAGATCTCACAAGTCTCTCCATATAAGTAATGCCTCTAAATCGTCAAGACAAAAACCATGGCTACCATTTCCAAATCATGAGTAGGGTAATTCTGCTTATACTTCTTGAGTTGCCATGAGGCATAAACTACAACTCAGCCATGCTGCATTAGGACACAGTTGTGATGCATGAGGTCCATGTGCCCCTAGATAAGTACAATATGGCCTAAAGGTTCTTCGTGACCTATCACATTGTCAAGAAGGCCCAGATGCATGAAAAACCCTAAATATTGCAGAACTGGAATCCCTATGACTACTATAGTGGTAGTTGGAGCAACCACACTACTTTTGGGCATAGGTGACCGCTATAGAGGTGGTGTGGTTGAGCATCGGGTGCTCATGTCACTGGAGACCTTTATAGTAGTAATGTATTGGTATGCAGTTGATGTTGCCCTCATGATACAAGAACATGCCAAAAGAACATAGTTTCACTAAGTGATCCCCAAATGCTATAAAAATTCCTCCTCCATGTGTGTTTAAGCTAGAAACACGAACCTTAGTCTCTCATGATCACCTCTCTTCCTCCTTCAATCCTACCTCCCCAAGCTTCAAATTAAGGATTTCTTAATGGGTTATGCCAAGTTTCTTCCTTTTTCCTC
The DNA here is from genome assembly GCA_031216105.1 of Dalbergia cultrata. Classification (NCBI taxonomy): domain Eukaryota; kingdom Viridiplantae; phylum Streptophyta; class Magnoliopsida; order Fabales; family Fabaceae; genus Dalbergia; species Dalbergia cultrata. The sequence goes on from CM062352.1 coordinate 41,895,738, forward strand.
CTATTGATGTGATTGGATGTTTATGCCCTTGTTGTTGTCTACTTTGGGTACTCTCCCAATGTCCATAGAGTTGTTCTAGTATAGTTATAGCTTACTCATGAGTTTTATCATCTTCATGGTAGAATTTGGTGTCATTCCCACTCCTCGGAGCTTCGTCGGTCCTAGTTTCGCCCTTCTAACCACTCCAAATGAGCGGGTGTAAGCTCATGGCCCTAAGTTTGGCCATTACGAGTAGTTTCCATACAATGTTTTATACCTTCCATGAATTTAGAAATTTAATTGTTATTAACATGCTTTTAGAATTAATCCAAATTAGAGAAATTATGACTTTTAGCATTCCATGAAAATGTGTGACTTTTATAAGATACTTGGGACCATTATTGATGCTTGTATGTCATTTTATGTTATCATGCATTTTAACTGCTTCCAGTAAATTATGAAAAGAAAGGTTTTTATTCTAAAAAAACCAAATGTGAACTATAGAAGTGATGGAAAACACTAAATTGAGACTTCTAGCTTCGAGATTTTAACACGCTAACTTTAAGTGATATTTGGATAGGAATTATAGAGAAAAAGAGCTATGAGTTAAGCACAATGAATTCGTTAACCTTGGTATACCATAACACTCACAAGGTGCAACTACCATTTGCTCAGATTAGTTTGTAAGGGACACAGTCCACGAAGGAACATTACAGTCTGAATCAAGCGCTCTTATCCATGAGACTATAATAGTCTAGATTAGATGCTCTTGTTTGCGGGGGCTGAGCATCATCTTTATGACTTATTCACCGTTCTGTCTCTCCTTTAATTCCTCAACAAAATTTATTATGTTTTCTTGTGACAAATACAAGATTGACGAAATTATTATTTTAATTATGTAATATGAAATAATTTTCTTTTGGTTACTGCATTATTATTTATGTACTTTCCTTTGTTGTCCCATATATGACTGAGGATGATAATCCACTCCTAATCCAATCTTATCCTTTTCTCCTTTTCTCAGGTGAGCTATGCCACCTGCTAACTATCATCATCATCACCGTTACAACAACACTATGTTAGTCAGTACCAATCGCATTTGACACCTCGCACGAGCTATTTTTAGCCTAATAGAGACATTTAATGAATACATTAGGAGTATAGTAAGTTAACAGAGAACACAACTAGGTTTGACAAGCTTAGCCATAGGTCCGTAGTTGGCGCAGTCAGTCATGGCCAACCCTCAATGACCTCTCTGATGCGTGCCTTTACATGCAACTTTGGGCACAAGACAATAACCAAAGCTCAAGGTAACTCCAATATACTTAACCAATGTGTCAAACCCGTACGAAATGCTATTTGAGTATATGCTTGTTAAGGATGACCAGATGCTGTAATTGTATACAGGAAGAGCACAAGAAGAAGGATTATCTACTATGTCAGAGCATGTAGAATCATGATAGAACCATGAATTGAGCATGTACATGTGTTAAGAGAAAAGTTGGTTAAGTTCCTATGCATTAGTTATCTCATGTAATCACCGATGTCATGACCTTGTACATGTTATATTTCTCGGGACACAACATCATGACTCATGCTTGAAATTAAGATTTGCATGAAATGGGTATGGTGTGCATATAGAATAGGTTAATAATATGATACAAATTGTTAGATGAGTTTGGAAAAATATCTATGATTTGTCGTGCATGTGAATTGCATCAAGATTGTTTTTAATTGCCTTGTCTTACTCCTTTTCGAATTATGTTCATAATGTGTAAGTGATAGGGGACATAAATGTCCTGTCTACTTTTTTATGGTTAATATGAGTAAGTTATAATAACCTCTTAGTAAAGCATAAATGATTAACTCTATTGTAATGATTTGTAGCTTTGAAAAGTGAAATGAAAGAACTGCATAAGCAGTTATAAGTAGGCTAAGGAGACTTGGTTTTTAAAGAATGTTTAATTCCAATGTAAGCATGTAAACAATTACCATTGTATCCTACATAATCAAAAATTAGACTAAAGAATATGTATGTGCCATGTAATATCTAAAGCTCTGGTATTTGGATTATGTGTCCTTACGAAGATCTAACATGTTCTTATTAGCTTGAATGAACTGAACTACATGAGTAACATGCCTATGTTTGTTATGTGTGTAGTTTTGTGTTTGTGCATATTTACCTTATTATGCCATTGGGACAATTAGTAGAATAGTTTCTTTAAATACATTCAGGACCATCGAAACCCATGATTTCTAGTTCTAGAATTTCTTTAATACTACCGTGTTATATGTGCATAAGATGTGATTTAATTGCCATGTTCTTACTCTATTGTGAAATTTATGAACACTTGAGGATTTTGATATTTTTTCACAGCATGTTTGATGAATTGGGTTCCTATGAAAATTTCATAAACATGCTCATTATTATGTGCTTAAGACAAGTTTGGTGAGACGACATGGTACGAGTGTTTGTGTTAAGGTTAAACAAGGAATAAACACAGTTTGAGGTTGATTCTCCATTCTTTTAGAGGATTAAAACAAAGTCATGATTCTCTTATGCTATATTACCATGAATAATTTTAAAAAATTAAAAAAAGAAAAAAGGAAACTTGTTTTACTCATGTGAACTTAAAATATTTATATTCTAGCATCCTAAATAGTTAGTTCCATTCTCAACGTGAACAACTTGGTTCAAGGCTTGATGTTGTCACATGTCATAGGTTGAGTTTTTGTTTTGGAATGTTCTTCTCTATTGTGAATGTATGCAGATGTGTTATTTGAAGTCATGTAACATGAATCTAAACCATCTATGCTTACATGATAGATCCTTTGAGTCTATCACTATAAATGTATGATTAGGTTAGGTTTTAATTTATTAGTTTTAAGTCTTAAAGTAACAGACTCTCACTCAACCAAGCTCATGAATCCATATATAAAGAATAAACATTCTTTTCCTAGCCCATGCATGTGAATTGTATGTGTGAGGCTTAGGTTGAGATATGTCATGTTTTTAGCAGCAACATGGTAGCATAATTGATAATGTGTTCAAATTGACTTAATAGGGTAGTGGGAAACATGGTACATTATAGGCTGCCAATCATGCTTGAATGATGATTTCCTTCAGCCAAAGAGTATATATAATGTAAATTGTCCGTGTACGCGATAACAAGTTAAAATAAAATAAAATAAAATTTTGTGCTAAAGCCCACTTACATGTTGGACAAATTTTTTCCTACAACTTGTTACCTTGATTATTTGCATGTTACATGAACATGATTTGATGCCTTAAAGCATGTGTGTCCACTTGAAAGAACTTGGTTAATGATTATAATGCTTAGAAACATGAAGATTTGATTTTTGAGGAATTCTTGGTGCTTCTCACCATAATATATGTTTATGCATGTTGTGTTTTCCTGATCTATGTATTAGTTTCTCCCCTAGGACCCTACAGATTTATTAGCCTTTTCCCCTCTCAATATGTATGTTAGATGTTAGCTTATTGCATGAATTGGTTTTCTCATTCTAGGCTAGGATTTAAGGAAGTTACCTTGAGTCACAGTTCTTTGTCTTATGGATTTAACACGGTGCAAATGCATATGTGATGTGTGTGAATTGTTGTGCTTTTACCTGCTAGGAGTATGGAGTTGTGGCAAATTAAGTTGACCTTGATTGTAGAAACATGCCAATTAAGAATGATGCTTTTGGATGCCATGTTCATTATTCGGATTTTCTATATGTACGAATGAGTTAGTTTTGATTTCCATGCATAATGTTCATAGAGAGTAAGGAAGTTCAGAATTGAGGACATTAGGTCCCCACTAAATCAATCCATGTCAGAAACAAGAGAAAAGGAACAGAGCAAGTAACTTAACACTCTCTATTCTTGAGTGCTCATACATACACAAGACAACATAACGTGGCTATCCACCTAGGACTTGCACTGTGAAAAGGGCTGCCCTTAAAAGTGGAGCCGCCTAGTGTAAGAGTTATAATAAGTGCCATGTGCTTTAAGCAAGGTTAAGTATGACAAGATCATAGCTTGTGATATTGTTAAAACAAATCAAGTGAAAGAAACAAAATCAGCATATTAGTTCATCAATGCGAAATGTTGAAGATAACATAACATGAAAAAATTTATGACATGACCATACGCTTCATACACATCATCAATTAGCTCAAAGGCTTAGGCAAGAAGTATACAAATGCTGAGATGATCAGAAAGATCCTCAGAAGCCTCCCTTCAAAATGGCTCAATAAGGTCACAACCATTATAAAAGTTATGAACCTCAAAACTCTTAGCTTGGATGCCCCATAGGTTCCTTGAAAACTTATAAGGTAGTTTTGCTTGAAACTCACAGTGAAACAATAAAGAGAAACAAGTTATGGCTCTCAAAACCTTGAGGCAAGATCTTCTCAATCAAGTAACTCAATCTTCAAAGAAGTCTTTTCTCGTCAAGGGTGGGAAAACTTTTTGGCAATTTCAGAAAAAAGGGTTTTTCTTAGAATAGTTATAGCCTTCTACTCTTAATTGGAATGGACCACATAAACCCCCTCTTTTTCGTGATCAGAGGCTATGGAATTGATGTTGGTTCGTGTAACACCCTAATAGAACCCCACTGTGCTTAAGTTCACATTTGGATTCTATTAGTTATCACTTTTGCCTTGTATTTATTTTCTTTTGAAATTAACTTAGAAAAATAGTGGAAGTTTTTTTTTTCTTTAAATAAATTAATGTTTTGAAAACTTAAGCCTGTAACGAGAAGTGAAATACATAGCGCTTTTATAGACAATAATCAAGTTATATTGCGCACTTAATTAAATAAGCAGAATAAGAGACTAAGTGTAGAACTATTATCACATAAACTGGAATATAATCACTTAATACATAAGTCACAACAGGGCATATATCATACTGATAAGTTATTACAAATAACAATATAAGTTCTACTATTACTAATTGTTTCTCACAAACTATAATGTAACTAAAGCTTGGAATGCTCCTACTTGAACGGTTTGAAATCTTCACGCGTGCTACCTCCTTCCTCATTCTGACCGTTGCTTTAGGTGGACACGTTTGTCTCTGGTAACGACAACGGAAAATAAACATAGGAGTGAGAAATACATGATTTCTCAGTAGGAGTTCCTACTTGTACTAAAAGTGTCATCGTTGTCGTCCCAGTCACTTCGGGTTTATTATAAAAGGTGAGAGCAGATAAGGATTCAATTATCAAACTTTCACAAACGTGATTAGCCGAAGTGCAGTTACTTTTAAACTAATCTTGAACATTAGCAGAAATATCCATTCAGTATTTCATCAAGCATACATATAAGCATATCATGTAAAACCACTAATAAGCAATAATCATTTAGGGCATGCATTTCATGATTACTCATCCTCAACATTCACTTGTTTAGTGATCAACATATTTCTTAATTACTCACGGGATGAATGCATCAATGCCTTAGACTACCCTAAAAGGGTAATGAGCTCATACCGTGGCCGTCGCCACAACCTTTTTTGGTTTCCTTTCCGTTAGTTGCAGTGATCTCAGCGGTTTAGGAGGTTAAAAGCCGTGAGTTTAGCTCAAGTCCACTTTTCCAGGACTTTCATTGCTACTTTTTCAAACTTTACTTTTATTATTTCCTTTGAAAATGAATGTATGCATATCATCATGTAATCACAATAAATCATGGGCAATCAATCATTCATCTTCATCATTTCATAACTCATCACCATACATTCACTTAACTATAATTCACTTCATGAAACATGGATAATATCATGTAAATCTTATAGTAAACATTTTCATAAATGATTCATTTTAAGCAACCAAAGTTATCAAGTTGAGTTCCTAGTGTTCCTAAGAGGTAATGAATGTCTTAGTATTATCTTTTTCTCTTAGTGTTCTTTGTACTCTTAGAATTCCATTAATACATTAATGCACTTCAAAATATTATTATAGGTTCTTTATATATTTTTATTATGGTTTTCATATAACTCTTGAAGATTATTATTCTACTTAAATTCTTAAAATTCTCTTTTTACAAGACTTGATTCTTTTATTTATAGTTTTGACATCTTTTAGAAGAAAGTTTATAATTCTCTGTATACTTGTTATCTCAGCTTAGTAAAGGTAGTTCCAAATTCCTAACTCATCAAATTTTAGCATTTACATCTTTGGAATAGTGTCAATCCATTGTAAACCATGCATAGGAGGGTTCCCAGGAAAGAGAGGTGGGTCACAATGGACATGCTTAAATGCCAAGTCTTTCCTTAGCCAGAGCCTTTCCAAACTGCACTTTCACAGTACACTATCCCGAAATTTATTTCTCATTCTGTATTTACGTGGTACAAAGCTTTATACATAACATACATGGGTGTATTCCTATATGTGTTAGCTCTCCAACAAAGTTGAAATCAGTCCATTTGCATTTTTCTAGAGTGAGTTACACCTATTTTACTACTACAAGGTCAGATTTAAAGTTTCAGTCTTAGGCTCTACTTTAAAAATTTATATCTTGAGCTAGAAAACTCCGTTTTGGGTGATTCTTTTTGGAGAGTGTTTTATGATGCGCCTAGTTTATGGTAAAAATATTTTTATTTCAAGATACTTCATATTTTATGAGTATTAAATTTCGGAACACCCTCTTTGAAATAGCCAAAAATCCAGCACTTACCATTTTCATGTTTTATGTCACTTATTTTAACACAAGGATCACACAACATATTTCAAGCATCATTTGAGCATGAAAGCAACATAATATCACTTTGGAAGCAGAATGGAATAAGGGGTTTCACAAAATATTTATACAATATCCCCTTAAAACATTTTTATCAACAAACATAAGCTTGATGGCATCCTAACCATAAGCAAGGTTAGATGTCATCATGGCTTACACAACCAAAGTGAGGGCTCCTACCTCTTGTGTAGGGTCTAAAAAAAGGGTCATTCTCTTTTTCCTTAAGCTTGAACAAGAGTCCTTGGAGTGGATGACCCTCCTTGAATCTTGGCTCTAGAACTTGAGTGCTTAAGAAAATATTTCTCACTAGAGTTAAAGATTGTAACTCTTGTGAGGGCTAGTGAAAGTTTGGACTTAGGATTTAAGTGTTTGGATGAAGTTTAGAGGATCAAGAGAAGTCTAAGAAGAATGATAGAATAAGAAAGAAAGAACACTTAGGGAGTTTCTGAATTGAAGAGAGTTTGAGGAGTATTTATAGTGGAAAGATTAGAGAAAAAACAGAAGAAGGAAAGCACTTGGAGCATGATTTATGGAAACATGTTGGCTAAATTTTGGGATGAAAATGCTCCTTGTTTTGTGCAAACATGTTTCCATGTTTTATGCAAACATGTTGGATGAAAATGCTCCATGTTTTGTGCAAACATGTTTCCATGTTTTGTGCAAAGATATTAGTGGAGATTTTCTAACCTTTAGTGCATGTATGTGATTCAGAAATGTGTATGATGTATGTGGTTAAATTATTGTGTTATCATCTTAATCCAATGGCTTAGATTCATTCTTGTCTAAAGACAAGTGTAGGGATTTGTGCAAATGGCATTGTAGTAATTTCTTTAACTAAGACAAGGATATTTTTGTAATTAGACAATGATAGGTATTCTTGTAATTCCATTCATATAGTAAGGGTATCTTTGTCATTTAATAAGGCAAGGGTAGTTTGGTAATTTACTTTACATAGCAAGGGCATTTTCGTAATTTCTACTAAGTGATGGCATTTTCGTAATTCTTTGCATTTTTCTCTAGACATACTTAAGTAGTCTATTTGTTGTGTTTCATAACATTTGTCCAGATTCTCTTGGTTTTGCTATCGATAATTAAGATTAATATTTATCTTAGTTATAAATTTGGGGATGTTACATTTCTCCCCTTCTTATTAAAAATTTTGCCCTCAAAATTTGATACTTGTGAATAGGTTTGGAAATTCTTTTCGCATATCTTCCTCGAGCTCCAATGTGTGCTCTTCCATTCCATCTTGTCCCCAGGCTACTCGGACCAGAGATACAGATTTGTTTCTCAGCTGCTTGATGCCATGATCCACGATCCTCATCGGTGGTAATTCAAAAGTTAAGTCATCTTTTAATTGTATAGTTTCTGCTCAAACACATGACTAGGTCACAGATACTTTCTCAATTGGGACACATGAAAAACATTGTGTAGGTTAGACAAATTTGGAGGTAATGCAATTTGGTAGGCGGAGGGACCTACCTTTTTGAGGATTTGGAAGGGTCCTAAGAATCTAGGGCTTAGCTTTTTGACTTTCATTGCACAACCTATACTTGTGGTAGGAGTAATTCGCAAGAATATGTGTTCTCCTTCTTGAAATTCGAGAGGTGTCCTTCTCTTGTCGGCCTTAGCTCTTTTGCCTACTCACGGCGGTGAGGATTCTTTCCCTAATTCTCTTATTTGTTTGGTTGTCTTTCTGCCAAATCAGGGCCCAAAATACTTTGCTCTCCCAAGGTCACACCAACAAAGTGGTGATTGACACTTTCTACCATACAAAGCCTCATAGGGTGCCATCCCAATGCTAGTGTGGTAACTATTATTATATAAACTTAATCAATGGAAAAGTTTGTCCCAACTTTTGGTGGTCTAAGACACATGCTCTTAGCATATCCTCAAGGGTTTGAATTGTTCTTTCTGATTGTGCATCAGTTTTAGGGTGATAGGCAGTGCTTAGACACAACCTTGAACCACACGCCTTTTACCAAAGCTCCCAAAATTTTGAGGTGAACCTTGGATCCCTATCCTGAGACAATGGTTTTGGGTACTCCATGGAGCCTTATTATCTCTTGGATGTATAAAGTGAGCTAACTTTTCCAAGGGTAATTTGCTCTAATGGGTAAAAAGTGAGCATATTTGGTCAATCTATCCACAATTACCCATATGGAGTCATGTCCGGTAGGCGTTCTTGGCAATCCCATCACGAAATCCATGGATATTCCTTCCCACTTCCATTCGGGATTTGAGAGGTTGCAGCACTCCAGGAGGTTTTGATGCTCTATCTTCACTTTTGGCATACCAAACATTTTTTGCACTATATTTGCTATATACTGCTTTCATCTTTGGCCACGTAACATCTTTTTAGGTCATGGTACATCTTGGTTATGCACCGGTATACACTAAATTGACTCTTGTGGGCTTCTTCCAAAATGCTAGCTCTCAGTCCTTCTTTTGCAGGTACACAGATTCTCCCTTGGTATCTCCACACTCCTTCCTTATCCTAGACAAACTCTTTCAACTTTCTGTGACAAGGGTTAAGGTTCTAAGGAAATCCTCATCTTCCCTTTGGGCTTGAATTATTTGATCCTTAAAGCTCTGGTTACACTTAGGCTGGCTTAACCCAAATTTATTAAGTCCCCCTATATCCTAAGTTGAGGTTCCTAAAATCTTCTATCAGCTCATTTTCTTTCACCATAAGCTAAGTGGCATGCAAGGACTTACGACTCCAAGCGTCTGCTACTACATTTGCCTTTCCTGGGTGGTAGTTCAACCCAAAGTCATAGTCCTTGAGAAACTCCATCCAACGCCTTTGTCTCATATTGAGTTCCATTTGGTTGAAGAGGTATTTGGTTTTGTGGTTAGAAAAGACTACAATCCTTACACCATAATGATGATGTCTCCAGATTTTTAAGGCATAGACTATAGCCGCTAGCTCTAAGTCATGGGTTGGGTAATTAACTTCATGGGGTTTGGTGTCTAGAAACATAGGCTACTACATTCCTATTTTGCATCAAAACACATCCTAGTCCTCTTCCCGAGGCATCAAAATACACCTCAAATTTTTCTTTTGGGTCAGGTAGGATTAGGACAGGGGTGTGGTCAACTTTTTCTTTAGTTCTTGGAAACTCTCTTCACATTTTGGGCTCCATATAAAAGCTGAATTCTTCCTTGTTAGCTTGGTGAGGGGTAAGGTAATTTGGGAAAAACCTCTAATGAACCTTCGGTGTGGCTAGCCAGCCTAGAAAACTCCTAATCTCTCCTTTCGGTAGGGGTTTCCTATTGTTGCACCACTTCTATCTTACTTGGGTCTCTTGTTATTCCCCATGTGACACTACATGACCTAAGAACTTAACTTCCTTCATCCAAAATTCACACTTGGACAACTTTGCATAAAGTTTCGTGTTCCTCAACACCTCCAACACCACTGTAAGTGTTCTTAGTGCTCTTCTTCGTTCTAGAGTAAACTAGAATGTCATCGATGAACACTATTACAAACTTGTCCAAGTATGGTCTAAATATCCTATTCATGTAGTCCATAAACCTTTGCCGGTGCATTGGTTAACCCAAAGCGACATCACATTAAACTCATAATGTCATATCTAGTCCTAAAGGCTGTCTTTGGTATGTCCTCCTCGTTCACTCGAATGCGGTGGTATCCTCGATCGCAGATCTATCTTGGAAAACACTTGGGCTCCACTTAATTGGTACATGAGGTCATCTATTCTAGGCAAAGGGTATTTATTCTTTATGGTCACTTGGTTTAGTCAGCCTATAATCCACACATAACCGCAAGCTCCCATCCTTCTTCTTGACAAATATACTGGAGGCTCCCCATGGTGAAGCACTAGGCCTAATGAATTTCTTCTCTAGTAGCTCCTCTAATTGCTTCTTCAAGTCTGTTAACTTCGACGGTGGCATCCTATAAGGAGCTATAGATATGGGTCCGTTCGTGCAAATCTATAAACTCAATCTCCCCTTTTGGAGGAAATTCAGGTATGTCATCGGGAAAAACATCGAGAATTCCTTTACTACAAGGATCTTTTCTAGAGGTTGCTCCACTTCCCTCTCACTTGTCATCGAAAACATATCCTCGCTCTTCATTCCTACTATCCCCATGATAATGGAGTTTAGGTATAGTCGTGCACTTTCTATCAAGTTTAGAGGGATTGGGTAAAGATGGTTTGGGAAGAAATTCTAGTGACTTATTTGCACAATGTAGTAACACTGCAGTTAGCCAAAGCCAATCCATGCCCAAGATTACATCAAAACTAGACAAGGGTAGACAAACTAAATCATGATGAAAAATCCTATCGGCTACCTCAAATTCACAATTTAGGCAGGGCTTGATCAAGTTCTAACGTATTTATAGTGGGTGTGAGACAACTAAGATGATTTTTAAAGTCGATATATACAACCTCAACTTATTAGCACAATCATATGAAATGAATGAATGTGTTCGCCGAGAATCAAACAATACAATTAAGGGTTTTCCATTAATTATATACTTACCTTGAATCGATCATCTGGATTCTGAGGGCATCTCGGCAGTGATAGCAAACAGCGTCCCTGTGCCTGTAGGCTTAAGTGTAGAGGACTGATTGAACTTTAGGCACTCTCTAGAATAGTGTCATGCCTGTCCACAACAATAACAAACATTCTTACCAAATCTGCATTCCCTCCATGTATCTTTCCACAAGTGGCACAAGGGGTCTAGTCATAGGTTAGGGACATGACCATCCTAGGTCGATTAACGGCTTGTGTCTTAGGTTGATTCATCATGGGGTGTTGGGGTTGTTTCCTTTAAATCCACCTCCTTGGTAGGGTTTCTTGTAAGGGTGGGAACCCTCGGTGACCTTGTTGGCGAGATATCTCCTATTCTCTTCAACTCGGTGGGCAACTAGTGGCGATTGCAACTCTCTGACCACTTGGCTTTGGTGACTAAAGATGCATTCGGTGACCTCCATTGGAGCCCACGGATGCCAAAATGTCGGCCTTAAACCACTCTCATATTTCATGCATTTTCAAGCCTCGTTGGGATCCCTTTAGTAGCTAGTTGAGTGTTTGATCGATTCTTCAAACTTAGCGTACTCGGCCACACTTGATTTCCTGTGTCGGCAATAGAAATTCTACTTCCTTTGCCTTCTTAACCTGGATCTGGAAAATATTTCTTATGGAGCATTGGCATAGAAGACCTCCCACGTGTCATATGTCGGCATTTTCAAGCAAGCCCTTTGCACCCCTTCCACCACCGCGTGACCTCTCCTTCGACATATAAGTAGAGAATGCCACCTTTGTTCATCGAGAGCATTCTACCATGAGAAAACCTTCTCCATCTCTTGAATATATATATCTATTTGAGGTTAGTTGTCCCTTTGAATTACGGAGGTCCGACCCTCTTGAATTACGAGAATTTCATGTTCTTGATTCCCCAGCTGGCTCCTCGACCACCTATTCATCTGCTCCATCATCATTGTTGCTTGTGCTTGCATAGCCCTAGCCATCTCTGGAGTGCATTTGCCGTTCATCACACGATTACCTCCACGCGTGCCCCCATGCGTCACGCTTGCTGCCATTAGTTCCTAGACACACCAAACAATGATCCATCAAGTTGATCAGGCTCAATACTATAGCTAAGCATGGTAGCAACTATGGCGGTATCACAAGACGATCATGCATTTCTAAATCCTATATCCCATCATACGAGATAAGATTAATAACATGATATCATAGATGAAGCATAGTCAGTCCATTCCTCGAGCTTAAATAGGATGAAGCTGCTTCACGATACCATGAGTAACACCCTAATAGAACCCCACTTTGTGCTTAAGTTCACATTTGGATTCTATTAGTTGTCACTTTGCCTTGTATTTATTTTCTTTTGAAATTAACTTAGAAAAATAGTTGGAAGTTTTTTCTTTAAATAAATTAATTTTGAAAACTTAAGCACTAGCAGTGAAATACATAGCGCTTTTATAGATAATAATCAAGTTACATTGCGCACTTAATTAAATAAGGGAATAAGAGACTAAGTGTAGAACTATTATCACATAAATCTGGAATATAATCACTTAATACATAAGTCACAACAGGCATATATCATCGATAAGTTATTACAAATAACAATATAAGTTCTACTATTACTAATTGTTTCTCACAAACTATAATGTAACTAAAGCTTGGAATGCTCCTACTTGAGCAGTTTGAAATCTTCACGTGCTACCTCCTTCCTACATTTACGACTTCGTTGCTTTAGGTGGACACGTCTGTCTCACGGTAACGACAACGGAAAATAAACATAGGAGTGAGAAATACATGATTTCTCAGTAGGAGTTCCTACTTGTACTAAAAGTGTCATCGTTGTCGTTCCAGTCACTTCGGTTTATTATAAAATGGTGAACAGGTAAGGATTCAATTATCAAACTTTCACAAACATGATTAGCGAAGTGCGAGTTACTTTTAAACTAATCTTGAACATTAGCGAAATATCCATTCAAGTATTTCATCAAGCATACATATAAGCATATCATGTAAAACCACTAATAAGCAATAATCATTTAGGAGCTGCATGCATTTCATGATTACTCATCCTCAACATTCACTTGTTTAGTGATCAACATATTTCTTAATTACTCACGGGATGAATGCATCAATGCCTTAGACCACCCTAAAAGGGTAATGAGCTCATACCGTGGCCGTCAAGCCACAACCTTTTTGGTTTCCTTTCCGTTCAGTGATCTCAACGGTTTAGGGGTTAAGCCGTGAGTTTAGCTCAAGTCCACTTTTCCAGGACTTTCATGCTACTCTTTCAAACTTTACTTTTATTATTTCCTTTGAAAATGAATGTATGCATATCATCATGTAATCACAATAAATCATGGGCAATCAATCATTCATCTTCATCATTTCATAACTCATCACCATACATTCACTTAACTATAATTCACTTCATGAAACATGGATAATATCATGTAAATCTTATAGTAAACATTTTCATAAATGATTCATTTTAAGCAACCAAAGTTATCAAGTTGAGTTCCTAGTGTTCCTAAGAGGTAATGGATGTCTTAGTATTATCTTTTTCTCTTAGTGTTCTTTGTACTCTTAGAATTCCATTAATACATTAATGCACTTCAAAATATTATTATAGGTTCTTTATATATTTTTATTATGGTTTTCATATAACTCTTGAAGATTATTATTCTACTTAAATTCTTAAAATTCTCTTTTTACAAGACTTGATTCTTTTATTTATAGTTTTGACATCTTTTAGAAGAAAGTTTATAATTCTCTCAGTATACTTGTTATCTCGACTTAGTAAAGGTAGTTCCAAATTCCTAACTCATCAAATTTTAGCATTTTACATCTTTGGAATAGTGTCAATCCATTGTAAACCATGCATAGGAGGTTCCCAGGAAAGAGGTGGGTCACAATGGACATGCTTAAATGCCAAGTCTTTCCTTACGTAACCTTTCTAAACTGCACTTTCACAGTACACTATCCCGAAATTTATTTCTCATTCTGTATTTACGTGGTACAAAGCTTTATACATAACATACATGGGTGTATTCCTATATGTGTTAGCTCTCCAACAAAGTTGAAATCAGTCCATTTGCATTTTTCTAGAGTGAGTTACACCTATTTTACTACTACAAGGTCAGATTTAAAGTTTAGGTCTTAGGCTCTACTTTAAAATTTATATCTTGAGCTAGAAAACTCCGTTTTTGGTGATTCTTTTTGGAGAGTGTTTTTATGATGCGCCTAGTTTATGGTAAAATTATTTTTATTTCAAGATACTTCATATTTTATGGGTATTAAATTTCGGAACACCTACTGCAAGAAATAGCAAAAAATCCAGCACTTACCATTTTCATGTTTTATGTCACTTATTTTAACACAAGGATCACACAACATATTTCAAGCATCATTTGAGCATGAAAGCAACATAATATCACTTTGGAAGCAGAATGGAACAAGGGGTTTCACAAAATATTTATACAATATCCCCTTGAAACATTTTTATCAACAAACATAAAGCGATGGCATCCTAACCATGAGCAAGGTTAGATGTCATCATGGCTTACACAATCAAAGTGAGGGCTCCTACCTCTTGTGTAGGGTCTAAAAAAGGGTCATTCTCTTTTTCCTTAAGCTTGAACAAGAGTCCTTGGAGTGGATGACCCTCCTTGAATCTTGGCTCTAGAACTTGAGTGCTTAAGAAAATATTTCTCACTAGAGTTAAAGATTGTAACTCTTGTGAAGGCTAGTGAAAGTTTGGACTTAGGATTTAAGTGTTTGGATGAAGTTTAGAGGATCAAGAGAAGTCTAAGAAGAATGATAGAATAAGAAAGAAAGAACACTTGGGAGTTTACAGATTGAAGAGAGTTTAAGGAGTATTTATAGTGGAAAGATTAGAGAAAAAATAGAAGAAGGAAAGCACTTGGAGCATGATTTATGGAAACATGTTGGCTGAATTTTGGGATGAAAATGCTCCTTGTTTTGTGCAAACATGTTTCCATGTTTTATGCAAACATGTTGGATGAAAATGCTCCATGTTTTGTGCAAACATGTTTCCATGTTTTGTGCAAAGATGTTAGTGGAGATTTTCTAACCTTTAGTGCATGTATGTGATTCAGAAATGTGTATGATGTATGTGGTTAAATTATTGTGTTATCATCTTAATCCAATAGCTTAGATTCATTCTTGTCTAAAGACAAGTGTAGGGATTTGTGCAAATGGCATTGTAGTAATTTCTTTAACTAAGACAAGGATATTTTTGTAATTAGACAATGATAGGTATTCTTGTAATTCCATTCATAGAGTAAGGGTATCTTTGTCATTTAATAAGGCAAGGGTAGTTTGGTAATTTCCTTTACATAGCAAGGGCATTTTTGTAATTTCCACTAAGTGATGGCATTTTCGTAATTCTTTGCATTTTTCTCTAGACATGCTTAAGTAGTCTATTTATTGTGTTTCATAATATTTGTCCAGATTCTCTTGGTTTTGCTATCGATAATTAAGATTAATATTTATCTTAGTTATAAATTTGGGGATGTTACATTTCGACTAGACTTGCAACAATAATCAATGCCCAAATGATGGCATTTATGTTTGCCTCATGAAAGATGGGCTCGCAAAATGGGTGTCAATGAAAGTGATGTCTCAGGATACCTAACTAATTCCACAATGCATTAGCCTAGGGAAATTACACTACCATGCTTAACTCAAAGGCTATAATAGTGTTTTCTTTAGTTAAATTCTCTGTATTACCCAAGCTAGGTAGTATTGATATGCTAATGGGGATAGATTGCATACTTCTGTATTACCTTCTAACTAAGAAGAAAGTAAATTTGTCCTATTTAATCATGGACTGCATGTTGGGTGCCATCACCAAAGAGAAAAGAAAAGGAAAACTGCTACAATCCATATGGTATGTTATTGATAAGGAGTTTCCAATATATTGGATATCCTTTGGCTGATGAGTGGTATGAGTTTATAATGGGAACAAAGTTTTCTATTAATTCATTCAAATCTATTAGAAGAAGTAAGAAAGTAGCTCAGAAAGTAGCTTAGAAAGCTAGCCCGAAGAAGCCAAGTCTAAAAAAGAACAGAGAACTAACGAAGAAGTCCAAAAGGAAAGCACAGAAAAAAGAATAAGGGAAAAGGAAAAGAAAACTTGTTCTTCCCTTAGCGAATGAAGGAGAAGACTTTGAGGATATTCAGTCTGAGGATGTGCCAATCAAAAACTTGGAGAAAAGATCCAAGACCAAAAAGGAGAAGAGGCCAAAGCTACAAAAAGAAGCTTTATAAACTTAGGTGGAATCCTTAGAAAGAAAGAAACCACAAGGGACACCTAACAAACTCCCTATTAGAAAACAAGATATTGAGCAAAAGTTCAGAAACTTTCCAAAGGGTATGCCTAAAAGATCTCTAGTTCTAAGAGAACAACTAGTTACAAAGAGAATTGGAATTATGGTAGAAAAGGAATTTGCATTCTCTGACTGTGAGAAAATTGAAGACATCCTCAAAAAGTGAAAGATTTTGCAAGAAAAAAGAAAGATGGAAGATGCTTAGAAAGTACAAAAAGCCAAAGGAATTTAAAGCTTCAGCAGAAGTCAAAGTATTGTAGTTTCTAAACCTTTTGTAGTAATCCATGAGCAACCCTCAAGCCCAACTTCTAAGTAGTTTGGGTACACTTTATTCCTAATCTCTATTACTGCTCTAGTTCCAAACCACCTTTAGAAACCCCTTCAAAAGTTGGCTCAAAAACCACTTTAGAACCTACACTTGATCTTACTCTCCATAACTTCAAACTTTTCATTAACCTCCATTTATAACCTTAAGCACATCCTTAACCTTCATTCCATAGAAACAACCTTCCTGCCTAAACACTGCTCTTTTTCTCAAAAATAAACATTTTTCATCTTCTATATACACAAACACAAATCCTTCATCATGGGACACCAATTGAAACTAATAGATAAGAATATTGATAATGAACCAAACATGCAAGAGCACTACAAAATGCATTTTTCTTTAAGAAAAATGGCTCCTAGAAAGATTTTGAAGCCTAAGTTGCTTGAGCAAGTGCCTAATCTTAAGGAAGTTTTCTCTACTCAAAGATGGGAAGTTTTTTTTTTAATAGTTCAAAAAGAAAATTCCCTAGGATGGTGACAGCCTTCTATTCTCAACTTCAAGGAACTCCAGAAATTCTCATTTCCTCAATCATCAGAAAGCATGCTCTTAACATTGCACCTTCTAACATGGCTGAGATCATCTAAGCACCATATGATGGTATGGCTTGCTTGCCTAACGATGGATGGTGACACAAAATTAGAGTCAATGAAGGTGATGTTTCATATACCTTTACTAATATTAACGTTAACAAAGTAAGAGAAATCACCATTGCTATGTTAAACTCCAAGGCTAGGGTAGTATTCTCTGTAGTTCAATTCACAATACCACCTAGACTAAAAAGTACTGATCTGCTTATTGGGATGGATTCTATGCTGTTGCTCTGTTTGGTATCCTAAGAAAAAAAAGTGACTCTCCCTAGGCTTATTATGGATTATATGCTAAGCAATATGGCAATGCAGAAAAAGCTGGCATTGTATAAGAAGAAGATTATGAAATCTCAGAGAATGAAGAAGTTGAACAAGCCCTCAGAGAAAGTAGATTGCTTCAAGAGAAAAGGCAAATAGAACAAGCTTAGAAACTGCAAATGGCAAAGGGCATTTAAAGTTCAAGCAAGGGACAAGCCACTAAAGTTTCTGAATCTTTTGTGGTGATCCATAAGCCAGCACCAAGAATAACTTCTCAATAATTTGGATACACCAAATTCCTATTGTCTATATCCTCAATTGCTCCAAAACCTACTTCAGAACTTGCTCTAGAAATTGAGAACGCCACCCCAAAACCAAGAATCCTTAAGAAAGTGAATTCTGATGATGATGATCAAGTACCTCTAAGCCAATTCCTTTAATCTGTTTCTAAGAACTTGGAAGAAGAAAATTCCAATGTTGAAAGGGAGAGAACTAAAGACTTAAATCAATTCATGATTGAGTTCTCCACTGTTTTAGAACTAATCATAGAAGAACTTGAGGAGCCTTGTACTGCTATTATCCTCAAAAGATAACCTTATAATGATTCCTCCATCAAAATCACATCTTCAAAGCCCAAGGCAGTAGAAACTGCTTCTATTCTAAATGATCAAATTCAGAAATAGGTTTTTGAACACACAAATGGATCTGGTGACATTGTGCCTCTACATCTTTCTAACACTGATCATGACTTAGAAAATGAGGCTACCAACACCTCACTTTTCTCTCTAAGACTCAACTTCTCCTATATAATCAGAGAGATCTTACTGTAACGATGGACATAGTTAGTGCAACCAATAAAGAACTTAGAGCACAGATGTAGAGGCATAAGAACCTCCTGTTCTAGATTCTAGATGAAATTAAATATCTCAAGAAGGGTGGTCAATGATGGCAAATGCTTATGCACCCTCTTTGTTGATTGAAAAGGGGGAGAACAACTTTGAAGAAAAATCTTTTGCATAAAGTCTAAAGATTCATGGTTGAAGGGGAGCACAAAAAGAGCTTTGAGGACTCTTCATACATAACATGCTTTTCATATTTTATTTTGTTCTATTTCAATGTTTTGTTTCTTTGTTAACACTTTTGTTTTGATTTTTTTGAGTCTTTATCATATGTTCATTGTACTTGATTCCTTTTACATTTGAAACAATGAAATATGATGTTTCTGTTTCTGTCTTTATCTATGTTCTTGGATTATATGTGTTGTATGCTTTATTTGGTTACAAAGTTATAAATCTAGATGTTATCATATCTTATATACCTTGTAAAACTTGTTATGATAATTGATTATGAGAAGCTTGATAAAATTTTGATTCACAACAGAAAGTCTAAAGGAAGATTACTTTCTGAAGACCTATGTTGTAAGCAGAAGCTTACAAAGTTTCAGAAAGAAAGAGTCTTCAAGTCTCTGAACTATGAAGAAACCTTTTTCCATTATTCTCCAAAAGATTTTCTGAATTTTGGTTTGTTATTATAAAAAGGAGGAGATTATTAGCTTCAAAACTCTTAAGAAGGCTCTCAAAGCTTAAGTTTTAAGTGAAAATAAAGCAAATTTTTTATAAAATATTTTGAAGAAACGACTGATAGTTTACATGAGTTTCTCAAGTCTTAAATAGGAACTTTCTCATGTCATATGTAACTAATTTCATGAAACATTTTTATATTATCATGATTTAACATGACATAAAACTCATTGAAAGAGTGTACACTTTTTGAAGTATGCAAAATAGCTTAGAAAGTGAGTTGCAGTATCTGAGATACATTAGAAAGTAGATTGAAGCATCAAAAAGTGGGTTGGAACATCATAAAATAACCTAGTGTATCTCAAAGTGATATGACAACATTAGAAGGTGATAATTTGAGTTCAAATCAAGCATATCTCTACTAGCTCTAGAACCCTTCAAAAAGCTTCAAAGCTTAAAGTTTTGAATGATAACAAAGCAAATTCTGATGAAATGTTTTGAAGAATAGACTAATATTTTACTTGAGTTTCTATAGTATTTATAAGATCATTCTCGTAGACATATTAGTTCAATTCAACAAGTCATTTTTCACAATGTCATGCTTCAACATGATTATAATATCATTCAAGGAGATTTAGAATCTCAATGATGTGAAAATAACTTTAAGAGTGAACATGTGTATTTTGGATACACGAGAAAGGATTTTTGAGATAAGAAACCAAGTTCAGATCTTCAAAAAAAGATTCACGCATTCAAAAAGTACTACACAATGAAAAAATCAATCCGTTCATGAAGCAAGTTGTGATTTCAGTTCTCAATCTCAATGAAAAAAATTGCTATCAAGATTAGATTGAAGAAATGAAGATCAATAAGAAGATTAGAAACTGAGAAAGCACATCAAAAAGCACGCATTTTAAGAAACCATGTACTTTGTAAAAAAGGAGAAAAAAATTCAAAATTCAAATTAAAGTCAACACCCAAAAAGGGCTAATATTGATATCTTATTTTTTTACTTGGTCAACCATTCTAACTTTTAGAAGAAAAGGATCAAAAATCACGACTAGAAGGTAAAAAGTAGTTTTTTGAAGCTTTACTCAGAAACCATATTTGATAACAGTCTTTGTGCCTATAAAAAAAGCTCTAACACAACCAATCTACTCTTCTAGATGGCTTTCCCCAGGACATAAAAAGCAAATATACACATGTCAAGAGGAAACAAAATCAAGGCGCAACGGTCTTATTTGAAGATCAAGTATAAAAACATGTCATGCGCATACGACTTAAGACTTTATGCAAGATCTTTGACAGAACACTAAAATGCAAATCCCTCTTCTTCTTCTATAAATCATATTACATCTTCTAATCAGTTTCATTTTCTATAAAAATCTTCTTTCTAAGTTCTTATTAGATAATATATTCTTCTTAAGAAGAATAGTTAAAAAGAAGTCATTCAAGTTTTCAGGTCATACATTGTTTCATTTACAGAAAAACTTATGTTTAGTTGTTGGAGAGAACCAACCTTAAACCAAATCATTGTGGCCTGATCTGTTAGTGATCATTATGAGGTTAGTTGGAGAGGTTAGTCAAAGACTACTTGAAAGTGACAGTAAATTGGAACTACTGGTGATGGGAAAATAGCTTGAGAAAGCTATGCAAAGACTATCGTTCTTTCTTTGAGTTGTGAAAAGAATTTAGTGGAACTCAACAGATTGTTGAGAACTGTGTGTAGGTAAGATTGGCCAAACTAGTATAAAAATCTTTATGCAATATCTCTCTACCTCTTTTTATCTCCTTTATATTCTGCTTTAGAGGTTTACTTTTATATATAATTCTGAAAATGTTTTTAAATTGTTTCCAAGTTTTCACTTAGTTCAGAAAATAACTTTATGAACCGTACTAACAAAGATTTCCATTACCTACAAGTGTAAACTTGATAGGTCTTATTTAAGGGTTTGTTTGGTTTGAGTTTATAGTTTCTAGTTTTCATTTTCAGTTTTTCAAATTTTGTGAAGGAAATACTGAAAATTCTGAAAACTACAAATTTCAATTTTTCAGTTTTCATTTTCAATTTTCAGTATTTCCTTTACAAAATCCTGAAAACTGAAATCCTGAAAACTGAACACTGAAGCCAAACAGCCCATAAGTTATTCAGAAACTAAACGAAGTTAAAATATAATTCAACCCCTCTTCTCGTGCTATCTTCAACCAACAACATCCCTATGTCATTTTTTGGGTGTGTTGGAGCATTTGAACTGCCAAAAATTAAATACGTGAAGTTAATATCTTTTCTCATATGATTTATTATATTTCGATAAAATTGTTGCGAATGATCCAACATTACATTTGCATTCAATTTTCTTTTTCTTTAATAAATAAGTTCCACATTCTTATCATTATTTGAGTGTGGTTGAGTGTGTAAACCACTTAATATTAAATATGGGAAGTTAATATCTTTGTTTGTGCTATATTGTGAGGCAAACCCTTAAATTCTAACTCAAATGAGTTATGGGACCTCAATTTAATCTTAGAGGGTGAAGTAGTTTCAGAGGATTTTAAATGACTTGACAAGAAATTCATTATTCAGATATTAACACAAGGAGATTTCAAAATTTCCTCTCCATAGAGAGAATCCTAAAATTTTCTATTATCTTTGCTTCATAACTCTCACTCTTACAAGTCTATTATCATTCATCAACTACTATTTGCTCCCCATCAACCAACCGCCTATCGGCCATTAATCGCTGATCACCTATTGCTTGTCACCGACTGCCCATCACTAGCATTAGCCGCCCATCGTGCACCACCCACCACTTGTCACCGGTTGTCGCTACCTTGTCGCCCACTGTTAGTTGCCAACAGTCTATTGCCGACATTAGCCAACCATGTGTAACACCCACCATGCTGCCATTGATGTCCTATCACCTATTGCTGGTTGTTTGTCTATCGTCCACCATTGCTTGCCCATCATTTCATATCATTAGGTGCCAATCATCTACTCTTACCTATAGAAAATGTGATATAATTTCATTATGCAAACAAAGCATTTTGTAAATAAAGTTATATAATTACCTTATCTAAACAATAGAGTTTAAAAATAAAGGAAATTCAATTAAAATAATTAAAATTCATCACATTTTAAGTTTCCTGAAATTTAAAAATATTTCGTACAAACTCAACCTAAAATTAAAAAAATCACACGTCTATATGTTCTTTTTCTTATCACAAGGTAAGTGTGTTCGAAGTGTAGATCCTAAAATTAAATTCGTGAGATTATTCCTTTGCTTGGAATATTATTTTTAAGAATTGATATGGAACAATGGATGGTTATATTTGCATTTAATTTCTCATTTTTTCTTCTCTGACAACAAGTAAATCACATATTCTCATCTCTGTGTACTTGTGTGATTGAATCTACAAAACACTAGAGCGACGAGCATATAAATGGTTGAGCTTAGGTTGGAGAAATCATTCATACTCAGCATTGTACAGAGTTGTGCCCATCCCACTTAAAATACGACATTTCAACCACAATTTATGGTGAATTTACCGCTGTTTATATATTTATTACTTATTTTTTATTTCGTTTTTAGATGTGAAAAAAAAATGTAAGGTACAGATAAATCTCATCATAAATCATAAATTAAGACTCAATATCATGCTCCGAATGGAATCAATACAAAGTTGCATAATGTTCTAATATATAGCATGAAACAGTTTATGGCCTAGATCATCACAACCCTTGTTTTTATACACATATGTTAATTAGTTAATCAACCTAATCTCAAAAGAATTTAATTTCTATATCGTATTATGTCCATCAATAGAATTTCTTCTGAGTGATAAATCAAATAAAACAATTATCGACTATTACAATTTTATCATTTTTATACAATTTTGTTGACTGGTTGTTGGTCTCTAAAAATTAAACTTAGGATATATTTACTTAAGAGGTAAAAATGAGGCTTGAATTTTATTGATGAATTCTATACATAAAATTTCATATGAATTTCATTTATAAAATATTTAATTATATTATTTATTTTCATAATACATGTAATATCATGTAATATTTTATCTACCAATAAATTAAGTGTTAATGCAAGTCATATTGCAAAGCATCTCGTACACTGTTAAGTCCAATACATGTGGTACAAATAACATATTAATTAAAAATTTATCACATTTTTACTCCCAGCTAAAGATATCCTCGTTTAAAACTGCTGGAGTCTGAGGAGCACCGTTGATTAATTAAAAGATTAGTAATATAGTAAATGAAGTAAAAAAAGAAAAGGAAAACTCGAGGAAAAGAAAAGGCAATTAAAAGGAAAAAGGAGGGAGTGCAAGCAGTAGGAAACCAAAAAGCCCCTTCCTTGCATTGTGAAAAAATAAAATAATAATATTAAAAAAAAATAAAAAACAAAACACGCAGCCACACACGCTTGGTTTTTGCTCCCTCTCTCTCTTTCACATTCATTTCCTACTTGAGAGAAATTCACACACAGATCAATTCAAGCCTCCATTCAAATGAAACACAGATCATAAATACTCTGCCCAATTCCCTTGTTCTAACTCTCTGTTTCTCTCAGTCCCTTGTTTTTATTTTTTATTTTTGGTTATTTTCACCAATCAATCACTGACCCTTCTTCTTTGCTCTCCCTCCCTCCCTCTCTCTCTCTCTCTCGCGTACCACAATACCCTTTTTTTCTCTTCAAAGTTTGAATTTTTATCTTTTGGTGCATCACAAAGAAAGATGAGCGGTGGTGGGTTTAGGGCTTCAATTCCGAGCAGTGTGAGGAGGACGATCCAGAACATAAAGGAGATCACAGGTAATCATAGTGATGAAGACATTTATGCAATGCTCAAGGAATGTTCCATGGATCCCAACGAGACCGCTCAGAAGCTCCTCCTTCAGGGTATCCATTCACCCCCTTTTTTCTATTTTTTTTTTCTGATCTTGATCTTAATTTGTGATCCATGTGTTGGACTGTTTTTTCTCATCTGGGTTTCCTTTACTTTGTTTTCAATTTGATTTCTATATTATTTTTTTGTTAAAATTTTTGGTGTAGTGTGTGCAGTAGGGACTTGGAATGATTGTGTTTGCTATGATTGCTTTCCTTTTCTTCTTTTGTTTTTTTTGAAAAAAAAAGAACAATTTTTACTGTTGAATGTTGATTCACTTTTGTTTGGTGGCTATGATGGAAAATGTTTTAATACTCCTTTTGGTTTCTGAGGGGCTTTGTGTAGCTTGGAATAAAGAAAGTTCAGTTTTTGGACAAAAAATTTTCAGTGTTCACTTCCATGAGCAGATTTATTTGGCAAATTTTTGGTTAGGTTATGGACTTGACTCTGTGTGTTATAATGGTTTGTTTTTTCAATCATGTTTAGCCACTGAAGTCTGTATGGTGAGTAATTAACGTGAGCTGATTTTGTGTTTAAGCTTTCACTGTCACTGAATGTTAAGTTCAGTTGGTTTTTGATTTTGTTCGATGTTCTTTTCGGTTGTGTGAAATTTAGAAGTCAGTTATCTGAGCAATGGGTTTGTGTTGCGCGTGTTGAAAGTGGTTGCTTCTGCTTATTGACTTTGCTGATTTGCAGATTCACAGACTTAATAATATTTCTGAGATTTTTTGGTCAAGTGCGTCATGGAATATGTCTTTGTTTGATTTTTGCATTGTAGGGCAGCTTATTGTTTACAGAATTATTTGTTTGGGGTTCTTGTTATGCATAAGCTGTACTCTTCTATCTTGCTTGGACTGATTTCTCATGATACATTTAGGTTTTAGACACAATAGCATTCTTAAATCCAAAGCTATGGCAACATAGCAGATTGCGGAGCAAAGCTACAATGAAGAAAGAGGCTGCCTAGAAAATTTTCAAAGATTTGTATGAAAGAGATGATTGATAGTTCTAGTTGTTTTGGTACTTTATGCCAATATCAAGAAAATAATTTATTAACGGGATGGACAGAGAAAAAAACCAAAGGAATTAGTAGAAAAATGGTCAGTTTTAACTAATTTATTGTGAGTTATAGGGAAGTAGTTATTAAAAACACAAATAACTCGCAATAACCCACAAATAGGAAGAGTGGTAGAAAACCAAAAAAAAGGAGAACAATTAACAGACAACTGCTTTACAGAGCTGCACATGACCTCGCCTTGTCGGTGGAAGGAGAAAGAGCCGAATGCGAAACAGAAATACAGAACTGAGTGTGTGATACCAGTTCAAGTGTCAACTGCTGGAGTGGTGTTGGAGGTTTGAAGTGATGTGAAAACAGAGTCACAGACACAGACAAGTCCTAAATTTGGAATAGAGCAAGATGCTGTGTGTGATCCTCTGTGAAAGTTATTTCTGATCC
Organism: Dalbergia cultrata; assembly: GCA_031216105.1. Taxonomy (NCBI): domain Eukaryota; kingdom Viridiplantae; phylum Streptophyta; class Magnoliopsida; order Fabales; family Fabaceae; genus Dalbergia; species Dalbergia cultrata. Next base: position 41,921,372 of record CM062352.1, read on the forward strand.
CTAATGTATTTTGTTGGTGTCAATCCTCAACTTGCAAAATTGGTGCAGCTCATTGAGGGAGGCGGGTTTTAGACTTTAGTCAGGTTAAAACGGGGGCTTTGGTTCCTTGTCAAATAGCAGCTGCTATGCCCATTATTGCATCATGCTATAGCCTGTTATCCTGGTGATTCCTGCCATAGTAGTGAAGTGCTCTGCTACAAGCATTTGGAAGCGGCCAAGAGTGATGCTGCTATGTTATTTACATGTACTGATGTTTGCAAGATTCTCTGCTGCTGTTAAAATATTTTAGTACCTGTACCAGTGGACTGGAGCATGAAGCTTTTATTATGCATCAATTTTCTTTGATATTCTTATTAAACTCTTACTAGTGCTTTTTTTTCATCTTTTAACCACCAATATTCGGAGTCTATTGGACCCTGACTGAAGCTGAGTTGGTCTATTATGGGGGTAAAGCTTTTCTAGCGGTAGTTTTTTATCATTCATAAGAATTGAACTTGAGATCTTGCTTATGGGAAACAGGTGTGGAATCACATGAACCAACCCAGCATTGGTTAAACTCTTACCAGTACTTTTACTTGTCTTACTGAGATAAATTATAATTTATGAAATTTTGCTGTAAACTATTAATTCTTGGGTTTATGCATGATTTGTTTCACATGTATAATGTATTCAATTGGATGTAGGTGTGTTGTAAGATGCTTTTTGGTATTATTGTCTTTATAGTTGCTTTCATGCCCTTTCCCATTGCTTTGCCCTTTTGAGATATTGGTTGGTATGTGAAGTTTCAAGTTGTCATCCCACTGCATATTTATAAAGATGTTTTGAAGTAGCTTGGGCACTCTACTGCCTTCTTCTGCAATGTTGATTCAATCTTTCTTGCCTTCCATTCATGCATAACATCTATGTGCTATTGGTTCTGAACTTACATCAATTATAAAATATAAATGAATTTATAAGTTGTTTGCTGTTATATAGTAATTATTCTTGCTGCATCTGTATCTTAAGAAAATAACAAAAGTAATTTGTTTTACAGACACATTTCATGAGGTCAAAAGAAAGAGGGACAGAAGAAAGGAGGTAAGATATTTATTGTCAGTCTCTGAATTGGCTCTTGTGGTTGATTATCCTTTTTTTCCATTGAACTCAGTGTTGTGTAGATTTTAGTACTTGAAATAAGGAGTATCCATTGTTGGGCAAGTGGCTTGGGATAAACCTTTTTTCTTTTCCCTGTTTTGTTCAAATCAAGTTGTTTGGTGGCCATTTATCTTCTCTGCCAGTAGCACTTTTTTAGTGAGTAGAAGAATTTTTGTTCCTCACTGGCTGGACAGCCAGGATCTTATGGAGTTTTATAAGTTATATCTGTTGTTTAGTTTTTTAAGTTATATCTGTTGTTTGCTTATGCGATGTGGTTCTTGCTCTTGTAATTTTTTTATGCTCTAATTATTTTTAAAATTTGTCATAGTTGTTCAATCTTGATTGCTAATTCTGTTTTTGTTTCTGCTTTGTTTGTTTGTAATTCTGCAGAATCTTAACAGCAGAGAGTCTGTGGAGTCAAGATGGAGGCCTGGCACCCAAGGGCGGGGGCTCAGGGGTGGTCGGGGAAATTTTTCACCTCATAGTGCATCACATGGTAAATAACTATTCTTATTTTGAGCTAAAACTAGTTTTTTTTTGTTGTTGTCATCGTCGTTGTTTGATAATCCCTTCTTGCTTTCCATGCCACATACCTCTCCTACTTTTGTTAGCTATGATAGTTTTTCTTTTACTACTTTTTGGTTCTGTATGTCTAGCAAGTTTAGAAATAGACAGACTTGTCTGGCCATATTGTAGCATCATGGCTGTTTTCTGTCATGTTTTGTTTTTGAATTAATGGGGCTGAATGTTGGGCAAGAAAAAACTAACAAGAGAAGGAGTTTGATGTTGTAGCGATGAGGATGTTGCCATGGATGAGTGGAAACGAACACTTGATAGGATAGAATTAGAAATGAATGCATTAAAGAAAAAAGTTGTCTAGCAACTAGTGTGAAAAAGATGGTAGAATTCCATCTTAGGTAGTTTGTTCATGTAATGAGAAGACTTGTAGAAACTCCTGTAAGAATAGTAGATCAAATGTGGTGTAGTCCAATAGGTAGGGATAGAGTTAAAAAGGAAAAAGATGAAACTGTTAGAAAGGACTCAATTTTTAATGCCTTGTCTATTGTCATGGTTTATGATAGGACATCATGGCATTGTTTTGAAAAATAGATGAAACTGTTATGAAGGATTTAATCGTTCATGGCTTGTCTATAGTCATGGTTTGTGATAGGACACAACGGTATTGTTCCATCTATGTAGCCAACCCCACCTAGTGAAAAAAGGCTTAGTTCTTGTTGTTGGGCTTGCCGCTTGCATATTTTGGAGGTTAGAGCCCTTGATTATAGCTTGTTGCTGAGATTAAAAGTAGTGGCTATAGTTGCATTCCAATCTGCATCATTACTCAACTTCAGATATTATGTTAGTAGAGCACCCAATTTAAAATTGTATTTTTCTTGACCTTACCTCAGATGCTGGGGGTAGCAAGAATTCTGGTATGGGCAAAGATATTGGAACCCATCAAATCACTGAGAAGGTTCCACCACCTTTGCCAGCTGCTCAAGAGACAATATCTAAAGAAAAAAGTTCTGGAGCCAGGTGACTATGCTAACTAATCGTCTGGTTTTGGTAACTGTCATTGATATCCTGACTGTTGATTATTTTACTGCTATGTTGATTATTATATGACTAAACATGCTATGCAGTTCTGCATCCATCATTGCTAATGGTCCTACAAGTGAAGGTTCTGGAACCACTAGTGGTGTGAGTCCTTCCCCTTCATCAGCTGAAAGCGGAGACAGAATGGGTCCATCTTCTGGCACAAATAATATTTTGGGTAGTGCTTTGCCTTCTGATAGTTCACATAAAGGTGCATCAGGCACTTCTGGAGTTGGACCAATGCACGCATCCAGTGACTGCACAGGGTCTGTACCAGCATCTTCATCGGCCGCCTGTTTCTCTTCTTCAGACCCAGTACTGGTTCCATCTAGTGATTCAAGGGTTCCTGGTGCTGTTGGTGCTATCAGACATGATGTGGGGAGCCAACATCCTCCCGGGGATTCAAATCCTATTAATTCTGCTGAGAAGAAATTAAGTGCGGGTTAGTGGTTAGGATATTTGATATTTTTGTTACTTTAATAATTTGTTGGGTTTTACAGTTTTCTAATGTAATTAACGAAGAACACCCCCTCTCTCTCTCTTCTTTTTCTCTCATCTTAAAAAACAACAAAACAAAACAACAATAACTGTATGCCAGCTTCTGATACTGGTGGCTCTTCTGTGCCAGGGAAGATTCAAGTCAAATCTCAGGGAGTGGCTAAGAATCACCTTACTGAGATTTCATCCACTTCATCAACAGTAACTCATGGGAGCTCTTCAACCAGTCGACCTTCTTCTAATTATGGTAGCCGGTCACAACAATCGATTGGCCTTCAGAGAGGTACTTTCTATCTATGCTGTTCAACAAGTGCATTTTTGTCTCCTACAATGTCCATTTCCTCTGCCATTTCTTATTTCCTTGCACTCATTGTTTACACACGACCCAGATGCATCATGCCTGGATTTGTTTCACATGTGCCTTTTTAAATTCTATTTTGCTTCACTGATATTTTCTATTTTCATATATGGTTTTGATTTACCCTTTTTTGGCAGAGGGTCCCTTATTCACTGATTCCTTCTAATATTGTCTTCTAGTTGTCTTAACAAATTGATTCTTTCATAAATAAAATGTAGTTTTCTTGCTACTTTACAAATTTAGAATCTATATACTATGTGAAACTTTCCTCTGCTCAAGCAATGCAATTGACCAGATCAGTATGGGACTAGTGTGTTTGTATGATCTGGTTGATGAGTTAGAGACTGAGCATTGATTCCTCTGCATGTGTCTGCATCCGTCTCCCTAATTTTGCATTGTTTTGAAAGTTTGTCCTGAAAATGTGAATGGCTGATGTTTACGCAATAGGAAAAAGAGAACTAGAGAGGAAAAAAAGCAAATCATAAGAAAGTGTTATTTTAATAATATATGGCTAAAGTTGTTGCACTAGCCTCTATTTATGTCTTTATAGGCTGGCAGCCCTGTATAAATTTCAGTTGTGATTAGATACTGTACAAGAATTGAATATTTTTTGTACTCCCATATTAGGTGCTGGTATGTTTGAACCTATAGTGTTGAAATGGTGAGTGACTGAGTGATAATAATATGTAATCATTAGGTGTTGAACCAAGCCTAGGTGAATGGGAAGTTAAAGCTTAACCACTAAACCACAATGCATGCCTTTTGTAAATAGCAGTCCTAGTTTCAGTCAACCTTAAGAAGAGAAATACAGGAGCGTTGCGAATAGTGTTATTTTTTTATTGCAAAGTACCATTCAACCTTAAGGGAAAAATTTTCAGTCCTCTGAAATTGTATGGGACTAAATGTTGGGTGTTAAAGATCCACAAAGAGAATTAAGTTCAATTGCAGTGATAAAAATATTGCATTGGATAAGTGCATAGACTAGACAAGATAGGATCAAAACTGAATACACTAGCGAGAAAGTTGGGGTGACACTTATTGCAGAAAAGACGGTAGGTGGTTTGGATGTGGGTGGAGAAGATTAGTAGAAGTCCTGGTAAAAGAAAGTGGATCAGATGGAGGATAGGCCAATTGTTAGAGGCAAAGGGAGACCAATAATAGCTGTAGATGAAACCTTTAAGAGGGACTAGTATTTAAATGGCCTGTCATAGACATGACACGGTTTCTGATGGGGTTCAATGGTGTCATTTGATTTATGTAGTTAACACCATATAGTTGGAAAAACTTCTTGTTGTAGCATTACCATGTTAGGGTTTGATCATGTGAGGAGAAGACCTCTAGAAGACCTAGTAAGAGTAAATTAGGTGAAGGGTATCTTAATTGGTAAGGGTAGAGGGAGACCGAGAACATTATAGATTAGACCATTACAAGGTACGTAGAATCGCTTGTCTATATACATGATTTATGATAGGATACACTAACATTTTCTTATCGATTTAGCTGACCTCACCTCGTGGGAAACTGCATTGTTATAGTTATTACTCTGTCAGGTGGTTATTTTGCTGCTGCTGTTGTTGTTATTGAAGTGTTGCCATGTTAAGGTTTGGACATGTGAGGAGAAGACCTTTTAAAGCCTTAGCAAGAAGAGTAGATCAGATGGAGGCTAGCCCCATCATTAAAGGTGGAGGCAGACAAAGAATAACTATAGACGAAACCTTTAAGAGGGACTTAAATGGTTTGTTTATAGACATGGTTTTCAACAGGGCACAATGGCTTCATTTGACTTAAGTAGCTGGCCTCATTTAGTTGGAAAAGATTTGGTTGTCGTTGTTATTGCTGTAGTATTGCAATGTTACAGTTTGGTCATGTGAGGAAAAGAACTATAGAAGCTCCAATAAGAAGAGTAAATCAGATTAAAAGGTAACACAGGTAAAGTTTAATTATAATGTTGTTAGCATCACATTGTTGCATTTATGTGAAAAATTTCCCATGCCTTAGTAGTATGCATGATGCTTACTATTGTGTGTGTCCTATTATGTCAGTTATCACATGATTGTAAAGATTTAGTCATCAGTCATTACCTGGTTGATGACCACAATCCAATGTCCAAGTGTCTTTTACTTTCTAGCTGTGTGGTTTGAACTTACTAGCTTAGTGTGATTGCTGCTATAATTTCCCCCTGATCTAGCCATTTATGATGATTGAGTTGTTCTCCCAATGTTATCATTTAATTCATGTAGCTGACTCCTCTTACTGGGATAAGGCTTGTTAGAATTAGTTAGATTAATTTTTCAAGATGTATAATTACTGTGTTTCCTACAGCTGGTTCTAATAAGGAGTGGAAACCAAAGCCAACAAATACAATCAATCAGGGATCTAGACCAGCTAGTGCATCTGAGACTTCTTCCGTTTCAGCCAAAGTGCAATTACAGTCTGCATCTGCTGCCCTTGTCTCTGAAGAAGCTACTTCAGAACTGCAGAAGAAGCTGGAGGATTTCCATCTTCCACAGCGCCAGCATGTTATACTTCCTAACCATATCTTTGTACCAGAGTCTGAGAAGAATAAGTTTAGCTTTGGAAGTTTGGGAATCACTTTTGGAGTTGATACAAGCTACATTAGTGGCCCAGAGAGCGAAAAGAGCTCTACAGCTGTTTCTGAAACATCTCAGGCTGTTGAAGAAACTGTGGAGGATCAGGCTTCAAGGTTGGAATGTCTTACTATGTTCTTTGAAAATCTAGTTCTTCGAACACTTAGAATCTGATTTCGACAAATTCTATTAAAATTCAGAAACAATATAGGTATAGAGAACTGTGGAAGTAGTTTCATTTTCACAATGGATAGAATAAGTATTTCTAATACCTTCTTAGTATGACTAGGTAATATAACTAGCCTATGGTTAGTCATTAGCAAGTCTAATGTTTTTTTCCCTAATTTCTGAGAATCTTTGCCCTGGATAATTATGTTTTCTACCAGTGACTGCTGACCAGTCTAAATAAACTTGATTGCATTTTGTTGGATTTTTTTTTTTTGCTGCAACAAGTACTTTTTTAACTTGATTTCCTGTAGATTTCTGTTTCTTCCTTCTGACTGTTAGCATCTTTTACTTCAGCAGTCAAAATGCTACTGTTACTTCTGAGGTGGAAGATTATGCTGACCATCCACAATCACCCACTAATGTAGCTGAGAATTTGCCATCCGGTGAGTTTGATGGGCCATCCAGTGCTATTCAGGAGTATAATGAGTCCAAGCAAGACACTGCTTTGCCATCTGGAGGTCATCAGTACTCGGCGGGGCATACTTCTCCCAACTACAGTTTTGGTTTGATGCCCCCAATGTTGAGTACTCAGGCTACCCCATTTGACAACTCTGATTCTGAAGCCCGTGATGTTTCTCGGCTTCCAAGCTATGTTGTGAGCCCTGCCACCTAAATACCTTTTTGTCCATTGTTTAGTTTATTATGCATCATTGTTGCTTTAAAGTTAAATTTGATTTTTTTCTTGTTATAGGTCCATCAGCCATTTGATCCAACTAGTTATTATGCCCAGTTTTACCGCTCAGGTGCTGACAGTGATGGTCGTCTTTCTCCCTTTCCTTCTGCCGGGGTTGCTACAAAATACAATGGCAATGTTACAGTGCTGCCTACACCAAATTCTCAGTCTCCACAAGAGGTTTGCATTGATATTATTACTATTTAAAATTAAATACTGAACCAAACCAACCATATAAAGCCTTATGTTTCAAAATTGAAAATTCTGTTTTAAAATACTTTTCTTCCTTCATATTATTTTTCTGCTTGCTTCTTAGATTGAAAAATTGAATTTAATTTCTAATTTTATATCTTTATTTTGCAAATATTTGGCAGCGATTTTCCTTTATTCTTTCATATGAAAAAGTGTTATTTTTATGAGAAAATCAAGTCTAGATTCTACTTTTGTGAGCTTGTTTTTTCCTGTTGCACTGACGATGGCAATAACTGATTTCATAATACCACTATGAAATTCTTTTTATGTGTTTTCTTCTAGTGAAATTGTATTGTGTTTTTGAAAATCATGCGGAAGAGTCTCAACCTCCAAATACTTGAGTGTTTAATATAATTCTGTCCATCTGATTGATGCATACGGACACGATTTTGCAAAAAAATTAATGCTATTTAATATTTGCAGGGAGGTGTCATGTCCACAGCAAGTCCAACACCACTTGTGACTCAAGCTGCTGGTCTGATGCAAAGCTCAATAGCTGTTACTCAGCAGCCTGTCCCTGTCTTCCGACCACCGAGTGGGGTTCATATATCCCATTATCCTCCTAACTACATTCCTTATGGTCACTATTTTTCACCATTTTATGGCCCACCTCCGGCAATCCACCACTTTATGGGTAACGGTGCATTTCCTCAACAACCTCAGGCAAGCACTGTATATCCACCTCCCCCAGCAGTGGCTGCCACAGGGATGAAATATCCTCTTCCGCAATTCAAACCTGGAGCAAATGCCACTAACCCAACTCACCTTCTAATGCCAACCGCCTACAGTGCATATGGCTCCTCTCCAGCTGGCTATAATCACAGTTCTGCAGCATCTGTGGGGAATTCAACTTCTAATGAGGATCTTGGTTCATCCCAGTTTAAGGAAAGTAATGTATACCTCGGTGGACAGCAGGTTTGTTCCTTTTGATTTAATATCTTCTGTCTGGTAATTTAATTAAGAATTTTACAGGCTTTATATTTGAATGGCAAAATATATACCACCTTCACATGCAGAGGCTTAGCCCCATCTCCCGCAAGAAACAATTTTGAAAAGCACATGAGATAAAATTTTCTTCTGTACTTAACAAATGTTTATATTTTCAGTACCAAAAGATCTGTCATGATAATTATGTTATGCATTTCCCCTGCAGAGCGAAGGTTCGGCAGTTTGGGTGGCTGCACCTGGCCGAGACATCTCCAGTTTGCCCACTAGTTCATTCTACAACCTTCCACCTCAGGGCCCACATGTGACATTTGCCCCAACTCAGGCTGGCCATGGGACCTTTGCTGGCATCTATCACCCGGCACAAGCAGTGACAGCTGCAACAGTTCATCCACTGCTACAACAATCTCAGACAATGGCTGGAGCAGTTGATATGGTAGGACCAGGAGGTAATGTTTATCAGCAGCCTCAACATGCACAGATCAATTGGCCGAGTAACTACTAAAGCCGGGGGCATCTTTGTGGCAGCTAAACTATTTAATCGAGTCCTGAATGGGGGAATTTTTTTGGGAGACTCCAAAATGTGGTTGGAGTTCCTTGAGGACAGCATGGCAATAATTGGCTGCATTTGAGTGTAACAAGATGGGAAAATTTGCCAATAAGGATCTTCTGATTGCTTGGGTTGATGACATGAAAGGTAGGACACCTGTAACCGATATTGACCGTTAATGTTAGACAAGTTAGAAACATATGCAGGCCTTCTCTTTTTTCTCTCCTGCCGTTTTGTGGTTGCCATTAGTCCCTTTTCATAGCTCTAAGCTTTTCCCTCCCTTTTTCTTTTTATTGAGGTTCTTGAACTCTTAATATTGTTGAGTGGTGAGAAAGTGTCCATTCTTTCTTTTTTCTAGTGGAGTTTATAGTGCTTTGAAAGGTTTAGGTTGTTGGGGAAAGCTTTTTTCTGTTGCCTCGTCTTACCTGTAAAGTGAATTTTGATAGCAAGAAAATTATTTACTGAAGCTGTTGTATTGCTATAGGCTAAGCAAACTGGCAATTGTTTCAGCTATAAATGATGCTGCATCCATAATATTGTTTGTCATGGTTTAAAGAAAAGAAAAGTGGGGTTAGGTGTTTTCTTTCTTTTCTTGGCTAATGTTTGATTCCTGACCCCAGTTTTGTTCCTGCGTGTGTCTAAGAATGTGTTTGATAGAATGTACTTGGATTCAATGTTGTAATTTAAATCCGAGGAGTGCCTTTGGAAGTTGCATTTCATCCTTTAGCCATTACGTAGGGTGGTGTAAGTGTAAGTTATTTGCACAATGCACCTTAGAATCAAATGAATTGGCATATAAATACCATATATGCAAATACTTGCTTGGGTATAGGGGAGCATTAAGAATAAATATTCTTGTTCTCTCACTCTGGTCTTACATGAGTTTAATTATGAAAAAGCTTTTATCTCATCACGTAGTTTAGCACTTAATGTGATAATATTCTATGATTATAACTTGTCGTTAACAAAATTTTTTGGTTAATCATGTGTATTTTGTCATTAACCCGATGAGGATTGATTGACAACAAAAATGCTCATAAGAAATTTGTGAGATTAGTGTCACTTTTCAGTATGAGATTATTATTGAGAAGTGTATCCATGTTGTAGATATTATAAGTGTATGTTTAAAGCAAAAAATAAAGATATATTTACTCTTGCAATATATAACCGATATAACTTTAAAAAAATGAGATATTGTTGAATAACTTTAAGAAAATATAAATGTGTGCATGCGTGTCTGTTTGCGTCTGTTTAAGATGCGTTATTGAAGTAGCAAATGAAGGCTTATCTTTCCAAGACTCTGGAGCTGCTTGCTTCTCGTTTGTTTCAATGTTGGTACATAATATTGTCACAAATAGATTTTACATAAATACTGTCACATAAATAGAAATGTTTGACTTAACTATGTGATTGAATGACACTATTAAACTCTTTTAGATTGATAATGTATGAAAATCAATCTCATCAAATAATAGTACTCTATTCAATATCTTTTTTAACTCGATAACCAAAGCATTGGTTAGACAAATCAATATTTTAACCGTCGTAATTAGTTCAATAAATCGAGATTTGCATGCAGCTTGTACCTCCATGTCACTATTTGTTATCCATAAAAAGTGGACAAAATTACTCGAGGGTGTGGTGGCTCGGTGGTATAAGAAACGAAGCAAATATGTCATTCTCAGTATGTACCCTTCACCATCAACCTACTTTCAATGGCTCGTTATGGCGTTTTTTGTTAACAGGAAACGAATGACATAGTTGTATAGAGTGAAGAGTATATTTAAAATTGAAAATAACAATATTTTTGTCAAGAATGAAAAAAATACAAATAAAAAACTTAATACGTACTCACTAAATATATAGATCTCATTATGAATAAATACATGAGTCTCAATGATTTTTTATGAATCAGATCATATGATGTTATTTGTTATTATTAAGTTACGAAAAAGGAAAGGCACAAATAAAATTAAGAAATTCTTCATGAATAATGTTAATTTTTAATTATAATTGTTTTGTGTGCTTATCTACCACCATAATCAAGTATCTCATTTTAAAGAATTGCATAACAGCATTCTAACATTTTTTTTTTTTGTACTATGATCTATATTAATACATCATAAAATTAATTAGAAGATAAATGTCATGATAATCAAACATAGATTTCACAACGGCTTTGATCCGTTTGAGTTTTTCATAACCTATTCTTTGCTTCGGTAGCTCCTGTTAGTTGAATTTCTACTCAAGCCTCTTGGCTATGGAGATCTTGTGGCTGGGGGCTCATGATTTGCTTGAGTTTCATATCAACTGACCCCATATCCATCTCACTACTATACAAATATGTAGAAAATCCTCCTTCTCAATTTAGCTACAATCTGTCATCATTAACCAGGTCTTGACATGGGCTTCACATTTATGGCGACTGCCTCCCTCACCCTTAAAAATACTATAGGTCAAGGATGAGGCATATTCATTACACTAGACCTCTCATCTCTATTTATAGTTGAGATAGCAACAATATCATTCCAAAGAAAATATAATTGTTATAACAATATGAACAAATTATATTATTATTTTCTTTGTTTATACACAATTATGCTTGTGGTTTCCACTTGATAATTGTAAGAATTGAATATTTCTGTTTAGCAAAGGCTCCTATGCATCGGATAAACTATGGTGCTTAATATATTGATGTTCAACCACATTCAATAATCGTGGCTAAGTTCCTAAAAAAGGTGTCGTAAAACATCAATGTTTTTAGCGACATTGATGTGGAAGTGTAGAAAAATACATTTACATACTCTAAGAGTATATTTGGCTAGGGCAAAAAATAAGGTGAAAATTTTCGTTGAGCTCATCTACGAAAATACTCTGAAAATTTTCGCCTAATTTTAAGTTCAACCAAATACAACCTTGAAATCTAAATGCAATCCGAGTAAATCCGGGTGTGTGTTGCTTGGCATAGGGATGTTTGCATGACCCAAAGCTTAATGACTTGAATTTGGGTTTTGAAATTTGACCCGGTACATTTTTTGGGTTAAGTTTATATCATATTTCAAGTTGGACCAACAAAACACTAAGTCAAATAATTTTTTTTATAATAATTACTGAAAATTTGTAAGATTTTATAGTCTAATTAATATATTTTACCTAACTTGATATTATTTTTAAATTGATATGGTTTGAAACATATATTACATATATAGTCATAATTTTACTATGTATGATATCTAAATCCCTCTATATTATTTGAAAGTTGAGTTAATTCGATTCGACCAAGTCACTAGTCAAATTATTACCCGATAATGTTCAAATTCTAAAAATTAACCTAACCAAAAAACCAAGTCAGGCGTACCTAGGACAATGTGCTGTTACTCGAGCATTGTTAGAGCAACTCCAATGCATCCCTTACATTATCCTTTGCTGCATTGAAAGAAGTGATTGGATGGTCCCTTCACTAAGCATGTGTTGGACAGAATAGGAAGTAAGAGACCTGTCCCTTGAGCAACGAACGTCCCTTTTAGAACTGTTGATCAAGGAAAACCATTGAGCAATGGAAAAAGAATTTGAAAATGATTATTTTATTTATGTTTTACTCTATAAATACCAATGTTTTGTCAAATTCATTTTTTTTAATTACACAAGTTCTACTCCTTCATTACACAAATTCTACACAATTTTTTTTTCAATAAAATGGATCCAAATCAGTTTAATTTAAATTCTTTTCTCAGTTACTTGCAAAATCCAACTGTCATAAAAATCCAAATAACCAAAATTCACAATCTTCAAACCCTCAAAATCCAAATCCAAATACTAATTTCCAATTACCAAACTTCTTCCTAAATGCAAACATTCAACATTTCCACGCTCAAGTTCCTTCAAATTTTCAAGTTCCTTTTCTTTTTTCCCAAACAATCAAAATCCACAAATTTTTCAACTTCCATTTGCTTCAATCTTCAATCCAGTGTCCGGAAATATAGGTGTATGGTCTTTCCTATTTCAAACCCAATTTGGCAATTCAAGATTAACATCTGCTAGTGTTGGAGGACTCAACATCTTTCCTCCTCTTGCAATAAGAACTCCTAAACCTCATTTGCACTCATTATCCCCTCTTAAAATATTTTTTCATTCATGACCACCACTTAAGTATTCATCACCACATATGGTTGGAAACCATAATGAACCAAATAACATGTATTGGGATGACATGCTTGATGAAATTTTATTTAGTGATTCAGAGGATTGGGTTGTCAAAACTATAATGAACCCAATATTTCAATTGTACGAGCAAGGCTTTTCCTCCAGATCTCGTAGGAGAATAAACAGAGACGGCGAAACAAGACATGAACGCCTCTTCTGGGACTACTTTGCACCTGATCCAATATACCCTCCTGATATATTTCAAAGAAGGTTCTAAATGGGAAGGCATGTCTTCCTCCTCATTGTGGAAGATGTCTCAAGTATTGATCCATATTTCCAGCAAATGTTCGATATTGTAGGGAAGAAAGGGTTATCCCCATTGCAAAAATGCACAGCTGCCATGCGAATGTTGGCATATGGAGTATCAGCTAATGCCGTAGACAATTATGTGTGTATAGGTGAAAGCATTGCAATTGAATCTTAGAGAAATTTGTTGAAGACATAATTTTGATATTTGAGTTTGAATATTTGCGAAAGTTGAACTCAAATGATATCCAGCTCCTCCTAAAGATGGAGGAGGACCATGGCTTCCTAAGCATGATAAGCAGCATTGACTACATGCACTGGCAGTGGAAAAACTGTTCAAAAGCATGGAAAGGTATGTTCTTCAGTGGTTACCGTGATGTTCTGACCATAGTACTTGAAGTTGTGGATTCATTCGACCTTTGGATATGACATGCATTTTTTGGAGTTGCTGGTTTGAATAATGACATCAATGTATTAAACCGTTCACTAATGTTTGATGAAGTTCTAGAAGGTCGTGCTCTAAAGGCAAATTACATTGTAAACGATATCAATTACACCATGGGATATTATTTAACTGATGGCATATATCATGAATGGGCAATATTCATTAAAACAATATCCCGACCACAGGGAGATTAATGGAAATTATTTGCCAAATATCAAGAAGGCCAACAAAAGGATGTGGAACAAGCATTTAGAGTGCTGTAAGCTCGTCTTGTAATTATACTTGATCCAACAAGATTTTGGAATAAGGATAAACTTGGGAGGATAATGAAAGTCTGCATCATATTGCATAATATGATTGTAGATGATGAAAGAGACACATAAATATGAAACTTTTCTCAGTTATCTTTTTATGATGACATGGACAACAACATATCACAACTAAAGCTAGGTGAGGAAACTTTTCCTTCGTATGAGAGCTATATCTAAAGCAATATTCAACTATGTGATAGACAAAGCCATCAACAACTTCAGGCAAACTTGGTGGGACTTATCTGGCAATTTCACAATGTTTGTTAAGTAATATTTCAATTATGTATGTTTTAGTTATATCATTTTTCAATTATGAATATTTCGGTTGTGTATTGTTTTAATTATTCATATTTTAATTATGGAATGTTTCAATTGTGTATGTTACAGTTATGCAATTTTTCAATTATGAATATTTCAGTTGTGTATTATTTTAATTATTCATATTTCGGTTATGTGATATTTTGGTTATGTATGTTTTGATTATGTAGCACTTTAAAAAATAATTTAATGTTTTAATATATTAACTTTTAATTTAATTTAAAAAACATTATAACAGAAAATAATATTATTAAAAATATATGAAATTAAAAGCGGGATCAAAATTAAGACATACCATTAAAGTAAGGGATCCCAAACCTAACTTCTTTATTTTTTATAAGGCATTACATGCATAGTAAATGTTGGAATGGGGGATCTAACTTGGGACCCAACATTAGATATGCTAATAGAATTATCTAGTTCTCTTAGCAATAATTTTGTGCGCTTTACTCGGGCGCACCTAGGAGGCTAGGACAAAACCTTTTTATCAAGGTGCCAACAAAAATATTTACTTGTGAATTAAACTTAAATTTTTAAGGAAGTAAATTTCTTCATACTGAAAAAGAAAAAAATGGAATAACCTGATTCCTGCCTGGGTAGCGGGGGTACGAATAGGGACGAACCACCGCTAGCTCTCCCACAGTGAGTGTGTTAGAGAGAGAGAGAGAGAGAGAGAGAGAGAGAGAGATGGGGGAGGGAGAGAGCCCAAAACCAGAACCCGAACCCAGAGACCACCACGAGGAAGACGAAGAGGAACCCTTGTCGGACACAACCACAACAACAACAACAACAGCAGCAGCAGCAGCAACATGGAACCACATGGCGAAACAACAAAGCCAGCAGGTGGCGTTGCAGCAGCTGTCGGAGAAGCTCATAGACGGCAGCCTGCAGTCCAAGATAGACGCCGCCCGCGAAATCCGCAAGCTCGTCCGGAAGTCCTCGTCGTCCGCCAAGACCCGCTCCAGGCTCGCGGCGGCCGGGGTGATACAGCCGCTGGTCTTCATGCTCTCCTCTTCCAATCTTGATGCCCGAGAGTCCTCTCTCCTCGCTCTCCTCAACCTCGCTGTCCGCAACGAACGGTAACTCATCATCCTCATACCTCTCCCTCTCTCGCAGCAAGATTCGTTTTTCTTTTTTTGTGGTGTTTCTGTATTTGTGGAAATCTGAAATGTGCAGTGTTGTTCTTTCTTTCTTTTCTTTTTTATTTTTTTATTTTTTTGGGTTTGTTTATTAAACAAGAGAAGAACTTTATCAAGAGGAAGATGCAAGAATTTCGGAAAGGAATCGTTTCTGAACGAGGAGGAGGAAATAGGAAATAAGCCCGATGATTGCATGATAAAATTACTTATACCAACGAAAAAAGAAAGAGAAAATGTTAAAATAATCAAGGACAAAAAAAAAAAGGAAAAAAAAGAGAAATTCAGTGGGACGAAACTTGTGAATCGATGAAACCCTATTAGAAAGGCCATGTGCTTTTTACAGCAAATACAGGCTAATCTTATCCCCAAAGGTTTACGTGCCGAAGAAACCTTGAAAATGTAAGAGGTTTGCTACAACCAAATACACAAAATTGTAACATCCATAGCACATTTCCATAAAGAATTGTCCTGTGACCTAGGCTAGGGCATCCCCCAACGCCGACAAGAAACTGCCAAATTAGGAGCTCCAGAACGAAACCGGAGCAGAACATGTAACAAATAGATTCTGAGTAAGCACTATCTGTTACATGCATATCAGGGAAAAAAGCTTTATGTGGCCTATGAACTTACAGCACATTGTTAGTGTTAATTTTATTAAGTACAACTGTCCAAGTAAAAAGACTGAATCTTAGCAGGAGCTTTGGATTTACACAAAGGTTTATCAGGGAATGAGCGTGGAATTGCAAAAAAGATTTACATTGAAAAGCCCTTGAAGTATCAAGGGATGAAACCCTAATATTATCCAGTAAGACGACAAAAGAATAGAGTCAATGAAGCTCAAAGTATACTCCAAATCAGAAAACCCTGAATAATTTGAACTACAAAAAAGAACGTAAAAATTCCATGATTAAACAGAATCTTGAATGCTATGAAATCTGTGGACTGAAGAATGATGTAGAGACTAACTCTACTCAATATGGGAGGAAAGTTGTTACCCGACTTCTAGGAAGGGGAGGGCTTAATAGTTTCTTAGGACTGTTAGATACCACTTGTTTAACATTTTATACAATAATAATAGGCAATTCACTTATTCACTGCATAAACAAGGTACATGGAAAAGGATGAGTTAAAACATAAGATATAAAGATAGTGGCTTCAACCTGCTAATTTTATCAAAAAATAAAAAATAAAAACAAAAAGAGGAAGTAATTTGCTAATAATCCTTACCACAGCATATAATTGATAAGTAATTTATCTATCAAATCTGATTTCTGTTAATGATGTCCAAACTAAATTGATTTTGCAAAATCAATTCTTGAATAAGACTTTCGTTTGAAAAATCATTTGAAAAATAGTTATCCAGAGTCAATCATAAAATGCACATCATCGGATCTATATGATGAATGGGATGAGTTTCCTTAGTTTCATGTTTGGATCAGCTTATTTTGTATTCAAAATGCTACAGCGGTAACTTTTGGTTAAAACACTGGCTTCAGTAAAAAAAAAAGAAGGCGGCAAAACCAAGGGTTTAATTGATCCTCCTTTGTAAGTCACCATTGCATCAGGCCCTTTATCAAAAGATTCGACATCATTTTTGGCTGTGTATCAATTTCCTGATTTTACTGCTTCAACATTTATTTTTTGCCAATTTGAGAGGCATAATGTTATTAGAATTACTTCCTGTTTTATCCTGAGCAATCGTGTTTGTTCTCACAACGCACAACATTTATGACTATTCATTTGTGATTTTTGTCATTTCATTACAGCAATATCATTTATTAATAGTAAGCATTATTAGACCGTTAATATTATGCTACCTGAACAATGGATAGAGAACAGGGCATATATGCCATTTTGATTGTTCTCTGATCTGGTATCTAACTTAAGCACAAAGATAAAATATGATACTGATATGATCTGACATCGATACAGGGATACAGTGAAATTTTAAAATTAAGATGTGGGGATACGTCTAGATATATACTAATTATATATTAAATTTAAGCTGGTGTTATCAATATGTTGTTAAATTTACTTAACTCTTATCATAACTATCTTAAGAAAACATAAAAAATATATATCAATGACATTTTATGGACAAACCAATTTGTAAAGCCATCCAAAAAAATTAATTTTAACACATCTTGAAGTATCGAAGTATCGGTATCGATATCAAACATGATATGTCCTAAATATCGCTTAGTGGGATGATGAAATATTGGTGCAACATAGGTATCTAATAATACTCCTTAGTTCTCAATTAGATACAAGCAAATTTTCAGATTATGTGGCATTATCCATATCCCTTTGTTAGGCACTTCCTCATTGGAGACTCTTTCGCTGTCACCATCTCCATGCCTTTGTTGCGTCACCACACTCGTGACGGATCCCCACTTTCTTGCTTGCACCTTGGAACATGGCACGGAAGTTCCTTGTGATTGAGATCGCGATCCTTCTCCAATGCTCCTAAACGCCCGCTCACCTGTAGGAGCACCTCTGTGATGGAGGCAAAGGACGTCGTTGAACGCTTGCAATCTGCTCTCGCATGCTCGCCATCCTCCATTACACTCTTGCAGTCCTCCTCCAGTTGTTTCTAGATCGCATTCAAAGTTGCTTTGACAGATTCCATTGTCTTCTCCATTTTTGGTGCCACTATGAAAGCTTCTTCCCAGGAGGAGACAAAGCTTCTAATACCAACTGTTAGGCACTGATATCTCATTGAATATGTATGTATTGCTGAATTGGGAATTCTCAGCAATGTGCCAAGAACCCTAAGAAAGAATTACAGAATGATCGTGAATCCTAGAGGATAATAGAGAGTCCTCTAGCGCACTCTCAACAAACAAATGTCTCAACCCCTTACAATAGAGTCCCTTCGTCCTTTTTATTCATCTAACTAACCTCCTCTTATGTCTCCTAACATACACTTGACCACACATGGGTTCCCTAACACCCTCCCTTTTAGGTAGGTTGTTTCTACATATGATGAATAGCTCCATAAGTTGAAACTGAAATTTGGCAACTCATCTTTTCAATGTTGAGCAAATTGATAAAGTTTAGAGGGTATGTCATGCTTATATCTCATGTTTCCTGTGGGTGGGGGTTATTAACTTAGCCGGAAAGTTGCAAGGGCTGAATAGACAACCTTCCTGTCCTTTTCTGGAATGCTGGAATCTTTGAAGCTAAAATTGCTTTATTTGCTTGTCCTGACACAGAAATGAACTACTTGGTTATTTGATTTTTGCTGTCTCTCCATTTTGTTTTTCAACAAAAATAATGATATTCAGTATCCTTTTGTTTTTCCTTCCATTTATGATTTGGTTAAATGGATTTTTAACTCCTAACCTTTGCTAATAGCCAAATTGAGATCCATGGTTGATGTTTTAGATGAAATTCATCTATCAATGTTTGAATGGGCAGTTGATATTGCATTTGGGTCTCTTTATGTGTAAAGAGTAGACCACTTTCTCCATTGGCTTGTTAAAATAAAGATGCTAGTGATGTTAATCTTTCTCAATGAAAAAGGGGGCATCCAGTATACATACAGATTCTATCCCCACAAGCGAAGAGGCTGTTTTCAATATTTGAAGGCAGCAATCCTATCACTGTGCCGAGGATCACCCTTTGTGAATCTTTCTTAATATTAAATGAATATTGATTTTATAGTGATCATGTACTGGTGATTGAGACTAACCAGTTCAGTTATAGGTTAATCTGAGACAGCTTCTGAAATGGTCCTCGCGAGTTTGTGACCAATTTGCTCACTGATTCATGGCCATTAAGATTTGATTGCCTGGCTCACATTACTTTCTTTAAAGACTTTAAAATTATAAATCTGACCCTAGAAACTTGAAGAATAAAAAATTGTATTTGTATTTTGACCCATTTTTACCATTGAACATGACAGATTAGACAAATAAATATATAATTAAACTGAAATCTCTTAGCAGATCACTTTACCCCATTTTATCAAATCTGTCATTAGTTGTTAACTACTGCACTTTCTAGTTTCTACCCCTTATCGTTGCCACCACCTGCCCAGATGCCACAATTGCCCCAGATGCCAACAAACCCACCCGTCGCCCCTTCCCGGATGTCACCACTGCAGATTAGCTGATTTTGTATCTTCCACAATTCTGCAGGTGGTGGGTGAGATGAATACACGGGTAGACACAAAACTTGTTATATGTTTCATAGTAGGATAACTCCTCTTTTCTTAAAAAATACGATGATGATATTTGGTTTAAAACAATACAAGAATGTTATGACTTCTGAAACCAAATGGTTGAGTGATAATATTGCAACATGACTTTTGCAACTTTTCTCATCTAGAATATCCAACATGAACAAGAAAACTTGGAATCAAGAGGAGGGAAGGGTGGGCAAAAACCGGTCGGCGATGGACTGCCACCCTTGTGGTGGAAGGTGTAGTGTCAGATCCAAGATTGGTTATATGGGTGCCTAGTGTTCAGATCTGATTGGTTGCACAATGAGAATGCGAACAGAATGTTCATGCCTGGGCACTTGGGAGGTTGTGGTTCAGATCCAAGATGGGTTGAGACCTATGTTGCCTAGATACGGGTACGGTACCCGTACCTGGTATAGGTAAGGGTACGGAATACGGCAATTTTATAAAAAGTGGGGTACGGGTACATCAATAGTAAAAAAAAAAAAAACATAAATTTTATATAATAAAACCAACAATTTCAATATAAAATAATTCTAAATTAATATGATAAAACCACTCTAATAATTTTATATGATAAGTGATTAAGTAATTACACAATTTTAGAAGTTGTTGTTGTACAAAACACACAACCATAGCAGCAACAACACATTAAAAAATAAATGTATAGAAAATGGAAAGACAAAGACCAAGAACAATTAAAACAAAGAGCTGCGTCACTCCAAGCTCGGATCTTCTCATCTCCTATCCTAGCATCACTGCCGGATTTGAGTCACTCCAAGCTCGGATTTGCCCATCTCTTGTCCGAGGCGAGTTCATCTCCGTTTGCACGTCTGTAATGCACCAGTGACGTGCGAGAGAGAAAGTGAACAGTACAGAGAGAGAGAGCACGAACATGAAGCCACTGTTAGCCGCTCCGCACTGCTTTTTTCCGTCAGCCGCTGTTAGCTTCCGCGGCCAGCCACAGTGACGTGATCTGGCAGTGAAGAATAGCGCAGGTATAGGAAGTTCTGGTTTGAGTGCGTGTGCTGCTTGCGGTTTTGCAGAGTGGGAGAGCGAGACAGAGAATGAACAGTACACAGAGAGAGAGAGTGAGTGAACCAGTCAATGGCATACCCAATATCAGGTACGCGTACCCGGTGTGTACTTCGCTGTATCCACATGTACCCAATGCGTACCCATACCCGACGCGTACCCGGTACGGGTACTTTTCCAATTCCCGCATACCCATGCTTTAGAGGTTGAGACTAAGGTGAAGTTATTGCGGTGGCAATAAGGTGGAGGAGGGTGGTGTGCAATTGGCCAGAGGAAGCAATTTTGCTGATGAGATAGGAATGGTTTAAATAAGAGGATAAACAAGTAATTTAATTGCAAATGTTGTCCAGCTGTAAAATAGAGTTAAAATTAATCATTTTTTTCCCCTACTTTTTAAATTTCAATTTGACCCTAGATCTATCTAGCTTTCCCAAATATAGACCAATGACCATGTGGTCACTGATTACTCAGGTCTACAGCAGAAGCCACCCTAATCTGATCATTAATGTGAATGCTTCTAAATCTTTGAACCAAGTTACCTAATTATGGTGATGACTATGGATAACATTTCTAGGGTGGTGTGGCATATCTCAATCTCTAATTTTCTGTTTCAACTCTGAAAAGTGCATGTGTACTGGATGCATTGTGCGTAACAAGGTTGAAGCATTCTGTACTGTGTTTAACATAGTCATAAAACTCTCTTTGTTGTTACTACTCTCTGATTTTATGCATTGTGTCCTTCTCTTCATTCTTTACTTTCCTTTAATGAGTTATGTTTCTTGTAAATGGCGAAATGTTCATTTCATTTAGTTCTTTGTATAACATTTCGGAGATATATTTGTTAGAAACAAGGTCAAAATAGTGACAGCTGGTGCCATTCCTCCTCTGGTGGAGCTCCTCAAGATGCAAAATGGCAGTATACGGGAATTAGCTACGGCAGCAATCTTGACGCTCTCAGCTGCAGCTCCTAACAAGCCCATTATTGCTGCTTCAGGAGCTGCACCTCTCCTTGTTCAGATTCTCAACTCTGGAAGTGTTCAAAGCAAAGTTGATGCTGTTACAGCCCTCCATAATCTTTCCACCAGCATCGAAAATTCAGCCGAGCTCCTTGATGCCAGTGCTGTTTCCCCTCTTATCAACCTACTTAAAGAGTGCAAGAAGTACTCCAAGTTCGCAGAAAAAGCTACGGCACTACTCGAAATCCTTTCAAACTCTGAAGAGGGAAGAATCGCAATCTCAATGGCAGATGGTGGAATTTTAACCATAGTAGAGACAGTTGAAGATGGATCACTAGTCAGCACAGAACATGCTGTTGGCACTTTGCTGTCATTGTGCCTAAGCTGCCGCGATAAATACCGGGAACTGATCCTTAAAGAAGGAGCAATCCCAGGCCTGCTGCAACTGACAGTGGAGGGCACAACCAAAGCTCAAGATAGAGCGCGCATGCTATTGGATTTGCTTAGAGATTCTCCCCCGGAGAGAAGATTAGCCTCCTCAGTTTTGGAGAAAATTGTTTATGACATTGCTGAGAGGGTAGATGGTGTAGACAAAGCTGCTGAAACTGCCAAACGACTATTGCAAGATATGGTTCAGAGGAGTATGGAACAAAGCTTGAACTGCATTCAGCATAGGGCAGCATCTTGTACTCCTTCTGTGATTCCATCCACTTGATGTAGACCTTTTCTTGGATCAACAAGTTACTGTGCTGAATCCAGTTTTTAATCTGTATATAAGTTAGTTTTTCTTTTCCTTTTTGGGGGCCAGTTAATGCTCAAGTATTTTTCATTTTTTCAGCTAGATCACCATCCAAAGCGAGTCTAAAACTGCTCTACATAACTAGCATTGTGATGTCTACAAGACTAACTTGGGTCTGATCAATTGACCTCATGACTCAAAATTTGGTTGTATACCATGACCTGCATAGTGGAAATTTCGCACATTTACAAGAAATCTCTCCTTACATGGACATTACTTTTTCTACTATTATTATTATTTTGGGTCTGAACCCAGTTACTTATATAGATATAATAGTTATAACAGTAGTAACAATTTTTTTACCACCAGGAAGTCAGTCAAATGCATCAGATTATTGCAACACTTGAAGTGAGAGGATGTCACCTTTTTCATAATGGATATTATCATATTTTTCTCTCTATTATACATCGGACATCCTTGTCGACTATATGATACATTTTTATATATGTATACATGCTGTTAAAATTTTATAATATAAAAAATATACTTATCATATAAAAAGTTCTACAAAGTAAAAAAGTAATATATTAACATTTAGGATATCTTTGATATAAAGATAAAAATAAAAGTAAAAATTTCATAAATTGAATTTGCGATTAGTTATGAATCCAATTCACAAACTTTTTGCTATAATAATTTTTATTAATATTAACTATTCATTTTACCCTATACTAAGTATACTTTTTTAATGCGGAATATGCCCCTACTTTATCAAGTGAACAGTCATTATAACGAAGCAATATCTTTAAAATTACACAATAAAAACATGTATTATTTTACGGGAAAAATATATATTTGATCCTTAGTAATTTTGTCATACTAATAATAATATAATATTCAATCATGTATGCTAATTATTCTTAAATACGAAAATTTACAAAAGAGATCAAAACCGCAGCAACTAATCTTTAAATGAAAGTTTAGCTATATTAAATTATGTAAATAGTGGAGCGCACATGATATTTGCATTAAAATTTAAATGTGGCATAATAAATTTTCTTTCTTAAAAGTAACTTTCCAGAAGCATGTTACTAGGCAGCAGCTGCACCAGTAAATTGACCGTACCATAGAAAGCATCCAGCCATACTTCACATTAAAATTTACAATGATGCCACTGTCGGTGACCTTGTTGTCACCTTCTCTAGAAGAAGCCAAAGCCATGCCGTGTTCATGACTATCAATAAATAAATTAATAATTTATCAAAATAAATAAATCAATTAATTAATAGTTTATTAACTTTTCCATATCATTAAATTATATGGAGATTTCATTGATATATTTAAATTAAATATATTCGTTATCAATTTTTTATTTTTATTGTCATTGAATATAAAATTATTAATTTTACTTGTTTATGATTGGACATTTGAATCTTTTGTACAATTTACATGAAATTATTTATATCTACGTATTTATTATTACAAAATAAAGTTATTATACTAAATATTTTTTACCTAATTCTTTTTTATAAATACATATATGTTGTTTTGTAACATTTGATTTTTTTTTTTACACTCTATGACAGTATATACATTGCATACAATATAATAAACTTACGATATGTAAGAAAAAAGGTAAGAATTTATTTTGAGTAGTCGAGCAACACAAAAATTAGATTTATATATTCAAATAAAGTGAATTTCAACTATGGATATATAATTTATTTTTATTTTAAAACTCATACTTAATTCAACAAGAATTCTTCACTTTTTTTTTTCTTGTATGAACCTTCGAAAATCAGCTATTTATCAAATTTTATTTATTACAATTTTTATTATAATAGCTCCAACTATTTTTTATAAAAAAATATGTATTGATCATTGATATTTGTACATATTATAACAGAGAGATTTATGTTTTTTATTTTAAAATATTATAAATAGTACATACTATTATTTGAATATTTTTATACATATTTATTGTTTCTGGCCAGAGTGATTCTTCATAATTTCTTCGAAACTCTCGCGGGGTTATTTAAAGTTTTCCATTATTTATTTACTTACAAACTCATTTTTGTAGCATATGTATAATTAATTGCCCAACAAGGACACTTATGACGAACGTACAATAGCTGGGCTGTGGCATAATTAAATAAATTTTCAATTTATTAACGAATGCTAATGTCAATTATTTGCATGCTTCAATATATTTCTTACGCATTGCTAAATATTAAACATGTGCTCATAAATATGACATCCTAGAAAAACTGAAAAAAGGTAAAAAATGTGTTTTTTAATTTAATATGTGACATTTTATTTTAATTGATTTTAAATCAATATGAAAAAAAATAACTTACTCCTAATATGTATAATCTAATATATCATAGTAGTATGTAAAAATATGACAATGAATTGACTCTATTGTAGAATTTGACTATGTCATTTAAGGGAATAGAATAGATTCTTCAGAAATATTATTTGTATTCATTTTTTATAGTTATAGAATTGATTCATCAATTGTTCATCCACAAATGATCATTTATGAATGCATTCATAAAGATAATATTTTGATTTAATCAATGTGTAAATAAGTGTTAGGAATATTTGCTTTATAATACTCTGTACATTTTAAAATAAATTAATTATCACTTTTTAATTTATTTCAATGCACTATTAATTAATTTACACCCAATTTATCCATATATTTATAGGAGAAAAATTAGTGAGTATGAGTTGCAATGAGTTAAAATATAATATTAGTGGGTATTATATTTATTAATTTTATTTTTTAAAAGATCAATGTCATTTAATGATTACTTTAATTAATTCTCGTGCAACACTTAGAATAGACATTTATTTTGAAATGAAAATAGTAGTAATTTATGTAAATTTAGAATTGAGTGATTTAAAAAAAAATGTCATTTCAAATAATTTATCATTGACTATAAAATTATTAAATTTACTAGTTTATTATTGGACATTTCAATCATTTGTACAATTTACATGAAAATGTTCATATCTACATATTTATTATTACAAAATTAAGTTATTATACTAAATATTTTTACATAGTTATTTTTATAAATACATATATAATTTTTTTTAACATTTGGATTTTTATATTACATATATTCTATGACATTATAAACTTTGCATACAATATAACTAAACTTACAATATATAAGAAAAAATGTAAGAACTTATTTTGAGCATTTGAATCGCAGCACAACCCTCAGCTTCGAGTTCTTTCTGAAATATTAAAAATAAATTCACTTGAACTTGAACTCTAGCTTCTTGCTTTTTAATTGCATATATTCCAACAACTACAAACCATGTTAGATAAATCATCATACTCCAGTAACTAAATGAGTTTTTCTTTACCAAATAAGTATGCATTATAACAGTGCTGTTTCCTGGAAATATGATCTATCCTGAGAAATTTTGGGCCTACTCATCCTTCTCATAGTTTGATTTTAGCATATAATAACTAATAATTCTGCAGCGTACTTAGCAAGCTTCTTTTCATCGTAATGCTTTAAATAGTAAATTAATATGTTCCTTAATTCTGCTGTTAAGCCGAAGAGTCCATTTACTCGGATGCTCTTGAAAAATTTATACCAGTAGTGGCAACACTAATCTGATATAACAATGAGTTAGTAAAACGCATTAAGAGCAGAAGTTATGTTAACCCCTGCAAATGAGATAGGGGTTACATTTGTAGAAATTGGTGCATTGGATGAGATTAAAGCATCACTTGCAAGAGGTGGTCATTCATGCTTCCCTTGGAAGACCAAACCCCTTCAAAGGTGGCCTTCTGAAGCCATGTAGAGGTATTTTGCTAGCTCTTCGGACCTCCCGGCACTGGGAAAACAATGCTAGCGAAGGCAATTGACAATGAAGCTGGAGCAAGTTTCATCAATGTCTCAATGTCCACCATCACTTTCTAAATGGTTTGGAGAAGATGAAAAGAATGTCAGAGCTCTGTTCACACTGGCAGCAAAGGTTGCCCCAACTATCATTTTTGTTGATGAGATTGACAGCATGCTGGCTTGGGCAGCGGACCAGAGTTGGAGAGTATGAAGCCATGAGGAAGATTATCTATATCATTGGACACTTTACTTTTGAAATAAATGTTGTTGTTGTTCTGTTTTGTGAATGACATCTCTTGTCTCAAATGTTGTGTAGGATTATGGTTGGTCTTCCATCTGCTTGAGAATAGGGAAATGATCCTAAAAACTTCCCTAGCTAAGGAGAAACATGAAAACTTAAGGTCTGTTTAGTTTGCTGTTTTCATTTTTTTCAATTTTTCCTTCACAAAAACTGAAAACTAAAAACAACAAACTAGGCCCTAGACTTAAAAGAGCTTGCATCCATGACAGAAAGATATAGTGGAGGTGACCTTAATGTTAATTTTGTTAGCCATTATAATTTGCTAGTTCTATTTTGTGGTGATCATCTATTGACATTAATTTCTTTGAACAGAATTTGTGCATCACTGAGGCTTATCAACATGTCAGGGACCTTTTTTATTTTTTTGTGTGTGGTGATCATCTATTAATGTTTGGATTGTTTACAAACCCAAGGCCCCATGTATTAGGGGATTCTACTGTCTCATGAGTAGTTGGGAAGATGCAACGGCATTTTTTTCTTTTTTGAGGTAGGATTAATTTACACCAAACCATTTAGGTATGTTGTTGTATCATATGTGAGCAAAGTTTTCAGAAAGTATAATTTTATACTGCATTGCTTAGAGTTCCGTTGAATTAATTATGTGAATTGCCATGCTTAAGACAGCTAATTCATTTTAATAGCGAAATATCGAGGTGAATGTTAACGTGAAAAAGGGAAATATGTACTGAGAAGGATGCAAACTAATGCAGCATTGGAACACTGTAATTGTAATTGCTGAGCAAAAAGCCGAAGGAAATTGGCTATATCATTTTCTTGTTATCGTACTATATTAATCTCTACAAAAAAATAATAATAATAAAATAATGCGACTTCAACACTTAAGAAGAGAGTTCAACATAAAAACTTTCATCCGTACTAATTTTGCCAACTCAGACGTTAAGTAGAATTATATAGGCAATATGACAAATAAAGTTTACAAAGAGGATAAACATGTTCGTTGTATTATTATTATTTAGATAACAAATTTTAAAACAAAAATAAATTAGAAATGGCTCTATGATTTTTGCCAAATAAATACAAACATTTCCAAAAATAGAAACTAAACAGAAAAAGAATAATATGTTTTTATCAAATGTCTGTATTATGTAAAACACACGAAACTCAAAAGAGTACGGATACTACATGGGTTATATCATTTTTTGTGAAATCATATTAAAATTTTAATAAGGTACTAGTTTTATGTATAA
The DNA here is from genome assembly GCA_031216105.1 of Dalbergia cultrata. Lineage (NCBI taxonomy): Eukaryota > Viridiplantae > Streptophyta > Magnoliopsida > Fabales > Fabaceae > Dalbergia > Dalbergia cultrata. The sequence goes on from CM062352.1 coordinate 41,949,150, forward strand.
TTGCCTTTTAATCAAATATAAAGTTTTTTTTGTTATCAAATAGAAATCTAACTCATTAATTTTTTGTTATAGTGTAAAAGAATTTTTCACTATGATTAAATCATGTGTTGTTATTGTGAGACCTTTTGGAAATAGGGGTGTGAAAGTCAACTATTTCTCTTGGTATATTAATATTTGAATAAAATAGTAAAACATATATGTTGGCTTGAAAACTTAAATGATGACAAACATAAATATGTTGAACATTTTAATATGTTTGCTAAGTGTTTCAGAAATCCATCAAACAACAAATGTCTCCTAATCACACAGGAAACATCTTTGGTCTGGTTCAAAACATTATATGCATCACATAGACCAAAGTAACACATACAGAGGCTGACAAGACTGAAAAAGAGAAATCAGAGTTGCACAAGTCAAAGGCATTTCTTTATAAGCTTATGTACCCATGAAACAAGAATAGTCTACATCTCAAGTACAATAAAGTAGAAAGGAAGAGTACTCAACAATACATAGTACATTGGAGCAAGTGGAGACACTAGTTAAAAGACAAAAGGCTACTCCTGTTGTATGTTAGCCTACAGAGAAAGGATAGCAGAAAAGCAGTAGAGAAAGCTTATTTCAAACGATCAAAATCTTTCCTCAATGTAGTGCTCATATTGCTGAAGCTTCTCTGCATAAAAAAGAAAGAGCCCTTTGGTATATCATCCAAAATGGAAATGCTCATCCTCCTACGCTTCCAAGCTCACTTCCCTGTGGCAGCAACCTTGCTTTACAGCAAGTGTAATAGCCCATGTTGCTTTATGGATTGATGATTGTCCCCACAAACTAACATGAGTCTTTTCAGCATCCTTTGCCATCACTCATACGCTTCTTGGGAAAACTTCCCAAGAGGTCACCCATCCCAAAATTACTCCATGGGTTAAGCACGCTTAACCATGGAGTTCTTTAGTGATGGGCTACCGAAAAGAATATGTATCTTGTTGGTATAGGTTGTCCAAATCAATTCATATAAGCCATCCTTAACCATGTAGTTCCATATCTATACAGTCTTAGAATCCCTCTCATTCGGGTGTGTAATCGGTTCATTCATACACCCCTCTGCTTAAAAGGCCTTGTGAGGAGCAGTTCCTTGTCTGTGCCTTCTTTGCCTCGGCGATTACTCCTCGCCCCCATCCCCAGGCATTATATGTCCACCAGCTTCAGCTTGGTTCGTCCCCGAACTACATCGTATTGGGAAAGGCATGGCTCTGATACCATTTGTAATAGCCTATGCTGCTTTATGGATTGATGACTGCCCCCACAAACCAACACGAGTCTTTTCAGCATCCTTTGTCATCACTCATACACTTCCTGGGAAAACTTTCCAGAATGTCACCCATCCCAAAATTGCTCCAGGTCAAGCATGCTTAACCATGGAGTTCTTTAGTGATGGGTTACCGAAAAGAAGATGCATCTTATTGGTATAGGTTGTACAAATCAAGTCATATAACTCATCCTCAATTATATAGTCCCATACCTATATAGTCTTAGGATCCCTTTCATTCAGGTGTGTAATCGGTTCATTCATGTACCCCTTTACTTAGAAGGCCTTGTGAGGAGCTGCTCCTTGTCCGCGCCTTTATTGCACCGGCAATCACTCCTCGCCTTCGTCCCCGAGCGTTACATGCCCACCAGCTTCCACTTGGTTCATCCTCGAACCACATCGTACTGGGAGAGGCACTACTCTGATACCATTAATATAACACCCTACTGAACTCTGATTCTTCCATCTTAATTTTTAATATTATGATGGTTAGCTACTATTTTGTAACTTAAAATTTGAGAGAGTTTTTTTTTACTGCTATGATTATTTCTTATTCATAGTTATATACTAGAATAATGTGTATTAACTGTAAATCATGTATCTAGTAGACTCCCAAGAAAGAGAGGTGGGTCATAATGGACACGCTTAAATACCAAGTCTTTCCTTAATCAGAACCTTTCCAAATTATATTCTCACAGTAATACACTTTCTTCTAGTAACCTAAAGGTAATTTTTTTAAATAACAAAGAATGTTTCTTCTCTAACATAATATTAATGTCTGTTAATCATTAATTCCCACAGTTTAGACAACCATCATCTGTAGAAAACATACTTCACTACCAACATCAATTCATAGGGAACAGTAGTACATATTACACATTCAAGATACATGAAGGAAAACTTTAATACTACAATACAACATAACCAAAGTATGGTAATATATAGTAAATATTCTATCTAACACACATAATATAATCTAATTATTTAGAAATTAAGTCCATGGTCTATTTCACTGCTGGTGACGATCCAAGCTATCTGGAAACATCAAAGAAAATGGGTGAGAGAAGATTCCCAGTAGGGTGGTGTTTCCCAGGGAGTCCCATTTCATTCCAAAAATACTAAGAATAATGCGGGAGTGTAAGAAGATGCACAAATTATATTTTACTAATGTCAAGCAAGATGGAAGTGCATAATATCAATCATAATAAAAGTTCAGTAAGAGAAATGTAATAAATAATCATGAGTATACTCTAAACTGCCTTTTTAATATCTCGTTCCCTTCTAATGCTTATAGTCTGCAAGGTTTGTTTCATATTGGATCTGTGAGAGCTCTCATTACTAGGGCGTCCCCTAGTCAGATCAGTGAATGTCAAGTCCTTGTCCGCTAGCATGGCAGGGCCCAAGGCATCACCATAACGTATACCAAGTCCTTGTCCGCTACAAGGCAAGGCCCGAGGTGTCGTTTAGCAATTGCAAGACTAATTGTTCTCCAAGTCCCTATCTGCTACTAGGCAGGGCCCGAGGTGTCACTTATTTATTTATCCATTTACATTGTACACATAATATTCATAAAATATGAAAATTACATAAAGTTTCCACAATTTCTTTCATATTTACATATAGGCCACAAGTTTTTCCATATTTACACATAAAGTGTAAAAAACATAGAATTCCTAAAAAAAAAGACCATATTTCTTTATAATTATTATTGAAGCACCAAAACAAACTATTATAATAAACTCATCTTCTTTATAATAAAATATGTTTAACTTAGTTTTTAATCATATAATAATTCAACTTCAAGTATTCCTATAATATTTTCTTTACTAATTCCATAAGCCTAAATACACCCAAAATTATTTCAAATCTATCTTTAGAAAATATGTAAGTAAATTATTTTTACATGTTCAACATAGGTAAAAAAAAGATATTTTTATGCATATAAGGATATAATTATAGAGAGCATAGAATCTTTCAAGAATATATAACAAGAAATAATCAAAATTATACCCAAACTTTAGGAAATCACTTCAAGCAAGAAACTGGCTAGTTTATCTGTCATGTTTCTAATGGGACCTTAAATTTAAATATTTGTAAACAATATTTCTTAATGTTAATAAATATTTAATCAAGTCAAATATTCATTGTTCGAGGTCCATAATTCAAGGTTCATAATTCGAGTCCAAATATTATGATCATAAATTGTCTCCATCAAGTCCAAGTGAGTCTTAAAGACTCATAATAGTCCAGCTAATGTCCATATATTCATAGGTCCATAGCAAAGGTCATGATTAATATAAATATTTTTTAGTGTCTTTTATTTCTTATTAAGTCATAATAGTCCCAAGAGAAACATGACACATAAATGAAGCTAACACTACATGCTCAAAGGTTTAGAATCCATTTATTATAGTGAATTAAATAAAGTACTTTTCACGACTAAAAATGTTTAACAATCAAATATATAATGAGATAAAAACTATATCACTTTAAAACTCCATAACTTGTGGACAAAGCTTTACCAAACAAAAATATATATGGTTTAACATATTGAAACAATTTCATAAAATATTTGAAGAAAGCATAATCAAAATTTAAAATGATCTTAAGACACAATTTTCAACCATATAAGTAGATAAATAAATATACATCACATACACATAGATTAAGTGTTTTATGGCACTATTTTTACATCATTCAAAGATATTAGAGAAAATGACATAAGTTGTGAATATCATATAGTATAACATGCATGAAGCTTAGAAGTGAAAGAAAACCCCTACTTGGTCTTGGAGACTTAGAAACTTAGCTGCACCAAGGATAGATCAGCAACTTCTTCAACTTATCTACACCTTTTCTAAGGATTAAAATTCATCTATGAAGGGTGGGAGGTGTTGATGTTAGATGATGATAAGAAGAGGTGATAATTTGGAGGTGTTTTGCTAAACTTTTAAAAGTATTTTTGTGTGAAAATGAAGGAAATGAAGAAAGAAATTATGGCTATAAGTTTTGATAGTTTTTGGGCAAAACAATGAAGTGTGGAGTTGTGTTTAGAGGTGTGCTATTTATAGAAAAATGCTAGGATTAAAATATTACTAGTTTCATAATTTATTTATTATACTTAGTTAGTTTCATTAATTAAATATTAAAACTAACAATAAATAATGTAATAAATTCTCAATTATCATTCAAAGATATGCTAAAATTTTAATGACATGATTTAAAGATATTTAGTAAATTTTAATATATTTACATATAATTTAATAATTAATTATTCAAAATAAGGTAAAATTACTTAAACTAGTCAATCTTAATTAAGTTAATTAATTATTAAATGGATTAATTCATTTTTAAATATTATCATTAGATTATTAGAGATATAATACAAAGATTCACGAAATTTATATAATTTTTTATAATTATTTGTATTTTATTTTGTCTTTTACATTATTACTAGTTTTATTAGGAATTAATTAATTAATAATTTATTTAACTATTTTTAAATTATTATTATCTTTTATTTGACAGCCACTAGGTCTAAATCTTATCTCTAATAAAGTTATAATGGATGGCAAGTTGTCTTAAATGATTAATATATGAAAATGACAAATTTTGTATATTAAAATTTTATCTTAAAGTTACATATACTAGGTAATTAATAAAATATTCATATAAAAATTTATATTTCCTTAATCTATTATCAAGAACATGTTTCTACCTTATCTATATGTTATCTATAATTTTGTTTACAAATTTTCTATAAATTTTAGTATTTTTAATATATTTTTACCTTAATTAGGTCTATTTTGAGTTAAATATATATTTTTTATACCAACCCGAGTATATTTTTGAGCTGTCCAACAAAATAAGGAAACAAGCTCACCATTGTTGAAATGTTTAGTTAAATTTGGTGGGTTGTTTTTTGAATAATTAGATGATTTTGACAATTTATTTTTACTTTATATATATATATATATATTATGTGAGTGATATAGATGTCAATTAACTAATTTGAGATAATTAATTAGATTAATCAAGGTTTAGAAAAATTTATTTTAAAGTTTAAGTGATTATTTAGATAATTTAAGCTTTAATTAAATCAAAATTAATTAATTAAAGATCAAAAAATGATTTTTAACATTATCCATAGTCTAATGGAGAGGCTTATTTTGTGGTTCTCCTTGTTCAATTCAATAACTTAGTTAAAAAAATTTAATGTGACCTAGAGTTATTTTCTAGGATTTTTCAGAGTTTATTTTATACCCTTGGTTAGGTTATTTTTATGTAATTATACTAATATTACACAAATTTATTTAATATTGATATTTATTATCAAAATTATGTTTCAAGTGTATCTATAATTTTTCATCATAATTTTTGACATTTTTTAAAAGTTTTTCTAAGATTTATATCGGCTTTTTCTATAACTAATTATGTTATAAACTTATTTTCTATTATTTAATGGCATTTTTTTTCTAATTTTAATAAAATCAAAGGGAATAATTAAATATTTTACATTTTGATGCTAAGTCTTGTATACCTTAATTATATTTATATATATATATTATGAATATCCCTAAATATTTCTTTCCTAAACAAAATCCTCATACTTTTTAAATAAAAGCGATAATAAAGCAACACTATATTAAGGAGTCAATCAAAATAGTTAAGGAGTCTTGTATACCTGTCAAAATCCTCAAATATTTTACATTTCTCCCCTCCTTCAAGAAATTTCATCCTCAAAATTTGATTACCTTAATTAAAAATCTCCGGATAGTCTTTATAAAGATCCTTTTCCTTTTCCTTTTCCTATGTTGCCTCTTTGGGAGTCAATCCTTCCTACAGGATTTTAATCAAAGAAATAGTCTTACCACCTCTGAGTTCCTTCATGCTTTTATCCAAAATCTTAACAGGTTTAACCTTATAGGTTAAATTTTCTCTTAATTGAACACAGTCATTTTGGAGTATATGTGAAGGATCCGGGGAATATTTCTTTAATTGAGATACATGGAAGACATCATGAAGGTTTGACAGGTTTGGGGGAAAAGCAAGACGATAGGCAACAGAACTAATTCGGTTCAAATTTTGATATTAACCAATTTTTCTTAATTGAACATGATGTGGTTCGGGGACGAACCAAGCGGAAGCTGGTGGGCATGTAACGCCCGGGGACGAGGGCGAGGAGTGATTGCCGGTGGAATGAAGGTACAGACAAGAAGTGGCTCATCACAAGGCCTTCTAAGCGGAGAGGTACATGAATGAATCAATTATACACCCGAATGAGAGGGATCCTAAGACTGTATAGGTATGAGACTATATAGTTGAGGATGACTTATATGAATTGATTTATACAACATATACCAACAAGATGCATATTCTTTTCGGTAGCCCATCACTAAAGAACTCTATGCTTAAGCGTGCTCAACCTGGAGCAATTTTAGGATGGGTGACCTCCTGGGAAGTCTTCCCGGGAAGCATGTGGGTGAGGACAAAGGATGTTGAAAAGACTCGTGTTAGTTTGTGGGGATAGTCATCAATCCATAAAGCAGCATGGGCTGTTACAAATGGTATTAGAGCCATGCCTCTCCCAATACGGTGTGGTTCGGGGATAAACCAAGCGAAAGCTGGTGGGCATGTAATGCCCAGGGACGAGGGCAAGTAGTGTTCGCTAGTGCAAAGAAGGCACGGACAAAGAGCGGCTTCTCACAAGGCCTTCTAAGAGGAGGGGTGCATGAATGAACTAATTACACACCTGAATGAGAGGGATCCTAAGATTGTATATGTATGAGACTATACAGTTGAGGATGAGTTATATGAATTGATTTGGATAACCTATACCAGGAAGATGCATCTTCTTTTCGGTAGTCCATCACTAAAGAACTCCATGGTTAAGCATGCTTGAGCTAGAGTAATTTTGGGATGGGTGACATCCTGAAAAGTTTTCCCATGAAGCATGTGAGTGAGGATAAAGGATGCTAAAAAGACTCGTGTTGGTTTGTGGGGACAGTTATCAATCCATAAAGCAGCATGAGCTGTTTCAAATGGTATCAAAGCCATGTCTCTCCCAGTATGGTGTGGTTTAGGGATGAACCAAGCGGAAGCTGGTGGGCATGTAACGCCCAGGGATGGGGCAAGCAGTGATCGCTAGTGCAAAGAAGGCACGGACAAGGAGTGCCTTCTCACAAGACCTTATAAGCAGAGGGGTGCATGAATGAACCGATTACACACCCGAATGAGAGGGATTCTAAGACTGTATAGGTATAGGACTATACAGTTGAGGATGACTTATATTAATTGATTTGGACAACCTATACCAACAAAATGTATTTTCTTTTCGGTAGCCCATCACTAAAGCATGTGACCTAGAGTATATTGTATGGGACTTACAAAATGCATTTGACCTAGAGTAATTTTGGGATGGATGACCTCCTGGGAAGTTTTCCCAAAAAGCATGTGAGTAAGGACAAAGCATGTTGAAAAGACCTATGTTGGTTTGTGGAGACAGTTGTCAATCCATAAAGCAGCATAGGCTGTTACAGCAGGCATTATTCAAACTTCATAAACACTCACTTGGGATAGCACATTTGTGCCTATATATGTTTTAAAAAGCCATATTGTTACACACCGAGACTTATCAGTAAAAGGCATATTCTTGAGCATTCTTTGAGTGATATTATTTGTAAGAATATTGAGTGAAAAGTTAGAAATCATCATCTGGCAATCTGACTTGGTCCTCATTGGAATCTTGAGTTAGTATTTGTGAGAAAGTTTAGTTGTTCAGTCACCAATCTTATATTCCTGATCTAGAATTTGTATCTGAAACCTTGAATTAGTGAAACTATTGCCAGTATTGATAACGACTAGAGTAGACTTCACATTGAAGTCGAACTAGTATAAAACTTTGTGGTGGACTCTCCTAAACTCTATCTCATTATTTTTACATTGCTTTCAACAAGTTTTTGTTTGTCATAACCGAAGTATACTTGATTTTTAATTGTTGAGTCCGTATTTAAAAAATAAGTTTGCATATAAAATATCATATATGAAAGTTTCAATGAAAACAATTATACTCTGATATAAGAATATCTCTTGAATATTTGAGAGATATCTGGGTGAGTGTTTTAATTATTTGCTAAATGTGCAGAAAATTTTAAAAGATCACTTGATTCAATTCCCTTTTTCTCAAGTGATCTGATACCATCAATTGGTATCGAAGCTTGGTCTCTAGGGGTCAAGCTCAATTGCTTGGAGCAAAAAAGATCCAAAGAACAAAGATGGCAAACATTGTACCATACACTCTCATTGAATGTTAATAAACTACAAGGCCTCCATTCTTCAATGGAGTTAACTATCCTTACTGGAAAGAAAGGATGAGAATTTTCATCCAATCCACAGACTATGACCTATGGAAAATAATCATCGAAGGAGCTGAAGTACCCATGCCCACCAATGAACAAGGACAAAGTGTCATGAAAAGTGTTGAAGAATGGCCTGCTGAAGATAAAAAGAAAGTTGAGATGCAAGCTAAAGCAATGAACTTACTTCATTGCACCATCAACTTTGAGGAATATAGGAAGGTTTCTACATGTAGAAGTGCCAAAGAAATCTGAGATAAGCTTCTAGTCACTTATGAAGGAACAAAGCAAATCAAACAAACCAAAACTGACATGCTTATGAGAGAATATGAACTTTTCAGTATGAAAGAGGAAGAATATATTAATCAAATGTTTGAATGCTTTGTTGTAATCATCAACAATCTAGACATGATGGGAAAATGCTCCGAGGATGAAGGACTAGTAAGAAAAACCCTCAGAAGCCTTACAACACCATGGATGTCCAAAATAGCAGCTATTGAAGAAGGAAAAGATATCAGTATGTTAACATATGATGAGCTGAAAGGCAACCTTATTACCTTTGAATCGCACTGAAATCCAAAGTGGAGGAAGTACACAAATCTAAAACTAAAGAAGACTTAGAAGAAGATGATGAATTCAGCATGTTCGCTTAAAGAATGGTAAAACTGTGGAAGAAAAAAAGAAAAGGAAACTTTCCTAAGAAAGACACCTACAAAGGAGAATTAAGCAAGAAGGACATAATGTGCCACTACTGTAAACAACCAAGACATTTTAAAAATGGAAATCCTCTATTACAAAGAAAAGAAGAAAGGAATAAGTACAAGGAAAAAGGGCTACTGTCCACATGGGAGGACCTGGAAAACGATTCTTACAACAGTAAGGATGAAGAAGGAATGTTTGTTGACTTATGTCTAATGGCAAATGAAAGTGATGAGGTAAACTTCTCTAAAATGACAACATGTGAACTTATTAATATTATTAATAACTTGCTTGTGAATTAAAAAAATATGCTCTATAAATACACTATAATGAAGAAAGAAAAGGAAGTCTTACTTGCTGAAAATAACTCATTAGGAAATGAGATTGAAGCTCTAAAAGAATGTTTAAATAGTACTTTGGCTAATATCCTTAAATCTAAAAATGAATCACTAAAATAGCAAGTTAAATTTCTCACCTCTGATTTGGCCAAATTAAATTTTTTCAAGGAACAAAAAATTTGGAAAATCTTTTAGCACATTAGAGGTGTGCAATTAACAAAGCTGGATTGGGATATTATGCCTATGAGCAAAATCGATTTTATAAAACTCTCTTTGAACAAAATTCTGATGTTTCATCCAGTAAAATGATTCATAAGCAAAAACCATATATGAAACATTTTATTAGAGCTTCAAAATCATAAAAGAAGGTTTAGCAAGTTGAAGAATGTTATAACTGTAAGCAAATGGGACATTTATCAAATAAATGCTTCATTTGCTGGGTTAAGCAAGAAAATGTAGTTGTTCCTATGCATGTAGATAGAAATTATGCAGGTGAATTTAGAACCCCCTATGACATGGTTCCTAAACAACTTTGGATGCGGAAAAGACAACATGTTGTTCCTTCAGAAATCAATCAAACTAAAGAAGGAAGGGAAGGAGCTCTGGTATATTCATAGTGGATCTTCAAAGCATATGATTGGAAATGAAGTCATGTTCTCATCTCTCAAACATCAAAACGGTGGAAATGTAACATTTGGAGGCAATGGAAAAGGAAAAATTATTGGTGTTGGAAAAATAGTTAAGTCCTCTTCCACTACCATTGATAATGTGTTTCATGTAAATGGATTAAAACACAATTTACTTAGTGTAAGTCAATTGTGTGACAATGGCCATTGTGTTGCCTTTGATAGTGACAAATACATTGTTCATAAGAAGAGTAACAATAACATATTGTTTGCTGGCCAAAGATGTGGAAATATATATGGTGTTACATTAGAAGATCTAAAGGCTCAAGATGTAAGATGCTTTGCATCTTTTGAAAATGATAAATGACTTTGGCATAGAAGGTTATGACATGCTAGCATGTACTAAATCTCTAAATTGCTTAATAAGGATTTGGTGAAAGGCATCTCAAAAATTAAATTTGAAAAGGATATAATTTGTGATGCTTGTCAAAAGGGCAAACACATAAAATCCACTTTTAAGCCCAAGGATGTTGTCTCAACCACTAAGCCTTTAGAACTCTTACATCTTGATCTATTTGTACCAACTAGAACGCAAAGCCTGGCTGGAAAGCAATATGGAATGGTCATTGTAGATGACTATTCTAGATTTGGTCGAGTTCTATTTCTTGCACATAAGGATAAAACATTTTCTCATTTTAAAAATTTCTGCAAAAAGATTCAAAATGAAAAAGGTTGCTCCATCATATCTATAAGGAGTGATCATGGAAACGAATTTGAAAACTAACATTTTGAATCTTATTGTGATGAAAATGGCATCTCTCATAACTTTTCATGCCCAAGAACACCTCAACAAAATGGAGTTGTTGAAAGGAGAAATAGATCTTTGCAAGAAATGGCACGAGCTATGCTTTGTAAAAATCAAACTCCAAAGAATCTGTGAGCTAAAGCTATTAACACAGCTTGTTATGTTCTCAATAGAACACTTATAAGGCCCATATTGAAGAAAACTTCTTATAAGATTTGGAGTGGAACCAAACCAATTCTCCATTATTTTCATGTATTTGGATGTAAATGCTTCATATTAAATAACAAAGACAACCTCAGAAAGTTTGATGCTAGAATTGATGATGGAATATTTATTGGTTACTCAATTAGGAGTAAGGCATATAGAGTATTCAATCTAAATTCTAGAACATTAGAAGAAACTATGCATGTAGTATTTTGTGAAACTAACCTTGAGAATGTAAAAAATAATCCAAAATGTGAAAATTCAGAGATATCTCAACAGAAAAATGTATTTGAAGAAACTAAAAAAGACCAATTTTGCTGCAAATGGAGAAAATCCATAAATGTCTCCTGACATGGCAGGAGATATCGTACCTGCAGAACTAGAAATTGTTTTTGAACAACTTAAATCAGGATAACATTCAACTAAAACATCTGTCTAGAAGGGCAAAAACAAGGTTCCAAGGGAATGGAAAGCCACTAATAATTATCCAAATGGATTTATAATTGGAGATGCATTTTAAGGCTTGAGAACAAGAGTTTCATTCAAAGAATGTAATATGGCATTCATATCTAAAGTAGAAACCAAATCAATCAGTGAAACTCTTAATGATGATGCTTGGGTAAAAGCTATGAAAGAAGAATTGCAACAATTTGACAAAAGCCAAGTATGGTTAATCATTCCAAAACCAAAAAACCACTATTATAAGAATAAGATGGGTCTTTCGAAACAAGTTGGATGAGCAAGGAAACATAATTAGAAATAACGCAAGATTGGTTGCTTAAGGCTACAACCAACAAGAAGATATAGATTTTGATGAGACATATGCTCCAGTTGCTAGAATGGAAGCCATTCAAATGCTACTAGCATATGCCGCTCATCAAGGGTTTAAATTATATCAAATGGATGTCAAAAGTGCTTTCTTAAACAACATTATTAATGAAGAAATGTGTGTCAAACAACCTCCTGATTTTGAAGATAAAAGATTCCAAACCCTATTCTTAAACTCTCTACAGCTTTATATGGATTGAAACAAGCTCCTAGAGCTTAGTATGAGAGATTAAGTACATTCCTTTTAGAAAATCATTTTCAAAGAGGAAAAGTTGGCACCACTCTCTTCATTAAAAGTACAAATCAAGATTTTCTCTTAGTACAAACTTATGTTGATAATATAATTTTTAGTTCCACTAATGATCTTTTTAGTTCCACTAATGATCTCTTATGTGAAAAATTTTCAAAGTTAATGGCCAATGAGTTCAATATGAGTATGATAGAAGAGTTAACCTTCTTCCTTGGACTTCAAGTGAGACAAATGCCAAGAGGGATTTTTCTCAACCAAGAAAAGTACACAAAAGAATTATTAAATAAATACAAAATGGATCAAGTCAAGACAATAGCAACTCCAATGCATCCCTCTGCCAAGATTGAAAAAGATGTGGATGGAAGAGATGTTGATGAGATAAAATATAGAGGAATGATTGGATCATTGATGTACCTAACCTCATCAAGACTAGACATATCCTTTAGTGTGTGATTATGTTTGAGATTTCAATCTAATCCAAAAGAATCCCACCTTGCAGTAGTAAAGAGAATTTTTAGATATTTGCTAGGAGCTGCATCTCTTGGCTTGTGGTATCTTAGAACTAACTTTTTTTATTATAAAGGATATTGTGATGCAGATTATGCAAGAGATAAAATTGATAAAAGAAACACTAGTGGCTATCTCACATTAATAGGAGATGCTTTAGTGTCTTGGAGCAGTAAAAAGCAAGGAATCGTGGTATTATCTACAGTAGAAGCAGAATATATGGCTGCATGCAACTGTTGCTCACAACTACTATGGATGAAACATCAATTAGTGGATTACAAGCTATTATATGACTAGATTCCTCTCTATTGTGACAATTTGAGTGCCATTAATCTTACAAAACATCATGTTCTGCATTCTAGAACAAAACATATAGAAATAAGGCATCACTTTATAAGAGAACATGTGCAAAATAAAAACATTGAAGTTAAGTTCATTTGCACTGATGATCAACTTGCTGATTTTCTCACTAAACCTCTTCTTAAAGAAAGATTTAAACAAATTATAAAAAGGGAGGAGGAGAAGGAACCTTGGTGCTCTATCTTAAATGGCAAAAATAAATTTATGAGTTGAAGAAATAAAAGCTTCATCTGATATAGGACTTTGAATCAAATAAAATATTCATTTGCGTATGACTAATGATGATCCTTTAGGTTGACGTTAATATGGCCTAATATCATGTGTCTCAACTAACATGTATTCAAATTTTGTTTTTCTATTCGACTAAATTCATTTCACGATTATCACTTCATTTTACCCCATTGAGTATAGTGCAAATAATGAAGTGGGCATCTTTTTCCCTAATTTTGCATGGCCCATGGGTGAAATTGTTAAAGACAATACTCTAATTATGTTTATTCTTGCTTGTAAATTGTTCTTTGGCCAAAATTCATGTCATTGCAATTTTTTGTTAATTCATTTTGGGCCCAAAGGTATTCTACGCTGCCACTCTCCCTATCACTAAATCACTAAATTTTTCTTTGGACCCAAATGATGTAGCATCGACTCTCTAACTGATCACATAGCCCAATATCACGTAATACAACAAAAGTCTTTTTGGCCCAAAATGCTTACCGTTGCCATATTGTGTTGCACGACTGAAATTTTCTTGGTCTAATTCCTTTACCTTACCCTGAACCAGAATCTACCACATTCAATATGAAGGTAACAGATGTCTCCCTATGTCAGTTTTACCTTATCTTTTGACAGCAAGTAATTTTTCCTTTTAAATTTTCATAATCAACTTTGAATTCTTCATTTCCCTCTAACGCCTCATTCCTTCTCTCAGTCTCACTCTTCCAATCCTAAACTCCTTGGCTTCTTCCAATAGCCACATTTTTCTTTAACCACCTCGTCTTCCCCTTTGACAGTTATTAAAGTCCGAATCCATTTATAAGAAATGCAAAGAATCAAAAGTTGTGTATCTAAACCAAAGTTTCCCGAATCTGAAAGAAAGAAAAATCAATTCCTTCAACCACACCCCTTACCATATGAGATGGCTTGAAGAAAAAACCCTACACAATGAGGACTACCTGGTGGAGGAACAAATTCTAAATGCGAAGAATAACCTCCAACTATTGCAAAAAACAAGTAGCCAGGTAGTTCTTCCATTGCTCAACGCATTCCTATAAGGAAGGATCATCCTCTGTCCTCCGTTCAAGTTTTACAATCTTCACATTTTCTTCCACCAGAAACTATAATCAATATTTACACAATTTTTCAAAACAAAAAATCAAACCTTGCCTTCGTGCCAATCTTGAAACCTTATGTGAAAATGATCTCGATTTTACCTTTATCCTTCGATATCAAGGATGGTTGGATTTGTTTGATTTTAATGATCTTGTGTATCCTCAACTTATAAAAGTATTTTTAGCAATCTCTCTTTTCAAAATGGCACCCTTATCTTATTTGTGAAAAACAAACAGATCTTTATCAATCTTGAATCTATTCACCAAGTTTTAAAAATCCCTTTTGATGGAGCTAGGCGTTATGCTTCTGGCAAATGGCTTACTCATAAAAATCTTACCTTGTCATATGAGGATGTAGTGTCAACTATTTGTGAAAATATTAGCCTTCTTTGCGGCATAAAACCCATACATGCTGCCCTTGGTCATAAAAGAACTCAACTTCACCAACTCGTTTCACATATTCTCCTTCCAAAGAATCGAAGTTATGATAAAACTCCTTTAATGACACCTTGATCCTTTATGCTTTGATCACTCGCACCCCTTTATCTCTTGGTTATATCATCATGAACTATATTTCTGATGTTGTACGTAGTATTAGGAGGGTCTCTCTGCCATATAGGATGTTCCTGACCTTATTTTTTAAGCATTTTAATGTATCGCTTGAGGGTGAGGATGGTTACCTTGTTCTCAATATAATGACAAGAAGACGGAACCCTCCACCAAGAGTAGCTCATGGGAGGGCAAATGACAAAGGCAAAAGCGTGATTGAAGACACTGAGGACGAAGAAGCTGAAGAAGAATCATCTATTAAGTCCTTCTTTAAGAAGTCAGAGACAAGTAGCTCCAAAAGATCAAAAAGAAAAGTCTCCAGTTTAAAAATAGTAATGCGTGGGCTGGTGATCGAGCTATTGTCCTTCACTGAACTCCAATGAAGTCTTCTTTCCATCCCTTCACAAGAAAGTGTCGGTGCCAAAAAGCGGCTGAAATATTTTAAAGAATGATGGAGTGTGCTCAAAAAATGAATTGATAACATTGCCTCCTCTGACTCTAAAAGTGCTACTGCTGCCTCTGATGAGGATAATGACCCTCTTTTCACCGCCTAAGATCTCATTTGCTAATTATCTTTTGTTTTAAAAACCTTTTAGTAACTTCGAACTATTTTTTGGTGTGGCTTTTATTAACTCTTGCACTGGCTCTGGATAACTGCAATCACTCTACTAATACTTTTATCTCTGCACCTTTTACCTACATCTAATATTGTTGATTATTATTGCTATTATTGTTGGATATTCTAACAAATCTTCTAGGTTGATGTCTCCTCTATGATGACAAAAAAGGGAGAAATAAAGGAAATTAAAAGAAAAGAAAAGGAAATGAAGCTATCGAGCTAGTAGTGATGAAGCTTGGTAAATATTTTTCATTTTCACTTATTCTCACACGTGTAAATATTATCTCTCATTATTATTACTTATGTTAACATGTTGTGTCATGTTATTGCATTCATGCCCTGTATTGATAATTTAATCTTATACATGTTCTAGATTTGTAAATTTGATAAATCATATCTCTGAAAATTTTATCTCAAAATTTCTCAAAACCCCTAAATCACTGATTGCTACGCTTGAAAATGTATGGAGATTATCACAAGTCATTGTATGTATTATAAGATTGGGTGATTTGCTTGGACTTGTGAAAAATCTTACTTGCCTGCTGCATGCTCTTACTCTTCTCTAATGGATGACTGCATGTGTGTGGGCCCACGCTTAATCGTTCTTTATTACTAAAGAAGGAGAATAAGTATAGGCAATATTTCAAAGGCCAAATTATGTTACTTGGCTGCTCCAATTAATTGGAATGAACTGAGATTCAACTAAAAAAAAAATTCCCAAAGTCCATCTTGATTTCCAGAAAATGGAAATATAAGAATATCATGAGGGAAAATATTTTTATTCAAAGGAAGCTTGTATTAAGGGGGAGTTCACATTAAGGGGGAGTATCCTTTCTTAAATTTTCATTATTATTTCCTTTTTATGAATGTCATCAAGGGGAAGATTGTTGGTTTGAGAACCTTAAATGATGACAAACATAAATATGTTGAACGTTTTAATATGTTTGCCAAGCATTTCAGAAATCCACCAAACAACAAATGTCTCCTAATCACACAGGAGACATCTTTGGTCTGGTTCAAAACATTATATGCATCACATAGACCAAAGTAACACATACGGAGGTTGACAAGACTGAAAAAGAGAAATCAGAGTTGCACAAGTCAAAGGCATTTCTCTATAAGCTTATGGACCCATGAAACAAGAATAGTCTACATCTTAAGTACATTAAAGTAGAAAGGAAGAGTACTCGACAAGACATAGTACATAGGAGCAAGTGGAGACACTAGTTAAAAGACAAAAGGCTACTCCTATTGTATGTCAGCCTACAAAGAAAGGACAACAGAAAACCAGCAGAGAAAGCTTGTTTCAAACAATCAAAATCTTTCCTTAATGTAGTGCTCATATTGCTGAAGCTTCTATGCATAAAAAGGAAAGATCCCTTTGGTATATCATCCAAAATGGAAATGCTCATCCTCCTATGCTTACAAGCTCCCTTCTATGCGGCAGCAACCTTCTTTACAACAAGCATCATTCAAACTTCTTAAACCTCATTTAGGATGACACGTGTGCCTATATTTGCTTCAAAAACCCATATTATTACACACCAATACTTATCAGCAAAAGGCATATTCTTGAGCATTCTTTGAGTGATATTGTTTGTAAGAATATTGAGTAAAAAGCTATAAATCATCACCTAGCAATATGTCTTGGTCCTCGTTGGAATCTTGAGTTAGTATTTGTGAGAAAGTTTAGTTGGTCAGTCACTAATCTTGTATTCCTGATCTGGAATTTGTATCTGAAACCTTGAATTAGTGAAACTTTTACCAACACTGGTAAAGACTGGAGTAGACTTCACATTGAAGTCGAACCAATATAAAACTCCGTGGAGCACTCTTCTAAACTCCATCTCATTATTTTTATAGTGCTTTCAACAAGTTTTTGTTTGTCATAACTGAAGTATACTTGATCTTTAATTGTTGAGTCCATATTTAAAAGATAAGTTTGCATATAAAATATCATATACGAAAGTTTCAGTGCAAACAATTATATTCTGATATACGAATATCTCCTGAATATTTGAGAGGTATCTGTGTGAGCTTTTTAACTATTTGCTAAGTGTGCAAAAATTTTTAAAAGGTCACTTAATTCAATCCCCTTCTTTCTCAAATGATCTGATACCATCAATATCAAAACCAATCTCTAATAAAAATATGATATAATTTTTAGTAATTAGATTAATTAATGAAAATAGTAAGTGAAAATGTTTATTAAACTTTTTATGTGACTAATTTACCAACACTAAATTTTGCTAAGTCTTGATAACCAGAGATTTGATTATGGAAACTAACAAGGCTGAATATTGATGAAATAAGTGGGGAGTATCTCACCAAAGACTCATCTCTAATGTAGTCTCCTGGGTTGACTACGTTCATGGATCATGGCTCTAACCAGTTCATAAATACAGCTCCAGACAAAGATAACAAAGACAAAGAACATGACAATTTTACACAATCAAAAACATACAAAACCTAAGAAAGAAAATTATAACCCTTAGCTTTGAGTTCTTTCCAACATAGAAATCTCAAATATTTTGGTCACAAGAGCTCAGATCAGGTCACCAACAAGCTGAAAGAGGAAAAAAAATAGAGTAAGTCTCCCAAAGTAATAAAAATCTAGTAAAGAGATATAGGTTTTGATAACAACTTTCCAAATAGTAACTCTTGCAACAACAATAAGCTATAACAATCCCTCATATGTTATGGCAAGGAATTAACGAACCGTCTTTGTAAAGCATTTTATGATGTCAATCAATCCTGTGCTACTAAATATGTGACTTAGAGACAAGAATGGTTAGAATAAAACAATTTTACAAATACGTGACAAAATATAATTAAAAAGTTTTATAAAAATCTTTTATAACTTGCATCAAAATTAAATTTATAAAAATTTGTTAAAAATGGTTGCTGATAGTATAAAGAAGACTTAAGGATGAAGAATAGAAACAATTACTTAGGAGGTCAACTGAACATGAGAGATGATGATTAAAAAAAATTAAAGGGGATTAACCAGCAAGTAGTTTTATTTGTAGATATAAGTTGTATTATCTATGCATGTTACCGCTAATGACTATAAATTTAACAAATGATTATGACTACTATCTACATGCAATCAAAAGCAATTAGTATATTTGGGAGTGCTAGAATATTGTTACCAATTAGCCTTTGAGCCACCTCTTGTACTTGACAACTTTCACTACTATTATGACATAAATATTGTCCGTCAAATTGTTCAAGAACCTGAAATAAGCATGCCTCCAAGAACGCTTGACTAGGATTGAGCCAAAGATCCCCCAAAAGCCTACTGCAAATCCAAATGCCATGCTCATGTAAAATGCGTGAGCAAATGCCAAAAGTTCATCCTCATCAAATTTAATTGTTGGTTCTTGCGATGGCTCCCCTTTGAAACATAACTTATCAAGTGGCTTTCCACAGAGACCGGGATTATCTTCATATCTTGAGGCATCAAAGCTCTGTAATTGTGTGCCAGTTGGAATTCTTCCTGATAGATGATTATGTGACACATCTAATAGGGTAAGCCGATCAATTTGGGCAAGACTAGAAGGAATTGAACCAGACAATTGGTTTCTTGACAAATCAAGAAATTCAAGTGATGTTAGCCTTCCAATATTTGAGGGAATTTCCCCTGTGAAGTTGTTTCTTGATAAATTCAATGAAACCAACTCAAGTAAATTCTCTATTTCAGTTGAAATTTCTCCTGATAATTCATTGATTGAGAGATCAATGCTTTTTAGAAGTGGTAGCTCATTGTTCTCGAACAATCGTTCTACATCTTTCCACATCAACAATGCATTCAAGTGAATATGTCCGCTCGCTGATGCAGAACTATCATGGATAGAATAGAAAGGACCAGAAGATTCACTTAAGGAAATCTTTTGAGCCATTGAAGTCAAATTCTTGAAGCACTTAGGAAGTTGTCCAGATAGGTTATTCAATGAGAGATCCATGAGTTGAATGCTTTTTAGATAACAAAGTTGCAATGGTAAACTTCCAAAGAAGTGGTTCCTTTGTAAAATTAAGATTTGCAACTTTTGTAATCTATTTCCAATCCAATAAGGGATATGCCCAGATAATTTATTTTTTCGCACATCTAGCATCACTAATTTTGTGCAATTCTTCATGGACAATGGGATCTCCTCAGATAAGCTATTGTTTCTCAATATCAATGCTTCAAGTTCAAGAAGCGATCCCAATGATGAGGGAATCATTCTTGAAAATTTGTTGTGACTCAAATCTAGATAAGCTAAATACTTGAAATAGCTCCAACAATCTGGAATTTTTCCAGATAACTGGTTGTTTGAGAGGTCTATCTCGCCTAAGGATTCACTTGTACCATTAGTACACACAAAGGAATAAAAGTCTGAAAATTTGTTTTTAGACAAATCAAGAGTGACTGCACCTCGTAAAAATGATGGAATGGGACCTTCAAATTGATTTGATGCAAGAGTTAGAAAAAAATCACTATTTCTTGGTGGTAAATTTGGAATTGTACCGGTGAGATTATTGTATGAAATGTTCATGCTCGCAAACACTTTTAATCCTACCTTAGTCCAAAACCACTCTGGAACAACATCTGATATTCTGGCATTAGAGATGTCAAGCTCTTTGAATTTATTTTGTGTCTGCAACCATTTAGGAAAATGTGGACCTAATTGGCAAGATCTTAGTCTGATGGAATACAATTGAAAAGGAAGGATCCCATTTTGGCTAAATACTATAGCCACAGAGTTGTCAGACAAATCCAACACCCTTAATTTAGACATATTTGCAAAATGGGACTCAATGATCACACCTTCCAAATTATTTGAACTGATGTCCAAATGCTTTAGCTTAGATGGAAATCGAATATATTCTGGAATCTTTCCCTTCAACTTATTTTCAAAAAGATATAAACCTTTTAAAGAGGGGAACATTGAGAAGTCACACAATGTGCCTTGAATTTGATTCATTCCTAGATATACGTTTTGGATTGAGTATCTTGCACATCCAGATAAGTTGTGAATTATCACCCAAAGCTCTTCACTCAAATTGTTATTGGAAAAATCCAATGAACTCAAAGTACATATGTTCCCAAATGATGTGGGAATTCCACCTTCTAAAGAGTTTGACCCGATTGACAAATATTCCAACTGAGGTGGCAGTCTACTTTCTTTGGGAATCTTTCCATTCAATCGATTTTCAAAAAGATCCAATTTTCTCAAAGCATAAAACATTGAGAGGTCAGGTAGTGTGCCACTGATTTGATTCATGCCAAAATATAATTCTTTCAATGAGTGTCTAGCACATCCAGACAATTGACAAATTATCATTGGAAGCTCTTCACTCAAACTATTATAAGACAAGTCCAGTGAGCCCAAAGTACATATGTTCCCAAATGATCTGGGAATTCCACCTTCTAAAGAGTTTGACTGGATTAACAAAGATCCCAATTTAGGAGGCAATCTAGTTCCTTCTGATATCTTCCCACTTAGTTTATTTTGTGAAAGATCCAATGTCTTTAAAGATTTGAATGTTGAAAGTTTAGATAATGTGCCAATGATTTGATTTTGGCTCAAATCTAATTTTTGCAATGAATATCTAACACAGCCACCAGACAGATTTTGAAGAATTGAAGGAAGGTCTTCAGTCAAATTATTTCTGTCCACATACAAAGAATGCAAGGTGCATATATTCATGAAGGATTTGAGGTCCCCACCTTTGAGTCTATTGCTAGAGAGGTCAAGCTGCTGAAGAGAATTCATCATTGTGCCAAAATGACCTGATCCGCTATCCTCCAACAGGTTTGCTCCAAGGTCGAGCTCAACAAGGTTGAAGCTAACATTAGACACCCACTGGAATATCATGGGTGAAGTGAAGTCATTCCAAGAGAGATCAAGGACAGAAAGAGAAGTAGAAAAATTGAACTTGAAAGGGTACTGCAAAAGAATGAAATGGTCTGAAAGGCTACAATCAGCCAAGATGAGTTCTCTTAGTTTGAGCAGCTTACCAATCATTTGTAGCCAGCTGTGAGAAGTGTTTAGATTCAAAACACCAGTCAAGTCAAGATGAGTTAAAGAAGTGAGAGTTGACAACCAATGACTCCCAGCGTCAATTTTGAGAGCACCTTCATCGTAATAGGATGGTCCAAGATAAAGCTTGTGCAAGCTTGAAAGGTTTCCGAGTTGAGATGGTATTGTACCATTTAAATAATTTCCACTTAGATCAAGATACTGCAACTTAGACAAATTTCCAAGTTGATAAGGGATTGAACCCTCTAGTCTATTCCAGCCAAGATTCAAGTATCTCAAATGTGAAAGAGCCCCAAATTGCCTTGGAATTTTTCCAACAAAATAAGAAGATGACAAATCAAGATACCTCAAGTTGCCCATAGAACCAAAGAATTCTGGAATATGGATGTCCCGAAAATAATTCCAGCTGAGGTTCAAATACTGTAGCTGCTGCAACTCGATCAATGATGTGTGGATCTCACCGCTCAAATACGACCATTCAATTTCTTCATCCCTTATACCAACGAATCTGTAATAAACGATGCCGTGAAGGTCGAGGCGTTGAACATGGCCGGTGAGGTGGTTGCAGGCGATTCCCTTCCATTGGCAGCAATTGGGGTTGTGGTCGTCTTCATCAGTCCCCCACGATGACAGCATCCCATAACGATCGACGAGGGCAGCCTTGAAGTGGAGAAGCGCTCGCCTCTCCGTCTCAATACATGGAGCAGCAGCCTTCTCTGCACAAACAAGAAGCAGGTCCACCTGCAACACCATTAACATTATTAATATGGCTCCAATCAGAATCTTGAAACAACCTCCTGCGCCAGTACTCTTCATTGTGATTGTGCTCCTCACAAATTATATATGTGATTAGTGAAATCAACGATATCGATCTGTTTGATATTGTGTAGTGTGGTGTGGTGTGGATTATTTGCATTCCTAATAGAATGGCCAAATATAGATACTGCTGCTACGGCTGATAACTTACTCACTGAGAGGGCCCACTCCAACCACGGTTTATTCTGCTAACTATATATTAACTAAACCAGAGTGATTATTCATAGTTTCTTCCAAATTCCCGCGTGGTTCTTTCAGGTTTTCCATGATTTATTTACTTACAAATTCATTTTTGTAGCATATGTATTATTAAGTGCCCAAGGAAGACACCAATGACCGAAGGTACAATAGCTGGACTGCGGCATAATTAGATCAATTTTCAATTTATTAACAAATGCTAATGTCAATTATTTGCATGCTTCAATTTATTTCTTATGCATTGCTA
The DNA here is from genome assembly GCA_031216105.1 of Dalbergia cultrata. NCBI lineage: Eukaryota > Viridiplantae > Streptophyta > Magnoliopsida > Fabales > Fabaceae > Dalbergia > Dalbergia cultrata. The sequence continues at coordinate 41,972,208 of CM062352.1, forward strand.
AATATCAAAACGTGGGCTCATAAATATGGCATCCTAGAGGAACTGAAAGTTAAAAAAAGGGAAGTAGAAAATATGTTTCTAAATTTAGTATATGACACTTATTCTTTTAATTGAATTTAAATCAATATATATGAAAAAAAAATTAATCCTAACATGTATATTCTAATATAATATAGTAGCATATAAAAGTATAATATAATATATTATAGTAGTATATAAAAGTGTAACAATGAATTGACTCTATTGTAGAATTGCAAGATGTCACTTATAAGAATAGAATATATTCTTGGGGAATGTTATTTATATTTATTTTATATGGTTACAATATTGATTCATCCATCATTCACAAATGATCATTTATGAATACATTCATAAAGATAACTTTTTTATTTAATCAATTTATAAATAAGTTAGGTGTAATTACTTTATAATACTCCATTCATCTTAAGATAAATATTTTGTGGGGTCTTCTTAAAAAAATTAAATAAATTATCATTTTTTTATTTCAATGCATCATTAATTAATTTATACTCAATTTATCCATGTATTTATAGGAGCAAGAATTAGCGAGTGTGAGTTACAATGAGTTAATGAATAATATTAGTGACTATTTTATTTTTCAAAAGATCAATGTCACTCAACTATTATCTTAATTAATTCTCATGCAACACTCAAAAATGACATTTATTTTGAATTGAAGATAGTAGTAACTTATGTAAATAAATTTAGAATTTAATGATTTTTAAAAAATATCATTTCAAATCATTAAACGTTGACTATAAAATTATTAATTTTACTGGTTTATGATTAGACATTTGAATTTTTTGTACAGTTTACATAAAAAAATTTATATCTACATATTTATTATTACAAAATAAATTTATTATACCCATTTCTTTTTACATTGTTATTTTTATAAACACACACACACACACACACATATATATTGTTTTGTAGCATTTGATTTTTTTTTTTTACATTCTGTGACATTATAAGCATTGCATACAATATAACTAAACTTACTATATATAAGAAAAAAGGTAAGAACTTATTTTGAGCAGTTGAATCGCAACACAAAAATTAGATTTATATATTCAAATAAAGTGAATTTCAACTATGGATATATAATTTATTTTTATTTTAAAATTTATATTTTATTGAACAAGAATTATTCATTTGTTTTCTTATATGAACCTTAGAAAACCAGCTATTTATCAAACTTTATTTATTACAATTTTTATTATAATATTTTCAAATATAATAATATATATTTATAAAATTTTATTTATTACAATTTTTATTATAATAGTTTCAAATAATATATATATATATATATATATATATATATATTTATATTAATCATTGATATTTGTACAATATTATAGATAGAGAGATTTATCTCTTGTTTTATTTTAAAATATTATAAACAGTACATAATATTTTTATATTAACTTTATAATTTTCTTTTGAATTACTTTATAATTTCAAATTATCATAAAAAATCGTGCAATACGTCAACCACTGTACTAATTCATCCCACTATACTTCCTCCATATTAAAATAAATGTTCCTTTTAATTTTTTGGTACATTCATTGATTAATTTATCTGAATATAAAATAAATTTAGATATATTGATTTATAAATATACTAAAAATAAAAGTGATATTTATTTTGAAATAAAGAAAATATGTTACTGTTACTGTCAATTCTATGAACAACAATATAATACATTAGCCTCTTAAAATAGTATATTGAGGACCAACGTACTACAATGACACTTGGAAATATGAAAACACAAGGACTTGAAAGAGTCTTTCGTCAACACGGAACACTAATGGTTTGTTTGGGAAACGAAATTAAATAAGAGGAAAGAAAAAAAAAACGAAGAGAAAATTAGATTTTTTTGGTTGAGTGAAAAAGTTATCAGAAGAAGGAAAATGTAGTTATATGCAAATGACTGCTTTATCATTTATTTTATGAGAGAAGAAATGATATTAAGATACTGTTGTAATTTTATATTTTGCTTTATTTTCTTCTTCACCAGAAAACCTTTTATGTGAATCCACAACATTTTTTTTTCTTTCCTTTTATTTTTTCTCCTTACATTTTCTCTTTTCCAATTTTCTTCTAAACCAAACAATAGCAAACTAATAGATGATTAATTATTATCAAAGCTGACATATATCTGGATATCAACTATACAATTCTTTGAAGACTTGTTCACTTTATGGGTATTTATCTAATAATCATCATTTATTTTTTAATATTTGTTAAAAAGTATAACAATTGCGCAGAAGAGAAGGAATTGGGGAACCATCAAAGGGGATATAATAAACAGAATTGACTGGACATAATAATAGTTAAAAAAAAAAGGAAAATAAATATATATGCTGAGATATAAAAATGACAGTCTCGCTAATTGGTGAGAATCTGTGAAATAAAAATCTGAAGGTGACTTAGAAAAAAAGGACGCTATCTAAGACAGTGCTCTTTTATATATTTTTTTAATAGCATTTATTTAGCTGATCGATGGCGATAGTCTAAAATGTGTACAGAAAAAAATAAGTAAATAAATAAAATCGGATTAATTTTTTGACATAAGAGAGGCATATTATTTTGTATTCCCTTCCTTTTGCATTATCGGTTAAGTTTTTTATTTTTTATTTTTTTAATATATTGGTCTATGATTGATATTTGTCTATGATATGTTAACTAATCACAGTCAATAATTAATTTAACCAGACAAGCCAGGTAGTTTTAAATAGATTTAGATACAAAAGCTAGCAAGGATGGAGATTCCTTTTCTTTTTTTTGGCCAAATGATGGAGATTACTTTGAAGGAGTCTGTTGTGCTTGTTCTTGGACTTAGGCAAAGTTATTATTTTCATTTAACTTCTTGTATTTTTGTTTTTCGGGTCCTTGCTCTCATACGAGGTTGTTTTGAGCCCAGCTGTAATTATAAGTATCAGATACTTCAATGACTCCATGGGATAAAAGCCTAAACATGACTTGGAAAAAATACTGGGATCCTTTATTTGGATATTTCTCTAGATAACGATAGTTTGTTCATATATTTTTATTATTAATTCTAAAAACATTACATTTTCCATTTTGTTTGCTGCTCTTGAAGTTTTTTAGGAAGTGATGTTATTAATAAGAACAATTATTTTCACCATTTAAAAAATTAATGAAAAAAAATCAAAATACATAAGAATTTTGTTATTATTTATAAAAAAAATATTAACTGAAATAAACAACATAAAACACTAAACACCTAAAATAACATGAATTTTGCTTTCTATATGTTGATTTTGATTGAAATAAAATATCATGGAAGAAGTCTCACATTGCCTAGGAATAAAAAGAGAGAGGGAAGCTTCTTATAACAAGTCCCACATTGCCCAAGACTACAAGTAGAGAGGGGAGGTCAAGACAATATATATGGATCCAAGTTATTTGTTTCAACTTGCACCAATGAAAAACACTTTAAGTTTGTATCTGACTTATTCTTTTCTCTATACTTTTGTCTTATGAGTATTATGAGATGTAGTTTAGATATTTGTTTTGGAGAATGTAGATGTATTGGGGGTCGATGGGGTGTGTGAAAAATAAGTCTATGTGTTATAAAAAAATTTATATATTGTTATTATCTGGTTGTTGTTTGCAATGACCATGATTTTTCTTTGGTTTTGGAGTTTTTACTTTAAATATCGTGTTGTGATTATGTTTCTATTTTATTTCTCTATGTTCAATGATAGTTCTTATGAGGGAATGATGTTTTTCCCCCCAACATGTGGTATCAAAACTATGGTTCGGTGAGATACTTTCTTAGTATCCTTAATTGCTAGAAGGAAGTGTAATACTGTTTGAGTGTTGTATTGGAAAGGTTTTAGCTAGAAAAGACTTGGTGCTTGAGCATGGACTCACCTCTCTTTCCTGTGAACCCTCTTGGTGCATGGTTTTACAATTAGCATACACTATTCCAAAATATGGTTGGATAGAGAAATTGATGGAAGGATTAATTTTGGCTTGTGGCAAATACAAGTTAAGGATGTCATGATACAATCAAGATTACACAAAAAAATAATAAGGTGTCACTAACAGGATACATAATTGCACACAAGCATTGGTGTTTATGCAAGTTGTGTGGTGAGATTACGAAGGTATGGCTAGTGGATCCACGATTGCACAGCACATTAGTTGGCGTTGATGTAAGGTGCGTGGTGGGATTATGTCAATAGCTGGGGGAACTTCAGGAGAGAGCCAACATGGAAGTTGTACCATAAATTTTTTAGCAAGATTTCGACATGTGTTAAGGTGAAATTCTTGGAATTATCCCATTCGAAGTGAGTATATTTTTTATGGTAGGGTATGACAGTTCTTTGAACTATGATTGTTAGTATTGATAATGATTACAAGGGATTGACGATGTAGACAATGGAAGTTGAAGATGTACTCATTTCAATCAAGGTGGAGATTGTTGGTTTTGATTAAAATAAAGCATTTGGGAAAATTAAAGTCACACATTATGTAGGAATAAAAGGGAGAGGAAAGCTTCTTATAACAAGTCCCACATCGTCCAGGACTAGTACAAGTGGAAATGGGAGGTCAAGGATATATATATGGACTCAAGTTCTTTATTTCAACTTACACCAATGGGAAATACTTTAAGTTTATATCTGACTTTCTTCTTTTCTCTATACTCTTGTCTTAGAGTGTTGTGAGATGTAGTTTAGATATTTATTTTGGAGCTTATGGGTGTACCAAGGGCCGATGGAGGTGTGTGAAAGAGAATTCTATATGTTGTTAAAATTTTCATATAGTGTTATTATTCTTTGATTGTCATTTAGCAGCGATCGTGATTTTTCTCCGATTTTAAAATTTTTCACGTTAAATATTGTGTTGTGATTGTGTTTTTGTTTTATTTATCTATGTTTAAGGGTAATTATCAATGGGAATGGCAATTTTTTTTCCCAACACTATGTTTACATAAACATATGAATGTCCAATAAAAGCCTTTTTAAAAATAATTATTTTTTATTTAAGAATCATGAATTAAAAAGATAGTTTGCTGAAAATGATTTTACAAATGATCCCTATTTTGTATACATATTAACCCAATAAGATGACAATCCCAAAAATAAATTAAAATAATGTTCATCAATTTCAAAATGTGCCATAAAATAGGGAGCGACTATTGTCACTCCTAAATGGTTATTATCACTTAACCAGTATCTTTTCAATTTTTCTACAATACTCTTTCTTTCTTTTGTCATAACACACTAAACTATTATTAAATACTTATTATAATTTATAAGTTCATTTGAATTGTTCAAAATAATTTTTTATCATTAATTTCATCAATTTATCATTCTATATAAATCTAACGTACAATTACAATTATGGATGTAAATATTGAGTTATCTTTTCAAATTTTTATCAATATAATAATTATCTAAATAATATAATAATAAAATATTAAAAATATTGAGCTAAAGCTAATAAAATTAAAAAAAATATATTGTAAAATATGTCACGTAAATCCATTATTCTGTTTAAAGTGGTCAATATTTAAAATAGGACACATATTTAATACTTATACAACAAATATATAACATATGACACACTTATAATATTTAACACAATTTTATTACATTAAAATATCAAACTAAATTCTTTAATCTATTCTAAATATAATAATTATCTAAGTAGTATATATATAACAAGGACTAAAAATAATAAAGAAAATTAATATATGATAATGCCGGAAGTACATATCTAGTATATCAATAAAATAAATACTTTTAATATTTTTTGTAAACTTTTTAATACATTATATTTTTTCTATTTTTTGCCCTTTCTTTTTCAATTTTCTTAAAAAAAAATAATCCTTCACTTATTATTACTATTATTATTTATATCTTTATTAATATTTACATCAAATACGCTAAATGTATTTTTCTCATAAAATTGAGAAGTTTTCATTTGAGTCAATAAAATATTTTCTTAATTAATTATTGAAAAAATGGCCAAGAAATAGTAAGGATAAGGCCGATATTTTAGAGAAAGTGAAGATGTAATACTTAAGTGGGAGTGACAATAGTGATATATAAGTAAAAAGAATTTATGGCCATAAAATAAACCTCAGAGCATTTATGGAAGGAATACTAGAAGTTGTCTAGGAAAAAAAAAACAAATGAAAATTGAGCTTCTTTCAATTTCTTAGCATACGGTTGTTTTCTAAACAATGATAGCTTAATATGTTCTATTACCTTGAAATGTTTATGAAAAAGAAGGGCAGAAATATGTCAGAAGGAGGTCGTGGCCCTCAAATTTTTTTGAAGAGTTGTGTCATAATTTTTTAAATAATTTGATTGAGTAAAATATTGAGAGGAAAGAAAATATAGTTATATAGAAATGACTATTTTATCGTTTATTTTATAATAATAGAAGAAATAATAATAACAATACAGTTGTAATTTTATTCTTCTCTTATTTTCTTTCCACTTTTAAAGAAAATACTTTTTATGTATATCCACATCATAAGGGGGTGACAGACCAAAGCATAAACAAAATAATTGGACTATAGGGTTCAATACTAGGACGCACAACAATTTCCACAAATTCATTTATTATCTCATTTTTTTTTTTTTAAGGCATCCATCAATATGGGAATTCAAATGAGGAGGAAAAATTTACATTTGACGGAAATAAAATAAGTGCAGGATATATAAGTAAAAAGATTATAGGCATATATAATATCTTTTGAAGCAAGACATTAATCTATAATATCAAAATAAATTATATATAAGACATCTATGATATCCAATAATTATAATAGACACTCATTTTTTAACTATTAAACTATCATTACCTGTGGGCGCCTCTAGATATTTGATCTTTGTGTGAAAACAAAGTGGCGTGCATACTAGGCATAAAACTCGCAGTACTTATTATGTAAGCGATATCTTGAAAGCAACTGCAATGACATGTTGAAAGATCAAAACAAAGACTTTGATTTTCCGCTCTCCCGGTGAACAATACGTTGGATTAAATAATGGCAGATAAAAGTTGAAAGTTGACACCAGCATACCAAGCAAAGATTTTATTTTTTTTAATACAATCTTATACTATTATCGATTTCTTAATCTGTGTTTTTTTTTTTGTACAAATAAATTGAGATAGATAAAAAGAAAAAAATTAAGTCTTGTATTTTTAACGATTTCAAGCTTCATAATCCTATAGGATGAATTGCGAAAAGTTGTGACATGTTAAAAATCAATTACTACTACAAGCTCAATGTTATGAGAAGTGTTTACTTCAATTCAACTCCAATAATTGAATTTTAGAAAAATGTTAAGGATAGTTTTGGAATCATAATTAACTTTATTATTGGATCATATTTTTTTTTCTGTCTTCTACAACTTCTGTTTATGAGAGAAGCAAGTTTCATTTACTTCTAAAAAATACGAAAAAAAACTTATTATGTTATGTTTCTACCTCTCTTGTTCTCATAAGAAGTATAACCAAACATGTAAGCAGATTTTGGAAGTATTTTTTTAAGATTTTTTTCAATAATTAATTTAACCAAACAAGCCAAGTAATTTTAAATGTATGCATGCACGAGGCCTTAAATTTGAATCACATCACAACTAATGTAGTTTCTGAACTGGTAAAAAAGATTACAAAAGCTGGGGTTCATCCAAAAAATATAATAATAATGAAGGAGTTTGCTGTGCTTGATCTTGGATTTGGGCTCAATTATTATTTTCGTTTAAATGGATTACGTATTTTTGTTTTTCGGATCCTTTCTTTCATATGAAGTTGATTTTAATAGTAATTATCAAGATAATGCTATAGAAAAATGTTATTTATATTTATAGGGTGTAGGACATCTTGTCGACTCACATCTCATCTACTATTAGATAGGTTGCGGACCCTATTTTTACAAAAAAAATATTATTTGTATTCATATTATGCTAGACACTACGGGTGGGGTGCGTACCCCTACCCACATTATAATAAATAGGATGGAAGTTGACATGCTTTCCCACACAAAATAAAGAAAATATACGTGTTGTTGTTATTGTCAATTCTATGAACAGAAATGTTATGTTAATATACGATTGTGACGCACGTACGCAACGCATATGGTATGGAATGAGTGATTACTAGTGTGCATACACATACTGAAGGGAATATGGTAGGCTGAAGTATAAAAATAAATTTTTAAAAAAATTCTTGTTTCATGCCGGAGTTAATTACTCCATAACTTAGATTTTTAGTCCTAGATCTCGAATCTCGCACCCTATAGGGAGTTTCAACTTTACTCTGAGGGTGGCTATCATGGAAAAAAAAATTTAAAATTTCTTGTTTCGTGCCGGAGTTAACTACTCCATAACCTGGTTTTTGGTCTCGGACCTCGGAGCTAGAATCCTGGGGAAAGTTTCAACTTTACTCCGAAGGTGGTCATCTTGGGACCCTAGAGAATTTTCTGACACGTTGAGGTTGGCGAGCTCGATCCTTGGAGGTCGCACCCTGGATGTGCTCGTACCTCAAAGCTCGCACCCCAGGAATATATGCTCCTTAAACAGTGCCGTATGCGTCGCGTACATGCGTCGCAGATGTGCGTCAAAATAACGACATTCTTTTATGAAAGACATTGGCCTCTTAAAGTAACATATATATCAAGGACCACCATAGCACAATGACACTTGGAAATATGAGACCACAATGACTTGGAAAAGTCTTCCGTCAACAAGTAAAACTTATGGTTTGTTTGGGAAAGAAAATAAAATAACATGAAACAAAATAGAAAGAAAAGAAAATGAAGAGAAAATTAGATTTTCTGGTTGAATAAAAGATTAAAAAGAAAGAAAATGTAGTTATATATAAATAATTGTTTTATCATTTATTTTATGATAAAAGAAATGATATTAAGGATATAGTTGTAATTTTATTCTTTGCTCTCATTTTCGTCCCACTTTTAAAGAAGTTCTACGCAAATGCTACATTCCTTTTAATTTATCTGACAAGTTTTTCACAATTTTTTTGAATATTTATCCAATTTTAATATTAAAGTAACACTAATTTTTTTTACTTTCAATAATATTCTTAATCTAATTAATGTACTAATAAAAATAGCATATTAATCGAATTAATAAAAATGAATAAGAGTGATTTTGTCTGCTTATATAATTTTTTACTATTATTGACTTCTTAATCTGTGTTCCTTTTTATTTTTACACAAATAAATTTAAAAGGAAAGAGTATAAAAGTATACGCTGATACATTGATGGCCGCCTACAAGAGCGAGTAAAACGCCGCAAGTGCACGGGTCGTCAAGTAATATAATGTGAGTAAAAGAGTATCGTATCTACAGGGATTGGATAGAGTATGCTAGCGATCAACTAAACTACCGTGTTCAGGCTTAAGCAAAGTCGAATTAATGAGAATTAAGACTAAATAGTAAAGAAAACAAGAAAATAGAAACACTAACACAAATAAAAGTGAGAGATAACCAAGGTTAAAAGGCCTAGGGGACCTTTTTCACCCTCTACTTCACTTGGATAAACAAATCAGTTAAATGAACATTAATGAATTGGGTTTGTTAGCATACCAATTATAGTTAAAAGCCTATGTCTAGGTCAATTAACCGTGTCTCCTTCACCTAAAATACTAAGTATCCTTGTGAATTAGTGTGAAATCAACCCATTGAGCACTATCATCAAGCATATACTATGCAAGGCCAATGGGTATGTTTCCATCCTATTGACTAATACCCACATCTAAACTAATTAAGTGTAAAAGAACAAGCATTACCCATAACCAAGGTCCAATATCTCTATTTCTATGTCTAGTTCAAGAGAATCCCCCAAATCAACTTAAATGGTGGCCAATCATGTAAGAGCATTAAGAATAGAAATGGGTAACCAAAACCAACATCATTAACATTCAAATAAGTAAATCTATAAACATCCAAGATCCATAGAGGGGGCCAAAGAATCCCCTAGCTAAAAGTTTAGCTATCCATAACAATGAACAAAACAAAAACTAGTTCAAGATACATAATGAACATTAAAGACATAAAAAAAGAAAGGAAGAGATGAACAAAATGAAGCTTTGATCCTCCTCCTAGCCTTTGGTCTTCAATCTCCAAGATGGTTCTCTCTCTAGTGTGAGCTTGCCTTGAGAACCCTTGTTTTCTCCTTGAAAAATGCTGGAAAAGGCAGTCAAAAAATGAACTCCTCCGTTCTGCCCTAAGTCTGGTTTAAAAGTTTACTGAAAATGGGCTGGGCCGCATCTAGGTTGCGACCCAGCGAAAGCATCAGGTCGCGACCCGACTTTAAAAGCGATCAAATCTTTGTATCGCCCGATGAGTTGCGACCCGGCAGATTTCAGGTCGCGACTCAGCAACAAAAACTTCATTTTCTTCATTCCTTGCTTCCTCCCTCTTAGCTTCCACTTGGATTCTCTTCAAGCTCCAAATTTCTACAATTTCCTTTGTCAAAAATCACCAAATGAGAATTTAAATTTGAACTTTCCAATTCACCTCAATAATCATGATTTAAGGCAATGAGTTTTTAACAAAAGTTTCAAGACAGCAAGAAAGCAAATTCTTCTTGTTTTAATGTGTTTTACTTGGAAAATTAAGGACAAAGTATGTAATTTCAAACCAAATTAGAAGCTAAATAACTCCATAAACTGGAGTTATCATACATAAAAAAAAAATGTCTTTTATTCTTAATGAGTTCAAGCTTCACAGTCCTACAGGATGTATCAATAATAATAATAATCATCATCATCATCGTCGTCATCCCATAGGATGAATTCCGGAAACTTGTGATATGTTAAAAATCAATACTACTACAAGCTTAATGTTATGATAAATGTGAAGGATATTTTTGAAATTACAATTAACCTTTTTATTGTACCATATTTTTTCTTTCTTCTACAATTTCATATTGTGAAAGAAGCAAGTCTCATTCATTTCTAAAAAAAAAAATGGTATTATGTTCTATTTCTACTTTTCTTTAAGGCTCTGTTTGGCAAAGGAAAGAAATAGAGAAGAAGGAAATAGAGTAGAAAGAAATGGAGAAAAATGAAGTTAAGAAGATTTTTATTTTTCATGGATATATTTGGATAAAAAGAAAATGAAAAGGAAAAAAATAGAAGAAAGATTAGTTTATTTTGTTTGTTTGGATAGAAAAGCGAAAAGAAAGAAAGAACAATTATATCAAATGACTTTTTTATCCTTATATCATGAAAAAATAAAAGGTTATTTTTTATAGAACTATCTGAAGAATTATCGAGAAATTAAAATTAGATACAATTTTTTCATAAACTTATCCATCAAAATAATATAAATAAATATAATAAAAATTGACCTTATACATATTTATATAAAAGCATTCAAGTCAATATTTTTATTTTATATTTAATAATTTTATTAATTAATATCAAATAGAAAATATAACTTTTTTTTAATATAATAAGTTTAAAATAATACCAAGCTAATAAATAAGAAAACATTAATAAAAATAAATTATTTAAAATAAAAATATTAAAGTCATGAATACTGGGGATAGAAATTTAAATTATGAACGTGGATATTTTTGGAATATGTAAACATTACTCATTCCTTCCATACTCTTCCACCGATATGGGGAAGGAAAAATTTGGGTGGATCCCACATATTTTTTGGCACTATTTAATCTTTTTTCTCTCAATTTCCTTTATACCAAACAATGAAAAATCACTTCCTTTCCTCAACTTTCCTTCCTTTCCTAATCATTCCCCTATATTTCTTTTCAAACAAACACAGTGTAAAAGTCACACCAAACATGTAAACAAATTTTAGAAGTATTTTTTAAAGATTTTTTTCTATAATTAATTTAACCAGCCGAGCTAGGTAGTTTTAAATGGATTTAGTATACAAAAGCTGATGAGGATGGAGATTACTTTGAAGGAGTCTGTTGTTAAGCTTGATCTTGGATTTTGGCTTAGTTATTATTTTTGTTTAAATTGATTATGCATTTTTGTTTTTTGGTTCCTTTCTTTTATATATAGGAAGTTATTTTGAGCTAGGGGTATGCATGGACGGACTGGGTTGGATTGGATTAAACCCGGACCCAGCCCAATTTTTAGACCAGGTTTGTTTTTGGAACCCGAATCCAACCATATAATAGCCTAACTAGTGACCAGATCAACTAGACTTTCAAACAACATATGATGATTTGAATATTATATATATTAAAGTTATAAAATTTTATAATTAAGAAAAAAATTAAGAGATATTTTATTATATATATTTCAAAACAAACCATATCATTATAAAAATAATATCAAGTTATATAAAATATATTAATTGAATTGTAAAATCTTGTAATTTATCACTAATTATTATAAAAAAAAATACATATCTCTATACGACTTACTTGACTTAGGACCGGTTAGGTCAACTCCGAATATGACCCAAATCCAATGCGAAAAGTGTATCAGATTAAATTTTAATACCTGAACTCATTTTAATAAGCTGCAGGCCGGACTGGGTTGTGAACACCCCCATTTTAAGTGCAACTATAATTATTAAAACAATACTATAGAAAAATATTATTATATCCATAAAGTATGAGATATCATGTCACTCATATCATATCCATTATTGAATGGGATGTGAATCCTACTTTACAAATAACACAACTCAATGCCAAATGAGATACTTCAAAGAAGCGTATTCAACCTATTGAATATGATACATAACATTTTTGGTTGCCCAATTTCATTATAAAAATGGGGTAAAGGCCCAAACAACAACATGCCCAGCAACAATGTGATGAATGGTTTCAAGAAGCATATTCAGCCTATTGAATACCTTGGGCTTCTCATGGTGTGTTCATTCCTCTCTTACTCTTTACTTTGGCAGCGCTGTGGCCCATGAACTAGGGGCCCATACTTGTACTTCTGGTGAAAAGCTCATCGTGGAGTCACTTTACACTCTGATTTAATTACTGAAAATCTATTCAATAAGCTCGTATTTCAATTGTACGCAAGAACAACCTTTGTTATAAAGATATTAATCTAATAAAGATCTTAATTGGATGGGATATAGTGAGTCTATAACATTGCATGGCTTTCTTCATTATAGGCCTAACGTACACTCTCTTACATCTCTGCTTTTAGTCAATTACCTTTAAGCCTAGCAGTGTCTCCAATCTGTATAAGCATACTTGCTCTTTGATAGAAATTTTGGGTTGAAAGAAAAAAATGGTTACTTATACTCTTTTTAGGATCAGGAGAGATATCAGTCGCAAAAAATGGTTACAAGATCATCATCCTTATTTTTGCATGTCTTGGTTTCAATACAGGAAACTGGTTCCATCATTTTATACATCATGGATGTTGAGAGGGTCATTCTTCAATCACCAAGGATATACAATTTATTACAAAAAATGAAAAAGAAAATTTCAGGATGGGTGTTAATACTCGGTTCCCAGATAATAGATACCGAAGATGATAGCAAAGAATTAGATGAAAGACTCACTACGTCATTCCCATACAATATTGGCATCAATCCTCCTGAAGATGCTACTCATCTTAACCAGCTGGAAAGCCCTACTGGAAGAGGACATGAGAGATATTCAAGATAACTAAAATCACATTGCTTAAGTACTTGCAGCAAATGACATTAATTGTGATGACTTGTCATCAATCTGCCATGCAGACACTATGGTCCTCGGTAATTATATTGAAGAAATTGTGGTATCAGCCATATCTTACCATTTGATGGATACCAAGGATCCAGAATACAGAAATGGAAAGCTAGTTATATCAGCCAACGGGTATGTCTACCTCAATGATTCTTTAAGCAATCGATTAAAAGACAAGGTTTTATAGTAACTGATTTGGATGGGGGCAGTTTGTCCCATGAATTGAATCTATTCCAAGGAGGCAAGAATAGTTGGAATCTGAAGACTAATGATCCTAACGAGGTATGTCTAAATCTATTGTACAGTAAGAGCATACGGCTCGGATCACACAAGAATGCCAGAAAAGTAAGAAAAATTACATTGGAGCGTGCTTATTATGTATTTTTCATTAATGGTAGTAAAATGCTGAACAGGATATTACTAGTGCGAAGAATGATGTGCGGTGTGACAACAAAAACACCTGAAAACAAAAGTGAGACAGAGAAATCTATCCCTGTAACAAAGAAAGATGGCGAAAATCCTGCTCCGGCAAAGCAGTAAGATCAATTTTTCTCTGCAGCTAGCCACGGAAACATGAACAAATAGATATGTAGTTCAGGATAATGCTTGTTTTATTTTTAGACCAGCTTGCAAATCCCTTCATGCAGTAAATAAAAAACAACAAATTAATTTTATCCTTATCCAGCTTTACTAGTTTCAATATTGATAATTGATATACTATCATTAACATTATACTTTGTGAAGTTTGACCAATTTTACTAAATGTTTTTCTGATAGACATGGCTGTCCAAGCTAACAAGTAGATACAATGTGATATGAACTTATCTTTTAGTGGCCATTTTCTTCTATTCTTTCATTTTTAAGTTACCATAAAGCAATTGCATGCTTGCAGGAAGTTCCTGACAATGAGTTTGAAAGTCGCATAAGACCGGAAGTTATCCCTGCAAGTGAGATGGGGGTTACATTTGCAGGTATTGGTCACTGCAAGGGCTGGTCATGCCTCCCCTTCAGATATTGCTAGCTCTTTAGACCTCCTGGTACTGGAAAAAACATGCTAGCAAAGGCAATTTCTAATGAAGCTGGAGCAAGTTTCATCAATGTCTCAATGTCCACCAACACCTCAAAATGGTTTGGAGAAGATGAAAAGAATGTCGGAGCTCTGTTCACACTGGTAGCAAAGGTTGCCCCAACTATCATCTTTGTTGATGAGGTTGACAGCATGCTAGCTTGGGCAGCAAACCAGAGTAGGAGAGCATAAGGCCATGCAGAAGATTATAAGACGGTTTGAACGCAGGTAGGACCACATCTTTGTCTTATTTTTGGGGCGTGTGTTGGGTTTAGGCTCACTCCTATATGGAGAAAAGCCCAAAACCAAGTTAGCCCACTTATGCACCAGATGTGTTAGCTAGGGTTGTCATGATTGTGCTTATTTTTGGTGAAAAATCCGCAGCCACAAAAAGAGAGAAGAGAGAAACACAACCAAACCCGTTTTTCACTTTCCTTGTCTGACAGTCTCCGTAAATCGGCCGTTACGAATTCGTTCACCGTTGGATCGTGCTGAAATTTGGACAGCAGGTTCGTAACAGATGGTTCTTCATTCTGAGCGGTCAGATCATGCAAAGGTCTGGAGTGTGAGATATTGCTCACGAACAGAGGTGCTATTTTGGTTTGCGGAATCAGCTTTTCTGGTTTAAGCTGTCACCGTAAATCGCTGGTTACGAAGTCGTTCACCGTTGGATCGGGCTGAAATTTGGATAGCAGCTTTCAGACATGTGGATCTTCATTTTGAATCGTTAGATTGTTGAAATAAGGTCCGGAGAGTGAGAAACTGGTCTCGGACAGAAGCTCCAATTTTGGGGTATTTCACATTTCCATGTTCTCAATTTTATGAATTGATGATTGGTTGATTTTAGGTTGTTGTTAGCACGATTTGTGCATTTATTCGAGACTCTCTTGTACTTGTTTTGATCATAGTGGAGCTATTTCATTGGTCTGGACGACCAGTGATTTTTGTCTCTCATATTGAGGAAATTTTCCACGTTAAAAATCTTGGTGTATTGTTCCGATTATTGTTCTGGTTAATTTGTGTTGTTTGCTGCCAATATTTCGTTGCTAGAATTGTTGCTTCTCTTGTTCTTGTAAGTAGGAAATTGTGTGTTTAGTTCCCAACAGCGTAAGCATCTGTTGCTTCTCTTTAGACTAATGACATGCGTTATCTTAATCATTTATGAATTGATACTGACAAAACAAGAAAGTTTGAAACAAATAGACATTGCACTGATAACTTCTATAAAATGAAGTATTACATCTCAGTTGTTTTAATCTCCAATCAATGTTCAATTATGAACAATGGCTCCATCATCTATTATCAATATCATTTGACACTTTGCTTTTGAAAAAAATGTTGTTGTACTGATTCATGAATGACGTCTTACTTTCCAATGTTGTGCAGGATTATGGTTGCTCTTCCCTCTTTGAAAAGAAAAGCTATTTTAACACCTAAAAAGTGGGTACATCCACTTTATAATTATTGAATGTGATGGATGTCCCCACTTATTCTTAACATCCATCACATCCAATGATTATAAAGTGGGTGTCTATTTCAGACACCCACCTTTAGGTGTTAAGATAGCATTTCTCCTCTTTGAAAATAGAGAAATAATCCTGAAAACTCTCTTAACAAAGTAAAAGCAAGAAAACTTAGACTTCAAAGACCTTACATCAATGACAGAAGGATATAAAGTTTTAGATATATGTACATTTAAATATATGGACGAGTAAAATGTTTATCAAAACTTTTGATGCATCAGTGGCAGAAGGACATAAAGTTTTAGATATAAACATTCAATAATAAGAGATACAAACGTGATGTGTTTATCAAAATTTTCATAATTGATATTTTTTTTTATTAATGTTGATTTTCTAATACTATGCTTTAATGATATCAATTTCATGAATTTGCAATTTTTGTGAACCAAAATTGGACAATTGATGTCAATTGCTTCATCATTCTTATTTGATATTAAGTTTTAGATCTTATTTAATATTAATTTTTTATATTACCGTTACTTAATATATCATATTAACATGATATCGAATTTCAATTTATATCCCAATTTATTCAATATTAATATTAATATTAAGATTGTCATTATTGTTATATTCCAATTTCCAATTTTTTCTATTTGAAAATTTAATATCATATTGGTTTAATATTTTTTTATTGAGATTAATTAAATAATATATTTAAATCAATTCAACAGTTAGTATAACATAAATTATTAAATCCAAAATATATTGATTTCATTATAAATTAATTTATTTATGAACCTAAAAAATTTTGAGTTGTTTGAAAAATTAAGGTTTGACTTATATTACAATAGAATTATTTACGAATATTATTTTAAAAAGCATTATTTACAAACCTAAAAAAACATATATGAGATATAAATATAATATGTAGATAATAAATGAATTAATCGTAACTTATTTTAATGGGTAAAAGATTATATTATTTTAAATGATTAATATGGATCACTATAAATATTTAATTTAACTTATTTAAATAATAAAAATGAAGTTT
Organism: Dalbergia cultrata; assembly: GCA_031216105.1. NCBI lineage: Eukaryota > Viridiplantae > Streptophyta > Magnoliopsida > Fabales > Fabaceae > Dalbergia > Dalbergia cultrata. Next base: position 41,989,501 of record CM062352.1, read on the forward strand.
TAAAATTTATTTTAAAAACATAATTGCAAAGCAATTTTCATACTTTTTAAAAATCATTTTATGTATTGTCCTTGATATTAAATTAAATCTCTCAAACAATTTTAAACAGATATGAAATAAAATAAATTATCTAATTCATAATAAACAATCAGTATTTTACTATTGACAATATATAAACTTTCAATCAAATAAAATATTAAAAAATATAAATGAATAATACATGAATATTGCAACTTATATCAATTTGTTATTTCATTTTAATTTTTTGAATCTTTAAGTCATATCAAATTAATTTAATATCAATTCTAATTTTACATCTGAGAGATTTAATGTGATATTATTCTTATATTGTAATCATTTTTTCTATTTGAAATTTAATCATTTGATATCGATTCAAAAGTTTCTTATTTTAAATCAAGTAGTTGTTTTAAATCAATTTAATATTAAATGTACTTTAATTTTTATTAATATAATAAAATTATTAATATTGATTTATATAAGTATTTAATTTAATCCATTCTAATATAAAATATTTTTAATGTGTGTATATATATATATATATTGAAATAATAATAACATTTTAAAAACATATTTACACACTAAGAAGATACATGACAAACCCAATTTGCATTTCTTTTATAATTATATTTAGTTGTAAAATGAACCATATTTAAGTCTTATTTAGCAGAATATTGCTCACATGACAAATAAAATTGTAGAATAATTTTCTTGTGGATATTAAAATTCTAAATAGCTAGGTGATGATACCAAATATACAAATATGGGTGATAATAAATAATTTTACATGAGTGATGTAAACATATAAATTACATAGATAACAATTAGTGTATTGAATGTAATGATTTATTTTAATAAAAAAATTTATTTACCTTTTCATTAATATAAATACAAGAAATTTAATTGCTCCAAAAACCAATAGTATAAAAATTTTATAAGAATTTTACAATTTATACTTATTGTTACAATTTCATATCATAATTGTATTTAAGCAAGTTGAGCAAAAAAATATTCAATGGTATATCTTAAAATATTACAATTATCCTTTATTAGTATTATTAATATAATTTTTAATACTTTGATACTTTACATGCGTCGCATGAGTAAATATATTAGTTATTTATTTTTTAAAATCATATGTATAATAAATCGTATAAAATTAATATATTATGATTTAATTTTTAATATATATATATATATATATTTGTGTGCGTATATATACTCTATCAATTTCTTAGAATTTATAAGCATAAAATCTCATGCATCGCACGGATAAAAAATTAGTATCTTTAAAATTACACAATAAAAATGTATTTTTTTAAGGGAAAAATATATATTTGATCCTTAGTAATTTTGTCATACTAATAATAATATAATATTCAATCATATATGCTAATTATTCTTAAATACGAAAATTTACAAAAGAGATCAAAACCGCAGCACCTAATCTTTAAATTAAAGTTTAGCTATATTAAATTATGTAAATAGTAGAGCGCACATGATACTTGCATTAAAATTTAAATGTGGCGTAATCAATTTTCTTTCTTAAAAGTAACTTTCCAGAAGCATGTTACTAGGCAGCAGCTGCACCAGTTAATTGACCGTACCATAGAAAGAATCCAGCCATACTTCACATTGAAATTTACCATGATGCCACTGTCGGTGACCTTGTTGTCACGTTCTCTAGAAGAAGCCAAAGCCATGCCGTGCCCATGACTATCAATAAATAAATTAATAATTTATCAAAATAAATAAATCAATTAATCAATTAATTAATAATTCATTTAATTTCCTATGTGCGCTGCTCGGAGGGTGCGCATTACGCCACTACTTCCCACTCTTCTTTCTCTACTCTATTTCGTCGTCTATGCTTGATATTTCACGATTCACGTTCATGGTGCGCACTGCACCCACTGCTTACACTATCATGCTCGTAAACAATATTTCTACTTTCTCACCGTCATAAAAAAAAATTTTCTACTTTTTTGTCCTTTATTTTGGATAACCTACTCTCTTTAGAAGATTTATCCCGAAAATAAAAAAATTACAAGATTATCTACCGTTAAAAAATTAGGGATAAATAAAAATTATGACGTAATTCACATAAAAGTTATGAGTTCGATTTTTGTGTACTGTCATTTTAAAATTGTTAAATTGTTCTATACTGTGAATTAATATAATTTTAAAAATTTCTAAATTATGTTAAGCAATTATTTAGTATGATAACTATATATTATGATTTAATAATATTTTAATTTTTATTGATTTATAGAATAAAATTTTTTATACTATTAATACATAAAAATTATATTTTTAAATTGGTAAAATGTATTGTGATGATAATTTATTAAATAATTTAAAATAATATTTTTCTATTTTAGAGGTGAATTCATTTTAAAATATTTTTTTTATTAAAAAGATTAGTTGAAAATGTCTAAGCTCTTAGAATTTGACTAGTAGATGATGTAAATACTATCCAAATTTTGAATCCCGACCTAAAAAGTTAAACTTGTCTCGGACTTACCTATTTTTAACTAATCCCACTGGGCTTCATTGTAAAAGAATTTTCTTTCATATTTTGGCGAGAAATGTTTCATGTTCAACGTGCAGTGACAATAAACTTATGCGAGTTGAAAATTGAATTAACAACTATAATTGAATAAAAAACATTTTAAATCCAAAGACCTAATGATTCAACGGCGATTGAATAAAAAGAAAAATTTAAATCCAAAGATAGATGGATTTAACTAAGTGATTTGATTTAGATTCTAAAAATACTATTGTAAGCATTATATCTTTTACTTTTATTTTTTTCAGGACAATTATAATAATATTAGAAAAATTCCTCCTTTTATTCATAAATTTTTTTCAAAAAATATTAAAATTTATGAAATTATTATATTCTTCTAGTTTAAATTTATAAAATTATTAGATTATCCTTGAATCATGACATGTAAATTGATTGCATTAGGAAAAAATCAGTTACTCGGACAAAAATAAGAGGAGTCAGGTAAATCTAAAATTTCTTTTTTTTTTTTAATTATTTTTTATTTCGGATTTATACAAATCTGTCTTCTGAGTTTACAATAAGCCAAAGCCACAGCACAGCACAGCACATAACGAAGACTTTGTGCGTGTGAGTGAGCGAGCGCCACAAGAGAGAGAGAGAGGTCTCAGTGAGTGATGCCTTCTTTCTTGATTCCTCATCTGTGAAGAGCAGCAACATTAACAGGTAAGTCACCCCAATTCTGCATTCAGATCTTGCAATTTTCGATAAATCGGGATTAGCTTCTTCTGCTTCCTTTCTTCTTCGGATCCATTATTTGTTCATCTTCTTATCCTTCTTCGACGTAAGCATTTTTTTTTTCAAATAAAAATGGGAACTTTATACATTTTGTTCTTATTTTCTTCCATTTTAGTTAACTGGGTATCATTGTTTTTTCATTTTAATGTAGGATACATATCTTGGTGTTGATCTAATAGTCAGTAGAAATGTTGGGTCGGTCTGCCTTTTCCAGACCTGGAAGCTTCCGGCCAGAGAATTTGGGTCAGAATGCATTGGCCATGATTAGGAACGTTTGCTTCTCTGTCTTTGTTGTTGGTGTCTTGGTCTTCACCATTATAGCTGCAACTTATCAACCTGATGACCCTTTGTTCCACCCTTCAACAAAGATCACCACATTCCTCACTTCCAAATCCAATGCCACTTTCAAGTCAGACAACACTGTTGTCAAGACTGGTGAGGATTTCATGGCTGCCAATGAGACTGTTTTCGGCTCTGTCATCAACATGGATGATGTTCAGAACTCGGCTAATGCCGAATCCGGTGGCGAGGGTGCTGCGGCTGCCACTGAGTGCAATGCGGCTAGCCCTATTGATTGTAGGGACCCTGAGGTGTTCCATTTGTTGATGAGGGCCACAATAGAGAAGTTCCAGGATATCCATTTCTACCGATTTGGTAAATCGGTTCCCGGGTCGAATGATAGTACTTGTGATATGGCGTGGCGGTTTAGGCCAAAGGAAGGGAAGGCTGCTGCATTTTATAAGGATTATAGGAGGTTTGTCATTGAGAGGTCTGAGAACTGTACACTTAGTGTTGTTAGCATTGGGGAGTATCATAGTGGTGGGAATGCTAGGAAGAGGAAGAAGAATCAGAAACCGGGGCTTGAGAAGATGCCTCCAAAGCTGGACCAGGCGAATGCCTTGCCTGTCGTTGGTGAGACCGTTAATGACAGTCTCCCTGTGGTTGAGTCAGAAGGCTCGTTTAGTCACGGTAAATACTTGATCTATGTGGGTGGTGGAGACCGGTGTAAGAGCATGAATCATTACTTGTGGAGTTTCTTGTGTGCTCTTGGGGAAGCCCAGTACCTAAACCGAACGTTGGTTATGGATTTGAGCATATGTCTGTCTTCGATTTACACTTCGTTGAAGCAGGATGAGGAAGGCAAAGATTTCAGGTTTTACTTTGATTTTGAGCATTTGAAGGAGGCGGCATCTGTGTTGGACAAGGAACAGTTTTGGGCAGATTGGGATCAGTGGAACCAGAAGGATGGGATGACTCTTCATCTTGTGGAGGATTTCAGGGTGACGCCAATGAAGCTCAAGGAAGTGAAGGATTCTTTAATCATGAGAAAGTTTGGAACGGTCGAGCCGGATAACTATTGGTATAGAGTCTGTGAAGGAGAGACAGAATCTATTGTTCAAAGGCCATGGCATTTGATATGGAAATCAAGGAGGTTGATGGATATAGTGTCTGCCATAGCTTCAAGGTTAAACTGGGACTTTGATGCTGTTCACATTGAGAGAGGGGAAAAGGCAAGGAACAAGGAGCTTTGGCCTAATCTTGATGCGCATACCTCGCCAGATGCGCTTCTCTCAACCTTGCGTGACAAGATCGATGATGGAAGGAACCTCTACATAGCAACAAATGAACCTGATACTTCTTTCTTTGATCCTTTGAAAGATAAGTACACCACTCATTTTCTTGATGAATATAAGGATCTTTGGGATGAACATAGTGAATGGTACTCGGAGACAACAAAACTCAACAATGGTGTTCCGGTAGAATTCGACGGTTACATGAGAGTATCCATTGATACAGAAGTGTTCTTGAGAGGTAAAAAGCAGATTGAAACTTTCAATGATTTGACCAGTGATTGCAAGGATGGCATTAATGCCTGTAATGTTGCAACAAACTAAATTTCCGTGAGATTTGAGATTCCAATGTTTGATAGATTGAATTATACTCACATGTACTTTTAGTTGTTTTCTGTCTTGAACTTGAGTGTTTGTAACGTATAGTCCTGGCATTTAGGAGTAAAATCATTTTGTATTGTAAGAGTAGTGTTTACTTGGAGGTTTTGAAGTTCTTAATTTTTTTTATCGACTTCATAGTTCTTAATTGAAATTTGTTTCGTCCTTAGATTCCATGTATCTGGTACTTATACACAAGACAGACATATCTGTGTTTACTATATATATTTTCACATTCTGCTTTTCCCTTTTGCTAAAACCATATCAATTTAGAAATTCATTAGTATAAAATAGCAATTTCAATTGTCAGCTGTTGGGGGGTGTTACCCAACACATGGTCTTGGGTTTGAGCTTTTGGGCATGGAAAAATCATACTAGAGTTATATCTCATATGGGATCTCAAATGCTCAAATATCCGATTGAAGGATACTTGTGGGAAACAAAAATAAAAAAAGAAAAAGCAAAATTGGTGGGGGTGTCTGCTGTGTTAGTTATGGTATTTGATTCTGTTTCCTATTATATTGTTAGACGTGTTGTAGGAAGAGATTTTTCTTTACACAAAAAGACTGGAGATCTATTGCATTTACCAAACTACAAAAGAGCTTTCCGATTGCCATAAAGACAATATGAAAGCTCTTTTATGGAAGTTTCCAATATGCGGCTAAGGTTTGTGGGGGGAAAGTTGAAAGATTAAGTAGAAAATCAAGAGAGGTTGTTCAGCTTTTACCTTGCCAAAAAGAAATCCATAAAGGATATAAATAGTTCATACGGAGTAGGTGAAACTACTGCACATAAAAAACATCACAATCTTTGTCAAGCATTATGGTACTGATTTGACACCTATATTTCATAATGGTTTAACGCATTCTTTTAACAACAATAATCATAATCGCTCTTCCGCCTTCTTGACCATACTCTCTTGGCTAATTTCAAACGGGACAATTTATTTCGTGATGAAATAAACATTGCACATTTACACATCATCACCCTTAGCCATCAGCGACAGATTTCCACTTTGAAGCTGGGTATTTAACACTATACAAGTTCATATTGGAACAACAGTGAAAATTGAAACATTAGGGTCTTTAATTTCTATTTTTATGATTTTTTTCATAAATTCTGTGAATGAATAGTAAAAATAAAATTAAAACGAAATGAAATTTTATTATTTTTACTGTTTTCACTATTTTTTTTACCATCCTAAAAATCGAAAATTCAGAAAATGAAAACAGCAAATGAAATTGGAAACCAATCAAATCCTTAATTGTGTGGAAGTGATGCATAAATAGCATTGACAAAGCAGCTCGGGTTTTCCAAATTCACTAGTTATACAATAGCACAAAGCCATTGAATTTGCTGGTAGCCTTTGGTTGGCTTTGCTCAAGCCAATGTTCTTTATGCCAAAACCAGCATTTTCTTAAAACATATACATTTTTTTCTCAGCACAGATTGGTAGTCAATCTTCTCATTATTGTTGTAGATAATTGTGAAGTGAATGTCAACTCCGGCTAAGTTACCCATGGTGTACACGAGTCGCCTCTTTTTCCATTCTTTCCGATTGAGTTATTTGATAGGGAATTCAATGAAGCCATGAAACCTTACAGGTTGTAATTTACAACAACACTGCTCACAAATTCATAATGGATGGTATCTATCTGCCTAAAAGCTGTACCTATAAATAACAGCCTGTTTCTAACTTGACTCTAAAAGATGTAACCAAATGATCTTGCTTTTCCACCCTCTGGCCAGTTTTTCTCCCTAAGCTATGCATGGAATAAACAAAAAGAGAAATGTTATTTTTCACTTACAAAGTGTGGAACATTGTGCCGACACACCTCCATCTACCCTTAATTTGTGTTCCACATCTCATCCAAAGATAGATGGGAGTGTATGAGTATCATGTCCCACAAATTGAGTACAAATAATACTACTCAAACAAAAATTGTGTACAATGGGATAGAAGCCTATTCCAAGAACTATTGCATGGGACATCAAGGCATACTTATTTTCCCCTTGCTTTTGATTTCTTAACTGGAACAAGAGTCAGCTTTTGGCCAGGATTTTTGGTACTGGCCTCTGAGGATCTCAGCATTGAAATGGCAGCTTGATGCTGATTTTTTTCTGCTTTGTCATCTGAAAATGGTTTGACCTCAAATGCTCCTCTAGTGAATCCTCTTGCAACCTGAAGGATTAAAGAGAGCCAACAATTGCTCAGCAATGCAGGGCTTGAAAATGATATAAGCCTCTGAGAAATAACTGATACATCAATGGTAAGCACAGCAATGCTTCATCTTACCCAAAACCATATTTGATAGGCATGTTACATGCATCATTAAATTTATCTCATGCAGAATCAAATCAAAACTACCATGCACAAATGCATATGCAATTCAGTGACCCTACACACCGGTTGTCCCCTTATTTTAATAAGATTTTAAGCTACCATTTTTGTTAATATTTTACAATTATTCTCTACATGTTCTCATATTTTCAAAACCTAATAAGATTTTAACTTTAAAGTTAAGTCAGTGCCATTTAACTGTTTGTATGGATAGCATTATAAAACCTACTCTACAGGTTCCCAATTAGTATTCGACCCCAAAAGTAGCTCTGGGGACATGCTACTGCAGCCCCCAAAATTAGTTTTGGGTTCAAAAGTAATTCTATTTTTACTTCTAAACAAAAGCACTTTTAGTATCTTCTCACTAATTATACCCAAAATTATGAGTGAACACTATTGTTCATAGAAGTCATTCTTTCAAAAGCATTCCTAAGTTGATTCTTATAAAATACAAAAGAAAGACGGTCCAATGCACAAGGTTTCCCATCTTCTAGGGTCTAAGGAGAGTAGATGTACACAATTATACCCAATACTCAAATGCATAGTTTATTTCTAGGATTTGAACCTACGACCTCTAGGTCACAAGATCCTTCCCGTCATGTCAAGAGCAACCGTCCTATTCAAAATATATTCTACTGAACTACAGTAATTTACTCATACATGCATGGATATTGTTTCCCCCCTCGTTTCAAGTAATCACTGTGTGGAGAAAGTGGCTTAAGTAACACCAAAATTTTTAATTTCATGGAAGCATGTATAAATATTTCAGGCCAAAGTAGCAAATAAAACAATCTCTTTTGTTTTCTAAATAAGCAATTGCAGTGAGGGCTTTACTCCCACACCTTGTAATGTAATAATATGCAATAACTGGTATTTTATATAGATTCAAGTAGCCTGAATGGATAAAACAAAAATACTGACCATTTTATAAGTATGGCAACAATAATTAGAGTGAAATATCCATCGATCAGTTTATACCTTTAAGAGAATCCAAACTTTGAGGGAACTGCTCAGTATTGCAAGCCTTGTCTTCTTCCCTGAAGTCAAGTACTCGCACATATGGTGGTCAACCCTCAAAATAAATTTTGGCCAGGACTTCGGGTTTTCTGGGTCTGCCTTACAGTCCATTGTTGCCTGAGATATGATGGAAGAGGAAACAAGAAATCAGACTCACTACAATGAGTAACAAAATAACAATACCAAGGGAAGTGAACAGAACACTGTTATGATCTTAAAAGAAATGACTATTGAGTCACCAATAGCTATGAGGAATAATGGAAGGAAGAAAAAATATCACAGCAAGAAATACGCACCAAGGCAAGCCAATGGGGAGACCCCAAAGTTCATCTTTCATAATATTACATAAAACTTGATGATTCCAGGTGCTCAAGGAATTATAATAGAATAGAGCTTCTCAAAGGTTTTTGACTCCCATTCCAATTTGTTTCTCATTATCTTATAGCTGAAACAAATGTTCTTAGATTGAAAATGTCAACTTACAAGAAACCGACAGATTTGCTGTTCAATTTTTGAGAATGACGTCTCTAAAGCTTCAACCCTGCCTGTGGCATGGCAACAAGCACATGGTTCACTAATCATGAATGTCACACTTGGTCGAACCTGTCAAACATCAGTAAAGCATTCATAACTTAAGTTAATAAACTTGACTAAGTGCTGTGCCCGCAGCCATCAGAATCAAAGGAAGATGCAACATATAAAAACTGCATGCATGCATAATTCTTTTAAATCCATAGTTTGGGGAAGCATGAAGGAGGATGATCAGCAAAACACTGGAAAAACAAAGTAAAATTGGCACACTTTGAGAAGTTACACTTAAAACAAAACCATTGGAAGTATATAACAAAAGGAGCAAAAACAAATTCACTAAATGTTTCATGAAACAATCTATCTATTTCTATCTATTTCCACCATTTTTCTGTTTCAACAAATAAAATACAGTACAGGCATAGTGGCTGCTGCAGTGTACAATAATCATGATGTTACAATGAAGTCTATGATAACGAACTAACATAGTGCCTATACATCCACCAGAGACAAGCAACATACCCTCTTTCGTGTTATTTCCATAAGTCCATGTCTTGACAATTCAGAGACTTTCACCATGGATCTGTCTCTCTCAACAGCTTTCTTGACTTCTTCATATACCAATCTTTTATTTGCTGATCAAGAAGAATACAACTTCAATGAATAAATATAATGGTATGGACTTTCATAACACCAGATGACATTTCAGAGTGGTATGAAAAATGAACTACTTCATCTTTGAGCTAAATATCACTGCATCAGTTGAAATTTAAAAATATCACCACATTCAGCAGATTGTTTGCATTGAGACTAGAAGACTTAGTTACACCTCTCAGTCCTTACTCCTTCATGAAGGTACATCATGAGGACATGGTGATGAAATAATTATCATAAAAATCAGGCAGAATCTTATATCTGCTGTGGTATTAGTTAGTTTTCAAGCACAAAGGACAGCCACAAACTATGATGCAAAACTCAGGTATTCCAGCTATGGTGTCTATTTAGTTTTCCTCTTTGAAATATTATTTTCCCTTACATCTTTGATTCCTTTACTCAAGTTTGAAGCATAAACTACTGCAATCCAGAATCAAGCATATGAATTATACCATGCATTTGATAAAAACTGCAGTCATTAATTTTTAAGGGAAAGTCTACATGTATTGTGCCCAAGCATATGAAGAAGTGTCACTATTAATAATGAACATGCTGGCACAAAGCTATATCAAGTAGTATTATGCAAAGCTTTAGCTAGTGATTTTAAAACTCAATTCAGTGATATTAAAAATACTCTAGAAAGTGATGATATATAAAAATATCTGACATCTTCTGGTAATTTGATATATAATTCATTTGCACAAACAAGTGGGAGATTTCTACTTACCTTCATCAGTCATATCAATGAAATCTACAACAATGATCCCACCAATATCCCGTAGCCGCAACTCCCTAGCAATCTGTAACATTGTTTTTATTAAGTGTTTGTTTCAAAAAAGCAGAGAAATGATTTAGGATCAACAATCAATGATGAAATATAACCCTACAATTATCTTACAAGATTGTCAAAATAAATATAGAATTCTTTAAATTGTACATGCCATGCAACAAATGTTAAACTGTTAACGTGTTATCTTTCATCCAATTTATTTATTGGGAAAAAAACAATTTACCTCCTTGTACTTTAGGTCATGTGCAAATTAGACCCCGACCTTTTAAAGTGTGCAATTTGACACCTTAGACTTTCTTAAATGTGCAAAAAGGCTCTTCCATTGAACTCCCTTCCACTGCCAATGTTAAGTGGTCGTGTGACACGCACGTGACTTAATTTTTTCACAAAATTGCCCTTCCCTTAATTTCCCACCCCAATCTTATCCAACCCTTCCCTAAAAACCTGAAAACGCTGGTAACCCCAACCCCAACCCATTGAAAACGTCCTTCCCTGAAGAACGCTAGTAGCCCCAATCCCAACAAAACCAGACCCCACCAAAAAAAAAATAAAAATGAAAAACAAACAAACAAATAGAACCAACTATCAAAAAGAACAAGCTGATGAAAAAGGAACAAAGGCAGTGGCCAATGGAGGCTGTGATGGCGCACAAGAGCAAGGGAGGAGGGGAGCAGCAGCAGTTGGATCGGAGGGAACAGCAAAGCTTCACGGCAGCGGGGCATGGTTCTTGGCGGAGTTGACAGCGGTGCGAAGACACGCCGGTGAGAGGTGGAGGCGTGACGACAGTCGCTGCTATGTGTGGGGGACAGGGATTTCACGACTGGGCTATGTGAAGGTGCGCTAGGGCCAAGCTGTGGCAACGACAATGCCGCATCCCACGCTCGAGCTTTGCTACAGTGGCTGGGCTTGTGATGCGCAATCTAGGCTGCACGGTGGCAGCGGTTTCACAGCGGAGGTGGCAGCACTAATGGCCCCTATCTCTTACTCTCTCCCTCCCCCTTTTTCTCTGTTTCATGGTGGAATGATGCAAATGGTGGAATGCTTGTACAGTGAGAAGGAAAACAAAAAACAAAAAAAAAAAGGGAACTAGCTTGTGCTAATTGGAGGATTAAACGAGTGAATCAGAACAAATGATACCCACGGGTATTTTGATGAGTATTCCTCTGTTGTGCTCTTCCTTTCTCTGCTCAGTTTCTGGAAGGGTGGAGAAGGGAATGGAGTTGTGTTTTTCCATTTCACGGTTGCTAAGAGAAGTATTTTCTTCAAATTGGGAAGGGGTTAGGTTAGGGAAGGATTAGGGTGGGAAATTTCCTTTAAGGGAAGGGCAATTTTGTGAAAAAAATTGAGTCATGTGCATGTCACGTGACCACTTAACAGTGGTAGTGGAAGGGAGTCTAATGGAAGGGCCTTTTTGCACAGTTAAGAAGTGTAGGGTGTCGAATTGCACACTTAAAAAAGTCGGGGTCTAATCTGCACATGACCTAAAATACAGGGGGGTAAATTGCTTTTTTCCCTTATTTATTTGCACTCTTGAATTATTCTATGTAGAAGGTGGGTCTGAGGAATTAAAACATAAAAGGGAATATTTGAATGTATGGGTTGCACAGTAAGTCCTTAATTAGTCTCAGGATTTAAGGCTAATACTCCCCTTTAATGGATGTTCTTAATATATATCATAAGATTTTTAAAAATGTAATGAAGAATAAAGGGTTTTTTGCTGTAGGAAAAAAAAAAGATTGTAAAATTTTGAAAAAGGAAAAGTTTATCTTACTAATGCTTACGTGATGTACAAATAAATCATAATAAGTAGTCCAGCATCTAACATACACGTTTTGCAGCTGCAAGATTGACATCTAGAATAGCTTTCTGCTGTGAAGTTCCATGACCAAACATCCCATGTCCACCATTCACATCAATAGAAACTAGTGCCTCAGTTTGTTCAATAATTAGTGAACCTCCGTTAGCAAGTGGAACCCTATAAAGTTATCAACATACAGAAAGCTTGCAAGTTAATGTTGTTATATAAGAATATTAGGTAAGAGACTACTATTTACCACATAAGAATATTCCTACTACATTGTATATCACTAAGCAGTCTAAATCAAAACAGAAGAGAACAAGGACAAGGATATTACACACTAGAAGCTACATGTGAATCATTAATAACTTGAGAAGTGACAAAATTTTACCTTTTGCTTAGGATATTGTCAATCTCTCCCTCAATGTTGAATTCATCGAAAAGGGGAACTTTTTTATCATATAGCTCTACTCGACCACATAGATTAGGGGCAATTTCCTGAAGGTAATTGGTCACCTGAGGATTAAATAAGAAAGTTGAAATCACCAAAACAAAAGTGTCACGTCAGTTTCTATGTTGAGCCTTTATTAGTCGCTGATATAAGTGTTGCAACTTGCAATTGCAAAAAATATGTATACCATTCCGATAGCACTGAGATTAAAACAGCTGGATCAGCATGCGAATATAGGACCATAAATTAAGATTTATTTAAGTCTTAACTCTTAGACACATCTAAGATGTAAGATACAGTTCTTCATTTTTAATAGGACCATAAATTTAGATTTATTCAAGTCTTAACACTAAGACACATCAAAGATGTAAGATACAGTTCTTCACTTTTTCCAAGACATGACTGGCATTTGCTAACAGAAACCAGTAAACCAACATGTGACAGCCTATCCTACAGTTACAGTCAGGTTCAAAACTATTGCTTGCCCTACTCTTTTTTATTAACTCTATCTATGGGGGAAGAGGAAGCCAATGTCATTCAGATACAAACTGATATGCTCTAGTCCTAATGTGGCAGCTTAGCATTCTGCAATTAGCTGAAATGTCATTCAGCTTAGCATTCATTAAGCTGAAATGTTTTTCAGATACCTTACCTCATGAAATGTCCTTGGAGAGTCAACAACCATTTTCTTAACCTGACGTATATCATAAAAAAACATAATCAGGATACAGAATGTAACCTGAGTTTTCCTTTTGATATAAATAGACAAATCAACTGGAAAGTGACATAAAATAAGTAATAGAACTAACATTTTCATTGAAATAATCCTGGACCACAGAGAGAGTTTGACCCATTGCCCTGTGCAAAATGACAGGAACAGCTCCTTCCACACCTTCATCTGCAGCAAGAGCTGCAGATTTTGCATGTTCCACTATATTTTTCCAAGTCCAAAGCAAACCCTGCAAGTCTTTCTGCAGTTCCTCTAAAGAATGACCAGCAGCAACAGTTCTTACAGTGAGGCCAAAACCCTCAGGCTGCAATGTCTTTGCTATAACTTTCAACCTTGTGCGCTCAACGCCGGAAATCTTTTTGGAGACTCCAATTTTTTCACAGCGTGCAATCAAAACCTGCAGGTCAGAGAGTTTACTTAAGGAGTTACAGAGTGTGGACAAAATGATAACCAAGTATATGAGAAAGACCAAGAATGATATACAATCGAACTTCATGCAAGGTGAACACATAAAAGAGCACATACCCAAAATCTACTTCGTAGTTTAGGATATGCAGTCAGAGTGGGACCCTTGGTACCAAGGCCCTCTTTAACAACTTGGACAATGACTTTGGTTCCCTTGCGAACTTGGATCCATTTGTTTTCTCCAGAAGCCATGTGGACTGCTCTCTTTGTATCTTTTGTTTGCAAAATAGGAGAGTTGATAGACCCATTTATGCCAAAAGGAAGAGGACTGTTACTGGTTTCTTCTATGTTGACTTCACTTCCCTCTATATCATCCTCAAAGTCTGCTTCTACTTCATCATCTACCATGCTACCATACACATTTTGCTTAAGAACTTCTGTAATATAAAAATCATCCTCACCTTCATGCTCATCATAGTCATTGTGTACAGATTTTAAGCAACCCTTCTCAGAATGTATGTCTGATATTACATCAGAGTCATCAGCATCGTGAGCCTCGTGACCATTTTTGTCACTGACATCAATCTTTTGTTTCTTTGTCCTTTGACGAAATGGAGGAAATATAAATGGCTCCCTGTTTTGCTTAATGTCCATAAGGGCCGGTCTAGAACTCCCAATATTAACAAAGGCCCCACCCATATGGGGAACAAGCTTTGTGACTACCCCAACATATACACTGTCACATTGCACATTACTCTTGACTGGTTCAAATAATAATTCAACCAACTTTTCATCCTCCAGTACTGCAATTCTTTGCATGGTACATATTGAAGAGTTAATAAGTATACTGGTTGAAACAGGATCTTTTGAAATTACATTACTACTATCTTCAGGCAATAATCTTTCTGTATCTACCAGCTTCACCTGGTCTTTTACAGTGTTATCAGTTTCAGATTCATTGGATTCCTTTTGATCCTTAGAGACAGTAAAAGGGAGTGAATGGAGAAGCCAGGGTTCCTCAACAGGCTGGTAATTCTCAGAAAGAATATTAGTAGAATGTGAATCGTCATCATTCACACTCACCATGTCCTCATTGTCATAGTACAATTGATCTTCCAAGCTGAATCTCTCTGACTTTAACACACAATTTTCAAGGAGACTCACAATCTTTCCTTCATCTGTCAAACCACTGGAAGCATTTGAGTGTTCAGAAACATATTTGGAAAGACCAATATTATTTATAGTATCGCAAAATGATGAAGTAATACCTTCGACTGGTAAAGATCTCGAGGGCTGCTCTAGAAGATATGTTTCCTCTGTCCAGGGGCACCATGCATGAGCTGTAGACATCTGGGAATCAGATCTAATCCATAAATCGCTCACCACAACTTTATCGTCTCCAAGTACTGTAAAGGGTACTGACAGAGAAAACACTGGTCCTGGCTTCCAAAGAATGTCACTTGAGGACTTTGATTTTCCTTTAATGAAATAATTATATTTAAAGTTCAAGCCAGAAGCAATCTGCAAGCATAAAATTACAACTGAGTCACTTAATTACTGAAAAATGTGTATTTTGATAGTCATTCAGTATTTTCAAGCAGACTGTAGCTTCATATAATAGTCTACCCTTTAATGGAAGGGACATTTGATCTGAAGGATGCAAAACTTAATAGCAACCAATACCCTATCATTTATTACACAACACAGACTACATCTTTATTGACAGAAATAGCAGAATCTTCAAGGGAGAGGATTTGCTTTCCAAGGCTACTTGTGTTAAGGATTTCCTGATATAAAGGAAAACAAACAATAACAACTAAGCCTTATTCCACTAAGTGGGGTTGGTTACATGGATCAGACAACTCCACCGAACTCTCTCACATATCATAGTCATATTAAAATCATTGACACTTAAATATCTTTTGATTATTTCCCCTATAATTTTCCTAGGTCTTCATCTACCTCTTTTTATGGTGTTATTCTCCATTTGGTGCATTCTCCTCACTTGGCCTTCTACAAGTCTCGTCCAAATATGCCCAAACCACCTAAGGAGAAATTCTACCATCTTCTCTATGAAAGGTGTCACCCCAATTTTCTCTCTAATGCATTCATTCCTTATTCTATCATGTCTCCGCTACACATAGCTTACTTTCATGTTGACCTTCCACCGCCCAACATTCAGCCCCATACAACAAAGCCGGTCTTATCGTTGTACGATAGAATATACCCTAAGCTTTAATGGTACTTTTTTTTGTCACAAATAAGACCCGAAACACCTCTCCACTTTGACCATCCTACTTGGATCCTTAGTTAACGTCTTCCTCTATCTCTCCATCATTTTGAATGATAGAACCCAAATATTTAATTCCTCTATTGTGGGATGGTTCCTTCTCCTATTCCAGGTATATTTTTGTTTATTTTATGTATTTCTGTGTGCACAAATAAGCCTATTCAGCTGAACTCAACAACCCGGGCAGGAGGAATACAAAAGTGAATCTGAAAATATAAACATCTTTGCATTTAAACCTTTCTTAACTTTCCTTTCTGTACAAATAAATAAATATATAAGTTAAATTTGAAGGCCCAATCAAATTACCTGAAATTCAGCTTTCCACATATTAGCATGCTCCATAGGAGACATTGGTACAGCTTTTTTTGGTTTCCAGCAGCCTAATACAGCAGGATCACCGGTTATGTACAGAAGGTGACCATCTTCTAAATCAGCTTCTACAGTCCAAATGATCTTGCAGAATTTATCAACATTAGTGGTTGGCTTGCCTGAGATATCAGATTGTCCAGATTCATTATTCACTCTAAACTGGAGAGCAATACACATTAATGCAAAAAGGCTGATGTTGCACCTACACGGAGTTCATATTACTAAGAGAGGCCTTATATGATAACTAGCAAAAATAGAGTCCATTAGATTACATAGAATGAAGCACATAGTGATTTATAATGATGTAAAATGCAAAGAAACACCATTGTTCATTCCATCACAACAAAAATATAGTACTTTTACATGAAGCACATAATCCAACTCCTGACCCTGTGATTTTTGACAAGCCAAACATGAATCAAATTCCACTGATAGTCTGATTTACAATTGTAATTTTTTTTTTTTTAAATGTATAATTTGGATGTTGTACACTGGAACAATCAGCTGTGATGAGGATCCAACAGCCAAAAACAAATTAAAGCAAGAAATTCATAGCCTAAAGAAAGGAGATAACAATATACATAAAACGAAGTCATAAAAAAAAATGAATCTATGAGGGTTTACACGAGTAGGCTTGAATTACCTTTCTCTTTCGCTGTTGGCAACGCAGTTAATCTTCGGACTGATTTGTGGTTCTTCATACAGTATATGAACCTATATACAGCGTGCAGTGGCACGTCATGGAATATGTGCCTGCCCCAATATTATAATACATAAGCAAAACCAAGATCCAACAGGGAGGGTAGGGATAACACAGTGCATATCCATCAACTTCATAATACATCACTTTCTTTAGTTGTATTGATCACCATTCTTGATCTATCCTCCTTTTTCGTAAATATAAAAGCCTAATTAGTCATGCAATTAGCATCCTTAGTCATCCTAAAAGCACATATTTAGTGCTTAATGTAAACCATAAGCCCAGTAGGTGATAATAACCACCAATTGGTATGACAACAAATCACTATTTGATATGCTCAGTGGAAAATATGGGTTATGCCAGCACAGCAAATGAATTCTCATTTCTCAATAACCACGAATAATACTTTGTTTCAATATAATAACTCAATCACTTTCTAGTCAAATAAACGATGCAACTAACTATAATTCAAGAAGTGTGGAATGCTGGTTTTGCTCACAAAGTAACTAAGCAAACAGCTAAGCTGGCTATCAGTCTCAATTTTTGTGAACTACACAAGAAAACCTCTCTTAAAATATATCCATCACAATTTTTGACACATAAAACTTATTACATGAAAAAAAAAATATGAATTTTTGAGCAGGTGGGAACTAGGAAAGGGTTGGTAAGGTCAAAATCAAGTACGAAAATCACTTCACATTTGGTTCATCCTAGAAAATGCGGCAGGGTTTGAAAGGGAAGTGCTAGTCATTTACACTACCTACAAACTTTGGCTGCCCCTATAGCACAAAGTGCATTCAAAGTGGCTTCCCACCCTATACCAAGCAACCATGAGCGAAAACCAAAACCCTTTTCATCTAACTCCATTTTCACTCTCCTCTCAATTATCTCATGATCTCAACCATGCATAGCCAAGTAATTCCCTCTCAAGTCTGAAGCAAAAAGCTTCAAAACACCCACGAAGGACTCTTATGAAAAGAATGCACAACTCTGTGCTCCGGCAGTTAACTAGGAACTAATTCCAAAAGCAATTCAAATAGGCCAAAACTATAAGATACCTCGTAATCTTACCCTAAAAAAAAAAAAAAACTACTCCCCAATATCGTCCCTAGAAATATCGGAAATAAATTAGTCCCTCAAAGATTTAAAAGTCTTCTATTGGTTCCTCATCATTTAAAAAAAGGAGCAAAAGGGTACATCCGTACAAGTCCATACAAAACTAAAAAATAAAATTATGTATGGAGTGATCAATTTGTCACTTTCTTGAATGGCAAGGGACGAACTTTTAAACCCCGGGCACTAATTTGTTCCCCGATATTTGTTTCATGACCAAAATGGATATTTAATTAAAAAAAGAAAATCAAAACAACTAGCCAGAGTAAGATAACAACATCAAAGTGCAGCACCCACCACCAAATGAATTGGGTATACATTTCAATTATTCAGTGTACAAATGCAATCACCCAAATAAAATCAATGGCAGTTCAAGAACAATGCAACAAGGACTATCAAGTACAGTGGCACACACCAATTTTATTTTTTTTTTTTTGGAGGGGGGTGGAGAGAGAAACTTACAGTGATTGGAACCTCTTTGTTGGAGGAAGCACAACAAAAGGGCTATAGAAGAAAGGACTATTACAGCGAAAAAGCTGATTGTGATGGTGGTGCATAAAACCAACTTCAGCAATACGCTCCATGAAGAGAATAGAACATGAACTGAATGAACCCCAACCTCACCCCCACCCTGTTGGTGAAAAAGTGTGCTAGAGTTTCATCACTTGAACAAGGTACGCTACACAGTGGAACACAAAAGGGGTTGAGGTGTGTGTTGGTATGGATAACATATAAGATAGGTGGAGATTGTGGGGATGACGGGGCTGCTGTGCTATGGTGCTGGTGCTGCCTAGAGAGAGGGCAGAAGATAATGGGTTTTCTTGGCGCCTTGTGTTATTTTATTATTATTATTTCTTTTTTTTTTTTTAGCAGAAATGATACTTGAACCCAAAGGTTTGGGGACACCCTAGAGGATGTTTGGTTTCATTTTTCTATTTTCTATTTTTTAATTTTTAAAATTTTATAAAGTAAATATTAAAAATTAAAAATCAAAACTAAAAATTAGATCTTTTCATGATTTTTAATATTTCTTTAACAAAGGTTTGGGGACACTCAAGATACTCAGAAAATGTTTGGTTTCATTTTTCTGTTTTCAATTTTCTAATTTTTAGAATTTTATAAAGTAAATATTAAAAATTGAAATTAAAAATTAGATCTTTTCACAATTTTTAATATTTCTTTAACAAAAACTGAAAAGTAAAAACTAAAACCAAACAAGTCTCTAGAGTGTAAAAAGTATAAGCAGAAATAAAATAGGTCAAACGGAAATATCAAAATATCTAATTTGGTTTGTTAAAAACTAAAATCAGGCTCAGGCCCACTTAGAAGCTTTTTTTTGTATCTTTCAATAAGCTAGGTCTAGATTTAAACTTTACAGTATGTTTGGTTTTGGGTGAAAATTTTCATGGGGACTCTAAATGTAAAGCTCATCCACAAAAATTTATAACCCATATTTACCTATCAATCAAACACACCATGGTTAACATATACATTGACTAAAAATACAATATATTTTGACTATTTCCCTATTAACTTGTGATGGACCAATTTAGATAAACTTTTTCCATGACCACCTTATTTACTAGCTAGCTAGATGTAAACAGACGTAACCACCTTATTCGCTAACTTATTTTTTCCTATTAATTATGAAAGTTTCTACCCTGCTTTGGATTAATTGTGTTAATTAAGTTAAGCCTTAATTCCTGGGTTTGTAAGCTTATGAGGAGAATGTGGAAAATGGTAAAGAGTGGGAATGCACTCTCTTTGGTGGCCTTAATAGATAACAAACTTTGCAAGCCTCAAGAGATAGATACAGAATGAATGGAAGCCTCTCTTTTTCTCCTCGAGCAAAGACATCATCTCATTTTTCTCAAGATGATCTCTCTAATGGGTTGCTCCCTTCCATTTCAAATGATCTTTACCTCGAGTATCCTTTTTTCCTATATCCTTGTTCCCTTTCTCTCAAATCCAATCTAACATTCATGTTTTATAGTGGATAGGATGTTTTACATGTATTATTGGCCATTTGCATTTCCAAAGTATTGTATGATAAGATATAAAGTAACATTTACCCTTCCTCATGATGCAAATGGGTTTTTAAGGGCATTGTCAAAAAGGAATTTTATCTCGCCGTGGTTGTAAATGATACTACTTTTGGGATATTTTAACAAAAGATATATGGGTTAAGGTGTAACAGCCCATGCTGCTTTATGGATTGACGACTGTCCCCACAAACCAATACGGGATCTTTTCAGCATGTTTTGTCCTTACTGACATAGTTCCTGGGAAAGCTTTGCTTAAGCCATAACGTTATAGTGAGTAGTTGTTACTTGTTAACTTTGTTTAATCTTAAAGGTGTAAGTACAATATTACATATGAGCCTGCCTTTGTGTCAAACATAATATGCTTTCTCTCTTCGTCACTAAATTTGAACAATTATGTATTTTTGATATATTATTTATGTTCAAATTTAGTGACAAAGAGAGAAAGCATTTTATGTTTGTCACAAAAGCAGGCTCATATGTAATATTGAACTTACACCTTTAAGATTAAACAAAGTTAACAAGTAACAACTACTCACTATATGGCTATAACTTAAGCATAGCTTTATGATAGAATAGGTGTTACATAAGGTTTGGGCGATTGCTAGAAATGGGTTTGCTACCAAAGGATCTCATTCTCTCTTACCCTACCATGACGTCTTAGTTTTTGGAGGGGAGGAAACTTCTCTACCATTTCATGGGCTGCCTTGATAGTGCTATACATCAGTTGCTAGGAATTGCAAGGCTCAAAACCTACCATGCCCTGGAAAGGAGTAGTTCCCAAGGTCATAATGTCAACCTTCCCAGCATATCACATCATAGGGCATCATCCTATGCACCTACATCCCTTGGAGGCTCACACTAGGATCTCCTTCTACTCATATCATCATTATTTTAAATCTTAATCATGCATATTAATTCAAATTATGGTTTGGATCAAGAACATTTACCAATCATAACCAAGTATAATAATTCAAATGACTGAAAGTAGCGCAAAATGCTTGAAAATTTTTTATTTCTCAATAGTTATATTATTCAAGCTCACCCACGAAATCGTCTAGAGAAATAGTAGAAAACAACAAATAACTAGAATACCTCATTAAAATAAAACCAGGAAGCAACAAAACGAAACAGGGAAACTGCAACTCCTACAATTACTGTTGCATATTGGATTTTGATACTCATAAAGTCGTACAAAATGCTTGATAATTGAAAATTGTAATAATCAATTGGATTTTGATTTTCCATAATTATTTGAAAAGGTGTCCAACAAGTTAAGAAGTAAAGCCCTTTTTCAAAAGTTCTTTCATCTTGTTAAGCATTTGGTCTAATTCAACTTGATTTGGTGCAGCTTCAACATTCTTCAGTGAATGAAGCTGATGTTGTTTTGCTTCATGAAGTTCCAATTGCTTTTGTGTATGAAGTTCAGCTAACTCTACCACAATTGCCTACAAAGTAATGAAAAGGTTAACGTGTGTATCCTTGATATTAATTACAACAATTTAGGCCCCAACCATCTACTATGAGAAAAATCAAAATAATACTTTTATATTCAATTTAACATCTCCACGTCTAACAACTTTTGGATAAAATGTATGCATATTAGGAGTGTACAGAGGACAGGTTGGGTCGGGTTAGAAAAAACCCAAACCCAACCCGAAATTTAGATAGGGGCATTTTTGGAGTCCAAACCCAACAGAATAATGACCCGACTATAGACCCGGTCAACCTAACCTTCAAGCAATATATAGGGATTAAATATTATATATAGTAAAGTTATAAAACTTTACAAGTATGCAACAAAATTTAAGATATATTTTGCAATATATATTTCAAAACAAGTCATTTCAATATAAAAATAACATCAGATTAAGTAAAGTATATTAATTAAACTATAAAATTATACGATTTTTCACAAATTATTATTAAAAAAATGTCTCTCAAAGAATTATTTGATTTCGAGCAGCGTCGGGCCAACCTGATGCATGACCTGAACCCAACCTGAAAAGCAAACCAAGTCATTTTTCAAGACCTAAACCTAACCCAGTGAGCTTTGGGCCAAGTCAAGTCAGGTTATGGACACCCTAATACCCATCATCATCTTAAAAGAATAAATTATATATACTTAGTTTTCAAGAAATACATCTAAAAAAAAATACTTATAATGGACAATTCACAATTGAGAGAAATGATAAAAACAACCTGTAGCTCTTTCCTTTGTCTCTCTTCCCTTATTGCTGATACATAACTTTGTACCCCAAGGATGACAGTAACTCCCGCAACCTATATATAAACAAATCACATCTATTGTAATGTGCTACATCTTGGAAGACAATAGTAATATAAATACATAATTGACAACTAGATGTTCTAGTCTTAGCTTATAGACAATTGTAGGAAGAACTTTTATACACTAGTTTAATGATATTTTACACCAAATGTTTTACCGTGTATAAGGATAGCTCTGCTAGAAAAAGTGATCCAGCATGGATAGCCTTCTTCTCATCCAATTTTTGTATTGGAGAATCATTTGCAAGGCCAAGCGAATGTCTCTCCATTCTTGTGATTACCTTGTGACTAGTCTAAAACACAATCAAGTAAAATTCAATGTCCATGTGAAACTTACATAAAATATGATAATATGCATTCTTTAATGCTCAAAACGGAACAAAACAAATCTCAATAATATTTCAACTTTAAAGTAGATTACAAATCCAAGGATTGAGAAAGAGAGTACCTGGCCAAGGTTGATAACTAATTGTTTTAACATTGAAGGATGATTAGTCTCCTTCACAACATTGATGATAGTATCTGCAAAGGTTTTTATTGCCAATACTCTCAACTTGTTTGCTGAGGACAACAACACCATCTTCCCAGTAATGCAAGACTACTTCCTTTTTCTTTGGAGAAAAATATAGCAGGACCCTTATTAACCTTAGTTTTGAGTATTTGACTCTAATAAGTTTTGGACACCGCTTGGAGAACTTATATATAGTGTTTTGTCCAGCAATAAGGTTATTATCTAAATTTTTTCATGATTAAACGTAGGTAGTTGGATAACTCATCCATCTAGAAGTTCTAACACTACATCGATCATTGTAATAAAAATATTAGAAACAACATACATTTTGATTATTTAGCATTTTTTAGAAAATAAATAAAAATGTAATTTGAAAAGGAAACATCATTGTAAACATTATATTGTAAATGTATCATTGTAAAAAACATTGCAAGTGTATTAATAAGATTATTTTCTATTTTAATTCATGGAGAAATAATGCCATTAAAGTGTAATATGGCATACCATAAAACCTAACATAGTTGATAACTAGTTTGGTTTTTTAAGTATCTAATCATTAGCGGTTTGATTCTTGACAGTGTATATGGAAAAGGTCTCGTGGTCAAGATCAATCATTACTTATGGTGAGGGATACCTTGGTTCACCTCAGAAAAGTAACGAGGCAATGCATAAAAATTATTAATATTAATTAACGTGTTTACTTTCATGATTTAATTTTGATGCACTAATAATGTAAAAAAAAATTATACAGTTATCCAAGCATGTAGTGTCACATAAGAAAATATAGTTACCTTTTATATCCATTACTTGAAAAATCATTAAATAGAAAAATTTGATTGGATAGCACTATAAAACTTCTTTATATTATCAATGAGTCAAAATTAAACTCTTACTTTTAAACTATATTTAATTTCAAATTTTTCAAAATATCTTCCCATAATTTTCTTTTTACACTTTCCATAATTGTTTATTGATTGATTACATAATTGATAATGAATATACACAATAGTTATATATAGTAATGGAATCTTCCTATATCATATATTCAATGGAGAAATGTAATAATTATTAAAAATTTACTTAAAATGTAAAATTAGTCAAAGCTAAGTTAAAAGAACAATATTGATTTAAAAACACAAAAAAAGAACCTATTTAATAATTTATTTGTTAAGTTATTAACTAAATTATTAAGAGATATAAGTTATTGTATGGATCTTCCTAGTAAATTCAAGTTAATTATTTTAATTAGTCAAAAGATATATTGAATTATTTTTTAAATTGTCAAGATATATAAAATACATTTTTTATTTAATAGAATATTATTGTTCAAAGTAATAAAAAAATTCTAGTATCATGTGCTATACAAAAATTTTGTACTACTAAGACAGTAAACAAATTAAATTTTATTTAATATTCTATATCAAGTAATTATGATAGAAAGTCGGGGAAATTAGAAAGACATATCATTACTCTCTATAACTCATGGTGGGCCAATTTGAATAAGCTTTTCCATGACCACCTTTTTCACTTACTAGATGTTGCAAATAAAATGCATTTAGGGGTTGATCTCGATGATCAATAGAGAAAGAAGCTGGGTAGCTAGATAAGCAAAAAAGATTTTGACCCAAAAAAAAGGAGAAAGAGAATATTTAGAGATATTAAAATCTCTCATACTCACCTATTCAAAGGTTATATAATTTTTTCCCACATCATTCATTTGATTCCACTAACATGCAACAATCATACATAGAGGACATAATTGGACCACACCATAGTTGGTCCAAGATTATTGGATCCTTGTTGAGTAACAAATGAATCAAAAGATAACCTAGTACATGATACTCTTGCCATTGTATAATTTCATTTTCCGGGACATTAGATGCATACAACCTTAACTCTTAATTATGAAGAAGTGTGTAATTAAACTTTGTAACCACTGGAGACAAGCTATCATCCTGATGATTGCACCAAAAGGTTCGTAGAAGTAGCTAATGAATTGCATAAGAAAAAATTTCTTGCCAAAATAGGCACCAGTATATTGCTGGCATAAATTGTCACATCAAATAAATTTTTCATAAGTAAAAAACAATTATTGAAAGTGTTGTTCATATACATTAAAAGTTTACTTTTACTATTTAATCTCAGTCTCATTAGCTCATTTATCAGTTTGTAAGCTCCATATTTCACAATTTAAAACCATGTTTCAAATCAAATCACAATTGAAGTAAACTTAAGTAATAACAAAAAGCCTTGTAGAAACTAAGCTTAACAATTGCAATGCGAGTTTGAATCAATTATTTGGATTTTGACTTTCTCTCTACATGGCCATGAGTGTATATGATGATGAGAATTAGAATAACAACAAATGCTAGCACTCATTCCACCTTTTGCAGCTTTGTACGAAAAGTTCACCTACACTTTGGTCTAAAAGCTTGACTTGCTTCCCAAACCAAGCGTTATAATTCAAATGACATAAAGTCATACAAAATGCTTGACAATTAAAAAAATTTAATAATCAATTAGATTTTGATCTAAAAGGGTGTCTAACATGTTAATAATTAAAGCTTTTTTCAAAAGTTCTTTCATTTCATCAAGCATTTGTTATGACCAACTTGATTAGGTGCAAGTACTTTCTTTAGTGAATAAAGTTGAAGTTGCTTTCCTCCATTAAGTTCAAAATCCTTTTGTGTATAAAGTTGAGCCAACTCTGTTACAATTGCCTACAAAATAACGAAAAGGTCGTCAGCATATGTATCATTGATATTAGCAACAATAATTTTGGCCGGCCTAGATCACAATACTATGAGAAATCATTGTGCTTAAAGAACCAAATATACTTTGTTTTCGACAAATTCCTCTAAAATAAGTACTCGTAATGGATAATCCAACTCTGAGAGATATGATAAAGAGTAAAGCTACTAGTAGCTCCTTCCTTGAATCTCTTTCCTTAGGGTGTGTTTCGTTAAAGAGTAAAAATGAAGACAAAAATTCTCCAAATGAGCATCATGTGTAATTTTACACATGAAACTTATCTAGAAAAATTTTACCCTCACTTTTACTTCTCAACCAAACATATCCTTAATGCTGATACATAACCTTGTATCCCAAGAATAAAATTAGCTCATGCAACCTATATATAAACAAATCACATTTATAACATGCTACAACTTTCTTTCGGAAAACAATAATAATATAAATATATAATTGACAACTTTATGTTCTAAACAATTATGATAATTGTAGGAAGTACTTTTGTACACTGGTTTATTGATATCATTACCAAATGTTTACCATGTATAAGGATAGTGTTGGTAAAAGAGTGCACGAGAAGTAGGGGTTGAATCGTACTTTTTGAAGCCTTCTTTCATATCTGAAACATTTGACTTAAAAGATACTATTAAGCATAAAGCTTGAAGTGCAGCAGAATAGTGGTTAGATGTTTCAGAAAATAGATTTTTGAAGCTTAACAATTATGATGCAACTTTAATGAAGCTTAATCAATATTCAACATAAAGCGCATAACATAAAAATAAAAGATCAGGGAAGAGAGAATGAACACGAGTATTTTTATACTGGTTCAGCCAACTTGCCTACATTCAATACTCAACACATGTTGAGATTTCACTAACAACAACTTTTTCAACCTGAGAAGGTAAAATAAATAGTCTTTACATTAGCCTTCCTAAACTCTCACAGTGCAAAAGTAGTTCTGAACCACCCTCTCCAAGTTGAACCAAGTAGTTGTAAACCAGCCTCTCCAAGATAAACTGTGATGAGCAAATACCTCTATCATCACATTGCAAGTAGTTTTACCTTAGCTTCTCCAAGCTATGTCTCACTCTAATAACTAATGGATCAAGGTTACAAAGGTTATGTGTTTCGATTGCCATTCAAACTAACCTATACCTTTGTTTCCTTAAGAATATTCAATAATACAGACCTAGGAAACATGAGTGATCTCTTTCTCACATCTCTTCCTAAGAAGAGTATACAAATCATTACAAAGCATGGAAAGAATATTTTTATACTTCAAAATGATTGATTACATATTATAATAAACAACACAAGAAGTGTGAAGAGATTTTTCTAGAGTTTTCACTCTTATGTCTTTTTACTTTCTCATTGACATTCATGTTTAGCATCTCCATTTATATAGGTATTTCTTTATGACCATTGCCTTTGATTAGATCTCTAAGTGACATGTGTAGATTATCGGTTGTGTCTTGGAACATTAGTCTAGAGAGTTAAGCTGACAGATTTGTCACATTGGTTGCAGAAGCTGTTGTATTGAAGAGGTTTCTAATGTCCTCTTTCTTTTTACTTTTTGATCGTGATTTCTGAACTCTTCCTTCTAAAAGTTAGGATTATGAATAAATTAGGCAGAAGAGATGTCGTACTAATATTATCCTTTAAGTCCATATAATGCTTTAATATGTATATACGTACTTTGTTTGACATAATATTCACTTTCTATTTGGCTTAATCTCTTTCCATGAGATAAAAAAATGCTCACACATGCAAAGTGAAATATTAATCTTACTTTAAGTTTGTGTGATACAAGCCGGATTTACTTGTTATACTTTATCAAGAAACTCAAGGTAGCCATTAGTCATTCTTCAAAATATTTTCTTTAAATTGATTTTGTTGTTATTCAAAACAATAAAGCTCATACTTTTTGAAAGGCTCTGGAGTTTATAGATAACTCTAACGTAAAAAGTCATCCAACTTGGACAGCCTTCTTCCCATCCAACATATGTATTGGAGTATCTCTTGCAAGACCATACAATCATCTCTCCATTCTTATGATTATCTTATGGCTTGCCCAATGTAATCACATAAAATTGAATGTCTATGTGAAACTTACATAAAATCTGCTAACATATTTTCTCCATTATTGCTCAAACAAAACAAAAATAAAGCAGATCTTAATAAATTTTCAATTTTAAAGTAGATTTCCAATCCTAAAATTGAAAAGGAGAAGACCTGCCCAAGGTTGATAACTGATTGATATAACTTTGGAGGACAATTGCCCTTTTCCTTCATAGCATTGCTGATAGTATTAGCAAAGGTTTTTATTATGAATATTCCTAATTGCTTACCTTTTTCTCAATAATACAAGATTGTTTTCTTTGGGATAAAAAAAATACAAGAGTCCTGTAAACCTTAGATTTTGAGTATTTGAATTTGATGAGTTTTTTGTCACCTTTTAGAGAACTTATATGTAGTACTATCTAGAAACAAAGGTTATTATCTGAATTTTGTCATGATTAAAGGTGGCTAGTTAGATAATTCAAGGTAGGGAATATCACTTATCCATCTAAAGGTTCAAAATAATACTATGTCGATCATTTTAATAAAAACTCCCATAACAACATTTTGATTATTTAGCATTTTTTTTATAAAATAAATAAAAGGATAATTTAAAAGAGGAAACATCATTGTTGTATACATGCATATAATTTGTATTAATAAAAATATTTTCTATTCCAATTCATGGAGAAATAATGCCATTAAAACATAGTGAGACAATATGTCCATTGTAATTTTCCTCGTTATACTTTAATGGCATTAGAATGATCTATGTAGTATTATTTTGAACTTCTTGATGGAAAGCGATCTCCCTTACCTTGAAATATCCAATTACCCACCTTCAATCATGATAAAATTAGATAATAACTTTGTTGATGGATAGTACTATATATAAGTTCTCCAACCAAAAACTCATCAAATTCACATACTCAAAAACTAAGGTTAAAAGGAGTCTTGTATTATTTTCATCCAAACAAAATAGCATTGAATTATTGAGAAAATGTTATTATTGCCATTAGCAAAAGCAACTAAGAATATTGATGATAAAAACCTTTGCTGATACAAGTCTGGCATGTATCTCCCTGTCGGCCTTTTTCGATTGTTCTGGTGCTTTTATTGTGAGGCACAAACTTGGTTTAGTATTGTTGTGGCTCTTAAAAAGCTGTAGAGCTTTTTCAACTCTCAAAAGCTACTTTCAAAAAGTCAAAATAGAACATATTGGTAAAATAACATAAAAGTTGATCTCAACAAGAAAAAGCCATGATAGTAGTGTTTGGTAAGTATGCTCCAAATATCCAAACTGACAATAATGGATATATATATATATATTCTCATTAATTATAGTAAGGTCATATTAGTCTTTTGAATTTCAAAAATAAGAAACCAAATCTGAAAAACGACTTATGCTTTTCATAAGCCAGAGCACCCTTCGAACCTACCTCTAGTAAGTAGGTTTCCCTTGTTAGGGTCATTTGATCCTCTTAGTTCATCAAAAAAGAAAAAAAAAACATGACTCTTGTCTCCAAATGAAAGTCATCAACTTTGATTCTATCCTTTTTTTTTTAATAGTACTTTGATTTTAATTAACTTAGCTCCCATGTGTAAAATATTGTCATGTAATAGAAATTGTATGATTTATGCGTCACATTTTTATTTGTGAAGACTAAAGTGAAACTAGTCCTAAGTAGTTGGGATTAGTCCATTCCACTTACTCCAATAATGTGAAGGGAGACCTGATTCCAATAAGTAGGATTCACTGAGAAAATGAGACTCAATTTTTGAGTCATTAGAATTTCTTTAATAGACAGAAACAATATCTCAAATAATGTAAAATTCAGGGTAAGTTATGATGTATATAAGGATGCTAACTATGAATATATTTAACCTAGTCTGTTGACTTAAAATTTTGATTTGGCAAAATTTTTGCATTCAAAGCTGCTTCTGAGCATGTTTTGATTAATATTTAGGTTGCAATTGAGTTTATTTTACATTTTTATAATGTTGATAAATTTAAACTTTGTACATGATTAATTTATAATAATATTTCATATATATTTTAAGACAAACAAACCAATCAAACAATATTCACTTAGAACCATCATTTTAGCTAAAGTAAATGAAGTCGACACAATAGATGGAAGGAAGAGACATAGATATGTGTGCAAATACTAAAGTAGTATGAGCTAGAAGATTAACATCAATAGTAGTTTAATTGAACATGTGCAAGGACAAATAAAGTATTGATATAAAAAAAAAGGGGTTTGGATCCCCCTTCACATTATATTTTGTATTCAATCCAAGAATTTACGTATATTACCAAAATATCATTGAGAAGTATCCCCATTTAAGTGCCCGACTATACTCAGGGAGATCAATCCCTCACCTGTCGGGTTAGGGGAAACTTTGATAAATAAAACCCAAAAAAAAAAAAAATCAAACATATGCAAGAATTTAGAGCAATAGTTTATAAGTATGCCAAATACATAGAACAACTCTTTTTAATTAGCAAATCACATGTGTTTCCAAAGCAACATCGAATTAAAATTAACCATAATTATAAAGTTAAATACAATCACAACATTGATCTTCAAACACCATTTAAGAAAATCATGTTCATGCCTCCCATAAAATATCTTAATATTGACCAAACAATCAAACAAAATTAAGTAATATGCCCGCATAAAAAAAATTATCATCAATACTAATTACAAAAGAAAAATAATGGTAAAGACAAAGGAGATAGCTAGCTAGTCAACGTACAAGAGAGTGTTGGTCACTCACCTTATCTTATTAAGCATCGGATGTTGATGGGAAAAAAGTGGCTTTGGGTGGACAACAAGTGGCAAAGAGTGATAGAACTGACAACGAGAATAACAATAAATGAAACAATTACCTAGGTTAAAAGGATGGGTGCGGCAAAGAAAGGAGCGCCAGCTAGGGCTCCTTCAATATGAATGGGAGGTGTGAGGGTTGGGAATAAAATAAGAATATATAGCCACTTGAGACAATTGTTTTAGTTAGTAATTGTGTATACATACGTGTGGGCGCATAAGCAGTCATACATGTGTGAATGCACTTGTGCGTAAGTGTAAAATTTGATCGGCTTAATCTTAAAGATAATTTTGAATGATTAACATTTGAATTAATAAAACTCAATAATTATAAAAATTTATTTATTGACATAATGAACTTTTAAATAAATGAATTCCTTCACTACATGGTGATTTACCGATTTAATTTCTTGGAAAATTCTTTGTAAATTTATTTTGTGAATCAATTGTTATTTTGATAGATATTGTTCATAATGCAGTTACTATACACATTGAGGTGAAACGAAGCATAAAATCCCTGAATTTGTTCTTTATTAACATCTTAACAACTAATAATGGTACAAATATTTATAGATTTAAGCGACCCTCAAGATTTCCTACATTCCATTTAATTCTTTTTTATTTCAATAATTATGAAAACTATCTAATATGGATCCATACAATGGAAAAAGAATCTCATTACATTACAATACATAAAGGACAAAAGAAAGGGAAGATATATACATCCAATCAATAGCGTATGATTTTAAAAAAAAATAGCATCGGACATGAATCACCCGTGGACCTTTGCCATATTAAGAGATTGTTTGAAGACCTTTAAAAATAATAATTGGTATTTTTTAAAATTCATTTTCAAATAATTAATCTTGTTTCATAAAACTGTTAAAATATATTATAATAAAAAGTTAATAATTTTAAATAATAAACAATTAATAATCATAACCAACATTTTCAAGCTAGTAGTTTGTTATTGATTATGTTAAAGACATGGGATTAAATGATCATTTCACAAATCTTGTGTGGCAAGGCATCTTTTCTTCTTCCATGAGTATTTTATGAAATGGTGATCCTACAAGAGAGTTTAAACCCGCTAGAGATATTTGACAAGGTGACCCACTTTCTCCATACTTGTTTATGATTTGCATTGAACCTTTTTTCTCATCTTATTTAGACTACAGTGATAACCAATTATGGAAGCCTATATTTTGGTCTAAAGATGGCTCCTCGATTACTCATTTGTGCTTTTTTGATGATCTATTTATCTTTGCAGAGGAAACTATGAGCCAAATTGATATTATTAATCAATGCCTTGACAATTTTAATAGGAATTTAGTGTAATAAGTTAGTAGAGAGAAAATGAAAGTTTACTACTTTTAGTAATGTTCATCATGCTCGTGCCATTGAAATGGCAGATAGCCTTGGTTTTTCTTTTACTGCTGATTTGAGCAAGTATCTTGGGTCTCACTTTAGTATAAATGCACCTCTTTAGCATGTTTTAGCCATATTACTAATAGTTTGATGCAACGCTTGAGCTTTTGGAAAGCAAACTCTTTATCTTTGGAATAAATTGACTTTTTGTCCTTCTGTGCTCACTGCTATCCCTTCTTATTCTATGAAAACTAGCATTGTCCCAAATCCTGTTTGCTTATAAGATTGATAGTATTTGCTTAACCTTTCTGTGGGGATTTGTTGACGATGCTAGAAAATATTCTTTGTGTAATTAAGAGGATGTCTATCGACCAAAGGTTGTGGGAGGATTGGGGTCTCATCTTGATAATGCTGTTAATCTTGCCTATATGACTAATTTATGCTGGAGACTAGTTCACCAAAGATAACAACTCTGAGTTAATAATGAGAAAGACTTCAAAATGTATTAACACCAAAACTTCCATGACCTCTTAGAAATATTTGAGTACTTGACTTGTCGGCTTGAATGATGAAGTATAATATGTGATTGTCCATGAAAAGTCTATTGTTAAAATATGAGACTTGCATAAATTGTCTACTATTTGGTATGCGATATTGTCTATGTTAGATGAAACGATATATAGTAATGTGAATGTATGGTGATGAGTTAATGTATTTTCGATTTTAATCATGTTATAATTGTTAGAAATAAACCTGTAGGAGATGGATTTATATTGTTATTTTAAGACCTTATCACTTTGGTATATTTCATAGTATGACTCATGTACTAAGTAATTATAATTCAGTTCATGTTATGATGGTTTTACATTTAGTTCTTTATTCTGCTCTATTAAATTAAATAAGTAAGTGCACAAAGTAATTGTAATTATTATCGATGCAAGCACTATGTATTTCAATTATAGCTATAGGTTCAAGCTTTCAAAATGTAATTTGTATGAGAAAAAAAATTTACCCACTATTTTTCTAAATTAATTTCAAAAGTTAATGAACGCAAGATATAATGACAACCAATAAAATTCAAATGCGAACATAAGCATAGTTGATTTCAACTAGGGTGTTACATCATCTCTTGATCTGTATTGAAATTATGTTTGAAAGAGGCAAAAATGGAATCTCGAAATGAGCTTCAATAGGGGAACCCGCGCTTGACCCATATTTCAACCCAGTAAGAGGAAGAAGATGGCTTCCCTATGCACTCCTAGTAAGGCCCACATGTAGGTGTCAGTATGAGCAGGGCCCAAATTTCCACCAGTTTTTAGCAAAAATTACTTTTAAATTAAATATAAAATATTGATGAATTTTTATTAATGTTTTAAGCACTCGAAATATTAATTTTCGTTTTCTCCATATTTAAATTGCTAAAAAAATGATACTTCCCGAATTTTGGGCTGAAAATTATTGTGCACACTTGTGATATTATTAGGCATATTATATTAAGTATTCTCTTAGAAGAGGTGATTTACTTTGCTTATTGAAATAATTTTAAACTCTTTATATTTATTACATTCCACATTGAATCATTAAATGGAAAATAGTTTGCAATATTACTTCGATTTCTTATATTTAAAAAGTAATAAGATACCCTTTAAATTTTGATGAGTGTTTTGTACTAAAAATTTTGTTGTTTATATCTATTTTTTTGTCGTACACATCATAATTTCCACACTCGGAAATGTTATATTTTGATCATTTTAACACCTCTATATATACATAATATTGTGTATAAACATTTTTTTTGATTATGTACATTATTATTCTGAGAGTTGTCATGTAGAAAAGATTTAATTATATTATAAGTCTTTATAATTTCACTCCATTTTCAATTAGGTCTCTATAATTTAAAATTTTGTAATTAGGTCTTTATTTTTTTAAAAAAATTTAATTGGATTCCTATCGTTAACCACAATTACAAAAACATTTCCAGCAATGCTATGGTGCATCTAATGAAGTCATGTGTCCTATAAAACTTATTGATCTAAATCATTCAATGTACGTAGAATAGAAATCTATGGCTAAAAGTAGCATATCTATCAATACACTCTTTTAATATAGTCCACATAAAAATTACGCATTAAAATATTTTTCCAAAACCCACCCCCTCCTTGCCTCTGATTGGGACCCTTTTCACCCTTATCTCATTCCTTTCCCTCCTACACTCCCTCTGCCACTCCCTCAAGTCCCCAACCGGTCGAGGTGAATAAAATTATCCACATACCAATGGTCTCTTACATATGCTGAATCATTTGTGCACTTTCCAAAGTGAAACTGGTGCTTCTCCAAATTCTCTCACATTTTGCCAATTCCATAACCGGTTTATGAAGGCTTGTATCCTACTTCTCAATTGTGCCATGATGAACTAGCTTGGAATAATTTTGTTAATATTGTTGATGAGTAACAACAAGGTTGAGGAATTTTTTTGTTTGAGATGTAAATTGGTTTGATTTTTGTTGTTGGAAGGCTTGGATATGTGCTTGATTTTGGTTTAGGGTTGAGATGGCCTAGTGATAAGGATGATTGGAATTGAATTGCGTTTATGATGATGGGTTATTGATGATATTGGTGCTATGATATTTGATTAGGGCTTTGTTTGTGATTTGGTTATGGGTGGAAAATTGATCATTGATGATAATGATGGATGTAGGCTCTCTGCCTCTAGTGGTTTTGATGGTGGGTTGTGGGAAAAGAAGATAGATGAGGTAGAAGAAGATGGAATATGCTAGAAATATTACATTTTTTAAACTATTGTTATTCCCAAGGACTTCATTAAATTTTTTTTACATAATATCAGGATCAAATTACAAACTTTTAAATTATGGGGACCTAATTGAAAATTGAGTGAAATTATAGAAACCTGTAGTATAATTAAACCTTTAGAAAATTCTGAAACATTTTATTCACCTCTTATATCATGTTTTATGTGCTAGAAGATTAAATTTTAAACATATTAATTATTTTGGTCTTTTGGAATTAGTTATTCTTACTTTCCAAATTTTATAACGTCAAAAAAGGTGTAGGACACTCCTTAAATTTTGAAGTAGAAGATATTGTGAATATTTATGAAATATCTACTCGTATCATATTTTATGCATGAGAAATACTTAGGTACTCTGAAAGTAAGAAAATACATTTGTTCTATTATATTTAATAAATGACACATTAGCTTTGTGAGTCTTTATTGTCTCAAATTTTCCCTACATATTTAATGGGATAGCTAATGTGTCATTTATTAAATAGAGTATAGCATGTCTCTGTGTCAATTGAAATCTTGAGGCTTGGTAGGGAAGGAAATAGTCCCTAAGAACCGGTCACAGTTTGAGAGTGGGAGCCAGTTTTCTCTACTGGAATCACAATTGTGTAAATAAAACTCGACCCATTTTCACAAGACATGACACCACCCAAGGCTCTTAGGAAAGTCTTTTTAGGTGTTTATGATTTTAGTCTATGTGATTTGTGTTTTCTGATTTCTCTAAGTCTTATTTGTCTCAATCTAATTTGCTTGTTTAAGGTAGGTTACAAAATCCACAGTAGAGCTTGAGGGGCCACCACTCATAGGGTCTTTGATGTGGAATATGGTAAAGCCTCTCTCTTATAGTGATAAGGAGGAGTTATGGCAGAGGTGTACAATTCAAATTTTTTTTCAAAAGTTTATCAACCTTTTATATTCTTGTTGCCTTGTTATGATATATGATCTTGATTCTTGAAAGATTATTTTGAGGATGTCATCTTTGAGTATGTAGAATGAAGTGGTGAATATAAGATTGAATTGTCACTTATATTGTTTGCTTCTCTTGACCATGATACCATAAGTGTGTATAATTTTTATGTTATGGAAAGAATGTTTAGTGGGATTGAAATGTAAACTGAGTGATATACTTGGTGATTCTAATTTCTGAAATAGATATTTTTCTCCTAGTAAGTCATGCAAATGTTTTTCTTACATTTCATGACTTGTGATTCATGCCACTAGATCTTTTGTTTTATTTTTCTATTGAAAAGCTAAACACGTGCATATGTCTTTTGGTCTAAGATACTATTAAAAGTTCAACAAATTCAATTCTACTTGTTATATGCTTTTTATTTGATTACATTTGGTGAAAATAATATGTATCGTCAACTTACTCATTACTCAATAGATTTTCTATCAGGCAAGCAACTATCAATCTTGAGTTCTATGTTTGCCTATGAGGTTAGTGTTGTGACAATTTCTAGTTGGACCATCTAATATTAGCTTGCTTTACTTTCTTTGGACGTAGTAGAAGAATGTTTGTTTCATTTAATATATGTATATATATTTAATCTTGAATTAGAATAATATTTTTGCTCAATAAACCAAAAAGAATTGCAGAAGATGGTTAACATTGTCCTAAGATAATTTTCAATATTCTTTTCTTTGATAAAAAATTGATGTAGTTTTTATTACTTGGGGCCATTTCTAACTAGGTTTTTATGATCTCAGCATATTGTTATCTTGTACTTTCCTCTTCAAGGTAGAGATAGAAAAGAAAATGTTTTACTTTGGTTCTTGGATTTTTATGTTAATATAATGGCTATTTTGTGATAAATCCACTTCTTTTAAATTATTTTTTTATTTAATATAATTGTAGCTTTTTTTTTTTTTGTCAATGGTCCCTTTCTATTTGGTAAACTTGTAAGTGGTTCCTTTTTATTTATTTTTTTTAGTGTTGGCTTGAATTGCTAGTAGTTCTTTTATTGTTAGTATATACAAAGGTTGCTTCCTTATTTAATGGAGGCTTTGTTTGTAATGCTTATTGTAGTTGTGAGTTGAGCAGAGGTATTGTTATAGATTTAATTGATATGTGAAGGCATCTTCTTGTATAACCAAGTTTGTTTTTAGTTATAATATGTGATTTAGAGTTTTATAATGGGCTAGCTAGGGTACAATTTTGCAGCAAAGTTCCACACACAAGAAATACACTGGATTCAATAGCATAAAAATCTTGAAAAGAACATATATATAATTCATGTCACGTGCAACCAAATCTTTAGTGGTATAGCAAGCTATGTACCCTCTGTTAAGCATTCCATTTGTAAAACCATAGCGGTAGGAGGTTCTTTTCCTTGAAAGGAAATAGTTTTCTGTTTCTTGTATCCTCTATTTATTGACTAAGCCTTATTAGTATGAGTCTCTGCAGTTCATTGTATATAACTTGAATCATAGGCATTATTTTTAATTAGTTGGCATTATCTTAGATAAATCATATCTTTTCATTACCTTACTTTGTTCCTAATTTAACATGTTCCAATGGAACTGAATTTTACACTGCATTGATTCTAAGTTCTAATAAAATCTATACTTTTGTTCTCTTCCTCATTTAGAAAAAATAAGAATAAATTATTTATGGCATGGGTTTATAAGGTTCTCAATTGAATTGGAAGACACTTGTTTAAATCCCTTATTTTGGGCCTTTATAAAAGCACAAAATTCTATTTCACTTATAAAAGACTTATTTTAAATTTTTCATTTGAATTATATATTTATTTTAATGATTGATATTTGGTGTAGCATCAAATAAAACATTTGAATTTAGAATCAATTATAAAGAATACTTGTTAAAATTAACCATGTTAAATTAAGCATAAATAGAGAATTTAGAATTGAGAAATATGATATTGAACTAAATTTAAAATATCTATTTAGTTATTTTTTGTGTGAAATAAGATATAAATTTAATGTATAGAAACTAAACAATGATAAATGTCATTGACACATTTCGATAGAAAGAAACTCCTTATCAAACTCATCAAACTAAACAATAATAGAGTTACTTTGGTTAAAATACACATTTATGAAATTCTAGTGGTCGATTTACATATTTTTAAAATTTAGAGGCTAAAGTGCACATGGTCTATACTTTCAGAGGTCAAATGCAATTTTCTCAAACTTTTACATTGGATTTGTAGTGTCTTTTATGGTATGTTTGGATTTATGAAAATAGATGGTGCAAAGCGGAATGTGATGGAATGTATTAAAGCTCCATTGTTTGAATATTTTAAAAATACATGAAATGGAATGAAGGTGGATGGAATTCATTTCAACTAATTGCACCATTTTTTATTGTCTTCTTACCCCTCCAATTTGGACGGAATGGGCTGGAATTCTTTTTTTTTTTTTTATCTTCTTCTATTTTTTACTCAAATTTGTGTTATTGTACTCAAGGAGTGTGGGACACCATGTCAACTCATATATCATGTGGACCCTATTTGAAAAGGGTCCATATCTCATCCAATGATACATAAGGTGTGAGTTGATATAGTGTCCCACATCTATGAGTACAAATAACAATTTTCAAATTACTATCATTCAGCTCCATTCTATTACTAAAATATCTAAACAATGGAAGAGAATAATTATGTTACTCTGCTCCATCTCTCTCTATTTGGTTTTATTACACTCCAACATACCGCTATATATAGAGTAATGTTATAGGAATAATAAAATTGCACAACAAATACACTCTCTAAACTTTATTATCATTGGATATGATGAGTGAGTGTGATGAGTGGGCACCACATGTCATATTAAATGATGATAAGGTGTGTGGTGTGTATTTGTTATGTAATTTTATTGTGCGCTAAACATTATTCTTATATCTATAATTAATTAATTAATTAATTAATTTTACCCTAAAATATAATGAGTTTGTAGTGACAAGGGCTATATGTAACATTTTACCTTAGATTTGCAAATAAATAAAAGAGAGCATGTGTTTCTTTATTTGTTGGTTTCATTGGTTAGTATTTTGTTTCTTCAAAGTCATGTTTCTCCTCTTGTCTTTGAAAATACAGGGATAGGTAGCACTAGTTGAAAGCATTGCTCAAGAGATAGGTAAAAAGCTAATCCCAAAATTACCATCTTGCACACATAATCTAGTTGGGATTCTTTCAAAGGTGGAGTGCATGTACTTGATTCTAGGCATAGAGTTGAAGGATGTTCGCTTTATAGGTATATGGGACATGGGTTACATAGGTAAGACTACTATTGCTAGAACAATCTTTGAAGCCATCCAAGGTAATTTTAAAGTTAGTTGCTTTCTTGCCAATGTCAAAGAAGTATGTGACAAAAATAATATTGTTCAAATATAACAAGAATTTGTTGCTCATGTGAGTATAAATGTAAGAGCTTTTTATAATGAGCATGACAAGAGGAGAGTAATATAAAATTCTTTTGCAACAAAAAGATTCTTTTGGTTCTAGTTGATGTTAATAATGTTGAAATTTCCTTGTGTGGGCTACAATTAATTGTGAATTTTATTTTGTGAAAATTGGGTTGACGATATGATCTTGATTGTAGACAAGCATGATAAGTCCAATAATTATAATTGATCCATATTATGGGTTGTGCACACCTATTACTAATAGTTAGCGTGGTTGGGTGGCATAGTGTAGGCCCATTATAACAAAGCCCATAAGGGTTTTCTGACAGTGACTTTTGATGGGAGAGCCTGTCGTGGTTATAAATACAAGGTTAGGTCCCCTCCCTACCACATACTATAATACGCATGTCTGGCTTGCCATATTGACAGCCGCCGCCTAGTGAAAGAGTGGATAGGGAGAAGGGTCTGGCAAGAGGAACGCTCCTTGTTTTGATCATCAGTCCGTCATGGCAAATTCAGGTATGTCTTTTATCCCAATTCTATAATGGTGTCTTGAATTTATATGATTCAAAATTTATTTTACATGTGGTATCAGAGCCAAAATCATATAGATTCAAGATCCGTTGTTTAATATTGAATAGACCTTTTGTTTTTCGACGACCTGAATGGTTTTCCTCGTCGAAATAGCGAACCTTTTGTGTTTGAAAATTTTAATTTTGAGTTTGCTTTCCCGATATGTTGACTAATTTAGTATTGAAAATCAATTTGTTATTAACCTTTTCTTTCTTTATTCAATTCCGTGAAATGAATTGGTCATGGATCGCAAATATATATTTGAACGAGAACAAAAAAAAATTCAGACCATATATATACATATTTTAACGATTCATTTTGCTTTTGGAATCGGAAGGCTACTGTTTGTCTTTCTTTTCAACGTGATGGAAGTTTTTTTTTAATTCCTATTTTGTTGTATTGAAATAACAAATTCTAGTGCTGGGAATTAGAGTGCCTTTTGGTCTCTTTTAATAAAAGACATGTGAATTGATATATATCTGTATCTGTATATACACAAGTAGATGATTGGTGTTCACTTATGTGTTTACATATTGGAACTAGCCAAGTTCATATTATTCTGCTGGGCAGTGTTAATTTATTTTAGGCAATATATGTATGAACATATATGTATCTATGTTTTGTATAATTTAACTTGAACAGGAATTTGTATAAACTTTTATTGTTTATGGAATGCATATTATACTATCTTGTGACTAGTAGAGACACATGTTGAAAAGTATCTCATATTTTACTAAATCATTGTTGTCGTCTGTTGGGCATTATTTCCTTGTATGATTAGTTTTGTGAATTCATATAAATATTTATCACCAAAGTGGTTTATTTATGTGAGTTTGTTAAAAAAAAAAAAAGAAGAAGAGAGAAAGCTGAGTTTCACCAATTCACCTTTGAAAGCAATTAATTAGGTTTCGAATCAAGAAGTGCTGTTAAGCAAGAAAGCAAGAAGGGCAATTGGAGGCTTTGGTTCTTCTCATGAGAGTTCTTGTGCTGCACCTTGTTATTGCAGGAACTAAGTTCAGCCCATCTCTCCCATCTATCTCACCTGTCCTAGGCCCAGTCAACCTTAAGAAGACCTCTTAAAATATGCCAGACATGTGACTGGCTAGTGGTGACTTAGAAAAAAGGCAAGTTTACAGAAAAAAATTCCCTGATGGTGTTAGAGTGTGTTTTTTAGACTTATGAGCTTGAGTGAAGAGTGATACACATCTTTCCTATGAGGTTAACTCAGTCATACTTGTTTTGCTCATTCATGCCATGTGCTATCCTGATCGACTCGGTGGGAGTCACTGGATTCTAGGTTCTTTGTTGTGTATTGGCTGTTGTTAACCATCTCTAGCTATCTCTTTTGTGTGGTTAGGTTTTGGCATATTATGTGTCAATCATGCATCTTGCATTTTTAGGCTTAGTAGCATCCTGCATTTTCATTTTCGTCTTTGCAAATGAGTTTCATGCATGAGGACATACAATTGTTCAAGTGTGGGGAAGTTTGATGGGTTGCATTGATGCACCCATTTTTCATCCTAACTTTGAATTATTTGCAATTGAACTAGAGTTAATTGATGCTTAATTGGTTAGTTTGCATTTTGTCCTCATCTTGCATTGTTAAGTAATTTTATGATTATTAGCACTAATTTGAATGAATTTGAAAATTACTTGTGCTTTTAATCCTTTTTGTTTGAGCATTTGTGAGTAACAGGAATTCCCATTGGGTACCAAATCAAGAAAAATGGCTCAGGAGCTTTGATACCATGAATTTGACACAGACCAACATTGTCAAGACCGCTATAGCGGTTGAACACCGCTATAGCGGTCACCAGAGGAAGAACAAGACAGCAGCATGCGTGAGTAAAAGCTAAGATCATTATAGCTATAGCGGTCATCAGGGAGCAATTTACCTGCAGCGTCACATGAACAAAGTTAAAGACCGCTATAGCGGTCAAACACCACTATAGCGGCCAAACACCGCTATAGCGGTCAAACACCACTATAGCGGTCATAAGTGGATTTGAAAATTCCCGTGTTCGCTGACGTTCTCGGTCTCGACGTTTAAAACTCCATTCTCTTTTTAATTTAGGAGGGGTGTGTCGGCAACACAGTTTTTAGGTTTTGGGGGATACAGAGAAATCTCTTTCTCTCTCTCACACTCTCTCTCTAGGCTAGGTTTTTGACATTACTGTTCAATCTCAGTTCTTCTTATTGGAATTTACAGACATCTTTGATTGTGAGACTCTTCCCATGGAAGAGTAACTTCTTTTACCATGCATAAGGGTAACTGAATATTGGAATTGTTCACGAGATTCTCATACCTTATTCATTAATTGTTGTTGGTTTCCCTCTTCCATTTATCAATTCTCTCAATTATTGATTGTATGGATTTATGCAATTTATTTTTATTATGACGTGGTGTTTATCTGTAAGAGAAGGAATTTGGATTAATTTCATTAGAAATTAGGTTGCTATAATTTTTATTCAAACTAAATAAAGTTCATAGGATCACAATAGTGAATTACTAGTTCCTTAATTCAATTAAATTCTTGACGGGAATGCGATTATATAGCCGTTAAGTAGAATTATGCCACTATTGTGTATTTACATTTTAATGGAAGCAATCACCACCATAATTTTATCTTTAGAATCAATGAATGAACAATTCTAATCCGAAGGAACCTTTGTGCAGGTAATCTCCCTTATTAGTTTTTCCGTTAATTTCTCTTTTGCTTAATAATGTCAACAATACCCCCTTGCAATTTGAATCAATTTAAATACTTCCTCGTGAGACGACTCCGATTGCACTATAACTACATTTTTAGTGCAATTTGATTTTAAAAATCATTTTTAATTTGTCGTGGGTTGCGACAGCTCACGTCACAACAATGCTAAGGAACTTATGACAGCGATAGGGCAAAGGTATCTTGTATCCAATAATGTTGAGTCTGGAACCTATATGAAAGAACTGACCACTATGTCATATGATAACACTGGGGGAGTTAGGGAATACATTTTGAAAATGGTGCATCTGCAATCTAAACTTAAGTCTCTTAAAATTCCCATTGATGATAGCTTTCTTGTTCATCTTGCTTTGAATTCTCTACCAGTTGAGTTTTCCCAAATTAAGACTGCTTATAACACCATGAATGAAACCTGGACTGTAAATGACCTATCACTAAGTGTGTCACTGAGGAAGAGAAAAACAAGAAAAAAAAAATGAGAATGCCCTTTTAACCTTTCAGCCCAATCCTTATCATGGCAAGGGTCCTACACATCACGGGAAAAGTAGAAAATATGCTAGTGGCTCTATTCATCATGAAGGAACTAACAGGCAGGGTAGCAATCCTGGTCAGAACCTTTTTGTAGGAGGTCCCAAAGCTGCCATAGGAAAAAGTGTGAAATGTTTCCACTATAAGCAGAAGGGTAATATAAGGAAGGATTGTCCTAGATTTAAGTCTTGGTTGCAAAACAAATTGAAACAAGGACGTATGTCTTTAGCTTTTGTTAGTTTTGAATCTTATATAGTTGATGCCCCTTTAGATACTTGATGGTTTGATAGTGGTGCCACAACACATTGCTATTACCTTGCAGGGTTCATAAACAAACAGAAACCAAGTCTAATGGAAGCCAAGCTAAGGGTAGGAAACAACCTTGAAGTTGATGTTGAGTTCGTTGGAGATGTCAAGTTGTCTTTAGAGTCTGGTTTTAAGATTGTTTTAAAGAATACCTTTTATGTCCCTTCTTTTAGAAGAAATTTAATTTCTGTTTCTGTTTTAGACAAAGTTGGTTTTCATTTTAATTTTGGTGGTGGAAAGGTTAATTTGATACGTGACTCTAAAGTTTTGGGACATGGTTTTTTGGATAATAGTTTATATAAGTTGTGTTTGGCTATGGATAATCCTTATGCTTCTTTAGTTGTTGAATCTTCAACTGCAAAGTGTGCTAGAATTAAGGATAAATCTTACATGTTGTGGCATAAACGCTTAGGACATATATCTAAGGAAAGGATTGATAGATTGATTAAAAATGATATTCTTCCATTGCTCATTTTTTATGATGTAGAGATCTGTGTGGATTGCATTAGTGGAAAATTAACCAAAACTAAAAAGAACGG
Source organism: Dalbergia cultrata (assembly GCA_031216105.1). Taxonomy (NCBI): domain Eukaryota; kingdom Viridiplantae; phylum Streptophyta; class Magnoliopsida; order Fabales; family Fabaceae; genus Dalbergia; species Dalbergia cultrata. The sequence continues at coordinate 42,033,658 of CM062352.1, forward strand.
GGCAACTCATAGTTCAGACCTTTTGGAAATTATTCACACTAAGATTAGTGGGCCTTATTCCTCTACAATATGTGGAAATAAGTTCTTTATCACTTTCATTGATGATTTTTCTCGATATGGCTATCTTTACTTGATTAAAGAAAAATCAGATGCCTTAGAAAAATTTAAAATTTTCAAAACTGAGGTTGAAAAGCAATTGGAAAAAGTCATCAAAACTGTGAGGTCTGATCAGGGAGGTGAGTATTATGGTAAACATGATGTTTCTGGGCAGCATATGGGTCTGTTTGCTAAATACTTACAAGAGTGTGGGATAGTTGTCCAATATACCATGCCTGGTAGTCTTGAGCAAAACGGGGTGGCCGAAAGGCATAATCGCACCCTTAAGGATATGATGAGGAGCATGATGAGCAGGACCAAATTGCCAGATTTTTTATGGGGGGAATGTCTTAAAACTGCCTTGTATATTCTTAACAGAGTCCCTTCCAAATATGTCCCTAAAACACCTTTTAAACTTTGGACTAGTAGAAAGTCTAGCCTTAACTATTTTCGAGTTTGGGGATGTCCAGCAGAAGTAAGATTGTATAACCCTACGGAGAAAAAATTTGACCCCAGAACTAGTCGGTGTTTTTTCATAGGGTATCCAGACCATGCAAAAGGCGACAAGTTCTATAGTCCTAGTAAAGGTCATAAGATTGTGGAGTCTTTAACTACAAAATTTCTTGAATATGATGTTGCTGATGCTGAAGTTCCTCTAACTAATAATGTTCATCCAGACCCTGTTAAGACAGTTTCATTGGCTTTTCCAGTTGTTCATGATGTTGTTATGCCTATGAAAAGATATGATGTTCCTATTGATGATCTAGTTGTCCATGTTGAAGCTCCTCAGCCTATAGAGGTTTCTCAACCTATAGAGGTTCTTGTAGAGGCCCTTGTTAGGAGATCAGAGAGACAAAGAAGACCTGCAATATCAAATGATTATTATGTTTACCTAGGAGAGCATGACTATGATATTGGACAAGTGATAAACCCTATAACTTTTGAGGATGTTGTATCTTGTCCTCAATCTACCATGTGGATAGCTGCTATAAAGGAGGAAATGCAGCCAATGGTCAATAATGGAGTGTGGGAGTTAGCCAAACTCCCTGAAAATTGCAAACCCATTGGATGCAAGTAGGTTTATAAAACCAAGAAGGACTCCAAAGGTAAAATTGAGCGTTTTAAAGCTAGATTAGTGGCGAAAGGCTTTATTCAAAAGGAAGGAATTGATTATTCAGAAACTTTCTCTCCCGTATCTTTAAAGGATTCTTTTAGAGTTATAATGGCTCTTGTTGCTCACTATGATTTGGAGCTACATAAGATGGATGTCAAAACAACTTTTCTAAATGGTGATCTGATTGAAGAGGTATATATGGTTCAGCTCGACGGATTTGTAGATATTGAAAGAAAGGATATGGTTTGTAGATTGAAGAAATCTATCTATGGTCTAAAGCAGGCTTCTCATCAATAGTATTTGAAGTTTGATGAGGTAGTCACTTCACACGAGTTCATGGAAAATCAAGTTGATCAATGTATCTATCTCAAGGTGAATGGGAGCAGATTTATTTTTCTTGTCCTTTATATTGATGACATTCTACTTGCTAGTAGTGATCTTGGGTTGCTTGTTGAAATGAAGAAAATGTTATGTGATGCTTTAGACATGAAAGATCTTGGAGAAGGTTTTTTTGTATTAGGCAATGATATACATAGAGATAGAGCACATCGTTTATTGGGGTTATCTCAGAGAGCTTACATTGATAGATTATTAGATCACTTCAACATGGGAGGCTGCAAGGCTGGTGATGTGCCAGTGGTCAAAGGAGAAAAATTCAGCAAATCTCAATGTCCTAGTAATGATATTGAGAAAGCGAGAATGAATGGCATTCCTTATGCAAGTGCAGTAAGGAGCTTGATGTATGCTCAGGTTTGTACAAGACCTGACATAGCCTTCATAGTGTTTGTTCTTGGAAGGTATCTTTCTAACCCCAGGGAATCACATTGGATAGCTGTTAAAAAGGTGATGAGATACTTGAAATGAACAAGAGATTTTATGCTTGTATAAAGGAATGTTGAGAATCTTGAATTAGTAGGATATACTAATTCAGATCTTGCTGGGTGTGCTAATGATATGAAGTCTACTTCAGGCTATGTTTTCATGTTAGCTGGAGGTGCTGTATCTTGGAAGAGTGTTAAGCAAACTCTAACAGCGTCTTCTACTATGCATGCTGAGTTCATTGCTTGCTATGGAGCATCTACTCAAGCTGTTTGGTTGAGAAATCTTATTATTGGGCTTCAGATTGTTAGCTCCATTTCCAAACCAATCATGATTTATTGTGATAATAGTGCAGCTGCGTTCTTCACAAAGAATAATAAGACAACCAGTGGGTCTAAGCATTTGGAGTTGAAGTATTTGACAGTGAGAGATTTGGTTAAAGAGAGAAAGATAATAGTTGAATATATAGATACCGAATCAATGATAGCAGATCTTCTAACCAAGGGTTTAAGGCCCATATGTTTTCATAAACATGATGTGAATATGGGTCTTTTGATGTTCTTGGTTAGTGGGAGTATTGTATATAAACTTATCTTTTCTATCATTGACTTATATATAATAATCTTGGTATGCATGTTCTTTATATTGTATTCATGTGTTGTAGTTGAAGTTGCAAGTTTGATAATGCTTTTGTGAATACTTATAATAATGAACTTGAGTTTGGTGTTATACTCAAGCATATAGATTATGTCTCTTCATAAACACCATGATAGATATGTGAGACAGCTTGATTGAATTTCTCTTGCTTATATTGTAAACAAGCATGTTGGAGAGAAATTGGAGGACTGACAAGAAAGTAACATATATTTCGGATCATTTTGGATGTTGTTTTTCTTGCTACAATATCATGCTAAGACTTATGTCAATAATGTAGAATTGTGTTTGTGACCATGGAAAGAAGTTGTGTCAATAAATGATCAATGATTGCCATGATTCAACACGGTTGACATTATATGACGGAGTCATATGAAAGGTGTTGTCTATAGATCATATATATTTTTTAAAATGTGGCCACATATTGTCCTTTTCCTTAGTTGTTCAACCCTAGAGTCTTTTTGAAATGTTTTATAAAATAATTAAAAACACAATTAATTTTGCTCAAGTGGAAGAATGTTGAAATTTCCTTGTGTGGGCAACAATTAATTGTGAATTTTATTTTGTGAAAATTGGGTTGACAATATGATCTTGATTGTAGACAAGTATGATAAGCCCAATAATTATAATTGATCCATGTTGTGGGTTGTGCACACCTATTACTAATAATTAGCGTGGTTACACGGCATAGTGTAAGCCCATTATAACAAAGCCCATAACGGTTTTCTGACAATGACTCTTGATAGGAGAGCTTGTCATGGTTATAAATACAAGGCTAGGTCCCCTCCCTACCACATACTGTAATACGCATGTCTGGCTTGCCCCATTGAAAGCCGCCGCCTAGTGAAAAAGTGGATAGGGAGAAGGGTTTGGCAAGAGGAAAGCTCCTCGTCTCGATCATCAGTCCGTCATGGCAAATTTAGATATGTCTTTTATCCCAATTCTATAATGATGTCTTGAATTTATATGATTCAAAATTTATCTTACAAATAAAGCAAGTCAGTTGGAGAATTTTTCTGGTAGACAAGATTGGTTTGGTCCTAAAAGTAGAATAATAATCATAAATAGAGATATGCACTTGCTAAAGATACATGGAATGGGTGGATCTTATAAGGTTGCAAGATTAATTCAAAATAAAGCGCTCTAACTCTACTGTTGGAATGCTTTTAAGCAAGATCAACCTAAAGAAAGGTATTTGGATTTATCCAAAGAAGTGGTCAAATATAGTGATGGTCTTCTATTGGCACTTAAGATATTAGATTTTCATCTTTGTGGAAGAACCATTGATAGTTGGTATAGTGGTGTCAAAAAAATAAGAAGTGTTCAACACTCTAAAATTCTTTATACACTAAAAATAAGCTATAAGGATTTATATTCAATGCATAAGAACATTTTTCTAGATATTGTATGTTTCTTTAAAGGGGAGCCAAGATTATGTGATAGATATATTAGAAACGTATAGCTATAATCCACAAATTGAAATTGATGTTCTCATTAAGCTTTCCTTGGTAACTCTAAGGAAGGTATGTTGGAGATGCATGGTTCGATTGAAGAACATGGAAGAACATTGTTATTCAAGAATCTCTAAATAATCCTAGCAAACATAGTAGATTGTAGTCTAAAGAGGATATTCATTTCATATTTACAAAAAATAAGGTAGGAGACAATTATTTTGCAATTATTAGACATTTGTGAGATGAAATGAATATAGTATTAAGATACTAATTGAATAATGTATTAAATGTTTTTTTTTTTTGTATTTTACCTTATTCTATAAGTTTTGGTTTCTTATATAGGGAACTGAAGCAATTAAAGGTATAGTTCTTCAACACTCAAATAAAGTATGTTGTAGCATTGGAACGAAAGCCTTCTCAAATATGAGTCAATTAAAAATGCTAGACACATGTGGCATCAAACTTCCCCCTTAGCCTTAACTACCTTCCAAGTTCATTAAAAGTTCTTCATTGGCAACTATATCCTTTGAAAACTCTACCTCTTGGAGATGAAGAATATGAAGTTGTGGACATTGTGCTAGACTTTATCAAAATTGAACAACTATGGCATTGAATAAAGGTGGTGGTTTTTTTTTCATGAGCCTCATTAAATTTTATCACAATGAACTTGTAAAAAAGATAGCATTTTAACTTTGTTTTCTATTTTGATCAATTCCTAGAAAAATTGAAGACCCTGGAATTGAATAATTGCTTAAAGCTAAGGCAAATGTCAGATCTTTCTGCACTTCCCAATCTTGAAAAACATGGACTTTTTGCTTGTGATTCCCTAATTGAGGTTCACCCATCCCTTATACACCACAAAAACCTTCTTGTGATAGATTTAAGTGAGTGTTGGGGCCTTAAAACATTTCCAGGTGAATTAGAGATAAGTTCCCTACAAGAATTAATTCTATATGTATGTGGGGTTCTTAGAGATGCCCTAGAATTTTGGGAATGCATTAAAAACACTTATTAAGGCTTTCTTTGAAAGAGACAAGTATACGTGAACTACCCACATCACTTGGATGTTTAGCTACCCTTGAAGAATTAATCTTAATGGGTTGTCACAATCTTGTTTGCCTTCTTGATACTATTCAAGAATTGAAATCCTTTAGCATTTTGGGTGCAGAGTGGTTCGCAAACCTCAATAGATTTGTCATATTCTCTTTCATATGTATATTTTTTGACTAGGCTAGACTTAAGTTTCTGTTGTCTTACTGGAAAGGAATTCCCTTCTCTTGATTTTTACCACTTCCTAGCCTTAACAAAGTTGAATTTATCAAATAACTATTTTGTTAGCATACCAATGCATATTCATAAATTACCCATGCTCAGACATCTTTCGCTAAAAGGTGCCAAAGCCTTCAGTCTTTGCTGGAGTTTCCATCACGTATAAGAGAATTCGATGGATGAAATTGTGATTCACTAAATGCAATTGAATTCAATCCTTTATCAAAGGGAGTAATGTCTTTGCACCACTTACCCAAGATCATGGCCAGGCCTTGCAAATGTTTATCACTAAGGAAGAAATTCCATCTTAGGTTGTCCATCAAGAATATGCTAATTGTGTATTAATCTCACTCCAACATGATTTTCCTCAAAATGAAAGGTTAGGAATTGTTTTGTGTTTCCAAACACGATCATTTGATTATTCGTTTAATTAGCACAGTTGAACTTTAAAAGTCTATAATGGTAAAATGCCCATTACCAAGATGATAACTAGCATAGAACCTGAGAATAACCTTTACATTCTTTGTCTGAGCAATGATTATTTCGGTAAAGAAATTCAACTTGACATTCAGTTTGAACTATTAACCACCTTTCCCAAAGATGAGTTGAAAATATTGAGCTCTGCGGCTCGTTGGATGCATAAGCAATATATTGAAGTTTTGAAAAAAAAGTGAAACTGAAAATTTGAATGAAAGCTTTTAGGAAGATGTAACAATAGGAATAAATGATATTTGATTCTAAGAGATGAGTATGAGAAGGAGATGCACAAGGCAACTTAGATTCAGTATTAATACAAGCAAAATCTTTAGGATATGAAAATTTAACACTCTTTTTTATGGCCATTTATCCTGTTAAGCTATGCTTCAGCATGGTATTAAAGTTTCAACTTCTTCTAAGGTAATTTTAGCTTGTCCTTAAGAGTGAGTTATCAAATATGTCGTTTAAATTTGTGTCTTGGTTAATGTCAGTCCATAAAAATCTTTCACTCAATGTAATGTAAATTTTAGCTTGGTGAACTATTTAAAATGATATAAAATAGATTTTGGGACTTCCTGCTTTATTTTCACATGCCATTTTAGAATTGGTTCACTTTATGCTCAACTCTTTTTTTCCTTATGGAATTTATAGGTTATGTGTTACCTGCCCTATCATGATGTCAAGCAATGGAAATCAAAAAACACCATGTAGTAGGTATGTCCATTTTGTTTCTTTGCTAATGCAAATTATGATCGTAGCAGTAAACATTCTCAATGACCATATCTCTAGTTCCCACTTTTTATATATGCACTAGAGTTGCACCTTGCATTTTCTGAATTATCAAGATATGTTAGGAGACCTGAAAAATGAACTTTTAACAATTCCATATTAATATTAAAGCAAATTTGTGTGTTAGGTTAAGGGAATTGGTGGTCTTCGTAACAAATCATTTGATTGATGAGCATCCAATGAACCCACAATAGTATATTAAACTCAGCATACATACAAATGTTTGATCATATCTAGAGATTTCGATTCATTAATCCTTATTTCACTTTTCTATCCAAAAGCTTGCACATATTCATGGTGAAATTGAAATAGTGTTTTGACCCTTAAATTAGCATGTGAAAAATTTATTTTTTTCTTATTTACTATTTTTCCTAAATTCATTTGGAAAAGATAAAATTGGTGATTTGTTCTTGGATGTCTCCATTTAGGCCTTGATGGCAATGCCAAAGGGATTGCAGTGGAGATTTTCTCATCAACCATTCATTTGGGTAGATAAATAAATTTCATTTGTTCTCAGCAAATAACATAGGACATACCAATCCTTTTCATTAGGAAGTCTGTTGAAGTTTCTAGAAATGGAAATGATTGTGTTTGCTAATATTGAAGTGGCTTCCTTCATTCATGTTTTTCCTGTTACTGAAGTTGCTCTTACAGTTGATGTGCTCTTTTAGTTAAAACTGAAGAAAAATTTAGAGGTTGTTTTATGTTTTGCACTGGATCTTTGGTCTGTTGTTTGGTTTGCTTGTTTGTTTTTGTAGTAATATTATTGTGCTTCTTCCTTGATTTAGGGAATGATTTGCTACTAATATATATATAAACTAAAATTAATACCATTTCTTATGCTTTGTTGTCCTATATACCTATTTCATTGTAGTATTTAGCTTTAAGAATATTCCAAGCATTAAAAAAATGTAAAGAAGTATTAATTTGGGGGTTAACATCATATGGAAATTAGGACCTTAAAATGGTTGGACTGCATATTTATAGCCACTTAAATGAAAAATAAAACTTCACGGAAAACTTAAATTTGGAGAAGAGGATTATTCTCTATAAGTTATTTTGAGGTACAGAGTTTGTAAGGTGATAAGTTGGATGTATTATATAGTTATACTTGTGTGTATTAAGATAGTTATAACAAAATAAAAACTACCTTATTTGAGGTAATGTATGCATCTACTAGCTCCTAGTAGCTAGATGCAAATTAAAGGTTGGACTATAATCCTCCATGCAACAAAGGATGGAAATAGGTCATGTGACTCGTCGAGAGCCTTCGGCCTAGCCTACATTCGGTCTAGTTAGTCCAAGCCTATCTAGTAAACAAGTTAGGCTTAACCCTTTTAAAAAGTTTTTTTAGTTAAATAGGTCAGTTTTTAGGCAATGAAAATTACTTATACTAATTTTAAAAAATGCTAATGAGAAAGGAAAAGATTTGATTTTTCTTTTATTTTTTTTCTTATATACAAAAAGATAGGGACAAAATGCGGTTCCATCGTAATTTTTAGATGAATTGTATGGCTTGGATGCTTACTTTTATTCAATTTTGCAAAAGAGACATTTTTGGAGTTAAATGGAAGATTTTGTAGGTTATTTGAAGAGATTTTCAAAAAACACTATAATGGAAAATTCTTATCTCCCTCTAAAGAGATCAGATTTGAATAAATAAAGATATTTTAGAAAGCTCAAGAAGTGCTCTACAACTTTGATATTTGCCCTAAAACCCAATCTTAAGAGTTTCTTAATGAAAATCTAGTTACAAGATTGAAAGTTATTGTTGTCTTGATACTGTCTAGCTTAACCTTCATCTTGTGTTTTGCCAATATCTCAAGCTGCAGAAGTTCATTGTAGTATTGAAAAGTTTACACAAAGATCTACAACTTCTATTTCTAGCTTTAGGAGCTCATTCCAACTATATTGAGACCTACAAAGTCTATAAGTTGAGTGTTTAGATGTTGTTAAGTGCCACAAAAAATGAATTGGCCCGATATTAAGCCCAATAGAGCATGAAATTAAATGTTTTTGGGCATCTTATATGCAATTAAGACTTAATCAAACCCTAAAACATAATGAGAGCTATAAATACAACATCTTAATGCTTTTTTGGTCAAACAATGTCTTAATGATGAAAGTGTCTTTTGGCAATCTTTGTTCTCCTTAGCCAATTTTGAAGATCAAGAATAGCTCTGGTAGGGTTTAGTGGCTATGTCAAATAGAAGACATGTGCATTTGGTTTCATCTTTCTTTTCTTCTTTTAATTCATGTTTGAGATATTCTTTCTTTTATTATATTTGGATGTTTTAAACATGTTTGATGGCTATATTTTTTTTGTATGTTAGGATAGCGATGAAACCTATGTAAGGATGATGAGTTTTTGTTTTCTTTAATCTAAAGAATGTTTTTTCTTTCAATTGTGTTTCTATCTTCGTTTTTCATACTTTTATGGCTTGATCACCTATGAATTGAATTTTTATTAAATTTCTAGCATAACACAAAAAAACTTCTAACATAAATATAATGTCTAACATGGATTAAAAAGTATAGTGAAATAAAATTCAAATAACTTGTAAATTTAATAACACTTGTTTCAAGTCATACTTGCACAAAAATGCTTCAAAACAAATTTTATAATATTGTAATTCCATTTAAAAAATAATTTAATAGAAGTCTTCAAACAATATTTATAATTTTTTATGGCTACGTACAATAGGTTTTAATTCTCTTAGAATTTTCAATTTTCAAAATAAAACAAAAAATAGGCTGATTATTCGAGATAGCATGAGAGCATTTGAGGAATAGTATAAATATAAGTAATTAATAAGGAATGGCATTAGATAAATGTGAGTGGCAATAACCGCTTCCTACATTTTTTAAAAAATTTTAGTTTTAAGCTTTTGTTTTTAGTTTAGCTTTTGTTTAGGTCTTTTATTTATTTTTCTTTTTTTTAGTAAAATCAATTTAACGCATATTTATTTTCTACAAGAACGACGTGATTTTGAGTCCCTCATTGCACTAGAGGATATGTCGGCGTAACCAACAATCATCAAGTTAAAATTAATTTTTCTTTAAATTTTATTCTCATTTTTATTTAATTTGATTTTCTTTTCTTTAATTTTAATTTTGTATATAATTGTGACTTTCTTTCTTGGGAAAAAAATATTTTTAAAATTATAAACAAATTTACATAATTAGCTTTAGGGTAACCATATTTATATGAATATATTAGGAGAGTAGTGTGATTAGTTTCCACCATTTTTAATTATAGTTGGATTCCCGGACTCAGATCATTTCAAAAAGACTAGTTTTAATCAAATAAAAGGTTTTTTTTTAATTTTTTTTATAATTAAAATTGGTAGCAACTCTATTTTTAAAATTTATTTCTTTTTAGAATAATTTTTTAAAATTTCTTGTTATTTTTGTTATAATACCCTCCAGGACCATTGTGTCACCTAACACCTTTTATTTTTTGCAGTATGTGATATTAAGCTCTCTTGAACACCCTTATAAATATAACACTAAGCAATAGTTTGGATGTGAAGAGAAAATGAGATGAAAGAAAATGAAGAGAAAAAAATAGAGAAAAAAGTAAATTTTCTTTCATATTGTTTGGTTTAGTAGAAAAATGAGAGGAAAGAAAATATTAATGTAAATGACTTTTATAGAATTATCTTTCTATGATAAAAAGAAAAGTCTATAGGGATATAAATGTAATGTACAATGCAAGTCATCATTAATCACATTTTCTTCTCATTCCAATGAAGAAATGATTTTGCTAGGTTCCATCATATATTTTCTTTTCTCACTAGTTTTCACCTCTCTTTCAAAGAGGAGAAAATGCCTTAGGTACCACGTTTTCTTCGCCCCACTTTTCTTTCCCCCGCTTTTCTAACATTCTAGATAATCTATAAGTATTCTTATAAGAGGCGTCAATGTAAAGGTGACAAATTGAAAAGTATTATGTATAATATCACTTAACCTCGTAGGTAGTCAATATGATTGACTCCTTCTTTTAACATCTGAATATATATTTTTAAAATAAGTAATTTAAGAATTAAGAAATTCACGCTCTCTTTCTTAGGCTTTTATATAAGTATTTGGCACCACATAAGAATTAAGAAATTCACGCTCTCTTGCCCTCACAAGACCAAGCTTCCGGGACACAACTTCCTAGCTTATTCACGTGCTTGGGCTTGAGGTTTTGGGCGTTATGGTCGGTTCGATTCTGATAAGACCAACTTTTCGGGCCACGACTTGTTTTGGCTTAACGCTGGGTAGGGCTTATGGTTTGTCTGGTTCTCAGTGTTGAAGCCCAGGTACCAGCCCTTGAAATAAATGAATTTCCATCTATTATTATTATTATTATTATTATGATTATGATTATTTAATTTTAGAATTAAACGAACTAAATATAATGGAATTAACAAATTGTTCTGAGGTTGTTTTTCAATAAAATAACTACGATCCTCAAATAAAATGCACATTTGTGAAGGTTGTCCGTAAAAAGTCAGTTGTTGAGGAAAATCACGTTGGCCAAGAAAGATAGTGATCTTTGACAATTGGTAAATTTGCTGCCACACTGCCTTGCATGCAGATAACAAGTGGAGCAATCGCCATTCCAGATTCCTAATCAATGTCACCATCAGGCTGGTTGTTGGTGTTGTTATATGCCGCCTCCCACAAATGTCGCATCTTTTACATTAATAACGGAGAGCCATGGTCCAACTCACCCTAATTTTTATTTCCATTCAATTATTAACCCCTATTGTGGAAACAATTGACACGTACGGAATTTATCTCCCAAGCCATTGATGATTTAGGGTTCGTTTTGGATAATACTACGAATATACTTTTCGATTTTTAAGAAATTAAAGGTCACATTTTCAATTTTTTTTTAATCATGTTTAACTATAAACATATTACTTTTTAAAATTCAATTTCAATGCCTTTTAAAAATTTAAAATGTTTGACATTTTAAAAAGTACTTTTTACAATATTCAAGATAAGTATTTTATTATCTCAGATAAATATTAAATAACTTATCTTCCATAGATTATTTTCATAAAATTAGTTTTGTATGAGTGTCTGAATAAAATATTTATCCAAATAAAATCTTTATGATTACTCCAAGAAGCCAAACCGTCCGCTTGAAATCCAATACGAAAATATCATATTAATAAGGCCACGTTTTTGTAAATTTCTCGACATTGACATTTAGACAGTTCTCTTTCACAAATATCATGAAATTTAGAGCAAGACATATATCCTCTTTGCGCGTCAATCTTTCTACATTTACAATGCAACATATAAATTTAAAGATAAATCTGTATTGCGATCCCTTACGTTTCATTAAGATTTTGATATAGTCCCAAAAAAATTTGTTTTACTTTTGTTCCTAAACGATACTAATCAAATTATGAATACAAATTTGATATTTGATATTTTATTGAGATCTCTAACATTATAATATGATATTTTATATTTGTTATGATTTCTTAACATCTTAATTTGTCATTTACGTCGATGTTTTTATTTTATAATTTGGATGTTTTCTATCAAAAGAATAAAATTGAAACATTTCAAAAACGTTAACAACATAAATAGGGGGGGGGGGGGTGAAACGTAACGAAACTAAATTAAACATTACGCTAAATTTAACTAATCTCAACTAATCTCATCGCTCAACTGCAACTAGCTCCACTTATACGTTTATATATTCTATGCTAAGAAAAGTAATTCGTAACACTATGATATTCTCTTTAGAGGCCTCGCTACGGAGTCAGTTAATTTAACACTGAAAAAGTAACACCGCACGTACAAGTCAAATATCGATTTGTTCATTTTTCTTCTTCATTGTTCTATATCTGGCATGCGGCTGGGTGGTCATCTCTTCTGAGATTCTTACAGAAAAAGAAAGAAAATCCCAAAGGAAGCGCCGAATTCCCTTTTCTTTTAATAATAAAAAATTTAGCTCAAAATAAAAAATAAGAAAAAATGGCTTCAACCCAAGATCAAATGCATTTTTCTAAAATCATGTTTAACTATAAACATATGACTTTTTAAAATTCAATTTCAATGCCTTTTAAAAAGTTAAAATGTTTGACATTTTAAAAATTACTTTTTAAAATATTCAAGATAAGTATTTTATTATCACAGATAAATATAAAATAACTTATCTTCCATAGATTATTTTCATAAAATTAGTTTTATATAAGTGTCTGAATAAAATATTTATCCTAATAAATCTTTATGATTACTCCAAGAAGCCAAACCCTCCGCTTGAAATCCAACACGAAAATATCATATTAATAAGGCCACGTTTTTTTGTAAATTTCTCGACATTGACATTTAGACAATTCTATCTCACAAATATCATGAAATTTAGATCAAGACATATATCCTGTTTTTTGCACGTCAGTTTTCTACATTTACAATGCGACATATAAATTTAAAGATAAATCTCTGTTGAGATCCCTTAAGTTTCATCAAGATTTTGATATAGTCCCAAAATTTTTTGTTACATTTGGTTTGAATTTTCAAACTGGAATCCAATTTGAAGTAAAATCACAAGAAGTAAAATCTAATAAAATCCAATTCAAATTCTTCGTTGCAAGTTGTAATGCAGGAAACAAAATTCAATTTGAAAACTTCTCAACCATTAATGATGGTCAAATAATTCACTAGAATGATCATGACAACTAAATCAAAGATGGATCTTAGTTGGAAGTGATTAGATCAAGTTAATTATGCATTAATTGTCTTTTGTTTTGTGTATCAAGAGCTCTATAAATAGAACATGCATTGGAACTTCAAAACATTCCAAGTCCATTAGCTCTTTTGGTGTTAGAGAAGTTTGTTCTAGTACTTTTGTTACTTTTGGTGAGAAAAAATATTGTAAGGTATTTTATGGTGTATTTGGGGACTTGGGTTTGAGTAGAGTGAAAACACTTTTGTATTCTCCATCATATTTCTATAGTGAAATATTTGGTTGTCGCCTTTTCCCATGGATATAGGCAATTTGCCGAATCACATTAATCCTTTTGTATCATCTTTACTTTACGCTTTCATATACTCTGATTGTGCCCCTCTGTTCCACCATTTTATAACAAATTTTATTTTACTTTTGTTCCTAACATTTTCAAAACGTAAATGATAATAATCAAATTATGAATACAAATTTGATATTTTATATTTTATTGAGATCTCAAACATTATAATATGATATTTTATATTTTGTTATGATTTCTTAACTTCTTAATTTGTCATTTACGTCAATTTTTTTAATTTTTCAATTTGGATGTTTTCTATCAAAAGCATAAAATCGAAACATTTGAAAAACGTTAACAACATAAATAAGGGGGAAAAAACATTTTAAACTAAATTGGAACTTTGATGAAACGTAACGAAACTAAATTAAACATTACTCCTAAATTTAACTAATCTCAACTCATCTCATCGCTCAACTGCAACTAGCTCCACTTATACGTTTATATATTCTATGCTAAGAATGATATTCTCTTTAGAGGCCTCGCTATGGAGTCAGTTAATTTAACACTGAAAAAGTAACACCGCACGTACAAGTCAAATATCGATTTGTTCATTTTTCTTCTTCATTGTTCTATATCTGGCATGCGGCTGGGTGGTCATCTCTTCTGGGATTCTTATAGAAAAAGAAAGAAAATCCCAAAGGAAGCGCCGAATTCCCTTTTCTTTTAATAATAAAAAATTTAGCTCAAAATTAAAAAAAAAAATGGCTTCAACCCAAGATCAAATGCATTTTTCGAAAATCAAACCGAATTCATGATAATATAAACGATAAATCCAAGTCACGACTTAATTAGGAGTGAAAAAGATCACTCCAATGAGCTAATCAGTCTAATGGGTGTTGACAAACAGAGTAGTTTGCAAAACAAACTCGACTATTAAGTTTACAAGGCAATGAGTATGTCTATTGTCAAGACTCCTTCCAAGGGGTATGACTACTGTCAATGATTGTATCTCTTCCAAAAATCATGTCTAACAATCATTTTTGTCTTAAAACAATATCTATATAAATATCTAATCCTTCTGCCACAATAAAAAAAAACAGAGAGACAATCAAAATTTCTCTTCTTCATAGATGCTATATAAGCAGTCTTTGGACTTGCTCTCCCAAGACTTTAAGGTGCTTGGATTAATCCTATGGGTAGATTGCAGTAATTCCTGTGAACAACTAGAAGAGACAATTAACACCTTAAGGACATGATGATATTTGATTCCATTTCAAACCTGCAAAAATTCCATCACTTTTTTTTGCTCCTTAGTGTAACAATGAGAATCATACATCTCTAAATTATATCATTTTTTGTCCAATTAATCATTAATTATCACGTAAAAGATAAATAACATAAGCTCAAAAGCAGTTTCAAATATTTAAATACCCATCTTTCATGTGGCCATTAATGATCGAATAAACAATACATGGCAAAGGGACATGTAAGTTCCTTCATTTTACAAGATGCACGGATTTCTAATAACTTATATAGCAATACATACATAGTATATATCAAAATCATAAGCTTGGTAGTTTGTATTTTGTAATAACATAAACCTCATTGCCAACCACATCAATTTACAAGCCACACTATACATACATGGTGATGAAAGTGCTCCGGGGGGCAAAAGAAAAAGGACTACAATTCATGCTTCTTCCACGTACCAGGATCAAACTCCCAATGCGGAATTTAAGGCTCAGAACCCGGAGGGCATTATGAACAAGCATAACTTTCAAGCAAAAAGTGTATCCCTCATTAGTGCTGAAGAGCACAAAAAAGAGATAAAGATAAACAGACTGAAAAAAACAAACCCCCCCCCCCCCCAACATGCTACAAACTGTAGATCATAAAAGGCAGGGTGCTAATTAAAGGCTGAAGAACTCAGATGCATGAACATCAGAAAAAAACAAAAACTCTCAAAAATATGTACACTATGCTGTACAACAAGACCCTTTTTTTCCCCCCTCTTAGTAGCATGCTCACTCATTGGTTACTATTGACCATGGATCATCCTCTTCAGGCATCAAGGAAGTCCTGCAAAGTGGACATGTGAGATTCCAGTAGTCCAGCCACTTCTCCAAGCATACTCTGTGGAAGAGATGGCCACAAGACAAGCGGTTCACCTCTGATTCCGGCTCAAACTCAGTGAGGCAAACACAGCAATCGTGCTCAAGTTCTTCACAGGAACACACACTGTCGAATCGGAGCGCCGGCATCCGGCTTCTAAACTCTTCAATTAGACACTCAGTGGAGCTGCTGGGGCTACTAAGAAAGGACTCGGGTGGCGAGTGTTGGTAGGCATTTGGTGAAGGGGATGGTGGAGTGGAGGATGATGAGAGGGAGATGCCAACAATGTGTAGAATTGTCCTAACAATGCCTTTGAATATGGAAATTGACAACACAGTGTTAACAAAGATTGCACATAGTACTCCTTCAGATGGTGATGGGAGACTTGAGAGGCCCATTTTGATCAATGCTGAAACTTAGCTAAATGGACAAAAGACTGTTTTCTGAATCAAGCAGAATCAACAAACATGGAAATAGGGAACCAGTAGCTATGTCAGCTTGATCATTCAGAGTGGAAGGTACAAGTGTGAGAACCTGCAAAACACATTAAGGGAAAGAAGATTAGAACACTGAAAACTCAGCCAAAATTAAAATAGAGTAAATAAGATAGTAATTAATCAATCATAGATTGAAATGAAAAACAAAGCAAGCTTAAATCGTGATCATATAGCTGTTTTTTTATGGTAGCCTGATCATATGGTTCCATAGCAGTTATATATAACATCTGATTTCACAAGTTAGCATCAAAATCAATATGAAAGAGAAAAACATAACTATTACCAAAACACCAGAATTTGGGTGAGCAACAGTTGCTCAGAAAAATTGGGCTAAATTCAATGAAAAGAAGAGCATGCAAGAGACCCCAAAAATAAACTAAAAAGATCAAAGGAACAACCCAATCACATACAAGAACAAACAAGTTAAAAAATTCCGAAGTAGCATGTAATTTGAAGCCAAAATATTCCAGATTGCAAATAGAGGAAGAGAATTAAGAAACAAGCATTTTTTAGTGTCTTCTTCATCAGCAAGATCTAACACAAACCAAAAACCTCATGGAATAGAATTTTAATGAAAAAAAAATTTGCACATCATATAATACGCAAAGATTGAAAACAATATATATAAGAAAAAGAAAAACTTTACACATCCACAGAACAAGAACACTATCAATGATTGACACACAATCTAGCGCTTTTTTTTCATCAGAAACATAGATTTCCAGGATGACCCGGAAGAGAAAACTCAATACCCAGAAGAAAAAGATTGCATCTTTGAGACTTACAAGGAAAGGATTTGAAGATTACGATTCTGGGTCGATGATGGAAACTCTGAATTCTTCTTCTTTGCTTTATAGATAGAGGAACCCCATCACCCTCCTAAAGATTGATAATTGGCAATTCTTTTTTTTTTTTTTTTGGGATAACAAAACCCGGTACCTTAACCATGGTTAGACATTTTTGGTTTTCGGTTGGACCATGGTTAACACTTTAAACAATTCTATGAACCTTAGGAAATATGTTGTTTTTTTATGACATCACAAACGTTTCCAAATTTTGTTTGTCTATACTTTATTCTAGCCTGAAAATATGCACATAGCACCAAAAGTTTTAATACAGTGACATGCTACTACAGTACAATGCCTTTATAAATGCTTACAAAACTGCGGATAAGGATCCTCTTGATATTTATATCCTAACATTAGAAGCCAATATAGTACCTCACCAAAAAAAGAAGCCTATATAGTATGTACTTATAAAAAATGTAATTAAATAAAACTAAGAAATTAAAATAAATTAGACGAGGTTATAATATTAAAAAGGTTATTTTTTTTAATAGTATAATCTTTTTCATATTAGTGTATAACGTTGAAAGATCTTGGTTCATAAAACTGTACGCTCCTTTAAAAATGAAATAAAAAAATCCTATTTTCTTTTCAAGAATGATTTCCTCTTCACTGGTGAAAGAACTTTTGTAGACAATTTGCCGGAGACGCAAATTTGATAACATTTCCCACGTTGCTAATAACATTTGAAGTTTTTTTTTCATTTAATTTTGATATACAGTTAGTTTTAAAAAAATTACATAATTATTTAATTATATATTCACATATTATTAAATATGATTAATTTTCATCTTTACTATTTAAAAACTTATATAAATAGAGATATTTGATTACTTTTACATTTTCAGTGTATCAAATTAAATTTTTTTTTATTAATAAACGTTTAGATTGAAGAGGAAGGTCACCCTAGTCGAGGGCCATAGCATACTTTGACTAGTTGAGCAATTATAGTTATATTTATAAATTATCCATTAATAAGAGAAATGTGAAAATCAAACCCAAATCATGGTGATACATACACCAAAAATTGACCGGATAAGCTAACTCCTACTAGCACATTAAGTAGTTGAGTTAATATATATATATTAACTTTAAGTATAGTTATATCTATGAAATCAAGTTATATTTATATAACTGTAAGTATAGTTATATAAATTAATAAATTCTTATAAAATAATTATTTTTTATTCAGTTATTGAATAAAAATATCTACCATAAAGATTATTTGTGTCAAATTTAATTAAAAATTTAATATAAATAAGAATATAATCATATAGCTTTTTTTCTTATTATTTTAAAATATGTATCATGTTAATTTTTTTAAGATATTACATTGATTTTTTTTGTACATAAAATTATGTCAAACAGTTTTATATCAATTTAAAATTTAATATATATATATAATTTATATGACATGAAGTTCTAATCAAACTGTGACTTTTCTAAAAAAAAATTACTTAAATAAAAGATTATTCAATGATTTAAAAAAGAAAAGTGTATCATTTATTTCTAAAGTTGAAATCATTGTAACAAGTTAATCATGCGTTAATGACTATCCGCTAACTCTTAATGGAAATGACAACATGGTTGTTAGTATCAATAGTAGATCTTACAAGAAATTTTTAAATGCACCCTCAACAATAGAAAAAATATTACTCTCATAGTTATCAACCTCTCGAGTTAAATCTTAAACTCTTATGAGTTTACGAATTTCGATCTTCAAATAAAGTCAACTTGCTTAAAAACTCATACCTGAGTAAAATTGGATGAACTTAGATAAACTGTTATAAACTTGATAAACTCGACTAAAATCATGAGTTACACTTTTAACTAGTATTTGATTTCTCAAGCAACAAAATATGGTACTTCACGATAAGCACTTATAATCAGACCTTCCAAAATTAAAATTGTGATGTATTAACTTAAGTTATTTCAATTTTTCACAACCTAAAGTCTTGATTGTTATATTTCTTAAGATTTTAATTTATATTTTTTATTTTATAACTGGTACTTACTTCATTATGATGTTGTAGCTGAATTTTTTAAATATTTTTATTTATCATAAATTTATTTTATTGTAATTGGATGTTATAAATATTTTTTAATATTATTTTTAAAATAAGTAAACTCTTACAAATTACTATTCAAGTTTATCCTAACTCCATGAATTTAAGTAAGCCTTGTTAGTTGATAAGCTAGTTACTTTGATAGAATCTAAACATTTCTCCTTACATAAAATTAATAGAAACACGTCATTTTGACAATAAGAAGTCTTGTTTGGTGGTGCTCTTTAAGCATCAATAGATGAACAAAAATACAAAAATAGGCCCACCTACAAAAATACGGATTGTTGAGAAATGCGTATAGATGGACACGTGCCCCATTCATCAGCTCGTATTTACGGTGTCAATTGATTGATTGATGCTGAACTATAAAATTACATTATAATAACTCTCGACCAAAAAAAATATTATAATAATTCGATTACCTTTGAACCAAGCGCAACGACGATAATACACCAACTGCAACTTTGCACAAAGCAACTTTAACGGTTAAAAAAATTAAATTGAAAAAAAAAAAACAAATAAGCTAAGCATGAGAAAAAGAAAAAGCCATAAGCTGTTGCGCACGAGTATACGACTATACTGATTGAAAGTTTAAACAGCTCAAACAAGATTAAACATCTACCTCAAAATACGTTGACATAAATTTTTTTTTTTTCCGGTTGAAAAAACTACAACAAACATTAAATAAAGGTAAAAATAAACTCAGGAATTTATATCCAACGTCCCTTACACATGGATTTATAATTAGATAATCGAATAGAGTTCTCAAGGTAACGCTTGTTTCTTAAGAGGTGGCTAATACAAATACGCCAAGTTTCCAAATAAAATACAAATAAAACTTCTACAGATGCATGTCCAATATATAGACTGTTCCCTGTCATCAGGGTAAATAGCACTGTATTCTATACATAACCTTAGAATTTACAATTTGTCATTTACCTGATAACTGTTGGCCAATTACACCTCTAAACTGCAAATATATTTGTATATATACTGCTTGCTTTTATGCTATACATGCCAAGTGCAAGAGGCAAAATATTACAACATACAACCAGTGGTAGCATAAGCTAGAGCTATCAAATTAGTCACTCATCATGCCATCAGAGGCACTTGTATATGTGACTAAGATCAGTTGAGAGCTGACATAAAGTATGAGAGGGGTGCAGCATATCAAGGTCAAAAGGGCTAAAAAAGAATTCTGCATTCTTAAGATAAGAATAAAGAGAGGCAGCATTTGCCACAGGAAAGGCAATCAAAATCCATTTGCCTGAAGGAGGCAGGCACTTTGTGATATCATGTCATGTCAGCTAATATCACACAGCTTGGATGTCCTTCTCAGTGAAGGACACACAATCTGCTCATGAACCTCACACTGTCAAATCCTGGGAACATTGGCCTTCTTTACAACCTTTTTCCCCTTGAAGAAAATCTAGGCCCCTGTGATAAAACCAGACAGCTTGTCATTGTGTGGAGGAAAAAATGCATCAAATTTCATCCATTTGTTTTTCAGGTAACAGTTACTGTTTTCTTTTGCAACTATATGAGTGTTTCTTTTTCTTTTTTAGGAACATGGTTAAAAGCTGTACACTCAATAGCTTCTGGTTTGGCTCAAAGGGTCATAATCATACAAGTCACCAGCTTTGACAAACCGGCCCTTCACGCGCCTTCTGACATCAGCCCTCGCCTTACGAGAGGCATACCTTACTCGCTTCTCAAACCTAACAAGATCAGCAAAAGTGACGTTAAATCACCCATAGAGGTACTAAGTTTTGAAGTTTAGAAATAAATCAAATCCAACAACAGTTATATTGCTTAGAAGCAAAGGTAACCCAAACTAAAGAAATAAATAATAGAATATGCCTGATTGGATGATCACATTGAGTGCAACAGAACAGATAACAGATTGATCTAATGTATTCATTCTATTTATTGATCCAATGTCACAGCATGTAGGGACAAATATATATACAAATGTGATTAAGTTCAAGCACAGGATCAACAATCATTCACATAACAGATTATGTATTAATTTCCACTTATCTTTTCAGTGACAGAATACTGTTGGTTTTTAGGGGGAAAAGGTATTGGCAAATGAGATAATATGATTAGTATGCTTTATGGTTACGTGTGTTAGGCATTAAACAAAAGAAGAAAAAAAATCTCAAAATAAAGGTGGGGGAAAATTAGTTTTGCAGAGATGAGAAGTGGATGAGAGGGAAAACAAGAAGAGCTTTAGGAATATTGATTTATCAAAGAGCGGAAGTTGGAGTTGCATTTATTGAGCACAAGACGACAAGCTCACTTAAGGTGGTTCAATGGCGTTTTCAGCTGAAAAAAATGGGAGTAGATCAATAGACCCCAGTGTGAAGATAGTATGATTACAACTTACAAGCGGTCAAGCAGAACTCAAAAACACAAACCATTCAGAATGACATTGCTCTAAATGGTTTCACTAAAAAATGGTTCTTGATAGAGCACAATGGCATCTATTAATCCTTGTTGCCAACTTCGCCTAATAGGATCATGATTGGTTGCTACTATTGTTGTAAAACAATGATAAGGTAAAAACATGATAAGAAGCAACTAGTCAGATGAGAATTCACAAGTTAAGACCGAAACAAAGGCACTACTAGATGATGGCCAACATCACATTTATGTCAACTACCAGTAATACTGCACCAACACCATTGGACATATAAATAGTATCAAAGTTATTTACTTACTTCCGTGTCTTTTTCTTTTCCTTATATCGCATGACAGCATTGCTGCGGTTAGCAGATTGCAGAGAACTCTCAGGGCAAGGAGGGCACCAGGGTGGCTCTCCCATGAGAAGCATTGATGAGGCCCCACAGTCTTGATAATCACCAGCACCATTATCTTTGGTAGCACCAGAAAAGGAAATGTTTGATTGGGATTGCCTTGCCGTAAAACAGAGAATTGGTTCAGTTTTAGTACTTATCATTGAATCTGCAGATGCAGCATTGCTGCATGCTGGTTGTATTGCATTGACCAAGCCAACAGATGAACCCTGGAAACAAAAATTTAGATATGATGATATGTGAGGAAAAAACCCAGGACCATATGACTGAGCTGGGTTCTGTTTAAGTGTCTAGTATGACTTCCACATTACAATCATGCAAACATTGAACAGTGAAAACCCCATTACTCCCACTTAAATGTGTGCACCTTATGTGGGTGAACAAAATATAAGTAAATCTTCAAGTAAATAAATAATTTATACTGATCTATCCTGCTAAACAAACCAATAAATAAATACAGTATTTTTATTTTTTGGTTCCTTCTGCTGTAAACATTTTGCAAATTTCAGACAACCAGGATTAAAATCAGCACTTTGGTTGTTTGTATTATCAGGTTGGCTATACCCCAGATGATTTATACAGTTTATGGTGAAAGAAATTGGTGCTGATAGTGGAAGCCACCAAGCTGACCATATCTTCCAATCTCCTTCCACTTAAAACCATTGGATATTACACTGCTTAATTGAATAACACACAAACTATGCTTAATCAATCAGGAAGGTATTTGACACAGAATTTCAGACAAATTTAGATGGTGGAGAAAAATGGAAAAATCCTGTTGGGATTGAATACGGGGCCCTATATCCAAATTTTATTATGACAGGGAGTGAAGATAATCATAATCACCAGATGACCAAGGAGATAACAAGAAATAATATACACAAGTGAACAGACTAGAGGATTATTGTAAGGAGTAGAACTTAATCAAACTAAAGTTTCCAGATGTGTTGCTTTAAAATTCGTAGAGAAATTATTGACAAGATACATGACTCAGTTATATGAAAAATAAGAGATTATGCTCCAATAACAGAAAAACATAGATTATTGTAAACAAGGGATGATGAGATTTGAGTACCTCAGCAGCAACAGCACCCTGACAATTAGAATCACCAGCACTAGCAGACATCTCCTTTGTACCAAATAAGCTATCAATTCCACCATTTTCAAAAAGCTCCTCAGAATGACTGAGAGCCACTCCAAAAAGTTCCTCATAGTTCTCAAGATCCAGATCCACTTCATCCATGTTGAAATCATCATAAAGATTATCATCATCATCGAGTGCAGAAGCTTTCTTACCAGGACAATATAACTGCAGATTCATCAAGAGAAATTAACCGGCTGATTTGAAGAACTTACAAGATTTTAAATATAGAAAGCTAATAGCTATGTATTTCATTTCAGTAAACAAGATAAAAAGTAGCCAAATCCTATATAATGGCCTTCAAGCTAAAGAGTAGCCATCAATGCATTTAAGCTACAAGGAAATTGTATCTGTGCAAGCACATCATTATGCCACATATACGGTCATCAAGTTCCTGAGTCAAAGTTTTAAACTCGTTAACACTAGCAACAGCAATTGGGCCCTTTCGCAACCCCACTGGATGGAGTTGGTTACATGGATCAAGTGACGCCATAGTGTCCTATCATAAACGATGTTTACAGTCAAACCATTATAATCTAAATCTTTTTTAATAATTTCACCTATACTTTATCTTGGTATCCATCTACCTCCAGCAAAGAGAGAAAATATGTTGATACCAAATGGCCGTGTACATAAGGTGTAATTATCCATCTAAATATGCTAAAGAGGATATTCATATCTTTATTCTTTAGTAAGCAACTCAGCAAGTCATCATGTCACCTACCATTGAACCAAATTTTTAGACAAAGTTTCAACACCTGTTCATGAGAGAACATCTTGGAAACTTGAAATGTGGAATTTAACAAGGCTGTAGTTACAACTACAACAGCCGACAAATCCAAATCATGTAAATACAGATTGGGACATCTAATATTATTTCTTTCACCATCAGCCCTAGCCCCAAATACCCACCCCACCTTGTGAGAACAAACTTTTCAAATTAAAATGCTACTCTAGCGTGCACTGAAACTATCTACATGATAGAAAGATGCAGGTTCATCATCTGCTCTTGCTTTGAGTTCAAGCTACTAATGCATGAGGAAAACTGAAAATTTTGTTAAACCAAAATATACTTTAGAGTTTAGACCAAAAAACAGTAAGTGTACAGAACCAAAGCAAAGCAGTTTTGAATAATGTATCAGTCATTTAGAAAATAAATTATTAATTAGCCACCAAATAATTAGATAGCCAGAAGAAATCATGATTTTTCCATAAGAAGTGGTTGATGAGAAAATACTCTGGAGATTGGAGGAGCTTGGTAACCACATACTTGTGCTATTACACTTTCACTTCTACAAAGAAAAAAAAATTTCGCAAAACATAAAACAATTTCCACAACAACAGAACTCATTCCTTTGCAAACTTTGAATTTCATTCACTGTATTCTGTAGTTTAGCATGTCCATCACCTAGTTTGGTTATGATGTCCACAAATTTTGCTATTACTATGTGAATTCTATAAAGGAATGATATAAACCATCCAGCAACTTAAGAAACAGAATCCATCCCTAACAAGCTTGCAATTTCATTCACTACACAGTTGTTAGATACTTAGATTGTCCACCACAGTGAGGTTATAAGACTTTGGATAAAAATGAAAGTATGAGGCTACACCTTGGGTATGCATTCATTGGAAGGTCCAGGCAGCAGCTGGTCTAGAATATGAGGTTCTGAGCTGGACTGAGGTATTGAAGATGTGCAAATCCATGATTTATCTTTGCTCAGTAGATTGGTCACTTCAGCTGAACCAGGTGCACTCAGGCTTGCTGGGGTCTCATTAATGCTCATTAAGCCAAGTTCCTGCTCACATGTTTCACCAATAGAGGGTATATCTGAGAAAAAGCACCATATTGAAGAAAATTCTGCAGCTGAAGGGCAGCCAGAGTAGCAATTGATCGTTTGTCTCTTATGTGCTGAAGAAGATGGATTGGTACCATGACCCAACCAATCACAGTTCTGACAAAGTGAAATTTTCTCTTCAGTGCACCTTACAAAAGCAGGTTGTGAGTTACATCTCTCACATACAAGAGTTCTCGAATGACGCCTGGACAGGGCATTGGCAGAATGAACATTTCGATCACACGACAAACATAAGGATGCAGCATCTGAGCGGCAGTACACCAAGGACCTTTGCTCTCCACAAAAATCACATAAATAACCCATCTTTAAACGGACTTTTCGCTTGCTCCTTAATCTAAAATAAAGAATTCTCCAATTAGTAATTGCCTACTCAAACTGCAATATCTACTGGCAAACAAAACTTCCTTCTCATTTTAAGATGTTGAGGCTGACCTCAGTTGTATAACTTACAAGCTGTTAATTGTTAAGCAAGGTGACAATGGAAGTGAAATTTTAGCTCAGCAAATTCAGCTGCTGCCAAGAGACAAATAAGTAAGCATTTTGATACTAACAGAAACAAATTAGTAATATACAGCGAAAATAAATACAAAAATGGAAATCCCACTACAAACTGAACAATGGATAGATGCCATGGGATATTGGGATTTATGTAACTGAGATCAAGGATGGAACCTTCCAGCCAAGACCAAACAGTAAAGACCAAAGAGACAGTAAAAAAAAGTTACAAGCAATGAACCAAGTAACAGAAAGTAAAAAAAATAAAAAAAATCCTTGACATCCAAACTCTCAACAATTTCACGGCCCCAAAGAAACTGAACAACAGTATAAGATTCTCTCTTAATATGATAAACTATAATTAAGACAACACTAACCCAAAAAAAAAAAAAAAACTGAGAAGAACTTCCAAGGGCTATTATAAGTTTAGATTTTGAAAAAAAAAAAATTCTGTAAAATATATGCAACTTTATACAGCTGAATTAACCTTTTCGCGCAAAGGGACCAAAATTATTTTTTCTCTAAAAGGATAAAAAGTGCATTTCCTTCAAAAAAGAATCCTAATAGAACTAGAAAATTCACTATATCAAAAACCAAACTTGAATTTTTCACCATCCTCAAAAACATCTTTCATGGGATGAATTACAAGTAGCGGATCAATTATTAACAAACAAAAGGGCAGAAACATCTCTAACATAGCATTATCCAACCACCGAAAAAAGAGAAGAAAAAAAAAACACACACACACACACAAGGAAACAACGACAACAAGAACAACCAATCAAAAATCAATCACAAGAGAACCGGAAAAAAAAAACCCTCAACATAAAATTCCCAACTTTTCCTTATCTCAAGCTCCCAGAAAAAGTTCCTGGCCCAGAAAAACATGAACTTTGAAAAACAAAAAGCGAAAAAACCACACACGCACACACATACACCGAGAAGAATAAGCATGTAGTTGTAGCAAGGATGGAACAGAAAGGAGGAAGAGATCAGAAGGCAAGAAAATTACCATACAGCAAGAAAGACAGAGAGGACAAGATCGATAAGGAAAAGGGCTTTGTTGCTTTTTCAGAAAAAATTTAATATTTTTTTATGCAGAAATTGAAAGCAAAGGAACCCTAAAGAGGGGGTAGAAGCAGGAATTTTCAAGAGAACAAAATACTGACCTTTTTTTTTCCTGCTTTCTTCTGTTACCTTTTCTCTCTCTTCTGCTCTGTTCAGATAGATAGGAATAGGTAGATTGTAGATTAGATATGGGGGAGAGAGAAATAGAGAGAGGGAGAGGTTTGGTGTAGGTGTAAGATGAGAATAATGCAATGGGGTGTTTGATGTGTGTATGTAGGTAATGTGACACAAGCAAAGCTGATAAAAAGTGCAAACAAAAGAGTAAAAAACATATAATGCATGTGGGGCCATGTCTTTTTCTTAGTGAAAGCAAAAGCGTAGGCCTTACCCTTTTCTTGGTCCCTCCCATGACACATAACCAAAATAAAAAAAAGCTGCTTCTCCTCTACCATGGTGGCACTATTAAATGTGAAATTCTTAACTGTTTAAGAAGGAAAAAATAAAAGAAAAGTTAAGTTATATTTTATTTTTATTAATTTTCAATATAATAAATGAGATGTTGACCTTTGAAATAGTGCAGAGCTAACTTTTTTGTCCTAAAGTATCTGGCAGTGAATTACGTGGACTTTGTTTCTCTCTCTACCCTCTTTCTGTTGTTTCTCTCTCCGTGCCCTTTTTCTTATCCGTGTCCGTGTGAATGTTGTTGTTGGCATTTGTTTACCATTTGTTTATTGCGTTTAATAATTAGAAAAAGGGCATTGTTAATGGTCGTAGGAAGGTTGAACTTTATGCTAAAAAGTGCATCACATGTTGGGTGAGGTGGACAAATGGGAGCTTGTTTTTGCGAACCTTTTTCACAATCCGGTTTTTTCCATTTTTCAGTTGCCTTTTTCACGCTTCGGTCTTAGGTGTTGTCCATGGACTTGTGGGTGTGGACTAGGTCCCGTATCCTCACCGGCACCGCAATCGCTGGCAGAAGGGGGCGTTTGGATCAGATCTTGAGTTGAAAACTAATTTTTCATTTAAAAAATGTTTTTTATTTATTAGAATAATTTTCTAAAAATAGTTTTCAAATTTTGTTATAAAAGCTAGAATGCATAACTTTTAAAAAAGATTAATTTTCAACTTTTTTTTTTTAGTTATATAAAAAATTTAAATTTTATGGTCGCTTGTTTTAAAATTCTCAATCAAACACACTCCAATTTATTGATTATAAATATATGTATACCCAATTTATTGATTATAATAATATTCAAGTCTCGCACCACTAGTCTGCTCTCAGTGGCTTCAATTATTTTTTAATAATAGTATAATTGTAGTTAGGCATTAATTAATTATCTACTTTCCACTTTAGCTAATGCAAGCACTTGTGTGACTTGTCTATTTCGAATGCTAATACATGTCACGTTATTTTCTGTCTAATGCTGTTTAACATGTGCTAATGTTTTATATGTTTTTAGTGTTATTATTTTGTTATCTTACAATGCAAGTTGTTTTAGGTCAGCTAACTAATTCTTTATTGCTTTACTTATTTAATCCAATCAAGTCATTCAAGTCGAAATCAATTACTCAACTTAACAAGCTAAAGATGAGTTTATTTAAGCATAAAAAGCGTTTTTATGACATAAGTTGCTTCGATTTTTTAAATTATTATTTTTAACCTATGAAAAATATTAAAATATTTTTTGAGTTTTAGATTTTTTTAAAATTTTTATTATTATCTTAAGATTTTATTCATATTTTTAATTAAAATTTGTTTTCTAAATAAATCTCCAAAAAAAATATTATTAAGAAATTTTTTTTGATAAATTA
Organism: Dalbergia cultrata; assembly: GCA_031216105.1. NCBI lineage: Eukaryota > Viridiplantae > Streptophyta > Magnoliopsida > Fabales > Fabaceae > Dalbergia > Dalbergia cultrata. The sequence goes on from CM062352.1 coordinate 42,062,024, forward strand.
AAATATTTCACACACTCAATCAATCATATAACATTATAGTTATGGTTTTTGTGGCACTGACATCTTGTTATATGATTGAATGTTTGTATTTAAAACTTTTACGCATTAAATTAATGCCCATTAATAGAGAGATTAATTTTAATGTACTGCTATTATGCTTTGTCAATCAATTATATAACATTAAATTTATAATTAGAGTAATGATATATTTTCTTAACAATCAACCTAAAGTTCCTAATAATTCAAAAATTGACTCCTTTGCATCACAAATGTTGTGCCCTACCACGTTAGCCAAAAACCATTAAAAAAAATTTACCAAAGTTTAAGCCAACAAAAATTTTATACTGACATTCGTGTACCTACGCATTTACTAGATGCTCGTACATCACTAAATAATCTTGAGTTTTCTTTATCATATTTAAAAATATTTCCTAGACTTAAAAAAAAATTTAAACATATTATAATAAAATTATAGATAGCTAGTATTATCTACAATATTAGTTTGTTTCCAACATTTATGTGAAATAGTGAATACTATCTAACAATGCAAATGTGTCTCATTTTTAATAGTACTCCTTATTTTTATAATTCTCCAACTGTGTGATCATCTTTTATCACCCGTCAAACGGTGGTTGGCCACTAGTAGACCAACCTCAGCCAGTGACCTTAACCTTCGCTAATTGTCTACTTGTTACAAATTTAATATAGTGAAAATATTTTGAAATTATAACTCACCAATAGGGATGGAATTAAATTTTGAATTCTAATTCTGGATCTAATAATTTGTAAGATTCAAACATAAAATTTAAGATTTTGTACCAATTCTAACGAAATTGGAATTGAATTTAAATTCTAAACTTCAATTCCAATTCCATGCGTCAAACGAACCCTTAGAGTAAACTTTTTTAGAGTTTAATTTTAATGTATTGACAATGTAAAATTTGCTTACATCACCAACTAATCATGTTCAACTATTTGTAAGACTTTCAAGTCAATGGATGATCGAATCAAATATTTTTGTTGATATGGTAACACTTGATTGGATATCTGTATAAAAATATTTTTCACCGACAATTTATTCAAATTTAACTCTTTGTTTTAACTAGTTTAGAGCAATTATGCATAATGATAAAAAAGTTAATACTTCAAAAAAAAATTGCAAAATAAAATACTAAAACTAACAAGTATGAGACATTTTTCTTACAAATATATTCAAACAATTTGGCACTCAAGTATTGTAATATGGTTGTTAGAAAATAAATGAAAAATATAAAAAATCATATTTGAAAGGTTAAGTTCTATACTCATATGACTTTAATTTATGGATGGCAATGGGGAGTTTGAAACACGGGTATCTACGGGGATCCCTGGATTCGGACCCTTGCGTTTGGGGAGTTTGTCCCCACAAGGACAAGGACAAGGTTGAAACTCTACCCGTGGTGAGTTCGGAGACGGAGACTATGCTTCTTGCCCCCAAGATCCCTGCCCTGAGGGGTATTTTAGTGATTTCTAGTAAAAATTATATTTTCATTAAGTTTTATAATGTTTTATTAATTTTTTTTTAAAAAAATCTTTACCCAACCCTTACTCTCATTGTCACTATCACTTTCAATCACTCACTCTCACTTCACTCAATCAATGGTGCCACTTTGCCCCCACCCCCACCCCTTCTCACTCCCTTAGCATCATGGTTCAGAAAATCGAACTGGACTAGCTGGACTGAACGGATCGGTCGGATCGATTGAACTGAGAAATAACTTGTTGTCCAGTCCAAGTTGGCCCTTAAAATCGGCTGAGGAAAAACCGGTTGAAAACCGTTTTGAACTGGCCTGGAATCGGGGCAAACCAGTTTTTTTTATATAAAAAATATGCAAAATTACATCATTTTGGATTTTTTTTTTAAAAAAAATGCCTCATTTTTTCTTAACTCTTTTCCCTTTCTAGTATGTGAATTAGAAACTTGAGAGATTTAATCTATATGGGTAATGTTTATTTTGATTAAAAGATTAATTATGTTATATTCTATGGGTTTTATTGATGCTTAATTTAATTTTAAATTATTTATGACATATATTTTATTTTATATTTTTATATATTTATATAAATACATGTTTTATTATATACCAATTGGACCCTCGGTTGAACCTTTGAACCCTTACCCTTATTGGTTTGATATTCGGTCTAGTTTTTAGAACCTTGCTCAGCGCTCCTCTTTCACATAGTCACACTCCCTCAACACCCCCTCACTCTTTCACTTCCTCAGCACTCGCCCCCCCTCTCAATCTTTCACGCCTCACACTCACAGGTAGGCAAAGAAGCACAGTGACCATCGTTGCGAATAGCACTGCAAAGGTCGGGCGAACAGTGGCGACGACGGCGGTGGTTCTTCAACCTTCTTGCAAGTACCCTCTTCAATAATTTTTTTGATTTATTCTTCAACCTTTCTTTGAGAATGTTTCAAATATTGTTTTTATTTGTTTGGTTCTTTGAAATACAAGCTCTGGCAGAATTTTTCCCTCAATTTTGCACATCTCTACGGATATCTGCGAGGAATTGGGGATCTGTGGGGATGGAAGATGGTGGATGTTTTCTCCCCACCATAGGGATCAAGGTGGTTCACCATTGGGGAAGATCCTAGAGATTTAGGGTAGGGAATGAGGAAGTACTCCCCGTACTTGCCTCACCCCATTGCCACCCCTACTTTAATTAGTGCTGCCTTAAAAATCTAAAAGAACTCTTTGTGGGGCTTGGTTGGGTGTTAATTTATGGGGCTTACAAAAGAAATGTCAAAATAACATTTTGATTCCCAATATTTACTCTATATTTTAATTTGGTCCTTACTTTTTTTTTCATCAATTTAATCTCAAGTCATTGTTTTGTTATATTATTGACATAAAATACTGTAATGGCACAATCCACATGTGTATGTCACATAAGCACTATATGTGCCATGTTAGTATTTCCCCCTAATTATGTGATAATACAGTGACTTAGGACCAAATTAAAAATAATTTGAAATATAAGAGATCAAATTAAGAAAAAAAAAATAAGGGACCAGATTAAAAAATTAAGTAAAAAATAAAGAATCAAAAAGTCTATTTTATCGAAAGAAATTATTATATTCACTTCGTTTTTGCGACAGTATGGTCAATATGACTTTCAAAAAATGAAAAGATCTTCAAAAATAAAAATTCAAATTGGGATCAAATTATTTTCCTTATTAAATTGAGAGCGGGCTATTGGATTGGGCGTTGGTGCCAAAATTTTCCATACTCCCTTGATATTGTGGTATCGAAATTGGACAGAATCAAATCTTCGAGAATATTGATTTGCAAATGCTGAAGAGAAAAAAAACAAAGGAGGGAAACGAAAGTGAAGAAAAGAAAACAGAGAGCAAAATGATATTTTATATTATTTGAACGAAAAAGGACAAAAAGAGAGAGAAAAGAAAAAGATACGTAACACCCACATGAAATATTTTCTTCTCTCAAATGAGAAGAAATTGAGAGAAGATGAATTCAAAATGCGAATTTATAATTTTATTTCTTATTTTTAATTCTTCTCTTACAAAGTGTACATATCATATATAAAAGTCCTTCTAATATAATTATATTTTCTTTTCTATCACTGATCTACTCAACCAAACAACTAAAAAAATGCATTTTCTTTTATTTTTCTTTATTTATTTATTATTTATTTTTGAGAAGGGGCGTGTTTAAAATTATAGCCTAGCTTGAGGAGTAATAGCTTATACAGCCTCAATAGTTTTAGCTACCTTAATTACTTGCTGAAATGTATGATTTAACACCAATTTTAAATTAAATATATACAAACATGTATCATTGGTTTATTATGTAAGATCCAATACAAATACATGTTCGATATATAGACACAACATCTAAATAATGTGTCCGTGTTTCATAGTTTAACACTTAGTACTATGAAAATTGCAAAGAATGTTAGACTAATTGTTATTAAAAGTTCAAGTGATTGTGCTAGAAATTAAGATAGATAGGGTAAAAGCCACAGGTTAAGCCAATCAATTTAACTATACAACTTAAATAGTTTTTTAACTAATGAATATTGCCATGAGTAAATGAAATACGAGTGTTTAATATTAGTATGTTCTATTCCAGTGGCTTGGCATTCTATATCAACTTATTTTCCCTGTATTTTTCAAAGAATGAGTGTATTTGGTATGCTATATTAGGCATAATAGTATAATAATATTATATATTATGCTCTTATCTACTCCCTCTATTTCATAATAATTGTCGATTTTTTACTTTTTGATGTTTCAAAACATCTATCCATTTATGCTATCTAGATAGTGGTAATTTTTTCTTTCATTTATGGTAATTTTTTCTTTCATTTACACCTTAGTGTTAATGCAATAGTTAAGTAATCAACACATTTATCAAAATAAGTAATAATGTCTATATAAAGATAATTTTATCAACTCATATAATTTTCTCTATTTACCAAGATTTTTCTCCTTAATGTGTGTGTTATTTGGTTTTTGACAGTTATTGTGAAATAGATGCAGTATTATTTAGTGCAGACAATATAGGCCTTGTTTGATACATCGTATAGGATAAAACCTAATAGTATTAGATATAATAATGCAAGTTTGATAATATAGTATAAGGAATTCATTGTATAAATTTCTATATTATCCATTGTTTGGTGCACCACATGACTAACAGTGAAAGAGCGGGTAGGTGGCGACTAGCAGATGGTGGGTGACGACCAGCGGGTGATGTGCACCATACTGCCATTGGCGGCGGGCCAGTGGCTATCGACAACAAACAAGCAGTGAACGATGGATGGCGGGCTACTACTGAGGTGGGGGGATGGGGCATTAACATAGAAGAGTAAGTTAAAGTTAATTTGTAATTGACTAGTAAAAATAATACTACCATGTGTTATCAGGTCTTTTGTGACCTAAAAACTTAATCCTATAGTTATAGGATAAAAATAATTTAACAGTATAACATTATACTATCATATATGACATTAATCATGTGATAAAAATTAACTTTATTGTATTAACTAATATTATAAAGCCTTACACTATATATCAAACGGGGCCGTATTGTATAAATTTATCTATCATAACCTCTTTACACGTCAAAATGTAATATAACTTAATAAAGTATGAGGAGACCAATTTAGGCCTGATTAGCTTTTGACATATAAGGTCACTTCATTTTTTAATATTTTATTAATGTAAAATAATTCTTAAATAAATAATAATAAATAAAAATAATTCTTAATAAAATTATTTAATAATAAATAAATACAATTAAAAATAATATATGATATCAATTTAGCTATAAATGATAACAATAAAAATAATTATAATTAAAAATTAAAAAAATATTGAAACAAATAATATTATTGAATATAAATTAAATTTTGATTAATAAATATTTATATAAATATAGTATTTAAAAATTATATTTAAATCATTAATAAAAGTTTATTATTTTATTTTATATTTTCTTATAATATTAGAATTATTTATAAATTAATAATAATATTATAAAATATAATATCCTATATAGTGCTATACCAAATATTGAATAGTATTAGAAGTTTATTGGGTGTTATCCTACCCTTATACAATTAACTCCTACATTATCAAGCGTACCATGCGAGCTCCAAGTGTTTTACGGTCCTTCTTTCTGCTCAAAAGAAAAAAGTCAATATGAGTTATAACAGATATTACTATCAATCTTTTTAGTTATTTACTTCTTAAAATTTGTAACATGCTTGTAGGATACATTTACTGTCAGTTCTTTACCAAATTATCCAATATACCAGACGAAAACAAATTATCACATATATAAACTATACTCTAAATAGAACACCACTAAGCCCAGATGACAAGGGCAGCCCAATTACTTCCCAAACTTCCGTTGTGCCTAGCATCCTACTCTGGAAAATAAAATAAAATACAGCATAGAAGTTAATTGGCATTGAATGTGATGTTCCTTGCATTAATAAGGAAAGAAAATACATGCATCAAAGCTGTTGGAGTTGCCAAAGGAAGATGCCCTTTTCTTTGTCTCAATAGTGACATTAGGATTCGAATCTATAACAACTAAACTTTATGCAAATTATTCCATTCCTCTTCTACTGACGCACTTGGTTTACAGAAAGATATCTTTCATTTTATTTTAATTGTAAGGCCATAGCAACAGGACTGAAAAATAGGGAAAAATTGAAATAGAAAGATTATTTACAAGAATTAAATTATGTTACCTTTTTTTACGTTTCTTCAATTTTTATTAACTGAAGTAGCAACACGGAACAGGAAAATATCCATTGATAAACAATGAAAGATAAAAGGTTAAACCGTTTCGGTAACTTTCAGGATGGCTAGATGGCCAAATGGCTAAATGAAATACTACTTGACGCATGAACGAGGGATGAGAGGTAAACTTAGGTTTTATTTCGCAGAAGGGCAAACCAACTATGCTAAGATCTGTATCTTCGAAGCATGGACACACTGTTTACATGTCATACCTGCATACCAGACACATCTTTGTGTCGGATCTTGCATAACACATTAATGATATATGTTTATATATGTTTAATTTAAAATTTTTTTCTTATTCTACATGAAAAAACACAAAATAAATTGGTTATAAAAAGGAATAATACATGACTTTTTATTTTATAAGAAAATAAAACATAAATAAAGCTTATATAATTATATTTTGAATAATGTATTATTTTTTTAAAAAAATTTAGTTGTATATATATTATATCAGTATCCTATAATTTTTTAACTTTGATCTATTCTTGTGTAAGTGTCTATGTATCATAATGTATTATGCATGTCACGGCGGCGGCAGTAGCAATAATAATAATAATAATTATTATTATTATTATTATTATTACAAATTATCTAATACCTGGCAAACTGAGGAGGCGACTATATAAGCTCAATTTGTCAAAAATAATGTGATGGACAAGAAAGCGAAATTGACCCTTAATGATGATGTTAGCAAACTGGTCTTCAGTAGAATCTAATGGACAAGAATTTGATCCAAGCTTCTGGCTCTAGAACATAATGGATATCTAAGAGGTCTGTTGGTTTGGATTTTTATTTTCTATTTTTATTTTCTTTATTCATAAATGAAATAATGAAAATAAAAAGAAAAAATAGAAAATAAAATTTTATTGTTTCCACTATTTATAATATTTCCTTCACAAAATCATAAAGGGAGACGATATAAAAAATGAAAACGGAAATCAAACATAGTACATTTTTTTAAACTTTTTTTTTGGGTTTGAGGGATGGGGGAATTTAGGGTAATGGTAGGGCCCACATGATTGTATCTGCAATGCAGTATTAGCTTAGCTAACGAGAAATTCTTAGGTGCTCTTAGAACAAGATAAAGTATTTGTTTTGTTCCATTTATTGATTGACAAATCAGCAATTACATTTAAAATGTAAGAGAAATGAGAGACAATAGTGACCCACAAACTTATGTATCAATTAATAAATAAATCAGAGTAAAAGTTTTCTCTTGCTCTCATTGCATCTAAGTATTTTTTCTTAGCTAACATTGTTTATATATTAGGGATTGTTGGGATTTTCTACTCACGTTTGGCCTTCTTACTGGAACTAGCTCATTAATATACATTACAACCTCTATTATTATCATTATTATTATTTTGTCAATGTACATGTGTGTCTCAAATGCTGCTTATGAGCAACCAGTGCCACACCACGAAACGAAATGCAACAGGGGTTATAATCTTAGAAACGGTCAATACAGCTGTGATTGAATAATGAGTAGTTTTTCAGATCTGAATCAAACTGAGTTGAGAATGCATACCCGAAGATCATATTCTTTTTTCAAAAATTTGCGCACAAAATCCTAAGGATCATATTCAAACCAACCACAAAATTAATTGTGCTTCTGCAATTGAATTTGTGGATATAAAATTGAAACTATAACGCTTATCAAATTTAGATTTTTCCTTCTCAAATGTTGTAACCATTGCTAGTGTATGGAGAGACGAATCATTTGAGCCCCTGTTGGAAGCATATGCAATGCCTGTGAAAGATATAGCAAGAGACGTGCATAGAATTAATATGAGGAAAGATGGAATACATTTAACCCCAGGTCAAAGAAATTTGTTGTTGGCCCAAGTAAACTAGAAAATAATCAATGTCCAACTCTAAAAACTTTCATGCAGATTCAAGAGTGTTGGGCTCAGAGACTGATTCACAGTGTAATTAAATTATGGCAATGTGTGGCAATGAATACTAAAAAAAATAAATCTGATAGAATTAAATCTATCAATCGGCGCAGCGCAGTGAAAATATGAATCAGGATTAATAGTAAATTTTTCTATGGTGGGACTCGCTGGTCACTATTCACATTGGGCCCGCTAGTCATTATTCACAGTGGGCCCGCTAGTCACTATTCACAAATAGTACTATTCATATCAATATCAAGAAATTTGCACACCGAATTTTTAACGTGGAAACCCCCAAATACAGGAGGAAAAACCACAAGACAAACTCCGAAAAATATTCCACTATATTCAGAATAATTACAGAATATCCTTTCCACACTCTCCAACCCAAGAGGTAAATATAGTGTATCCCAGTGAAAACCCTCCTATTCAAACACTACAATTTTGCAATACTAAGAAGTAATAGAGATGATACCAAAAAAAATATTCTCGGTATATATACCCACATCCTACATTCTCAAGATTTACTCACACTCTCTATTTTTCTCTCTCACTCTCAGAAAAATAATACAATCTTTGTATATTTTTCTCTTTCTGCAGCTCTCTTATTTTTCACTGCTTCGTTGTGTCTTGCAACTGAATACTTCTGCTCCTATTTATAGAAGTGATGCACAGTGTGAATATGATCTGTGCATCACTGTGCCAAAACGAAAAAACACGTACGCATTGTTCAATGTTTTCAGCCACCGCCTTTTTGTAGAAATTGTGGCTTTTCTTCTTTCCTTTTTTTTTTTTCTTTCAGCTTCTAACATTGTGGCTGGACCCCACAATTCTCCCCCTCCAGCCATTAGGAAAATAATCTAGGAGCAATTATCTAGAATCTATGCTGATCAACTTGGCACAAAGTTGAAGCTTATCTCGTGCTACAACTTCCTTCATGCAATAACTTTGCATTTTTTAAGCATTTAATGGTGTTAACACGAGCATCATTCACAAGCCTTGTCACTGGCTAAACGTACTCTTTTCACTTGTACCGCCGATGTTCGGGACACGCAACCTGGTCTTCACTTTGCCAGGAAGACTTTCGACACAAGAGACCCATCACATGGATCCCATAAACACCATGTCATTTATACTTGATCTAAACTAGCTAATCCAAACCATCAGCTTGTTCTAGCTTCCTCCAAGTCACCATGGAGAAACGTGGTCTTCGCGTCTAACTACTCAAGCTCCAAATCCAAGCTAGCCGTCAATCCGAGAATCACTCGAATAGAACTCATTTTAACAACTGGAGAGAAAATCTCATCAAAATCTATCCATCGCTTTTGACCAAAGCCTTTTATAATCAAGCGAGCCTTATACTTCACTAGCTTGTTGCCATCTTTCTTCAACTTAAACACCCATATATTCTTCAAGACTTTGTTGCCTTCAAGGAGTTTTACTAGCTCATAAGTATTGTTCTTCTGCAAGGAATTCATCTCTTCTTGCATGACTTTGATCCATTGAACTTTATCCTTATGAGTCTAAACTTCTTCAAAACTCTCTGGCTCCCCTTCATTAGTCAGAAGGACATGCTCCGATCTGGGATACTTGTTGGATGGTTGTCGCGATCTACTAGATCTTCTAAGCTGTGGTGTTTGAGCTTGCTCCCCCTGCTCAACACCTCCTCCATCTTTAGCATCATCAATTGCTGGCTCATCATCAACCCCATGGTCTTGAACCTTTCCCCCTGTTGTGGCATTTTCTATAGGAAGAGAGACTGGTGTAAAATCAACCTTACCACCAGCTTCATCAGTTTTCTCTGGAATAGCAGAATTTGATATAGTTTCTTGCCCATGAAACACTATGTCTCTACTTCTAATAATTTTCTTCTTTTCCAGATCCCATAGTCTGTAGCCAAATTCCTCATCTCCATAACCCATAAATATGCAAGGAATGACTCTATCATCAAGCTTCTGTCTCTGCTCCTTACTTACGTGAGCAAAGGCTTTACATCCAAATACCTTCATATGAGAGTAACTAACATCATGTCCGGACCATACTCTCTCTGGAATGTCAAAGCCCAAAGGAACAGATGGAGATATGTTAATCAGGTAGCACGCAGTTTGAACAGCTTCACCCCAGAATGGCTTAGACAGCTTAGCTATTCTCAACATACATCTGACTTTCTCCATAATGGTTCTGTTAATTCTTTCGGCCAACCCATTATGCTATAGGGTGCCAGGAATCGTCTTCTCATGCTTGATGCCACGTTCAGAGCAATAGTTCTTGAATTCATAGGAAGTATACTCTCCCCCATTGTTACTGTAAAGACACTTCAAAGGTTTCCCAGTTTCTCTCTCCACCATGGCATGAAACCTTTTGAAACACCTGGTCTTTCCTCTTTAGGAAATAAACCTACACTTTTCATGAAGTATCATCAATGAACGTCACAAAATATTTGCTATCACCCAGAGTTCCGACCTCCATGGGACCACATACATCAAAATAAACCATATCCAAAATATTCTTCTTAAGCTTTAACTTTTTGCTAAAAGACACTCTATGATGCTTGCCAAATAAACAATTATCACAAGGATTTAATTGTGTCTCTTTGGCATAAGTAATGAGGGATTTTTGAGCCAAAATCTGCAGTTCTTTTTCACTCATATGAGCTAGTCTTTTGTGCCACAAATTTGGCGAAGCATCGTCCTCAACTGCATTCAACTCTCCAATCTGCTTAACTTGAGTGCTGTACAAAGTGTTATACACTACTCCTCTGGCAATCACCATCGAGCCTTTGGAAAGCTTCCATTTGCCATCACCAAAGTTACTATAGTATCCAGCTAAATCCAGAGCATGTACGGAGATCAGATTCAGGCGTAAATCTAGCACATGTCGCACGTTCTTCAATGTCAGTGTACATCCTAAATTTGTTTAAATACACACATCACCAACCCCTCACAATGTCAGAATTACTTTTATTACCCATATTTACTTTGCCAAAGTCTCCTTCTTTGTACACAGTAAAAAATTCCTTGTTGGGAGTGACATGATACGAAGCCGCTGAGTCAGCGACCCATTCAACACATGAATCTGCAACATGACATTCTTCATCTACAAAAGAGAACAACAACACTTCCCCATTTGTCACAAGGGTTGCAATATTTTCATCATCAGCCGCATCCTGATTTCTCCGATTTTTATTGTCTCTGTTATTCCAAACCTTACAATTCCTTTTGATGTGTCCTTCTTTGTTGCGATGGTAACATTTAAATCTTCTTCTTGGTTGGGACTACGATCGATCATTTGGTTTTATGGACCAACTTCTGCTCTTGCTTCTCCCCCTATTCTCTGTGACAAAGGCTTGGGAGTTATCTACTCCCACCAAGTCCTTCCTTCTGGTTTCTTCATTGAACATACTGTCTTTGACTTGGACTAAAGACAGTTTCCCATTTGAAGTAGAGTTGCTAAGTGACACTACTAAGGTCTCCCAGCTATTCGGCAAAGAACTCAAAAGTAATAGTGCTTGTAACTCATCATCCAACGCTATTTTCATGATGCTTAACTGATTCACCATATCTTGGAAGTCACTCAAGTGTTCAGCAACAGACCTTCCATCTCTGTACTTGAGATTTACCAGCTTTCTGATTGTGAAAACTTTATTCTGTGCAGTCTTTCTTTCATAGAGATCTTGTAAAATCTTCCACAAAGTATGAGTATTCGTCTCTGTGGCCACATGGTGGAATACACTGATATCCACTCACTGCCTAATTAACCCAATGGCTTTCCGGTGCATCTTTTTCCAATTTTTTTTTGACACATCTTCTGGCCTTGCATCTCCCTTCTCTACAGGATCATACAAATCCTTATAGAAAAGTATATCCTCCATTTTTGGCTTCTAGATGGAGTAATTTGCTGCTGTTAGCTTGATCATGGTACCCATATTCTCCTCCATTTAATTTACATAGCACAATCTTGAGCTCTATCCCACTTCTGACACCAAATGACTCTTCATGTACCAGGGAGAAATTCTTTTTTGATGTGAAGATCAGATTAAACTGCAACCACAGAGCATACTAAGAATAAATCCCACCATTCTAAAGCTCTGATATCACTTGTTGAGCTCAAAGACTAATTGACAGTGTAATTAAATGATGCCAATGTGTGGCAATGAGTACCAAAAAGATAAATCTGATAGAATTAAGTCTACCAATCGGCACATCACAGTGAAAATATGAATCAAGATTAATAGTAAATTTTTCTATGGTGGGGCCGCTAGTCACTATTCATAAATAGTACTATTCATATCAGTATTAAGAAATTTGCACACTGAACTTTTAACGTGGAAACCCCCAAATCCTGGAGGAAAAACCATGGGACAAACTCCGAAAAATATTCTACTATATTTAGGATAATTACAGAATATCTTTTCCACACTCTCCAAGTTCTAGTGAAAATCCTCCTATTCAAACACTACAATTTTACAGTATTAAGGAGTAATAGAGATGATACCCAAAAAAATATTTTCGGTGTATATACCTACACCCTACACTCTTAGGATTTACTCATATTCTATTTTTCTCTCTCACTCTCAGAAAAATAATACACTCTCTGTATATTTTTCTCTTTTTGCTGCTCTCTTATTTTTCACTACTTCGTTGTGTCTTGCAATTGAATACTTCTGCTGGTATTTATAGAAGTGATGCACAGTGTGAATATGATCTGTGCATCACTGCACCGAAAAGAAAAAACGCATACACATTGTTCAATGTTTTCAGTCATCGCCTTCCGTAGAAATTGTGGCTTTTCTTCTTTCCTTTTTTTTTTCTTTCAGCTTCTAACATTGCAACGGGACCCCACAAAGAGGACCAAAAACTGCCAAGAAAAAGGAGAAAACAAAAGGGAAAAAAAAAAGATAAGAGGAAAAATATGACGCAATTTCAACAAAAAAAAAAACCTTACTTTAAGAATATGTTTGATTAGAGGATAAAAATATAACATAAATTTTCATAAATAAACTCCATGTAAAATTAAATATGAAAAAAATTTACCTCTATTTTTACTCTCAAATCAATTCAACTTTAATGATGCATGGTATATACTTTAATGAATTTGACACAATTTTAATTTTATTTATTGAATAATATATCAACATAAAATTAAATGATAAATATAGAAAATTACACTGACATTCAAATTCAACTCATTATTAAACTCAGGATTTAAAGTATAATTAAACATACAAAAATTTACATAAACCTCATTCAATTATAAATACTGAAATGCAAAGAAATTGGAGATGATACTAGCACAACACGTATAATGAGGAAATTTATAAAGAAAACGATCTGAACTACATGAAGGGCCCTACCTAATTAAAATTTGACAAATCTCACCCAACAGCCAACTTATTGATTTGTAGCAGTACGAAGCTTCAACATACGAAAACTTATAAAGTGAAAAATATAAAAGGCAATATCTATTGTACAAACAATCCACCAACATCCAAATATTCCAAGAATGGATAGCAAACATACAACAAATGATGATCATCGGCTTAGGGTGAAAGCTTGAACTGCCTGGGAAATGCACCTGCAAAGCCTCATAATTCTTGAATACCCAACTCGCACACTCTTAAGTGCAGTCCCAATTTCAGCTACAAGGGATGAAGACTTCTGCTCCCCACTAGCAGGATCATATATCCGATATGGAAGGATGTCCACAGGATAGACCCCACTGCTCAGAAAGCATGTCAAATCAATCAGTGTCCTTCACAAAACTAAGCTTATCTGATTGAGAGGCAGCATGCATTATGGCCACACAAAAATTGTAGAAGTAGCAACGAATTTGATTGCATCAGATACAAGCAGAAGCATTGGTTTGTTTAGGCAATCATAACAGTAGATCACAACCAAAAAAGAAAAATTAAATTAAGGAGAAAATATTTTCAGCAAGTATGAAATATGAATCAATACCAGCAAGAATGATCTTGGAAAATGGAACAACCGCCAGAGCCTAAGTTCTAGTGATTCACAGACAATGTTATATCAGAGCGGGGGGCCTAAAGGTCATGAGTTTAATTGAAGCAATCAAGGTATCGACTGGGCAGGAATTATATATGTGTATAGCATAAGAAGGGCAGGACTCTACCATCTCAAGCATGTCATATCAAGAGTCACTTTCACAATCCTTCCGCTACAAAAGTCAATGAAAGATAGCAGCAAATCAAGTTGCCCAACTGCAATACCGGGACACGTTAGATTAGAGCGAAACTCCAGCTTTTGTCCTTATCAATACAAGACAAAATTAGCTATCATATTCGGGAAGTCATAAAAAAGTGCAACGTTCTACTATGGCAAAAAATATTAGAAAGCCTTGTCCTGAAGGGCAGTTCAATCTTTTCTGCGGATAATGTAATCATGCGCCTTCTCCCTATCTCTCTCCTGTGTATTCCGCACTGTTTTTCTCTTTTTTTTTCTTCTTATTTTGCCAAATATTCTATGCTGCTCCAAATGATATTGAAGCTTCTTTTTTATTTTCACATAGCAAAAAGTTCAGGTAATATAAAGTTTACAACTAAAAGCCCAAACAGAATATAAAAGACGAAGAATCAACATAATCAAGTCAGAAAGAGCAAGACAGCAACAGGTTCCAATCAAATAATGGAAAAACTTCCAAATACAATTAAGGTTCCAACCCGAAATCTCAAATTAATACTTGAAGGAGTAGAAAAGAAATTTTCTTACCTGATTCAGAACAGAATTTTGCCTGGATCATATTTCTAGCCTCTATCCGAGCTAACTGAACCTCCTCAATCACATCTAGCAAATTACTCAACAATGAACTTGTCACCTGCACACAACATGTTAGCAACAAGAACATCCTGGAAAACACTCAGCACTTAGTTGTTAGCTATCACTTATTATTTATTATTTGCCAGTTGCTATTACTGCAAGATAAGGTTGTAAAAGCAAGCATTTAATCCAAGAAATAGTAAAAAGACAATACAAAACTTAACAGGATTCGGTGGTGTCGAAATTTTGGTGACTTAGGTACATCCTAGGAAACGTGGAAACCAGACACGCTCTCAGCTTAGAAGAGAATCTTTCGTTGTTAGTTGAAGCATTATGAAATATATTTTGGAAGTGGAACTTTGAGTGTATGTGTGTGTGTGTGTATATATATATATATAAGAATTTCATAATGCTTAAACAGCATTCAAAGGCTTCTACAAAAAGCATTTCATTATACTTCAAAAACATTTAAGATGCTCATAATAAAGATTCTCCACTAAAGTTAAGATTACACTTCCTCAAGGATCATCACCAAATGCCCTACCCTTTTTGTTCTTACTACCTTCTTCCTCCTCTCTTTCTTCAAAGCAATTCAGGACTACTTCTGTAACAAGTTTACTATTTGTATATTGCAAGTATTTTCCTCTAGGAATAAATGACGTTAATCTTTCAATATGCAATATCGTTAATAATTGATTTTCAGCTTCATTATTGTTTTACATATGCTTATACATTTTATGTACATTTTCTTATTTGAATTATGATAATTGTGTATCTTATTTTTAAAGATCTTAACTTTCTAGGAATATTATCTTTTTCTTACGAATTTTATCTTATCTTCAATAGTTACTTCGCTCTCTTATATGTAGGATAAGTATAGTAACCTAATTCCTGGTATAAATAGAGCTTAATGCTTTGTCTTTTGCATCCTGTCATAGTACACGATGAATCTAATATCCTATTATTTAGATTTTCTATCTTGTTATATCTTTTCCTCCTTGCCTATTTAAGCCCTAACTTTCAACACTTAAATAAATGTCAATACGTAAATCCACACACACACACACACACATATGAAGAAGCAAAGGAAAAAGATTATCGTCTAAATTATTCTTATGCAGGCACATATATGATTGGACAAGCCTTTTGTCACTATGCTCCCATGCAAAGCTAGAATCCGACATCACATGCAAAGGTCAAGATTAGGGCTGGAAGTGAGCCGGGCCAGCTCGTGAACTATTTTCAACTCGGTTTGTTAATAGCTCAATAATCTAAGCTCGTGAGCTCATGAGTCAAGCTTGAGCTAATGATTTGAGCTCATCTATTAAATGAACCAAGCTTGAGCTTTATTTTGTTTGACTCAATAGCTCGTGAGCTAGTTCAATATATATTATATATTTTCAATATATATTATCTATTATATGTATGCATTATACACATTATGATGTGTTGGTTATGAACAATTAATGCAACTTGATAATTATTTGTATTTTGTGAATGGTATGTAAATTATGTTGAAAATAGGCTATGCCTTTATGGTAAAAATTCAAATCTATTTAGCTAAAAGATTCAATTTTTATTTAAATGAGCCAGCCATGAGCTAACTCGCTTTCGGTGAGCTTTTAGTGGGCTAAGCTTGAGCTTGAATTTTAGACTTGACCATTAGTGAGCCGAGCTCAATACTAATGACCCAAGCCTAAGCTTTGCCCACTCGGCTCAACTCAATTCATTTGCAGGTTCCAACCCCAGTCAAGATATGCAAATTTCAAGGCACTCACAATCTCTAGTAAGAGTTTCAATGCATTCAAAAGAAACAAGAATTGAAGTTATCATGCATGTCTCAGGACAAGCTCTTGAATTTGAAATTTGATGTCCAAAGTTAATACTGTTCAAGTAAGCTTTCTCATAGAGTGTATTACACTATTTCCCTAGGCCCCTAAACACACTATAATCTCTACTTTCTCCTATTCTTAGGCCTCTATCTAACGGATCATACTAATAGTTATAAGAGAGTTGGTTCTTGACAACGTATCCACTATGACCTAATGGTCAAGAGTTAGATCATTGCTATCTCCATTTTTCACAATCAAGTTATATCTTGGCACAAGGTAAAATGGGTTTGTGAATTATCCATGTTTCGAAAAGGCACTTGCTTAAAGGGAAATATTAAAGATCAACCATTCTTGAGACTATCTAAAAGCATAAGAGGGCGTTTGGTTTCTTCATTTTCATTTTTATTTTCACTAAAAATGAAAAATAAGTATGAAAATATGTTTGATTGATCATTAAAGAAAATATTTTCAAAAGACACGTAAAATTGAAAACGATATTTTCATGTTTTCATCTTTTCAGATGTATGTTGTTGAAAATGTTTTCAAATGAAAACACCGGTCTTTCCATTTTTTCTTAAACGCCATGCCATGTTCGAATCCCATACCAGCACTTTTGTTTTTGTTTTTAATTTTTTTCCATGCTTCACATAGAGACCCAACCACAGATCTGTCTTCTCTGAAACCTTTCCCTTGCTCTTCTCCATCAACAACAATCGACGCCACCAACTGAAGACTCAACCGAGGCGGCGAGTGGGACGGCGAACTATGGGTTCACCGGTGACATCAATGCGACGAAGAACAAGGCGGGATCCAGGCCATGGCTGGTCGACAGAGAGCAGATCTGGGAGGTGGAAGACGAGGTCGACCCCATGGCGGTTGATGTGGCCTCTCTGGTCTTCAGTGACAGTGAGCAAAACACTGCAGGGAAGAAGGATGGCGGCGATGGCAGTACAGGAATAGCGGTGGAAGGGCGGGGCAGTGGCGGCCAGCGAGCGCCCCAGGTTCGGCGGTGGCATAAGGTTGATGGAAGTCCACAAACCTCCACAACTGCTGGTCCTCACCAGCGGCAACTGTGGAAGGACGAAGAAGCAGGCGCGGAGGTCGCACTGTTGTAGCTGGGCTAAAGGTTGCTGACATGGGCAACATAGATTACCCCTCATCTTGTGGTGTGTTTAATGGTTGATATAATGCTCCCTTTTTTTTTTTCATTTCTAAAATTATGATGTTGTGTTTATGGATTGAGATGGATGAGATGTGGGTACAAGATCTATAGGGTTCAAAGTATATCAAAGTATCTGGTTGCATCATTGTAGCTTTTGTTTGAGAAAAAAATAAAAAAGAATGAGGACTTCTGTGTTTTTTAGTCGAGGAAGATGAAGATGAAGTGACAGAGAGAAGAAGGAAAAATGGGTAAAATAGTAAATTCATTAGCTTTATATTAAAATATTTTCAATGACCAAATTGATCACACACAAACTAAACATATTTTCATTATTTTTATTTTCTAAAAACAGAATCTACTTTTATAAACCAAACGTATTTTTTGATTTTGAGAAATTGAAAATGAAAATCCTTTTTAAAAAATAAAAATAGAAAACAAAAATTAAAAATATTTTCACAAACCAAATGTTTATGGGAGTTTGTCCTCAACACACCCCTTGGGTTTATAAAATTCCTGCTCCATCTAAAGCAAATTTTGCATAACAATGAATTCTATTTACTTCACAAAGGAAACCCAAAATAAAAACACCTGTTTCATGGGCAAAATATAGGAAAAGCAAATTTTGTAAACCCAATATCTGATGGTGGATCACCAACACCATTGTCAAATATATTCAAGCCTCCAGAAAGAAAAAGAAAACATGAGAATTCAGTTTACACTGAAATAAACATGCTAAGGCAAAAAACAACATGACAGAAGTGGAGTAATTTACCTGTGTTTCTTGTGCCAAACCTTTTGTATCAGTGTATTTCTTAGTTGTATGAGGATTGAGGACGATCATAAATGCAAAAAAAGCATCGATGCCTGGAAAGGTCTAAATACTAAAAACATTACAAAAGAAAAAGGTATGTTGTACAAAGACAAGTAAGAAAAGAAAAAGCATGAATCATCATGTCATAAAACAGATTAACTGGTTATCAAAATACCTTCACAATTTTCACATCATTCAATTTATTTGAAATTATTATGCTTGGTGATGGACAAGCATTTACTGTGAACCTACATTTCACCAAAACAAAGAGGCTCATGATCTTTCAGTTGTATCATGAAAGGAAATATACTAAGCTCCAACACAAAGATTAGTAAGGAAGTAAATAAAGATCTAACTAACCCCTGAATGACATAGCCATAATAGTTGAGAACAACTTGGTAACAACCATCCACATGCTCAAAATCGGCAATGTCCCACAACTAAAATTACACAGAAACAAAGATGCCTATTAGGAAATGGTATTTTATATAAACAATAAACATACACAAACTGCACAAAGACTAGAATGACCTGCAAATTCTGGAATATACACTCGCAAAATATTCTCTTCTTCAAATAATCATGAACAGATACTATGGTGTTAACCAAGCTTCGATGATTTTCCATCTTGCAGTATGTATGAAAGGATTTATTTAAGGATTTTGCCTTCCAATCCAAAGTTTCAAGCTCCTGCCTCATTGTGGTGACCTTTTCACAAGAAACCTAGCATTGTCCAGTAAAAAGTTGCCAATCAACATGCAATTGCACAACATATCGAACCTTTCATTATCCAATTGCATCAACCAACTACAAACAGGACTATGAACACCATGAAATGGAAAACATGTCTTGCATCCAAGAGATAATACATGCATAACACACACAAAACCACTTCATGTAAAATAGAATCTGTTCTAAGGGCAGTGCTCAGAGGACAGAGAAGTCCTACAAAGTAACTATGAATGTGTCTTAGTACTTTTTTTGTACGAAGAGAAATTTTTTTCAAAACATTCTCGGATATAGACATTTTTTGGAAAGATTTTGAAAAAAAAAAATAAAAAAGCAGTTTCTGCTTTTTATGAGAAGTAGAAAATAGTTGCTTCTCAAAATAATCAATTAAATGAGATGTGCAAATAGAAGAGATAAAGTAAAATCTGATTTTTGCTATTGTATTCAAATACAAGGCTACTTCTGCTTTTAATAAATAAAAAAAGAAAAAAAAACAACAATTAAGTCTTATTCCACTAGGTAGGATTGGCCACATAGACCAGACAACATTGTGTTGTTTCAGAAATGTTTACATTTGACTCACTAAAGTCTCTTTTTTCGCTTTTTATAAAAGATCTCTACAGAAATTATTTATGCTACCTTATAGTCACTTTTTAAGAAAGTTTTATTCAAACACAGCCTATATGTATGGTAGGCTTTTTAGTGATTTATGAGAATTCCTTTAACAATTCTTTCTTTTGGCTGCTTTTTCTAAGACAGGCAATATTGGAAAGAAGAGGCTATTTCTAGCATAAAAGTTTATCTTTCCTAGAAGCTCGGATATTGAAGCCAAGCTGTCAGGCACAATGACTATCATAGTATCATGAGAAATGATAAGGGAATTGACACACTACATGATTTCAAATTTGTTGAACTGCTTAAACAGGTTACTAACTTTTCAGCTTGGTGGAAATCAAGAACAGTTATTATTGACTTAGAAAACTTGCGAAAACAGATTTTAAAATCTTAGGCAGCAGATAATGTTTGGACATTGGATGGTAAACTTTAAATGGCACTGAGTTTCCAACTAATATTCTTTGATTTATTCCCTATTTTACCAAATATAGTTAATCAGACAATCTAGCTCAATTTTGCATTTCCAACTCTCATCAATTTCAGAGGGCATAGTGCAATCCTCAAGGACCAAGTATACATTTTGCTCTGATATGATCTGGCTATGATACAAATTCATTCTCTGAAATTCAGTCCCCACTTTATTTTATTCTCTTCACTTCGGAGTTCCTTTTTATTTGAACTATTTTATTGATTGTTAAGAATAATAGATAACTGTTGTTGTTTAAGCATGTGCTTAATATGTGTCATTGAAAGCCTGTAAGTGTCTTAGGAAATAGCCTGATATTAATTACTTTTTCTTGAATTTAGGCATGTATTTATTCCTTTATGGCTATATACAGTGCTGTGGGTACCTATGTTATGTAAATTTTGAACCTAGGTATTCTACCCGCACATATTACTATTTCACTTCCTCTCATCTTATTTTTTCCTCCAAATTCAACATTGATAAACCACAATTTATTGTTTTTTAAGAGAATTGAGTAACTGACAAAATGACTTTCATAGTATAGACATATATTAGTGAATGAGAAGTGTAAATATGATAAAATTCAATGTAGCCATTGCTTTGTCAACATATCAAAAGCCACAATGTCACTATTGGACAAAGGTAGGGATCTATCTATGCTAGATGTAAGTCTTTGTATACTTACACCATTCAATAACTTTTTATGGGTATAAAATTTTATCAATCCAACCGTTGAATTCAAAGTTCTTAGCAAGTAAATCAAATATATCAAATTTCATATAGTTTAAAAATGATTTGATATTTCATCATGCCACTTTATTTTGATGATCAAACATGCAAAATTTCAGAAAAATCATACAACAATTTACATGTATTCTGATGATCGAATGTAAATTGTTGTCTGATTATTTTGAAATTTGATATGTTTGATCGTCAATATAAGTTCACATAATTTAACAACCGAATCAATTAAATTCAATTTCTATGAAGAGTTATTGAAGAGTGTAAGTGTACAAGACTTACACCTGGTGTAAACGGATCCCTACCCATTGGACAATACCGAAACACATATGTGAAAAATGACACAGGTATTAGCGAGCTCAAACTACAAGGAAAGATGTAACTATTGGACAGCATTATCTATAAGAACAGTAAGAAGCAAAAAGCTTTGGCACAGTCAATTGTAGAATAAAAAAATTTGCTTTGGCTTAAACTCAATCATGCGAGGATGTTTCATAATAGTCGATGTACCCATATCAAATACATATTGTATCAGATACCAAAACGATAGTTTTAGATACTTTTAGTTATATTTTACATGTTTTTAGATTAATTTATAATGTATCTTCATATCGCACCTATATTGTAATGGATACTCGCACCATTATTTGTGCAACATAGCTTAAACTACTTGTGAACTTGTGTAAATGATTGCCGACTGTTTGATGAGATTGGTAGCATCTAACCCAGTTTTTGAGGAGGGGAAAAAACATATTAAGGCAAATGGATAGTCACTTTGTTCAAGAGAGATTTTAACAGGGACTTATTTTCACATGTACAGACTGGGAACTTTTAGTAGATAAATTTACCAATGGACTTGATTAGTGTAGGGTAGTTTACATTTGTAACAAGCTGGACATGATTAACATCTAGACTTTAACTTGAACAGAAGTATTATATATAACAAGGTATCAGTGTGTCGCATGTTATGGGTTAGCCATGTATGAGTTGTGCTACTCTTGTATTATAGTCTAAGTACACACACAGGGGGCCAAATAATTATCAAGTTAGTACATTGCATATTTGCATTATACAATTTATTTGTGTGTGTGTGTGTCTTTCTCTCTCTATACCATCTCTCTGTATTTCTATAATGATGATTTTTAAAGTCTTCATCTGAGGGTTAATTTAAACAACAAATTCATATATTGATGATATAAAAAAATGTGTGTTTGTGTAGGTACATAGATAGATAGATAGAAACACCTGAAACTCTCCCTCAGCACTGAGTGAGATGGAATGTAGATGACTAGCAATAGCTTGACAATCTACAGCCCCATGCTTAGATAGGATGCCATTTAACTTCATCATATGAAACTCCTGAAGCCCACTGCTTAACTGTATTTTTTTCTGCGAATAATGAAAGCGCATATCATCATCTGCAAGCAGCGCATATCATCATCTGCAAGCACCGTTAAAAAATTGACATGTATGAGAGAATACCAGTAATCTCTCATGCTTGATATGCATTAATTGTAGTTTTGCCTTCCCATATGCTAAGTTAAACAGCAAACTTCTTGCTTCCGCAAATCTACAGAATAATTACTTTGCAATGTCAGTAACCATTAATCCAAACAATGCCATGAAGTGACATATATGAAAGAATATAATTCACATGCCATATAGTGACTCAGTCAAACAACATAAACGTACCTTTTAAGCCTAGAAATATTCAGAGGATCAGCTATTTTCTGCAGAAAGAAAAACTTGAATCGTGTTGATAACAAAGAGGAAATATCAGCCTTTGACATCATCTTAGGTGAAGTAATATGTTCTAATAGCTATATAATGTAAGCTTGTTCATGATATACCTAGAATAGTGAAAAGATGTTCATCCAACAGACCTGATGATGAATCTCAGAACAAAAAGCCTCCCATATGTTAACTTTCTGCAGATGATCCAAAATATCTTCCAGCACACCAATCTAAATATTGACAACAAATATGAATAAGTTATTTATACGATAATGATAACCAGATTTGGAGAGATACTTGTATGCTCCTAGAGCACATTTAATAAATGCTCTAGGAACATCCACAATCACATATTTTTTATTTTTATATAAATTTTAAGCATTTTAAATTAAGATTGAATGGTTATGATTGTTCCTGAAACACACATTAAATGTACTCCAAGAGTATGCAAGTATTTCTCCTAGATTTCAGGAAATTTCTGAAGGCAATAATAATTATGAGACAACATCCACAATTTTATTTGGATGCTATCATTTGCTAGTTACTGAATTGCATGAAACATACTGCTCTCAAATTGAGCTTATCAACTGAAGGAGAAAGCAACTGTTTAGTGCCCCGCAAGAAATCTTTAACAATCTGCAAGGTAACTGAAAAGTTGAGAGGCCAAACAACACATAACTGAATAATATTTAACCCTTGCATGAAGCACTAATCATACATCAGTCCATGTCTTCCTTGTTTGAGCTCCCAGCTTCTCCTTTTCACTTCTCATATCACCAGTTCCCTCCAAAACCAGCCGTTGGTCACTCTTCCTGTCTTTATGAAGCTGTGGACTTGTGTCAATCCTCCCTATTTCATCCACTCTATCTCCATACCTTAGTATCTCATATCCTTTTCTTTTCTTCCCAGAGGAGATCTCAGCACCAAAATCGTTTCCATCCGAGTTTCCCTCATGAGACAAGTCTTGCATACTACCGCGGCGCAATTCACTCAGACGCGCTTGCAGAAAAGTCATCGACAGAGTTGGTGCTTCCTGGATACAATTGCTTACAACTATAAATCCCTTAGCACGACTCTCATCGTGTTTCCTCTCAGACACACTCTATAGGCCATGCAAACGCCAAAAGACAGTGTCAATTGCAAAATCAACAAGAAATAACAAGCCAATAAACTAGATGCATTTTTTTAAGATTATTTTGATAGAAAAGCGATTTTTTTCAACCTAAAAAACCACCTTTCATAAAAGCTATTCATATCTGCTCTTATTCAAAAGTTAAAAACAGATTATGAATAGCTTCTATAAAAAGTAAGTTTTTAAGTTTTAAAAACTCGTTTTTCTATCAAAATAATCTGAACCAAATGCACACTAAATGAAATGCCAACACAAGATGCTTCTTACATTGATCAAAGAACTAGGACTCCGAATAATCGAAGCTTCATTGCCTTTTGCTAAAAAGGAACCACTCCTATTAGACGATTCTGAGACAGAAGAAGCAATCTTGGTTCCTTCTGCTAAAATCGCATCCAACGAAGGAGAAATTCTGTGATAATCATTCCTAAACGGATTTCCATCTCCTTCCACAACACTCATGTCATTGGAATCTGTTGCACCGCTCGCTGAATCATCAGTATAGACAGAGGAGCCAGAAAATTGGTTCTTCGGTTTGCTCAGCGTCATCGTGAAACTCGTTGTAGTAGCAGTAGGAACCGAAGTCTGGCTAGGCGTTCTGAGATCCGCAGAATCTGACCTAGCGAGGCTGCGAAAGTGCAACGAGAACGCCGTTGAGTCCATCGTGAGATCATCAGAGAAACCTGAATCGGAGCCGGATAACTGTCCAGGTGCAATGAAACTAGCCGAAACCGGACCGCGAAAACCTTCATCTCCTGCAAAATTATCAACTATCATCTACAGATGATTCAAAATAGTTGACAAACTTACAGTATAGGATACAATGTTAAGAAACTAGAAAATTTGGATAATCTCTTTTTTTTTATCTTCAGTAAATCATAAATTTTTAAGAGTTTAAAAATTAACTCGAAAAAATAATAATTATATTGTCTTATAAAATTATCAAACTAAAAAATTTAGGCAACAAATCTGTTTAGAATTATTAAAAATAAAAATGATTTAATTTGTAAATCAAATACTTTGTTTGAATCTTTAAAAATATTAAGAAATGAGTTAATTTTTAAATTCATGGAATTTCTTTTCTTTGTTTTAGAAATCCTATCAAATTTTATAGGATTTTTGTGGAGTTGAATTGATTTTAAAATTTAAAGTCAATCAAATCAATGTTAATTGACAGTTTAACATCCATGTTCATACTTCCAGACAATTCTACTGATATTTTAATTCGATTTATGCCGTATATTCGTATGGTGCTCTTCTCCTGTTAACATGGACTATCAGCGATTGAAGCATTTTAAAAGGGATGTGTGTTTAAAGAGAAAACGAAGAAAGTAAAACGGAAGAATTCGGAACTTGCCGTCGTCAGTGGAAGAAGGAGGAGTAGCGGTTAGCCTCAGGAAGGGGCTTGAAACGACGTCGTCGTTGTGGTCGTCCACCACCACAGAGTCGGAGGCGTTGTTGAGCGGAGGGGTTTGTTCGGCGTCGTCGGTGGGGAAGAGGTGAACAGAGGTGATCTCGTTGTCGGCGAAGCTGACGCGGCGAGCGGTTCTCTTCGCCTGCGCGACGGTTTCGTCTTCCGTTTCGGTGTGGCCGGAAGGCTCCATAATTTGCAGTCGCAAGTTTACAGGGAACTACTGTCTCTCTGTCAGTCAAATAATTCAAATGTTTAGATTTGGGATTTTTGCGCGAAAATGATGTTGGACCCTTTTTTCAAGATATTATATATAATTTTAAATTACCGAGCGGGTTTCGTAGGTAGCTTGCTGGTTTGGAGGTTGTCCTCTAACCCTCGCGCCGTGGATTCGAACCCACACGAGCTTGATGATTGTGACGATGATGATGATGATAACAGTTCTTCTAGCATAAGAGGTATTTCAAAATACCTCTCTTTTGCTTTTTTTTTTTTTTTCAAGTGAAATTTTAATCTGGAATCAGAGGGAACTAGACAAAAAATAAAATAAAATTAGGGTCTAACTTATGTACATCTCAAATCTCAACCAATAGAATTTTATCATAGAAAGCAATTATACTTATCATCGCGGTTACTCATCATAATTCGTTATTTTGATTAATGTACATAAATTAAATTCATATAGATATATATAATGCTTTGCTTAGTAAAATTTTATGTTGGAATCAAATTAGATTAGTTATTACAATTCAAATATACACTGTGGGTTGATTAGATAGACAATTGAAATGAAATGTTAATCCCCTCTTTTACAGTTGAGAAAACCAAATAAAAATTTTAAAGTGTAAATGTAGGATGAGAAACTAAAAATAAATTTTGACAACTCATAACAAAGTAAATTGATTAAAAGAAAGTGAAACAATCCTCATTCATAAATTAGAGTTTGTTGCTCCATATGTGCTAAATGACTTGGAGACTGAAACTCAACCTGTGAAAGTGTTTAATTGAATCCCTTACAACTAAATTTACAACTCTTATTTGTGGACAAATTATATCCTAAAATCTCAATGGACTATTAATTCTTCACTTTGATTGGCTAGACGTGCTTACTCCTATCCTTGCTTGTTTGCTTTCTAAGAACCCACGATCTCTTCAACTGCATTTCTATTTTCAAGGGATATTTTCCATCTTGATTCATTTTCTTGGCCATGGACTTCATAATCTCAACACTTCGATCTGGTACTACCGTTTCTATGAGTATCCCACCGATATTTCGACTTTGCTTTCTTCCTCACGTGTGGACCCCATTTTTACTTAATTTCCCACAATTCTCCGACATCACTATTATACCTTGCATCCCTTCTTTTCTCAGATAGCCACTCTTTCTTATTGGGAATGTGTTATCGAATTTATTTGACAACCAACAACAGTTAATAGCAATATCCGCAGTACAACACTTGACATTCACTTAGCAATTGGAAATGGCACAAGTCCCGTTTGGTTTGGCTCTTTTCTATTTTCATTTTCACTGAAAATAGAAAATGGAAGTGAAAATATGTTTGCTCCATTTTTGAAAATATTTTCAGGAAATATTTTCAGAAATCTCTGAAAAACTGAAAAAGGCCAAATCATCCTTTTCATTCTTTTCTTTGAAAACACTGAAAACAGAAATGGAGTGAAAAAGCGGTGGCAATTTTGTAATTTTCAATACATCCCACTTATTTCCCTTCGTCCTTTCTTTCTTCAAATCAAGGTACAAGGTGGAACCCTCATTGCACAGCATTTGTTAACACCATCCTCCCAACTCTGCTGCGCTGCCGCTTCCTCCCTGTTTCTTCACACCGCCAGTTCTTCTTCCTTGCTGCGTCAAAAACCGCCACCTCTTGGCGAGCTTCTTCGGCTTCGATTCTGCCATCGTTCGCATCCTCGCCGGAAGCCGGTCGCGAATCGAAGCTTCCGAAAACACGATCGTGATTCTAGATTTGGTTTTCTGGGAGAAGGAAAATTTAGGCACCGGCGCTGGAGAGAAAATCCAGCGGTCGATCCTCGACACTCGAGAAGGTTGCTTCGCCTCGATCATATTCGTTCTCGAGAATGGATCTGCGAAATCGAAGGTCGAATTGGTGAGGGTGTTGGAGTTTCTCGCTAGCGATTTTCAAGGGCGAAGGTGGAGAAGTCGACGATGGAGGACGCGGTTGTGGTGTTGTGGAGCCTGTGCTGCCTGTGCAGTAACAAGAGGGTGAGGGATGAGGTGGCGAAGAAAAATGGCGTCGCAGTGGTGCCTTGTTTTTTATGCAGAGGGTGCAAGGAGCACATGAGGAGCATGTGCGTGGATTTGATTAAGGTTATAGCGAAGAAGAACGGGTTGCCCTTAATTAGCACTGTGCAGTTTTTTTTTTTTTTTTTGCATCTTTAGAATATGTGATGTGTTTCTTTTTATTTTTGTATCTTTTTTATGAATTGATACATGAAATATAACAAAATGAATGATTAACTCAAAAATCAAATATATTCTACATATATTTTTTGTCATTACAAGTAATTTTTATAGTGAAAAGTTTGTGTGTTCATAAGTTTGATTTAGAAGGGATGGAAGGGAAGGAAAAGATTTATGGGAGTTTGAACGTATTTGTGAGTTTTATAGAGGTATTTTTATAAATTTGTTTAGCGGATGGACCAATGCAAATAAAAAATATATATGTTTTTTATTATTCAATAACAAATATAATATTATTATCTTAAATTTAATTTTTAAAATATATTTTGAAATCAAACAAACCAAACATATTTTCATTGTTTTCACTTTCTGAAAATAGGATAGGTTTTTATAAACCAAACGCATTTCCTGATTTTGAAATCTGAAAATGAAAATGCTTTTCAGAAAATGAAAACAGAAAATGAAAATAGGAAATATTTTCACAAACCAAACGCGCTCTTATTAGGCAAAGTATCATATGATGCTTTGATTAAGCTTCTCTCATAAACTCTTTCAAAATTCAAAATAATTTTTTTAAAAAAAATAGCTTCATTGAGAATTTTTCAATATCCCGCTCATATCTTTGAGAAGCTTTTCTGCTTCCTTTGTCACCCATATGAAAATATAGCTTCTCACACAAATTTCGACTCCTGCAATTCTATTTCCCATTCCTAATTTTTTTTTCTAAAAATATTTTGTAATATTTTCTCTTCTTTCTTATCACTTTTCTTATTCCCATATTTTCTACCTCTCATCCCTTGCAACCCTCCTCCCAATCCTAGAATCACAAATATCTATGAGGCGGGACTTCGTGCGCAGCTGATGGCGAGTATGACGTTTGATAGTGCGACCAATTGGCAACGAGGTGATGGCAGCGACCATGTAACGAGGCTATCCATGGCAGATCTATAGGTACAACCTTCCGGCGATATCATCTAGAATGCTATTGTAAGGTGAGCATTCTTCCATAATTTTTGCTTCTCAATGCTATGATGATATCTGATTTGGTTTTTCTTTATTATGCAACATTTTTGTGCGTGATGAAATATCAAAACATTTTAAACTATATGAAATTATATATATATATATATATAAGTGGGGAATCATTTACACTAAGTATAAATCTTGGTACACTTATACCTTTTAATAACTTTTCATAGTTATAAAATTTCATCAATCGAACCTTTAAATTCAAAATTCTTACCTAATAGATCAAAATATCAAATTTTATACACTATGAAAATTATTTGATATTTTATCATGTCACTTTATTTTAACAGATAATATATTTTTAAAATATTAATAAAATATCAATCATTAAAATGCATTCCTACTATTATCCAATTTTTTTGAAATTTGGGTACAAATTTGATCATCAATATAATATCATATAATTTACAGATCAATTAAATTCATTAATGAATTATGTAAGTGTACAAGATTTACACTTAGTGTAAACGGATCTCCACTATATATATATATATATATATATATATATATATATATATATATATATATATATATATATATATATATATATATATATAAAGTCATTCATGTCATCATTAATAATTAAATACTAATTATTTACATTCACTTAAATAAAGTATTTTTAAGATTTAATATCATCTTTTCATTTTACTTGTAACTTACTATTTTGAGTTAATTAGCTTTAATAATGAAAAAATAATAGATAAGAATAACTGCAATTATTTATGTGAGCATAACTGCATATGGTGTGTTTTTTACCACGGTTAGTAACCGCATATCAGAAGTCAATGATATGTATGCAAACCAGGCCATCAGGAGCAACACATTGACATGCTAATAAAGATACAAAAATGACAATGTATAATTTTTTTATATTATTATCCAATTATGTATTTATCACATTTATAAAGATGGTTGAGCCTCATTTATTATTTAAAATGTCATGCAAATAAAATAATCTAATTGAATGATATTGTTAATACACAGAAGCTAAAATCTTGAAATTAATTATTAGGAGCAATAAATCGCTTTTATTCTTTATGTTAAGAGTAGGATTAATTTTTATAACAGCAAGAGTGCAAGACCATCATTTGAACTATATATATCTTCGCTAATCTTTTACAAGTCCGGCAAAATATCATCATATCCAAATTACAAAGGCCATGGCAGCATTCAATAACTTATGTTTGGGATTGGCCTTTATCTATGCTTTTTCGTCTAAAATAACGCTTTCATCCGAAGAGTTGCAACCATCTCAAGCTCCATCCATGGAGACTAATTATGCGCCACAGCCAATGTTCTCGGCATATCAAGATTATTTGAATAAATGTGCTGCCAAGTTACACTCGCATTGTGGTGATCAGATTTTCTTTAACCTGTTTTACGGTAAGCAAATACTTAGTAATGATTGCTGTTTGAACCTTGTGTATGATATGGGAATTATTTGCCACAGAGACTTAACAAATTACGTTGTAGAATCACCGAAATTCAAACAAAACCAAACCCAAACCCAAATTTTTCAGAGGAGTCAGGAAGTTTGGAATGATTGTGCTTCAGTTCCTTCACCCTAGCCAGTTGGTGTTTAAGAACTTACAACTTCATGAACTTGGCTATAAGTTTTTAATGCGTTTAATTTATAGCTTACGTTTATCTTTTGGTTATATCATTGGACTCTAAATAATTTCTCAATTTCGGGCATTGTTTTTTTATAGGCATTTTTATTGGAGTATATATGGTGTTGGACGTTTTAAGGTATTAGATATAATTTTCAAATTCCAAAACCTAGTTTGGGTTTCCAAGGTAGCTTGTTGGTTTGGATGTTGTACTCTACCCCTCGCGCCATGGATTCGAAACCCGCATTGATGATGATGAAGATGATGATACAGATACTAGACGAGATAGAGCTATGCATACATAAGAGGTATTCCAAAATACCTCTCTTTTGCTTAAATAATTTTAGCAGAGTCTCCTGCAATTATAGGAGATTTTTAGGAGAAAGCTCCTAACATTATTGGAAAATGTGTTCACAGTGTGGATTTCAAAATTCAACCTACTTAATGCTTATCTATCAGTTTGAGGAAATATACGAGTGTGAGAAAAATCCAAATTAATCAAATATTAGGTAAGATAACAAAGAATGTAAATTAAAAAGGAAGAGAAACTTGCACACAATATTTATACCGGTTTAGTTCCCTAACTTTGGAGCCTACATTCAATCCCTATCCAAGGTGAGAGTTTCCACTAAACCATAAGTTTTACAAGATAGTTACAAACCCAAAACAAGCTTCACACTAATCTCAAGTTGTTAAGATGAAAATAGAATGATTTCATTAACTTGTGTTTTGAAAACAATACAAAGGATTATATGCTACATTCTTACCAAAGAAGTAATTAGGAATAATAGAAAACTAACTCCTAACCAATGTTCTAAAACTGACCGGATCAGGCCCGGTAGGACGGTTGAGCAAGGCAAACTGCTATCGATCAGGGTTAGCCATAAGACCGGTGGAAATCGGACCGGCCAAGAACCGCTTTGAACCGGTTGGGAACCGGGAAAACCGGGCAAACCGGCCCGGCCGGTCAAACCGATTTTTAAATTTTTTTAATTTTTTTTACAAAAAGAGGTTCAAAATGGTAGTTTTTGGGTTTTTTTTTTAAAAAAAGCTTAAAATCTCTTTTTTTTTCTAATTCTTTTCCTTTTCTAGTATGAGAATTAGTAACTTGAAAAATTTAATCCATATAGATAATGTTTATTTTGATTAATAGATAAATTATGTTATATTCTATAAGTTTTGTTGATACCTAAATTAATTTTTAGTTATTTACGACATATATTTTATTTTGTATTTTTATATATTTATATAAATACAGGTTTTATTATATATCGGTTATATTCCGGTTGAACCGGTTGAACCTCTGAACCCTTGCTTTGACCGATTCGATGTCCGGTCCGATTTTCAGAACCTTGCTCCTAATAAAAAGCTAACTGAATTAACTAACTATATTTATTACAAGTTCCATTACTCCCCCTCAAGTTAAAGCAAATATGTTGAAAGTACCCAACTTGGCCATGAGATTCTTGAACTGAGATGATGTATCAGGTTTTGTTAGCAAATCTGCAATCTGATGATGAGAAGGAACATGAATGAGTTTAATAAGCCCCGAATTCACTTTAAGTCTTATGAAGTGACAGTCAATCTCCACATGTTTTTTGCTTTGAATAGGTTGTTGGCTTGGATCCTTTTGTGACATTGAAAGCAACCGGGTTTGAGTTCGAAGAAGATGAGCCAACCATTCTTTGTTTCTCTTCTTGAGAAATCAAAGCCAGCACCTTAGTAATGGAGGGCAGAGGCCATTAACAAGATTTGTCCATGAATTTGGGAATAAGATTCATCCAAACCCATAAGAAAGCAGTACACATATTCTGATTGGAGAAATTCCTTTAGAGGATGTGAACCATCACAGTTGTAGTTCAAAGTTGGGTGAAAAGAATTGAATTCCTCCCAAAGAATCTTCACTTTAGTGTAATACTGAGAGACAGTCATGGAACCCTAACGAAGGGTGAGAAGTTCGCGCTTTAGCTCGAATATACGAGGGCCATTTCCATGTTGGAAGCGGTCTCAAAGGTCATTCCATAATTTAGCAGTGGAATCAGCATAGGCCAGAGAACTCGCAATGTCTTTTGAAACATAGTTCATGATCCAAGTACTCACGACGTCATTGATGCATTGCCAGGCTTCAAATCTTTCTGGATCTGCATCACGATCTGGTTGTGGAATAGTGCCCATGACAAAGCCAACTTTTCGTTTCCCATTGAGTACCATGTGCATTGCATGGGTCCAAGAGCGGTAGTTCTTGGTGAAAGGTTGGGAAACCAAAACCAGACTTGGTTGATCTAAAGGAGGAAGAAAGTAGGGATCGAAGTTCGTGTTTGCCATTGTTGAGAAGGAAAGTTTCAACAAGAACAAGAAGGAAAAGAGAGCGGAAGTGAGGAAATAAGAGATTGCGGGAATACTCAACTGATACCATGTTAAGATGAAAACAGAATGATTTCATTAGCTTGTGTTTTGAAAACAATAATACAAGGGATTATATGCTGTTACATTCTTAACAAAGAAGTAATTAGGAATAACAAAAAACTAACTCCTAATAGAAAACTAACTGAAGTAACTAACTATATTTGTTACAAGTTCCAGTACAAGTGTAAGCACCAAACTAAGCTATCCAAGTTCATAATCAGAGTAGTCTTTGACAAGAGTTTCTCCAAACTTACCCTAAATAAGGCTTTTATCATTGACAAAAGCCTCACAACCAAATGTCTTTTACAATAATTTTTTGTATTCTCTCAAATTAATATTTT
The DNA here is from genome assembly GCA_031216105.1 of Dalbergia cultrata. Taxonomy (NCBI): domain Eukaryota; kingdom Viridiplantae; phylum Streptophyta; class Magnoliopsida; order Fabales; family Fabaceae; genus Dalbergia; species Dalbergia cultrata. The sequence continues at coordinate 42,095,476 of CM062352.1, forward strand.
CACTCAACACAACAAAAATTTCAAGATTCACTCTTTAAGGCTTTTTCTCAAACAAATAACTATTAAGCTCTCAAGTCTGTCTTCATCAATTCTGTATATTCATTCTCAAATAATAAGAAAAACACTCAAGATGTTTGCAAGAATGGAACAGCATGAGAAGCTAAAAATATTCTCCAAGATAATAGCTTTAAAGATTAATATTTGTGCTCTTATTTTTTTTTTTTCACAACAACTAGGAATGCCCTTATATGAAGGAGTTTTTGGGTCATTGTGGGCATGATAAGAATGCTTCTAGATTCCCTTTTGGTGAGCTATAAAGTGGATACACCTTTTTTGAATTTGTGCTAACTTTTGTCCTTGTATGCCCATGATTTTCTTTCTCTTCCTTCTAAAAATAAGCTGTAAATATCCTTCCTCATATATCATTATCCTTTAGCTTAGAGTGAAATATTATCTCAGGGTCCTTAATTTGTTCCTTAACCAATGTGATGTTGCCATGTCATTTTGTTATTAATCTTCAAGTTGCACAATGCTGGCAGCTATGAAAATCTCCAATCCTCATAGGAGATATTCTGCTTTGTGTGTGTTTTCTTTCTTAATAATTTCTGAAACACTTTCATATAACTGTTTGTCATCATAATCAGGATTAATAAACCAACAAAACTGATAATGTAAAACTTTTTTATACTATCATCTAATTAGGCATTGTCACATCAACAAAGCTGGGTAAGTCTTATACCCACTAGTTGAAAAGTCATGTAAATTAGATGATTTGATTGAATGATAGTGTAAAAAAAAATTTACACTATCATCCAATTAGGTATCATTACATCAGCAAAGTTAGGTATGTCTTATATCCACTAGTTGAAAAGTCATGCAAATTGGATGATTTGATTGAATAATAGTGTAAAAAAATTTTACATTGTCAGTATCGTAGTTATCAAACTCGACCTAGACATTGAACCGAATTTAATTAAATTAATATATAAATTATTTACATACATGTAACAAAGGACAAGGGTGGCTTGGTGGTTTGCAATGCACTTTGTACATTGTTGTTGGTGGTGTGTGATTGAGCCTTGCCTCAAGCTAGCGTTTTTGAAAAAAAATGCCTTGATGTGTGATCAAAGTGCGGTCAAAGCGATTTGATGGCATACGTTTGATGGGCTGGTCTGCCGATAACTATGGTCAATATATAGAAATTAAATTAATATTTTATTTCAAAAGTACTTTTACTAGTATGAAAAGTATCTTCAAGAATACTTCTCCCACAAGTACTTTTTTCAATGGGTAGTTTAAAATGCTTGCTGATTTGGTGGTTAACCGATAATATTATTTACACTGAGGTTTGAATCTAGGACATTATGCTTTCTATCCAAACCCTTCACACACTTTTAAGTTCTTGAAAAATACTTTTAAGGAGTATTACGAGTAGAATGAAAAAGATTTACCAAACACAATGAGTTACTATACAATCTAATTTTTATTCCACTAACAGTACTTTTAAAGCTAAAAAATGTAAAACAAACAAGCACTTACTAGTTGCTAGACTCCTATATTTTTTTTCCCTTTTTGTTTCATTAAGAAGAAATATATATACACACACACTCTTATACTAGGAAGAGATATTCTTCTTGTTGCCGAACACTCATGTGAGAAAATACAACGTTGATAACAAAAAATTATTTTCTATGATAAAATTCTATTGATTGACGATATAAAATATTATCAGCGCATAAAAATTAAATTTTAATTTACATGTTGTTTATGTAGTTGCACTAGTTCAAGTATAGAGTTAGCGAGAAGTAGCTATTGTATCCTTAAGAATATTATTCATGAAGTTCATTTGCATCGAATAATTGATTCATGGTGGCGAAATACTTCTAAACTCAATGTTTAGCACACCTCCGTTTCAAAACCAATAAGCTACTCTACCTTATTCTTATTGTGTTATTTATCTCAAGTTCTTTAATTTAATATTTATATTTATATTGTTTTATTATTCAATGATTAATTTTTTATTTATTGTATTTGTGATGTTATTTCAATTAATATTTCCAACAATTAAGAGTAATTTGTGCTTATTTTGTTTGGAATTCAAATTCGATTTTTAATTATTGGTGTATCAAGGTGAATTTGCTTAAGATTAAACTACTTTGAAAACAAGCCACTAGGATTGGTCTAGTGGTGAATAGTTTCGATAGTATATATAAGGTTTTAGGTTCAAAGTTTAAATCTCATTGCAACCAATATAATTTTCGAAGCACCAAAAAAAAAAAACTAATTTGTAAACAAGAAAAGATATTATACATTGAAGTTAGCTTCTCATAATTTGAGACTTAATTTGTCAAGGTGTTTCCTTCCTAAAATTGAATCAATTCAAGTTGATTTATTAGTAAAGAAATCGTAGGTAGCACTTTCAGAATATCAATATTTGATTTGTTGTTATGCCTATCATAGGGAATGGATCCTCCTATGTGTACATGAGAGGGTTACATTTTATTCCACATCCTTGATCTCCTTATTTTAAAATGAATGAAAAATATACTTGGAAAAATAAAGGTAACGATTAGCTCGTGACTCTCTTACATGTAATTTACACATGAAATGGTCCACACCCGTCCATCATGTTTTGTCTTTCTACTATTTCATAACAAATGTTGTTTTCTTTATTCTCCTTGGGAAAAAAGATATATGGACATCTAAAAGTAGGTGGACACCCAACACCTTAAGAAGAAAGGAAAGTAATGTTATTTAAACTCATAATGTATGATAAGACACAATGTCGACATGCTTCTATTTACTATTCAATGATATGCAAAACCAAAATTAAGTAAAGTTCACACCTTATGTAATGATAAATGAAAGTGTATTAGCATGATATTTCATAAATTGTGAGCACTAGTAACATTTCTTTAAGAAGAAAGAAATAAAAGGACAAATATGGTGAGAGAATAAGTGGAGAAAAGAATATATGAGTAGGTCCGATGCTTTTGTAAGTGGGAAGTCTAGGATGATTGAGATTTGGAATGTTTGAATATCACTTATGTATGAATTTTAATTTTTAAAATATACCATTCAACCCCCCCTCCCCCAAAAAAAAGAAGAACTACTTGCATATGTAATACCAAAACCTAAATCACAAGAAATTATAGGGTTTAATTACATATTTACCCAAATTTTTAATTCAAAAGCCACAATTTGTAATGAAATTGTTAAGATAGATCCAAATTAATTATAAATCTAAGATGAGCACATAAATCAACTGATAAGGATTGTTCTAATTTAATTAGAGATCTCTGATTTTAACCTTGAGTATAGAAATGCATTAAAACTCGAAAGTGAGAGTTTTGTTATCAAATAGTCTTATCAACTTGAGCAAGATTTCCTCTAGTAGAAGAATACATGTGATTTTGAGAAATGAAAATTAAATATCTTATATATAAGATCCAGACAAGGAAATAGAAATTCATTTATACATGATATCTAGTCCAAAATGAGTCTAAAGAAGGGTTTGTTAATAAAATAAAGGGAGAAGCCTTCATTACCACTGAGCTAAGTAGATGATTATGTCATTGCGTCTCATTAAGTAGATATATGTTATATATTTATTTACATTAAATTATATTTTTATATATTAATTTAATTAAATCTTGTTCAAACCGATTTAACTAATAACCCAATGCGTTAGCCAAGTGAATCACTTGGTTGAGTTTGATAACTATGAGGAAAGAATTCTTCAATGACCTCCTGTTAAAATATTTTAAAAAGTATGACCCAAAAAAAAGATTGAATTTAATTTGAATATAGTATTGGTGTAAAAAAATTTGTATGCAAACATCCAATCATGTATAGCCACTCCACATCAAGAAAAGTGTTTGACATAACCACCCACAATCTTAAAAGTCATCAATATCATGTATTTGGATGGCAACGTAAAACTTTTTTATATTGATAATACATCAAAATTAAACATAAAATCTTTTACCTAAAAATATACAATAGTTGTTATCTAGTTGTTATTGTTGCGTTTGATCAAAATTCTTGCTCGATGTTATTTTGATAGTTTTATATTTTTGAATGATTTGAAAAAAAAATAGAGAAAATTATTTGAATAAAATTTGAAAAGAATATTGATGTGCCAAAAATTGAGAATAACTAGCATTGAGAATAGTTTGATATGTGAGTGGAGAACAACTAAGATTAAAGATGAAGGGTAGTGAGGATGGTGATGGCTCCGATGATGGTGATGATGCTTATGTAATATTGCATAGTTGAGAGAGGGTTGCATCTTTGTCTAGAAAAGTTGTACTGTGGCAGGTTTACAGCTTTTGTTAGAAAAATTACACTGATAGAAGAATTGTAGCTTTGTCCAAAAAAGTTGCGTTGATGGAGTGTTTGCAATTTTTTGTTAGAAAAGTTACATTGATAAATGGTTTGCATGTTTTTTTTTCCCTAAAAAAATAGCATTGATAGAGAGTTTGTGACTTTGTCCTAACAGGATGTATCGATAATGTTATGTTCTATGAATAACGGCGTACAAATAAAAATAACTGATGTCAAAAGTCTTCTTAACAATGTGTTATTAGGCGGCGTGTTCTGTGAGTTGCGATAAAGTTTGATTTTGAAATCTGATAGAGATTTTTTTTAATATTGGTGGTTTTCATGTTTATTGGATTTAGTTGATTTATATGTGAGGTCATGAATGTATATAGTTGAAGCCAAAACATGCTAATTTTCTTATGTTCAATTACTTTGCTCATTTGATAGATTTGGGTTAGTTGAGATTATTTCCTAACAACCTGATGCAACACTATTTTGTGATAATTCAACTACATAATGTCATAATATTAAAAAGATTCATGTATAAAAAAATTTTAATTAGTTTTCAATATATTAATAATACATAATTATAGATACCATGAAAATTGCTACACTAATTAAGAGAATAATGTAATATATTTTAAGTGAATAAATCAAAGAGATGAAATTTGATGCACTCAGTCGTTTAATCATATATTTTTATGTATAAGATTTTTTATATAGTTAGTAATTGTGATTTGTGTCAAATATTTTTACTGATATGACAATATATAATTAGATGTTCATATAATTTTATTTTCCAAGAGGATAGTGCATGTAAATTAAAAAGTAAATTAAAATCCTCTAACAAACAACCACAATTAATAAAAAAGATTTTTCCGATACCCTATAAAATTCAAGGATATCTGTATCTTTTAGTTATTTGTCGTTAAAAATAAGCCATATATTTCACTAATCTAACTATTTTGAAATCTATCAAATCACAATCATTAATTATATAAAGAGTACCGACACACATGAGTTACTAAAACAAAAACCATAAATAAATCCTCTAACAAAAGCATATGTAAAACAATAGTAATCTTTAAAAAAAACCTTTGGACCTGGTATTTTTCATTAACTAACATTCCTTATTTTCTCCACTTTAAGAGTTGGAAGAAACTTTTGTACAAATATGGCTTGCAACGACATTCCTTCTGTTCCTTGTCTTTCGGGCATACCTTGTTCCTAGCCTCATGCATGGAGACTTTTTCTCCCAAGAAGAAGACGAAAAAAAAAAAAAAAGAGAAGCAACTTTCTCGTACCATTTCCCTTTCTTTGCCCCCAAAATTCAGGCAAACAAATTTCCTCTGAAAATGACTAATAACCATCACCACCACCCTCAAAACCTTTTCACTCATAGCACCTAATTTCTCTTCCTTCTTGAAAATTCTACGCGTTTGTTAGACGAAAAAATCTTTACAATGCTTTGATCATCAAAAAGGGTATCTAAAAATCTCATTCATTTCCCATTGAAAACAAAGAATAAAAAGGGTAAGGCCTACTTCATTTGGATCCTTTTTTAGTTCACCCCATCGAAGGGATGAAAATAAAAACAACTGATATTTAGAACCTGAATTTCCTTCTTTTGATTCTGACCTTCTTGGAGAACACAAAAATGGCTTTCCATCGTTCCTTTAGAGCACAATCAGTGTCAAATCAAGGATCATTCATTGCAGAGAAAACAACGGAGGAGCCTTTGCCAAGCAAAGCTGCACAAAGCACGGTCACATGTTTCTACCAAACCAATGTCGCAGGCTATTGGCGAAATGTGTCGGTTTTGTGGTGCAAGAACCTCATGAACCACTCCTTACACATCACGGTTGATAGTGTGGGTGGTGAGCTGCATTACAGCTGCAAGATTGATGTGAAGCCTTGGCACTTTTGGAGCAAGAAAGGGTACAAGACCTTTGAGGTTGATGGTCACCCTGTGGAGGTCTATTGGGATCTGCGGTCGGCTAAATTCTCCGGCAGCCCGGAGCCGAACAGCGATTATTATGTAGCCTTAGTGTCTGATGAGGAGGTCGTGTTGTTGTTGGGGGATTACAAGAAGAAAGCCTACAAGAGGACGAAATCGCGGCCGGCGCTCGTTGAGGCCATGTTGGTTGTCAAGAAAGAAAACGTGTTCGCCAAGAAAAGCTTCTCTACCAAGGCAAGATTCGATGAGAAGAGAAAAGAGAGTGAGATTGTTGTGGACAGCTCGACCGGGGGGCCTAATGACCCTGAGATGTGGATCAGCATTGATGGGATTGTGTTGATCAATGTCAAGAACTTGCAGTGGAAGTTTAGAGGGAACCAGACTGTTATGGTTCACAAGCAGCCCGTGCAGGTGTTCTGGGATGTGCATGATTGGTTGTTTAGTGGGGTCGGTGCGGGCCCCGGGTTGTTCATCTTCAAGCCAGGGCCACCAGAGGCAGAAAGTGAGAAAGAGGGTAGTGCTGTTGAAGGCTGTGACAGTGATGATGGCAGTGTCGGCTATTATTCAACCTTGAACATTGCTACCTTTGAGTTCTGCTTGGTTCTCTGTGCCTACAAGCTTGAGTGATAGAGAGCAAGGTTGTAAAGTTAGTTTGTATTTATGAGTCTGATGGATATAACAACCATTGTGATGGATGCCATTTGCTTTTTTTTTTTTTTTTTTCAAAGTTAATTGGAAGACCTGGATGTTGGAAACCAGGATACAGGGATTGATATTTGAAGGGGGTTTTATTTTGTCCCTTTTTTTCAATCAATTTTTATGGTATTCTCTGTTGCATTCAATCTGTTCAATTTTTTTCTTTTTTAGCTTTTACTATGAGTAGTTACTAATCCATGATCAAGGAAGACTTGGCAATATATGAGGTCCTCTATTGTATTCTGTCCGAAAGTTGTAGTCAATAGATCTGTAGCTTCATTGCAAAAATTAAATAAGCTAAACTCCACATGATAAAGATTGCTGGTTTGTGATAAGGAGCATATTTGCCTGCGATTAACTTTGTTGAACTGAAGATATGTTTCATTCCATTGCTGAAATGACTGTCGTCAACATACAATAACAGCATTAGTCCTATCCAACCACTAACTGGAGAAATTAAATGATTAGAGAGGAAAAGGACACATTATTCTCCAAATTTGATTTTTTTTCATTATTTATTTAAATTATGACAACTGAGATAGTGAGTCTTTGCGCGATGATAAGGTTGTCTCTTTTGTGACTTGGAGATGATAAATTTAAATTGTAGAAACCACCTCTCTGCTTGTAGGGTATAATTGACAACATCTACCTTCCCCTAAACCCTACCAAATGGGAGCTTTGTGTATTGAGCCCCCTTTATTTAAGTTATGAGAATAAAATGAATGCTCTTTATTTATGTAACCACTGTCTTATATAAATTACAATGATATGAATCAGAACATGCCCCTTGGAGTAGAGCTGAATATTAAACTCAAGACATGCAGAATGGGAAAGACCTAGAGAAAAGTAGGGAGTAAGTAATAAGCAGAGAGAAAATCAATGTTGATTGTTCAAGCATTTCTCAAGAAGAAAGAAGGTATTTCACTATTTCAGGTCATGCTAGGCTACAGAAGAGTAGAGGATACCTCTTAATTCAAGTGAGTCTCATAGAGAGGAAACTGGTAACAGAGAGAGAGAGAAGGGTGTTGGAGCATGGCCACACAGATGATATTAGAATTGGTATTAAACATGACGCATGAATAAGCTTGTTGCTTTGTGATATGTAGATTATAGATTTAAATCCTGGAAACAATCTCTTTCCTTCTTGCCTACATGACTTTATCCAATGTCCACCTATAGTCCTATACCTTTCTAAACTGTGGTAGCAACATGACTTTATGACAAAACTAGAACTCCATTCAAATTCTGCAAATGATTACCTTGGACTCGAGGAAAATTTTCTCTCGTCATAATTTTTTGTTTTTCAATCTAGCTTGTACTGTTAACCCCTTTCCTCTCATATTGTTAGATTGTTGCATATAAACTACATTGAACAATTTAAAACTTTTTTCACCAATGGCAGACCTGAAGATACTAATCAATAGATACAATCATATCAGCATTAAACTGCAATCATATTGAAGCCAATCTGGCATACACCATAGCTAAGTTCGGATAATAGTGAAAATGTTTTTGGGTTTCAAACCATGGTTTGATAAGATGAAAAAGATTGTCTTTCCCTGAAGACAAACCATGGTCTGCGAACTACAACCCAAACACACTATATCCAAACAATCAATGAACAAATTTTATGAATGAATTTTGTTAGGTGCAGATACAAATTTATAGCTGTCATCATCTTCAATACCAAGTAACGTGTGCATATTCTTTTCTCTTTGAGGAAAATTTTCAGAGTGGTGGGAAGGAAGGGGAGGATTAGAAGTCGCTTCATCTCTGAAGTTCTTACGGATGCCCCATAGAACCTCTGCACAAGTCTTCATGGATGGCCGCGATTGTTTCGAAGATCCAAGGCATTGGGAAGCTAGCTTGAGAACCTTCTTCACTGCCTTGTTAGAGGCTGGACTTCTTCGCATTCTTGGGTCCATGGCAAACACAGCATCCCCTTGTTTCAGCATCTTCATTGCCTGCATGAGGCAAATCATGTCTGACTAATCAATTCAGCCATTCTTTGGGGAGTTTCTTCTACCAATTTCATTATCATATCAGTTCAAGATATACTATGTATAGGACTAAATGTTATCTGCATAAGTAAGGTCCCTATTGAGTAAACTTCTGCGAGAGGATTTTTGTGAAAAGTGTTTCTTACAAAAACACTAGTATGACAAAGTAACTTAATGAATAAGTTATACTGTATTTGGATGAGTAGTTCTTTTTGCAGGGTAAATAAATCATTTCACTGCAGAAATACGATCAAAAGGTGACTCCATTCAGCAAGGAATACTCAAAAAAAGGTGCTGATATTTCTTCCAAACAAATTTTCAGTAAATAGAGCAATTGAATTTGACTTATCCTGCCATTAGATTTTGTTTATCTATGATCTATGAATTGATTAATTGTAAACTTAAAATTGCAAGTGTGGTGTGTCCTTCCTTGAATAATCCAATATGTTCAATAACAAATTCATCTTCTCCTCTCTAAACTTCCACTGAGATATAGCTTGACTTTCATAAGAGAATGATATCGGTATAATAGTAAAATTGCTGTTTTGTAACTTAGATATTATCGGTCCAAATTCTAAAAGCAGCCGCTCAGCTTGCATGTATAAGACTGCGTGCATCTACGCTCTCTAAACCCGTTAGGTGGGAGCCTCCTACATTGGACTGCCCTTTATACTTTGACTTTATAAGTAGTTGAAGCAATCACCACTTATTCCAAAGCAATGGACTCATTGAAGTAAAAATACTACTTTAGTTCTTTTGTAATGCATTTGGCAGGCATAAAATACTTACCCATCTGATTGTCACTCTCTCTTCAACGGGTCTCTTCGACTCTATTGGATGTCTTCCTGTCATCATTTCAACAAGCAATACACCAAAGGAATAAACATCACTCTTCTCAGTTAGTTGATACGTCCGAAGGTACTCAGGATCCATGTAGCCAGCTGTTCCTTTAACTTGAGTTGAAATGTGGGTTGCATTAGGGTCATCAGATAACCGTGCAAAACCAAAGTCTGCAACTTTGGCCCTTAAATTCTCGGTGATCAAGATGTTTGATGCTTTGATGTCTCTATGGATAATTGGATTATCTGTCAATTAAACAATATGGATTCAAACATTTAGATGCTTTCACCTGTTTATTGATGATTTCGGGATGATTTCGGGTTAAGTGAACAAGTAATGGTAATTTGTAAGGTTTCTTGAACAGGTATTGCAAATAGCCTTCCCTGAGAATACTGGTAGATATACATAACAATTACATACAACTCAATATGTTGTTACAGATTTTGTGTTCCTTTCTAATTCAGTTCAATTGACATACCTGCGTACATATGGAGGTAAGTGACTGCATGAGCTACATCAATAGCTACGTCTAAACGCTCACCAATTTCTAGTCCATCTCCCCGAGTACCTGCATTAAAAGTTGACTACTTTTAGATCACCATTGTACTATAATATAAAGTTGTTGGAATATTCTTATATAGATACAAATATAACAACCCATATTTACACACACGTAATAAAAATGAGTCCTACAAAATTTGTTCAAGACATAATTACTTATTTGTGGGTCCTACCTACTTTTATGTGAGTGTGTCTTAGATTTGTGTCCATCTAAGAATTATCCGAAGTCGTTGCATCTTACTAGGAGAAATGTATTATATATGGAATATCTATTTTGGTAAATCAGGAACCTGCACTCCACCCACGTTTATGCACACGGCTAATGTATACACACAAAACACATAAATAGTAGTACCAGACACTCGGAAAAAAAAAAAATAAAGCACAAAATAAATGAAATTCCCTTAATGGAATTGAAGCACATTCCAAGAGCTGAAATGATGTGAACCTAAACATTCTGAAAAGCTTCACATGAGAAGACTCGGACATCTTATGAGTGAAAGAATAATGAAGAAATTAGATTTTACACTGCTTCATTCTTCACAATGTTTTTGGGCAACAGCCAACAGGCAATGGCGGGAACTCCTTCCCTTGTTTGGGAGTTTAATACTAAGCAAGAAGGGAAGGAAACTCATGGTGAATACTGCATAGTTCCCTCCTTTCCCCTAAAAAACTAAGGATGTGTTTGATTTCAGAAAATAATATTATGTTTTTCTTTCAGATTTTCTGTATTCAGCGTTTTATAAAGGAAGTACTAAAAATTGAAAATTGGATTTTGTAATTTTCACATTTTTCAATTTTTTCCTCACAAAGTTTAAAACTAGAAAAACAGGAAATGAAAACTAAAAGCTATTTTCTCACATCAAACACAGCCTAATTTTCTTTCCTCGTAAACTTGGGTTGGAATGAGGAAAACTGCAAATTTGTGAAACTTTCATTATTTTATTATGTAACTTCTAAACACGATTGATAGATTTTCATTCTTCCCTTAATAATCATCCAAACAAATAAGGAAGAAACTTTGTTCTCTTCCCTTCCTTCCCTTTCCAATGAATCCCTTTCTACTAATTTCAATCCGTTCCATTAATGAAAAGACATCTAGACACATTAATGCTAGAGGATGGGATTTGTGGACTTTAATAATATATGAATGCAAGATTACATTGATTAATGCAAACAGGCGGATATTCTTAATTTTGCAACCGGATCACTTTTTACATAATGGATGTCCTTGTCAGTTTAGTTGATCCGAGTCCTTAGGCTTCTTGTGTTTGGATTTTGGACAAATTGAATTGACTTCTCAAGATTCATCCTCTTTATGTAAAATTGGCCAGTGTTCCTAACTTAGAAGACACCAGATTATGATTATACATTTTATTCACCTGTGCATAAAATCAAAGGAACTTTCTTTTTTATGTAAAACGTGACAGAGAAAGACCAGGACTTACCATCTAGATGTTCCCGAAGTGTCCCATTACCAACGTATTCAACAACAATAATCTTCTCATCTCCATGCTCCAAATATCCATATAACCTCACAAGATTCAGATGCTCAATTTTTGACAAGGTGTATATTTCATTCTTGAACTCATACAAGTGTCTGTTTACATCCTGTTAAAAAACTTCACCACATCAGGATCACACATAAAGGCAACAAAAAATAAATGAAAATGGCCCTCTAGTGACCTATGCATGTAAAAATTCTGTGGTATCTGATGCGTATGCTTCACAGGTAAAAGCAACAAAAAAGAAATCATAAAAAGTGGCCCTCTAGTGACATTATTTATGTAAAAATTCTATGGCATCTGATGCATATGCTTCTCTTTCATAATCTCAAGTCACAATTGAACAAAGTTTAGATATGGGAAATTGTCAAAAACTGAACATTATGCTATACCCTCTTGGCACGCTTCACAGCCACTAGAGATCCATCACTAAGCTTTCCTTTATAGACTGTTCCAAAACCACCTTCCCCTATCTGATTATCTGGAGAGAATTTTGATGTTGACTTGTAAATTTCTTCAAAGGTGAAGTTGCCAAGTCCAAGCTGTCCACTTGCAGTGCTAGATGATGCATAGGAATAAGAAAACTTCCACTTTGATGAACTCTTGGATGATGAGTCAATTGAAGCTGCAAATCATGGTTACATCTCTCAAAAACTTAGAAAAATCTCAGAAGTTTTTCCATAATCTGAACCCCAGTTTAAAGGGTTGACCATGAGCAAGCACAATAAAATAGTTCAAAACTTCAAATGACCCTAAAGTAAAAGAATTTTTTTTTCCCGTTACCAAACTTACATGATGCCCCTCTGAGTCTTGAGGTATTCTTTCTGTCATGAAGTTCAATAACATTTGAGGCTGTTTTACTTTTGCCTTTTCCCAAGAGAACCAATGTAAAAACTGCTGTATATTTCTTGACAGCAGACTTGAAAGATGTCATGAAATGAGCCTTAGGATTGTTGTGCTTCTTTGTGTCATTCCCTGCACCACTGTCTTGGAGATTATTGTTAGCATTCTGCCTTCTTTTGCTGGACTGATGGAAAGTATGGCCTGAAGGTGATTTCTTCATTTGCAGGTGCCAAAGCTATTCAAGATCCAGATCATTTCTTGTTTGTCTTAAAAAAAAGGGGAGATGGCCCTCTTATGCTTTTCAATTCAACGCTTATAATTTATTCCTCTCTCAGACCAATTCTTACAAACTTGAGTTTGTTCCAGTCCAATGAAAATGAGCTGCCTGCAGTAGAAGTTTTTTTTCTTCTCAAGCTAACATTTTAATAGTTAAAGTAATACCAGTAAACTGCTGCCAGGTCATAGGATCAGCATCCAGAAATAGAAAACCAGGTCAATGGCTCTTTATTATTATTATTACAACAGTCAATTGGATCTTTCTTATCATATTATTATTATTTTTTCCTGATCACCTCCTGTGATGCCAAGTCAATTGGCACACTGGAGTTTTACAACAGTAAATTGGCCTGAGTTTGGCCCTTGCTACCGGTTTCTTGGCCAACGGTCATTACTAACTTGTGACTTACAAAAATGTTATTTGTGTATATATTATGTGGGACATTATATTGTCAAATCCAGAAAATTTTAACAATGGGGCAAGAGTCATACATCAGTATAAGAAGAATTAATGCATTGTATCATCTCTTATTATTTTATCTTGTTTGAAGTTTTTGTGGGGTCAAACTCAATAAAATTATGAGGTAAAAAATCTATATATCTATATGTCTCTAAAATATTTTAGATTGCTATGGGGACCTATGCCCTCATCTCCATAAACATATTCACATTTATTTTACTATTGAATGAAAAGTGACAATAGAGTCCATGAATGACAATGGTATTTCATACATCATATGTACAAGTAGCATAACTATGTGACTTAAAAGGGCTGGTTTTTTATTTTTTTAAACTGTTTATGAGATGATAATGAGTGTTTTGAGAGCACTCTTTAACGAATCAAAAGTATTAAATTTTAAAATTTTTTTAATGCATTCAATAAATTAGAAACTTGATACACAGTACATTCTCTCTTCAATAAAAACAATTTGTCGCTTTTGACTCTTAACCCATATGTTAGAAAAATCGATGCTAAAAACTCAAACATGCACACTCTTAAGTTCTAAGATTCATCTTTCCCTTGTTACAAGGGTAGGCTAACAGCGAATCATGGGTCTTTGCTAGCCATTGAATGATTGACTAACTTCCTCATCAGTCATTTATAGGGGACGCTGATATTTTGTCGTGACTCTATCAATTAAATACACTATACCATTTTTATCAAAGCAGATAGACTATACCTTTTGTTTTCATTTTGCATAACATTGATGCCTCCACTTAAAGATAAGTAGAAAAAAGGTTGGATTATATAGACGTGTTAATTTTCTATTTTCAATTTGGGGTCATGTTACATTTGAACCTACAAACTTAACCGAAATGCCTACTAACTTTAAATTTGTACTTACAAAATTTCAAGGTCATACAGTAATATTTGTTTTTTATGCTTTTTGAAAAATAGTTTGGCCGAAATCAGTTCTTAGGCACATCAACGCAACCATGTCAATTCAGTAATCTGCTTTTCATTAAAATAGCGATCTGAAAGTTTCAACATATGAGTGACTCGTAGATTATTCAAACTTCGAACCACCAAAGTTATTGACCCGCAAAAGTTTATTTTTTGGTTTTGCAAGCTGTCAAAAGTTGTTGGATTGATAAAAATCTCGACTTCCCTTGATTCCATCCCATCCCAATCTTCTTAGTAGAAAGAGCCGTTTTTGACTATTTCATGGTTTGGTGAAAACCTGGAGAAACCAACGGATGCAATTCAAGGAACACTGGTTCAGCAAATGGCACGATAAAAAGCCGTGCGAAAACAATACTTCAGGTGATTTGATATGAGGACAGTCAAGACAGAAAATGCCGTGGTGTATTTCATAGTGAGACACCGTATATGACTAGAAGTCAAGAACATAAAACGTCAGGGAGACATGTTTTTGGACTCAACAAGGGGATAACACATTGAAATTGAACCCAAGTTATGATGGGTGAGGAGTGAAAGATCGGTCAGATGAAGCATTTCTGTTTGACAATCCAAACCAGGCATTCTCTTAATTCTTTACATAATCTGTAGTACTTTATTATTAACATGTAAATTTTTTTTTTTTTTTTTTGATTAAGTTAACATATATCTTTAATAGAAGACAATCTTATTCGAGACAATTCATTCGGAATTCAAATCGTGGTTTGCGATGTTACGAGCAACCGATCCCTTCGACTAGATTGAATCCCTATGAGTATTAGGGATGGCCTTGGTGTGGATTAGCGAGGGTTTTAGCTCAACCCGACTACGTCTTGCAATTTATTAACACTAGTTTCAACTCGTCTCATCCCTGTTCGGGTGAGCTTTAAAAATATAAACCTGCACCTGTCCTTACTTGCTATTTAAAAAAATGAAAAATTATTATAAAACCTTATAAACATATAAGTGAACTAGAGTTTCAAGAAGATAACAAATAAGAAATCAAATAAGTGAAACACAATCATATAAGTACAACAAATGTTAATATTTATTAAGTACATAAAATTCTCGATAGCAAGAAAATAACAAACTAAATTATAAACTTAACACAATCATTTAAATTATAACAAATATGTCTCCACTTTATGTCTAGCCTCACAATTTTTCAAGCTATTATTCTTCAACTTCTACATCCTCTTCATCATTAATTGTATGATAGGGTATTATGGTTAGGATAAACTTTATATATATATGAGTGTGCGATGGGTAGGGGTGGATTTATCCTAAACCCTAACTCATCCTGCCCCATAAGCAAAACCTATCTCGTGCCTACCTGTCTTGGTGTAGGCTGGATTTAAAACCCGCTCTGAGCAGGATGGATGGGGTGTGTGTCATGTGGGTAGAGCAGTAATTGTCATTCCTAATTTATACCTTGTAAACAGTGTAGCAAATAGGACTGAAATTACCTCCTAAATATTATTTTCTCAAATATTTATAAGCTTCCGTAAATTTATAATTAATTAAAATGTTATCATTCCTGCTAATATTTGGGATGCTATCAACAAATTTTTTTAAAATCAATACACTAGCATAGTGGCAGCTTTGAGCCTTTATTTGATTACACCCAAAAAAAAAAAATTAATACATTATTAAACACAACACAATAAAATTCTAACCCATAATGGTCGACAACAGGCGAGTTCCAACGACAACGAGACTACAAAGCTTTACTTTTTTTGTGAAAATTATATTGAAATGTATATTGTCGAATCTGATTATGAAATTATCAATATATATAAAAGGTGAGCACTTAATAAAATTAAAATTTTAAAATAATTATTAAATATATATTATTTATTTTTCACATACCAAGAATTAATTGGTACAGAAAATGAGCCGTGAATTCAATCCAACAAACTTACCCTTCGTAACATAATACGATCAAAATAAAGGATTGCATGTAACACAACCAAAAAACAAAACAAATGAAATAAGACCACTTGAGGGTGGAGTCATTTGTGCCCATTATCATGGTTTTGTAGGAATGCATACATATTTTTCTTATTATACATTTAATCTAGTGTCACATCAAACTTATATATAAACATAGTCTGTCACTCATGTCTATCCATCATGTTTGAAATTTTCCCTATTCTTAGTCCGCAACAGCAAAACCATATTCATACTTGCAAATTGGATTGAACTTCTCTCTGCTCAATTTTATCTTCTTTTTTCCCACTTCGAATTTGATAATGAAAAAAGAATTAAGAATTCCAAAATTGATTAAAAGTTTGAGGTGCGTGTGTATATATATATACCCTTTTAATTTTAGTATTTTAAAAGTTCAATATTTTAAAGTCGATATTAGTTTATTACTAATTTTATTTATATCAATTTAATCTTAAAATTTTAAATGTTGACATCAATTTTATTCTTTTGTTAAAATTATAAGTAACTTCCATTATAATTTATTTTAGTTGGCACATAATTAGTGCACTAGTATGTTGCTTATTTATCTTCTTAATTACTAAGAGAAAATAATTTTCACCTCATCAATTTGAAATTATGATAAATCATAATAAAGATTGCTTATGATTTATCATTATTAAATTAGTGTCAAGATTTTTTTTTAAAACCAAATTAATGTTGATTTGTATATATAATGCATTCCCTCTATAAGGGGGTGTTTGTTTCAAGGTTTAAAATTATGTTCTCATGTATCTTTAAAAAATTATTTATTTAGTATTAAACATTTCTGAGATTATTTATTAAGATTCCTGAGAATAAATCATAGGAAAATCATAGGAAAATCTTTTTCCATAGAATAATTAATATCCGGGAATAATTTTGTAAAACTTGTAATAAACGTAGAAACACATCATTCTCAACTATCTATTTTCGAGAATAATTAAATTTACCCCAAAACAAATGCTCCGTAATATATTTTTTTTAAGTAGAATAACAGAAGGAACAAAATATCGCTTGCAACTTTTGATGTTTGCCTCCGGCTCTTAAAAGCTATCAGAATTTTAGTGTTGTTAATAATAGTACCATTTGTCATCATCAATGAGAATTCTGGAATTGTTAATCATACTTCCACTTAATTTATCATCATCTCTTTGTTCAAGCAGTTTGAAATTCTTAATTAACCTAGAAAAGGACTAAGCATTGTGTTATTTGAAATTTTGAATTTCAGTCTGAAAAGTCAGATAGCTCAATTATATGCACGAGCTTTCTCGATCAAGCCACCACTCTAGAAAGAAATTCTCGGAGTTGAAGGCACAGAGGAGAGCACGTTATCACCATAAAATTGTGTGGGCTTTGGCTGGCATGAAATTTAATTATCCACGTCCCATCGATACAAAGCTAGCATAACTACTCCCTCTCCCATTCTCACCTACCTCCACAGCCAATTTCATAAGTTATTTAAAAAAAATATTCAATATTGGGACTCCTAATATTACAAATAAAATTTACTTGGACGTTTATTCTGGTTCATTGCGATTAATTGCTTTCGGATATTGTTTTCTTTTATTACAGCTAGTTTTGGTATGCAGCAAATTGCTCATTTATTTCTTATAATTAGTTTTTATTTCATAAACAAGAATGCTGTTCATTTTTTCGGTTTTCATTGATTTTTTTTTCTCGGTTTTAATTTTTTTTTTTTTCATTAGGATAAAGTTTGAACAACCTTAACGTGTGAATGTGATGCCATGATAAAAATTAATACTGCAGGTAATTCCTCGTTTGTATATCATTCCCTAACTGATCTTAAGGATGGCAATTACTATCCACTTCATGGGCAATCCCTACCAATGTAGGTTTCCGGTGCAGGGTGAGTTAGGGCTAAGGGGTCACCTCAAGATTTTGCATCAAAATAAAATAAAGAAAAATATTATATATGGAACTCTTACATTGTGAAAATTATATACCTGTGTATACTGTTTTTTTTAAGTTAGTGAAATCAGTTACATGTGAGGTGATTTCTAAATGCCAAAATACAAAGGAATCGGTTACTAGTTGACCAATTTCTGTTAATTGTTTTCTCTACAGAAATCGGTCAATATTTGGGTGATTTCCTTGCATTTGCAAGTGTCAGAAATTGGTCAGTAGTTAACCGATTTCTGACACCTATCAGATGCAATGAAATCACCCAAGTATTAATCGATTTCCAACCAATTTCGTCCATCGCTCACTTCTCTCTGTCTCTATATAAAGACATTGTTTCTCTCAGTATGGTATGAGAGGCAAAATGCAATGAAATTAGAAGATATTTAAGTTTTGTGAGATTTTGAGGAAGAAATGGTAGTGAGATGTTATCTTATTCACTATACTTGTGAAATAGTGCAAAATATACAAGATGGGGTAAAGTTCTGTTGTCCAAATCGAATACCTGTGAATATTTGTTCATCCATGACTATTTCTGAGCTTCATGAGAAAATCCCGCACAAGTTACGTCAGCATACGCTTCACAAATTGCTTGATTCAAATTGATGAAAACATTCAGATGGTGTTCGATTGTCATACTCGATTATCGATCTTAGTGTTATGGAGGTATTTGTAGCTCTGGGAGACTTAAACTTGAGCTCTGGGGGATTTGCTCCTAATCCTACCTTTGCTGAATGGTCATTAGGCTAGCGTTCTCCGACACTAGCAATGTCAAATCCAATGGCAAATGAAAATTTTATGCCTGAAAATGAGAATGATTTGGGCCAAAACTTTGAAATGAATGTTGGCAATAATTTGGGCCAAATCCGAGCTATGTTGATATTTCTAATGAGAAGGATTTTGAAGAGGATTTGAATGAAGATAATAACTCAAACTCCTTTTATTACACTTTAATAGTTGTAACATTTTATATTTTAGAATATAATTTGAATTGTAGATTTGGTCAGATAAATTTCAATATACTATCATATCTTATTTTTTATATTATTTAATTGTGGGAGTGGCTAATTAATTTTGGCTAATGATATTTTGTTTAATTGTCCAAAAATATCTATGTGCCTAATTTATAAATTATTTGATTAATTATATTATTTATAATCTATACATATCTTTTATTAATAATATTTTCTTCGAATATTTTATTTGTGTAATATTTATTTTATGAAAATATGTTTATTTAATATCTCATACACAGTTAAAACACTTTAAAGAATTAGTATTAATATTTTGTCATTTTAGTATTGCAAAACTTTGTATAAACTATTAAATATACTTTAATTTTATAGAGTTGTTCAAAGATGAGATAGACAAGGAGGTATTACCTCTTACCCAGGGCCAACCATTGACAACCTAAACTCAAACACAATTTGAAAGTCAATGAGTTGGTCACTATTCAATTTTAAATTTTGAAGCAATGCAAGTGAATCAGTTGGATGACAGCGATGCAATGGGATTACATGGAGTGAATCAATTACATGAAGGGAATACTTGTGGTAAAAAAACTATAGCATCCGAAAAGGAGCTGAGTACAAGATATGTCTGTTAGATTATGTGAAATATCAAGGGCAATGCAAGTACTTTGGGAGAAAGTGTAATTGAAGCATTTGTGTTATATATCGATGAAAGAAAGGACTGTGGGAGATTGAGAAGTACAACGGGGAACGTACTTGTTTGTCTGCTAGAATCTCACAGAATTACTCTTAGCTAGATATTTAGGTCATTGCTGCTAGCATCCATTATATAGTGGAAACCAATCCAACTGTTCCAATCAAAACATTACAAGCCTCAGTTTATTCAAAGTATGAGTTCTAGATTTCATACAAGAAAGCATGGCTTGCAAAGCAAAAGGCCATTGTCCAAATTTATTGTGATTGGGAGGAGTCGTACAATTAGCTTCCGAAATGATTGCTAGCTTTGCAATCATTTATGCCAGGTACAATCATTGAAATTTCAACTCTGCCTTATCATGTTGGTAATTTGGTTGGCCACAGCTGTGTCATGTTTCATCTATTTTGGACATTCCTGCCTTATATAGAGGGGTATAAAAATTGCAAGCATTTTATGACTATCGATGGAGCGCATATGTATGGCAAGTATGATGGGAAACTACTGATGGTAATTGCATAGGATGGTAACTCAAATATTTTCCCTATTGCATTTGCTGTGGTCGAAGGAGAGATGACAGAGGCTTGGTCTTTTTTCCTAACAAATCTTTGACGCCAAGTGACACCGCAGGAGGGCACACTGATCATTTTCGACAGGCATGTTGCTATAAAAGTAGCTTTAGATGCATAAGGTAATGGATGGCATCCTCTAAGTGCTTACCATGCTTATTGCATTCGCCACATTGCATCCAACTTTGCAGTGAGATTCAAGAGTAAAGATGCAAAGTGAGCTCTGATCAATGCAGCATATTCAAAGACTCGAAGTGAGTTTCTCTATTATTCTGAACTGGTGAGATATGAGGGTGCAGATATGGGTGCATGGGTGGACAGGATTCTTTTAGGAAAGTGGGCACAACACCAAGACGAAGGACGCAGATATGGTCATTTGACCACTAATATGTCTGAATGTATAAATGCTATCTTGAACGGTGTCCATAATCTTCCAATAACTGCATTAGTGAAGGCTTCTTACTACCATCTTGCTACATTATTTGTGAAATGAGGAAAGTAGGCAGAGACCCAACTAGCGATGGGTCGGGAGTTGTCTGAAGCCTTGATGCGAGCATATCACAAGAATAGCCAATCATTGGTGCCCATGTTTGTAACTAATTTTTCATGATCTGATGAGTCATTTGTTGTAGAGGAGACACAACCTATGGGGAATTGGAGCCAAAGAACTTATAGAGTTAGACTTGGGGCTCGATATTGTGATTGTGGAGAATTTCAAGCATTACATTATCTTTGTCGCCATGTACTTGCTGCTTGTGCACATACTGAAGCATGGGTTCAATAGGGTACTTATGTTGATAATGTCTACTGCATGAGTACTGTTCTAGAAATCTATAGAATGGTGTTTGCACTAGTTCCGAATGAAGCATATTGGCTACCATGGTATGGACCTCGAATACAACCAAATCCTGAGCTTAGACGAGCCAAAGATGTAGACCAGTGTCAACTAGAATCTGAAATGAAATGGATTAAGTTGAATCCGATCATGGTAAGAGATGCGAACTATGTAGGTAGAAGGGTCACACCAAGTAACGATAACTGTAACATCCTAATGTTTTTTTTTAGAAAATAATTGAGGCTTTAGTAGTAAGAATATCAAAATTTTGGTGTACACAAAAATGATGAGAACAATGTAACGAACGTTAAAAAAAAAAAAAAAAAAAAAAACATGAATAGTGTTTTACAGCCCCAGAGACTCACCTGAACAAATGAACCTTAGATTCAAGACCTGAAGGTGCCCAAAATTTGGAAATCATAGGATTAAGGTTAGAAATATGTAGGAATAAATATTTTATACCTAGAATTAATTTTCAGGCAATAGTTGATTACCCGGGTACACTATTTTACCCATTCTAACAAATTACTTGGTGTAGTTTTTACACAAAGATAAAGCTACTAAAGGCAAGCATGCCACCTAGGGTGACAAGTGTGTGGCTTGAGATATGCCACACCATTGCACCTTATGGCGAATCCAATAGGAATTGTACAAAATTACCATATTTAACTTTAAGAAAACCATTTTGTACTTGAAATCATTATCCATTTTGCCCTAAACTCACAAGATCAATATCTTATCACCACCACTCCATCATTTTCGTCCAACACTCCAAAATTACAGCCTCCATGTTTGTTTCCTCTCAAATCTCCATTAACAAGCTTCAAGCTCCAAAAACCCTAGGCCAAAGTCACTAAAACACAAAGTTTCCTTCACAAAACTTGTTCAAGACATCAACACCTACTTAATATAACCGATTAGATTCTCCAAAAACCTCACCTTATCACATCACTCATCTCTGGTTAGAGGAGTATTTTACTGTATTTTTAAGAGCTTTGGGGTAGAGTATATCTATCTTGGAGTATACAAGAGACAAAGAGGCATTAGCTTCCAAGGGTAGGGTTTTCTTTGGCCTTTTTCTTTCCAAATTATTCTGTAAATTTTATGGGTTTTATTCCGAAATTTATGGTTATATTTGATGATAATATGTTGATATTGATCTGTTAATTTTGGTGGAGTGTTTGATGAGGTTAAATAATGATTTTTGTCAAAATAAGTTTTGGCTAGGTTGCTGAATTTTCGATTTCAGCAGGACAGATTTGTTCATGAATTTTCTAGTTCAATTCTATTCATTTTTATGAGCTATAAAAATTATATGTTGAAGACAACATCATAAGGAAACTCTTATAATTTTCGTGGTGCATAATAAAGAGTTTTACTGCCTGAGAAAAATCAAGAACCAAGAGTATATCTATGCTGGCTGAAATCTTGGTGCTGGAGCTGTGAATTTGTATAAATTTTTATTCATAGCAAATGATGGAGTTATCCTTTGAAATTTTTACAGAGTTTTTTAGACATCTTTAAGTATAACTGTGATTTTTATTTTGAGTTGTTTCTATCATTTGCTAAAGTTAAAAAGTGTGTGAATCCTATTTTGAGCTGTGAAAAAGTGGCCTCTGACCACTAAAATTGTAGAATTTATTTAACATGGTTCTAGTATTCTGTTTACATGAACTTTTACAGCTTAACTTTTAGACACATTGAGGTGTCATAGAGAATTTTTATGGCCAGTGAATTGCCCATTGGATATGTGAATTAAATGTTGTCCCCATAATGGTAAATCTGTCAAGAAGCTGGAATGGTGAAGATGTATTAAGTTAATGATAGAAATCTATTTAATCCAAGTTTATATCATATGAATGTATGTTAATTGTTTGAAAGGCTTGTTTATAAAGTATGAATGAGACTCAATGATACTCAATGCTTATATCCGGGATATAAACCTGACTTTGAAATATAAAGGTCCATGACATGGTTGTAAGGACAAAAGAGAATATGTGAAATTTAATGGTGCATGTTTTAACATACTGGGAAAATGTAAACAAGGCTTATGGGTGATAGAGAGGGAAGGTAAAAATAAGAACTTCCTAAGAAATTTTATGAGTCGGTAGACTTATCGACTAGGAAATAGAACTGTGTGATCTCGTGAAATGGAAAAAAAATGAAGTCTCATGATCACGAATAGAATGAGCTCATGTCCTAGCAATATGGTCCTCTCGAGGAGTTATCCACTACATATGTTACCCGATGAATCTAAGCCTTCCCTATGTTAATAAAAGCACTACTACACTAAGTTGAATTCCAAGTGATATAATAGAAACACTTATGATTAATACCATTTTGCATATAATTTTCTTTGACCCATGTATGCTAATATTGATATATGTGATCTAACATGATGTTTTTCTTTATTATTATAAATGCATTTATCATGCTTATATTCTCATTCAGATGTAAGGGGTTACCCTAATGAGAATTTTATAATATTCTCACCCCTATTTGTGTATATGTTGTATTGTGCTCTGTACTGCAGATGCTTCTGTTTGAGGAGAGGCCATCATACCGATGGCCAATGGTTTCAGGTAGGAGGACATGAGACTTACGTGGGCTTTTGACTTGTATATAGTGTAGTATAGTGCCAAGAACTTACCAGCTTGTAGATTAATTGGTGTTAGATGTCTTAGGTCCATTTCTGTGTGTTTAGTATTTTGTTGGACCTTGATATTTGAGCAAGCTTGGTAGATCTTTTAATAGTAGTTACTATGTTGTATTATGTTTAAGTGACTTAACTTCAAGTATGGTATGTATTAAAGAAAGTGGTATGTAAAGTAATAATATATGTACATTTTATAGTAGTTTTCTTTATAACTCTAGAGTTTGATTTATCTTATTTCATTTCATTTGACTAGTGGATATTATAGAAAGGAAGTGATACTCTTCTAATTACAATGTTAATGCTCGAGTAATACATGGTAGTTAGGAGGGTGTTACAATAACCGACCTTAGTAGCTACCTCCTCGAATCAGTTGGGCCTAGGCAATTAGAGAGGAGATCAATTCATATGGTGTATTGTGTGCTTTTTATTTATAAGTTGTAAAAGTTCATGTATCAAATCATTTGGTGTATTTTGTAGTATTTATTTTGTATCCAGTAAATGATCACGTAGAAGATCATTTAGTGTATTGCTTAGTTTTTTGTATTGCAGGATATTCAAAGGGTTATAATGAAGTATCTACTTAAATTAAGTTACAAGCACTATATAATTACCTAAACATTTGTCAAATCATTAGACCAGATTATATGAATAGTTGATACATCATATCCTACTACATTAGTAGCTAATTACATTATCTCCTACTATGTCAATAGCAAATGCAACCGAATACATCAGAAAATCCGTGATTCATTGCCCTGCAAAAGATATTGTCATATTCCACAAGTTAGACTTAACATTATCAAATATGCATAAAACAAAATAGGACATACTTTTCAACATGTCACTAAAATTTAGAAACACATATGAACATTAATGTAGCTGTTAGACTACTGATCTTGCTGGTTGCACTGAGCTCCTATTAGACTGCCACTGCTATGGCAGCGGGTGGCCCGAATCTACCGTGGGCCAAGCTCTTCACCCCCAAGGTTGTCACCCCCATGCTCCTTGCCTCTAAGGTCATGCAATATGTGTGTTGCATCAAATGTCGATGGAGGAGTCCCACCTAAGAGATCAAAGGATGACTGGGAATAGCCTGTGGTCATGGGACTCATAGTAGTCACGGACTGATGGTGTAACCTAGACAGGTCATCAAGATATCTCTATACAGACCTAGAATATGGACTTGGTAATGGGGTCTAGTTCAAAAACCTCTCACTTGCAACCATGTCCATCTGATTAAGCATTAGGCTTAAACCCGTGGAGAATTGACATATCGGGCTGGAGGCCAAACTCCAACTGACAAGTATTCATGAGAACTAGAATCAGGAATGTAATCATGCCCAAATGAACCTGCTATGTGTGAGGTAGACCCGGCCATGTTCTCGTGACCAGGACCACCCACTGTGTGGAAGCTAGAACAGGCCATAGCTACTTAGTATGAGCACCCATGCTATGATCGCTAGAACCAGCCATGTGCTCCTGAGTAGGACCTCTAGACCTATTTATCTCTGAACTTGCACTATCATCATCAACCTCATCATCCTCATCATGGTTGTCCTCCTAGCGGTGCATTCAAAATTAAGAATTTTGGTGCAGTAATATACCTCCTAGCCAACGAAAACCTAAAACTGAGTCAATCAACTATGGGACTGAGCGATGACATTTTGTACCATATCCATGACTATAACAAGACAAGGCACCCAACAAGATTACCTACTGAGATGTTAATTGCATGACACAACCCACGGTACAGTGTGGATAACATAGCGGATCCCCAGCTAAGCCTTCCACACTTTTGAAAATCACGCAGTAGAGGCAACCATATCAAATGAATTATAGCATTTGACTTGTTTGTAAACAACATCCCCCATATCAGCAGCATCATGTAAACCCATGTTGCTTGCATGACCTGAATCGTAGTCACATTTTCTTCCAGCGGAGAAAAAATGCTCTTCAGCTACGCTAATGTCACAGTACTGCCATTTCTTTTGTGCTCATTCTCAAGTAGCATAGCCCTAAGCAATTCCTGGCACATATCCCAAATATTCTCCCCACAGAACCTGTCCCAAGCTCCTGTGCAGTCGCTAACAGGAACCTCATCCACTCACAGCCCCAAGTGAAATGCAACATCCTGGGATGTTATGGTGCATTCTCCTTAGGGCAAGTGGAAAGTGTGAGTGTCGAGATGCCACCGCTCCACAAATACAAACAGCAAAGCATTGTCATACTCAAAGAATTTAATTTGTGCAACATGCCAAAAACTAGCTTGTTCTAAGTATTGCCTATTGTGGAGATCTACCCTTTTCATGTAGTTTTGTTTACCATGCAATACACAAGCAGGCTAAAGCACAAAATAAAAAAAAAATACTCATATTAAATAGATTAAAAATGTACCAATCTAATTAAATGAGAACTAAGATAACCAAAAGAACAAACTATCAAATCTAATTAAAAAAAATATTATTCTAAATAAAATTTAAATTTTACTACATTATATTTTATATTGTAATCTAACTATAATATTTACTAATCTAATTAATGTACAGAACTCAAATAGGTTTATAGTGCACTAATCTAAATAAAACAACTAACTAATCAAATTAAAATAACATTTAGTTCCTAATTTTCTAAATATGTTCATAAATCTAATTAAAATATATGCGTAAGGTGCCCTAATCTCCCTAAAACAACTAACTAATCTAATTGAAAATAAAAATTTCTAATCTACAAAATTAAATTCTAATTTAAATCTAATTTAATTTTAACTAACTAAACATGTTCATAAATCTAATTAAATTAAATTATATACTAGACATATTTATTGTGTAATCCAACTACAATATATACTAATCTAATTAAATTTTACAACTAAAATATGTTTAAGGTGCACTAATCTTCCTAAATCAAATAACAAATCTAATTAAAAATATAAAATTTCTACTCTAAAAAAAATTACTTTCAATAAGTAGATTTTATTTTTCAGCATATTTACTTGGCTAAAATTTTTCATTAAACTATTTAAAATATATTATTTCCTAAACATGTTCATAAATCTAATTAAAATATATTATTTACTAAAGTTATTTACAGTATATCTCTAATTAAGTAATAAACATATTATTTACTAAACATTTTTACCAAACTTATTATTTACTAATTAATATTTATTTATCTAATTAAGTTATACAACTAACTAACAAAGTTTACTGCACACTAATCTCCCTAAAATAACTAACTAATCCTTTTAAAAATAAAAATGGTTTCTAAACATGTTTTCTAACTTCCAATAAATAGGTTATACCTTCCTGTATCACTAAACTAATTAAACTACTTTTTCCTAAATTTATTCATAACTAATTAAAATATGTTATTTATTAAACATATTTATAGTGTAATCTGACTATAATAATTGCTAATTTAATTAAATTATACACCTAAAATATATTTAAAGTGTACTAAATTAGAGTTAAAATATTATTAACTTATACAACTAAACTAGACTTAGAATGCACTAAACTAAATTAAATAACTATTATATATAAATAAAAAATATTGACAGAATAAAATATACTAATCTAATAAATTAATACAAATTTACCTCCACATGAAGATTTGCTGCGATATGTCCAAAATTATCATAATGCCTTAAATCGTTTTGTGTCATCTCTTTTGTTCTTCTTTTATTATATTACTTCCCACTTTCACTACTAGTCTACTCTTTTTTTTCACTCTTAGTACCTCTTCTTTTTTTTTTTCTTCACTCTTACTATCCCAAAACATCGAATGATATATTGCCTGAAATCGGTTCAGTCTATCTTTTGCACACAATACACACACACACACACACACACATATACAGACATTTGGTTGATGAACGAACCGTAGGATTTGTTGGTTGTTGGATTGTGCGGCTAGGAGCTTGATTTCGCCCGGTTTGCCACATGTCATGCATGCAATAGACCGAGCGAAATCAAGCTCCTAACCACACGATCAAACAACCAACAAATCTCACCTGTCCGATTGATAAATGAAGGAATCACCCATCTATTGACCAATTTCTATGGGTACTGTAATAAACAGAAATCGGTCAAGTGTAGATCGCTTTCTTTGGATCTTATTTTTTTTTAAATCACTTGGTAGTCAACCAATTTCCCTAACATAAAAAACTAGTGTAAATGCATATATAAAGTTCAAAATGTTACAATTGCGTGTATAATCTTTTTTTATATGTTTTTCAGGTACAAAAGCTGGTCAGCCCACAATATATCTATAAAGTGAAAACCTAGGCATGTATTTGTTTATATTTGTTTTATTTATAAATGTTTCTAGTTTGTCACTTTTAGGTGATTATATTTGATTTATTTGGTTTTTTTCTTGTTATTATCTTGAAACTCTAGTCATTATTGTGTTTATTAGATTTTACAATAATTTTATAGTTTTTTTTTTCAAAAAAGTAGTAGGTAGCGGTGCATACCTGTGGGGCAAGTGCATGCTTTAATTTTTAAAACATATGAACAATGGCGGGGTTGATTTAGAATAAAATAATAAGGTGTGGAGCATGGCCAAATTGGGCTAAAACCCACCCCCATTGCCATCTAGGGATGGATGCATGTAATGAATAGTGGGATCATATCCCCCCCCCCACTAAGAGTGGAGAATTTTGTAAGTAGTATATAGATATATACACATATTTTGACCTCATTATATTATTAAATTTGACCTCATACTAAGATAAAAATTGTACGAAATATATTTATATCCTTATATATTATATTTGCTCTTATCATCTAATTTTCCTGGATCCGTCACAACTGCCATCCCCAATTGCTTTTCAGCAAGGGTGGTAATATGTCGTGTTTTTGTTTATCTTGGATTGGGCTTAAAGTGCGAGCACCATTCAAAAAAGAACAACTTTTGGGCCATTATTGTCTGTGAGTGAAGTTCAGTCTTGTAAGGGGGTTTCCATGTTAGGCATTGTTCTATTTTAATCCATAAAATTTGCAAATGCCAAATGTCATAAACTGCAACCAGGTCTGAAATGCTTGTGCGCCTCGATGATAGGATATTAATTGAATGAGATTGCTGTTGTGTAACTCAACGCATTAATTAAATGAGAAGAACGCTTTCAATTTGTGGCATATGCAGTGACAGCTTCCCAATCATTCTTTGGGCCTTCATGGCCTCCACGGTCTGCCACACCCATCCACATTCCCCCTTCACATTCAACTTTCAACACGGTCGTCACTCAATAGGTAAAGGTTGGATTTTTCGGCCCCAGAGATTATATTGATTCATATTTCTTCTACTATTAGATGAGATGTGACAATAGAAAATCCATGAATGACAATGATGTTCCGTTCAACATAAATACAATTAGCATAACTATGTGACTTTAAAGAGCTATTTTTCAAAACTCTGATTATTAGATGAGAGTGTCTTGAGAGCACTCTTTAATGAATCAAAAGTAGTAAACTTTTTAAGTTTTTCTAATGCATTCACTACATTAGAAAAATAACAGGGTACATTCTCTCTTCAATAAAAAATTTATCACTTTTGACTCTTAACCCATATGTTAGAAAAATCGATGTTAAAAAACTCAAGCATGCACACTTTTAACTTCTAAGATTCATCTTTCCATTGTTACAAGGGTAGGCTAATAGCAAATCATGTGTCTTTGCTGGCCATTGAATGATTGACTAACTTCCTCATCAGTGATTTATAGAGGACACTGATATTTTGTCGTGACTCTATCAATTAAATACACTATACCATTTTTATCAAAGCAGATAGACTATACCTTTTGTTTTCAATTTGCCTAACATTGATGCCTCCCCTTAAAGATAAGTAGAAAAAAAGTAGGATTATAAGAACGTGTTAATTTTCTATTTTCAATTAGGGGTCATGTTACATTTGAACCTACAAACTTAACTGAAATGCCTGCTAATTTTAAATTTGTAATAACAAAATTTCAAGGTCATATAGTAATATTTGTTTTTTATGCTTTTTGAAAAATAATTTGGCCGAAATCAGTTATTAGGTACATCAACGCAACCATGTCAATTCAGTACTTTTTCTTTTCATTAAAATAACGATATGAAAGTTTCAACATATGAGAGATTCGTAAATTATTCAAAACTTCGACCCACTAAAGTTATTGACCCGCAAAAGTTTTTTCAGTTTTGTAAGCTGTCAAAAGCTGTTGGATTGATAAAAATCTCGACTTCCCTTGATTCCATCCCAATCTTCTTAGTAGAAAGAGCCGTGTTTGACTATTTCATGTTTTAGTGAAAACCTGGAGAAACCAACGGATGCAACTAGGGATGGCAACAGACAACTGAATGCGCTGGTATCCGCGGGGATCCCCGAATTTGGATCCCCGCATGTGGGGATTTTTGTCCCCGCGGGGACGGGGATGGAGTCAAAACTTCCCCTGCGATGAATTCGGGGATGGGGACTGGGATTATGCCCCCCGCCCCGAGGGTGTTTTTGTAATATCCAATAAAAATTATATTTTTATTAATTTTTAATATTTTTAATTAATCTTTTAAAATTTTTATTAATTTTTCTGATGATTTTTATCAATCTTTTAAACTTACCCAATGACCACGGTCTCACACTCCCACCGACAGCCCCTTTTAGTCACTCCCACTCTCTGATTCCTCACACAAAGTCACAAACCCCTTCACACTTTAGTACTTCACAGCACTACCTCAAAGCTCACACACACACACACTCACGAGTCACGGGGTGGCCTCCCTAGTGCCGATCTCACGTTGTCACAGCCTCCCAAGTCCCGATCTCACTCACACACTCGCACAACCTCCCGATCTCACCCGCACTCAGGCTCACGGTCACAGATGCGAATAACCAAGGCGGTGAACCGTGCGATGAGCGGGCGCAGGATAGCGACGAGCAATGCGACTAGCCGGAGAAGGAAAGCGACGAACCGGTGTTTCTATTTTTTTTGTTAACTATTTTTTGTTGTTTCTGCTATTTTTGTTAGACATCAATGTTTTCTGGACATGCTGGAACTTGTGATTTTGCTTGTATTTTGTTTGTTAAAGTTTATGATTTAATGTTGTATAAAACTAAGGTTTTAAGATTTATGGTGTTTGAATGTTAAATTAACTATTTTTAGTGTTTCGTTTTTCTAATTTTTGCTATTTATTGATGATTTCCCAGAACATAGGCTTTTTTCCTCAATTTTTCACATCCCTGTGAATCCCTACACGGGGATCGGAGATCCGCGGAGATCGGGGATGGGGGTGATTTTCTCCCCATCATGGAGGTCGGGGTCGGGGACGGGGATAGCCATGGAGCTTCGGGGCGGGGAATGGGGAAGTGCCCCCCGCACTTGCCCCGCCCCATGGCCATCCCTAGATGCAATTCAAGAGGGCACGATTAAAAGCCCTGCCAAAACAATACTTCAGGTGATTTGATGTGAAGACAGTCAAGACAGAAAATGCTGATGTATTTCACAGTGAGACCCCGTATTTGACTAGAAGTCAAGAACATAAAACGTCAGGGAGACATGTTTTTGGACTCAACAGGAGGATGACACATGATAATTAAACCCAAGTTATGATGCTGAGGAGTGAAAGATAGGTCAGATGAGGTAATTCCTGTTCACAAACCAAACCAAGCATACTCTTAATTCTTTACATAATCTTTATTACTTTTATTATTAACATGTAATTTTCATTTTTATCTTTTTTGATAAAGTTAACATATATCTTTTATGGGAAACAATCTTATTCGAGACAATTTATTCTGAATTCAAATCGTGGTTTGTGATGTTACGAGGAACTTATCCCTTCGGCTAGATCGAATCCCTATGAGTATTAGGGATGACCTTAGGGTGGGTTTTAGCTCAAACCTACTTCGTCTTAGCATTTTATCAACACTAGTTTCATCCCATCCTTGTGAGCTTTAAAAATATAGACTTGCACCCGTCCCAACTTGCTATTTAAAAAAATGTAAAATTATGGTAAAACCTTATAAACATATAAGTGACCTAGAGTTTCAAGAAGATAACAAATAAGAAATCAAATAAGTGAAACACAATCATATAAAGTACAACAAATGTTAATATTTATTAAGTACATGAAAATCCTTGATAGCAAGAAAATAACAAACTAAATTTCAGATAAACTTAACACAATCATTTAAATTATAACAACTATATCATCACTTTATGCCTAGGCTCACCATTCTTCAAGCTATTATTCTTCAACTTCTGCATCCTCTTCATCATTAATTGTTTGATAGGGTATTATGGTTAGGGTAAACTTTATATATATTAGTATTTCTATGGGATGTGCGATGGATAGGGGTGGATTTATCTTAAACCGTAACTCGTCCTGTCCCACAAGCAAAACCCATCTCATGCCTACATGTCCCGGTGTAGGTTGGATTTAAAACCCGCACCAAGCAGAATGGGTACGGAAGGTGTCGTGTGGGTAGAGTAGCAATTGTCATCCCTAATTTGTACCTTGTAAATAGTGTAGCAAATAGGACTGAAATTGCCTCCTAAATATTATTTTCTCAAATGTTTATAAGCTTCTGTAAATTTATACTTAATTAAAATGTTATCATTCCTGCTAATATTTGGGATGCTATCAACAAAATTTTTAAAATTAATACACTAGCATAGTGGCAGCTTTGAGCCTTTATTTGATTACACCAACAAAAAAAAAATTAATACACTATTAAACACAACACAATAAAATTCTAACCCATAATGGCGAGTTGGCGACAACAGGCGAGATTCCAACGACAACGAGAATAAAAGGCTTTACTTCTTTTTGTGAACATTATATTGAAAAATCTGATTCTGAAATTATAAATATATATAAAAGGTGAGCATTTAATAAAATTAAAATTTTAAAATAATTATTAAATATATATTATTTATTTTTCACATACCAAGAATTAATTGGTAGAGAAAATGAACCGTGAATTCAATCCAACAAACTTACCCTTCGTAACAAAATACGATCAAAAGAAAGGATTGCATGCAACACAACTAAAAAACAAAACAAATGAAATAGGACCACTTTAGGTTAGGGTGGAGTCATTTATGCCCATTATCATGGTTTTGTAGCAATGCATATATATTTTTCTTATTATCCATTTAATCTAGTGTCACATCAAAAGTATATATAAACATAGTCTCCCACTCATGTCCATCCATCATGTTTGAAATTTTCCCTATCCTTACTCCGCAAAAGCAAAACCATATTCATACTTGCAACTTGGATTGAACTTTTCTCTGCTTATTTTTATCTTGTTTTTTCCCACTTCGAATTTGATAATGAAAAAAGGACTAGGCATTGTGTTATTCGAAATTTTGAATTTCAGTCTGAAAAGTCAGATACAAAGCTAGTTTTGGGCACAGAAGTTGAAAGCACAGAAGACCGCACGTTATCACCATAAAATTGTGTGGGCTTTAGCTGGCATGAACTTTAATTTTCCACGTCCCATCGACACAAAGCTAGCATAGCTGCTCCCTCTACCCTTCTCACCGACCACCACGGCCAATTTCATAAATTATTTAAAAATATATTAAATATTTGGACTCTTAATATTACAAATGAAATTTACTTTAACTTTTATTCTGGTTCATTGCGATTAATTGCTTTTGGATATTGTTTTCTTTTATTCCAACTAGTTTTGGTATGCAGCAAACTTTTCATCTGTTTCTTATAATTAGTTTTTATTTCATAAATAAGAATGCTGTTCATTTTTTCCGTTTCCATTATTTTTTTTTCTCAGTTTTTTTTTTCATTAGGATAAAGTTTGAACAACCTTAACGTGTGAATGTGATGCCATGATAGATGTTAATATTGCAGGTAATTCCTCGTTTGTATATCATTCCCTAACTTCTCTTAAGGGTGGCAATTACTATCCACTTCATGGGTAATGCCTACCAATGTAGGTCTGCTGGGCAGGGTGAGTTAGGGCATAGGGGTCACCACCCCATATATATATATATATATATATATATATATAGTAAAAACCTAAGCCTGTATTAGTGTATTTGTTTATATTTGTTTTATTTATAAATATGCTTCTTGTTTGCCATTTTTTTTATGTGATTGTAGTTGATTTATTTGGTCTTTTTCTTGTTATTATCTTGAAACTCTAGTCATTACTGTGTTTATTAGATTTTGCAATAATTGTATAGTTTTTTTCAAAAATGTAGCAGGTAACAGCGCTTACCTATGGGGCAAGTGCATGTTTTAAATTTTAAAACCTTTGAATAGGGATAAGGTTGATTTAGATTAAAATAATAGGATGCGGAGTAGGATCGAGTTGACCTAAAATTCACCTTATTGTCATCCAGGGACAAATATATGCATAGTTATCAGACTCGACCCGGACATCGACTCGGTCAAAATACTGGGTCACTGGGTCAGTGGTTCAACCGATGGGTCACTGGTTCAACCGGTTGAACCGGAAATAACTAGATCACAGCCAAATATGTAATATATATAATACCCAAGACATATCATAACAAGTAGCAGCGTTGGTGCAGTGGCAGTGAAGCGCGCCTCGTAGCTTATGTCACATGGGTTCGAGTCTTGCATCTGTAACTTTTGGGAAATAATTTATAAAGCCAACGAATAGTATAATATATATATATTTCCA
This sequence comes from Dalbergia cultrata, assembly GCA_031216105.1. Taxonomy (NCBI): domain Eukaryota; kingdom Viridiplantae; phylum Streptophyta; class Magnoliopsida; order Fabales; family Fabaceae; genus Dalbergia; species Dalbergia cultrata. The sequence continues at coordinate 42,130,139 of CM062352.1, forward strand.
TACACCTAATATAACAAGAAGCATTGTTGGCATGATGGCTGAGAAGCGTGTCCACACCCAGTTGGACATGGGTTCGAGCCTCCATCTTGAAATTTTGGAAAAAAAATTTCTTGATGCGCGGTCAACTCTGTTGGCCATGGTCAACGCGGGTTACTGTGCCGGTTCAATGGGCCGGTTTGACAAAAACCTGCCAGTTCGCTCCAAGTTTGACCGGGTTTGACCAGTTGACTTGCAGAACCGATCTGATCAAAGAATCGGACCGGTCAGTGGACCGATTCACCGGTTTCCGGTTCGGTCCGGTTCTGATAACACTGAATATATGTAATAAATAGTGGGATCATGTGCCCCCACTAAGAGTGAAGAATTTTGTAAATAGTATATAGATATATATACATATTTTTCCCCATTATATTATTAAGTTTGACTTCACACTAAAATAAAAATTAAATAAAACATATTAATATCCTTTTATATTATATCTGCTCTCATCACCTAATTTTACTCTATTCTCCACAGTTGCCATCCCTTATTGCTCTTCAGCAAGGGTGGTAATGTTTGGTTTTTTTTGTTTATCTTGAACTGCGCTTAAAGTGCGAGCGCCATTAAAAGAAAAAAAAAAAACTTTTGGGCAATTGTTGCGTGTGAGGGCAGGTCAGTCTTGTAAGGGGGTTTCCATGTTAGACATTGTTCTACATTAATCCATAAAATTTGCACCATCTAGAATGCCAAATGTCATAAACTGCGACCAGGTGGGAAATACTTGTGCGCCTCGATGACAGGACTAATTGAATGAGATTGCTTTTGTGTAACTCAACGCATTAATTAAATGAGAAGAACGCTTTCAATTTGTGGCATGTGCAGTGACAGCTTCCCAATCATTCTTTGGGCCTTCACGGCTTCCCCAGTCTGCCACACCCATCCACATTCCCCTTTCACGTTCAACTTTCAACAGAGTCACTCAATAGACAAAGGTTGGATTTTTCAGCCCTTGGGAGTGGTTCAAGGGTTGCTTCTATCGGATTGCGGCTTCGCGGTGCTGATGATTGCGCAGCAGCAGTGACAGCTGGGGCAAAGGCTTCAGTGGTCGTGCATGACAGAGGATGAGGCGAAGCTCTACATGGAGGTGGGTGACTCGACCGGTGACAACAATGCCCCTCCCGTGTAATTTATTTTACTTGCTTCAAGCATTGTTTCTTTCTTGGAGGTGGGATTCTTGAATTTTAGTGTTCATCCTCATTGTCTACTTATTTATATACTCCCACTCCCTCCGTTCTTTGATAATAGTCTTGATGAGATGTTATGCCAATCATCCTCGGTTGATTGGTGTATTCACTTGAGGTTTTTGGCATGAAAGTATATAAGTCAAGAAGCTCCAACACTTATGTGATTTGGTGTAGTTGCTGTTTTTGTTTGGTGATGAAGTGTAGCTGTTTTCTTGGCCTGTACTAAGGGCTAATTTATTCAGTTGAGGGATTGGTGGATCTTCATGTTCCGTGGCTGCTTGATTACCCTGTGGTAAGCATGGTGTTTGTCCAATTTTTGAGTGATGTACTTGTCTGGGTCTTCATATTCTGCAGCATCTTAATAGGAGGTGCAGTAATTTTTGAGTGATGTTTTAGTGTTGTCCAATGTTAGTTTAGGTTCTTTAAGTTTTTTTTGTATATGTGGTCCACTTTTTGCTTCTCCTTATTTGGGTCAAGCCATCTTATTTTTAAATTATTGAAAAAAAAAATTATGTTATTTTGATATATTGAAAAACTAATGTATGTTTTCATAAATTATGATAAAATATATTAGTTTTTCAATATATCAAAATAGCACAATATTCCAACGGAGGTAGTATAACAACCCAATGTTTTAATGTGCTTGAGTATCCCCAAATTGCACTTCTTTTGGTTGGACGGACTAGGATTTAGATGTGGCCTGTAATTTACAACAAATAAATTTTCATGAGGGTCTACAATTATATACTTGGATGAATAACTATCATACTATCATTTAATCAAATCCTCTTAAGCTTAACCATATTTACTAGTATGGCATAATGCGACTAGATGACAATATATCAAAACTAAACTTTATTCACTTAAATGGGTTTATAATTTGAGTTTAATTTGAACATATTATTAGTTTAAAAAAATTAATAAAAAAATCTAATAATGTATTTTGTATCAGGAAAAATATCTGATTTATTTATCCACTATTTTAAAAATTATATAATTGAAGCATATAATGTAACCACAAAAGAAAATCTTTCTACACTAATGTTACGTCAAGGGTAAACTCTTAATTTACTTTAACAGCCGAAAATCATAAGTCGTTAAGCAGACAAGCGCGTGGGCCATAACCGAGACATCCAACGTCTAGATGGAACATTCGGACAATGTGCAAAGCCTCCTCCACCAGTGAGCTCAATATGGAGTGTAGGCAGAAGCAACGTACAAACAAATTAACAATTGAAACAATCGAAGGAGTAGTGTCACTCTCACTTAACTACCTTTTTATTTAGTTGTATAAAAATGTCTCTTTTTTCTCTTCCACAGCTAAACTAATTATATAGTGTTGATCCAATGATATTTAAACTCAAAATATTCTTTTCATATTATATTATTTGTGCTTCTATTTTTTATTTGGTGAAAAACATTTGATTAGGCTTAAATATATTTATAGCCCCTGAAAATATTGGTCATTTCAATTTTAGATACTCTAAAAAAATTGGCTTTTGGTCCATCTGTTTTCTAATATTAATTTTTTGGTCATTGCAATCTATATTTAGGTTGCTAAAAATAGTTTAAAACGTGTTTAGTTCTTATCAATATTGAAAAAAATAAATTTTTCTGACATTATAAATATCTTCAAAATCTTCTTTTAATCCTTGTAAACATTACCACTTAACAGTATAAACAAATGAAAGACCAAAAACATAATATTAGAAAAATAAGGGACTTAAAACTAACAAAAAATTCTAAAGAAACTAAAATCAAAACAACCTATAATTATTAGGAGTAAAAACATATTTAAACCTTTATTATTATTATATTAGTTTAATTAATTTAATTTTAAAAAATTTAATATTGAATATTGTATTGAATTATTTATTGCTACACCTTTTTTGCAATAGTAAAAAACACTCTTTAATTTAATTTTAAAAATTTTAAAATGTTTACCGCCACTCCTTTCTGACAACAGGTTAGAAAAAAACACAACTTTTTTATAATGTTAGTAGTTTAAAATTAAATTATTTTATTCTCTAACATTTATTATTATATTATTAAATGATTATTCGTATTATAACAAAATTTGAAAGGTAATGTAATATTTGTTATAGATAGCATTTGAGAAACTGCTTGAAAAAAATGTTATGCAGTAGCAAAGCATACAGATCTAAAAATGATATTACATTCTAATTACATTTATCTAACAATTTGCGCGTTAAAAAGAATATAATAATCAATATTAAATATTTTCAAACTAAATTAAGTAAACTAATAAATAATAATAATTTTGAATGACATTAACCTAGCAATATATAATTAGTTTGTAAAATGAAAAAAGAGCATTTTAGGACACTTTTAAACTATCTATTCACTTTTAAATAAAGTATGTTAATTTCACATTATAATAAAATAAATTTTTTTTTATTTCAATAGTACTTATAACTAATTAATAACTATTAGTGTAACCTTTCATTTTTAACTACTTAATGTCCTCCACAATTAATAACCATTAGAATATATTAATTCATACACTATTATTTGATATAATAATACTTTATTATCATATTATTTATTAGATTTTTTAATACACATGTTTATTCAAATGTAATTAATATCTTACAAGAAAAAAAGTAGTTGAATGAAAGTGACCACAATTGAAAGAAGAAAAAAAGTGACAATTACCACTGCAGAAATAAAATGCCTGTACGTAAAAGCTGAAGGAAGGCAAAAGGAAACAAGACTTCAGCTCAGATGTTAAGAATCAAAGCCGGCCAAATTACACCAACGGGGTTGGTCCGAGTGGTAAGCGGCTCGGTTCTGTTTAAATATGATCTCGGGTTTGAGCTTTGTGTATACAAAAAATCTCTGCTGGGAAACTCACCCACCACTACCAGGTGCGCGACCCAGATCAACCGGATTAGTCGGGGTAAAGCCCCGAATACCGGATAGGCTATAAAAAAAAAAAAAAAGCCGGCCAAACTACTTGCATAATGTTATCTAATTTTATCTCCTGCTGACTAATACGAACTGCATTGACAATCGTTTCAACCCAATAGCACAGCTCATGATATGCATCGAGAAATGTGAGTGTATCATCACTACTTCCTAAAAGAAGGTTGCATTGACATCACATTACTGATGTGCATCTGATCGTCGCAAAGCATCGAGCCACGCAGAAATTCAGGGACGGTGAAAATCAAAATGTAAATTCCATTGCATAGGGAATTCGCGTTTTCACACAGTACTTGTAAGCTTTAAGATTGTATTCCTGGCCATCGGACAATATACTAGTGTTCAGAGACTTCTAAGATGAACCAAAAGAGAATGCAATCCTTCAAATTCTCGATAAAGCTTAGACGGACAACTGCACTAAAAGCTCCTACATTAATGTGTCATCCCTAATCCGTTCTGAAATTTGTTCAAATCAATTTCTAAGCAGGCAACGAAAGCAGGGTACAATTGGTGCTGAAGTAAGAAACAAGCACACCCCTTATTATTACTCACATGCATCAATTGAAAGCAAAAGGCCAACAGATATCAACAATATAACTAGCTGAATATACCTAACCCATTAACACAGTTAGAACCAGTAACCTCATTAGCTACATCAAGTACACATAACCATGTAATAACCTCACTTTACATCAATCGAATAACAACAGCAATAGAAAAGGCAGAGAGCAACTGATCCATTACCACTAACAGAGAAAATAGTTAATCAAACAACATTCTAGGCATCAACAACAGAATCATCTTATAAACATAAAATAAGGGAGAAAATGATGACACAACTAATTCCTTGCACTGTCCAAGACAAACACAACCCCGGCGTAGTTACATTATGATGACAAATTCAAAACCCACAACTTCGCCCAAATCATCACAAAAACCCCATCCATTTACACATACCCATATCCAAACACCCCCTCCCCCCAACAAAAGGCCTTAGCCTCCGAACCCATAGAGGGTCCTTCCCTGTCTCTTGAGCGCATAAACAACATCCATAGCAGTCACAGTCTTCCTCCTAGCGTGCTCCGTGTAGGTCACAGCATCGCGAATCACGTTCTCGAGGAAGATCTTGAGCACGCCTCTTGTCTCCTCGTAGATCAACCCACTGATCCTCTTCACTCCACCTCTCCTCGCAAGCCTCCGAATCGCAGGCTTCGTGATACCCTGGATGTTGTCGCGGAGAACCTTGCGGTGCCTCTTCGCTCCTCCTTTTCCCAATCCCTTGCCTCCCTTTCCGCGACCTGACATTTTCTGGGGAAAATTTGGAAGGAGGTTTTCCGGGAAATGGAAGCTTTTGTTGTGTGAGTTGGGGATTTAGGGTTTGATGACGGGGAAGAAGATGATGTGCGGGTATTTATTTTGGAGCGGGAAAGTGTGTGGGGTTTCATGAATAGGAGTGGGTCTTGAATTTGATGTTGACCGTTGGATTCGAGTTTATCGACGGATGGGAATAATGATCCGTGGCTTGTTGCGTGGGTCGTTGCTGAGCGTGGATAGGTTAGTTTGGACGGTTGGATTTGTTTATCAAAAGGGGTTGCGGATTCTGAATTTCTATTGCCTTGGAGAACGGGGCCGGCATGATAGCTGCTGGACTGGGCTGTTCATAGCTGATAGCCCGATAATGATGCACGTCTGTCCAAAGTTTTTCTGTTTGGCAATTAACTCGTGGTCAAGGACCAAACCGATGCTAGTGGGCTATATCACTCAAGAGGATTAGTTATTAATTCTGATGGTAGATATCTCATTTATCTGAAAAACAAAAAACATTACAATGACCTCGCAACTATATTTATTTTGTGGAGTGACACTAATACCCACTAGATACATAATTTATTGTACGATCAAAGGGGAGTGAAGTAATAATTTTAGATACTCTAAAAGATTAATGTAGTGATTTTATAAATTTAGGGACTTCATGAGTAAATTTTATAAATTTATTCTAATGAGAGTGAACTTCACCAAAAAGTATTGGACTTAGTTTGAGAATCTGAGTTTTAAAATTTGATTATAATTCCCTGCATATTTGGGGTTAGATTCCTACATATTTCAAGTTGGTCTAAATTAGCCCAAAGTAAATAATTCATTAAAAATTATATTTTAAATAATTAGTGATAACTTCTAAATTTTTATATTTTTTTATTACATATAAGATGTTATATTATTATTTTTATATTAATATAATTTGTTTTGAAATATGTATGATAAATTATTTCTTAAATATTATTTCTAACATCCAAAATTTTATAAATATATTATGTATAATATTTGTTAGTTTTGATTGAAATTACTTTGGAAAAAAAAAGGTCTCACAATGTTGAGAATGGAATAGAAGGGGGTTGTCAATACTATAAATATAGATCCAAGTTCTCCATTTCAATTTGCACCAATTGAAAAAATTTTAAGTTGTATCTAACTTCTTTCTTCCTTTGTACTCTTTTTTTTTTTAAGTATTGTGAGGTGTGGTTTAAATATTTACTTTAAAATGTATGGGTGTATTGGGGATATGGGTGTTTGAGAAATAAATTTATGTGTTTTAATAATTTTCACATAGTAATACTTTTTAAATGTCATTTGGTAGCGGCTATGGTTTTTCTCAAATTTTAGAGTTTTTCATGTTAAATTCTTTCGTTGTGATTATGTCCCTTTGTTTAGGGCGGTTCTTAAGGAGGGGACGTGGCATTTTTTCCAACAAGTGGTATGAGGAGCTTTGGTTCAATGAAATTTATTCTTAGTATACTATGTGGTTACAACATACAATATGAGAAAGATTGCAGATGGCTTCTTAGGGCAAGTTTGAGGAAGAATAAGGGTTATTAGGAGCCTGTTTGGTTTGAGTTTTCAGTTTCACTTTGTGAAGGAAAAGCGAAAATTTAAATTACAAATTTCATTTTTAGTTTTTCCTTCACAAATTCTGGAAAACTGAAAATGAAAACTGAAAACTAGAAACTCAAACCAAACAGACCCTAGGAAATCAGAAAAATATAACAGACCAAGCACTTACTCTAGGCCGAGAGTTTCACCAAACCCTTCAATGTTGGATTTGAACACAATTATACAATTCATAGAGCCATTGGTACAATCTGACCCGTCTATTAAAGCAAAATCTATTATGGCAGAAGTATAGTGTCGATTTGGGTACACGATAACATACCAAAAAACATGAGTAACAAAGCAAAAGGCAATTGAAAAAAGTTTTTGGTGGTTGGAAATGCTCATTTCCAGCATACCAATCACCCTATTTACATTTAGAATATATATAGAAACATTGACAACCAATTTTTTTTCATAAAAGGCAATTACATAAGTTAGACAATGTCATAATAACAAATTTTTAATAGATTATCAATCTAAAGAATTTTTCTTAAATCATATATTATTATATATATGACGCCTAAAGTAATAATCATGATTATAGTTGAAATACTTTTAGGTAGCATTTATTTACTGTCTCTAAAACATAAATACAGGAATAGTAGAGGCGGAAACATAAATAAAAAACATGTATATGGGTATTATTGGAAGAAAAAATATTAAATTTCAATTTCTGTATCCTATTCCCACTGTCCCCGCATTTTAAAGATACAGAACTTGTGTTCTTCGATCCCATTTTTTGTCTCCTGTACTTGTCTCCACTACCAAACAAGTTTGTGTCTCCAGTATCTCCGTATTTCTATATAAAAAACAGTAAACAAATGCTACCTTATTGGCATCTCATTATGTCACTACATAATTCAATATCTGTACAAAAAAGATTTTAATACGCAAGGCATCAAAACTAAAATTATTATAATCTTCTTGCACAATTAGGAATGACAATAAATATCTATGGAAATGAGAACACACCTCACCCTTTGTTACCGTTTAGAATTTTACCTCCCGTCCTCCTTTTCATCCCAACCACGAGTCCCCATTCATCATTATTCTCCAAGAGGATTTGAATAATTAATGGTGTCCATAGATTTATTAAAAGAATTTTAAAAAATCCAAAAAAGGAGAAAAATCACAAAAATACTTTTAAATTCTAAACATAAATATCCAAAATAACAAATACTACTAATAAAATATAATCCAAATTTAAAAATGAAAATCAATACATAATATAAATCTAATAAAAATAATTTAAAAACAAAGGTGTGCTAAGATTTTTTTAATACATATTCATAAGATGGGGCATTGAAGGGTCTCTATAAGATGGAGATCTCGTTTCCTGTCCCTTCCCCATTTAATGAATGGGGACTCTGCCCCGGCTGCCATGGGGACTAAACTTTTCGTCATCCCTATCCCCATTGTGGGTATCCCCTTTGGTATTCGCTTTAGTGGGTTTTTTTTTTTATTTTTTCATGGCCAACATAGTGTTATTTTCCTCTTCATTTTCCATCTTTCCAAGCCGAGACACCCTAAGTGGGTACTGTGTAGCAAAGATAAGTAAGGAAATAAGCAGGGTCGTAACGGCTTAGTAGCAAATTGGGTCAGCAATTGCCAAGCCATTTGCCAATGATTCCATTGAGAAAGCTTACTTGATTTGGGGCAGAAGCACCATCAAGTTGGCGTGTGCAAACGAATATCATGAACAGCAAGGAAAACAAAACAGAAACCCTGGTAATGTATCTTTTCTTCCCTTTGGGAATAGCATTCCGAGGAACGAAATAATCATTCCGCCAACCACACACCACCCTATCTCCATCATATTTTGAACATACTCTCCACATCCGAGAAAAAAAACTTAAAACTCCAAATGTACCCAAGACAAAGACCCTCAAGGGAAGCAAAAACAAACTGTACAGGTATACATCAAGGATTTGACCCCAGGTAACTGTAGAAGGTTTGCGTGTCTCTTTTACAGAACATGACAGCTACCCATTGTCACATTCTCTGCCATTCTTCATATAACTTCCTTTCATATACAAGAGATTGAACTGTACAATACAGTATGCCGTTTCCAACACTCAGCTCACTGTCAAGAGAGGACAAACATTTTATCAGCAACTCACAACATAATACGAATCCAACATTTAATATAACGAGAATTGGAAAGATATAAAAATCATAGTTTTAGTATCGCAGTATTCGAGTCAATTTGCGCTGCCGGTGATACGAAAACACGGCTGGATCGGAAATGGACATGAATCGGACGTGAATCGCATGAATCAGTTAGATTCTATATCAAGCTAGCGAATTGACGATTCGGTCAATTCGGTGTGAAACAGAGAAACCTGTGGTGCTGTCATCGTCCTCACCCATGTGGCATTCTCGTTGTTCTGCGTTTCAGCACTGCTCCACCGTCTCCCCTGCTGAATGTTGACGTTGTTCGCACTGCTCGCGGTTCATTAGCGCCTTGAACTACCATCACCGCCGCCTAAGAGTGCCGTGCCTTGCCTTGCCTTTGTGTTTTCCAGCCAACATGAAGTATTGCCCCCACCCTCCCGACTCATTTCTGCGTATATGGTTTAGGGTCGTCTTGAGGAAAATGTTAAAGGGCTCGGGAAAGGGATGTTGGGCTGGGCTGTACATTTTCATTTTTCCTATTGATTATTTTTTGTTTTTTGCTGGTCTGAATTTATTTGTTGGGCTGGGTTTGTGATTTTTTTGTGTTGTAGTCTAATATATTTTGTTTGGGCTTATGTTTTACTATTTCTTCAATGATATCCTGAAATCTAAGTGTTCATTTTCAAAATTTTTTTTTTAGCTATCTTTATGTTCTAGGTATGTAATTTTGCGTTCAGGCTTTTTATTAACATGTTTCTGAATAGTACAATACGAAACGATTGATGATTTGACAACTATGATAAAAAGTAACTAAAAGATAACAATAATATTCTGCAAAAAAGCAAAGAAGAATCATCTAGTCTTCAGAAGTTATTGAGCAGAGCGTGTGCAAGACCATGAACAAGCCACCAAGGATAATGGTATCCACAAAGCAGGAAGAAGAAATTCTAAATAATTTGGCAAGTTAGAAGATAAATATATAACCATACATTTATACTCACCAGGATCATCAAAATTTACTCTTTCTCCAGTAGAGAAGAGGCAGTAGAAAAGAGCAGCAAGAAAATAAAGGAGTGATGTAAGCAACAGAAATCCTGGGAACGAACCAACTAGCTCAACAAAATAGCCAGCTCCAATTGTTCCAATTATAGCAGCCAATGTTCCACCAGTATTTGCAATTCCTAGAACATAGAATCAAGAAGTTTCTTTATGAGAGATCTTATTCTAGAGTGCAAAGAGTCAAAGACAGCTATTTTCTCTGCTTTTATCAGGTTCGGCACATATTTCACCTTATTTTCCCCCTCTACAAGCTATTACCAAGTAGTAAAAGTGCCATTGACTGTTAAAATTCAAGTCCAACAGCTAACCTTCCATTTATTATATCTATCCTAGCTGAAGGAGATTAAGTGAAGGGCATTGCTAGATACTTTATACTATCATAGCACAGCTTGGCCAATTAAACTCCTAGAGACTAAAAAGCACAAGAGAGTAGCTCTTCAACTTAGCTCCCACACAAGTTAAGGAATTATCTAATTCTAGACCAAAGACCGTAGCAACCAATTTACCTTGACCCATACACCACAGTTAGAGATGCATTAGAAAAGTAACCAAATGTGTTTTGTGAAGCCCAAATATATAGAATCCATGCAAGCTTACAAGATAAAGATGAAATCATACCATGTAAAACACCAGTATACTGTGGTGCGATTTCCTGTTATAATAAAGAAAGAGAATATTCTGTTAGAGTGAGAAGACGTCTGACCAAATTAATTTTTCTAATTATATGACTGAAATCAGAAACCTGAATGTTCACAAGAAAGCCAGAGTGACTGAAAGATTTCAAGCCAAAGGCTACAGTAAGCCAAGCAGCACCAATTGAGGGACTTTTCGCTGTTGCTAAACCGATGAGGCAAACTCCAGGACCGACAAAACCAATGGACTGCAACGAAAGTGCAGAATAAGTGTTATCAATTTATCATTATACATGAACCAATGAACTTGAGGTAGGGAGCAGCCTGGCAAGATATTTATGCATAAGTACCAAGTAATCATTCATCTTAGTTATTCTTCAGTTCATTATACATAAATCTCCACTCAGGTTGGTAGTTGGTACCTATTTCAGGCAGCTACTGCAAATAAATACCCCTTATAACTGAATTAGAGATAAGGCAATTTCATAATTACTCTACATCAAGAGAAATTGCAACACACCTGCATAATTACTCTAAATTACTCTACATCAAGAGAAATTGCAACACACCTGCATAATTCTACGAGTCAAAGTGATGCTTGTGCCACTTTGTATCATCATATCTGACCACAAGCCAGCAAGGTAATTCATGATTGCCATCACAGCCCATGGAACAGCACTAAACCATGCTGCATGCCTGAGATCCACGTGATATACCTATAGCGAAATGTAATTTATACATGGTTTATGAAGTGTTGATTTCTAAATCTTTTTATTGCTTGACATTTGACAATCACAAAACAAGCAGTTAAAGCCTTACCGAGCTGAAGTATATGGGCATCCAAGAAAGAACAATAAAAAACCCCTGTGAAATAGAGAAAAAAAATGCTTAAAAAGGGCAGCAAATATAGGTATGCATGAAAAATAATCACAACATTGCATGATGTGGGCTCCTGAATCACATTTCAGCAATGTCAATTATGTTTTTACATTGGGGAATAGGAACAGAAGGTAAGGATTCTGTCAAGCTTTGAGATAAGTGAAGACAGTAGGGAAATAAAAAATGGCAATCTTGCTATCAAATATGAAAATTATCAGCTCCAATTTCGAACAGCAATGAAAAAGATAAACAGGTGCAACAAATGTCAAGCATTACCCAGCTATGCATGGCATTTGCAACAATTAAAGACCATGTCGGTAGCTTAGAAAGTAGGCGCCTGAAAGGAGGGATCACTCTAACTTTCTTGGGTTTCTCTGTCTCCACGGGAATAGAATTTTGCCTTTTATTCAATATATACTCCAACTCATATTTTGATATCTGAGGACTTCGGTCAGGAGTGCTCGATGTTGCAGACAACCATACCAAGACCCAAAGAAATCCAGACAACCCAAAAATCACAAATGGACCAAATATTCCGCCTTGCGACATAAGAATTGGAGAAAGGGTAAGCCCTATTGCACATCCGAGCTGAAATCCAGCCATTGAAATTCCAACAGCCCTTGCCCGTTCAGTTTTAGGAAACCACCTATAAGGGAAGAACAAAACCTGGTCATCATCAAGCCTGTCTTCCTCCAGCAACTCCAAACAATCATCACCAACTGATAAATTAAAGGGTATGCCATAAAACTGATAACCATATAGTCACATTCTAGTTATCATAAATACAATAATCATGAATTGGTAACTCGGCCGTGCCATAAAACAAAACTCAGTCATCATAACCAAAATATGACAATTTAATTACCATCTCTAAATGAAAACCTGTACAAACCGAAACCATCATCAATGTTCTATACCTGGCCACCATGTTATTCATGGAAGGCAAAGCGACTCCTTCGGCCATGCCAAGCAATGCACGAACAGCAAGCAGCGCCAAAAGCGATGTCTCAGCAGCCCAGGGAGTAAGAAAAGTAGCGAGCGACCACAATGCCACACCCCATGCCATGACCACCTTGCCACCATAGTTATCCACCAAAACCCCTCCAGCTATAGGCGAAGCTAGATACCCCCACAGAAAAGATGACTGATACACAACCATCAATAAAAAATCAGCACAATCCAACTCTTCAAATGATTTGAAGATCAATCATGAACCAACAAAGTACATGTTGGTTTAGCTTAAATTTATAGCAATGAAAAATCACAATATTTTTTAACGCACTTAGTAATGAGTACCAGATTATTTGGATTTTTAATTCTTAAAATTAATAAATTACCAATTTAGTCTCTAAAATTGCAAAAAAAAATTCAAATTAGTCTTTTTGTGATTCAAGTTGGTCCCAGCAAACATTATCCTACAGACTAATTTGGATCAACTTTTATAACTTCAAGGACTAAATCGTTAATTTCATAATTTGAGAACTAAGTTAAAACATACCTGCAATTTCAAGGTCCAAAATTAACATTTGCAGTTTTAATTATAACCTTTTTTAAATAAAAAAAAAACTTTTTAAAAAAATTATATCTTAATCATTCGGAAGAGGCAATTCTTCAAACACATGGTGTGCATGTAAGAGAGAGACCTGAACGACTCCGGAGAATGCGCGGCTCCAGCCGTTGGCGAGGGACAAGGGAACGATGGCGACCGACATGACGACACGATCAGCGTTGCAGAGAGCAAGAGCGAGAGCAAGCATGGCCACCACTTTCACCCTCTCGGAAGTGATAAACTCTGCGAAACTCGTTTGCTGCTGTTGCTGCCGCTGCTGCTGCTGCTGCTGATGCTGGTGGTGTTGCCGTTTTTGGTGGAGTTGGTTCTTATCGGGAACCGAATTGAAGTGAGCGTCGTTGGAAGAAACCCTAACTCGAAGGCGCGGAACGGAGCGAAGAGAAGCAGGTGAGGCATTGAGGGAGTGGAAATGCGAAGAGAGCAGGTAGAGGTGCTTGGAGGCTCTGCTGGTGCCGGTGCTGCGGTGAATCGTTTGCGGTGGCCGGAGGGGTTTTGCGGCGGTAGCTCCGCCGAGAGCGATGGTGGAGGAGAGTGACATGGCGGCGGGGTTGGTTTCCGACGGTGACTACCTGACCGGAAGGGTTTGGTGTGAGCTGGGTATGAAATTACCGAAATGACCTCGAGTTTTGGTGACGGTGCGGTTTGTTTGCATGTGCATAGTGGTAAAAATGCCGAAACGGGATTCTCCACAAGTTAACCCACTAGAAATGGCTGCCGTGAATAAAGAGTCACGGATCTCCTGGTGTTTTGCTTTATGTGTAAGTTGAAGCCGAATTTTTTGATCTGAGGAGTGAGTGACAACCACTTGACAAGATAATTTAGCCTAACATGTTCACGTTTATATTAAAGGGTTGAAATTAGATGTTCAGAAATTATATTTTTAAAAATAATATTTTTGAAAATATTATTTTTGAATATTTTTAAATTTTTATTTAACATTAAACATTTCTATGGTTATTTATTAGGATTTCAAGAAATAAATTTAAAATTTATTTGTTTTATAATCTATACTCTTAGGATTATATGCTATAATTTCTAAAATACCCCTAGTCATGGGATAATTGAGGGAGGAAAAAGTCAAATAATTGAGTGATTGTTTTGCAGTTGTGTTGAATAATTGTGATTTTTAGGTTATGAGAATTTTTTTCCCAACCCTTCAACTTAGGAATGAAATTTCACTAAATCATTGAAAAATATTTTTCTATGGAATAATTAATTCCCGAAATTTTTTTTGTAAAACTTGTAACTAATATAGGAATACATCATTTCTAACTACATTTTCTCGTGAATAATTAAATCTATCCTGAAACAAAGATCCCGTAAGGATTTAAATACACCCTACCAAATTTTTCAAGAGTATACAACCTTTGTTTTCCCAAAAAATTTCAATTGATATCAATTTAATCTGACCAAAGTTTTTTTTATCATGACAAAATTTTATATGTAATTTAGTTCAAACATTTTTTATTTTGACATCAATTCAGTCATTTTATTGAAGTATATATCTAACAAAATAACAAAATTGATGTTAAAGTGAAAAATGTTAGGACTAAATCAATATAAAAAACTTTGTTGGAACCAAATTAACGTCAAATTGAAAATGTTAGAAAAATAAACTATTTACCCAATTTTTCAATATGACAATTAACAAGTACTTAAAAAGATAATTTAACATTGTAAACGTTTATGCGAGGGTTGTTCATAACCCAACCTAGCTCAAAGTAAAAAGATAATTTAGGATTATAAATGTTTTTGAGTGGGGTTTGGATAATGTTTCGGGTTGACCCAACTAGGCACAAAGTCCAATAATTTTTTTGAAGATATTTTTTTTATAATAATTAGTGACATATTAATTACAGGATCTTACAGTTCAATTAATATATTTTACATAATTTGATATAGTTTGTTTTGAAATATATATGACCAAATATCTATTACATTTTGTTTCTTACTTGTAAAATTTCATAAATTTACTATGTATAATGTTCAAATCTCTATATGTTGTTTGAATATCGGATTGATCCGGTCATTAGTCGAGTCATTATCGAATCAAGTTTGAGTTCAAAAAATTGACTCAATCTAAAAGTCGGGTCATGTTTAAGTTTGATCAAACCCGATCCAACCCGTCCCTTATCCACCCAAGTCCTTTATGTTACAAATTTAAATGTACTTTAATGGGAGGAAGTTGGATTCATTAATTATGAAGTTGAGTTTGATTTGGGATTTATATATGCGCAAAGGAAAAAACAAATCTTTGTGAAGGATCTCCACATAAACACGTGATTATACCTTGGTAGATTAATTTGTCAACTATAAAAGAGGAAATACATTTTTTTTGTTGTACAACCGTAAATTAAAAGAGCAAATTGAAATATGGGAACACAAACTCCATGCGAGTCGACAAGCTAACATGTGCATCATTCCAGTTGGGCCCTCGAGGAGATCCGGCTTGCAACTCCCTGAGGACAGGACTGGAAGTGAGTCAAGGTAGCTCATAAGTGGAGTTTGAACTAGTGATTTGAGTTTATCTATTAAACTAGTTGAGTGTGAGTTTTGCTACGTTAGAGTCACTGGCTCATCATGAGTTGGTTTGATGCATATGTGTGCATATATATTATATTTTCAATATATATATTGCGTTGGATCAAATCACACTGATGTAACTTCAACAGAGTTACTCTCAATCTCGTTCATTGATTTATAAAAAATCCACTGCTTGCAATCACTCGCTTAAGCCCTCACGCAACAAATCTCTCCCAACTATTCTCTTCTTTTTCACTCACCGTCGCCACCAACCTCTGTCGTCCGTCTTCACTTAGTCACTTTGACTGCGCCATCTGTCTTCCTTTGTCGTCTTTGAAGCCCTCAACGGAAACTAATAAGAGTAATGATATCTTAAAATTCAAAAAGTGGATATCTATTCAGATACCTGCTTTATAACCATTGGATGTGATGGATGTTAAGAATAAGTAGGGATATTTATCACATCCAATGGTTATAACATGGATGTCCAAATAGACACCTACATTTTAAGTGTTAAGATAGCATTTATCAACTAATAATGTGTCGAGAGATTTGGATCCAAGAACCTTGTGGTTCATGATGGAGCCACAGCCGCACCTCACTCCTTCACAGCCTAGGTCGTGACCAGTGTTGCCTTGGCTACGGTGCTACTCCATGCCACCATCTTTGCTGTGCCTGCGTCGCCAGTTGTACCGCTTCAATGCTCAGCACACAGAGCCAAAAATGCTGAAGCTATTTGGAGACTCACTTCTTTCCTCCGTTATTAAGCTAATAACAACATGGATCTTTCAAGGGCGAACCCACCAACAACAAATTCATCACCTATTCAACAAAAATCAACAAGAGACAAAATAAAAGAAATGACAATGAAAAAGGGAGGAGAACAGCTCTGTCGTGCCCTTCCCCCCGCCTCCATCTACCCATAGCCGCGACTGCACCTTCATTTGCTCAGGCCCTCCAGTGTCCCCTAGTTCCACCCAAGCCCTGCGCTTTCTGGTTCCGCCTAGGGCCGTCTTTGCTTCTCAATGCCCAGGCCGGCCCGTTTCAACTCTTGCCTCCCCTTGCCGGCTTTGTTTAATTGTGATAAGTTTAAAGCTTGACAAGTGTTAGTTTAAGGATGAGTGTTATAAATAAAATTACATCTTAGTATATTTTTAATGGATTTAGAGATATCTTAGGTTGATTTGGATTGATTTAGTTTGATAGTAAATTGATTTTGTCTTTATCATTTGATGTTATATTTGACTTATAAATAAGTATTATCTTTTTATAAACTACGGACACATATATTTCTTAGTCTTACTTTAATAGTGATAAGTTTAAAGTTTCATAAGTTTTAGCTTAGGAAGGAGTGTTATAAATAAAATTACATCTTAGTATATTTTGAATGGATTTAGAGATATCTTTGATTGATTTAGTTTGATAGTAGATTGATTTTGTCTTTATCATTTGATGTTATATTTGGCTTATAAATAGGTTTTATCTTTTTTGTAAATTACACACATATCTAAAAAATATATCTCGTTGTTTTCTTTGTATTCCTATTTCTCCATCCTGCCTTCTAACTATTGTAGCTTAGGATATTAATTTAGATTTCTACTGGCATTTTATTAGATTTATGAGGGTATATGAGAAGAAAACAAGCTTGGAAGGGATGTGGAACCATTAACTAGCCCAAGGCTCACAAGAAGATGCGCTAAAGCACTAAAGCTGAAGCTATGAGGATTCTTTTCACTTGCAAGAGCGTTAAAGCCCATGCAAGAGGGTAGAGTTTCAGTTTGGATAAACAATTTATTTAAACATTCATATAAAAACAACTTTCAAAAAATAACTTACACATAAGTTCTTTTTATATTCATATACATAATAAAAATACTAGTTTTTAGTATTTTTTTAATAAGTTAGATATTTTAATTTT
The DNA here is from genome assembly GCA_031216105.1 of Dalbergia cultrata. NCBI lineage: Eukaryota > Viridiplantae > Streptophyta > Magnoliopsida > Fabales > Fabaceae > Dalbergia > Dalbergia cultrata. Next base: position 42,147,932 of record CM062352.1, read on the forward strand.
TCATAAAGTATTAAGAATAATTTATAAAAAAATAATAAACAATTTAATTAAATACAATAAAAAATAAAAATATAATTTCTGATTTCTAAAAAATTAAAAAAAATTATAAGTTTTATTATCCATATGGACCTAAAACAGGATTTGAAGCCACCTTCGTGAATTTGTCTTGTTAGCGCATTTCAGCACATTGAAAGGATGCTAAAGTGCACGAGTTTTGTGTATATATAGCACGTTGGTTGTACTCTATTTATATTATCTAATAATTTTTATTTATTACATAATATATAATTAACTATAAGTTTATAACTATAAATTTATGTATTTGCATATAAATATGCATATTTTATTAAATTTCAACTGCATCCCAGTTGAACTAATGAACATCTTAATCAATTTCTCATTCGATTCAATGTTCGGTCCGGTTTTCTTCACACACATATATGCTCTGTATATACACATGGTCAAATCTCCCTTGCATGGCATGCAGACTGATATTATATAAAGCTACCTAGAGAGCTGGGTGAACATAGCCGTAAACAATATTACGAGCTACAAAGATTGAGTATTAATCAACTATTGTTGAAATATGATAGAACTTTTACAAGTGAATTATTATCTCACGCACAGAAGTGTAAGTACCAAGTATCCCAACAAATGATCCTATGAGTATAATCGCTATGATGACCACCAATTCTAATCCAAATTGTCGTGCAGCTAGATTTATCTTCAGGTAGCATAAGCAAGGCAACAGCCATGACAGAGTAACACCCGAGAAAGCACCAATAAATGACATAATGTACCCAAAAAATGGAACGAACAGTGCTACAAGCACGGTGCTAATCACAATGAAGGTTCTAATGAGCATGCTAACAAATCTCCGATTGTGAGAAAGCAACTTCTCCTCAATAGCAAAAGCTATTGGAGTGATCATAACGGCAAACTTACAGAATGTGATGAATAACAAGGTGCAAATGGCTATGTTGGTGCTTATCTTTTCCATTGGCAGATTTAAGGTCACTTGTGAACTTGAATAGCTTCCAAACATCAAGTAGCCTATAGTAGCGATGAACCCATTGATTACGGTACACGTGATGAAACATAATAGTAAAACCTGTCATTAGCAAATAATATACTTGTGTTAGTGTGACTTGTGCACAAATAAAACTAAAAGTCAGTAGAAACCAAATACTAATTAATAAAGTTATTAATGGCAAACTTTTAGAGCAAGAAAAAATATTTACTCCATTTCATTTATTGATTAACAAATAAGTTATTGCATTAAAAATATAAGGAAGATGAGAGGCAATAATGACACACAAGATTTTTATGTCAATTAATAAATAGATCAAAGCAAGTGCAAGTGATATCTCTTACTCTATGTGCATCTAATTATTTCTTCTTTTCTTAATACACTGCACCTATCTTATAAATGAATTTGAACAGATAAATAACACAAATCTATTTACCTTGTGAAATTGACTTCTGTCTCTCATGGAATTGCTTATTGTGGGAAACAATGCATGACCACAGTAACAAAATGCAAAGATGCTCATGGCAGTAGGCAATCCTCCAAGTTTCATCAACTGACCTCGTTCATGAAACCCCACATCATCAACTACACCCACCCATAGAACACAACAAATCAAAATAACAGAAGCCAATGCTCCACCAGCAGAAATGTAAGCTATAACTCCCAAGCTTCTCAACCAGGTTGTTGGCAATATTGCCAAAGCAGTAATCAGAACAAAACACGTTTTTCCTTTGACTCTAAGAGCAGCAGTTTTGAAGTTCATGCTTGGAAACAAGTAGTGCAAGTTATCTCCTCCTATTATGAGAAATTCTACAGCAACCAAGTAGAGCTCTAAATACATGAAAGTGGCTATCATAACTCTTCCTTTACTGCCAAAAGCTACATCACCTATATCAGGATAGGATTTGGTTTTCGGATGCATATCCATACACCTTTGTAAAAGCACTCCAGTATACCAACACGTTATTGCCGCAAAGATAAGTAACATTAGACTCAGCCATCCTCCTTCAGAGAGGGCATATGGCACTGAGAGTATTCCAATACCTGCAGAATTGCAATAGCTCCATTTAGCCGTGTTAGGATAATTTAATAACTTAGTTTAAACATGTCGAATTAATTTGTATAAAAATTTATTAAGTTTTCAAGTAGTTAAAGGTGCACTCTTTAGCAATAAATTAATCTTAAAAAAAAGACTCAAGGAATAGGTAGGCTAAAATAGTTGATATCTTCCAATTTAACTATTAAATTTCTTTTTTATATGTGATTGCAAATTTTGAACTATGAAAAGAAAATCCGGGGAGTTGGATTAAGGGGACATTTTTAGGCAACAAAATTAACAATATAGATATATATATATATATATATATATATATATATATATATATATATATATATTAACCCAATATCTACCACTGAAAATATTGATTAGTTTTCTTGAGGTGTAGAGTTCACGGATATAAATTTTACCTTTCATGAGACTATCTTTGTACACTACAATAAATGTGTAAAGTATAATGAGCCATTTTTTATTTTTTATTTTTATTTTTTTTACTTTTGTGCAATTTCCCCAATACTGATATAAAGTTGCTGCGTCACATAGTTTTCGGTACACATGTATAACTATTAGAGCATTGTATAACTATCACATTGTGAAAAATAAATTTCTTTAATTCATAGTGTGGAATTAATATTTTTGTATTTATCTATATTAACATACTAGTATTTATTACCCTATGCAACGCATGAAAAGTAAAATTTTAAATTATTAAAATTTTAAAAATAGTTTATCAATAAAATATATAAATTAATATAAAATATATTATACAATGGCCGATCATCACTGGTGATTAATTTTAATTATTTATATTTTTATTCAAAATAAAAAATATTTATTGTAATATAAAAACATATAAATATAAATTTATTAATTTAATCAATAAGAATTTAAAATGTTAGTATTACTTATTAAAGCTTTCATAATACAACTTTTGAAATATTATTAATACATTTGTAAAGTTAAAAATATTAATATTTAATATCTAAAATCAATACTGCTTACCAAAGTGCCATTAACTTAACATTTTAAAAAATAAAAGTTAATTTTTGCTACAAAAATCAATCTACCATCCACCAAACATAAATAATGTAATGAGTTTATTAAAGTCTCGTAGTAATTTCCATAATTAGTAATATTCTCCAAATTGCGAAAAAGTAAATTCACTTGAAGCAAATACGTGTAAAAGTTTCCTTATTTAAACTTTAAAATCCTATTAGTATAAATAAGTGAAACTATTAGATGTTTATTTATTTTTTAAAATAAAATTAAAAATTTCTCTATTAGAGCAAAATGAACACAATAGTGGGACTCATAAAATTTTTCATACTTTTAAAATATTATTAGCACATTTATAAAGTTAAAAAAATTAATATTTAAGATTTGAAACAATATTGCTTAACCTAGACTAACTTAATATTTAAAAGAAATAAAAGTTAATTTTTCTATGAAAATACATCCATTATGCATCAAACACAAATAATACAGCGGGTTTATTAAAATCACAATAATTTTTATAATTAGGAAGATTTTCCAAATAATAAGCAATAAATTTATCTGAAGTTGATACGTGTAAAAATTTCCTTGTTTAAACATAAATATTAATAGTGTAGATAATAACTTGCTGCACACATATATACACACTTAGAAAATAAGAAAAGACCTAACAAAGGGTTGAGGCCATTGAAATATGCTTTGAGCAGGGATGTTCCTCCCTTGGTTTGTGGAACTTCGTTTTGGCTTCGGCTCTCCATATTCTTCTTGTTGGTAAGTTAAATGCATTCTTTGTTTGCCCTACATTATATACTAGTGTAGCAGGATTAACATCATTAAAGAATTTAAAACCATAGAGATAGGAAAAGAGGAATGCTAACTCAATTTATCCTGGTTCGATCACTCCTTGTAGCTAACATCCAATTCCCAAGTAATTTACTCGGGGTTGTCCATGCTGTTGCCAAGCTTCAATAGGTGCTAAAATAATCCTGACAATTTTGTGCACTCAATCACTCTTGGATACCTCACCCTAAGTGTATAAGCCTCTCACAAACACTAAATACCTCACCTTTTTTTCTCTCTTGAGGGATACGCCATTTTTTACAATTTGTAGAAATTGAATAGAAGAAATTTGATTCTCTTTCTTGAAGACCAAATAATACGAGTTGAAGCACTCAAAATTTATTCTTTATGGCTGCAGAAAATAAAAGAGAATAAAGAATAGAACAAGCAATGTTTTGATTCTTTCGATCCTGGATACTAAAGCTAAGGAATGAATCCTCTATCTACTCATAGGCTGAAGAAAGAAGTAGCTGTTGCATTTCAGTTCCGTCGGAGAAGTATCCCTTGAAAAAGCTTTCATTCTTTTGGAAATTCTATCTGTTGCTTTTTTTCTCAATTTATTAAAGTTTTGGATTGTATTATACTAACACACGATTGAAACTAGCCAAATACAATAACTAAAATATCAATTTATTACATGAATGATTGAAGCTTTATGAAAAAGACAAATAAACTTAACTATTTAAAAAGTATAAACCACTTTGCAAATTCAAAGAAACACTTTTGCAAAAGACAACAAACAATTTTAAAATGGAAAAACTACAGCTACATTCCTTAAGCTTAGTTGATATCGCACGCATCCTTTTGTTTTTTTCAAAATTACATTAATCTCTTTTAATTTTTTAAATGATATTTCACTTACTTCTTTTATAATTAAGAGACCATCAATTGCACATAATTTTAAATTTTTTGAAAATATATATGTTAAAGTGACTTTTATACCCATAATAGTGTACTTTATTTTTATTTGATTCCCATCACTATCACCATATGATCACCTCCATCGACAACACATTCAGCATATATACACAAAATGCACAAGAAAAAGAAAAATAAATTACACTCACCTCCCTTAAAATTTATTGAAATATAATGGAGATCTCCTTTATTTGTACACCTGACGTTTACCTTCCTTGAACCAAATGAAAACAAACAAATCTTTAACAATATGAAAGTAAAATTATGTTTATGCCACTTACTAATTTACCAATCTAGAATTGCTCTCCCCCTGTCCCCCCCCTTTCTTTGTGATGCCCTCACCACACACCGATCCACCCATACATACTTGAAGGTAGTGGCGGTGACGACAAACCTGCCTCTTATTGCCACTGTCGCGCCGCCCACCCTCTCCATTCATCCTTTCCGTTGATGCTCTCAGTTCATCTTCTCGGTTCCCCCTTCCGAACACCATTTTTGGTTGCGAAAGGAACTGCAACCGCAAAAAGGAAGAAACTCTTTAGCCACCAGTCACCATGGAGGTTCCTCTACCCCTGTAACATCGCGACGGCCACCATTCACCCTTTCCATTCACGATTTCTTCTTCTAGATTGGTAAGTTCTTTCTTCATTTCCACTTTCCTTCTTCATTCTTGCCTTCCACTAGATCGATTGTGATTTGGCTACCCAGTATGCTATTCATTCATGAATAATATGTACACCATTTACTGTCTGGCAACCACTACTATCAATTTGATTGTTTAATGGTTTTTAAGCCCAACTAATTCTCTATGATTGGATCCAACATTTTAACCCTAACTAATTTTAATCTGAATTCATTTAGAAATGTAACTTTGATTACAACAATAACTGGAACTTATGATAATACTTAGAAACTTCGAATGTGCAATGGGATTGCCTTTCAATTTGTTTATTCTTCCATTTTGCTTCCTCTGATTCTTCCTTGTTTTGCTTCTTCACATGCAGGGCATCAGAGACAGAGAGGGAGGGAGAGTAATTTTGGGTTGGTAAATTAGTAAAGGATATAAATATAATTTTACTTTTACATTGTTAAAGATTTGTTTGTTTTTATCTGGTTTTGGGGAGGTAAATGTCAGGTGTCCAAATAAAAAGAGTGTATGATATATTTCAACAAATCTCAAGGGGTGGGTATAATTCACCAAAAACAAACAAGGAGATGTTGCAAAAAGATAATAGGCATAATCCAACCAATAAAATATAGAAAAAAAGAAAAAACCCCAAAAAAGAAAAATAAAAAACACCAATAGTCACCAACACTCCATGTCATCATCGAGCCTTGCCGCGAACCGTACCACAGCCACAAACCCAACCACTTTGTGGACTATCCTTCAGCCATGAACCACCATCGCTTAACCGTGAACCTGCCACCATCTCCGCCACCAAGACCAGACGGGGATAGAGGTTGATGTGGGCCGGGTGATGAATGGTGGCATTGTAAGTAAGAGGGGTGCCGGGGCTTAACAATGAAAGAAGTTTTTAGAAGTCACTATGGTGAAATGAATGAAGAAGAGAAGGATAGTGATTGTTTGTTTGTAGTTACAGGAGGTGAGGTAGTGGTGTGGATAGTGGCAGTAGGGAAAATGAAAAAGGAAAGAAAGGAAAAATAGAGCTTTATGATTAAGGGTAAATTAGGATTTTTATTTAAATAAAGTTAACAAAAATTAATACTATTTATGTTAAGGAAGGTAGGTATAATTTTAAAATGGTTATATTATTTGTACTCATAATATATAGTATATCGTGTCAATTCTTGTATCATTTACCATTGTATAGAATGTGAACCTCATTCAAGTAGTGTCATGATCCAACTTGGGAATGTGATCGACACATCCCCACGTAAGTCTTCTGGGTGATGTGGCTCTCTAAATGCATAATTTATGAAAATATTTAGTCTTAAAACATAGTTTCCTTTAAATCTTTATTTAAATTCTCATCCGGGACCGAGTTTCTGCAATCAAAACTCTGAAGTGCTATAATATTTAAAGCTTTAGAATCCTTTGATTCGATCTCTGAAAATCTGTTTGATACTTGCAAACTAAGTCATCAATACATCTCTAGCTATCTACCAAAATTCTTTACCCATACTTTACATTTAAATTTCATACTCATACTCTGAGATCATATACATAAATATCTGAGTCTCTAAATACATATACATAGTCTGAAAATAATGCGTGGCTGGATCCTGCCTGCACATCTACTGGAGCACTCTACTCTAACAAAACTCTAACTAAGCCTTGCTCCGAAGTAAGACTTACCACTGAGAATAACTATGTCTGCGGAACAGGAGTCTAAATCATCTTCGAACCTGCAACTATGAGAGGAAGGGAGAGGGGGTGAGTCAACGGACTCAGTGAGTGAGCTCTCACCCATCACCCACGTGGGACAACCAAGAGTATACAATAAATAATATACATGCAATAATCATAACCCATTTAATATTCATATCTATATCTATATAGAAAAGACATATCTTCATTTATAAATTCTCTGAAAAACATCTCTAAATTCTTACTCTAACTCTTAAATCAAATATTCTCTGGAAACATAATTAATTTCTGAAAACATAAGTAACAATATACTAATAAAGAAACAGGGTTTTCCTCTTTGGTACTAGGATTCGGCCTAAGCCCCACGTACCTTCAAGGCTCTGTTCTTACCGGGATTCGGCCTTAGCCCCCGCGTAGGACGCGTTCCAATGGGGAACTAAAGGTTTCGCTTTAGTGGCTGCCAGACATGGGCTTCACGACACTGAACGCGTCTACTAGACTCCACCAGTACCAGACACGGGCTCCATTTGGGATCTAGGGTGGACACCTAACTAGGTTCCATAACTGCTCTGGAGATTGTCCTTTGGACAACTTAGTACCAAGGTTAACGATCAGGGTTCAACCATTAACTCACTGTTTGTTTCTCTATAGCTACAATTTAGTCACTAAATCATAAAATAATTGGATATATGTACAAATCATTTAAATTTGACTAGGTGGGTGTTCAGTCCCAGGCGAATACGAGCCCCTAATTGAAATCTTAAAACTCATAAAATCTTAATACTCTGAGAGTTCTGGACTCATATAACTCCAACAATCTGACTTTAGCATAACTGTGGCTGTGAAAATTGAGCCCAAGGGTTCACCACTTGTAGGCGTTCCGATTTCAAGCCCACAGAATATGTATCTGGCAGTTGCTAAAAATCATACTAAATTCCATACCTCTTGGTACCATAAAACTAAAGTTCTACATTCATATCTTGTGCTAATATATTTTCATATACTTGATAACTCTAATATTATAGTTCAAAACGCTGGGGGTTCTAAATTATACAACTCAATCATTGTGGTTTATCATCATAATAACTCTAAAGTCATAACAACATATTTATTTAAAAGCTACATCATACTCTTGTGCTACATATCTCCAACATATAATTATATTAACTGAATATTTAAAAATGTAGCTTGAAATCTAAATCTTAAAAATATAATAAATTCATAAGAATATAATTTACAACTTGGCATCTTGCTAAATGTGATATCAAAGAAATCCAAAAAGACAATTTTGATAAAATAGTCATATACTACAATACATATTTTCTTAATAAATTATTTCTCAAACATATAAAACATATTCTATAACACACAACATAGCAATCATGGTCCCATAGTTTTCTAAATTTCATTTTCATGCTATATATTCGAAATCATAACTTTTCTATCTTGACATATTCATGTAAAATCATATTCTATACTTTATCTCATCTAAATTCTATATTTTTCAATCATGATGCAAGAAATATAATTATAATGGGAAAACTAAGGTAATGAGATTAAAACCACTCACCTGGAGGGGGAGGAAGGGTTGACGTTAACACCAACAGAGCTCCAGAGAGCTGGGAGGGACACCACGTCCACTATAACAAATATAAATCTCAATATTAATCTCTATTAACCTCTAAATAACTCTAATTTAGCTCTAACAATATTGGGGGAGCACCCCCACTTGACAACAATGAGAGAAACTAACAACCTATTGCATGAGAAAGGAAGAACATGGAAGAAACTAACAAGATCCATACCTTTGATCTTGGAGGATGAAACTTTAATGGAGGATCAGAGTGAAGGGAAGGAAGAAGAAAAGGAGATCAGATTTTGGGGGTAAGGTTTGGAAATGAGGAGGAAATTCCGAGTTTGGGGGTATATATTGGGGTGGAGGGGTTCATTGATGAAACAGTGACGTTTTGCACTGTTTCTAGTTTACTGACACCGCTATAGCGGTCTATGACCACCATAGCAGTCTAGCCGTTCCAGTCTCCATACACTGTGCACTTATGATCGCTATAGTGGTCTCTAGAAACGTGAAAACTGTGCTGCATACTTCATGTGACCTCTATAGGGGTGACAGCAAACTCCAGATTCACCAAAGTTAAATTATTTATTTTACTTTCTATTAACTTTAAAACATAAATATAAATAAAGGAATATCCCCATTTGAATTCAAATAAAATATCTAAAAAATCAAAACTCTAACTAATCAAAATCTAACTTTTGAGTCCTAGTTCAAATTCCAGAATTCCGGCAATTTTCTAAACTTGGGGGCTAGAAACGACATATCTAAAGGTTTCTTAAAATTCATTAAAAAATACTCTTCAATTCATTTCCCTTTGGAGAGCCATTACCGGGACTTTTAATCCCAAGAAAGTGGCTCTAGCACATAGCCCTCCAAGGAGGTATAGGGCTCCAAACTTAGCAAAATCCCGGACCTAGCAACATAGATGGGTCCTAGGGGACCTTGAGGCCGTACAGAGCTTATCTAATGACACGTGTACACCAGGTATTATAAGTAGGATCCACATCTTATCTTCTTTTTTTTGGTGTGAAATAAGTGGTTCTGGGATATCAGAATCACAACCAAATGCACCCTAGGTTTTACAATCAAGAACTTGCCCAAAATAAAATGGTAGTATATGCAAAATCATGAATGCCATGGTAACATGCGAATGAATTTTCCAACTCCAAAAGCAAAGGCAAAACAGAAGACCAACAAGAGTATTTTTCTTTTTTTGTTTTTGGAGATGGAAGTTTAGGTGGGTAAGCATCACTATTAGTATTCCACCAGGGTCAGGGAAGACCCTCAATCTCTTTGAACATTTATGGGAGAAATTACATATCATTCCACCAATAAAGTCCTCACATTGGTCAGAGGATTTAAACCTATGCTTCTATGTGATATAAACCAAACGTTAACCAACTACGCCCACCTTTATTGGTGAGCCACAAGAGTATGATTTGGTGTTTCAATTTTCACTAACAAACAATATGTATATTTAAAAAAAAAAAGAAAAGAAAAAATAACAAATAAAATAATAAATTTTTATTCAATTGAAATAATATTTATATTTTCATACTTGATTTTAGTTTGTTAAGTGAAAAATCGTATGTGATTGAGATGTTAGTGTGAACTCCCTTTTGAAAATGTAAGGATGGGTTTGGTTTGTGAAAACAATTCCTATTTTCATTTGTTGTTTTCATTTCCTTAAAAGGATTTTCATTTTCAAATGTTCAAAATTGAGAAATGTGTTTGGTTTATAAAGGTGGATTTTGTTTTCAAAAAGTGAAAACAATGAAAATATGTTTGGTTTGTTTGTTTTCAAAATATATTTCTCAAAATCAAATTTAAGATAATAAAATTATATTTAGTGTTAAATAATTGGGTTTATGTCCTCTCCAAGCTGCCTGACATCATTGGAGATTTTTGTAACGTAAACCTTGATCACAGATATTTTGTAAGCCCCCTAAGAAATCAATCTTGAATTCTTATTATTAAAATGATATATGCAGAGAAGTGCCTTTGTTGTAACCAAAAAAAAAGAGAGAGAGAGAGAGAGAAGGGGAGTCACCGTGCTCCACTCTTCCACCGTGCTTCGGCTTCGCAGGTTGTGTTTCAGCTTTGCAACTGCTCCACCGTGCTCCACTGCTTCCAGGTCATCTTCAGCTTCACAACTGCTCCACCGTGCTCTGCTGGTTCACAGAGGAAGGAATGAGAAGGAGCCCATCGGCACTGCCTCGCCGGAAAAGCAGCAACCCACAAGAGGGAGTCTATATCTCAGTAGGGAGATAACTTCTTGTGTCTTTTCACTGTCATTGTGTTTCTTCAACAATGAACAGAGGTAAGCACGACATAATTGGATTCCTTCAATGATGAACAGAGGCACGAACATGGATTTATAATTTTATCTGTTGAAGACATGGAGGCATGGTTCGAACAATGGACCCGATTTAAAACAAAGAAACATTACTTCTATTTACTAAGTTGCCACCATGTTTTCATGTGGAAATATTTTCAACCAATAACAAAGGAAATATTGGAATCATGAATTCGACGTTTTCATATTTTAGCCTTTTTAAGAAATATTTTCATGAAAATATTTTTAGCTCAATCCAACCAAATGTATTTTTAGGTCCATTTTCTATTTATATCAAAAATGAAAATGGAAAACAGGAAAACCAAACACCCTTTAAGCTTTGAGTGCTGAATAAACGCATGTAACGATGCATAAATGAAATAAGATATCAACCGGAGGATAAAACAATAAACTAAAATAATATACATGGATAATGATATGGTTTTTGTTTATCGATACATTTTGTGTAATCAATGGTTAGTGGAATATGTAACTCATTTTCAGCCATAAATAATTAAGAGGTATCGATATCTTTAAATTTTATAGGGTATAAAAAAAAACACCTAATAATAAAACTGAATTACATAACCATAAAACTATTCATAAACTTGGCCTCCAAATGGGCCATCATCCATAATCGTGAACATCCATAATTGAAATAGAGGACGTAACAAGCGTCATGAATGTCCTATCTACCCGCATTATAGCTACTAAGATCCACAATTGTCAGCTCTCTTAAAAGCCTAACTAAACATCAAGCTCCATGTCCTCTCTTTGTTTCTTAGGGTGGGTTTGGTAATGATATTGGATTGGGTGTTCTAGCTTATGAAAAGTATAAGCCAATTTATTCCATTTGTTAAATAAAAAAGGTTTAGATACTAAGCTCTTTGGGCTTCTAAAAAGTGCTCTTAGAAGGCCATAGTAGCACCATTCAATAAAATAATACAAAGTTGCTCTCAATAATCATGAGTCATTAAAGAAGCATTTGAAATATATTATAAAGTTATTTTCAAAATATAAAATGACTATAATCGACATAAGTACTTGTGGTAAGAATAAAATATTAAGAGTCATAATTAATAGAAGGATAAAGTTAGATTTTTCTTAAAATTCATAAGTTAATTACATTAGTCTTTTGAATTTTTTTGAATTTCAAAGAATACAAGTTAGCTCTGAAAAGCACTTCACAAAGTGCTCTCAAATACACCCCTAGATTCTAAAAGCTGGGAGTAAGAGCACCCCGACTTTTGGTTTACCAAACTAAAAATTTGCTTATGTTTTTTATAAATTGGAGCACCCCATGAAAAAGCATTACCAGTCTCACTCTTAGGTTGTAGCCTCTTAACTTTCTTAATCTTAGCTTTGACTTTGTTTTTTACTAATCCACCCTCCTAAACTTGGATGGTAATGTTCTCATACCGTGGTTGTTGCCATGTTGGGGGTTCTTTTATAGGAGAGGGGAAAATGAGAGTCGCCTTTCCTTATTGGAGAATCATGTCCTTGGCGTCAGCTTCCTTAACGAAGGATCGTTCCAGTCTTTAGGATCACCTTTCTTAATCAAAGGATCATATCCATTATCTTACTTTTCAGGGGTCATCTTCCCTTACTGAATAATCATACTAAGTTTTTTAATTTTTTTTTCTTGGTTAATGTTTACCATGCATCATGACAAGTACTTGAATGTTTTTTCAAGTACTTGAATGTTTTCTCTTTAATTAAATGCCAGCATGTTATGATGAATAACAAGGGAAATACGATATGATGCTGCTTTCTAAACTTTGGTGGAAACCCGGCAACATAACAAGGCTCAGTTTTGGCCTTAAGAATGGGTTTAAAGCATGCCTTCATGTACAGCATGAGGCATTCAGTTTCGGAAAGTTCAAAATGACTCAATCACTGGCGTAGTGTTGGTAACAGACTGAAGAATCAAGAACAGATTTGAACACGTGTTTCTGTAGTTAGAAGTTTAGCCACCATCATGAAATTGTATAAGTATTTTACAAAGAGGCTGGGAATTTAATAAACACTGTCCTAAAAGAGGATCTGTGCACCGAAAAAACTTATAAGAATTGTCCTAAACTCCTAATAAAATTATGTCTCTGTATGTTTGAGGGAATAAGGTTCCGAGGAAGTTTCACTTCAGTTACACTGGTAATTCACCTATATCTTTCACTCTTAGTAATTCTTTTCTTTCGAAAAAGAAAATCTGTGTTAATATTATGATTAAATCAATTAACTACGTAAATTTCCCAAGCAATTGTTTGTTAAGTGCAAATCGAAAGAGAAATGCTAAAAGGAGTGCACAGTAATCCATTCCCTGATCCCAATTTACAGGGATAATAAAATTACTAGCTTTTTGTCTTATTTAAACTCAGGTGGAGCCTCTTAGGCCTGCACACAAATTGAGTCCTACATATAATGCAAACAACAACACTCAAACAGCTCGTGTTAAACTTGATACCTCAGCCCGGCTACGAATAATTGAATACAGAATTATATGATAAGCAATTCTATGCATAGAGAAAGTGAATAAACACAGCATTATGGAGGGAACTTCTTCTCTTTATTTGCTTTCAATGTACAACATGTCAAGTTATGCCCTCAAAATCTCACAACATGTATAATTAGTGACACATAACCTATTCTGTTTCCCCAAAGAAAACCTTGATGCATTAGCATTACATACACCATATTGCAATTACATTTTGCTGCTATGTCTACCAAATAGAGAATGCCGACCTTCTGCTATCAACTCTCCTGTTGCTTTATTTTTGAGGAGAACAATCGTTCCAGAATAACCTCCTTTCCTTCCCAACAGCCTAGAAGTTATCTCTAGCTCATCCTGCAATAGAAAACATGTAAATCAGTAAAAGCATTTCCCCCTGAACATAAGAGTTTGTACAGCCCAAGTGCACGTTGGTGCATGCAGCAGAAGTAAGACAGAAAGAAGAGCATGGAAGTTGAAAACTGGATTGTGGTAACTGGTAAGAAAAATCCGGTTGTAGATTAAGTTTGAAGCCAAAAACTTACAATATCAACTGGTTCTATAGCAAGTGGCAATACACATGACAGAGAATAAATCTTAACAAAGAGCAGGATATTGTCACATTTTTTTTTTTTTTTTGGGGGGGGGGGGGGGGGGGGGACATGCTAACAACAATTTGGCAGGGAATAACTGGACTGTTTGATAGCAAATCTATACAGGCATAATAATGTAGGCAATAAGTAATCAACCTTAATGATAGCGCAGCAACTCGCAAACTTCTGCGATTGTATTATGATAGAAACTAGCATAACAAGGGTGGACTTGGTAGAGTACAGTTTGATCCATAGTACTTGTAATTCTCAATTTCCATATTTGAACTTTACAGTGTGCAAAAATTAACGATGTATCCATGTAATATGCAAGGTTTGATAGATATATGACCCATTCCTCCCACTTCCACTCATACAACTGTATAAGTGTAACCTATTAACCATGTTCAACCTGGCAAAATAACATAACCAAGAGCCAGACATCAAATCAGAAAGGCACTAAAAAAGGATGCTATGACTTACATCAACGCGAGCAGTTGAAAGAAAAGAAATGGACATGTCAACTGAAACATTCATGGGGAGACCCTCAACATGGACAACAGCACCCCCCACCTCATCCACAAGATTTGCAATTGCACCGTTAGCCATCTTCCCAGTCTTGTCCTGTATACAAAACAAACCACACAGGTTACAAATACTCAAAGATCTACACAACTACGCGCACACATATCAACACTAAAAAGAAGAAAAAGACAGCCAAGATTCCCTATCCGTATCAAATTTCTTCCAAGATTTTATCATTGCATACATTGAAGACCATTGCCTCATAAGCTTCTCATACTTGTAAACCAATAGTGACTTTGAACATATTACAATACATGAGAATGCTCTTTTGGGCTTTTTATATATATATATATACACCACTTGGCTCGAGTGACCTGACTCTGATACCATGTCATAAACCATCTCTCTCAAAATTTAAGGCTGAAGTGTAGATGCACAGGAATGGTTTCATATTTAGCAGTCAAAACAAAGCTCAAGCAATCTAATTAAAAAAAAAATGATTGGGGACTATAGCAAAATTCCAAATTATTCAATAAGAATGAAAGATATGAATTATCTAATTAAAAAAAAAACATGATTGAGGACTACAGGAAATTTCCAAATTATTTAATAAGAATGAAAGATATGAATTAAGTGAAGATAGGTTTGTGGTGAGTTAGTTAGTTAGTTGGTTACAGTGAGGCGAGGAGGGACTCTGAAAGAACAGGTTACGAAACCGGGTTGGACTCGGTCGACTCGGATGCCTCGGAGGATGAAGTGCTCGTAGAAGCTGGAGTTGTCGCCGGGCCTGAGGGAAGGAACAGAGCGGAGCCGTGACAAAGCTTCTGATTCTTCCTGCGCTAATTCCCTCGCCTTCTCCATCTTCCTCTTTCTCACCCTCTCTCTTTTTTTTTTTTTTGCCTTTTTTGGTCGCAGTGCTGCTCTTAATTCTTGTATAACGAGTTGGTTTGGGCCTATTGGGCCATTCAATTGCATATCTCGGTTTCAGGTTTTAGCTATTTTCCTTTTTAATATAATTATAATTTCTTGTTTGCTCTCGGAAGCCGACAGTAGAGTTACCAATTGCATGTTTGGTTTTAATTTTGTTTTTAATTTTTATTTTTAACTTTTTAAATTTTGTGAAAGAAATATTAAAAATTTTGAAAATTAAAATTTTCAATTTTCCTTCATAAATTTTTAAAAATTGAAAAACTAAAAATTAAAAATAAACAGACCTCAGAGTGTGCAAAAATTACTTAGAATGGGAACTGTTATAGCTTAATTAGAGGTAGAGCTATGTTAAAACTAAAATAAAATCAAAAAAGATTTTATGCCTCAATAACCCTATCCAGCTCAAACAATATCATTTTTTTTTGTCAGAACAGTATTATTTTCAATAAGAGAACTTGTGTAGTACAGACCAAAAAAAAAGCCATGGTCGAGTTTCGAGAGAAAGGAAGAGATGGGAATTGAAGGATGGAATCCCCTCACCCAGGGCTACGTCAACTCTCAAGGCGCAAAAACCAATAGAAATGTCATTGTGTTGCCAACATTCATTATTTTACTTCAAATTGAGGCCTTTTATTTTTTTAATATTTATCAGTTTTGATAACTCATTTCACCAAAGTATGATAATGTATATATATTTACAGACATATGGGTTTCAATTAAATTTGCCATCAGTCGCGGTGAATTGTCAGAAAAATAACAAAATGAAAAATTGAACTTGTCACATGTTGTGGTGAGTTGTTAGAAAAGTATTGAACTGACTATTGATGATGCCACATTTATTGACTTTAACTAGTGTTATGAGAATCGAACTGGGCCCAATCAGGTTAGATATTGAATTAGATGCATTATCCGGTTCGGATTGGTCCCTATAATCGGCTGGGAATGAATCGGGGAAGAACCGTTTCAAATCGGTGAGAGCAAGGGCAAATCATTAACTGGTCCAGTTTTTTTTTACGAAAAAGATGCAAAATATCATTTTCCCTAATTCTTTTCATTTTCTGGTATAAGAATTAGTAATTTGATATTTGAACTATATAGATAATATTTATTTTAATTAAGAGATGAATTATATTATATTCTATAGGTTTTATTAATACTTAATTTAATTTTTAGTTATTTATGACATATTTTATTTTATATTTTTATATATTTATATAAATATAAATTTTATTATATACTGGCTCGAAGTTGAGCATACGACCTTTGTCTGGCCAGGTTCGATGTCCAAATCGTTTTAGAACTTTGAATGTAACTAAAATCATCTAAATTAAAAGTGTGGTTATATACATTGATCACAATTAATCAGTAGAGAACTGTAAAAATGATTAAATAAAAATGATAAACTTGCCATAGTTTATTGCGAATTAGGAAAAATAAAACCATGTTTATGTAAATATCCACAAATTTCCATATACAGAAAAAAAAATCCATAAAAAAGTAATTTCCTCAAATTGAAGCGAAAGCTTACTATTGACTATTGAGTTTGAAACATTTATTTTTCTCTAGCAGTTGATGAAAGAGTAGCCTGTAAACAAGTTTCTTTAGTTATCTGAACTGTTTTTGCCTAATCTATGAGCACGCTGGAATCAATCAACGTAATGAGTTATTTGCGTGGACAAATCACTAAGTTCTCTAGACAATTTAACTTTCTGGAATGAATTTTCTATTATTCAATCATTCCAAAAAATCCTGCGGCCATTAATTTGGTTTTAGTTCCTGCATGTTACATCATGAGTTATATTATAAGCTTATTAAATATCTGGTGAAACCATGCTGATGCGGAACATCCTACACAAACTTTGAATCTTTGCAGAATGTTGTTGAGTTGTAATAATAAGGACTTTGTGAATTTTGAAGGGTTCAAGATTTGATCACATATATTATTGTATATATTGATTTTGACCATGACTGACTGATAGTGCAATACAAGGTGGAAACAGAACTTTGAAAGAAAACTACTTGTGTGCAGTATATTCCCCAAATTTGTTGCAAATACCATAACATGACAGCATAAAACTTATTTAATGGCAATGAAACTCCAGGACTTTTTTGTGTACAATTTAATCCAGTTTTCAGCAGAGGGTTCCAATCGATCTTTTATATGTATACAACTTTGAAACCAGAAGGAATGCTATCAAGTTCACCACACTTAGCACTGTTAATAGCCAGAAGAAATAATCAAGATGACCATTATTTAGATTATCAGGTAACCATCCAAGACTACCATCCCTAGTGGTGACCTTTATCACAATGGTTACAAGAAGAGAACTCACATACTGTCCAAGAGCAACAGTGAGTAGTGAGAGAGCAGAGCACAGGCTCCTCATGGCATCAGGGGCTTGCTCATAGAAGAACTCCAATTGTCCAATGAATGTGAAGACTTCAGCACAACCTATGATGAAATACTGTGGAACCTGCCAAAAAATTGACATGGGGATCTCCTTAAGGTCATAATAATTGTGCTCCTTCACCATTCTAAGTCTTATGCACTCCAAAGTTCCTGCAGATACCATTGAAAATATGGATATGAAGAGGCCAATTCCCATTCTCTGGAGCTGAGTTAGGCCATTTTTGCGGCCGGTGAACTTTCTGGCTATTGGCACAACGATCCGGTCATACACTGGGACCCAAAAGATGACACTAAGCGTGTCGAAGATAGAAAGAGATGCTGGAGGGATTTGAAACTTGGTGTTTCCCACATGAGTATCCATGGTTTCCCCTTGCAACACAAAGTAGTTGCTCATCTGGCCATAAGCAGTGGCAAATATGATGCCAGTGGCCCATACAGGAAGCAATCTTATAATGGCTTTCAGTTCTTCCACTTGAGTTACACTGCAAAGTCTCCATGGGTTTCCTGAGTCAATCACATTATCTGATTTGTCTAGCACGGCTGCTTTGTCAAAGAATCTGTCAATACACAACAACCATTTTACAATTCCCAACTGAATAAAGCACTACCTTCCTAAAATCAAAGTATAACATCATATTCTGTTATCAATACAGTATTACTATTTGTACACACCCATTTAGAATTTTGGATACACTAATCAACATATGTGAATGACATAAAATAAGGGTGAATTTCAGTTATGTAAATGTGAATTGTCGCGTTGTCTTCACTAACAGTGTATGTGCATTCTTAGTTAACATTGCAGTTGACATTTACATAACAGAAATAGACACTTAAATGAACCGCAATCCAATGATGCCTATATGATCAACAAATATTTCTTGGTATCAATAAACACAAATTGGTCATCAACAAATTTTGCTGCCACTGGCTTACCTTAATCCATTAGAGTGGCCAAGCTTGCGGCTTCCTTGGATGGCAGACTCATTGTCTGTAGTCTCATATAGGAGAGACTTATCATCAGGTACTTCGACATCATACTTTCTTATGGATGCTACTATCACCTGACAGATGCGAGTGAGGGGGCTCCCTCCAGGCTTCTGGTTCCTATACAACCTTGTACCTGAGAAGAAACTCACCACAGCAATTGCCATTGCCACTGCTGGAATGCCAAATCCCAATCCCCAACTCACATAATCTTGTATCCAGACCAATAGAGAAGCAGCAACAAGTGCACCAATGTTGATTGAGAAATAGAACCAGTTGAAGAAAGAGCCCTTGTGTCCTTTCTCAGCTTCATCAGCATCATCAAACTGATCAGCACCAAATGAGGAAACACAAGGCTTGATCCCACCAGTGCCTAGAGCTATAAGGTAGAGAGCTGCAAAGCACACTGCACTTTGTCCATGAGTAGCATAGCAATTGTCTTCTCCATGACAAGTTGGTCTTATGCCGTGAACTGATGCAGACAATGTCAAGAGTGTCATTCCCTGTGAAAGAAGAGATATGGTATTTTAGATATTGTTTATCGATCAAGAAGATAGAATTTGACATAATATTGGACCATATTGTACACATGGTAATTGAATGTCTTCTCAGTAGATTAGTGATCAATTCAAGCAGATTGAAGAGACTGTACTCACAATAACATAAACTATGGAGAAACAAAGAATGGTCCAATATCTTCCAAGATATGCATCAGCCACAAATGCTCCAATTAGTGGAGTGATGTAGCATGTTCCACCCCAGTTTGAAACATTCTTTGCAGCAGTAGCACTGTGCTGATGTAGTCGATGCTTGAAATAAATCACCAGATTTGTGCTCATCCCATAGTAAGCCAATCTCTCACAACATTCATTACCTGTAGAATTGTAATAAGTGCTTTCTAATTAATATCTTAACCCCACAAAACTTATATGAAGAATGTAAGTTATACAATATTCACCTAAGATAAAAGGGCATGCTCTCCAAGTTCCAGTTTCGTTTTTTTTAGCTGGATTTCCAAGGTAATCTACTGTTCCATCTTTTGTGTAAACATCATTGTCCTCAGCCATTGTATTTAATCTCGATTGAGGGATATTCACATGCAACCGAGCAACCTAGAAATTGACATATTTAAAATAATAAAATCATGAAAGAAAATTTGGCCAGTGTTTTGACAAATGCAAGCGAGTAAGAAAGATTAAAATTGTACACGAAAAACCAATTCTATAAAACAGTTTCTGTCGGAACCAAGCCACAAAAAGATATCTAGTGACAACAATGTGAAGGACTCAAGAACCTAGTAAGTATCTGATTTGATTCAAGAAAGGCATACTGACCTGATAGGTGGCATTATGGCAACTCATGCACGCTGCTTAAGTGTGCAAACTCAATAATGAAATCAATATTTATATAAAATTTTTGTATAAAGCCTAATAAATTGAAATCGTAAATATGCAAAGTTGCAAACTGCATGCATTCTTCATATAAATTTTAACACAACCGAAGAAAACTGAAATAAAACTACTAAAATTCAGATTGAGTCATGTCTATTGTCTCAAGGTTACAAGAGAGAGTTATTTTTTCAGCTCATTCCTCCTATGCCAAAACGTAGCAACTTAATTACAACCAACAAACCTGAATCACCTTGCTTAGAATTCTACATTGTATGGTTATTTGCCTGAGTTCAAAATATGGGTGGCAATTAAATGCTCGATGAAATCTGAGAGTGGGAAGGAAAAAGTCATGACTAGTTTATTACTTATAGACAAAAAAGGAGGACGTTGTGTTCAACAACAATGCCTTTGTTGCAACTTGCCAAGTTGCATAATTAAATCTTGACAAACAAGGTTTCAAACTGCTCCTTCAGGAGCAGCTTCTGTTTATCATATAGTGAACAAAGTTTGAACACCAAATTAAATTGCCCAATGATGAAAATAAAATAGTATTTGGTCATTTGTCATCTGTTCATTTGCGTGACGTTTTTATTGCTGGAAAACGGGACATGTACAATACTACAGACTGGTAGAAATTAACAACATTTTTTTTTAATCTAATGCAAACATTATATAATGACAACTAATAATATAGATGTCTTTTCAAGACAACGTAATGAGATCTGGGACAGTCATATCTGTTATGGTATCATCAGAGTCGGGTACACCCCAAGTGTAATAACCACTTTACGGATGTGAGCGGAAGCGCGCCCAAATTGAAGAGACGGAAAAATGGAGCACGGTGAATAGTAATTCGCAGTGGGGCCCACGTCACTATTCACGTGAATAGTACTATATAGTGGGGCCCGCTTCACTATTTATGAATAGTCTCATTACTATTCACACCAACAAAATAGATCAAGATAACTGCACACCAATGTTTTAACGTGGAAAACCCTCCTGTAATTTTGAGGGAAAAACCACGGGCCAAACTCCGAAAAATACTCCACTATATTTAAAGAGTAATTACAATATAGTGTATCCCCAATGAGACTCTTTTCTACTACAATTAGTAGTATTACAGAGATCTAGAGAATATATCCAAAACCCCCAGTGTATACTCACACTACACTCTTGGAATTTTCTTACACACACTCTCTATTTTTCTCTCACTACAAGAAGCCTACACTGCTTCTTTCTTTACAACTGAGGAAATGTTTCTCAGTTCGGAATGCTAAAACCGTCTGCTTGAAGGCTCTATTTATAGATGATTTTTGAAAATTACTGTGCATATTACTGTGCATATTTCGGTGGTACAATCAGATTTTCACATTCTTGTGCATGTGCACAGTAATCTCTTTTTTGAGTTTTCAACATTCGGTGGTGCAAAATGCACACCACCGCCACTTTTTCTACAATTCTCCACCTTGGTCTGCATTTTACCTTGACTTTCAACCTCTGCAAATATTAACTAAGTCCAAGCAATGCTTAAACTTGTCAATTGGCAATGGTTTTGTCATCATATTGGCTGGGTTCTCAGCTGTGGCTATCTTCTGAATTGCAACAGTACCATTATTGATACATTCTCTGACAAAATGAAGTCTGACGTCAATGTGCTTTGTCCTTTCATGATAGACTGGATTTTTAGCCAGATAAATGGCGCCTTGACTATCACAATGTACAATTGGTACATGTTGATTCAATCCAAAACTATCCAAAAGACCGTGCACCCAAATACTCTCTTTAATGACCTCGATCAATGCCATATACTCGGCTTGAGTTGACAATGCCACTGTTGATTGCAATGTCGCCTTCCAGCTAATAGTACATCCAAAGACTCTAAAGATATAGCCTGTCAATGACCTTCTGTTATCCAAGTCACCGTGATAATCGTAATCTACATAACCTACCACTCCACGGTTCTTCTGACCATCAAATACCAAACAAATATCAATAGAACCTCTCAAGTATCGCATAATCCATTTCACAGCTTCCCAATGTGTCTTTCCAGGTTTGCTCATAAACCCGCTACCATACTCATCTGATGTGAAATATCTGGTCTAGTGCACACCATGGCATACATGAGACTGCCAACTGCACTAGAGTAAGGTATACGAGACATGTGCTCCACCTCCTCCTCGCTTCTCGGACATTCTTTCAAAGATAACTTAAAATGTGCAGCCAGCTGAGTGCCAACTGGTTTGGATTGATCCATATTGAAGCGTTGTAGCACTTTTATAATATAATTTTGTTGTGTTAAACACAACCTGCCACTATGTCGCTCCCTATGAATTTCCATTCCAAGAATCTTCCTTGCCGCACCTAAGTCCTTCATCTCAAACTCGTTTCCCAATCGAAGTTTTCAACATACTAATTTCAGCCTTATTACGAGCTGCAATTAGCATATCATCTACATACAACAACAAATAAATCTTTGAACCATCTGGAAGCTTCTTAGAGTAGATGCAGTTATCATATTGGTTTCTACTATATCCAGTACCAATCATAAATGCATCAAACCTTTTGTACCATCGCTTCTGGGACTGCTTTCAAGCCATATAACGACTTTTTCAACAAAGTGCACATGGTTCTCCTTATCAGGAATTACAAACCCCTCTGGTTGACTCATGTAGATCTGCTCCTCTAGCTCACCATGTAAGAACGCAGTCTTTACATCAAGTTGTTCTAACTCCAAGTCAAACGTACTCACAATAGCTAATAGGATCCGAATAGAGCTATGCTTCACCACAGGAGAGAATACTTCATGGAAGTCAACACCCTCCTTTTGAGTATAACCCTTTGCTACCAGTCTCGCCTTGAACCTTGGGGGTTCAATGCCAGGGATTCCATCTTTCCTTTTGTAAACCCATTTACAGCCAACTACTCTTTTTCCCTTTGGAAGTTGTACTAGCTCCCACGTCTGATTTTTCTGAAGAGACTCAATCTCCTCATTCATTGCTATCAGCCACTCCTTCGACTCCTTACTTTCTATTGCATCACGATAGGTACATGGTTCATCTCCAACTGCACCATTCGCCATAGCCAAAGCAAAGGCTATAGGATCTGCATCTAATGAGTCAAGTGCACAAGCAGCAGAATCCAAATATCTTTTTGGTTTCTGGATTTCTCGTCTTTCTCACGAGAGCAATCAGTATGGCTCGCTTCTCCTGGTTGGTTCACCGCTTCCTCATAATCAGGTTCATCTTGTTGTTCTACTTCAGGTTGAGCAATCCCTGAAGTACTTGGCTGATTCATTACATCATTTTCTTGCTTCACCTTCCCATAGTCAATCTCTAGCTCCACCTGCTTCTTAGCACCATGATCTGTCTCTGCCTCATCTAAGTTAGACTCCTTCTTCTGATTTAGCATTGCCGCCTCGTCAAAAGTGACATCTCTGCTGACAATGATTTTAGGTGAACTTGCCTTCTCTATACACCACAGTTTGTAGCCTTTCACCCCTCGTGCATATCCTAGAAATATACACCTTCTTGCCCTTGCCTCAAGTTTACCATCATTCACATGGGCATATGCAGGACAACCAAATATCTTTAAATCAGAATAGTTTACGGGTCGACCGGACCATACCTCTTGTGGAATCTTCAGATTAATAGCAGTTGATGGAGATCTATTTACCAGATATACAGCTGTATTGACTGCCTCAGCCCAAAATGATTTGGGAAGTGTTGCGTTGATTCGCATGCATCTTGCACGCTCTAGAAGTGTTCTGTTCATCCGTTCTGCAACTCCATTTTGCTGTGGTGTTCCTGGTATAGTATGGTGCATCACTATACTAGCATTTCTGCAAAACTCCTCAAATTCTTTGCTGCAAAATTCTCCGCCATTGTCAGTTCTTAGTCTCTTGACTGGGTTTGCTTCTCGACCATGGCCTTCCATTGCTTGAATTTGTCGAACACTTCTTCTTTTTTCTTCAGGAAATAAATCCAGACTTTTCTGGAATAATCATCTATCAGAGTAAGAAAATAGCGAGCTCCACCTAAGGAGTTAACAGGGGCTGGACCCCAAACATCCGAGTGGACATACTCCAATATTCCCTTGCTATTGTGTTTGCTGAATTGAACTTCACCCGCTTCGCTTCCAAATACACGCTACAGAAACTAAGTTTACAATTCTTCAGGCCTTTCAACAAGCCTTTGCCAGCAAGTATGGTCATTCCTTTCTCGCCATATGACCAAGTCAGAACGCCGATTTTTACGTTAGAGTAAAAATGACCAAAATGCCCCTGAGGTCATTTTCACCGAGTCGAGGAAAGCCAGTCTTGGCAAGACTCGAAGGGCAAACTCAATGTTGGAAGGATTAGAAAACTTATGTACCTTCCTGGATCGAAAATCTCGTTTTTGAAGTTTTCAGTCAAAATGACCAAAACGCCCGTGGTGTTTTACCCGCTTGCAAGTGCCTGATGAACCCGAAACTTCTCCGGATGGTTTTAAAAGGCGTTTTTATGTATTCTATGACCTCAGTTTTAATTTTTGAAGTCCCGGCAAAATTAGTGCAAAATTACGGTTTTGCCCCTAGTTTCGTACTTTACGCTTAATCACACGATTAAGCAAACCTAAGCAATATTAGGCTCTAATCGAAGGTTAATTAATTTCCTTAATTAATCTAGAGTCAAAATAATTTATTAAAGTTGTTTAGAACCAAAAAGTACTTAATTACAACCTAAAATCATATTTTAATTTTATGACACCTAGTCATAGAATCTTGAATAGTGTTTTCTCTTTCCAATTCCTTAAATCATGGAATTGTGTTACACATTGTTTATTCATAAATGAGTTTTAAATTCTTTAATGATGTATGAGCACTCCTAAACTTGTCATAAACTCCCTAAATCACATTCTTAGTTACCTAAACTTAAGCTTAATCATTCCTAACCTTGTACCTAAGCTAATACACATCTAAACCTACCATTAACACACAATTAAATGGTCAAACTCACCTCCTCCCTTGCTGTCCCAAGCTGGCCGTGAACCTTTCCCCCCATTATGCATCACATGTTCAATTTTTCAACACTCCAAGACCATACCTCAAGTCACATACACTATACCTTGTCATAACTTTCAATCAAGCTTGAATTTCCACATGAATAAATAATTAAAACAACCCATTTTCCCCATTTATTTGTGGCTGGAAAAGTTCCAGCCATGTTAAGGTTCTAGAAGCCTAATTTCATAAAAATGTGATAGGAAATTAACTCACATCAAGCCATACTTTGTAGCATAGCTTCCATACTTCAAACCATGCTTGAATGACCTTGTGTAAGAGATATTTTCTCTTCCTTCCTCCCTCAAGAGCTACGGCCAAAGCCCTCCCCATTCACTCCTCCATGGTTTTGATTTTCTATAAATAGGATGCTTGTGTTAGCCTTGTTACACTTTGAAGCATTTGCAAAGTTTAGAGTTTTAGAGTTGTCTTGCTAGTTTTTCCTTTTTCTCTCAAAGTTCCAAGAGTGTTCTTCCTTTCTTTTCATCTTTATCTTCTTCATCTCTTCATCTCATCATCACCTCTCAACCATCAAACACCACCCCAAAACCTTGAACCATCATCAAACCTCTCAAAAACCACACCTCAAACACAACTCCACTTGAAACACATTCTCTTTCTTTTTCTCTCATCAAGGCCGAATCATCATCACCATCCTAGGAGGTGTTGCTCATCTCATTTCCATCTTCAAGTTCAAGCTTTTATCTTCATCAAAAGGTAGGGATTTGTTTTCAAACTTTATTTTGTTCAAGAAAGTGTTTTTCTCTAGTTTTCTCTTGGATTCTTTTTGAACTTTCCTTTGTCTTTCCTTTCCTTTTCATTTTCGGCCATGAGGCCTTGATTTGAGCATGATAGCTTGATGATGAGAGTTTCTAGATGATGACATTGTGTTCATCTCAAGGAAACCTCTAAAGCTTGAGTTTTCCTTTTCTTGCAACTTCATCTATATGTTATCTAGCTCACATGGTTTTCCAACTTAAGAAAATTAATCTAAGGATTTCTAAAAGCCCAAGCCTACCCTTGTCAACCTTAAAGTTGGTCACACGTTCTAGAGACTTGTCTCTAGATAGGGGTTTTGGGTACTTAATAAAGAACTTGATGTAATTTCACCTTATTTCTCTTTTATATGATTTTCGATTCTTGTGTTGTGATCTTTGAGATATGGTATAGGGTTATTATCTTGTTAAAGTCTTATATGAGCTCTAGTTAACTATAAAATGAATCTTGCATCATGTTTATTTTATGCTATGCATATCATGTTTACTTCCTTGCTATCACTAAATCCCAAGATAATGAATGAACTTGCATTATCATGTTTATGTTTCAAGCTTTGCATTATCATATTTATATTTCAAGTCCTCACCTAAATATCTAAGATAATAATATGTTGCACCACATATTTATTTTATGCTCTCACTTTACTTTCTAGCAATAACTAAAATAAGTGCATGAGCATGTTTATTTTTATGTCATCACTTTAATGATTCTAGAGCTCAAAGACTTGCCCAAGGATATCTCAAACAAAGGTCTAAAACATTTATCTCCTATGGATCATATTTCGGCCCTATGAGGCCTTAATGTTTTCAAGTATTGAAAACTATGTTTTATAATTTTTCTAAACTTATATGAGTATAAGGAATGTGTAGAACTAAGTATTATGAATTTAGGACCTCTTGAGATGAAAATAGCATAGCCACTGCCCTATTAAGTATTTTCATGAGTTTAGATGATAAAAGTGTTCATAAAATAGTTTTGAAGGTTTTAATAAGGTTCCAAGAGAAACTAGTATTTTATGTGCTTTAGAAACTATGATTCAATGCCTTTAAATGGAGTTTCTGTTTCGGTTCTGCCTTGCTATGTTTGGCCACTGCATGAGCTGCGTTAATGATGTTAATATGCTTATGTTTGGGTAATAATTATGTTAAGACTCATATGTGAAAGATAGGATAAGTTAGGAACTAGAAAAGAATTAATTTGAGAGTTCTAGATCCCTTAAAGATTTATTTTTCTGGATTCTGTCCAGCAAGGTTTAGATTCAATAATCATGGTTTTAAATTAGTTTATATGTGTAGGAATGACTCATAATTGGTTTAGGACTTAATCTTGAAACCTTAGGAGCAAACCGAACTTAGAAAGGGTCAATATTGTGACTTCTAGGTACCCGTAAAGTTAGTATTTTGATTTCTGCACTCTTGAGGTTTAGAGATGTTCTTGACCATAGGGTAAGGTGAGAAATACTTAGTTATAACCTTATAGGTTCCCAAGAGACTAGGTGTTGATGATCAATAACTTAGAATGTGAGATAAAGATCTAAACTGTAATTTCTAGAACTCCGTAATCACATAAACATAAAGCTGTCCAAATTCTGCTTAGTGCTATTTGGATTAGTTCTTGAGCATAAAATTTATATAATTCATTAATTGTCAAACTATAGGCGTATAAAGAAGCTAAGAATAATTTGCAAGTTTAAGACTCATAATAATCGAAGTTTAAAGCACTATGAGATATAACATAACATGCCTATGAGCCTCTTGATGATTGTTAAATATGACTATGTGATGATGTTTGTGTGAAAGTTTTATGTGACGAATGTTATGAGAAAGTTTCATGTGATGATATATATATGTTATGAAAAAGCTACATGAGAATGCATGATAAAAATGAATATGATAAATGATGAGGTAATTGTGATGTAATACTTATGAAGATATAAATGTGACACAACACTGAGACGCGCTTCTCCTGGGTGACACCGGTTCGGCCGAGCACCCCCAGGAGGAGACAAATCCGTGAGGGTATGTGTAGATGCAAACGCCAAAGCGGACAAATTGCGAGGCCCACGTGGCTAGCAAAGCGTTTCAAAGAGGAAATGACCCTAGAAAGGAGATCCTTAATTTGCCCCCTAGCCCGTACTTTAAGTCGGGATTATGTTACGCTTATCATAGGATAAGTAAGAGCTAGTGACGACTAGTTAAGGTATGAGCTCATAACCTAGAGAAGTTTTAGGGCGGCCCCATGAGATGAAAGTTAAAGTTGACAATGTCACATAAACTTTACTTATGCCAATGTTATAATGTTTCCTAGTGATTCTATTGTTTGGTTTACCTTATGATGCATTCATATCATTAGTATATTTCTGCATAAGTTATAAAGACGCATTATAAAATATGATGGACCTTGGATAAAATACCTCTTTGGGAAACCCACTTAAAAGGAACTTATATGCATGCACACCTTTTAGAAATAAACCCAAGGTTCCCGAGGATGTGACGATGACACCTAGGTAGGGATAACCCCTGGAGAATTCTTTTAGAAAGATTCTCATTCCCTCTCTCTTTTCTTCCGTCATATCTTCAGATGGCGACGTTTGTACTCTTCGTCGACACCCGGTATGGGAGTCGCACCATGACCCGGACTCGGGTCATACCATTTTGAGGGTCGCCTTGTCAGAGTATTCATGTTCATGGGACGACCCTTCGCGCACTTCGTCCCGAAGCTACCGCTTCACCCCGATCGCCTCACCGTCATAACGGGATTTTTGAGCGGCGAGGCCACGCGACGAGCAGATCCTCCGCATGGAGCCCGAGACGCCACCAGTACGCGAGTACCCCGAGTATGTACTGGCCTCAAGATTTCCTGAGACGGACCCATCCGAGGATCCGCCATCCCACATGTACAGCTGGAGCTCGGTCCGCTCCTCCACCGATGAGGGTCGGGAGTGAGGAGACGGTGATCCGGCCGAGGTTGGCTCGACGGCCATCTATGCGCCGCCATGTGGACATGCCCGATGATGCGCTCGACCACTCCGCCGAGATTCGCCAAGGATCGACTCGACCCCACAAGATGCTCGGACCGCAGCAGTAGTCATAGGAGGGGTAGTAGTTAGTGCACACACACGCCACATAGTAGAGGACAAACCTTCTTTTGTATATGAGGTTGTCTCCTTTAGGTGCACATGGGTATGGGGGTAGTTTCTTTTGTATTTGCTTTTTATGATTTCCTTGTATTGCATTTCAGTTGTATTTCGCTTCATGATATATCAAATAGTCCTGCCTCTTTGGGTAGGCACGTTATATATATATATATATCTATGATTCAGTTGATGCTTCCATGACATGATGTGTTTCTTATGCTTTGCTTATATGTTTCGCTATGTTGCCCCTTAAAGTTTCGCGCGTGGCTCTCACTTTGATTTTAAAAAGAAAAATTTTACCCGTATTTCCGCTAAGTATTTTCCAAAGGATGAGACCAAGAGGTAATATTCTAAAAATTAACCTAAGGACATACTAGTAGTCTTGGGTTAAGATTTAGGGTGTTATACAAGCCGCATGTGCCACAATCGTGTAGCATCATTCTTTCTTTCAGAGGATAGAACAGCAGCAGTTCCATCTACTGTGCTTCCTAGCAATAAATAGATTCCACTCTGCAGCTTTCCTTTCAATACCACCATTGAACCTTTGAATACCTTTAAGAAACCACCATCTCCAATGAACTTGTACCCCCGATTGTCTAGGGCACTCAACGAGATCAGGTTTCTACCCAGTTCTGGTACATGCCATGCTTGAAACGTCCTTTTAGTACCATCATCTAAATTGACTTGCACATCTCCTTCACCAGCAATTGGAATAATTCTATTATCTCCCAATCTAACTTTTCCCTCCCGTTTTTTATAGGATGAGAAGAAGTTTCGATTAGGTGTCATATGAAAAGATGCGCCAGAATCTAGGATCCACTCATTTCCGGTGTCACCTGTGAATACTGTCAAGGCCGAACCAGCATCGGCATCACTATCTTCAGAACTTTCAATTGTTACGCTTGGCATCTCCTGATTTCTCCTTTCTCTCTGGGCAATTTCTTCTGATATGTCCCGTCTGGTGACAATGAAAGCACTTCACAGATTTATGCTTTCTGGACTTTGATCTTCTCTTGCTTTTGCTTCCCGATCCTCTTTCTTGACTACGCCCTCTCGTCACGAACAATCCATCTGCAGGACCTTCGACATTGGATCCGGCTACTAACTTCTGATGTTCCTTTATCATCAGTGATTCTTTGACATTTTTCACTGAGATATCGGATCTACCATAAAGTATGGTATCACGAAATTATCATAAGACGGAGGTAGTGAAGTCAACAAGATCATAGCTTGATCAACATCTTCAACTTTAATTCCAGCTGCTCCAACATCAGAGATCATCCGCTGAAGTCATCTATATGTTCTTGCATTGATTTTCCTCCGTAATATTTGAATGTGTGCATCGCTTTCTTTGATAAAGCTTGTTGGACAAGGTCTTTACAGAATATTTTTCTTCCAAAGCCTTCCATAGTGAATCAGTGGTTTTTTCATCCATGACTTCTCGCAGAACATTGTCCGCAAGACTCAACTGTATTGTACTCAGTGCTTTGACCATCATCTCCTTCTTCTTGTCATCAGGTAATGACCCTGGGTCCGCCAACGTCTCTGCAAGACCTTGCTGACCTAGCAATGCCTCGCACTTTCGCCTATAGCCTGAAGTCATTGGACCCGTCAAATTTCTCCACTTCAAATTTTGGCACCGACATCTTAGATTTTAGTCAGAACCTTATACTGTTAACCGTATACTAGAATAGTGCAACTCAACTGTAAACCGTGCACCAAGAGGCTTCCCAGGAAAGAGAGGTGGGTCACAATGGACACGCTTAAATACCAAGTCTTTCCTTAGCCAGAACCTCTTCAAACTGCACTCTCACAGTATCACACTGTCTTCCAAAGAATAAAGAACCAAAAGGTGATCCTCAAGTATTAGGGAGAAACTCTTTTCTGATGTGGAAGATCAGACTAAGCTGCAACCACAGAGCATACTAAGAATAAATCCCACCGATCCAAAGCTCTGATACCACTTGTTATGGTATCATCAGAGTCGGGTACACCCCAAGTGTAATAACCACTTTACGGATGTGAGCGGAAGCGCGCCCAAATTGAAGAGACGGAAAAATGGAGCACGGTGAATAGTAATTCGCAGTGGGGCCACGTCACTATTCACGTGAATAGTACTATATAGTGGGGCCCGCTTCACTATTTATGAATAGTCTCATTACTATTCACACCAACAAAATAGATCAAGATAACTGCACACCAATGTTTTAACGTGGAAAAACCTCCTGTAATTTTGAGGGAAAAACCACGGGCCAAACTCCGAAAAATACTCCACTATATTTAAAGAGTAATTACAATATAGTGTATCCCCAATGAGACTCTCTTCTACTACAATTAGTAGTATTACAGAGATCTAGAGAATATATCCAAAACCCCCAGTGTATACTCACACTACACTCTTGGAATTTTCTTACACACACTCTCTATTTTTCTCTCACTACAAGAAGCCTACACTGCTTCTTTCTTTACAACTGAGGAAATGTTTCTCAGTTCGGAATGCTAAAACCGTCTGCTTGAAGGCTCTATTTATAGATGATTTTTGAAAATTACTGTGCATGTTACTGTGCATATTTCAGTGGTACAACTGTATTTTACATTACTGTGCATGTGCACAGTAATCTCTTTTTGAGTTTTCAACATTCGGTGGCTGCAAAATGCACAGCCACCGCCACTTTTTCTACAATATCGACCAAAAACAGTGGGAGATGCATGCTGACAACTGTATATAATCCTTATAAAAAAAAAAAAGTATAATTTATGTCATTCATCCAGAATTCACAAGATAGTTGGTAATTGATTTATGGAAATGAGTAATAATTACTATACAGGATAATCTTATCAACTCATATAACTTTTTATTTTTACCAAGATTTTTTTTATTTTTCTTAATATGTGTATTGCTTGATTTTTTGTAATTATTCTAAAACTGAGGGAGTACATTTACTAAGATGTATAATAATGATTATATAAAAATAACTTTGTCAACTCATAATTTTCTACATAGTTTTGTCAACTCAAAATTTTTTATATTTACCAAGATATTTTTTTATTTTTTTAATAGGTGTATTGTTTAGTGTTTGATAGTTATTCTAAAACGGATAAAGTATTTAAAACACTAAAAAATCCTAAAATATATGTTGGTAAGAAAACATTAAATGTGAACAAATATTTAGGCACAGATGTATCCGTTTGCACCTTAACTTGGAGTAGAAAAATATGCTACTATACAATCCAAACTTAACACTTGAAAAATAAACTGATCATAGTTTTTTGTCACTCAATCATTAGCTGTTATGGTGGTTGAGCCTACAATCTAGTGGTTATGGTTGTTTCCTACATTTTTAAGTGGGTGGTTTCGTATTCGACTCTCACCTCCCTCTCCCCCATCTCCTCTAAGAAGAATTCTTAGCTTTAATATCTTTGTCAAAAGTGAAAATAAAAATCATTAGCGGATATGGACACCAACAGAATTAGCTCACCTGGTATGCCTTCGCTTATGCATTACCATGACTTGGATTCGATTATCAGGCTTTCTTTGTTGATGAATGATCTATAAGTAGTTCTGTAATCTGTTGGCTAGTGATCAGTAATCACTTGATAGGCTCAAAAAATTTTAGACTGAAACGAGATTTTTCCTCAACCAAAACTTCTAAAATAAAATAAATTAGAGGATATCGATGCCACTTGTGCCACCCTTCATTGCCCATAAAATGTTTATCGTTTGACATGGCACAATTTTAGTCTTGCTATATTTCTTCTCACTATTTGTTGTTGCCATATTTCGCATAACATGATCGCATTTGAGATTGCACATGTTTAGTCTTGCTTAATCCTTATCTATAACAACTTTTCAGCCGGTGGAAAACTATTATTCCCTCAAAATAAACTAAATGAAGTTTGACGTTTTGCATTTGTACATCAAGCCGAGCAAATTTGTTTTTAAGCTTTTACAAAAATAGCAATTATCCCACATGACATCGATGTTGCACTCCCCTTGCTTGGATTTCCGAAAGATGAAAAATGGAAAACGAAAAAAATGCCCAATGCAACAAGAAAATTATGGGGGGAGAGTAACAGGTCACATATAGATACCCATCAACAAAGAACAACAGACTGAATAGCCGTTTGCATGAACCCATCATTTATTGAAATTATAAAACTCAAACAGAGAAATTTCAGACACAATATTTACTACCATGAAGAATTTTCCGAGCATGTGTACTTCAGTCACAAACAATTCATTATCATTGTAGTGGCACAGACATAAGCCTTAACTACCCTCATTCCACATCAAAGCCCTTCTCCTGAAGCTCAGCAATGACCTCATTCCTCATCCTCATCCACATTTTCTGAGCCTCCTGCTCAAACTTCTTGTCCTGCAGCTCCTTCTGGTAATTGAATGCATCCTTATCAGTTTCAACCATCCCTTTAGGACCAATTGTTGTTCCAATCATTCCACCCTTTGCAATGAACTCCTGCATTGCTTCTTCATCGCCAGGGTACGGGAACTGCCGGTACTCATACAAATGCGCTAGCTCCCACTCTTCCTTTGGCCGCGGCTTCAGTGTCCACCACCCCAGTGGCGATGTCTCATCGTATAACCACACCGCGCCCATGATTGCGTAAGTGCAAAGCAAAGCCTTACCAATTTGTTTCCAAAAGTAATAATTCTCTTTTCCCAACCCAATTTTCTTCAGGAAGTTCTGTGCATAGTGCAGACCTGAATTGGAAGATAAATGAACACAAAAGCTTCGATGAAACTAAGATAAAAGAAAGCTATTTTTGTTTGATTAGTTAAAGTGGTTTGACATTTGTTTTCATTAAGTTGAAATTCGAACTAAATTAGTCAAACTTAGTAATTTATTACCCACAAATAACAATAACAGTAAAACTACACTTTATAGAACTTGAAAAATTTGTGTTTTAGCACTTTAGTCCTCAAAAGATGAATTGCTTTTACCTGACTCTCCCAAAGATTTGCATTCGAACACTTTAGTCCATTGTTACCATTTTACTTTGGATCAAAGTATTATAACGTCAAATATTTGAAGGACTAAGGTATATGCAATGATCTTTTGAGAACCCAAGTATTATAGTTCCAAATTTTTGGGGACTCAATGTATACAATTGACCTTTCTAAAACTAAAGTGTTAAAACATAAAATTTTCAGGAATCAAAAGTGCAGTTTTACGCAAATAATAATAATAAAGAGAAGTCCTGGGGTTCTTGTCTTAAACATTTCATCAAACACCTTGTGGACAAGCTTGGGTTCTATGATCGGAAAAGGCCAATTGCCAATTGCTGTAGAAATTGTTCAGCTCAGAATTAGTGAAGCCACAGTAATATCAATTTTTGGGTAAGTAGAAAAGGTACCTGTTTTGGGCTCCTGTGCCTGAAAGCGCTTGCGAACCATTGAGAAGCGAAGACTTCCAATGAATGTGTAATAAACTGAAAGATTATTAGGGTCAGTTACGTGGTTCCGTCGTGTCCGTACTATGTTGCATTTTGGTTTGTTTTAGGACTTTGTAGCAAGATTCTGAAAACCAACAAGATACTGGTTCGATAGTGGTTCAATATTAGTTCAACCGGATATACTAAAATAATAAATATAAAAATTTTTAAGAAGCTAAAAAGAAAATCACGTCATTAACACAACCCAAAAACAGCAAACAGAGGAACAAGTAACAAAAATGCGAGATGAGATGATGCGATGAATTTATACATAGCAGAGGAATAAGTAAGAGTGTAACGACACAAATCTCAGATTGAAGAACCGGGAACCTCCACCTGCGAGAACTGGGAAGCTCAAATTGAAGGAGAGGCGGCGATGGCTGGGAAAGGAACGGCGCGGCGGCAGTTCTGCCTTGGCGGCAGCTCGGTGGTTCTTCTTCAGTCTTCTTCTCTGTCTCTCCAATGTGGGGCTGCAGGCTTGCAAACAAAAGCCCTCTTCCGGTCTCTCAAATTCTGTCGTTCAAGATTCAACATTTTTTTTTTTTCAAGACAAAAAGTTAAAAACCTTCCATTCTAGCCCATTTAAAATTTCAAATAGAATAAATTAATCCTATAAAAACTAAATTTCCACATCCTTGTAAAATTAAAAGATTAGATAAATTGATCCATGTAAAAAAATATCTACTAACTTAATCCCTATAAAAATAAATTGTCACACAATTTAGTCCTCTAACTCAACTTAACAAAGATATTAGCTCCAGAATTTTACAGAAAACATATACAGTTAGTTTAAAATATTATTGCATATAATATTTAACACCTCAATTAATCTAAAAGTTAAAAGTTATTTTCATCATCATTTGTTGTTGATCATGATCATCATGAAGAATTTCATCATCTGTATCATTATCACTACTATCATTTATTTCATATTCATGATCTCTCATTGGGTGATGACTTATATATTCGATTATGTCAACTTCGACAGTATGTTTGCTTAAATTAGGAGGTTCCATCATCCATTGATCGATGGATCCAACAATTAGAGACATTTTTAAATGACAACAACATAACATGCACATTTAAACAAACATAACTTAACAATTACATACAATTCACAAAGTCCTACAAATAAACTCCATAACAAACAATGCAAATAAGTTGGGAAAGAACCTATAAAGCAGTGCAAAAAAAAAAAATCAAAAGCTCCCAACACGCAATCCAATCCAATCCTAAAAATGAAAAATGAATAAATAACTAATTCTACGTAGTTATAAAATTTGAAAAACAAAAATACACAATAAAAATAGAGAAAAACCCAAAGCTTCCACAACCAACACAATCAATGCTCCCTCCAATAGAACTTCTACATTAATAAAATAGCAATAACGATCACTTTCCAATATATTAAAAACCAACATTTTGGGCAACGAAAACATATAGAAAAACTAAGTCAAATCAAAGAATTAAATAAACTAAAATGCTTAAAAACATACATTGATTCCACCAGCAGCTTTGGTTTCGTGAATGGAGCTCCAGTGGCAACGAATGACATCAAGGAAGGGTGGTAGTGACAGAGAGAGAGAAGGAAGAGAGAAAGAGAGAGAGAAACGTTGCAGAATGAGAAAGAAGAGACGTTATGGAGCACCTTATTTGCAGGTTCCCAACAAGTAAACCCTTTTGCAAAACATCAAATGAAATTGTGCATTTTGGGTTTCATTAATTATCGGTAGGTATATCGATGGAAAAAGGGAATTCTAAGAGAAGCGTGCCAATGTCTCAAAAATTTAAAAGCCCGTGGATATAATAAAAATAAAATTAATTTAATTAAAATTCATCAGTATATCCATTGGTAATATGATTAAAAAATAAAATTTAATCTAATATGAGCTCGTTGATATACCCATCGGTAATTAATAATAATAATAATAAATTAAAATTTAATTTATTTAAAGCTCATCAACCTATCCTTTGATAATGTGAATAAAAAAATAAAATTTAATTTAAGATTTACCTGTCAAAAAATTAGTTTAAAAAAATACTTGTGACTATACTGTGCACGCTAGCCTATATCGACAGGATGGAATAAATATCCACTTTGTCAATACACCTGTTGGTATACCCCTCAGAATTTGTGTGCATCATATGGCACACAATAGGACCAAGCACTACCGACAAGTTATCGTATATTTTTCTTAATGAAAAAAATTATATGTAAAAAAACAAGTCAACCTATCAAGCACACAATAGGACCAAGCACTACCGACAGGTTATCGTATATTTTTCTTACTGAAAAAATTATATGTAAAAAAACAAGTCAACCGATCAATATGACCGTAGGTAGTTACTGATTGATCTGTACCTGTCGATACCCTCTGTTGGTATCCCATGATTTTGTAGTAGTGGTCAATCATATTAAAATGTAGAGGGCTTTAAGACGAAGACAATGGTGATCTCCGCACCCAAAATAGCGAGACGATAGGGGAGCAATGGCCGGGAAAATAGAGAGAGACGAGAGAAAAAATGCAGGAGGAGGATGGATAGTTAGATATTTAAAACACTGACTGACATATTTTTAACCATAGAATTTCCACATAACTTAACTCAAAAACACATCGTTTCAATTACATAATTAGTGACAAAAATATCCTCTGATATATTTTAACTTTTTTTCAAAAAAATATTTTTAATCCATTACCAGAGGACTTTTCCGTTGATAATATTAAAATTAAAAAATTAGCTTGTTATTGGCGTATGTTTTCACAAAAAATTAGCCGGTAACTTCAACAGCCACGCGTGAGTTTTGAAAATTCAAATGTCTCCGCCAGTAACTTCAATAGTCAGCACAAAGAAGCCGCACCGTTTCGAGCCTGGGACGATGGCTCTGAAAGAGATCAGGAAGTACCAGAAGAGCACTGAGCTCCTCGTAAGGAAGCTCCCATTCGAGGGGCTTGTGAGGGAGATCTCACAGGACTTCAAGACTGACCTCCGTTTCTAAAGCAGTGCTATGTCAGCTCTTCAGGAAGTTGCCGAGGCTTCTTCGCCATTCATGCCGAGAGGGTTAATATTTTGCCTAAGGATATTCAGCAAGCTCGAAGGATTAGGGAGAGAAGGCTTAGGGTTTGAAATGCTGATTGATGCGATGGAAAGAAGTTATATATGTTTATCAACTCTTTTCGCGATCTTCATGTACAGTAATTGAATTTTTAAGTGTTTGGAAGATTCACAGTGTCTTATCAGGAGAGTCGCTTATTGTATCCTTCGTTCCCCTTTGTTAAAAAAGAAATCCTCCTACAAATAAGAGTTAATATATCATTTAGTCTCTTCAAAAAATTTCGCAACACTATTTACCCCCTTAAAATTGAAATTCAACCCACAATTCTTTAAAATTTTAATAATAGAATATATTAGTCCCTTTATATATATTCGATTATTTAAATATTAATAGAATTGCATATTGACCTTCTAACATGATGTTAAGTAATGTATATGTCATTTGAAATGGAATAGAGTTTCAAATGACTCATTTTGATGGTTAAAATTCACAAAATAAGTCATTTAAATCTCTATTATAAGTCATAAATTAAAGTGATTCATTTTGTATAATTTTAGACACTAAACTAAGTGTAACAAGTTTCAAAATAACTTCATTTAGTTTGCCTCTAACATTTTAATAACGCGTCATTAAAGTACTATGTCATATGTGTAAGTCTACTAACAAAGAGACTAATGTGTCTATTATTTTCAATCTTGAGGAACCACGGGATTAATTTCCTTTCTTGAAGGATGAAATAGTCCAATATAAAAATTCTGAGGGACGAAATACGGTATTTACCCTACAGATAACTATAAAAACTTGTTGAGTATATATAGTACAACCTGGACGTGAATCTTGCTTTATTTATTTATTATTATTATTACTACTATTATTATTATTTGTTATTAATTATTTGGTTGGGAGAGCATATATAGTACAACCTGAACGTGAGTCAATTTCTCATCATTCTCCTGTCTTTCCTTTCATGTGGTGAGAGATTGCCCATATATAATAGACATCAAGGTGGGGAAAAAAAAATCCAAATAAAATATATTTCAACGTAGTTTTAAAGGCTTATATATATTGATATTGATTTGACTCCAGATATTCTTGAATCGCTTTAAACTGAAAAAACAAAAATAATAAAACGGCAAACAGAATTGACATTACCATAACGATACAAAGCCATAACGATGTAACCAACATAAAAAAACAATTCATTGTCTGTTTCGTCTATTTCATAAACAAATGACATTTTTAGTAAAGAGCAAAATGACACCTCAATAATAGTATATAATCTACCAAAATCGTGTCTTTTTCTGTTTTATTGGAGTCACCCAAATTTCTGAGTTGTGATTATGGCTTGAAGAATTTGCCGTTGCTTTAACTTCTTAGTGTCTTTTTTCCCACCAAACTATCCCTACAAAATTACTTGTCACAGCAAAACTTATGATTAAAGTTTGTTTGCTCTGTTAGTTGCTTTAAAAATTTTGCCACCTTATAAGTACTTTTGCACCAAGTAGGGTTCCATTACATTCTGCTAATCCTATTAATTCATTTTAAGCAACTAGGAGAAGGCATAGAGAACAAGGGAAGATAAAAAAAAAATGGATATTCAACTGAGTATGATCACCTGCGCTTTGTTTCTATTGCTGGCTTCTTATGTCGACAAAGCCCAATCCGTGGCATTTGATGTAAGAAAATATGGTGCATCTCCGAATGCAGATATAACCAAGGTAAGATAATATCAAGTTTAAACCACATTATTGAACATGATACTTTTATGTTAATTTGTGTATAAAATAGTTGAAAGTTGTGTCTTAAATGCTACTTTTTCATTATTTTTTGGTTTGTTTGCTCTTAAGGCTTTGGCAATTGCTTGGACACATGCATGTGCATCAAGAACTCCAAGCAAAGTTGTGGTTCCAAAGGGTACATACTTGTTAAGACAAATATATCTTAGAGGACCTTGCAAGGCTCCAATCGAGATTCAAGTTCATGGAACAATTCTAGCACCAAAAAACCCCAACCAATTCGATGGAAATGCACAATGGGTTAGATTTGAATACATAAGTTTCTTCACCTTATCTGGAGGGGGAACTTTTGATGGCCAGGGTGAAATGGCTTGGAAACAAAATGATGATTGTGGAAAAGAATTGTATTGCAAGACGTTTTCCATGGTAAATAGAGTGCCCATTTCTCAATATTTTAGTAACTACTCCCTCCGTCCCTCCGTCCAACATTATCTGACTCCTTGGGAACTTAGTTTTCTAAAGAGCAAGGTAATATTGAATGGATGAAGTACTATATTAGTGCACTTTCATAACATTTCTTGACAAATTGTATTTTTCTGGTGAAATTTTCCACAGAATTTTGGTTTTGGCTTCATCAATAACTCAATTATCCGGGACATAACTTCGAAGGACAGCAAACATTTTCATGTCAATGTTCTAGGGTGCAAGAATGTTACATTTACAAACTTCAACGTGAAAGCACCAGCTAGCAGTCCTAACACTGATGGAATTCACATTGTAAAATCATCTCGAGTGAACGTAATTAACTCAATCATTGGAACTGGCGATGATTGCATCTCTTTGGGTGATGGTAGCAAAAGAATCACTATCCAAAACGTGACATGTGGGCCAGGGCATGGTATTAGTATTGGAAGCTTAGGAAGATATGCCAATGAAGAGACTGTAAAGGGTGTTTTGGTGAGGAATTGTACCTTACACAACACTGGCAATGGTGTTAGGATCAAGACTTGGGCCAATACCCCAGTGGCATCTATTGTTACTGGTTTGCATATTGAAGATATCATAATGGTTAATGTCAGCAATCCTATAATTATAGACCAACAGTACTGCACATGGAATCATTGCAATGAAGAGGTATTTAACTTAAAATTTAAAGCCATTTAATTTAATTTAATTTTTTTTTCAGTTTTCAATTTGGACAATTACACCCGAATTCAAGGTTGAAAAAAAAAAAATCATTACTTACAATAGAAGATATTTGATGAACCAAAATTAGAAAAGGATATTAATTTGCCTCTAACTTGATATTTTTTTTTCTTCTTTTTTAAATGGTTATAGAATCCATCTAAAGTAAAGATAAGGTATGCTACATCCAGAAATATGACAAGAACTTCGGCAACTCAAGAAGAAATTTCTCTTATTTATAGCAGTGGTGTGCCATATGAAATTGTGGAGCTTACGGACACAGATCTAACATTCAATGGAAATCATCATATAAACAAGCTCGTCAAGTCATCATTTCCTCTATTAAACTTGTCTCAGCTCCACTTTATTCCCTATTCTTATTTTTCTGCTCACTGCATACTGCTTTTGTTTCTCTATTTTTTACCTTTTTACTTTTTCTTTTTGTTACGGTAATGGGCTGAAGCCCAAACAATGCCTAGCATAGAATAAGATACTCTCATAGTTAGCTAAGAAAAATGTGTTAGTGATAAGGAACTTGTACAGTGTGCATGAGGTTTTTTGTTTAAACCTTATTGCATTTGAAATTTTGATGTTCCAAAAAAAATGAAAAATATTTTTTTCTGTTTCATTTCTTATTTTTAATATTAATTGCAAAATTATTATTTAATATTCATTGTAACTTATGATTTTATGAAAAAAAATTATATATCTAGGAAATAAAAAAATAGAGAGAAATTTATACTTAACATTAAAAATACAATATATGTATATATTCCGGAAGAAAATGATAGAATTTTATCTTGGATGGTTTTGACATGTGTAAAGAAGACTTAAGGAAGTAAAGCAGGCCGAGAACAGTCCAAAAACTAGATATAGTGAGATACATATATATTTATATATAAGTGAAAATATTAAAAAAGATTAGATGTTAATAATTTAGACGTTAACATAATTTATAGTGGAACTTCATGACGCCATCAAAAGTATGAACTCGACCCCATGAAGCCTTAATTAGTAATTCTATTATTATAATTAAAAGAGATTAATTTTTATGTATAGATAGTATATAAAACAGCTTTATATTATCAATAATAAAATTATACTAAAATAATAAATTATAATGGATGAATCTTATAGTGGGTAGTTATTTTCAATTATCTGTTTGGCGAAACTATGTTAATTGATAATATAAAATTATTTTACGCTGTCAGTGTATATAAATTAAATTTTAATTAAAATACCAATAGAGACACAAATTAATTTCTAAGAAAAAAAGACACACATTAAAAACCTCAAAAAAGAATATCTTTTTTACACACACACACACACGTGTGTGTATATATATATATATATATATATATTAGTGACATTGAAATTTAGGGTATGTTTGGGATAATTGATAGGATAAAACTTGATAGTATAAAGCTTGGTATGATATTATATAATATTTGGTATGATATTGCATAAGATGCTATATTATATGTTATACTACTACTTTCTCATTATTAAAAATAATTCTAATATTAAGAAAAAATTTTAAAAAATAAATACTAATTTTTTTTATAAATTCAAAAATATTATTTTTTAAAAACTTGTTATTTGTATATATATTTAGCATAAATATATATTGAAAAAGAAAAAAACTAAAATTAAAATATATAATACTAAATAAAAATTATAGTAGAGTAATATTTTATAATTTATTCAAAATTTAGTTTAAAAATCAAATGTCTTAATAAAAATATTGTTGTCAATTGTAATTTTTTTTTATTTTTATTATATAGATTAAATTGATATTATACATTATATTTTAAAATTTTGTTTTTGAAATAATTTTATCGAAAAACTTTTGATTCATTATATAAATTTTAATTATCATTATTTATTTCAGAAATATTTTTATTTAATAAAATATTAAAAAATAATGTATATGTTTAAAAGCTATTTAGATCCAATGTAGCCTCCCAAGACTAGATTAAGTTATACAACATTTTAACTTATAAAGAGATTATGATAAATAAGTTTATATAATACATTGTTTATTTGTCTACGCTAAATAAGGGATAATGACTTAACATATAATATTACTTTATCCTATCATATCTAATTAATACCTGTTAAACGCACCCTTAGGCCTTGTTTGATGCATTGTATAAGAGAAAACATGATAGTATTAAATGTGATAGTACAATATTCGATAGAATAGTATAAGGAATCAATTGTATAAGTTTTTATCCTATCTAGTGTTTGATGTGATAAATGACTAGCAGCAGACGAGCAGGCAGGTGGAGATTGGTGAGGGCAAGTGGCGACCAGCAACCACTGATAGTGGGCGATAGGTGGCAACTAGCGATGAGTGGCATGTGAAGACCGAAAATGAGCGACGACAGGTAGTAGCAATTAGTGTACAACAAGTGGGTGAAGGACAAGTGTTGATGCAGAAGAGTAGGCTTTTTTCTTGTTGGTTTATGGATCCTAGTAATGATGAAAACATCATTATGAACTTTTTAATGTTTGCTTAAGTGTTTTAGTTTATTGTCTTTGAAATTAAGTATAAAACATAAAATGTCTCCTAATTTGTTACGAGACTTTGAGACCATCAACACTAATTTATTTGAAGATGATATTATAAGTTGAAGTGACAACTACTCATTGGATGAAGAATGGCTAGGATACAAACAAAAATATCTAAAGAATATCATGTTCTTGGCTAATAATGAAGGACATTGATAGCTCATATGTTTCTAGAAGAAAGATAAGTGGCAAGGAGAAAAAAATAAGTGGCACAAGGACAAAATATTTCAATGCTATAGATGGTTCCACCTCACAAGGAAAGGACAAGGGCTAGGATGGCCCTTCTGCTAGGTTCCTTAGTTGAGTTCATTTTGTTATGAGTTTGTGTGCACACCTAAGTGAGTGTGAAGGTTGTTTGGTTTTATTTGTTTTCTAAACTTGGTTATTTAGTGGAAATCCTACCTTAGGGTACGTACTAGATATAGCACTACAAGAAAATAGCGAGTTACCGACGGATTTTACCGACGGATTTGTTCCGTCGGTAATACCGACGGATTTATCGACGGAAATCATGGAATTTGGAAAATTTGGGTTTCAATCATTACCGACGGAAAAATCCGTCGGTAATAATTTTGAAATATTTTTTATTTTTAAAAATTAATTTTACCGACGGATTTTTCTGTCGATAATAATTACATTTATTTTTAAAAAAAAATCAATTTTACCAACGGATTTTTCCGTCGGTAATGTTACAGACGGATTTTTTCGACGGAAAAATCCGTCGGTAACAATAATGAAAATTTTCAGTAAAGGAAGGTGTCGTTGCGTTTAATTACCGACGGATTTTTTTCCGTCGGAAATTTGAAAATCCGTCGGTAACTGTAAAGATAGCATTTTTATTTTAGAATCTCTCTCTCTGTTACTCTCACACCCTCATCCCTCTTGCTGCTCTCTCTCTCTGTGTACCCGTCGCTCTCTTTGTGTGCCCGCCCAGTTGGCCACCCACCCGCCGCCCGCCCGCCGCCCGCCGTCGCCGTCATCCGCTGCTCCCGCATTAGATCTGCCCAGGCATCTCTGTAGCCACGCTATTCTCCGCCCAGGCATCTCTGTAGCCGCGCCGCACTGTTCTCTGCTCCTTCCTTCCTCCGCGACCTGGACCTAGGCACCGTGTTTGCGCAAGGTAAGCATTCCACTCCCATTTTTGTCTATGTTTTCTTTCTGTTTGGCAAGCATTTTGTCTGGTAAGCATTTTGCGCAAGGTTTATTTAGTTATATGCTTCTATCTCTGTTTGATAGCACAACCAAAAGGATAAGTTTAGCAGAAAAAATGAAAAAGGAACAATGAACCGTGTTTGCTGACTTGAACTGGTAACTATATGGATTGCCATTCGAAATTAGTTGCTGACTTGCAAAGCTTTTGATTTTCCAATTTCCAACTTTCAAAGTTATCATGTAATTATTTTACTATGCTAATCAAATTTGTTTTTTCATTTTCTAATTTGTGCAGAAGAAGGCATATGTTGTTAGGCAAGAGCTTGCCAAGTTGAAGAAGGCCGTGTTATTTCATACCTGTAATGTTCTTTAATTTTTATGATAGATTATTTCATTTAGTAGTACACCTTGATCGTTATGTGATATAATATATGTTGAGTCTCACCTGTTCAAGTTTATTAAGTGAGTAGGTCATAAACATGCCCTTATTCATAT
This sequence comes from Dalbergia cultrata, assembly GCA_031216105.1. Taxonomy (NCBI): domain Eukaryota; kingdom Viridiplantae; phylum Streptophyta; class Magnoliopsida; order Fabales; family Fabaceae; genus Dalbergia; species Dalbergia cultrata. The sequence goes on from CM062352.1 coordinate 42,192,926, forward strand.
CAATGATTACATGCGAAATTTTTTAAAGCAGTCAAAACATCTTTAAACAGATTTTTTTGAGCCCAGAAGCACCGCCAACCGGCTTTGCCGGTTGCACCGTCGATGCTCTCGTCTGGGGCTTTCCGTTGATATGCATTAATAGCCATTCTGATACCCGAGTCAAAAGTTATGTTCGTTTCAAGTTTTCCCCCACAACAAAACTTGTTTATGGCCAATACACATGAAGTTTGGTTATTTATTTGAAGTTTGTAATTATTTAGCAATGCATTTATATCAATGCTTATTTATCAATGCATTTGTATCAATGCATTTGTACTTATTTATCAATGCTTATTTATTTCCCCCACAACCCTGCATTTGTATGTCTCTTCTGGTGCTTTTTTTTCTCGTCTTGGTGCTTATTATATCAATGCATTTAGTGTTTAATAAGACACTTGCTCTTTATCTATCTATATATCATGATGGGTGTATTTCTTGCAGAACAATTGTCATTGTTGCATACCAAAACGGATAAATAGCGTGAAATAAATCCAGTTGGAGCATCATTTCAGCACACCAAGTTTAAGTTTAAGGTTAATTTGAGAAAACTTCTTTTGTTTGTTTATCTTGTGGCTGAAGCTTCAATAATATGAGGATACAGTTTCAACTCATGCAAAGACCAAGCAATCGAACACACACATAAGCACATCTTTGAAATATTTTTGCATATAACCATACAAAAATTCATGTAGGGAAAGCATTGAGGAAACTGTCATCTCTCTGTATGCATACAGGACAGAGCTAGTTTTGAAAGTGTGGCAAATTTTTTCTCTAAATTCATCATGTAATCTAAAAACTTAAGTAATTTAGAATTTGTTCTCCTTGTAACATAAGAAGAATTGGTTTTGCTTAACTAATTAATGATTGCATTTTATTTATTTTGAAGTTATTAATCTAACTAATTGCTTTTGTTACAGAACGTCAAATTCGGTAGGAGTATTTCTTTGCGGGCGGAGGATATTATTATTTTGTGTCTTTTTAAGGTAAGTACTTGTTTCTTCTTTTTAAATGCATTTTTGTTAGGATAGAGACTTATAATTTCTAAGATATAGTTGTAGGAAAATGGGATTGCATGACTGGGGGGAAGGGCGTAGAGGTCCTTCCCCGATTTGTTTGCATTGTTTGCTGTGGAAATTGATTGTGTATGCGGAGATTGCAGGATATGCATGTTGTGATGTTATAAGGGGGTGTGCTCTAGACGGTTTTAGGATCTGTAAATGTTTGTTTGATTGTATTGTGAAATTTTTTTGAGCTGTATTGTATTGTGATTCTATACATGTATATATTGAAATTTATTTTTTGGGATGTCTTACTTTCAGAGGAGGTTATGTCGAATTTTTTTTTTAATCTAAAAGAGTGGAATGGAATGTTAATTTAAAAAGGGGTGCTGTCGAAAATTTTGTTAAATTACATAAGACAAAATATTTACTTAAATAACTTCTTTTAAATAAAATTTTAATGTGAGAAACTTTAAATGAATTTGTTAGGTTAAATTACACATTCAAGAACCATGAGCTCTACAAATAGACTATGGATGTATGACAGGGTGCACGCTAGTCGAGGGGGAATCAAACCTGAATTTTATGCGGGAGTTGAACAGTTTGTAAATATGGCTTGTCAAACAGTGCAATTTATGAATGAGCAAAAAGTTAGGTGTCCCTGTGCTAGGTGTAAATGTAGGAAATATTTTGAGATGGACACCATTAGATATCACTTGTATAAGGATGGTTTTATGGCGGATTATTGGGTTTGGACTATGCATGGGGAAGTTGCCACACAAAATTTCGAACATGAAAGTGTTGAAAATACATATGTTGGAGGTTGTGCAAGTAGAGTTAATATTGGTGAGCATGTCACAGGAAACATTAATTGGGAGGATAACTCTAGACGATATGAGGAAATGATTTATGATGCAGTTGGTCCTCAAATTCATGCAGATTATGAACCTTCTATTGAGGCTCCTAATGCCGAGACTGAAAATTTTTACTCTATATTAGAGGCTGTAAAGGCTCCTTTATGGGAAGGGTGTATACACTCGGAGTTGTCTTTAGCGGTTAGGATGTTAGCTATAAAGTCAGAAGTGATGAAGATAGTCCTCAACTTTCTGATTAAATATGATGTGTCTAAAATTATTTGGTTTGATTGTCCTCAACTTTCCCATACTTATTGCATCATTTTGTTTAAAATTATCTATTTATTTGGTTTTTCATATATTATTGTATATTTTTCAGATATGGCACCTAAAGTGAAAAACAAGGGCAAGAGCAAGGGCAAGGGTGTCCCAATTAATCAAACAATCTCCCCTCCCACTCAGGCATCTACCACAGCCGCTCACATATCCACTTCTAGCCCTTCCATGCCACCACCCCGTACCCATTAGGAGTTTACCATGGTCCCTACTCCTGGGAATGTGCCCGGAGTGGTGCCTTCACCTCCACCACCACCGGCCGATCCTGTCCTCACCCCTACACATGAATCAGAAGGGGGTGCAGAAAGTGGGGCAGTTGGTGGCTCCTCGGCAGGGCAATCAGGACATGGGTCCACAGGGGAGCAACGGGTATCCCTTGTACCTCTTGGTAAGAACAGGTAAGTAATTTAATTGTTCAATTTATGAATCTTATTGTAATAATTTGAACAATATATAATAGCATTATATTTTACTTCACTATTTGCTATGTAGTTGGCATCCAGCCACACGGGCCATGCATGAGGTGACACACACCATCCAAAAACTGTATGAACGGCCGATTGAGTCATTCGGAAAGTTGTCGAAAGATGAGAAGTTGCGCTGGTATAATGAGTGGAAGGTAAAATGAAATATTTTTTTAGAAAACGTGTGATTTGCTTTATAAACTGCTTTTGCTTTCAATTACACTTTTTTTCCATGTGTAGAGCCACTTCATCATCCATCCCAAAGATGAAGAATATATGTTTAAGCTATTTAAATCTAAGGCAGCTCATAGGTTGCAAGACATGTACATCGACATCCGAGAACGGGACGAGACCCCCAGGTGGATGACTCAGTCTAGCCTAGACTATTTGTGGCAATACTGGAGAAGTGAGACATTTAAAGAGAAGTCTCTCAAGGCTAAGGCAAGCAGAGCGTCGCAAAAGGGTGGATCCGTTCATTGTGGTGGTTCAGCTACTATAGAGTCTACGCGTCGCCAGATGGTTTAGTCATTATTTTAAATATCTTTTATTCTTCTTGTTAAATTTATATTTTCACTTACTAATATTATCAATTTTCACTCAAAATGCAGGCCAATGAGTTGAAGAGACCACCCACACAGAGTGAGTTGTTTAGAAAAACTCACATGCGCAAGACAAATAAGACTTGGGTCGATACTCGCTCAGAGAATGTTTGGGTATATATGTTCTTAGCACTCATTGTTTGTATATATATTTAATTTATTACTTAACATATTTGGTAAACGTTTAATTAATTTTATTTTCTTATAGAATGACTATGAGCAGCGATATCAGGAGGCTACGACCCAACGAGAGCAGAGGATTGCAGCTGGTGAGGAGTGCCCACCGATTGATGAGGATCGGTTGTGGCAAGAGGTAGTTGGCGGTCCTTACAAGAACCGCATCTATGGCATGGGGTCATTCTATGCTAGTAGTTTGTCCTCTCCCTCTGTCACTGGGGCATCTACATGCACTGGATCCACTGCAGAGGATAATGAGGTCCGTGAGCAAGTTCACCTCCTCAACGCAGAACTTCATCGTATGCAAGAGCAAGATGCAGAGAGACAGCGCCAGTTGCAAGAAATGCAAAAGAAGATGGAGGACAAGGAAAAAGCCTTGCAAACAGAAATAAGAAAGCAGATGCGGGAGAAGGAGATCAGACTAAGAAAGCAGATGAAGAAAGAGATGGTGTCTTTATGGAAGAAGATGCAAGCAGGCTCCTCTGCACTACTAGACACAGATGATGATAATGATGATGATGATGATGATGATGATGGTGGTGGTGGTGGTGGTGGTAGTGGTGATGATGCTGCTGATGATGATGATGATGCTGCTGACTTCTCTTGACTTGAGTTATTGTTTTTTATTTATTTGGCTGTAGTTAAACTATTAATCTTTTAGTTGGACTATTTATATGTATACTCAGGAGGCTTTCTGACATTTTAATCTATTTTACATTTGGGATTTAAATTTATTGCATTTAGTTTTTATTAAGTAATTTTTTAGAAATTTTGATTATTCAATATCTAGGGAATTAATGAATTATAGAATGAACTATTGGCAACAAGTTCAAATTACCAACGGATTTTTCCGTCGGTAAAGTGAAAAATAAAATAAATTCTGAAAATTACCGACGGATTTTTCCGTCGGTAATATATAAATTAAAAATTTTAAAAAAATCGTGAAAATTACCGACGGTTTTATTCGTCGACAAAGTGAAAAATAAATAAAATTATAAACTAAATTTTGAAAATTACCGACGAATTTTTCTGTCGGTAATTTCTAATTTTTACCGACGGAAAAAAACCGTCGGTAATCTAATAAAAATCCGTCGGTAATCCTTTCGCCCTGACGAATTTGGTGACGAATTTCATCATCTATTTACCGACGGATTTTTCAGATAAAATTCCGTCGGTAATGCCGTCAATAAAATTTATCGACGGATTTTTCCGCCAGTAATAATTACCGACTCCATTATTACCGGTTAACAAAATCCGTCGATAAATCCGTCGAATCGAAATTTTAAATCGGTAACACTAAAAAATCCGTCGATAAAATCCGTCGGTAACAGCATTTTTTCTTGTAGTGTAGGTTCCAGAGTTAGGGAATTGAACTAGTATAAATATGTGTGCAAAGCTCTTCTTCCTTAGCCTCCTCTACCAATTATTGTTAGCTATATCTTTCAATTTTGTCTAAAAACATTTAAAAACTAAAATATCCTTTCACATTGCATTCTGACAGCAACAAAATCCAATGATTTTAACTTAGCTTCTTTTATAATATGATATATTGTATTTAAAATGTTTTTTCAAGGAAATATGTTAAAAGTATCTTGTCATAATAGGAAATATATATTTTCTTAAAGTTCTTGTCAATCTTGTGAGTGTACAGGAACAAATTAAAAAAGCATGCTTGATTCAACCCTCTTCTTAAGTATACTTAGATTATCAAAGTTAACTTGAGATTGACTAGTAAAAATAATTATAAGGTGTAATTAGACCTCTAGTTGTCAGGATTTAACCTCAAGTCCCATATCAATAAAATGTGGAAGCTTTGCTAGTGTGTTGGCTTATAAAAATAAGCTTTGGTTATTTGGGTTAGATATCCTCTAAGAGTGGGAGTGATCCACTGTATGAATAGTTTTTAGGAGTTATCCATATAATAAAAGAATTACAAGGATAGTTTGCAACTTTAGTTGTTCAAAATTTACAGATAGTTGAAAGATTTAGATTGATTTGTAACGTTAGGGTCAAACCTTTATGGATCTATGTGTGGGGTCCTTTATGTCCAAAGTGACAATATGGAGGTCAAATGATGTGTTCCGCCAGCAGCGATGGTTCAAGTGAGTATAGCTTGGGTCGAAAGCCTTCTTGGAAATGTGGAGGTCGCGCAGCTTCTTTCGTATGCAATGGCAGTGCAAGTGAAGATTTGGCCTGATGTTGGATTAAGAGAAGAATTTGTTGGGATTTGACCCAAAATCCCATATCAGTAAGATATAGAAGCTTTGCTAGTTTGTTGGCTTATAAATATGAGCTTTTGGCTATTTGGATTAGATATCCTCCAAGCATGGGAGTGATTCATTATATGGGTAGTTTTTAGAAGTTATCTATGTAACAAAACATTTTAATCATTCAAAAGTTACAGATAGTTAAAAGATTTGGATTAATTTGTGAAGTTATGAACCGAGACAATGAAGACCAAATTTTGAATTTGTGTGTTGTTTAGAGTTTATTTTTATGCTTTCACTACCCTACACTTAGGACATGATATCTTAATCTTATAGTTATAAGATAAAAATAATTGGATGGTATAATATTATGCTATTTCATGCCACACCAAACATATGATAAAGATAAACTTTATAGTAATAGCTAATGCAATTAGCCGTTATTCTATATATCATACATGGTCTTAAACTTTTGACTTTATGCGAATTATCTAAACCGCTCATTTTGCTAAACGGCGATTTTAATTGCCATGCTAATTTAAATTCACATTTTCGCTTTAAAAGTCAGAATTTAAGACCCAACAAGGCTGGTGCATGGTGGAACTGTGACTTCAGGTCAATTTTTGTTAACCACCACTCCAAACTCAAAATTGTTTGAACAACTTTATAATTTTTTTAAAATAAAAATCAGAATTTAAGATACTGAAGCTTGCTAACTGGGCAGGATATCAATACATTTGAGTATATAAATATTTCATAAAAACAAAAATTACGTCGTGACATCACATGAATCCACTATAACTGATAAGAATATATTGTCCCTTATGCAAACAATATACATGAAGCTTGTCTACATAACACATGTAAAGTTTCAATAAATAAATAAATTAAGTACTTTAATTTGCAAACGTAACAATATCTATAAAAATGTGATTATAGAAAGCATTTAAGATAGTGCAATTCTTATCTGTGCTTGATTACGTGCTATTACCGATGTACATGTCATACTCATTTAACGTTATAGAATTAAAGATGTACTTATAGTACTTTAAAGTATATTTGTTTTAAATTATCAAATTTCATAGTGCTTGATTACATGCTATCACCAATATACATGTCATCCTCATTTAACTTTTTAGAATTAAAGAGCTATATATAGTACTTTATTTTAACATATATTTGTATTTAATTATCAAATATCATATTAAGATTCGTACAAAATAACCCAAAAAAAACACACACACACAGAGGCTGCAGAATTTTACATGAATTATTATATGTGTTCATTTCTTTACTTTCTTTGGGGAAAGGTAGTTGAGTAGTTATGTTGAAAAGGCGGCAGGGTTTAGAAAAATGTGCACAAAATAATTATAATAAATGAATGGAACAGTGGTCAGCATGAACATAAGTAGTTTAATGAGATGAACTGCTACCAACTCCTCAAATCTTTGGCTTTCAGGAAAGAAACTTCTTTTGATCTTACTATTAATCATCTGCCACGGCCAACAATTCCTGAAAACCATTCTTCAACAATAAATATTTGTTGGGCTAACATCATCAACATCCCAAACACGTGTCATATATCACCCACCATCTCCACCATTTTCCTTGTGCGTGCCCTCCTTAAACAATCCATTGACAAATCTCAGTTGATATGAAATAAGAAATAGATCCAAGTAGCAAATTCACAATTTTTTTCAAACAAAGAAACTTATAACTTTATGTATACTATTTAAAGGGGGAAAAATATCATCATGAGGGATTTGTTGACATCGATGGACGGTTTAAGGTGCACGTACACCTTTAACTTTTTATAATATATAGTTTTTTGTCCATCAAACCGTTTAATGATAAATAAGTCGGACATTTATTTAAAAATTGTAAGTAAATAGTTCTTGTTTGCATGTATTTAGAAAATATTTATTATATATATAATAATAATAATATGTATTGGGCGATTTCAGACTAATATGAAATTTTATAGAGGCAATCCATCACATATAAACTTTCAAACTAATGGTAGGTTTTGTAAGAAAATTATTCAATAAAAAATTATCAAATGTAGAAGATATGTAGCAAATCTTACACGAGTGTTAACAAATCATTTCTCAAATTTTTTATGATCTAATTATGAGCATATTTTTATTACTGATTAAATTTTCTTAAAAGACTCAAGTTGAAACTCACTTTCTTCGTTAATGATGAAATTCTATACTATTTTCATTTTAGTTTATCTGCCAATTTAAGTTTTACATGCAGGTTAAATATAGTAATAAATGACCGTGATAATTGTATAAAGTTAAATTGACAAAATTGCCCATATCTTAAAACACTTAGTTCCCATTTGATATATAGTATAAGACATGATAGTATTAAAATTCATACTATAAAGCTAATTTTTATTACATGTTTAGTGTCACATATGATAATATAATATTATAAGGTCAAGTCATTTTTATCTTATGATTATAGGATTAAGTTATCAGATCCCAAGATGCCTAATAACATCTGAAAGTATTATTTTTATTAGTCAATCTTAAGTTAACATTGACTTACTCTTCTATATCAATGTCCCACCCTCACCCGTCGGTAGTAGCTTGCCACCCACCGGTCACTACCCGCCAGTCGCTGATCGCCACCCATCACCTATTGATCACCTCCCGCCACTCACTGGTCGCCTATACCACCTGCCAGTCACTCCCTGCCCCATGCTAGTAGCCCTCCACCCACTCGTCTACCACTAGTCATGTGGCGCACCAAATAATAATAGATAGTATAAAAACTTATACAATAAATTTCTTATACTATATTATCAAAAATTATATTATTGTGTCTAATACTATCAAGCCTTATCATATACGATACACCAAACATGGTCAAATCTCATTAATTCCTTTTTCTTCCCAACTCCACATAGTCATTAATAGTCATTATTAAAGTAAGGTATATTACTGGATAAGAATATTAATGACATTTTGATATTCAAAATAGAAAAATAATTTGAAAAACCAGAAAATCCTAAATTTAAAATAAATTAATGGTAAGTTGGTCTGCCGTAAAAATGAGAACATAAATTTAAACCCTGAAAATTACTCTTATTAGGAGGTTTAGTAACCATAAATACTAAATCTTTGAAATTGTGAGAGCAATGGCTCCTGTAATTATAAACGTTAAAAAAAAAAAAGAAAGACTACTTGACTAAGTCATGTGATAAAAGAGTCCATTCCCGTAAAATATGTAACATAAATAGTAACCTTTTTTTTATTTCACCTGGCCATACCAAATTGCTTGTTTTCTTTTAAAAAAATTTTAATTATTAAAGTTTAGTCAAATAATCTACGAGAAATGTTATAAATTTTTGTTATGAAAAACAAATTTTTTTATGCGCCTTCATGCACAGAAGTTCAAATTTTCTTTTTCTTAGCATATATCAAGGTCTCCAACTATAAAAGACCGGACTCTTGAGAATCTGATAGAAGCTTCATTTCTTTTCTTTTTCAATTTCTTTTCGCTAATTAATTACTTGATTAATGCCAATAGAAAATATTCTGTCCGTTTCTTTTTTTTCTTTTTTTTGTACTTTAAACATTTGCACAAGAATTATAGAACACAAAGTGCAGATTTGATTATGTAATATGTTTACCAAAATACCGTTACTTAACTTTTAACATCTAATTGATTTATTCTATTTTATATTTTCATTGAGTAGTTGATCTGTTTTACTGATACGACCCTACACGATTATTGATATGTTTAAAATATCATGTGGGTTAAAATTAGAAAATTAATAGTAAATATTTAGAGTTTAATTTTGATGAACTAATAATAATGTACAATTTTTTTACCAAGTCATACAATCACATATTGTAATGAATTTTATGATGATCTCTTATATTTGGATCTATCATATATTGATCCCTAGTTATTAGTTATTGGATCAAACTATCTAACAAAAAACTATAATCTTCCAATGGCCAATAACACTGATTATCCATAAGAGACCCAAAGATAAAAGGTTAATATTAAAATTCACCTTGTGTAACATAGTAAAACAAGTTCGATACTTACTTCACTTTTTCAAAACTCATGCACAAAAGAAAATGCACAAAAGAAAATTCGATTAAATGATAATGTAAAAACATTTTACATTTTCAATACATTTAAGTCAAAATCTATACTTTATTGATATGTGAAAATAACATATATTATATAATAAGTATTTTTCCGCCAAAGGGGCGAATGGCGTGGAATGAAAGGAGCAGTTGGTTTCACCCATTTGGAAGAAAAGCAAATTACAACTGGACTTGGTAAACTTACCATGCCGTACATCAGTGATTCATTTTTAAAAGATGGACAACTATAACAGAAACTAGGTTCCTAACAATAAGAAATTAAGTTATTCCAATTGCCAAAAAATTCCAAACAGAAGTCATAGTTGTTTTCATACTCAAGATTTTCTTGATTTGTTGTGGCGTACATGTCATCTTCTTGACTTCAAAATCAGGTAGAGAACTGTATATCCTATCCATTATACGCCAATGGGTATAGGTTAGCTGGGAATCGTTGCACTTTACACAATATGGTTAGACCAAACCCAGCATCTGATGTGATGTGACCACCTGGTCCATTAGAAAGGGAATGAATATAAAAGAGAGGCATCACCCAGGAATTCAACTATACCTTAGCTTCAAAAGGAGTCTAATTAGTAGATGGATAACTACTTTATGTGATACACAAGAAAAATAACAGAACTTTCTGGCCATCTTCTTTTTGTTCTTTTCGGTGTGGACAATTTGTCTTATTTTTTTAATTTGTACTTATAACAATAATGCCATAAAGTACACAACCAACTTATTAGAAGGACATGACAACTGAGAGTTAGGTCTATATAAGGTTGTCCCTCTTGCTTAATTTGCATATTGTGCATTCTACATTGTAGCTAGCCACAAAAGGAAAAGCTAGCTTCTGTGCCTTGTGTGGGAGGCAGAGACAATTCAAAAGGGTGTTTCATGGAGATGATGTGGATTCGGATCATAGTGCTACTAGCGGCTTGCATGCTTCCTCTATCAGCTGAAGCCATGGTTCGCCACTACAAGTTCAATGTAGGTGCACTAGTTAATTCGCAGTTTAATTATCATGTGTCATGCTAACATTATAGAATCAAGTTTGTAAAACTCAGATGTTATGAAAAAAAGAGTGTTAAATTAATATTGGATAAAGTATAAGAGACCACATGATGTTTCATATGAATAATTGATGTAGCTGTTCACTTAGAAAAGCATGGATATATACGTATGTTCCACACTTGATTATAATTGCAGCACTTCTTCATGCAAATAATGTCGCATCTAAAAATATTTATTTCTGCATGAAAGAGCGTTAGTGTTATGTAGGTAGAGCATTTGGTACCTATTGATGAATATAATTGAAAAACAAGCATTTTGAGAAAGCTGAAGTTTCCATAAAGGTGTAAGATATGCTTGTCATTTTCTAATTATTGTTGTCCATGTAAATTTCTATAAGCAATTATTATTACCTAAGTCCTGTGTTGACACCTTGGTAATCTTCTATATGCTGTACAAAGTAATAGATATCCTCTTTATTTGAGTAAATAATTTATTTAAATATTTATGTAAAAATAAATTTTAAAAGCAAATTATAAATACGTTATTTTATATTTAAATACATAATAAAAGTGTTTCTTTTTAGTATTTTAGAAAGTGTTTTTTAAAAAATTAGATATTTTAACTTATCAAAAAATACCAGAAATGATTTTTAGAGAAATGATAAATTATTTCACTATGACAAAAAATAAAAATATAACTTTTCACTTGCAGAAAGTAAAAAAAAAAAGAAGGGAAAAACTGTACTACTCAAATGAACCATAATAGTTCGACACATTATATTGTTTACATAGAAAGAAATGGTCCATGTATTTAGCCTATCATCTAATAAACATTAAACCCCCTTTCTTAAGTAGCTAGCATACATGCCATTTTTTTAAGTTTTTTTTTTTTTTTTGCAACTCAATGCTAAATATTTAAACGGAAAAGAGAATTGCATATCTCATACTACAAACGTAGGCAAAAACAGAGTGTTTATGGCGGGCAATAGACATACATTTAGCATTGGATGATAATAGCTCGGCACACAATTTTGTTTCCATTAGTTACATTGATTATTATTGATTCTTCTATATATCCTTAGTTAAAAATTTCAGAGCAGACCGGCAGCATATTTTAACAGTTGATTCAATCAGAATGGTTAATCTACCAAAAGCCATTTGAGTTGCAAAACAAATCTCCCAATTTGTCCAATTAGGCAGAGGCTAGTGCCGACTAAAAATATAGGAACCTTCATACCTTTCTCAGACAGCAAAGTGCTATTAGTATTGTTGAGCAAACAAGGCACTCAACTACTCAAGTTTGGTAGTTGTTGCAGACTTGCAGTTACACTTCTTTTGGCCATTAATTGGTCACTGTTTTGTGCAGGTGGTGATGAAGAACGCCACAAGATTGTGTTCAACCAAGCCCATAGTAACCGTAAATGGGAATTTCCCTGGCCCCACCATCTATGCTAGGGAAGATGACACTGTTCTGGTAAAAGTGGTTAACCATGTCAAATACAATGTTAGCATCCACTGGTGGGTGTGCTACAACTACTATCTCCTATCATCTAACCCCTTAATTGATTAGTCTTTTTAGACTTTTTCTTACTAACTCCTCCTTAAAAAAAAAATTAATGAATTGAATTTGGACAGGCATGGAGTGAGGCAGTTGAGGACAGGTTGGGCTGATGGGCCTGCATACATAACCCAATGTCCAATTCAACCAGGCCAAGTCTATGTGTACAACTTCACCCTCACAGGGCAGAGAGGCACACTTTGGTGGCATGCACATATCTTATGGCTTAGGGCCACTCTCCATGGTGCCTTGGTCATCTTGCCCAAGTTTGGAGTTCCTTACCCTTTTCCAAGACCCCATATGGAACAAATTATCATATTGAGTCAGTTCTTTTAACTTGTCCTTTATATATTTTACACAGTCATGAATTTTAAGATCATAGTAAACTGCTTTACTTTGAAACTCTATTATATGGTCAAAAACTTGGATTCTTACTTCATAAATCTCACAATATTTCAATTTGGTTTAGGTGAATGGTGGAAGTCAGACACAGAAGCTGTTATAAATGAGGCTTTGAAATCTGGGCGGGCCCCAAATGTCTCTGATGCCCATATAATCAATGGTCACCCAGGGCCTGTTCAACATTGTCCTTCACAAGGTGAAACCAATGATCCATCCCATTAACACAGAAAAATTAAACCAAGTCTATGACTCAAACTGAAACTTGAAATCAAGAAGTTTCCTTGGTGGTTCCAACCAAAGATGGAACCAACATTCATAACTGACAATGACAATCAATTGATTTCTAGATAGATTGATTTTGGAGTGTCAGTATAAAATAACTTTACACAATCATCTAGTTATATGCTTCTACTTGATAGACTTTTAACGTAGTGTATGGTTAAATCAAACACTTTTGTTGATATAATAATATATGATTAGATAATTCTGTAAATTCTTTTTATATCCACAGTGCATCAAAATTAACTTCATTTATCAATAAACAAAGTTGTGACTAAATAAACAGCATGTAATTCAACTTCCTTTTTTATGTGTAGGAGGATTCAAATTCCAAGTTCAACCTGGAAACACCTATTTGCTAAGAATAATCAATGCTGCACTCAATGAAGAGCTCTTCTTCAAGATTGCAGGCCACAAACTCACTGTTGTTGAGGTTGATGCTGTCTACACAAAACCTTTCAACACAGACACCATAGTCATAGCACCTGGCCAGACCACAAATGTGCTCCTAAAAGCCAACCGTGCAGCTGGTAAATACATGGTGGCAGCCTCTCCCTTCATGGATGCTCCAATTGCAGTGGACAACATCACAGCGACTGCCACCTTACACTACACAGGCTCCCTTGGTTCCAGCATCACCACCCTCACTTCCTTGCCTCTCAAAAATGCCACCCCAGTTGCCACCACTTTCACTGACTCCCTCAGAAGCCTCAACTCCAAAAAGTACCCTGCTAGAGTCCCGCTAAAGGTTGACCATTCCTTGTTCTTCACTGTGAGCCTTGGTATCAACCCTTGTGCTACTTGTGTGAATGGTAGCAGGGTGGTTGCTGCTATCAACAATGTTACATTTGTGATGCCTAAAATCTCTATTCTTCAAGCACATTTCTTCAACATAAGTGGTGTCTTCACTGATGATTTTCCTGGAAGGCCTCTAATGGTTTATGACTTCACAGGGAAACAACAGCCAGCAAATTTAAGGACAAATAGAGGGACAAGGGTGTATAGGCTTGCTTACAACTCCACAGTTCAGTTAGTCTTGCAAGACACTGGAATGATAACACCTGAGAACCATCCTGTTCATCTTCATGGTTTCAACTTCTTTGTTGTTGGTAAGGGGCAAGGGAATTTCATCCCCAAAAGGGACACCAAAAAGTTTAACCTTGTAGATCCTGTGGAAAGGAACACAGTTGGTGTCCCGTCAGGAGGGTGGACAGCTATCAGGTTCAGGGCTGATAATCCAGGTAAAGTTATCAACTCAGTTGTATTTGAAAAGAGAAATGTTTTTTGCGCCTCTTTCTTGGGGCAACTTTGTTGATTGAGACTGAGTCTCAACTTTTTTTTCAACCAATGTTAAAGTGGCACACCCGGGTATCCCTTGAAAGATGTTTCTCAAAGATGATACAAATAACATGACTCAGTTTTGAAAATTGAGACTACAAAGTTAATAGAAAGACAAATGGATTTGGATGTCACAGTTTTTTTTATATGATATATGGTGTTATGTGTCTATTAGGGGTCTGGTTTATGCACTGCCATTTGGAAGTTCATACAACATGGGGACTGAAGATGGCATTTGTGGTGGATAATGGCAAAGGAGCAAATGAATCTCTACTACCACCTCCAAGTGACCTCCCCAAGTGCTGAGAAGAGTACTAATAAACAATCTATGCCTAAGGAGGAAGAAGGGAAAACATAAGAAGAAAGCTATATATGCCAAAAAAGGAAAAAAAAGGAGGAAACCATCAAGGCTTTCACAGCAAGGTTTTCATGGAGTCAAGAAAGGATAAGTTGCTAATAGCAACATACATAAGATCAATTTAACATGTTTTTCACACACTATTTTGTTTCCCTTTCATATATTAATTTTTTTTTTATAGTTTGTACTTCTCATCTTTCTCCTTCTTGAGATTATTTTGATTTCATGTAATTATGCATAAAGTGATCAAATTTTAAAGAACTTTAAAATGCATTGCCTAGCGTTGCATCAGAAGCTCTGCATACTTGTTTATTGGTAGTAACAAAATTCCACCGCATGAAAAGTTATTTTTTATATGATCTCAGATTAAATATGGTTCCAGGGGAAAATTTTTAATTAAAGTACTTCTATATGTAAATGGATTAAGATAAACTCAAGAACTTATTTCCACCCATTAACAAACACAACAAAGGAATAAAGAGAGAATAGAGAGACAATTCTATTATTCTAATTCTAATCATCTCATCCTTATAAACTTCGAGAGATCCAAGTGGATAGTTGCTTTGTTCTAATCACATTTGCCCATTGTTTCTTCGAAATTTGATTAAACCAAAACTCAATCAAAAGTCAAAACTTTCACCAAAGGCATCTTAAAGAAAGCAAAAGGAAATTGGCATCAGTAATGCACTCCTGTTAATCCCTAATAGAGTTACCATTCACGGTTAATTTGTCACGCACACATGAATCTCCCTTTGATATATATGAATTGTAGCTGCTGAAATGTCAAAATCTTAAATGAAATCAACACCCCCATGTCACTCGTTTCAAGAGCATAAGATCACTAGCTTCGTTGTTAATTTGTAGTCTCAATATTCTTCATCTTCATCACCTCTTTGTTTTCGAATTTCATACACATTTTTATCTTTTTATCTTTTTTTTTTTTCCAAAAGGAAAAAAAATGATTGAGCTTGTCAGGTTTGACTGTACTGTGTGCCCTTTCTAGGTTGTTCCTTGATTGCTATGCCGGAGCTTTGCCTCCCAATATGGGGGGTTGTTCAATATTTTATAGATGGTATGAAAAAATCATTGCTAAATATAATTCGCTTCGACGTGGCAAATTTCTAATGGCCGAAAGAACATTATAAGTGGTTAAAAAATTTAATATTTTCCAGTTACATTTTGACACATAGTTCACATAATAAAATTTTAACAGATTTTCTTGCTCTTGGGCATCTCCTTTTACCGTGTCTATTCATGGAAATCTTGGATCCAGTTTGCTTCAACGAGGGTGTGTTTGGTATCACAGGTAAAGTATGACAATATAATTAAGTTAATATTATACATTATTTCTTTATTCGTTATTTATTATTGACAATATATTGTATAAGTTCATACATCATAACCTCCTTATACATCAATATAGTATGGGGAGAGCGAATAAAATATATAAGGACACCTTTATATTTTAATATTTTATTAAAATAAAATAATTCTGAAATAAATAAAAATATTAAAATAAAAATATTTTTATTAAAATATTTTATAGTAAATAAATACAAATAATACAAGATATCAATTTAGTTATATATAACAAAAAGAAAATAAATATAATTGATAAATAATAAATATTATACGATATAAAAAATTACAAATTATTAACTAATAAAATATATAAATAAATAATAAATGATATTTAATAATGAAATTATAATTATAATTAAAATAGATATAAAACTGTATTTTGTACTTTTATAACTTATTGAAATTATAAATAGTTATAAAATATTGAAATAAACAATAACATTTAATGTAAATAAAATTTTAACTAATAAATATTTACATAAATATAATATTTGAAATTATATTAAAATAATTAACAAAAATTATTAGTTTGTTTTTATTTTATTTAATATTTATTTATAGTTTCATAATTATTTATAAATAAATGATAATATTATATACTATAAAATATAATATTTTATATAGTGTACAGTAAAGATTGTATAGAATTAAAAATTTATCAAGCCTTATATTATTAGTTTTTATGCTATCAGGTCTTGTACTATCAATCCTTATTCTATTGGGTGTGCCAAAACCTTTTCACTCCATTTGTCCACTTTTCTTTATTTTTTTTTTTGTTGCAAAATATCCATCAATTTATTATATCAAGAACTATTAAATTTTTATTTGTCAATATTATCCCTAATATAATTAATTATATTTTATTTTTCAATATTATAATCATGTAAATTTATATTTTAATAAGGATGGTAATATGGTATACTTATACATCTTTTTATTATTATCAAGATATATTTATTATTTTTTAATCCATGTACCTTTTTAGTCTTGGAAAGATAAAATGAAAATAAGGGAGTAGTAAAAACAATAAATATAGACTTCTGTTGTTGTATTGCTCCAACGCAAACGCATGCAACATTGATGTCCATAAAGAATAATGATTGAACAAAGAAATTAATTAAGCGTATATATCACGGGTCAAATTGGTATATCCATAAAAGTGAAATAAAAAACATGAGAACCATTGTCAAGCATATATCATTAAAAAAGTTGTTGGTAGAGTAGAATGATACGTAATCACTTTTAGAAATTCTCAAAAAAGTTAAAGTCTTCCTTAACATTGGTAAAATATCGATGCTTATCTGATCTACACCTAATCTTTTGAATCTTACAAAAAAAAAGAAAATTTTTTTGTAGCTTTTTACCTAAATAAAATAAAAAATAATTAATAACATATCTTCACTTTTGCAAGTTATTTACCAATATACATTTTTTTTAATAAAACAATATGGCGAGCAGCTAATAAACATATTTCCTACACATAATACGTTTAGTTGTCAAATATATTAAGTGTGTTTACACTTTCAAAGATGACTAATTCACCGATTTTTGAGGCCTACAATATGGCTCATTATGTGCAGTATCATGCAAAAATGGTTTGCATGTACTACATTTAGTTGCTATTTGTATTATATGCAATTCATTTTTGCATAATGCAACGCATAGTGAGCCATATTGCAAGCCCAAAAATCTCTATAAATGTGATATGGCTAGCAGACAAAGGATGGACCACATAATCATTATTTTCATTTCTAGAGAGAGGAAGTTAAAGAGAAGTTGAGAGGTAGAGAGAACAGAGAGTAAAAGTATAGAGGAGTAGTGAAAATGTTAGATAATTGATTACAACCGTTACCCTTAGGATCAGTGCGTACACATCTAAGTGAATCTTGATACATAGGTAATTTCTTAGTGTAGTGCAAGTTAAATATTTTCATTTTGTTTATTTTAGTATACAAATTTAATTTAAATAGTATACTTCATTCCCAATCGCACCCATTCCTAAAGTACTTGCATTTCTCTTGATATTTTATTTGATTTGACTCATGTACCTTTTGCTCAACTCCCCTTCGGATGTTATAGCTTTTAAATGCAAGTAGCATAGATTCTTAGTCTTTGGGTAACAAATCACCTCTTAAGATATCAAGGAAGGAGATTTCTTCCCTGGTTGTTATTAAATTATCTTCTCCGGACCCTTACTTTGAGGAGATCCAGATCTCACATATTCATGACCCTATCTATAGGTCCTTACCAATAAGTTCGGTTGGATCATGGGTTGGACCACAAATATTGTTGGGCCCTTGAGTTGGGAGCCCCCAATGATGTGAATTCTGACTTATAGGTCGGCCGAGATATTGTTCAGTACACTCCCTAATTACCCTTAGATACGATTCTCTAAATAGATTAAGAAAATTATGTGTGTACATTGTTATTATGTAAATATATGAATGCTTGTGATTGTCGCATTATTCTAGATGATTTTCCTTGTTTATCTCATGTAGGTTGTGGGTGATAATCTACTCACTGAGTTTGATGACTCACCCTTCTCCATCCCTTTTTAGATCTAGCTATCGGGATGGATATTGCTCCAGCACCTTTGATCCTCATCAGTAGTTATCAGCAGATTCGTTAGTGGTGAGCTTCGCTTTGCAAATGAAGCTAGTGTGTAGGATTATGTTAGTTATTAGCGTGATCCAATCATGTGGAGGCAAGATCCAAACACATGCATTGTTTTCTCTATGCTATTTCTATCAGATTTATGGATTTCCTTTGTGAGACATGAATTATAGATGTTAAATTGATTTCTAACTCTGGATATTTAAGATGGTATTATGGATGTTTGGAAAAAAAACTAAAGTTTTTGTGCATAATGTTTTCTTATGGTTTTAGGAGAATTTGTGTGTTAAACACATTTCAAGTGTGATAACTGAGAAAAGAACAAGAAAAGAGAGAGATTTTAAGTGAGGTCCACCCATGGGCTTTAAGTTATAAGACCACAATAGTTTTCTCTCTTTCTTTTTCTTTCTCTTTTTTCTTTTTCTTTCTCTCTTTCCCTTTACTCTCCTGTAACTCTTTCATTCCTTTCTTCTTCTTCTTCTTCTTCTTCTTCTTCTTCTCATTTCCTTCTACTCATTTCTCCCATTCTTCTCCATCTTCCTTGCTTCCATCATCATAAAACATCACCACCACCCCCATAATCATCATCTCCTCTTCCTTCTCAACATCATAAATCGCACCCCTCTCTCTCCATCTCCTCTAATTCCATTTTTCTCTCTCTAGCCTCTATGAGAGAGAAAGCTTGAGGCTTGAAAAGATATTGGAGTACTTTTTTTCTTCAACATTTCTATTCAAGTGGTCAGGGAGTTTCTTATATATTCTAATTCAATTCTTATAGCTTCTAGTTGATTTAGTGTTAATGTTAGTGTCTCTTTGAACTCTAGGAAATAGGGGTTTAGTGATTTGGGGCTATTTTATGTAAATTGGTGACATTGTTGGCTTACATATATTAATATTGTCTTGTTCCTGGAATTGTAGAGCAAACGGATGCTAATTGGGGATTTTGGTAGCTTGAGGAGTGCTCTCCGATTCCTTGGGAACCATTGTTGTGAGTAGATTTAGTATCTATAGTTAATTTCTTAATCTATATATTATTTATGAATGTTATTGAATCCCTGTTGTTCCCTGTTTACAAATTTAGGGGATTTAAGTATCTAAGAGAATTTATTTATTGCTATTAATTGAAAATAAACATATTTTAAGGACATGTGACAAGTAAAATATTTTACAAAATATTTCAAAAAGAATGATCTAGATATGATGGATATATGGATTTTAGAAATGGAAATTGCTTTATGGGCTAAGCCACCATTAAATTGATGGATTGAAAAGTGAGTAGAACTTGAATGGTTCATGGAAATGCTTATATTTAGTATCTTGTATGAGAATATTTGGAGAAAGGTATTGAGTAATGAAAATAATTGATTCTTTATAATTTGTTTTTGGAATGCTTGAGATAGGAACTACAGCTAACGGTAGATGGCGTTAGCCAAGATGTACCTTAACTAATTATAGGGTTACAAGACCATATGATAATGGTACATGATGGATGAGTATAGGTCCACATATTTGTGGTTCATAATGGAAAGCGGGATCACACAAGGGAATGGCTACTCGAAGTTGTGATCTTGATGGAATTTCTTGTCCGATGCCACTTCCCTGCAGTTATTTATTTTGATTTATAAATGTGTTTTTCCCATATTATTTATATATAGTTTTCTAATATTTATGTTTTTATTTTGATAATGTCTCATGTGAGCTATGGATGCTTTATCTACTTATTGAGTTGTAAAACTCACTCTGTTTCCTTCCCTCATTTTCAGATTCAGATGCCAGTCCAAGTTCAAATCCCCCTGTGGTCTAATAGTTTTTCAGACTCCTTATTTTGATAAGCCCATTTGATCCGTGGGCCACATTGAGGGAAGTGCCCTTTATTCATAATGATAGATGTGCTCCTTTTTATCACAGGTAGGATCTGGGATAGGTTATGTTTTAAACTTATTTTGATAGATATTTCAATGTGATAACTATGTATTATGTTATATTTTCTTGAATATGTAGTTATGTACTTTGATATGATACTACTGTATCTTTTTATTTTCTAAATCTAATCATTATGGGATGATAAGTTTTATGGTAACTTATGCCTTGAACTTAAAATGGCGAAGTTGATGAGGAAAATATTATTTTGAGACTTATAAATATAATTATAGTACTCTAGCTATGTTGTGGTATTAGTTATTGTAATAATGTATTTTTACAGGTTTTGTATTTGGAAAATGTTCAAAAAACAAAGAAAAATATGTCCATTTTTTTGAGAAATTCTTGTGTTTAAAAGGCTAGCTAGGGAACAGGTTTTCTATGTGCCGGTCACAATCCAGATTGGTTCGTGACATCAAGTAATATTTTTGTACACAATTAAGATTTATTATGCATATATGTGTAACATGTTGTCTAGAACGCTTCTATGGGGACTTAATTAGTCCCTCATATGCCAGTCACGAACCTTTTTAACCGTGACAAGATTTTGAGAGATAATATTTTCAAAATTCAAAAGTAAAAGTTCAAACAAATGCCACATTAACATTAAAAAAATAGAATATTGGTTTAGATTGAAAAGAAGATTAAATAGAAAATTCAAATTAAAAATAAAGTAGTTTTACACTATTAGTATACAGCCAAACTACAAAGATATTGTTGTAGCCTACAATGATTTCAGTTTCCAAAGAAATCATTGCAACCATGAAACAGAAATTAGAGGGTTTGGTAATTAATATTGAAAAAAATGAGTTTTTTGCAAAAAAAAAATAATGATTTTATTTTGGTGAAAAATCCTATTATTTGCAAATCACTCTTTTCAATAATACAAGTTGAAGAAGTACTTAATTTTAAATTTTACGTTTAATTACTTTAGAGGTCATTATAGTTTTACTCAATTTTCATTTAGGTCCCCATAGATTAAAAAGTTTGTGATGAAGTCCCTATAATTTGGTACAGTACAGGGACTTGATTATAAAAATTTTAAATTATAAGGATCCAATCAAAAAAGTTTGTACAATATAGAGACTTAATTATTAATTCTTAAACTATAAAGATTTAATTAAAAGTTGAGTAAAACTATAGTTAGTTGTAGAGTAATTAAACCTAAATTTTATATACTAGTATGTTAAGTCTTACTATATATCCAATTAATCATATTTGTTTGTCAAAAAGTTAAGTTGTTAACAGAAGCTTAAAGCGAACTTTTTATGTGCTCGAATGCTTCTATCAGGGCAGATACACATTGTGAACTGTGGAGACCAATGCCTTTCCTATATTTTCTAACTGAATGAATTTCATCACTGTTCTCAATTATTATGATAAGAAATAAAGTAATGATAATTATACTCATAAAATGTGAGATATCGTGCTGACTCATACACCATTTACAATTGAATGGAGTGTGGGCTCTATTTGAATGAGATTCATATCCCTTCCAATAGTAGGTGAGGTGTAAGTCAATACAGTATCTCATATATCCTATGAATTTAAACGACATTACTCTGAAAAAAAAAATGTCACAAGTCAGAGAAAAATGTAAGCATTGTGTTGGTGGTGTCACAAGTTAGGCGTGGAGACGCGTTGGATGTGGGGATTCCTCTTGGCTGGATACGCATGCTCGCACATGAGCAGCTGGACACAACAGATAGCCAAAGACTATTTGGGACTTGGGTGCCCCCTCAAGGCTAGACCAAACCCCATTCACATTATTCTGATTCTTCCTTCAGCTTTTTATGAAGGGAATCTTTCCTTCTATGGAAACTATTTGGTGGTGGTGACTGTTACATGCCACAAGCCCATTTACTCATTGATTTATTGATTAATCAAAGTTTCTTCTGCCCATTTCCATCATTTTCCCCCCAAAATCATATTACCAAATTAATATATTACTATTCTTTATTGCATATGGGGTCACTCTCTTTCCCCAGAGAACTGCCCATCCCCACAGCGCCATCTAGGAACAACACGTACTGATGGACAGATGTAGTAATAATAATAATAAAAGTATAAAACTTTATTTTTTCTCTTATATTTTATCAAGATTTTAATATACTCCCAAATTTTTTTATTTTATTTACATCTTAATATTTTCAAAACATAATTAATACTCAAGTTATAAACACAAGCAATCACAGGATCGATATGAGATGATAATGGCTCTCTTATTCCTTAATTAAGTGTCGAGAGTTCAATTTTCACTTTGGGAATGAAGTAGATTTAAAACTTATGACCAGTATCTATCCCCTTAAATGGACCTACAATATATAAAAGGATTAGTCACTGCATTCAACGGTGGATACCTTGGACAGCCAAAAAAATTATGAACACAAACTTAATATTTTATGTCTTATTGTGATCTCCTAACATTATAATATGACATTTTATGTTTTTTATTTTATTTTCTAACATCAAAATTTGACCCTTATATCAATTTTTTTTTATAATTTATATGTTATCTATTAAAAAGGCTAGATTGGAACAATTTGATAATGTTGGAGACATAAATAAAATCAAAAAATGTAGGACTAAATCAAAAGAATGCTAAAATGTGATGGACATAATTGAAGGTTAACCCTAATAATAATAATAATAATAATAATAATAATTAGGACTACTTAACATTTATACCACTCATATCATTATAAAAATTTAATTTTAATATGCTACTGGCAGAGAAAAATCTTCATAGAGATATTAATTATGTGTTATCATGCCGTAAAATTATTTTATTTTATCATAATAACGTTGACGATCATGCATGTGTACAATTTTTAATTATCAGAACTAATATTATATTGATAACGTATTAAAATTAATTTTTAATTGCAAATGCGTACAACTTCCTTTTACGACAGAAAAAAGTTTAAATTCATGTAGACTTTTTATAATACGTCTTATAATAAATATGCATAGTTGGAAATATAATTTTGTTATCGGTTTTAAATTTATTCAATAATAGCAACATATATATCACGATTTACAAGCTCTATCTAAATGCAATTGAAATAACTACGAGTCCTAGTATAATTGATAGTTAGCTAAATTCTTTAATCATCTAGTTAAGAATTTGATTCTTTATAAAAGGAAATTTATCCTTTAAAGGATCTTGTGGTTAGAGATTTATCCTTGAAGGGCTCACATAAAAGAAATTTATCACTGTTACTGATAGTAAATATACTCGAAAACAAAGAAAAATGCAACTGGGACATTCTTTTAACCAAGTGTCAAGTTCAATATTTTGAAAGAGAAGCTAGAGGATATAATCACCAACTGAACATTGTCTTGAAGTAAAACATAAACAAAAATTGGAAAATCATGTTGATCACCTCGCTAGCATCTCCTTCAAAGATGATCGATAGGAAGCGCCCAGCCCCCAAGCAAAGATGAATCCAAAATTATGATTATAATTAAACTTTTTTGTCAATTTAAATTTTTCAACTTAGTTGCTTATTGTCAAATGCATATTGAATTCTTGAATATAATCAATCCTTTGGCATTGTTGCATAGTTTTGTAGTTATAGCAGAGGTTTAGTTTTGGTTTTAGTCCTGCAATTAGGATGTCTTTATTAATTGCAAAATTGCCTAATTAATGAAAAACTACGTTATTCAATCTTAATATATAAGGTAGATCATATATAGTCATATGTGCTCTAGCTATTATAACATATATTTTAGAACTGCAATGTAAACTAAGTTATTAAATCTCATAAGATATGTTATTGAGTGAAGGTTTTGATGTATAGAATCATGTCATCTATGACTATAGCTATTTGAAAATATTTGGACCAAAACCCTTTTTTTATTCAAGTAACCAAAACCAAATCTCATTTAATTTTCAGGACAAAAATACATTTAAATCATGTAACTATATATGTTCCAAATTTTAGATTTACTTTGAATTGCATTATCCGCAACAGAAAATATATTATTTCATGTTCTGCCTCAAAAAAATATATTTTTTATTTTTTATAAATTATGAGTGTTTAAAATTTACTAGACTTCAAATATTATGGCTCAAGTCTTACAATAACCTGATCATAAAGGTTAAACTCTCTTATTGCTACTTTTTCAAAATAAAAAAATTATAAGACACAAATTTACAATTTACTTAAGAAAAACAAATGTCAAACTATTCAAACCTTTTAAATGGTTGATTATTGGAACATATTTTATCTCATTAAATCATTCTTATTTTAGTTTGCGCACTTCCCCTTTGCCAAAAAAAAACTAAAAACTAAAAAAAGGTAGAAGATTGACAGCTGAGTATATGAAATTATATACAACCCGGCATATCACAAAAAGGGAAAAAAAATTCATAGAAATTTTAATTCAACAGTTATGTATGTCTAATGCACGCATAATTAAAAAGAGTATTTGATGATGATGCTGTGTGGCTTTGCGTTTAATCAGAGCACCACCATTATTTGTAGCATTTTTTTTAATGGAATTATTTGTAGCATTTTGTTAAGATCAACAATTTCAAGCAACAGATTTGTTTTTTTGTTAGCTTTTGTTCCCATAGAGGTGAATACATTCATGCACTCTATAAAATAAAACAATGTTAATATATTATAGATATGACAAAAGGAACAGTCCAAAAAAGATTAATTAACTTTTCTTTGGTGTATAAAAACAATCAATTAATTCAACATCTCACATTATTTTTTTGAGGAAGAAAATAGAGGAACCTTATCTTATTCCAACATTGATCATTGGGAACATTCATACTATGGAGTAACCATCTTCAATTGACAATTACTTATGTACTTTTTCCTTTTTACCAAAAAAAAAAATCTATTGATGAAGAAGCCTAAAAACACCTACAAATAAATAAAGATAAATTAAATATAGATTGAATAAAAAATAGATATATTCCACATTTTGAACTAATTAACGATATATGACTATGCTCCTTGGACAATAACAATGCATCTTTCATATTGGAAACTAACACGAAAGTATTGCAACTCGTGGAAAGTATTATACCTCTTCCCAAGATAGACACAAAAATCTCTTTATCTGTAACACCATCCAAATAGAAAATACTTGTGGGAGAAACGATCAATAAAAGAGAAATGAACACACCCATAAAGGATACAACAAAAGTACTACAAATGGGACGATAAAAACAAGATACAAAAATAAAATTCTAAGTAACTTAAATAAAAAGAAATAAAGAATGGTAGGATGGCCACCAAAGGAGAAAGATGATAGCCCCAACAAAACTCACAAGGAGAAAAACCAAAGAGAGAAAGGGAGGATGTGCAACTGGAAAAAGAAAAAACTTTATCCTTCCACTAAACGCAATCTTGCTCAGGTCGGGTAGGACTACTAAGTTGGCAATGCTTCCCTTTTCGAGTTTTAGCACAGCTGCATATCCATGACTTGAATTCGAAACCTTTTATTAAATTAAAATAACCCTTGTCAACTGATCTACATGCTTCTCACTAAGAGAAAAACTTTATCCGATAGTGTAAGAAATGATACTAAATGAATCCCATGTTCATATCAATAATTCTGCTAATGAAACAAATTAGTTGATGATTCTGCCAAATTGTTTTTATGAAAAAAAAAAATCTATTGATGAAGAAGCCTAATGAAATGAAAAAGATAAATTAAATATAGATAGAACAAAAGACAGATACATTCCACACTTAAGTAATGATATGTGATTATGCTCCTTGACCAAAGACGTACTATCAATAACAATACACCTTTCATATTAGAGACCAACATGAAAAGTGTTGCAACTTGAAAAAAGTATTATACCTCTTTCTAAGGTAGATCGAAACATCTCTTTATCTATAACAACATCAAAATAGAAAATACCTACAAGAGAAACGAAAACATCAATAAAAGGAAAACGAAAACGCCCATAAAAAGGTACAACAAAAGCACTACAAATGAGACAATGAAACACAAAAACAATATTCTAAGTAACTTAAAAAGAAAGAATGGGGGACGACCACCAAAAGAGAAAGATGGTAGCCCTAACAAAACTTACATTGAGAAAAACCAGAGAGTGAGAGAGATAAGGCACACTACTCAAAAAAAAAAAAACTTTGTCCTTCTACCAAAGGCAATTTTGCTCTAGTCGAATACAACCACTAAGTCAGCAATGTTCTCCCTTTTATGTTTTACACAGCTACATATCCATCACTTGAATTTGAGACCTCTAATTAGGTTAAAATTACCCCTGTCAACTAATCTACATGCTCCTCATTGAGAGAAAAACTTTATCTAATATTGTAAGAAGTATTTGTCCTATGTACATATCAATGATTCTGCCAATGAAACTAATTAGTTGATGATTATCTAATTGTCTATAGTTAATAAAAAAAACAAAGTTAGACTACAAGAAGAAATGGAACTCCGCGACCTACTTTTTGAACTTCATAAAGAACTAACAATTTCATTCTATTTCATGTTTTAAAATTATATTAATGAAATGGTGATTTTTTATATTTCTTTACAAAATCTAAAAAGTAGAAAATAAGAAAATAAAGTGATATTATTTTAAGAGAATTTTTTTTAACACACTATCATTGTTAAGTTATACACCTACTACGGGAGAATTTTTCCCTAACCAACATTTTCATTGTGTGAATAATTCTTAAAATTAGATCAAAACAATATTGTTAATTTCATTGAGAATTAATTGAACGTTAATTTTTAAATAATTTTTAAATCGTCACGTTGTTGCAAGAGTAAAAAATTATCAATAATGTAATATTACATTATTTAATAACATATAAAAATTATTTTGATAACATATTAAAATAAATTTATATAATTATTAATTAAAACATAATGGGAAAAAACAAACAAGCAAACACAAATAACAAAACCCTAAACAAAATTCTACTCTCTATATAGATTAGAGGAAACTATATTGATATCCCATGAGATTTAATACAATTACATTCGGTATCCTTCTATTTACAATATTTCCACTAAAGGCTCTTGAGGTTCCCAAAAATTGCACTGACATCCCTTACATATATTAATTTGTTAATTTAAATGATAGAAAAAGGATAACATGTGATATATACATAATTATTAATCATAAAATTCTAAAATTTTGAGTTTTGACAATATATAATACATTGATTTAATAAAATACTCCCTCCATTCATTTTAGGGGTGGAAGTAGGCTATCCGGTTCATTACGGGCCTTCGGCCTATTCTATATTTAGCCTAAGACACAACTTATTTAGTAAACAAGTTAGACTTAATTAGATTCTTTTAAAAGTCTTTTAAGCTAAATAGGTCAGGTTCCAAGTATTAAAAATAACCTACTATGCCTAATAGGCTTGTCTACTTATATTTCTATTACAATTAATATTTTTATTTAAGAAAATTTAATGATAATTGAAATATTTTAACCTATATATAAAAGTATACTTTTTTACTTATTTAACAAACCTTTTAGTTAATTTCAAAATATATTTTTTTGACATATTTAAAAGTCATTTGACTTATTTAAAAATAAGCATTTTTTTATTAAAATTATAATCAAATAAGCTTCTAAATAAGCTTTTGGGTCAGGTCATGCTAAAACTATATATAAAAAAAAAATGTCAGATGATAGACTAAGACTCAGGCAACTTGTTGGGAATGCATATCAAACCTATTTAAATCAAAGCCCAGCTTAACCTAGCCTACTTCCACCCTTAATTCATTATAAGTGTCCTTTTAGTAAAAATTTTTCATTTAATATTATTAGTTATTTAAGAGTTTCAAGGAAGTATTAATTATCTTTTTTCACTTTTATCTTTGTACATAATCTACCTTTCACACAAACTTCTCGTAGTAAAAATTATTGCATAATTTTCTACTCAAGCAATTTCATTACAGAAAATTTGGCCTAAAACAATACTTATTTTTTTGAACATATGAAAAATTTTGCCTTTTTTACACACAGACTACATTTTTTTAAAATGTAATGCATTTGATATATAAAAATATTGCTTTTTCTATTCAAAGGTGTTGACTTAGACAATTGACCATGTTTGCTATAATAGCTCTATGAAAAATGAGGTATTCGCTTAAAAATATACCCTACATTAAAAAAAAATTACATTTAACAATTGGTCACATATGATATAATAACTTTTCAAAAAAATTATGTCTTAACTTAAAAAAGTGTAACATCTGCTATATCAAAGACAATATATTTTTAAAAAAATTGCCTAAATATTCTTTTAGGCATAAATTTCTTTCAATGTTTTGTCAACATAAAATCTTTTTCTGTGCGTTTGAGCAATGATTTCTTAATTTATGCATCAAAACATTAAAAGACAATTAATCAAAAGTGAACAAAGTGAGTACTTCTTTATCACATGACAATGAAACTTCTAATTATAACTTATAATAAAACAATTATTTTAGTGAATATATGTGTCAAATATTATCAAAATATTATAATCTTATCACTAATATCCTATCGTTTCAAGTTAATTGTTAAGAAAAAAACATATAGATTAAGAAAACACTAAATAACTAGTGATAATGGTATAAAATTATATAAATGAATTGAATCGCCCTATTTAAAAACATAATGATAAGTGGACTGATTGGCTCACTAAGAGTAGCATTGAAAAAATATAATTAATATTCTCTTGAAACGATAAGTGAACAATTAACTTGAAATATCAAAAATTCATAAGTGAATAGCTAACCTGAAATGGAGAATTTATATTTTTTATCACTTAAATTAATAAATTAATATCTATATAGGAGGTCAGTATAATTTTATAAAATAGAATGATGATAAATATAATTAAAAAAATCTTTAAAAAAATGGGTGTAACTTAGCCCATGAATTATGCAGGGAGTTGCTTTCCTGATGTACTATGGTGGTACAAAATGGACAATGAGGAAGCACGAAGCAGCTACTGGATCGTTGGAGGGGCAGTTCTGAGATTTAGAGGGAATGAACGTATTAATGCAAGGGAGACTTTGTGCATTTCAATATAAATGCGATCTTCGAGATCCTGTTAAAAGGGACCACCATGATACTGGCACCACAGCTGGTGGACGGTGGACACGTTATTTACAGGCAGACACTTCTAGTCTAGTAAACATTTTTGTGAAGCTAGTCTTGTGATATGAAGGGGCCAAAATCTTATAAAAGAAAATAAGAGAGATTATAATCAAAATTGAGTTTAATTTTTATGTAGTGATGGGATGGGATTGGTAATACTCTTTAGTTGGGTGCTTTGACTTATGAAAAGCATAGGTCAATTTTTTGTTTAGTAAACAAGAGAGTTGGGGTACTTTTACTTCCAGCTTTTAGAAATAATGGGTGCTTTTAACAACACCTAATGTAATATTTTTTAGAGTTGGCTTATATTTTCTGCAATTTAAAAAACGTTAAAAGACTAATATAACCCTTAAATTTTAATAAAAATATAACTTTATCCATTCACCAATTAAAAGGTTTTAATTTTTTATTCTTCACACATATATTTATGTCTATTATAATCATTTTATATTTTTAGAGCAACCTTATATTATATTTACTATACACTACTTCAATGACTTATACTTATTGACAAGAACTTTTATATTATTTTATCAATTGGTGCTATTATGGCTTTTTAAGAACCACAATAATATCAAATCAAGTCATAGTGTAAAATTTTTTTATATTACCATCCAATTAAATCATCTTAATTTTATGACTTTTCAAGTGGTTGGTATAAAACTTAACCATTTTTATTGATATAACAGTATATGATTGGATGACAGTGTAAAAAAATCTTACAGTGTCATCGTATAGAAATTAATCTCATCAATAAAAAGTTGACCTATTAGTGTTAGTTTATTTATTAGTCATCTATTTACACATAATAAGTTGTATATAAACTTCAGTGGCTAACTTGTCTATATTAAATGCTAGTGATGATGGATCTAGAAAATTCAGGTAAAAAGGATAAATATAATATATAAGAATATCAATAACTATTTAATAATTTTTATCTTAGTGTGGGATTAATAAAATAATAGGAAAAAAATTAAGTGAGAGGGTGATTTACTATAAGAGTAAGAGGAATAAATTCAGGTCATATAATCATATATGTGTTATCAATATTAAAAATTAATTAATAATAACCAATATCCATATATTCATTTAAAAAGTCACTCAATTTAAAAAGACCACAAATAGATCAGGACGAGCATCTTGCTCTTATCATCTTGAAGTATGAGTACATCTGTTACATATGCCTCTGAATCCTCCTCTCGATCCTTGAGGCCATTTTCTTTTCCACCTTCTTTAGCTGTTCCTTCTTTTTTCTCTTCCATGTGTGAGACCTCCTTTTCCCTCCATTTTGGCCATGCTCAAGTTATTGTTGTGCATAATGGGCAAAGACATATAAGAATCAATATCTACAATCGAGAAAGACATACATTAAAGTAATTATAAAAAGAAAGAAAAACATTTCCAATTCAATTCTAGATCAATTTTTCAATTTCGAGTTTAAATGTGATGCATAAAAAGTGTAAAAGAGTTGTGTACTACTATTTAATTAAATCTTTAATTATTTTTATAGCCTTTCAAATAATGGGTGTAAGAGAAACTTTTTTTTACTAACATGATAATAAATGATTGGATAATAATATAAAACTTTTTGTACTATCAATGTATTAAAATTATGGTAGAGTACACTAATTTCACCTTGAGATATATTGTAATTACACCCAACATCCCTCAATTTGCAAAATTATCACTAAAAGTCTTTGAAATTTATCAAAACGCGCACTGATTCTCCTGCGACTAATGGTTCAATGGCTTCTTAAATGACAAAAAAGGCAACATATGACATGCATGTAATCTTTTCAAGTAAAATCGTAATATTTTAACAATAATTGACATAGATTTACTGAAATACCTCTTATTAGTTGTTAAAAATAAAAAATTGGTGTTTTCTTATTAATTAAGATAAAAATATCAATTTATTCCTAAAAAGAAAACACTATTTTATGTACCACTTAATTTATATACACAATCTATATAAAATTTTTCTATAGACATACAACCATATATTAGCATGAAAATATTTAATTTAACTATCAGTTACCTTGAAAGTTTTATAAACAGAAACATATGATTCTATGGCAATACAAAACATGAAACTCTTGCAAATTGAAACATATAACCGAATAAATCTCTTTTATACCCTGAGTACATTAAAATTAGCCTATTTTACCTAACCATAAAAAAAATAATGTAAAATTATGCAATTATGAAAAATTTTAACCGCATCTTGATGCTGTGGATGTATGTATGTCATTGGCTGGTTAGGACTACGTGCTTCAGTTGACAGTAGCCAATAGAAGAAAGACATGTGGTGGAATCTGTAGAGTGGGACCCAGCTCCTAGAGATCCTGCAAAAAAGAACCCTTACAATTATTTGGGGAGACCACCCAATGAGAAAAAGACGTCAGTTATGTTGCAACCGTACGTGGGGCCCACAGCATCAACTTGCTGTCGCATGCTGGTCTCTCTGTGTCATTTACCATCCCATACATCTCATCTCAGCCGTTGCTTTGGCGGCTACATAACCCTCGGGTTCACCATAATGTCCCTTAATTTTATGGGGGGGGACAAAAGTAATTTTAAACAAATTTTCTTTTCTCTCTCTTTTTTTTTTATATATATATAATGGTGTTGATGAATAAAAAGCTTAGAAAAAAGAATTATAGAAGTTGGTGGTATAAGAATAATTATAATCAATTCAGTCCCTCATTGGAAAAAAAAAATCAATTCAGTCTATTGAATAAATACTTTATTTATTATTAAACTATTATCCATTTTAAAAATTTAAATAGTATTGATAATTTTTTTTTACAATTATATTCCTATTAAATATTATTGATTCAGAAAAGAGAGAAATTAGGAAAGGAATAACAATTTAATAAATCATTCTTAACTTTTTATAAGGAACATTTTGGAAAAGACAGGAGTATACCAAATTGATATTGTACCCTTCAATTAAGGGATAAATTTAGTTATACAAATTTATTTTTATTACTCACCTCTCTTTTTCTTAGCTATTTGTCAATTTTTTTTTGTATTTATTCTCTCCTTTTCACTATTTAATAGAGGTCTAGTTGAAAAAAAAATTAATATTGTCTAAATACTTAAATAGATGGTAATTTGTGGAAAAATATGATTTTAATAGTGGGTAGTTATTTGTAAACGTAGATAGTTATTAAAAATTTCAAAAACTAATGAAGCCACTCTTCTATGAAGTTTGCATACAAATATTATACTCGTGTTTCCTTTGAATAAGTTATAAAGTTCAATTTCTACTAATGAAAAAAAGAAGAAGATAATATTAGAAGAGTTTTATTTGTAGTAAGTTGACCAACTCAAATTAAATTAGTCAAAAGTCAATAGATTTTGAATAATAATAACTTGATAAACAATTATTTATAATTTTCTAATTATAAAGAAGCTAATTTTTATATTATATGAATAAAGTTTATGAAATGATTCACTTGTAACACATCATTTTTTTTAAATAAAAATAGAAAATAAGCATTCAAAAGAAAGTGACTGCTCTTACATGCCCTATTAAGAGTTGCTAATTTTTCACGTGAGACTTATATCAAATTAATTCATAGAATTTGTGATTCTAAACGCTAATCTTAAAGTAAACCATGAAATTAACTTCATGTTAAATATAAAAAAAATTGACAAACAATACTTCGATTTTAAAAGTTTTAAAATCAAACGAATTATAAGTCTATATTCATTAGGGAATATTTCAATTTTAACATAGCTCACCAATAGTACACGTAATCAAATATAATATACTAGAAAAATTAAGTTAAAAATTTGACTTAAATATCCTGTTGTCCCCGAAAAGAAATGATTTTTTGTTTTCATAAAAAAAATTGTTTAATTTTGCTCCATACATTTCCAAAACCGTTTGGTTTTACTCCCTATAATTAGTAAGTCATTACTAAATGTTAAGTTGAATAATGAAAAATCATGTTATTCAATTTTATATATGATAATCACTAGTTGTATATTACATGTCATAACTACATGTGTCAAAACACTACTATAAATATGAGTTATTACTTATTTGGTTGGTAAGATGGATTAATGAGTTGGTTTTAATGGGTTATTGAATGAGATTTTAACACGTAAAATTATAATATGTCACATATAATTACTGACTATAATGTAGTATTGGATAATGTGGCTTTATCAACTAACTCAACATTTACTATATGTAGACCAATTAGATAGACTAAAATAAAAAAATTTTAGAAATATTTGGAGCAAAACCAAATACTTTTTTTTTAATCAAAACCAAAACTCGATTATATTTAGGGGCAAAAAAGACATCAAACCCAAAAATAATAATAATAATAATTTGAAAAACAAATTCAAACTTTGGCTTAATATGCTTGGAGGCTACAAGAATTGTACTTTGGCTTTGCTTTAGTCTCATTGACTAGTGCGAAACAGGTGAGCTTCCATCATTCATGATGAGCTGCCAATCCCCATTTCTTTTCACAACTCCCACCAAAAGCTGAATAAAAAACAAATTAAAATGATTAAACTAATGAATTAATAAACATGCAGTAGCATAATCTTTATTAAAGAAATCAAAGCTATTTTTTTATTAATTATTAATGTCATTATTATTTTATCTTTTTTATAAATATGCATAGACAGGACCGAGAGTGTCAATTATAATTAAGAGGGAACTTTTGCTATAGTTCCAAGCAGTACCCACAGAAACACATTACATCCAATCACAGCTCAACAGCTTCATCACCATCTTTATTTTTCTTCCTCTCAGGATAGTGTGTGTTTAGAGATTCATTGCTTGAACCTTTGTTATTTGCTTTTCATCTTCCATATATTATTTAGCCTTAGCCTTTTTCTATTTGGGGCTCCTATTCCTTTTATGTGCTAAGTTAGTTTCTTTACTATTATTTTTCTTCTCTTTTCCCTTCTTACTCATGGAAAAGGAAGAAAGAACTTTTTTCTTTTTGGGAACCAAGTTTTGTTCATAAATACTTTGTCTTTCTGCTGTTTTCCTAATTGGGTTTGCACATTCATTGTCTTTGGCTCCTACCCTTTTGCCTCTTCTTGGGTTCCAATTGATTTCCCTATTGGGTTAAGCTCAAAATTGAAGCTACAGCAGAGAAAAAGCACCATTTTTTCTTACAAAGTTCTTATCTTTTTCTCTTTTTACTCTTTGGTCATAAATTATAAGCTGTTTCTAGTTCTTTTGTTTTGTTTTTTTTTTCTTTTGCTATCTCGGTTCCATAGTTTGTTAGAAGGGAAGTTTCATTGGGTTTAGATCTCACAAGTGGTTCAAGGGTTATCCTTTTTAGACCAATTAGATACCAGATAAGAGTCTTCAATATCAATTTGGAGCATTCTTTATGATATTTGTTTCCAAGAAAATAAAGTAAGTCTTTTCTAGATTCCTGAGGAGTCTCCTACTATTCTGATTCCTTTTTTAAAAAATGCTTGTGGATTTATCCTTGATATTTTTGTGGTAAAACCACCACCTTATGCGCATTTCTCTCTTTGCTTTTGCCCCCTCCTACTGTCTTCCTCTGTAACCTTCTCTGTCTCTCCTCCCATTTGAATTGGCTAAAATTTTGATCCTATGCATCACTAGTTTGGTGCTTGTGCTTGTAATTGTAAAGTTGAGATTTTGATGAAGTGGGAAATGGAAATCTTGTCTCCTGCACATTATAGTCCCAATTCCAACCCCAACAATTACAATTGGTTAGTGGGAGATAGCAGGAGCACAAGATGGACACCTGAAGAGAACAAGCTGTTTGAGAATGCTCTTGCAGTGCATGACAAGGACACCCCTGATAGGTGGCACAAAGTGGCTGCAATGATTCAAGGGAAGACAGTTGGTGACGTGATCAGGCACTATAGGAAATTAGAGGTAGATGTTTGTAACATAGAGGCTGGTTTGATCCCAGTTCCTGGCTATGGTGCTAGTTCTGCTACTAGTACTACCTCACCTTTCACCTTAGATTGGGTGAACACTCAAGGGTATGATGGGTTTAAAGGGTTCAGTGGAAAGAGATCTTCCTCAGTGAGGCCACCTGAGCAGGAAAGGAAGAAAGGAGTGCCATGGACTGAAGAAGAACATAAGTAACTTTTTGCCTTTTTGCTTTTGCTTTTATATATAGTGATCTTTTAACAACATATCACTTTAATATATGGTATTAATATTGTGATCAACTGAGAATGCATATCTGTTGGAAAACATGGTGATTGTATGAAAAGCAAGAAGTTGTGGGTGGTGTTTGGAGTATGAACCAAGGAGGGTAGGAACAATAATTTGTGTAGACATTGAAGAGTTAGATATTATTATATTAACGTCCTTTGGATTTTAATGAGATGGTCATGAGGACTTAGTTATGTCAGATAAATTTTATTGTTTATTTGAGCTTTTGGGGTTTAAATCTTGTTGTGATATTCCTTGCAGGTTGTTTCTACTTGGCCTGAAGAAGTATGGCAAAGGTGATTGGAGAAACATTTCACGCAATTTTGTCATTTCTCGAACACCAACTCAGGTGGCTAGCCATGCTCAGAAGTATTTCATCAGGCAACTTTCAGGAGGCAAAGACAAGAGGAGGGCTAGCATCCATGACATAACAACTGTTAATGTAACTGAAACTGGAACTTCTTCAGAAGACACCAAAAGATCCATTTCGCCGCAGCATTCTATGATGCTCTCACAACAGCAGCCAAATTCTACAGCTTCAATACCAAGAGCTCATTTTCAGTGGAATAATCAGCTAAATGCAGGAGTAGCTATGGCTCTCAGTCCTACTCATGAAGAAGTTTTCACCTCTCCTTATGGTGTTAACACATATGGGGTTACCATGCAGGGCCAAAATCTGCACAAGAGTGCTGAATCTTCTTACTTAGGACCTCAGACACAGAACATGGTTTTCCAAATGCAAGAATCCTCACAACACTATTCCCACGCATAAATGGCTGCTTGTATTGAATTATGAATGGCTGGAACCAATATCTTGTGTTATCAGATCAACAGTACACTTTCTATGCTTTTTTCACAAGTCCTATGTGAATATCTTGCTTTAGAATATTGGTTAGCTCTTGGCATATGAACTTGAAGGAAGGCACATATATTTGTGACTTGGACAAATAAAAACTTTTCAAAGGTCAAAGCTGGGGGCATACAAGTCCCAATGTTGGTTCTTGGGTGGATTTTCCATGTTGTCTGAAAATATTGGATTTCAAGCCAAGTATAGAAATTAAGAGGGGTTGTCAACTTCATGGAAAAGAGGCACTTGAAATTTGAAAACTATCTAGGAATATGTATGTGGAGGATACTGTTACTAGTATTGTATTCAAAGCAACATATTATGGCTAAGAAATAAATAATAAGATCCCTTGGCAAAGGTTCTCCAAAGATAAGAATAAGATGCACTAATATATTGTGCATTAGTGGACTAAACCCATTTGAGCTCCCTAGTTCAGTTAGTGAAAGGCCAAAAAGGCATCAGTAGGATTAATATCTTCACTCATAAGTTAAGAACAGCAGCACATGCTGACTGTAAAGTGAGTGATGCCAAGAAAGGTAAATTGAAGTTTGTACCCTCAAGTTGTTACTCCTTTGTGATAACTTTCCAAATTGCATGGAGATCTTGTGGTTTGTTGTAACAGAAAAGAAGTTGATTAATGGTATTAGTCAAAATTTTTACTAAAACCCCACAACTGGTATGAGAATCTGCAGTTCTAGCTGCACCTATAAGCTAGTGTTAACATTAATCAAAACCTATTAGCATCCTATGTGACTCTACTAAGCAAGGTCTCTTTTCCCTTTTCTTTTTTTTATTGTGTTCCATATCTGTATATCTTTGAGCACTTGGTGGTGGGGATTCTCATTTAGAATTGGTTGAATCACATTGGCAGTGCACTCAATTTTAGGCATCAAAAGTGTATGATGATGCACACTCTTTTCTTCTTTTTCTTTAATTTTTTTTCCTTTCTACAATTTAGTCTTTGTGTCACTATTTATGCATAAGATGGCCAAGTTGACTTGAGTTGACCTTAATAGTAGGTGCTGAGTCTGCATGCACTAATTCAAGTATCACGTACTTCATGTCATGTTCCTCTTTTGTTTGGTAATCCTTGATTATATGAGATTTTAAGGGGAATCCCGAATAAGAGGTAAGATTCCTTGCTAATGAATTAATTTATGGTTTAATTAGATTAAATATATAGTACAAAGCAAAACTGAAGTGTGATTAGACGGGTAATATATTCTAATAAAGAGGATTTGGTCATGTAATAGATGTTAACAGTGTACACATAGTCCAAAGAAAGCATCATAGTCTTGGTGATTCTATTTGTACGGAGCCTGCAAATAAAAAATATTTTTGATGTTTCACTAATCTCCATATCTTGGCTCAAATCGTTGATCCCATTTATGGAGACAGCCTAAGCAAAAATTTGGCCAAAAGGGGTCTTTAGCTTTTCTTAATCAGATTTCATCATGGATTCATTTTATATTTTATATTATATCTATCTCTAAAGAGGTTTGGGGGTTCTCTTTTGGTAAGAAAATTTATTGACTTCAAAACAACGATGAAGAAGAATCTCCCCTTATAACCCTCCCGGCATCACAAAGTGTTGTGGTGCCATAACTGACATAAAATAACAAATTAAGTTGCTAAGTTAGTGGTTTTGTCATTGCTTTTTAATTAAGGGCGCTTTAAGCCACTATAATTGGTCTAGTGGTGAGGGATTTAGGTAGTATGCATAAAGTTCTAGGTTCAAATTTTATTGTGATTTATATAATTTCTGAAGTGCCTTTTTCCGTTATAATATTTTATTTTAAATGTTTGAAATAATGTGTATAATTTTGTTTTTGAGTACAAAATAATCAAAATCAAAGGTCTACTGTAAAACTTAAATAATGTATAGTAATGTCTTTGTAAGTCACAATTGATTTAGTGATAAAAAATTTGAATATACATATATATATGTATGTATAAATATATTAATATTATATTCTATTCTATTCTAGGTTCAAGTCTCATTCCATCTAATATAATTTCAAAAATAATGTCTTTGTCAATTACAACTGATCCTGCGACCACCTGCATGGTTAAAGTTCTGAATATCGAAGGACTTTAACACTTTGTGCTCTACACTCTTTCTTACTTTTCTTGTCCCATAAACTTGCACGACGACACGTTCTTAACATTTCCTAGGACGCAGAATCTTTGAATTACTTTACTACGTCATTGCTAAACAGCAATAATTGAAACAAAAGCTACTAAGTGCTCTTGATTACAGATGCAAATCATCACTCATTGGCTTTTCTTTTTCTTTCTTTCTTTCTTTCTTTTTTAATATTAGTTTTTCTTGTATTAAGTTTATGGTAAATACAAGACACTCAAAATATTCGTCCAAATTTATGTTAGAATAATGTGGCATGTATATAAACTCTTAGGGTATGTTAATATGTGATTTTGACTTTTAAAGAGAAAGAAAGGAAAGAGAAGGAGTTTGTAGTGTAAAATCTCAAAATTTTACTCGATAAAATCTTTTCTTTCCTCTCTTCTTTAAAATCAAATTACCAAATATACCTTTCGATGAGTTCACCTTATTATATCCAGCAATCACACTTTTTTTTGGTTAAAAAATTTAATAATTGTTTTTTTATAGCATAACATTATCTTAGTGTATTTTTTATTGAGGGACAAAATTGGAGGAAAATTTTAGATGGATGTATATAAAATTATAAATGGATCTCATTCATAAAAAAATTTCCCCCTATTTTTACTCTTTATCCAAACACACACTATAAATTTATTTTAGCCACATACATGTCACTTTCTGCAAACCTGGCAAGAATATGTTCAAAAATGTGAGTTCCTTGTACGCATTCACTCTACGTTTCAGACAAAATCTTGAATACTTTAAAGTATATACTCTTCAATATTTTGCGAAAATAAGGCAGAGTCATGCATGTAATCACTACATGGACAAGGTTGTAGAGTTTCAGAGATGTATGCATAAACAAGATGACAAAATAGAACTGCGTATTTTTCTTATTGGAATCATTGGATACAGGACATTTTACTGTTTTAGCTTGGTGGTCCCGTGTTTGAATATGTAGAATGGGAAAGGGTGAATTTATCTGATGGGATGAATTGTCTTACTGCATTGTTTTACTTTATGGTTGCTCGGGCTGCACCAAGTGCATGTATTTTAAATAACGACAAATTTACACATGAAGATTAATCATGTAAAACTTATTCTTTTTTTTAAAAAAAAAATTTAATCCTCCAACCAAGCATATACTTTAGATAAAATTTGTAACCTTATTTGTTTGATTTTCCCCGAGTATCCTCCCACGGAGACATTTCAATTCAAGTTGTGACATCAATTACTCCTTACCTAGGGTTTAAACTCGAACCTCTTTGTTAAGGCAAAGAAATATCTACTACACCAACCGTGTTGGTGAAAAATCATAAGCTTAAAAAGAGGATTTGTTTCACTTTTGCCAACTTTATCATCATTTAATGATTAAAAAAATGTTAAATTGATGGAACTTTTATTTTTTTTTTCTATTTTGGGTGCTAGAGTATAAAATCATTGTGTCTCTGCCATTCAATTTAATCTGTTGTGAGAAAGATAATTCATACTATGGTATTAGAATCTCTATTAGAATCTCTATGACAAAGCCACTATAAATGAATTAGTGGAAAGGGGCTTGAATAATTTACATGAGTTGATAGATTTAAATTTTATTGTAGCCAATGTATCCATAGAGGGAAAAAAAAAGAAGAAAAACTCTATGACAAACGGTTAAGGATTCATTGTGGGGTGACGATTGAGGAAGTCATTGAGAACCTTAAAATGATACCTGCTTTTGGTTAGCGCTGCTATTTGCAATGCCGAATAAAACAACGTACACGTCAATTTCATCATAGATGTGAAGCAAAAGAAAAGAATGCATGGCAGCAAAAGCCAAATGGGCCCGCAATTAGCTTTCTAACACTATATGACAAGCCTAACGACCATCTTTTCTTAAAGGAAAGCCCTTTTTATGCAAGTGGAATTAAAAAGCAGCCTGGCCACTTTATTCTTATTTCCATCATCAAAACTTGCACCAATTACAACCCTGGAGTAATTATTGATTAGGCCCTGCAAATCATATCTTAGGCAATTAATTCAATATTATCATGGGTCTACATGTCAATCTTAAAATCAAGTGCCTAATAGATGATCTAATAATAAAAAAAAAGGGTTTATTAAGGAATTCAAAATAGAAACTTTAGCATTGGAAAGATAAGTTTTGATATATCCAAAGTGTGGCCATAGCTCTGGTTAGCAAAATTCATTAAAAAATTCTTATGTGTGATATTCTACTTATCATTTAACACATTGTCCATTTTATTAAAAATGAAATATAATAAAAGGTAGAGACAGGAATAATCTATAAAATAGAGCAAACATTTTCTTACTATGCAAAATACCTAAAAATCCCTCTCATAAAAACTACCTACCTAAGAATTTCTCTAGAACACTGTTCATATAATAACTCATTTTCACTCTTTCTGGTCTTAAACCGTAAATATCTGATAGGATTCTCCCTTACATTGCATCTGATGAATCAAAACTCAAACCAAACCTTCCAACTAGAGTTATTCTTAATCAAAAGTCATGTCTAGTGGGTAGGATTCTATGTGCTGCTTGTTTTGGCCCAGAGTATGAGAATAATGTATTTTAGTGGGGCGTAATTAGAAGGACGGAAAGCAGGTGCATCATATCCCATCAGGCATAATGGAATTGTATCCGAAAGATTTCATACCCTTTTAATAGAATAAACCAGAATATCATGCAACACGGTCAATAATTTAGCCATTTAGTCATTTATGGACAAATAGAAATAGCAACATGTCACCTCAATAATAAATATCTAGGCTAGTTCAGGATAGAAAAGTAGAAAACTGAAATCTTAAGTCTGAAATATCTAATTACATGAGAATGGACATAAAATAAGCCAATCTAATACAGACGTGCACTTGTGGCCATCTTGAAGAAAACAGCCTTGAAGGCAGAAGATCTTACTCAAATAGAACAAAATTCATAAGTGCAAATGTCATGGACCTACAAATTCATACAACTACCAAGGGCAAAGATTGTCAACAAATTCCTCATAATGAGTGCAGTAGGCAAGTAATTGATACTCAATCATGTAAATTGTCCTTATTATATGCTAGGCCATAACCAAGAGGTAATAACGGGTCAGAGGACTTAACTCCATCAGCTGGTTGATCAAGCTGTTCAACTCTCCTGAACCAAGTCATGGGTAGTTGACCATTGAAGTCATGATCACCATATATCACATCTGTGATTCCTTGTCCTTCAGTGCCTGGCAACCAAGCAGCAACAAGAGCATCCATCTTTTCCAACAGCAATGGCTCTAGGACCAGTGGTCTTCCAGATATCAGAATCACTAGTGTTGGGATTTTATCAGCAACTAAATTTATAATTCCTGCTCCATTAAAAGGGATTCCCAGCTCTGAATTGTCACCTCCACATTCAGCATAGGGGCCCTCACCAACAGCAACAATTGCATAAGAAAATTCGTGACGTTCTATGGCATTTGTTGATGGATATTGCTCATAAATAACTTCTGTTTCATCTCCCACAGCTTCCTTAACACCATCTAAGATAGTTGTGCCTGAAATAGTAAGTCACATAACGAACTTAGCAGCCATGTCTATTCAGCCCCATAACATGACAATGATCAAACTCTACCAATGTTGTACTTTATTACAAATCTTTACTTAATTGGTACCGAACCAAAAAGAGAAGGGTTGTGTTAGACATTTAAAAGTCAAAGGAAAACTTTGTCAAATTTTTATGACATGGATCTGTAGTGTCAATCATCAAATATAACACTGGTTAAAGTGAGAAGTTTTTTATGTGCAATGTAACTTTCATTCTACGATATTATACCTGAACTCCACTCTAACGAGAATGCAAATCAAGCCAAACTTTAGAAATGAGTGGAATAGAAATTTCACAACTCACAACCATGGAAAGTATGTAACAGAGTAATAGCAGTATTCTAAGATGCTGTTACTATGATGGATACTAATCCTAAAACTAGACATTGGGGAAACTGGAGTAAGGGTGGAGACAGTATTCTACTATTGCATGTAATAAAAAAACAATGAACTCTTCCAGGGCAACACAGAGAATTCACAGAGAATCTACGAATAACATCGAAATATCAAACCATGGACTTACCAATTGTAATCTGACCACTAGAGCCATACTTAGTACCTGTCCACCCTCCACACTGATACCCGATATCATCAGCATGAGTTCCAGCAACAAGGATTCTCTTAGCACTCTTGTACAAGGGAAGAAAAGGTTTACAAGGATCCTTTCCATTTTTCAACAGAACCAAGGACTTTCGAACTGCTTCTCGTGCTAGATCTCTATGTCGCTATACAAACATTTTGATGGCAAAAGAAGTCAATCAATTTCAGTAATAATGCATAAAAGGATGACAAAGAAGTATAAAATTGTCAACATTTTGGCAAGGACAACTTTTATCTTTTTTTTTCTTCAAAATAGTGTTATATTTCACCCTCTAGAAGCATTGTCATTTGTGGAGATGGATTAGATGTGTACCATACAAAAGAGAGAATTTTTCTCAACTGCAGTCACTTGCTTATATTTATTAGAGAACCTTAAGAAGATAAACAGCTAAAATACTACTAAACTTAATTACAGCAATATATGCAAAATGAAACCCAGACTACATTGAAACAGTAAAAGATATAGAATAAAACAATATAGAACTTTCTACTAAAAAAAGAGAGAGAGAGAGAGCAAATTTGTCAGTTATGCTTTCAA
The DNA here is from genome assembly GCA_031216105.1 of Dalbergia cultrata. NCBI lineage: Eukaryota > Viridiplantae > Streptophyta > Magnoliopsida > Fabales > Fabaceae > Dalbergia > Dalbergia cultrata. The sequence goes on from CM062352.1 coordinate 42,236,536, forward strand.
AACAATTTTTTAACATAATCTGAAGATAATCGATATTATAAATTCCTGAAAACAAACTTCAGCTACAAGGAAATGCGGAGATAATCATTTCAGTGAAGTATGCAATGCAAACTTAAGCCTATTATTGTTTCATCATGCATTCTTCAAATTATTGTTGAGAAACTGAGAAATTCAGTGTGAGCTGCATTACCTCGCAACCAACCATATCAAGCAAAGATTTGTCAGTTAAAGGAAACTCAAAAAGTTTAGCAGCAAATTTCACTCTCAATATCCGCTCAACAGCATCATCAATTCTGGCCATTGGTATTTCCCCTGATTGAACCAGAGAGGTCAATTCTTCTATAAATAGTTCATATCGAAATGGGACCATCACCTGCATATTTTCTAGAATACATAAGTGAATATATAATAAAATTTTGGTTTTGCTAAATAGAGCTCTAAGAGCACTAGTTAAAGAATAAAAAGAAGGTAATATTTTATGTTTTCAATGGTGCATTGGAAACTTTAAATGTTTCCTTTCCTTATTCTTTAATCAGTCCTCTTACAGTACTGGTTTGGAAAACCCAATAAAATTAAGCAATCTATGGTAAAATATTAAGGGAATTGAAGATGTATACCATATCTATTCCTGCATTAATAGCAGAGGAGATGCAGCATCGATAATCTGACCCATAAGGTTGGCAGAGTTCATCAATTCCCTCCCAGTCAGAAATCACGAACCCCTAGAGCAAATCATTGGCCTCAATTAAGTCACAAATCAAAGAAAATGTAAAACAGCTTCAATCATGTTACTGTAATATCTTATTACACTTTTTCACCCTGAACTAAGTATGAGAGAAGCCCTCCTATCTTTCTTCCCAAAGAAGGAAAAACTTGTAAATGGATTCAGCATTTGTTCTCATGAATCCATGATATAGAATTGATTGATAATATACCAGGAAATAATAAATGAAAATGGTTTACAAAAGGAATTTGATGATTTGGGACATTGATCAAAAGATGAATTTTCAAAAACATTCCACCTTGAAACCTAACTTTTCTTTCAAAATTTCATTTAGCAGAAATCGGTGGCCATGGAGTTTGCTCCCATTCCAGCTAGAATATGATGCCATGATGGTTGAAACTCCATGCTCTATACAGTCGACATAAGGGGCCAAGTGGATTCTCTCCAAGTCTTCATATGATAATGTAGTATTCCCTTCATTTACACCTTTCTCTGTTCCTCCATCTCCAACATAATGCTTGGCACAAGCAATAACATTGTTCCTGAAGTAAAGCTTAGCTGTCTGAAAATGATCTTGGTAAAGAAAGATATACAAGTATTAACTCAGTATTGATTTTCAAAAATGATGGTTAATCTTCCCCATTGATATAATGAACAGAAAGTGGCAAGCAAACTGGGAAATATGTAAAACAAACTTAAAGGAACCGTAACGATTGAATGTGAAACCATCAGCATATCACATTTTACAGCAGAACTGAGGAATAAAGGATTGAAGGTAAAATAGATCCTACCTCAATTCTTTTCTCTCACTAAGCAACCTCCTGTAGGGGGTAAGGGGGTTAGTCCCTTTCTCAATAACTTAAGGATGCTCACAGTCACAAAGGTTTTTCCTCTTTTTCTTTTAATTTTCTTACAGTCAATACAAAATATAAGAAAAAGGTCTAGAAAAAATATATAAAGAAAAAGATGACAGCTTCTAAAAGACATTTGATTTCATTGTGCAATGGAAGTTATACTGATGGCTTGTCTACCTCCCAGCCACAAATGGGTAGCCCCTTGGATGTCCTTCTGGAGGATGGCCCTGCAAGCCTAAAATAAAAGAAGTCATCTTTCCAACTATTTCCGTGTTTTCACTGTAACTCTCATAGCATCTTCCCCATCTGGGATCTTTGCAGACCTGTCCATTCAACTATTCAAGTTAGTTGCACACTTAAAGTTCATATATTTGTTTAGTAGAGAATTTTAGGAGGAACAAATCAAAGAAAAAGGAGACACAACATATAACTCTTAATTTCATGGGTGTTTGAGGGTGTGTTTGGTTTCAAAAAACATTTTCCAGCTTTCATTTTCTGTTTTCTTATTTCCAGGATTTTGTGAAGGAAATACTAAAAACTAGAAATGAAAATAAAAACTGGATTTTGTACTTTTTCACGGTTTTCAGCATTTTTTCCACAAAATCCATAAAACAGAAAAACAAGAAATTAAAACTGAAAACTATTTTTTGAAACCAAATACAGTTTCTAAAGTTGAAGTCCTAGCTTAATTCTTTGTAGAAACAAAGATAAATGGAGAGAACCTTTTTTGTGAATGTGTGACTACCACTATACAGTTCCAGTTTTATGTATAAGAGACTGTGTAGTACAATGTAGAGTAAAAGTACAGCTGCAGTATGAGGTACACGACATATACAATATTAACTGTTTCAAGGACAAAAAGTAAAATAATGTTTGCAAGTAAAAGACCAAATAATCACTGGTTATGTAGCTCAAAATTTTATTTGAATAACTACTTTGTGTAGGATAAGGGTCCTTAATTGTAAACATCAATAGATGCTAGTCATCTACTATAATTTTCCCATGTTTGTCTTAAAATACTCTAGCATTCTCATGGGTCATGTGGTATTACCAGTGTCATGCTAACAAGAACAATCCATATCTAACCAATGTCAGCAATATATGAATTGCTTGAATGACTTTTAGCATACAGTGAATTCATTAGGTTTTGTCGAAGACCAGCTTGTTAGTTGCAAGTGCATCAGATGGATTGTGAAAAAAGCATACACCTCGTCAACCAGCTTTCATTTGATCCGGACCAAGTTTCACGTAATTTTCTCGACAAGTGCGCAAGCCTTCTTTACAAAAATGCTTGCGTTCTATAACAATTACATTGTATTTTTTGTGCTTTCAAGCAAGCTTTAACAGTGATGCACAATATATCAGAAGTACTAGTGGTAAGTTCAGTGCCAATTTGCAGAATACAGCACAGCTGTTGTTTACTAGAATAACTAATTCAGAATCAAATAATGATCAATTGATTATGATGCCTTACTGCCACACAAGGAGCAAAAATATGGTGAATTCCACTTGCTCTGAGTTCAAGTGATGTTGCAGCTCCAATTCTTTGCACTAAATCTGTATCCCTACACGTACAACACGAATGAAAAATCAAAGCTTGTTGAAGAATAAAGCAAGACTTGTATGTAAAGACAAACACAATTTAATTGACTGTAAGAAGCAAACTATGATCAAATAAGGAGCTGAATTCATGCAAGAGTCTTGAGAACTAAAATGAATATAAGAACTTGAAATCAACCTTCTCAGCATTGACATGTCTCAACCCTCAATAGCTACTTGGTTTCATGGAGAATGACTAGATTTTGAAAATTTTGGTTCAAAGCACAAATTTTTCTACTAACAAATCAAAGAGTAGATCGTTGATTTGAAATTTCAGCATGGGAGACAATAGCTAAAATCTTAAATTTGCAGGGTCAAAATCAAAACCAAGTGAGCATACCCCCAGAAAGAAACACACCAGCAGATACATAACAAAAATGAGTGATGACCACCAAGTACCAACCTGGTAGCACCAAGGCCAACATTGTGAGGAAATATAGTGGCACCATAGACACTACTGTTACCATGAACAGCATCAATACCATATATGATTGGTATGCCTAACCGTGATTCAAGTGCCAGCTTCTGAAACCCATCCACCATATCAGCCCAATCTGATGAAAGTGCCTTCTCAAAAGGTCCATTGTTTGGAGCACTGAATACACTCCCTTCAAATTAAATAAATAAATAAATACAACGTACCAAGTAAACAAAGTAATAACCAAATGCAGATGCTTCAACATAAAATACACACACTCTCCCACACAAGTAAAAACCTCCATGGTTCACACAGTTCAAAAGCATGCTAACCATGGAAACAAATTATACATACAAAGAGTGTTCATTTTGGTCCTTAAATTTATATGTGTGATTCATTCTAGTTCTCAAATTAAAAATTGATCAATTTGGACCTTGAAATTATAAAATGCAACTCAAGTTAGGTGTGTTTGTATAGGGCGATTTTTTCGTTTACTGAAAAGCGTTTTTTTTTTCAACTGAAACAATCACTTTTTATATAAGCTATTCATATCAGCTTTTATTCAAAAGCTAAAACTAGTTAAAAATAATCTATTTTTATCTGTTTAAGTAACAACCGGTATGAATAGTCAATATGAAAAGTGATTTTTTAAGCCTAAGAAAATCACTTTCTGTTAAAATAATAAGAAACTAACGCACCCTTAGTCTCTTTACACTTATGTGAACAACTTTTTGCGGCTTAGCAGAGTAAATCATTAATTTTTTTCAATTTTGGAAATTGAAATGAAGCGCGCAAATAAGTTGACAGACCAAGATGAATGTTAACTAATATGGTTCAAGTTGGTCAACATATTATAGTGCTAGTGTGTTCTACGTTCACAATACCCGAACTCGAGAGCTTACTAAAATGCAACAAAAACCGAACTACTTTACCCAAATAAAATGTTAGTAACTCGTACAACAATATATATTTGTAAGTAATGTTATTTCAACACCTAAAAGTTGGTGTCCGATCGGGATACTCACTCTATTACTATTGGATGTGATGAATAAGTGGGGATTGTGGGTCCGCCGAGCGGGTGTCCCAATTGGAGACTCAACTTTGAGAGTTGGAATAACATTCTTGTATATTTATGGAGTAAGGTGGTGGATAGTACCAATGGAGAAGTGTTTGATGGCGGAGGGGGTGGCAACCGCACGCTCTATTTGGGTCATTTGACCAATCTTTTCCTTCAGAGTCATGCGAGAAAGAAGGTCTCTGAGACGAGCTTCAATTGGTTCGTTGGGATTCTTGTACAAGCATTCCATTTCCATGTTTGCTCTGCCCAACTTCACTCACTACCCTCACTCACAGTGGTGCAGTGCCGACTTGAGTTGACTCTAAAGCGGAACCAAACTGATGAAACAAAGACACGCGGTCACGCTTACGCACTTCTCCTTTGAGTTAGCGACCAACTTAGTCGCTAAATCTTGGCCTATAAATTTTTATTTAACTGTTGAGATTAAAAATTTGTTATTATATAAGGTTTTTGTTTTGATACGCTAAAGATACTCTGCCCTTTTAAATATAAGAAATGTAATTTAATTATGAGTATTTAAAATATTATTTTAGTTAGTAAGGTACGAGACAAATATTCAACCATATCACAATATCTCCAAAGGGCACCATGATAAAATGATAATATTTACAAAAAATGAGTGAGAGTCGCTATCAATTGTAGTTCTGGTTAAAATTGGAAAACTTTTTGATTTGATAAAACTGGTCTTTTAAGAGTTTTGAAATTCGGGAGTCTGATTACGAATAGGGAAGGGTGAAAACTTAATCCTACTGCACCCCTGATACTTCCATATAAATATAGTTACCCTAGAGCTCATTACGCAAATTTATTTATAACTTTAAAATATTTATTTTTTCCCAAAAGTTATAACAATTATATATTTACAAAGAAATAAAAATCAAAATTAAAACAAAAATTAATGAGCAAATTTTATTTTTAAAAAAATTAGCTTGATAGTTATTGACTACGCCGACGTATCCTCTGATGCAATGAGGAATTTAAAGCCACGTTATTTTGTAGAAAATATGTGTGTATTGATTGATTTTAATTAATTAAAACCACTTACGGTGAAGCATATTTTCTTTGAAAAACCAAAATTCGCTCTTGAATGGGATTTAATTAGCATTCAGCTACTCAATGAACTCCCGTGATTCAATAATAGTGAAGATAACATTTGTTACTCATCACTCTCATTGATCATTGCACATAGAAAAGTTCTGGAAAAGAGTCGAAACAAATTTTTATAAAATTCACTCTTACACGAGATTCAAGTTAACAATAGACTATTTAATGAATCATTGTGATTCAACAACAATAAAGATAATATTTACTATTCAATTACTATTATTGATCGTTACATAGGAAATTATTTTTTATTTTTATTTTTTAAAAAACATATTTATTTACAAAAAAGAAACATGAAACATATTTATTTATTTATTGACACTAATTTCATCATGAATTGACAAAGCTAGTTCATAAATAGATAACCACCGCATAGTTTATTTGAGCAAAACACAAAACAACTAATATGAACGTAACTAAAAACAAGAGTCTTTTTTATGTATATATTTTTTTATCCTTTTTTATTATTATTTAAAAAAAAGCTTTTAACACAAAAACTCATTTAAAATCCAATACACAATCACTTCCAAAAAGAATATAAGCTCCAAAACAATTTCTGAAATGCAATGGCCCAAACTAAAGCCAACATGCCAAAATCAACTAACAAAATAATTTAAAAGATAAAATAAACCTATGTTACAAAACTAACAAGAAGTTTCAGCCCAAAGAGTTTCTAAATAAAAAGAGAACAATACTATAATAGTCCAAACAAATAAAAGGAAACCCTCTTGGAAGACACGATATCCCCATCCCAAATAAAAACAAAAGAGAATATGACCAAATCCAAATGAACCTGAACAACGTAAGGGAATAAACAAATGAAACGAGTTTGGAAGCCAACATAGGGAATTCGCTGGTTTCTTTTTTTTCCTTAGCTGAAACGGTGAGAATAGGTGGGGGTTCCATGAGGTGGCGCCACACACAGGGAGAGAATGCAGCGTTCAGGGCAGGCCAGGGAGGGCGGCGCCGGCGCGGCTCAGCGCGGCGCAAGGGGTGTGGCGGTGGAGGAAAGGGGAGCTCGCGGTAATGGGCTTGCCGGGGAGGAAGAGGGGTGCGCTGTGGTGGGTGAGAGGTGCATGCAGCGGCGGTCTTGGCTGTGGGGGGAGGAGCCGCGGCTGAGAATGGAGGGGAAGGGAGCGGCGGTGATACTGGGCTTGGATGTGTTAAAGGCAGACCTGAAGGTTGATGCACATGGGTTGTGAAGGCGGCGGCGGGGGCGGGGTTGCGGGGCAACGATGATGATGATGATGGAAGTGGGCTCACGATGGTTTGGGTGACGTGGTGGTTGGGCTCGCGCCGTTGAAGAAGCTGAAGTCAGTACAGGCAGTGGGCTCCCTCGACTCGACAAACGCACAGCGGCGTCGCAACAAGGGAGCCAGGCTCGCGGCGTTGACGGAGGGCCGGGAAGGTGGCGAATCGCGGCGGTTGAGGGGAGTGGAGGACCGGCGATGGTTTCACGGTGAAAGGAAAACTTCCAGCTCAGCCTTGGTTTCAGACTTCGTGATGGAGGCAGAGCGCAGCCAGATGCGCGGCGATGGCCACCATGAGTGTGACTGCCATCTCTCCTTCTACTTCTCACATTTTTATCTTATTTAATTTTATTTTTTAATATGGATATAGACTGTTTGGATCTTTTCTGTGCCTTTGGGCTATGACTAACTTGGTTTCTTAATGGTTGGATTTTTGTGCTTGGGATGATCTATGTGAATGATTGAGTATTGAATGTGTTTATTGTGACTTTGAGATTGATTTTTTTGTTATTGAGGATGGTGTTGGCTGTGAGGCTATGTTTGATGCTGAGAAATGGTTTATTGTGTGTGCATGTATAGAATTTGTGACCAGAATGGGAGAGAATTAAAATTGAGCAAACGATAAACAGGGTGAGCAAACATACCACACAACTCGTTTCTTCTGTTTTTCTCTTCTCCTTAATCTCTAGAGACCTTCTTTCTTGGGAAGAAGATGAGGATGTTAATCAGTGAACAGAATCTTCCCCAATCAAGTCTCAAGATTTTTGCTTCAATCTCTGTCAAAATCACAAAACAGATAGCTCTCTTTTTTTTTTTTTTTTTTGGCAAGTGAAGATAGCAATAGGAAATGAAGTACTGATGATGATGGTGATTCCCCCCCTCCTTGGTGTTGTGGCTGATGGATATTTAAAGGGGTTTGAGCAATGAATTTTTTTTCATTATCCTCTACTTTTGCAGGTTGCATCGCACCTCGCTGCTGAGTTGCTGCTCTGGATATTGCCCTTTTTATTTATTTTTGTTATCTTTTCTCTTTTTTAGTCGAAATTGAGATGCCACTGGTTGCCTGCTCATCATTCCTATTTGTATAAAAAAATTCTTAGGTGTACGTAGAGCAAGACAAAATATTTATTATATTTTATTTATTGATTGACAAATCAGGTATTACATTAAAGATGTAGGGAAAGTAGAAGACAATAATGACTCGTAAAATTAATGTGTCAATTAATAAATATATCAGAGCAAATGTTTTCTTTTGTTCTCGGTGCACTTAAATATTTCTCTTGTGTATTATTTGCCTATGTAGGAAATGGAATCTTCAATGTACAAGCTGTGACTTCTCTCTGCCCTCTTTTTTTGGCAACAAAAACACAACAAACAAATAAAAATAAATTAGACAAAATATGATGTTTACAAACCACAAGTTATTTAAAAGATATCGATATCTATGAGTTTTATAGGGTACAGAAGAAATCCCTTTATAAAAAACTTATTCTTTAGGGGGGCTTGTTGTTCACAAAATATTTAAACATTTCTGGGAATCTGAGGTCTGGAATAGAGGATTCTTGTATTTGGTTTGCGGACAGAAAAAATGTTCCCAAGATTGTTTCATTCCCAGGTGAAAACAATCCTTTTTTTATTTTCACTCTACACCATGGGAGAGTAGTTAGTTCGAAAATTTGAAAAGACAAAAATATCCCACTCTAAACCTAACTTATCCTCAATTTGCCTCCTGTACCCATTCGATCTGCCATCTCTATTTCACATCAATAGGACCTCACTCTTCACGCCTCCATTTCCGCATGAGCAAGACTCCTCTCCAGCGCCCTAGCAAGTCCAAGACCAACATGCCTCCGCTACAGCAACAGCCAAAGCCGCCACTGGTGGCATCTCATTTAGCATATGGACACCTACTTAGCACACCCGCGACGTCGCCGTTAACCGCCTAATTGAACCCTTCCACTCCCTTCGTCCTCTCCAGCGCTACGGCACCATGACCCCCAGTGAGGCCTCCGCCACCACTGTCATCCATATATCATGCCAAGCTCCTTAATAGCTTCCTTCTTCTCCATCGTGTCACAACCGTCGATTTGTCGCTGCAATATCACTCTCAGCTGTTGCACATCGTTGCCACCACCACTACGACTACCGCACCGCTGATCAGGGCTGCCATTGCCGTTGTCAAGCTCGTTGTTCCCAGATTTGCACCGTTGTTATCATCTCTGCCTAGCCCTGCGTCTCTGCCACCTCATGTGTCTTCATAGTTCTGTATCTTTCAAAATTCCAACTTCTCTCTTCTCAGCCTTTCCCAAACCCAAACAAATGCTAGAAGCTTCTTTTGGGAATAATGACTTATATTACTCTGTCCATTCTTAGATAATTGTCCAATTATAAATACACATTAGAATTAAGAAATTAAGGAAATGATTGAAAAAGTATCAAAGTAATAAAAAGTTAAAAATAATTTACAAATTATCTTTATTTCTTTTTTATAATCCATCTTTCTCTCTCCTCTTCCCAATTAGGATTCTAGAATCATGCGAGTGTCATTGAACTTAGTTCACTACCTTCACTTAATCTAAGAGTTTTGCTATTTCAACACCCTAAAATTGGATGCCTATTGAGACACTCACTTTATTACCATTAGATATGATAGGTAAATGAGATAAGTGGGAACTACCATCACATTCAATGATAATAAAGTGGGTGTTTCAATAGATACCCACTTCTGTGGGGTTAAAATAGCAACACTTCTTAATCAAACCCATTCCAGGGCATGTCAAACCATCATCCCCAAAGCGTGACAAACCTTCCACAGCCACACCTAGCTTAGAGTTTGTTGTGGTCTTGTTTTGATGAGCACCTGATATACAAAAAGGTGTTATAGGCGAGATGACTGGATTTTGTTTTTTCAAAGGCAAACGCGTTTGACCTCCAATATGAAGGAAAGCTCACAGATACATGAGAAAGGATGGGAGGTAGTGGCAGAGGGGTGAACATAGAGTGGTTATTTTGGGGTAGTCGAGGAAGGAAAATGATAGAAAAGGGTAAAAGAGACCATTGATATTCTTTTATGTTAAAATATTTTCGGTGACCAAGTTGATCACTAATTCAAGAGATCACCACAGAAATAGACCTCAATTGTCACGACCCAATTTAGGCACGTGACCAGCACGTGAGAAATCTCATTCTCACGCAAGCCTTTTTCAGTTGTTTACTAATTTTGCATGCAATCTATGATCTAATATTCATGAAAGATAGAAAATTTCTCCTTTTCTGCATATAATTCATTTATTCTCTAGAGTCAAAATCATCACACTTATAATCTGGTAATAACTTTTCAGATATCAAATGATGAGTCATTTATACATATGAATCAAAATACACTTTTTCAAATATCCAAATTATCTTATACAAATCAAAATATAATCATAATATGTCAATGCGAAAACAAACATGCTCTAGGTCCGGGACCCTGCCTGCAATGTACTGGAGCACTCTAACCCAAACATCATAGGCTTCACCTGCAAACTCACCAACTGGAACTTATGACTGCTGGAAGATTCACAACGGCTACTCTATCTGTAAAAATAGGAGAAAGAAGAGAGGGGTGAGTTTTGTTACCAAAACTCAGTGAGTAAGTCCTCACCTGAAACCCCCTTTCATGGGACGTCAAGGAAACAGTGCATAAAAATCCTAATAACATTAATAATACTAAAAATCTCACATAACCAAATGTGTATATATATATATATTTTTTTAAAGGTCCTTTATACTTATCATGTTATAGCTTAAAAACAATTTCTCTAAATTTATTTTAATACCTGAAATCGTACAAACAATACAATATAGTAGCTCCTAGAGAAACAGTAATATCTGAGTATAAATGTCTAGTCATATCTGGGTATTACGTATCGCCGTCCCCAGTATGACAATAAATCTCTGAATATAAAGGTCCGATCACATCTGGGCGTTACGTATCGCCGTCCCTAGTGTGATAATAAATATCTGAATATCTCTAGCCACATCTAGGCGTTACGTATCGCTGTCCCCAGTGTAGCAAAACATCCTCTGTTATCTCTGGCCCCGGGCTACTTGGTACCAAGGTTAACGGATTTACTGCCGTTAACACACAGCCTATTTCTCTATAGCTACCCTCTAAGCTAACCAAATAAGTCAATTGAAGCTAAAACCTTTAAATCCTTTTAACTTTCTAAGAGCTCTAAATCTGTCTGATTCTAATAGTTTGACCTAAGTATAACTGTGGCTATGAATCATATCCAAGGGATCACCCTTTGTAGACATTTGTGATTCATAACTCATAGAATATGTGTTCGCCAACTGTTCTGAATCTCACGACGATTTCAAGCTCTAAAATCCCTTTTATGTCTGAGTTTCTAAACTAATTCTCAACAACATTCTTTCCTAAACTTGAAAACTCTAAAATCACAATAACATTTCTTAACATCTCAAAGTCCTCTAGTTATGAAACTATTTCATATATATAAACCAGTTTTAGAATCAATTGGAAACAATGATGAAAGTATCTAACAATTTCATATACCATATCTAGAATCAATTTAATATTCATAAAAGCTTTCTGTAATTACAATGATCATCGATCCTATATAAAATCATTATATCAAACATGGTCCCATGAGTTTTCTCAAAAACAAGTTCCATGCTCTAAAATCAACAGTTCTAAAACATACAAATCCAATAGTAAACTTCAAATCTTGTACAACAATCCTTAAATATCATACTTTAAAGCATATTTTCATGAAAATAACTATAATGCAGAACATGGAGATCACAGATGAAAACCCACTCACCTGGAGGGGTGAACAGTGTAGAACTAACCCCAACAGAACTCTGAGAAGCATGAATGACACTGTTGTTTGATATAACCATTATAATACACAAGATTAATCTCTAAAACATCTAACTAACTAGATCTTAGCTCTAATCATGGTAGAAAAGTACCATGGCATGAAAACCATGAGAACATAATACCAAGACCCTAAGAACATGAGAAAGTGAAGGAATAAGGAAACAAAACCACTAGAATAACTTACCTTTAAGCTTAGGAGATGGAAAAATCCAAGTTAATCTTAATAAAATTGGAAGAGAATGGAGTTTTTGGAGTGAGAGAGGGTTGGGAGGTGATATTTTCGCATTTGGAGAGAGAGGAAATGTGTTTTTGGATGAATGAAGGTTCTAGACCCGAAACAGGGGTTTTTATAACTCTGGCCGATCACATAAATAGCTAAGAGCGCCAGTAGCTCACCAGAGAGTATCTCTCGCACCGCCTTACTATTCTGTTGACCGCTGCAGCGCTCACCAGAGAGCATAGAAATTCACTTCCACTGTTCTGCTGACCGCTGCAGCGCTCAACCGAATGGATTTTCACTCTCCAGGATAGTTTCTTACTCCTCAGAATAGTCTCTATAGGCTCCTCCTCTCTAAAACTCACTTATTACATTTCTTAATTAAAGTTAATAGGAAAATAAAAGTTAAATGGATTTAACTTTTATTTTCCTATTAACTTTTAAACATAAATGTAAATAAGGGAATACCCCCTATTTGGATTCAAATAAAATATTAGAAAAATCAAAATCCAAACCAATCAAAATCTAAATTTTAGGTTTTAGTTCAAATCCGAGAATTCTCACGGTTTTGTAAACTTCGACATTAGAAACGAGGTGTTTAAAGGTTTCGAAAAATTCTTTAAAAATCACTCTTTGACTCAGTTTTCTCTAAGGAACAATTACCGGGACTTTTGCCTAAGAATATTGCTCTATCATATGGTTCTCCAATGAGGAGTAGGGTCCAGACTTAGAAAAATTTCAGGACTCGGAGTGACAGATAACAGTAACTGACACCCTTTTGGCCCGAAAAATATTCTAACGCTTTTATTTAAAATTTGGGGTATTACATAAATACAAAGCTTTCTTAGGAAAATTAAATTGTTTTTCAAGAATTTTTCTTTTTTATGTGTGGGAGAAAGCTTTTGTGTTACCCCTATAAATTGCCACATAATCGATCTATCATAAAAAGCACAACCATAGTTTTGAAATTCAGCTCAATGATCGACTCAATTATAGCACATGATTAATGGGTTAATGGTTCAACTATTGAGTCTCTAATTGAATCATTTGAATGTGGTATGACTAAATAAATAGATTTGGCTCCTCTAAAATAATGAAGTTGGTAAGATGTAAAAATGAGGGGTTAATCACTCTTGGATAAGTCACTTTTATCTTGTGTACATAATGTATGGATTATGCTAAATTATCCAAGTGTAATTAAGCCCTTACTTTTATACTTTACCAATCTCCTCACTTTAGAGAAATTAAATCCTAAATAAATATATTAAAATTCAAATAAATACAATAAAATAACATTAATAATTAGTTTAACACATTTAAACAATTTATATGCTTATATAAATATATATAAAAATATGTATACAATTAATATTTAGCACATTTAAATTATAAAATATGTACACCTAAAATAAATATTTATTTTATTTTTTTAGATAATCTTACTTAATAGAGAGTCAAGATTCAACATAAAAATAATTAACTCACTAGTTTTTTTTTTTTTTTTTTGTTAAAGTCACAATGCACTAAGAGTTGAGACATGTAGCCATTTGGATGAACTTACTAGAGTAGGCTCTTCTTGAAGCCTATTATCATTATGGAAGATTTGACCAAAAAAATATATAATACAACTGAAAACATGTAAAAAGTTAAAACCCCAATTTTGGCCCCTACAATATTTTAAATCTTTTTCAAATAACATTTGTACTCTAATAATATTGTAAATCTTTACAAAAGATAATATTCTCAAAAGTAATTTCTATACAACTATATTTTCTCTCATCTCTCTTTTCTCTCAAACCAAACAATGGATGAGAAGAGAAAATGAGATGAAAGAAAATGAAAAGAAAAGTATATTTTCTCTTCTATTGTTTTGTTGGAGACAAAAATGAGAGAAATTAAACAAAATGTGATTGTATGTAAATGACTTTTATGTTTGTTATCTTTGGTGAAGATTTAAAATATTAGAGGGGTACAAATGCAATTTTATATAATATAACTCGTTACTAACCATTTTCTTCTCATTTTATAAATGAAAATTTTAAGTGGAACCATGAGTTTTTTTTTTTTTTCTCATTTTCTCTTGTTATCCAAACAAGGGAAAACATCATTTTCACTCATTTCTTTTCTTCCATTTTCTCTATCCTTTTATTTGCTCTCATTCTAAACAAAGGGATGAGAAGAGTAAATGAGAGGAAAGAAAATGAGGAGAAAGAAAATGAAGAGAAAATAAAATAAAGAGAAAAATATATTTTCTTTCCTAACATTTGTTTGTTTCAATAGAAAACAAGAAAGAAAAGTTGCGAAAAGAAAATAACTAGAATTTTTTACCTTTTCTATCTTTGGTTGAGCGCAAAAAATTGAGACGAGTGAAAAGTGGCATGGGGCCCATGCTGAAACTTTTCTTTCATCACACATAATGAAAACTGAACACAAATAAAATATTACTTAAACCAATATTCACTGTGTTCGATGTTTTTAAAACAATAGTTTAGGTGCCAACACCAAACCAAACACACCCTTAGAGTAAATATATATAACACATAATTTAGGAAATATTTTAAAAATCAATCTTAAATTTGTTTGTAATAACATATAATAATCCCTGCAACATGGAAATTATGTCAAAACAAGAAAAATTGTTAGACGAATGATGTCCTTCATAATAAATAGAAGTTATGAGTCACGAGAATGGTAAGTAGTGTCATGTAGTAGTGAAATGTGTTGTATTATTACAAAAGAGGTATTTTAGCCCTTTTTGATTTCCTATATACCCTCTCACCCAACAGATAAGAGACTAATCTCTTGGGCATGGTCTAGTGCCTACACAGCGACCCATACTAATAGTGTTTTCTCCATTCACATGAATTCTGGAGTTGAATTAAGGACATCTTGCTTAAGGGAACTAAGCCCCTTTCACTCGAACCAATGTCTCATTAGCATCTTAACCCTTTTCTTCTATATAAAAGGAAGGGTCAGTCGCAATTGTAATCATTGAATTTTGCAGAAATAAAATCGTGTGCTTTTCATAACCATGCTCTTTTAAAACGTTATACTCTTCATGAAAGTTCAATTTCTTATGTATAGTATGATCCCATAAGTACATGGGATAAGGGGAACTATGAGCTATTTGAGATACAAAATATGCGATACACTTGCCTCTACAAGAGATTGCTGTGTATAAAAAATGTATCCAACTAATAATCCATTGATTCCGGTCTTCATTATTTTGGACACATGGTCTTTATGCGCAAATTGGCCCTTGAAAAAGTAGGCTCAAATGCTATTGCTAAAAAGCTAATTAGGTGTCAAAACATAAAATAAAAAAACATATATAATCCAAGAGCAAGTGTTTTTTCTTGTTCTTGGTAATTTTCAACCATAGGATGCTAAAAATTTATAAAATATTCACTCCATATTTCTTAACTGCCCATAATTTCCTTCCAACCACTAAAATCTTGCCACATCAGTGCTAACAATGTTTGTTAACCTTTTTCTTACAATTTTATTCTTATTGTGTTAGGAACTCCTTGTATGGGAAAGTATAGGTTAGTAGGAATAGGAAAGCAAATGGGCCAAATGTAGGGCCCACTAAGGATGTCCAATTGGAGAATTGACAGTTAAGAGGCGAGTAATTTTGGAGGGAAAGGAAATTAGGGAGTTGATTGTAGAATAAAAGGGGGAAGGCGAAGATTGTAGGGCATCTAGTTAGTTTCAGATTGTTTATGAAGAGTGAGGACTATTATTCTCATTTACCATGTCCCCCCCCCCCCAAATCAATCATTCATGCACTCATATACCAGTTGTAACAATTGGTATCAGTAGCTCTATTTTCTTATGGATTTTTTCAATCGCTGCCAAAATGGAGAAGAATATGGAAGCAATGGAGGGTACAATGAGCGCGATGCATGCACAAATAGAGGAAAATCATGAAATGAGTGCCTCATTGGTTGCAGCGAGTGTGAACCTCATAGAATCCATGAAGAAGCTCTGTGACTGATTGGATATATTAGAGAAAACTCCGTATCACGAGCTTCCACTGCACCAAAACCATAGGTACAAATCATTCCAAGATGATTGGGATCATGCCAAGGTGACGCACGAGGGTTCCTTGGGTGCAAGATCGCACTGCGAGTGGCGGCATGAGGAACTTCACGATGGCAAAATAAAGCCATCAAAATGGGCCAAGCCCGATGGATCAGCTTAAATAGCCAAAAAAAAATATGGGATGGGCTAAGAAAATAACTGGAAAAAATTCATATAAGCCAATTTGGGCTAACCTGATTTAGGCCAACCCATTATGGGCTAGGTTAGCATGATTACATGAATATAATATTATTTCATAATTAATTTTAATATAGATGTGTAAATAAAAAGCATTGCCAAGAGGCCCATTGTTTTTATACTTTCTTCCAAGAGACATAATTAAGTTCTAAGAGGCATTTTAATGCTTGAAGAAAAAGTTAGAACCTTTGACCAAAACCAAAAAGAGGAAAGTTTGAACCAAAAACAAAATTTGCTTAACTCCCAGTAGAAAGAAAGTATATGTACATGCCACTAAAACTTAAACTCTTGAATGAAAAATTGCGAAGCCTAAATGCAAAACCATGGTTAAATTGAGTGACTTATATTGTTGGCTCATTTTTTCCATTTTATTTTTAAAATTATTTTAAAATATTTTTAGTGGTTTTATGAAAAATTAAAAGATTAGCCTGATGTCTAGTTCAAAGCCCCCAAAGGATTGGGCTGGGCCAACAAAATGCTAGCCTAAAAATAAATTAGCTCAATCAAGCCCAGTTTGAAGTGATTTGTCTCGAAAGGGCCGGACCAACCCATTTTGACAACTCTCATGATAGCCAGGGTTTTCTAGTGGGGAACCAGCACTTGTGTAATGTGGGACAATTGAAGAATATTGATGTACCATTGCTTCAAGGGGAAGAAGCATATACATAGGTTGATGGCATGGAAAGGTACTTTCATATTCGTGAAGTATCTGTCTCAGAATGGCTTTTTATTGCAAAGGTAGCTATGGAAGGCAAGGCTCTAATTTGGTTTCACTGGTGGGAGGTCACAGCCTTGAATCCAACATAGTAGGCATTTCGAAGATAGTGGTAAGGTGCTTTCAACTTGAATTGGTTTAGAATCTCTTTGAGGTGCTATGAAGGATTAAGCAATAGAACTCCGTAAGGGAGTATAGGGAGCAATTTGAGCTTTTCGCTAGGCCTTTGAATATTATAGACAAGTGATATCTATTTAGGTTACTTCTTAATGGCTTTAAGGATGAGGTAAAGGCAAAACTCAAACTTCATTGCCTTAAGGATGCGGTTAAAGAGATAGGTGAGGCTACTCCTCAATTGTTCCTAAATTGCAAGAGTATGTTGGGGAACAAAAATCAAAGATCAATTAGGGCCTGGGGGATGGTTGCTGGATGTAGTACGAGGGTTCTAATAGATTCAAGTGCCTCAAATAACTTCATTTGTCCTACTCTAGTGCATGAGGCCAATTTACCAGTTAATGATGTGGCTAATTTGGTTGTTATAGTGGCTAATGGGCAGCAATCCCTAGGAAAAGAGAATTGTCAAGGACTAACTATTCAATTCCCTAGTTTTGAGGTGGTTGAGACCTTCTATGTGTTTCTATTAGATAATTTGAAATTGGCTTTTGGTTTGGCCTGGTTGGATACTCTAAGGGAGAGCCGGACCAACTTTGGGGAATCAAAACTCACCATTGAGATGGGGGATAAGTTAGTGGACCTATGACCAATCCTAAATTGTGTTATAGTGGTACTACATTGGGGACTCTTATAAGAAAGATACAAGGGCAGAGAAAAGGATATGTTGTTTAGTTGTGGCATCCCTTTCATCAAATGGTAGCAGAGGCTGTAATTCCAAACAAGTACAGTAGGTTCTGGATTCTAAGGCTGCAATTTTTTGCCCTTGTCTGGGCTGCCACCACATCGTAGTCTCGACCATGCCATCATGTTGAAAGATGGAGCTGAGATTCCTAATCTTCGGCCCTATCATCATCCCCATTGTCAAAAGAATGAAATAGAGAAGTTCGTGCAAGAAATGCTATTCCCTTTATCCCCAGCTGGTCTGCTGCAACCACTACAAAAACTAGAGCAAGTCTAGTCTCAAATATTCATTGATTTCATCTCAAGCCTTACAAAATCAAAGGGCAAGGATGCTAGTATGGTGGCGGTGAATCATTACACCAAATATGCTCATTTCCTACCCTTAACCCACCTGTACTCACTAAGGATGTAACTCAGTCAAAAAGGTTGTTAGGTTGCATGGATTTCCTATTATCATCATTTTTGACAAAGACCCTATTTTCCTTAGCCATTTTTAGTTTGAGTTATTCCATGTAGCTGGAACTAAACTTAAATATAGCACCTCCTACCACCCACAAATAGATAACCAAGTGGAAGTTACTAACCATTGCTTGGAGTCGTATCTCTGCTATTTTGTTAGCTCCAAACCTAAGTAATGGGTTGATTGGCTACCTTGGGCTAAATATTGGTTTGACACATTAAAGAATGTGTCAACCAAAGCTTCATCGTTTCAAGCCCTTCGTGGCAGGCCATGTCCTATTCTATTTAAGGGCACCACCTACCCCTCTAAGTAGCCATAGGTGCAATCTTTAGTGGATACTAGCGATTAGGTATTAGCCGAGTTGAAGTCTCATTTACAATTACCTCAGTAGCGGATGAAGCACTATGCGAATTAGCATCAAGGGGTGTATGGAGATTCAATTTTCTTGAAATTTCAGCCTTATAGGATGAGATCCCTAGCTCGTAGACCTAATAAAAAGCTATATCCTCGCTTTTATAGGCCCTATCAAGTACTTGACAAGATAAGTCCAGTGGCTTATCAGTTATCCTTACCACTTACATGCCGCTTACACCCAATGTTACATGTGAGTAGTTTGAAAAAAGGTCTCCCTCCCAGTACAACCATTTGAACTACTAGAGGGATTGATAGAAGAAGAAGTGCTATAAGCAGTGCCCATGTATATCTTGCAGGCGCAATACACAGCAGAGGAGGCAGCCAAAGTCCTGGTCAAGTGGAAAGGGCTTCTAGATTATGACAATACTTGGGAAAGCTTTTGGAATATTTAGGATCAATTTCTAGAAGCTCACCTTGAGGCATGGTGATTCTCCAAGGGGTTAGTGTTAGGGACCCTTTGTATGGGAAGGCAAGGTTTCAAATTGTAGGATGTATCACGTGATGCGGCCACAATATTGTAGTTGTGGTCGGCAGCGCAACTGTATTGGGCCTCAACGGATTGCATCAGGGTCACAATGGACTGCATCAGGGTCGCAACGGACCATATCAAGGTCACAACAAGCCGCAATGGGCTCTTTTTCAATTTGAAAACACGAAAACATTTCATATCGCATCAGCAGTAATGTGTGTTGTGATTACTACATTTTTCACAACCACAATTGCAATTTAAAACACTATGGGAAGGTATATGTTAAGGGGAATAGGAGAGCAAGTGGGCTAGATGTAGGACCCGCTAGGATGTCTAGCTAGAAAATTGACACTTGTGAGGCGAGTAATTTTGGACAGAAAGGTAGTTAAGGAGTTAGTTACAAAATAAAAGGGGAAAAGGGTGAAGATTGTAAGGTGTCTAGTCATTTTCAGATTGTTTCTTGTTTTGGGCGCTTATGTAGGATAAAGAATGAATGATTAAGTGCAGAAGGATATAATGTCTGGGTGGTTAGGGAGTTAAGTGAACTTATTGAAGCGAAAGGAGAACTAGGCGGACACTCATGAGAGTAAGATAAGGCGGAAAGTTATGAGACTATAATAGAGTTAATGAGAGCAGCTAACAAAATATAGTGACATAAGGGGTCCCACAAACTGGGTATATTGACCTATCACCGCCCCACATCGTTCAAGAGCACCAACGAATGAGTAGCACATGGAAAGTCCACCACAAGGTGCACGGCTCGAAGGAATATTGAGTAGACATTTGAGTGACACAAGAGCAAGTGGGTATACTATGGAGCGGGTAAAAAATATGCGGGAAAGCGAATCATTTAAATACATGAGAAGGAAATAGGGAAGGGACATGAAAAAGGATTGAGAGAAAAATATACACTAAATGAGTGAAACACAGTAAGGAAGGAAAGCATTCAACATAGTACTAAAATCCATTTAAACTTAAGTTCTTCCAGTTCATAGTGGATCATTGAACCCTAATTCAAAACATTTCTAAAGAGCTAGAGGACTCTTATTCTCCTCTACCCCTTGTATCCATTTCTAGGGTTCTTGAGCATTTGTCAAGTTCCCCAATTCAATAAGAATCATTCATTGACTCACATTCCAGTTCTAATAATTGAATAGCACCACTCCTGGTCTACAAAGTGTGAGAGAAAAAGAAGACCATGCTTCTCATCGTTTCATCAATAACAAAAAAGGAATATTAGGAGACACACAAAATGATGGTGTTCATATCAATTTGAGATATACAAATTTGGTACTTATGAGGTACAAGGGACCTTCTATGTGTCTCACTTTCTACATTATGAATAATATGATAAGAGTATACATAGTGTGATTCATAGAATAATGTTCTAAACTTGTACGTGAACCATGGTCCATGGACAACATTCATGCTGTGAAATTAAGTAGTATATTGTTGCTCTATGTTAGTCTACTCATTTTAACAACCTAGACTCCTGATCAATCTCTCACTTGAAGAAGGAAAGCAACTAAATGATAGAACTTCACTTCATCTTGCTAAACCAATTTCCTTGGTGTACAACACCATAAAGTGGCTGACCTCAACTCTCAGCAAAAGTGAACCACTACAAAAAAGATTCGAAGTAATAAGTTTTTTTATATCCATTTCATTAAATTCTAAAATTCAATAACTACACATTAATGTTTCTCTCGAGATGAGTAATCTAAAGTTTGTACTCATCTCAAGAAAAATATTTGCATGTCCTAAGCTCCTAATTAATTTGAGAATTTAATGAAAAAATATAAAGAACTTCTTGTAAGTTAACATTTGTACTTTTTTTTTTGCTGGGAATTATTGGTTTGGTGAACTTTGGTGCTGGTAAGTCCACATTGTCATCTTCACTACCTGTCTATTCAACAAATTCTGTTGACTCGTAGGAAGTTTGAGCTATCATACTGTTTATTTGGCTTTGGTGTACTAACATCCTCAAGTTGTTGCAATTCTTCATGCTTTTCCATCGGTGTTGTTACTCACATGGTCACTTTTTCTTGTTAATTCAGATAAAACCATGGCGTCATTCTTGTTCATGTTATTAGATTCTCCTACTGTAATTTCAGCATTGGTTAATTCAGTGACCACTGGTAACATTGGAGAGTCCTCATAGATGTTCCCTCTATCCCACTTTGCTTGCTTCATATGATCTCCATTCATCTGCTTGGTCTCACTTTGTGAAAAATTCAATTCTTTGGAGATGTGATTTTGCTTGTGTAGTTCATCCATGTTGTCACTTTCCCCACTTGATCCACTTGGAATTGTGGCTTTATGCTTATTCAAATCATCATGTTTTGATTCAAAATCTCTAGTATGACTCATTTCAGTTGCTTCAGAATTGATAAATGGTTCCATTGTAGCCTTTTGTCTCGTTGATGCTTGGGATTCATCTTCATTATTCTCATTGAAAACTTCTGAGGATGACTTTGTCATTGGTGAGTTCAACGGCACCTATTCAATTTTGCAGGACAAAATATGTAAAATGGTAAGTGCATTGGCTAATCTAACAAAATATATCAAGTTTAAAGGCTCAAATGTTTACTTTGTCATCAAATAAATATCTTGATTTCTCATCCATGTTCTCTGAAATCTTCATCTCAGCCAATCTGGAAGGTTCTGCACAAGTATCCTGTCTAATTAGGGGACTAAATTTGTTTTCATTGTTCTCATCATTCTTTGATGTCTCTTTGTACACATCATTCATCTTGCCAGACATAATTGATGCTTGATTGGAATTGTCCAAGGAATAACTTCGTTCCTAGTCAACATCACAAGTAATGCACAAGTGAAGCCTTGAAACCCTTCAGTTTTTTTTTTTTTTAAATCATTAGCAAAATTTGCCCTATATCTAAACATTATCAAGATTCATGTGAACTGATCATTTTCAACCCACCTTTTTGGATTGATGAACATGTACCATGGGAATAGTCATTTCCTTTACTTATATTAAAGAAGATATGTCAATGATTGTTATGTTTCTATGAGTTATCCTTAGAGGTTTAGCTCATTTAAACTGCCCACAAAACTAATACTCATTCAACTAGAGCAAGAACTTATATGTACATTTGTTTCATATTATTTTAACACAAAAGTGATTATTTTCGTCTAAAACAATTACTTTATATATGATTAACTTCTATGTAAAGTATTTTTTTAGATGTAAAAAATAATTTTGTCAGAATACTCTAAAACAAATGAAATTGGAGTCTCCCACAAGAGTTGCTCTACTAAGGTCTGAACTTGTATTCTTATTCGAGAGATTGAACTTTTTACCATCCCAACCACCCATTGTGGGTTTAATGATTAATATAAAGCATAAAAAAGAATTTACTACCGCAATTTATACCTGGTCAATGTTATGTGATTCTATTATTAGATCATCCATCAAAGGCTGAATATTTTGAGGCATGGGGTCAAGTGGACCCTCACCATTTGATGTTGCTTGTGCCATATTCTCCATGCTAGATTGTTGAACACCTAAGTGCACTTCTTGATTATAAGATGATGAGGAAGCTTGGTCTGCCATGGCCTTAGGCAGTAACACAGACCTTGGTGAAGATGATGATGAACTTGAGTTGATAGATACTTCATCAATTGTTTCTTGTCTTCCAATTGATGTATCATGGTCTTCAGTACTACTTTTTGAGTTCTGAGTGTTATCTTGTTCAATGGATGTTGAGTTGTTCACATCATTGATATCTTGTGTCTTACTTATTAAATTGTCTGATAGGTTATACCATTCCTGTCACAAAATAAGGATTATATCAATGAAAAAAAAATTCCTAAATGCGAAGTACCTTCTATGGAAGCAAGTAAACAAAACGAAATGGTCAGGGCAAAAAGGCAATGATTTGTTCAAGTATGAATTTAGAAAAGTCCCCTTCCCATTCAAAATAAATAAGAGGTAAACAACAAAATTATCCCTTTAAAGATTTTGGAGATATCAATTTGGTCTTCAATGTTTAAAAATGACATCAATTTAATCCTCCAATGCACATCTGTATGTCGATTTGGTCTCTAATTTGCTAGATATTTTATACTATAAAGGACAAACTAGATGGTAAAATTTTTTGAAATACTAAATTGATGTTTCAAGTATATCTTGATAACCGATTTTAGCATATGCTCATGCATGTTTGTCCTTTAGACTAACCAAGATTCAAGATTTCTGAAAATTAAGTTGCCCAACAACTATAATACTACTACCAAAGTGACTCACCTCTGGTTTTTCTGAATGTATTTGATCTGGTATATGATCAACATGGGAATTATCCACCAACCGCCTTCTACGTGATGACACTCTTGAAGAATGCGAAGGATGGGGTGCATTAGTTCCCCCCATAAAATAATCCACATTACCAAACATGTTGTGATCACTACTTATTGCATGAGCTGCAATTGGGGTGTCTTCAAGTATGTCAGATTTTGAAGACATGGAGCTCATATCAGCTGCATTTTCTTCCTCTATGTTTTGCAAAGAATTTAGCAAAACAATGACCTTCCAATTGCTTACTTCAGAAACATCTTGCTCACTAATTCTGTGCACTTCCCTTGCATGGAGTGAGGCTCCCCACATGTCCTCACTACTAGAAATAACATCTTTATCAATGTCCCCATCATATATCATGGATTCTACATCTGTGGTTGTAATAGTATCATGACTCTCATCAACTGTCAAAGTTGGTGAACCAACTTCAGAAACCTCAACTTGTAAGTCAGAAGCTAAGGAATATGATGGGGTGTGACTAATGCGCCTATCGGTAAGGAACATGTCTCCTTGGTTTTTATCAGCTAGAGATGGAAGAGATTCATACACAGAATCAATATCTCTTCCCATATTTGTTATCTCTAAAGTCCAATCTTGCTTACTTGTATGGTTTGGCTTGGACTTTGTTGCATGAGTGTTCTCTACTTGCTCATCTTTAATGACTTCCACATTAGATTCACATTTTTCATCGACTTCATGTCTATTTTCCTCTCCTTCTCTGAAAGGAACATGAGCTTTAGATTCATTTTCACTGCCCTGTTTGCAGATTAATTGTTCAAGCCAGTCATGATTTCCCTTACCTACAAGAGTAAAATGCATTCAATTTCATTTTAAAATGTTTCCAAAATTCTATAATTTCTTTTGCTATTAACTCTCAGAATAGATTATAGTTAATACAAGCACCTTATATTTATTTCATCTACTTCTCAAATCAAATAATGACATGCGAACGTTTTTCTTAAAATGAGTAACTTTAAAGTTAAAAGTCTACATTCATCTAAAAAAATCTATACGTCATTATTTGACTTTAGAATTGAATGGCATGAATATATAAGAAATGTGATTTAAGTTTTTTTCTCCCAAGTAGGATTAGGTTATCACCTAGATGCCTTCTATTTCTTGGATATAGCAGCCAATCTTGTCTTGAATCAAATGGGAAAGATGAGCCATAAGCGAAGCTTTCATGCCTAGTGAACATCATATCCTTCTGCGAAGTAATGAATTCTTGTTCAAAACCATCCCCAGTTAGAACAGGTTTCTCCTCAAAAGGATCATAAGGAATATCATATGGGCTTCTCAACGCAGTTGGGGCAGAACCAGGCATTTCTATGCCATCAATAATTTCAGACTCTTTTGAAGAATAAAAAAGGTTAACTCTTGTAATAGACAATGGTGCAATTTGTCCTGGGACAACTGATTTCATGTCAACTAGGCCCTTCTCAATCTTCAACTTGAGTATTTTTCTTGCTCTTCTTCTGGCTATGAGGCTCTCCAGCCTTTTAGTTCTCTCAGTCTCAGCAATCCTAAGATCCATGTCATTTTTCTCATCATCCTCCATCAATTCACTAGTTATGTTGCTACTTTTCTTATCACCCTCCATCAATTCACTAGTTATGTTGCTACCCTCTTCTGCATTTGTTTCACCTAATTTGTTGCTACCTTCTTCTGCTTTTGTCTCACCCATTTTGTCTTCAATCTCTTTCGTAGGAACACCACTACCAGCACCATAATCCACCAAGTCATGCATTAATGGTTCAGAAAATAAGGTTTGATTTGTAGGAGCCACCTCAATTTTTTCTGTAGACAACTCATAATCCCAATAACCCTTCTCTTTCCTAAAAGATCTATATTCTTTAAACTTTGTGCTCTTGCTAGTGAATTCATTTTGAAACACTTCTGATAAATCCTTAGCCTTTTGTTCCAAATCACCATACACATCCAACTTCCTCCCTGTGAAATTTCTTCTTCTACTTGTAGCATTTTGTGATGGATACTTAATAAGGCGTCCATGCTTCTTAGACTTTGCTGTATTTGAATGATTTGGTGCAACCCTGTCCTTCTCTCCCTTTTTCTCCTCCCTTTTGGCATATATGAGTTGTGTTTGCTCAGAACTCCAAAAGATTCTAACAAGAATTGCAGTGTATACAAGAAATGGGCATATAAAAACCAAGAAGCTAAAAATGAAAGAAAGGAATATATACAAGATGAAGAAGACAACCAAAACAGTAAAAACCAATGGATGCCTTTGCACAAAAGTGTAGCTAATCATAGTTGAAATCTGAAGCACTCTACACAAATGAAAATTGAATGTCCCTTGAATTCAAACCCATCTTTGTTTCTCTGAATGCAAACACAGAACAAACTTTGTTGCTTTCAATGTTGCATGCATGTACTTTGTCACAGCTAAAAAATGCAAAACTCAAACGGTGGAGTGGACATTCTAGCCATTACTAAATTCAAACATGTAATCATCATGGTAATAATCAAATGGGATTGGCATGTTTGTTACAAACCCCGGTTGAGGAAATATTAATAGAAAATGTGATTTTCTACCATGAAGGGAAAAAAAATTGTATATATATGTATATAAACACTAACTAATGAATAGGTTTAGGATTTGAACCAATCAAAAGTGGAATATGTAAATGTAACTGGTGTTCTAGCTATGAACAAACTAGGAGATTAACGATGGCTGGAGAATATGCAACATTGATGTGATCTGTTACCAAGTCCAATGAAACCATCCAGAAAGAAAAAACTAGAGAAGGAATAATAGAGAGAAAATAGGTCACCTAACCTCCAAATAATGGCCAACACTGAAAAATAGTTTGACCTTCCCCCCTAACAAATGGTTAGCCATTAAACTATAATTTAGTCCTTCTTTTTTAGGAAACTCTTTTGTTTGGCTGACAATTTCACAGGACCCTTTGATGTAGGAATTTACTCTGTGCTTCTCTTCCATTTTAATAGCCACAAACAATGGACAAAATGCATTAGAAAATCCAAAAATATCTAAATCACTTTCATAAGTCAAAGTTGCATTATAGCTTAGTAATTAATTGTTATGTCCAACTCATAGTAATGTACGATAGTGCTATTATTTACAGTTTTACGCTCCACTTGATTCAATGTTAGTTTTGTCTTCACCTTTCCACCGATAAAAGTTAATTTTATTTTCTATCTTTATCCAAAGGTGATTTTCTAATCGAGATTAATTTCTATTGCGTAAAATTTTTTATAATATTATTCAACCAAATCATTCTATTTGAATAATTGTTTAAAGAGTGGATGTAAAACTTAATTATTTTTGTTGGCGTGATAAAATATGATTGGATGATAGTGTAAAAAAAAACTTTATACTGTCAATGCATAAAAATTAAACCATTTCAAATAAAATATATCTTTTACTTTTAATGTATTGATTATATAAAAAATTATAATATAAAATTCTTTTATATAATAACTATATGAAAATTAAATTCTAAAAACTATGGGGGCCAAGATGAGATGATAAGGATAAATTCCTTTCTTAACAATTATGTTAAGGATTCGATCATCGTCCCATAAAATATGTTTTTTCTCAAATTTTCAAATTATTCATTACAAAAGTTATCTTGTAGAGTAATTCACCCATAGGATATAAAATAAAACCCTATAAATAACTGTATTAATTTCATGCCATAAAAATTACTTTTGTCAAGTGCACCTAGAATATCTACCATCGGAAACAGTAATTAATTCCCTTAAGGTGTAGAGCTCACAAACGTAGGTTTTGTCATAAAAATTACTTATATCAACTTGTATTTGAAATTGGAAACAATGAAAAGCTATTTTTTAACTTTCAAATAAAATTAATATGAGTAGTTTTATAAGAAATATTTTTTAATTTAAAGAATAACATTTTTTTAAAAAAATAAAACAACAGCACAGTAAAGGTTACTTGTGCCTTTACGATGTGCACACACACTAAATATAATTTTTTTATCAATTAAACAAATAGTTTGTTTAATTTTGATGCACTGATAGTATAAAAGAATTTACACTATCATCCAATCACATCTATTCTTTTATTTGACTTTTCAAATAGTGAAGGTTGAAAGTAATTGTATTTGCTGATATATTATTACATGATTAGATAAATGTATAAAACTTCTTTACACTATTAGTGGATTCCAATTAAATCTTTAAACAAAACATTAATTAAGTAGCAACCAACAAATAAAAGAAGTGCGTATATCATATATGAAATGAATATAACTAGTTATCTTGAAGAGTAATTTTAATTCTTTGTACGTCTAAATATTTTTTATTTACCATTTTGTCATTAAAATATTTAAACAAATTTTATAGGGCTTAATTTCTATGATTTAATAATGTCAAAAAAATTTATACGATAAACAAAAAAAAATCAAGAAAGTGCTAATTTACGATGGGTAGTTATTATAGTTGGTAGTTATCAAATGTAACTTGTCATTTATATTTTTAATTCTACTGATTGACATTTAATGATGTAAAATGGTTTTACATGGTCAATGTATAAAAATTGAACACAGTTTCAAATAAATCATGGTAATTAAATGATTTTAGCGATTTAGCAATAAATAACTAACTCATATTATAAAAATCAAAATTAAATATGATTTTAAATGGCTTTTTATAATTTTTTATAAACAGGTATTGGCCATTCAATTTTACTCATATAATACAAATCTCTAAAGTGTTCTATTTGAGTTCAATTTACTAATTTATTTGAGGAATAATCTTTCTAACAAAGTACCCAATTTACTTTCCTCATATTTCACTAAGGTTTTGGTTTAATTCTAAAAGTTTTTTTTTTTTTAGTTTTAGGTAACGTTTCAAAATATAAACGATATTCAAATTATGAATGGAAATTTAGTATTTTATATTTTGTTATGATTTTTTAATATTATAATTTAATCTCTATATCAAATTTTCCGTTTATAATGTGAATGCCTGTCTATCAAAAGGGAAAAATTGAAAAATTTTGAAAATTTTAAGATAATTGATAGGAAAAATATGAGACCGAATCAAAATGGGTAAAAAAATAAGAAATGTAAAGTGTTTTTTGTTTGTTTTATGTGTTATATTTCTTTTGCTGTTGCTGCCCAGCAACCCATATGTTGAGAAGTAGAGCTTGATAAGTTGTGATAACAGCTTCCTTACTAACACGAAAGAGAAGGAACAGATTGAATGGGAAGAAAATGAGAATTTATGGGACTGTTTGGAAGTGTCTTGTATTATAGTTTTTTTAGATCAATTAAAAACTGTTTGCTAGACTATTCTTCAAAATAAAAGGGGAAGCCACTTGAAGAAGAGGAAGAAGAAGCAAAAGAGAAGAAGCAAAAAGAGAAGAAGCACAACAACAACAACAACAACAACAGAAACCGGATCTGAGCAGCGCGAAAGCAGATTTGCTCCACACAAATAGTTGCTAGTGAAAGCGCTCACAGTGGTCGACGATTCGCTGCTTCGTGCGATGGCGAGAAAACGATAAAGCTCAACGGCAACTCCTACTCAAGGCAGTGACGATGCCACTGCTCACGGCTACGTGGCCGTCACTACAACAATAACTTCTGGAGATGACATGGCTGCTATTGACGTGACTACTGCTACTTTTAGTGGCGCTACAATCGTGGCTGTTCCAGGCAGTGAACTGTTGCTACTCTTGATGGCCGGGGCCAAGATGCAGCCATTGCTTCAAGTGACGAGGAAGCCACTGTTTCAAGCAGCCTCATTGTCACTGCTGTTTGTTGCCAGTGAAGAGCCCATAGAGGGGATGGGAAAGTGGTGGTGGTGATTTTTAAAAACATCTTTAATATGTTTTGTATTTCCTGTTTTTAAAATACAATATCTAATTTTTGTTTTTAAAATTAGTGTGAAAGAAAACTGTAACACCCGTAATTTCTAAAGACATTACTAGAAATTTAGACAGTCAAATATGACATTTTTACATTATACTAGTTAAGTATAACTAAAGTGTTCTGACAAAAGTATTTAACTATAAGGTTTACAATCAAACTGCCATATAACACATACTAAACTTGAACACTATTTATAACTCCAAAATGCTCACAGAATTTGAAATAGATTGTCTTCTACTCGTGCATTACTTGGTTAATCTGAAACCATCAGAAAATAAGGATGAGAATTGAAAATAATTCTCAGTAGGGAATGAATATCTCTAAAGCATTTTGAACTATGGTGGTTCCAGCCGTATCTACACGGAAAATACACATGGCCACATCTCTTTATAAGAAAATAATTATATATCATAGCATAAATAGAATATACTGAATAAAGGAAGTCATGCAAGACTTATTAACATTATCATCTTTTTGCATTAATCTTTCATTTTCCCCTGTCTGTTTGTCCCACACATAGTCGAAGGCTTTCTCTTAGGGAATTCCCATTCTGGTGTTACTCTTTAACATCGTGACGACAAAGCGAGACGTTTACGCCACACTAACCAAGGCAGGTAACATAAAAGGACCTTTCATCTCTGTCCCTCTGCCTTCTTGTGGTTAGGGGCAAAGTTTTAAATGTCTTCTTTTTCATTATTCTCTTGCATAATTGTATTAATGAGATACAAAATCTTTAAATAATAAATAGAACTCAAGAGCCAAAATATGAATATTTGAATATTATAAATGAGTTATTTAAACTTTAGCTGTGAAATAAATGGAACATAGTACATAATTAAACTAAATAAATAAAGTGTATAGACATTGAAATAATATAAAATTGACAATTCAAAGTAATATAGAAGATAGCTAATGTAACCATAAAACTTACTCATAATACTATGTAAAACAAAGTAATTATTCCTTAAAAATATCCTAAACTCTTACAAGATTTTCTCTTTAAAATCTCGTAAACTTTCATGAGATTTCTCTAACAAATCTCCTAAAGTTTTATGAGATTTATCTGTAAAGTTTCCTAAACTTTTATGAGATGTCTCTAACAAATCTCCTAAATTTTTATGAGATTTATCTATAAAGTCTCCTAAATTTTTATGAGATCTATCTATAAAATCTCCTAAACTCTTATGAGATTTGTCCTAAACTTTTAATGAGATGTATCTAACAAATCTCTTAACGTTTTATGGGATTTATCTATAAAATCTCCTAATCTCTTATGTGCATAAAACAAATATTTTGAAAAGAATTAAACAATGTAACCATGGTTTAAAGAGATTTTCTTCCCTACCTTGAAATTATTATAGAGACAATATTCTAATCTCACGATCACTCGTTAATCTCCTTCAAGAATGCTCAAATCTCTTCACTTGACAAGCTCTACACTTGGAAAGCTCTACACTTCTACACTTGATCCCTTAACAATGCTCAAAGCTTCACTTCTACAATTGAGATTCACATCACCTCTTTATATAGAGGTTCTTAGCTTGGCCACCAAGCTTGGAAACTTGGGCACCAAGTTTACCAACTTGAGCACCAAGCAACTTGGCCAACAAGTTTTAAAACTTGATCATCAAGGGAAAGAATACACATATTATTAAATTGCTACATGCCTTACATTATATATATAAAATCATATATGTATACATATATGTAAATGTTATATATATATATATATATATATAAATGTTGAAATGTCTCAAAAAATATGAGTGATAATTTAATTTATAAATCAATATTAATTTTTTGATAAATTCCTATTAGGCTATCCTACAATAATCAACTTAAACAACTAATAAGAATGTAATAAATTACTCAAAAAATATATTTTATGAAAAAGGGGATTTACAAAAACAACTAGGCAAATAGAATTTTTTGTTTTTTTAATTTTAAAAGTTGAAAATAGTTTTTAAAATCTGATGCAAACAAGTCCTATTTATTTTTCTTGAGAGAGAACTAATGTAGGGCAACTATGATTCTTGGAAGAGTGTTTGAGGGTTTACAAAGTGTTATATTGAGGGGGTGTCTGCAATTCGATTTGGTTAGATTTTGAGGTAAAACCCAATTGATCCAATTAATAAACTTTATTTTGGTTCGGTTTGATTATTTTAAAGAGTCGAACCAAACCAAACCATTTTAAATCAGTTTGGATTGGTTCATGTTTTTATTTTTACTATAAAATTTAAAAGAATGTAAAAAGTAATTATAAATAACATTAAATTGGAGTAATTGTTATTATAAAACTACATAATTATAAGATTTAAGCTAATTTTTAAAACTTATGCTAATATGTCATACTATATTATGTTGATTAAGTTAAAAGAATTAATGTATAATTGAAAATCCTAAATGTTGAGTTAAAATATGAGACAAATTTAGATATGGATAGGAAAATTTGATAAGTAGTACATCTAATTAATAAATAAAATTATTAATGTAATATGTTCATCGGTTCGGTTTGCTTCGATTTTGAAAATAAGAATCGAAAATTGATCGGTTTGATTCGGTTTTCATAAATTAAGAACCAATTCAAATTGATGAATTTTGGTTTTGATCAGTTTTTTATTCTCTTTTGTGGGATTAGTTTTCAATTTTAATTCGGTTTGGATCGATTTGAATACCGCTAGTTATATTTACAATGGAAAAAGAAAATAGGCTAAAAACACTAAACTATGACTTCTTGGCCCGTAATGGGCATTGTAGCTTGCATTGGGGTGCTCTAGCATGCTCGTCGTGTTGAGAACAGGAGAGACGCTGATAGAGAAGCCACTAAAGTGTTGCAAATCTTGTGTTTTATCAAAGTTATATAAGTATAAAAGAGAAGTCAACTCGGGCCGTTTCTCAATGAAGATTACTGAGTAATTGGAATTTAGGGGGTGTTGTTGCGTTTGAAGGGTAAGTGAAATAAACAATGATAAAGGACTACCTCTTAGGAATTCTCAAGCTAAGGGTACATTATCCTTGACAAACCAATTATTAAACACTTGGAAGGTGGCTAATTATGATAGTCTTGCAATCACATGACCAACACACCATTCTACTTGGTTATGGAATCCTACTAAGCATACAATTAACATACATATGAAAGTAATTGCAATCGCAACTCTCACATACATATACCAATTTAAAGTTCAATTGTATTAGCCTAGTTTCTCAACAAAAATAATCCTAATTCCTATAGTTAACTAAGTTTTACCAATTGATCAATTAGCTAACTCAATCAACATTCTTAATCACCCACAGCTCTCACAATCATGCGAGATATGAACAACCAAGAGCATACTCATGCAATAGTTAACATCAATCAACATAAAAATCACACAAGTAAGAAGAGGAATAAAGGAAACAAAACAAGTTGCGTTTAAACTCATTTTCTCAAACATACACCTTAGCTCTTGAAAACCCTTGAGCTAGAATAAAAGCTACTCATCTATAGTGGAGGTTATAAGATTCATAAACAAAAAGAGTGTAGAAAAACTAAAGAAAAACCAAAGAGAATGATGGAGAATTATGAAATCTTGAGGTTCTTTAATGGAGGGGCAATAGAGAGAAGAGAGAATTTTTGAGGAGGCTAAACCTAGAAATTTTCCTAAAATGGCATGAATGGCTCGAAAATTCCATTATTAGGCTTATTACATCATCCAAATTTTGCTAAAAAGGCCTAAGTAGGTAAAAAAAAAATGCAAATTTTAAAATTTTGGTTCAGAATGAATATGCTTGTTATAGGAGTGTAGCTTGCTATAGCAAGCCTAGTCTTCACTGGAGTAAGGGTTCCTTGCCATAGGCTCACCACAGCGGCTAGCATCGCTATAACAAGCACAACGTTTTTCGGACTTCAAACATCTTTGTAGCCTCACTATAGAGAACCGGGTTCGCTATAGTAAGGTGGCTTTTTCTTGGACTTTGAAATTCCTTCGCAATCTCGCTATAGCAACCATAATTTGCTACAGCAGGCAAGCTTGCTCTGGATGTAGTTTTAGGAGCTTTTCTTCTTCCTTCCAAGCTTCCCTAAAGCATCCATCTCCAAGCTTGCTCCAAGTTCCTCTTCAAACTCCATGCACCAACACCAAAGGTTCTCTACAATTCACAATCTCTTGCAAGAGTAGTTAAATCAAGATGGAAGTATCGAAACGTAGATTGTTTCACAAAATGGTCCAATTTGAACAACATTTACACACTATGCTCAGAGAGGACCAAATCTAATCCTTTATCAGTTATGGACAAAAATGTATCAAAATTGGCTAGTGCTAAAAGAAATATGCACTTATCAAAAGTGCACGCGGCCGTGTTGTATTGTTCGTCACACTAGAGCACGACTTCTATTGCACTTTATAGCTTAACCCCGATTAGCTCCCAATATAGTTGAAATTTACCCTCGAGGATAGAAATAACATTTGTAGATATTTGAGTTAGCTTTTCAATGCAATAAGAATAACATCAATTGTATATATGTACCTCAATAGATTTTCAAATTACTTGACATAGGTCATATTTGGCAACATGAGAGTACAATTGGATTTCAAATCTTGCATTCTGATTTTCACCCAGCATATTTGGGAACTAGAATTCAACTCTAAAGATAATGTTAGAGGTCTTTTAACACTTGTAATCAGAGTATTACAACAAGATTACACATGTTCTTTACTTGTAAAATTTACACTAACTTCCATTGAGATTTAAAATGGCATTGCACCTGACACCTTTATAATTTGACCTAATGTGACACTGTGTATCCCTGTAGGTTTCACACCAAGTAACCTTATAAGAGCATTTGGAAAAGTCATGGCAAATCAAGGGGTATCAAGTATATTATTGCTTAATCTCAAGATAAATAAGTGTAATTTACACAAAAATTGAGTATATTTATGAGAATATTTGTGCTTAGATAAAAATTAAATGCCTTTTTAGTTCAATTTAATTTAGAAAAGATTTTACCTTAAAGTAAATATTCGTTTTGGTCCTTGAAATTATATGTATATTTCACATAAGTCTCTAAATTTAAAATTAAAAAATCAACGATTTGATCTATTAAATTGCAAAAAAATGATTCAAGTTGATCCATAGGGTAATGTTTGCATGGACTAACTTAGGCTCTCACTTGTTGTCTCATTCTCAAATCTCGTGCTTTTGAATTGCATTATAGTATGGAGTAAATCCCCATTCTCCCTAACAAAATTGCGTTGGATAAAATGGTCACATATTTTGTAGTCCCTTATAATTAAAAATGTAAGAAAAATTAGTCACTTTTGAACATTTTGATAGACATTTATGTCCTATGAATATTTTTATCATGGATCAATTTGACATATTTTTATATTGGCAAAAGGGTGATTAACCCATCACTTTCTTACTTTATTAATTTCTTCATTTTAAATAAGTCAAATCCATTGTTATATATTATCAGGAACCAATTTTTCATATTCTAGTCATGAGAGATCAAGAAGGATATTTCTTTTCTTGAGGGTTAATTTGTCCGATATTGTCCGGGTCCAAATTGAACATAAATTTAATTTTAATGCATTAATAATGTAAAAAAAAATTTATGCAGTTATTCAATTATATAATATTATATTAAAAATATAATTAACTCATGCCTTACTATTTAAAAAGTTATTCTAATGGAAAGACTTGATTAAATAGAGAAAGTAAAATCATTCAACATTGAATTGTATTATTTATATTCATTTGACATGAGACATAATGTTAACTCACTTTTTACCCATTGTTGGATGGAGTGTGAATCCTATTTAAGTAGGATCCACATTCTATTTAACAATAGATAAAAAATAAGTTTAATACG
Source organism: Dalbergia cultrata (assembly GCA_031216105.1). NCBI lineage: Eukaryota > Viridiplantae > Streptophyta > Magnoliopsida > Fabales > Fabaceae > Dalbergia > Dalbergia cultrata. The sequence goes on from CM062352.1 coordinate 42,271,913, forward strand.
ATATTCTATTTCAAATAAATACTCATAGCATTTTTTATTTAACATTTACTACTCTTCTTGCATACGACGTATCTACATGACCAAATGATTGGAACATCGTCTCCACCAACTCTCATTACCCTCCACGCGTCAATAATCTCTCCTCTCATAAAACCTAATCCTCCATGTGCACACCCGCACCAGATCCCCACCCAAGCCCCCAAACAGCCACCCCAGACACGTGCACGGCGCTACACACTTACACACACAAACCTTGACTTAAAATAAAATAAAAATATAAAAAATAAACAACTGACAAAAACGAAAATCATCTCATCAACGGTTGCGATCCCAAACCAATCCCCAAATCTAACGGCCCTCATTCACTGTCGGATCACCCTGTCTCTTTTCTCTCTTCAACCTTAGCCACCATTGGCAGTGAATAGATAATCTCTGAAAGCTCACCCATATAAATCATACAACGCGCACACAGCACTCTCTTTCGTTAACATATACATGGGCGCAAAACAGGAACAACATTCAAAGTTTTGATTTTCACGTTCTCTCTCTGTCTCTCTGTCTCTCTCTCTCTCTCTATAATTGCACCAATGTCTGCGTTGGATTACCTATCGCCCTTAACGCACACACAACTCTACTTGAATTCTGACTCCAATTTCCACCGCTGGCGGACGCACGCGACGACGTCGTTTCGCCACAGCGCGTCTTCTTCTTCGACGACGACGCGTTTTGTTCCCAATTCGGCACAGACTAGGGTTCCGAGGCAAGCGAATTTCTCGACCGATTCTTCTTCGTTCTCGTTCCGGTTCGATCATCCTTGGGGAGCCTTCAAGAGAGGGTACTGCTGCGACGGTACGAGGGTTAGGGCTGGGAGCGGCCAGGAGAGCGATTCGGCGGCGGGTTCTGGCGAGGAGAAGAGCGGCGACGGCGATAAGGGGTCGCCGACGACGGCGGCTGCGGGGTCCGGTTCGAACCGGAGGAAGGAGAAGCAGCAGGGGAAGGGAGGGTGGTGGTTGTGGTGGTGGTTAGGTTCCAAGGGCGGCGGTGCCGGTGGCGCCGGAGGGAAGTGGCGGTGGCAGCCGATAGTGCAGGCTCAGGAGATTGGGGTTTTGCTTCTTCAATTAGGTATTGTGGTGTTTGTTATGAGGTTGCTTAGGCCTGGGATTCCCTTACCTGGGTCCGAACCTAGGGCTGCAACCACGTTTGTGAGTGTGCCTTATAGTGATTTCTTGAGCAAGATAAACAGTGACCAGGTTCAGAAGGTGGAGGTTGATGGGGTCCACATCATGTTCAAGTTGAAGCCAGAGGTTGAGGGGGGAGGAGGAGGAGGTGGTGGTGAAGTTGCTGATGGAGGAGGGAGTAAGTTGTTGCAGCAGGAGTCTGAGTCTCTGGTTAAGGGTGTTGCTCCAACAAAGAGGATTATTTACACCACCACAAGGCCAAGTGACATTAGGACCCCTTATGAGAAGATGCTGGAGAATCAGGTCGAGTTTGGGTCACCGGATAAGCGCTCCGGCGGGTTCTTTAACTCTGCACTGGTAAGCGAGTTGCACTTGTGTGAGTAATTTTATTTATTTATTTATTATTTATTAGCTTATGGTATGTGAAGTTGACCACTTGCTTGATATAGGTGTATCTCAAGTCTCAACTGAATTCAGTTAAGATTATAGGAGGTTGGAATATATTCAATTATCTAGAGCAAAGCTTCCAAGACCAGAATAGTATGTTTGTGAGTATGGGTTTTGGAGGAAAGGGGAGGGGAGAACTTGTAATATAATTTTACACTACAAGTCCTCCCCTCCCTTTCCTTTTCCCTCCAAAATCCAAACTCACAGACATTCCCGAAAGGAATAAGAGTTATTGTTGTTTCTACCGCTACAGTTTTATGAATGTGTGTCCCTACTTTGGGTGGACCATTCTGGACACATTATAATTTACAATATGATTTGTTTAGAGTTGGACACTAGGTTTTGTACCATGGAAGTTTGAAATAGTTATTTCTAGAAGAATATAATACTTTTAGTGTTTAGTAGAAGTTACATTGGCTTCGTGAGCTAAATCTAATTGCAGCATTGAAGATTCTTTACATTTGTTGAATATGCCACATGTTATCTATGATTTGGTTTCTTTCTCTTTTAGCAGTATTCTGCTTTTGTTTATATCTGCTATGATGTGTAGTGGTTTAAGATATTCAGTTTCTTATTCCGTTCATTATAGATTTCCTTGGTTGTGGGGGCTATCACTATACATAATATGATGTGCTGATTTGTTCTCATGTTTGCAGATAGCCATGTTTTATGTTGCTGTTCTTGCAGGGCTTCTCCATCGGTTCCCTGTAAGCTTTTCACAGGTGAGTGTGTTTTTCTTTCCCTCTTTCAGTTTCTTAGGCCTTCTTACCCAAGTTATGTTTTAGTACACTTTGACTGTATGTTTTCTCATTACTTGTATGCAATGTGCAGCATACAGCTGGACAGATTAGAAACCGCAAATCAGGGACTTCTGCTGGTACAAAATCATCTGAACAAGGTGAAGCAATTACTTTTGCTGATGTTGCCGGTGTTGACGAGGCTAAGGAGGAGTTAGAAGAGATTGTGGTATGGCCTCTCTTCACCTCACTTTTACCACTTACAGTTTGTAGGTTGTATAAGAGGCTTTCTTTTATACATTGACCTTCGTTGAGTTCTTCTGGTGACATAGGAAACTAATTTTTATTATAATGATTTCACTTACCAGGAATTTCTTCGAAATCCAGATAGGTATATAAGACTTGGAGCTCGTCCTCCTCGGGGTGTTCTTTTGGTGAGTCTTATCTTGAAATATCTGATAAGCATTACATAACGAACTCATGATCCCAGGGTGAAAGCATTTGACAGTCTGCCAGAAAATACTATGTAGTTGTGGATATTTGCCTGGGGAACAGTTCAAATATGTGACACTTCTCTGGGGAATCTGTTAGGCTAAAATCTTGCAGAGTTGTCTACTGTATTACATGAATCATGCTTTCTCATATTTACATATGAGCCTGCACATCATACAAGGCGTATTTATAGCTAAGTTCTGTGGTTTGTATTATTATTTAGTTCATGATGTAGGTAGTAAATATCTGTTGGTTTATCTCACAGGTGGGTCTTCCTGGGACAGGCAAGACTCTACTAGCAAAGGCTGTGGCGGGAGAGGCTGATGTGCCATTTATAAGTTGTTCTGCTAGTGAGTTTGTAGAGTTGTATGTTGGCATGGGTGCTTCTCGTGTGAGAGATCTCTTTGCAAGGGCAAAGAAGGAAGCTCCATCCATAATATTTATTGATGAGGTATTAAGCTATATTTATTTGAGTAGGGTGATTTGATCAATATCTTCTATTTAATATTCCAGCAATCAAACTTTATTTTGGCATGCAGATAGATGCTGTGGCTAAAAGTCGTGATGGTAAATTCCGCATTGTCAGCAATGATGAACGGGAACAAACCTTGAATCAGTTGCTCACTGTTAGCATTCCTTTGATGTTATTTTTCTTTTCCGCTTGTAACTCTGGAAGGAGGAAAAAAGAAACCATCTCACAATGAGGCTAATGTGTGACGATTGCATTGCAGGAGATGGATGGGTTTGACAGCAATTCTGCTGTGATAGTTCTTGGAGCTACTAACCGCTCAGATGTCTTAGACCCTGCACTCCGCCGACCAGGAAGATTTGATCGTGTAGTTATGGTCTGTATTATAGCTTTAGTACACTACCTCCTCCTAGCTTTAATACTGATAATTAAAAAACATTGTTGACGTTGCATATCTTTAGTGAAGATGCCTTATTTATGTCCCTGTAAAATTTCTCTTTAGGTGGAAACACCTGATAGGATTGGAAGAGAAGCCATTCTTAAAGTACATGTTTTCAAGAAAGAGCTTCCTTTAGCAAAGGATGTTCACCTTGCCGATATTGCTTCTATGACCACTGGTTTTACAGGGTAATTGTGCTATTACCTCTGCAATTTTTTCCCCTTTAAATGATGGTTGGAAATTTTGATCTGATATTTGGCCCATATCATTAAAGAGCGGACCTTGCAAACCTAGTAAATGAAGCTGCTTTACTGGCGGGAAGGCAGAATAAAATTGTTGTGGAGAAAATTGATTTCATCCATGCTGTGGAAAGATCAATAGCTGTAAGTCACAATCTCTCATGGTGGAAGGGCACTTATCACCTTACACATGTAGTTTGGTCAGAGTTTTCCATCTATGAAATGAGAACATGTTAAATTGAAATTCAGTTTTTGTAAATGTAACCTAGTTTATCAATTGAAGAGAAAATGAACCCAAACTACTTGTTTCAGGGAATAGAGAAGAAGACTGCCAAGTTGCAAGGAAGTGAGAAGGCTGTAGTTGCACGGCATGAAGCTGGTCATGCTGTAGTAGGCACTGCAGTAGCAAATCTTCTTCCTGGACAGCCGCGTGTTGAGGTAAACCATAGAAGATGCTCAATTCTTTGCTATTCAAGTACCACCCAATTGCCTACTTGGTTATTTTGAATTTATTTATGCTCTATAAATTAATCTGATGATTGATAGTTTTGATTCTTAGATGCTCTGACCATATATTCTTAAATTAGTGGATTGTGAAAACAATTCGATTTATTTTGTTTTATTTTTTGTGGGTGTGGAGTGGGGGGTTGGGGCATTCTTTTTTATTTATTTCTCTCTTTTTATGGTAGGAAATTAGAGCAAAGTATAGATTTATGACATGCGTCAACAAATTAAACAAGATATACATGAAAGGTTGTGCTTCAATTTGTTGATAGATTATAGCATTGCGTGGAAGTGTCTATTGCCACTCCTATTATTCCGACTCCTCTCTTCAACAACCTAGCCTTGTTCTACTAGGTGGGGAGGCCACATAATATTTTAGTCATGCCCAATAACCACTCTGGCACGCTCAATGTTGCTTTATTCTCACTCCTCTATATTTTATTTCTACAAGAAAAAATATCATTAAAAAGTAGTACTTCATTTCTTGTCAAACTGGTCAATCTTATGTTTTTGTAAATTCCTTATTAATTATAATGATTTGCTAGTTTTTGAAAAATATTCTTAATGTTTTCAAACTCCTTATATCTTAAATATTCTAACAAATGTGATATTGCTTCTCTCTTTTTTCCTTTTCTTACTTTCCTTGCTTTTCTATAAAACATTAAAACACAATAAGCTCATCTAATCCATTGGAAACTGAAAAGGGCAGCCTAGTATACGAAGCTCCCACTAGGTGGGTGGAGTCTGGGGAAGGTAAATGTACGCAGTTTTACCCCCACTTTGTAAAGGGGCTGTTGTCAGGATTTGAACCTGTGACCTCCAGGTCATAAGACAGCAACCTTATTATTGCGCCAAGGCTCACCTGCTATCAAATCCACAAGAAACTAATAATACAAAACCACACTGAAGGGAAACAAATATGAATGTGTCTTAAAACCATTCTCGGATTATAAATTGAATTAGCCTCTCCTCATGATATTATTCAAATAATATGCTATCACTTTTTATGTTTTATGGTGTGGTTCTCGTGGTAGATACTAGATAGCAAAACTAAAATTGCATAAGATTATTAATAAAGAAAAAGAAATCGGGTATTTTTGTTATCTGTATATTAAGAAAAGGATTATTCAGTGTCTTCCTATCCTGTGTATGCTATCAGAAACTGAGTATATTGCCAAGGTCCGGCGGGGCATTGGGCTTTACTTATACTCCCCCAACAACTGAGGACAGATACTTGCTTTTCATTGATGAGTTGCGTGGCCGCTTGGTGACTCTTCTTGGAGGACGTGCAGCAGAAGAAGTGGTTTATTCTGGTCGAGTATCAACAGGTGCACTTGATGACATACGGCGAGCAACTGATATGGCATACAAAGCGATAGCTGAGTATGGCCTTAACCAGACGATTGGCCCTGTCTCAATTGCCACCCTTTCTAATGGTGGACTTGATGATTCTGGGGGGTCAGTTCCTTGGGGAAGGGATCAGGTCCTGCACTTATTTAACTTCTATTTTATTTTTTCCTATCCAATTTCCTCTGTTTGCTTATGTTCATCTGAACACAACAGGGACACCTTGTTGACCTCGTTCAAAAAGAGGTTAAAACATTGCTGCAGTCTGCAATGGATGTATCCCTTTCCATTGTGCGAGCTAATCCTGCTGTCTTGGAGGGTCTTGGTGCTCATTTGGAAGGTAAAGCTGTATTTTATACTTGTGATTGGGTGAATAGTTTGCAGTGATTGCTGAAAAAGTAGCCTTGCAGTATCTTTTAACTTAGTTAAGTGGATGATATATGGGCCGGGTTAAGGCTGAACTATTAAAAATGTATATTACATAAAGTCTTATAAATAGAATGTTAAGAATACATCACCCTGTTTATTATTGTAGTGGATAGAACTTGTTTTAGTGGAAGAAAAATATATGATTAAAGAATATATATATTTAAATATTAAAATTGCATGAAGAACTAATTTCTTTCTTTGGTTATTACCAGAAAACTTGTATGTAGTTTATGTGGGATTTACGCTTGATATACTTTTTCCTTTAGGCATGATAAGGGTGGTTGTGCATGCCTCCTGTTTGATGTGTTTCCACATTTTTCTTTGGTTATCACCAGAAAACCTGTATATATTACAAGGGTGATTTAAGTTTGTTATACTTTTTCCATTGAACGTGATAAGGTTGGCTGTGCATGCATCATGTTTGATGTGTTTCCACGTTTATAGTTCTTGCTTTGGATATTTTAATTAGCAGGGTGATACTGCTAGGGTTTTATTAGTGCATGTTTTTTGTGTACTCCGATTGCAAATCATGTGGTGCCCCTTTTTTTTTTTTTGGGAAAAAAAAACTACATATTCACTTTTGCAAGTGTAGTTTTTCTTATAAGCAAGGTGAATCTAAATTGGCATTTCAGTCTTTATTTTTCACCATAAAGAGTAAAGACTCATGAAAGTTAGTTGAAGTGTTAAAATGATTTGGTTCCATTGAAAGGACAAGAGTTTTAGAGGTATGCATGTGCTGTGCTTGTTATTTATATACTGTTTAACTCTACCAATTGAAATTGCACGAGTTAGATCGTGGATTTAGGTTTCAGACTGACTGGACCTTTAATGAACTTGAGATGTGAATATCATGTGCTTCTGTTGACTGTATATAGATATTGATGACGTTGAACTTCTCTGTTTTGGCTAAGCCATAGTGTCCTAATACTTCTTCATCTTCAGAAAAAGAGAAAGTAGAGGGTGAAGAGTTACAGAAGTGGCTGAGACTGGTAGTTGCACCAACGGAGCTTGCAATCTTTATCAAAGGCAAGCAAGAATCTCTTCTCCCATTGCAGACAGGTTCCTGAACAACAATAAGAGTTGTCTGTTATGCTATCAATGTGAAGTGGAACTTGAGGTATGATTTTTGATGTCATTCGGCTGAAGCCAGTGAAGTTATATCTCAAATAGCATGAGCTCACCCTTACAACATTGTATATTCCTGTAAGGTGAATCTTGGCATCATTTTTAACACACAGCCAGCTTGCTATTTAACTCTCAGTTCACGCAACCAAAGCCACAGGCAAAAAGAAAGATGAACATACACATACATTAGTGCCTTCCTTAAAGGGTTTCATAAATCATAACTGCTTCCACATTAACTAAGGACGCACTGGTATTTGAATTTGTTGTATATTGACTATTATTTCAGTCAAGATGTGGCTGTTTGCAAATGTAATTTATAAATAGTTGTATATGTTATGATTATGTGAAAAACGTAGGACCCTGGTGTTATACAAAAACATTTCATCCAAATTGCAATTAACGTGGCTAGTAACAAAGTTCGTTTCCAAATTCTCCCCATCGAAACAGGCCCAGCTTCAGTCAACTGCAGTTGTGTTTGGGAAACATCTTTCAGATTTGCTGTCAACAGAGCAAAATTTTGCAATGGATAATCATGCCACATGGAGGCCACCATGTGGGAAGAAAGATAACTGTGAAGGATTTTTATTTTTCATTTTTTTGCCTATTTGGATGGGAAGAAAAAGGGGGAGGTGGAATGACCCCATATTTTATTGAGCATCCATCATCATCCGATCACATTGTCTTAATCCAGAGCCAGTAAAGCAAGCAGTGGCAAGAGTAAACCGATTTCCAGCCCTTTTGTCCGGGTGTGAATGGTTTTGATAAACTTGTGTTCATATTAGCAGGTTTTTGTGATATTTTGAAGAGAGAACAAAAATATCTCTTGCTCACTGAATGCAACACTTTTGTTCTCTTCTGCTGAAGAAGAATGAGCAATTTGGTTCTAACCTGCGCTGTGCTTCTAGTGGACCACTGGCCTCTGTGACTGAGATATTTTGGGAAGTCACGGTGTCAATATTCATGGCATTTTAAGTCAATTATCTCGGTGTCCTATTCGTAAGAGGCTCGCACAATCAAAGCTGCTAGGGAACAAATGTTAGTGTACAGCTGCCTGGCCCTGGTAGTGTTAAAAAAAATTATTTGATTTTTCTTGTTATCAAAATGAGTTGAAAATCAAAGGAAAGCATTGCATTACAAAGAACTCTCAGTACCATTCCAGATTATTGCTTGGGTACATGTTCCTAGTTATACTATAAATAATGAAATGGTACCTCTAATCCTACTAGCAAGCGTGGTGCAGATGTCGAGAAAGTTCGGATTATACTTTGCAGGGTGCAAATTAAGCTTTAACTTATTTTTAACATGCCCGGTGAAATTATGCTTTAGATGCAATTAATATGATTTTTAGCTTCAAATGTTTTAGCTCAAGTAAATAGAAGTTTTTTTATGTTGGATTAAAACCAGAGTTTGCAAACCTACTAGAGCCATAGGGAAGCGAATTTCATTGCACCCATACACATTCGGAGGAAGGGAACATCTTATTTCTAATTTAATTCGGTGCTTTGACCACATTGTCATCTAATATCAAAATCTTCTGAAACACATCTTGGAGATTTAGCTCTTGAAATAGTTACATAAAGTTGTCTATGGGTGAAAACATGCTTTTACTAAAATAAACCAACATACGACAAGAATTGGCCTTGACTAATAGTCATAGCAAAACAAAGTGTTACTGAAAATTGTCTTCTTTAGAATTTTAAAGGGATTTTAGGATTTGATGGGATCATATTCATGTGAGGAATGTAAACCTTTTCACTAATGTGATTTCCTGTAACAATGATTGCCCTTATGATGTTATTTGCCAATTCCTGAACAATTAGTCTTGTTCCATTGTAGAATCCTAAGGTCTGATCAATATTTTTTAGAATCATAACTGGAACTCCTTTTTCAAGACCAATTTTTGACTTGGTATACCAGAGCACTTGCTTTATTTAAGAATTTAGTTGTAAACTAGTTTGATTCAATGCTAACATCTTCATCTGATATGCAATATGAGTCTGAAATCATTTTTTTTTCTTTACTGTGTATTTGAGAAAGAATGAAATCATTTACCATTTCAACCACTTCTAGGGTAGGTGCTAGTAAAGCTATATCCTCAAAAACTTAAAAGTTGTTCATGTTATCCAATTAATTTGGATATGTAAATTCAACGATACTTGTGAGAGGAAAACTTGATTATGATAATTGAAGATCACTTAGAATTTCTATGTCTGCTTCTCCATCACTTAGAATTTCTATGTCTGCTTCTCCATCATTTTTCAACCCAAAGGTTCCGTTTTCAACTTTAATTATTCAATCAACAAAGTCTTTTAGATTTGGATCAACAGAAGAACTAGTTATTTCCAACCTCATATTCTTCGTAAATGTCAGAACTTGACAATGACTCCATAACTTTGATGAGTTTATAGTTGCAAACACTTGTTTGAATTCTGAAAATCCGGCAATGACTCAATCGAGGGGGTGTAAGGTTTATGTATGATCTGCACCGTTATTATCTTGGCAATCCTGCAGATATGTTAGAACCTAAAATTATTCCTGCTGGATTGTCCTATAGTGTCTGTGTTTTATGTTGGTGAACGACATGGGGGATGTAGTTCACATAACTAGATGTGTGTGGTTAACGTGTTACTTCCTCTTTATTTGAATTTTACAATGGTGTGTTTCTATGAATATATCATATATACGTGTAATGGATATGCTATGGTTATAGTTATAAAAGGAGTTATTTTTAGGAATCGATTGCATTGAAGGGCTAACTGTGTGCAATTGTTCACAGAGCTTCGCCTTCCCAACCCCAACCTTGTAACCATGGTATGATGTTTGTCTCATCTTCTTTGTATATTTGCTTAATAGTTTGGTTCAAAATGCTCAAATGAATTTGTGCTTTCTTTAGATCATTCCAGAGAAGAACCTCAAAGGGATATGCAAAGGGTTAATCCTCATTTTAGTCCCTAACATTTCATGCGTAATTCATTTTAGCTCCTGACATTTTATGTGTAAGTCATTTTGTCCCTCACTTCAAAATGAATCAACTTGGTCCCTCACATTTATAATTGTAAATCAATTTGGTCCCTCACATTTACAACAGAGGGACTAAATTGACTCACGGTTGTAAATGTGAGGGATCAAATTGATTCATTTTAAATTGGGTTAATTAGGAATTTGTTAAGATTGGTAAGGTTAATTTGGTTATTAACTCAAATGACATTGTTTAATCTCTGCCAGAGTGTCACTTAATGGTGACACATCACTACTTAACTAATGGTGGTTTAATAGATGATAACTGAGGAACTAAATTGATTCACGATTGTAAATGTGAAGGACTAAATTGATTCACAGTTATAAATGTGAGGGGCCAAATTAATTCATTTTAAAAGTGAGGGACTAAAATAACTCATGCATGAAATGTCAGGGATTAAACTGAACATTAACTCGACATGCAAATACCTCTTCCAAGGTACCTTTTATATCTCATATTTACGCTTCTTTGTGATTCCAGTGTTTCTTCTTCTGTAAACTGGATATCCATCTTTATCAAATGAAGTATTCTTAACAGAGTTCTTTGGATAAAACTTTGAACACTGCTCTTCATCATACATGGTGATTAATGATTTGGCGCACCACATGGACCTTGCATCATGAATGTAGTAACAGCCTCATGCAAATGGAATTATTTTCTCTTATCAGGTAATTCAGTAGATATGACTTTGTTAATCTGCTTTGGACTTGGTGACTTATCTTCTGGGTGTAAGCATAGAAGAATATGGACATGTGGCAATCATCTTTTTTGAAATTCTATTGCGTACATGCCTGGAGCATATATGTAAGCAAATATTAAATTCATAATTAAATGAAAGCGTAACAAAGTACAATATTAATTAAAAATAAAAATAAAAAACTCTAAATTAAGCTAACAATAACGTTGCTAATCACTTAGGAAAACGTATTGAATTTCTTACTTGCTATAACTGGACCAAAGAAACATCCTTTCTTGAAGGCAGACATCATTGGATCTAATTTGATTTGGAATAATCTATACGCAATATCCAGACAGTCCTCAGCTCTAATTCCTCTTTGACTAACATGGGATATCCCAAATACATAGTTTAGTAGTATATGAGTTATTATTATTGGTATTATTATTATTATTATTACTTCAAAAGTAATGATATAAATAATGCTATTTCATATATATATATATATATAGCACTAACGAAAGTAAGGTTATTATTTTATTATTATTATTACTATCAATGCATGTTATTAGTTTTTTATTATTATTAGCAATGCATGTAGCGTTAATGTAGGCAGTGCTATCATTATTATTATTTTATTATATATATGAAAACCCACACCCGCTACACAACACATTGCGCCGGATCAATATCTACATATACAAATAGAGGTAACGTGATACACGAATAACATTTAATATTATATATATACATAGACACACGCATACACACTGAAGTAAAGAGACACGTAACTTCCAATTTCATTTAGGCTTTGTAGTTTCGTTGTTCTTTTATACTCTTAGTATATTCTTAGCACATTATAATACTTTCAAATATTTTTTTTAAGAATTCTATCTATCAAAGAAAGTTTTTGTAGAGAGAAAATGGTGGTTTCTCTCATTTTCCTTCAATTAATCTCTTCTGGTAAATAATCTTCATGGAATTTAGCCAGTTCCTTTGCCTTTTTATCTAGTCTATGAGTTTGAGTACTGCCAAGTATAATTTTTGCATAATATTTTTCCTCCCTACTACCCCAAACTCAATTTGGGTGATAAAGTCAAATATTTTATATTTTCATTATATTGTTTACTAGTTATCAGTGTCATTCTAGCTTTTCAGAGTCAAGTTGTTAATAGAAGTACACTCCTGGCTACCAACAATAAATAGGTTTAAGCTTATGACCATACTTTTGGTCATTATTATTATTTTCCCATGTTATATAAATTATTTATGAAATTTTAGAATGATTTATGCTAAGAAATATATTTTTATGGATTATAGAAAGTTTAGAAAACTACTGCTTATAGTTATCACGACAAATTATTATTTTAGAGAGATCACAAGACTATGCTTTTTGTATGTATGATTTAGATTTATTTTATCAGCCAGAAGATCTCATGAATCCCAATTTTGTATAAATAATAAGAATATCAAATTTTGTGCTATTAGTTTTCAGCCAATGAATTGTGAGAAATAGATCAACGAGTTAACAGTGGCATGATTGATCGTTAATCTTGGTACCAAGTGGTCTGCTAGAGGACTAGCTCACCCACAATAAGGAAACCAGTGTGGTGTCCATTTATGGGACCTAGTTAGGTGCCCATTAGATTAACCATTGACTCAGATTCAGCGATTTTGCTCAGATATTTATATACGTAATATCTCTTGTTTATGTACTAGTTATTGTCATGGATTCAGTTAAGTTATTATTTTTAGTACAGTGACATGTAAGTTCATGTAAAATGTTTTACATAAATCACATGTATATGTTATGTATATTTGTTGTTGTCCTATGCGGATTGTGAGTGGAGGCTCACTCACTGAGTCTTGATGAACTCACCAATCTCTTTTCCTCCCCTACAGATATAGTTACATGCTTAGTTGTACCACATAATCCTCCCCAGTAGTACTACAACTTCTTTTGGTGAGTTTTGCTTTGGAGTAGAGCTTACTGTTGGTTGTGTCAGTTTACTAGTGCTTCAATAATTGTGTAGGCAGGATCTCACACATGCATTATATTGTTTTGATTATTTTTAGAATTTCAATAATTTATTTAATTATGTTTGACTTTGGCCCAAATTATGAATTTTATGCAGTTATATATTTCGAATTTATGACTGGAAACATTTTCAAAATTACAAAATTTAGTTAAACTTGAGATATTTTGAATATATTCGATTTATTTATGCATATTAGTCAGTCACGTTATTAGAGGATTCTGCGGGGATCCAATCCCTCACATACAAGTCACGTTCTCTAGGCGAGTCATGACATAACAAATTGTTGAATTTCAAGCTATTGAGAATTGCAAGTAACACTTAAATAAATGAGGGTATCCAAACCTCTTGTAAATTGTAAATTGCTACGCCATCTTGACAATTATTAAACATTTATCTCATTCCTCCAATAAAATATGAAGAAAATATAATTCTCATTTCAGAATTACTCCATTTGTTTCATCTCTTGTAACAGCTTCTTCTAGACCACTACGATTGTCTAATTTGAGTATACATTGGTTTAGCTTAACCCATCAAATTCTTTGTAATTCAATCGTTATGTAAGCATCAACCATTAATTATTGAAACAATCTTCTTATACGAAGTTATTTCCATGTTCATCTCTATCAATAATTCTGAAGGCAATGAACTCTCTCAATGTAACCCTGACTCTCTTAAATATGTTCTTATTGCATTAAGAATCCCTTATTGGTATATCCTCCTAGCAGCCATCTTCTCCAAATGAAAACAACAAAGATATTGTAGAGGAATGAAAGATGTATAGGTTTCGTGAATTCTCTGCAAGTGACTATCACTCTTTTTCACAATATATAATGTCTATTCCGATTTCTGAACAATCACAATCGCCACCAACTAAGGTTACAACTTCGTCAATAGATGAAATATCATAGGTTCTCGCATGTTTAGATCAATTTTGAACAATCTAAGGCAACCATGTGGAAATATTATTTTTGTTAACTTTTATAAGAACAAAAAACGTGGAAGTCTATAAATAATATTAAATTTTTTTACCTTGACGAAAGACAAATTAATGTCTTTGAACTCCATACTTCTTTTAACCAAGAGACAACCCCATCTGCCATGTCAGGCTAGAATAGGAAAGAAAGAAAAAAAACTTAATTATATTAAAGAATATACCATGTATAAGACTGTATTGTTGGACAATGGAAAGGACATTCAAGACAAAATATCAAACCTCAATACTCTCTACGGGTGTCTCAGCATCCTTGAACTTGGATATGACATTAGGATAAAAACAAATGTCAAGGACATTGTAAGATGGTGCATCCTGGCCATTCTCAGCACAATGAGTTCGACCCTGAAAAAGAAAATTCTTCTCAATGAGAAGTTCTTCAAACTCAGGAGGCAAATTAAACGGGCCTACCCTCTGTATAAGAACAATCAATAAAATCTGATACATTAGATATACACAGCCAACAACAATATATGATTGTAAAATATTTATTAAAATTATATTACAAGTTTTCTCTTTCCTTTTAAAATCTAAACTCATAAACATATCCATTCAATGGTACACTGTCTATATAACTATTTTTCAAGAAATTTTTATAAAATAATTTAATATAACAATATGCATGACTATATTAAATATGTTAATATTAAATGTTCATAACATTTAGTGACCATAAAAAAATTAAAAATGACATTAATATGAAATATTTTTGCATAATTAAGTTGATTTTTAATGAACTAACAGCAATAACATTTAATATCATTATCACAACAAATAAATAAATAATATTAACTATATGCTCTTTTAATTATAATAGAAGAAAAATATTTTAATAAACCTCAATTAAAATTAATGTAAGTGGGGGTGAGAATAGCTAAATGAAGTGGCCATAGACAACTCTTCGAGCATTCAAGTAAGGATTGTTTTACTCACATCCCTTGCCCGATTTTGCATCAAACTTCACAGTACTCCTTTTCTCCCCTTCCACTCCAATCCCAGCTTTGCTGCCACCAATACCATCAAATAAACTCTGAAGATGACAAGCGAAAAGTCCCAAGTCTACCACGAAAGGCAAAGGCTACAGTTCTGCCTCTTGCACTCTCTCAATTCCCTCTTTCAGGTGCGTCTTCCCTCGATCACTCCCACACCCTTCATACTTTAACTCTCTCTGTTCACAATTCAATCATGGATTCTTCAGTTTCAAGCCAATCTGATTCATACCCATTTCTTGAATAGCATAGATAGGATGGTTTCAGTGTTCAAGTTCTTTTTTTTTAAAAAAAATAATAATTTAATGCATACCCATCAATTCATTATTCATAATTTGACTCTTTTTTTTTTTTTCCCCTTATAATAATCAGCAAAAGGATGTATTTACTAGAGCAAGCTTGAATGCAATATCTGAAAGGCTTGCACTTGATGATAGCTCCAACAGTGAAACAACTTGGACACCATTAAATTTCCTTTTCAAGCCGCATCACAATTCATTGACTGGGAACTATGATATAAATGTTCTGATTGCTGCTTTAGAAGAGAAAGGAAAGAGTGTGGTGTGGCATGACCGTCGAAATGGAGCATCCTCCATTGATCTTGATGCACCCGAGGATGTCTTGATGGGGATTGTGATCAATATCTCCGTGAGAAGGTTTGCTGGGATTTGGAGAAGTAGGCACTGGATTGCACTGAGGAAGATTGATGGGATTTGGTATAACTTGGACAGTGATCTTGCTGATCCTCAACCGTTCCAAGATACACATGAAGTTAGGGAGTTCTTGGATTTTAGCATTGGTCATGGTGGGGAGATTTTGCTTGTCATGAATGGGAAACAGTCTTGAGATTTTTAAGCAAATGTTTGTTAATGTATTCTGATTATTCATTTATTTGGATCAAAATTTTGTGCATATCCATGTATAGTACAAGACTGATGACATTCATCCCTGGATCTCTGATGTCTCTGTGTCTTTGTTTTGTGAATAACTGTAAAACAATTACTTCTGGAGGATGTTCATAATAAGAAAGTTTGCCCTGTCTGTATTTCACTTGTGAAATGCAAGCTTCATTGTATGTTTTGGATCTGCAAAGCACCTTTTGAATTATTGGCTACTGTGTGCCCTGATATTTAGCTCTGAATGGAATTAGAAGTGAGAGTAGATGATCATTCGGGGAAATCACTGGTGTATTTTGTTTTTTCCCTAGTTTAACTGGGGGAACCATTGAGGGTGAGCCTCAGCACAGTGGTAAGGTTGTTGCTTTGTGACTTGGAAGTCACAGATTCAAATATTGAGTCTCCCCACAAAGTAGGGGTAAGGTTGCATACATCTGTTCTCCCCAAATCCCACTAGGTGGGAGTTTTGTGCATTGAACTGCCCTCTCTATCTGGGGGAACCATTCATTCTCTCATTAGTAATGGTTTGTTGTTTGATTTCGTGAATTTAGGGACTTAAATGATTTTCTATCATTAGCTCTTGTAAATGGAATTCTATCTAAACAATTATGCATAATGGAAAGAGATGATTTTGTACATCAGCAACTGCATCAGGCAGGTACTGTCATGGAAATTGACCATAAATATTCCCTGTACACTGATTGATTCAGAATGGGTTTATGATGAATGGAAGATGAATCTTTGGTTGCATCTTCATTAGAGGGTACTAGTTGAGCATAATTCCTCTATTTAAATTTGTGTAGAGCTATTGTGTTTTATTTATGCCTTCATTTGAAAAGCGTGTGGGCTGCAGAGCTTAGAGTAGACGAGTGAAGATCCTGCTAAAGATTTCCTGGGTTGTTGTGGCTGTGGAAACCGCTTGATGGGGTGTTGTTTCACAAGCCATGTACATTTTTCATTTAATCTATACATAGAAGAACCAGCTCCTAAGGTCTTTGTTTTATAGTCACACGTTGCAGGCTGCATGTGTAAATTCAATCTCTCCTTGCAGATGCAACCTGTAAAATATTTTCAACTTTTTCTTACAAGTACTTGTAACTGCATATCCTCCGCAGCAACGGAAATAGGTTAGACTAGGTTTTGGTTTAAATATGTTTGGCCGGTACATGCAAAACATAGTCTAAGTCTATTACTTGATTTAGGTCTTTTTAATGGTTCTAGCTTAGTCTTTTAAAAGTTTGAACTAACCCGAAAACTTATTTAGAGGCTAACTTGATTATAAAATATTTTTAAAAAAATCTACACTTAAATAAGCTAAAAGACTTCTACATATGTCAAAAAGAAAAATAAGATAAAATGGACTAAAAGGCTTCTTAAATGGGTTAAAAAGTTTATCTTTAAATAAATTAAAATGTTTCTATGTAGGTTAGGTCGAACGCTGTTAGGAGACGCCTAAACTATTTCCATCCCTACATATTGATTTATTTTTATTTTTTATTTTCAGATGATTTTGGGCTTATGTTTTCTAGTGAAACTGCCTGTTACTGATGCTTTATGCAAGTTCTGTCTCTCTTCCCCTGCTCACCAGGTAGCATGAGTAATGTAATAGCTAGCAAATAGCCCTTTTTGTGTTATGGATGGGGCATGCGGGAGAAAAGAAAATTCATTGTTTCCAGAGATGATTATGTTTTATGTCCATCTCTAAATAGGGATTGTCTTCGTTTTTAGAATATCGGCATTCACAAATTTGAGTTTTGTAGGTAAAGAGTACAATGGGGACACAAAAATGTTGTGATGATACTCGAATTTGTCAGTACCGCTCCTCTAAAACTCTTTCCAGAGGAAAGGAGCCCTCGATAGTATTGCGCACAAAATCATTTTCCTATTCTCCCAAACCAAGCTCACCTATTGCTAACCTCTTTTTGTTCAATTACAATTAATTCAAAGGACGAATCATAAGGCCTAGTATAAATAGAAGCTAGCTGAGCTTCTTAAACATCTATTCAGAGGTTCAATTCTTGATAGTGTGTATGGAAAGTGTCTGGTGGTTAGATGCAATACCCATGCCTATGAGATATATGCCTCAAGCGGATTAGTTGTTGTTTTTGGCGATAGATAACCTAGGTTCATAAAAAAATTTATTCAAAGGACCATAGGGTAGAGTGATACAACTTGGCTTGTGTATCTTGCAATGCATGAGTCTTTTACAAGATTGAAGGCAAATGAAAACCAACCACACCTCTAGAAGATTAATCTAAACTGGTCCTTTTATTAGTATATTTAACAATAATGGGATAAGATAAAAGCAGCAGTGATGCTATCAGTTTGTTAAGACAGCAGGTGGTATAGATCCAATACTCTGATTATTGAACCATGTACCCTTTCCACTCCATGCTTGAGCCATTATTAACACATTCAACATCTTAGTGGTATTGCCTGGGAGTATAAACACTCCCAATACTAGTGTATATAATTATATTATTATACAATGAATCAAATCTCTTACTTTTGAGTAATCATTTATTCTAATCCTAATGCAACAGATACGATTAGATTATGTAATCAATAAACAAAATTAACCCCATATTAACAGTGGGGAATATCAAAGCCCTGGTTATGGCATATTTCTCAAGTCATGTGGTCCTCATGAGAAAATATTTGCTAATCATGTGTTGACAAGGAACTCTAACGTGGATTCATAGGTTTCACACGTAGTGTTGACCAGGGCCTTTTGCCAGTACATGTCTTGTTACCTGGAGTCAGCATTTTTCATCGCAATGAGTATAAAATTTGATGGGAACTTTAAAGAATCAAACTTTTTAGGGTGCTGGATAACATTCTTTTGTTTTCTATTATCAAAAAGGGCCCTGGAAATCTTATTTTATTTTTTACTTTCCAAGTTTCACACTTAGCTTCGAATTTAGACCATGATTATTGTTATTGCTGAATGAAAGCCTATCATATCATGTCAACTTGTTCACACAAGGATGGCATACTCTTTATAGATAAGAAATTTAGCAGCAAAATTGTTGGCAGTGTTCCTGTTGCACTTGGAGCTATGAGGAAAGAATTAACAAATAACAATGGAAGGATTATAGTGCTGGTTTCGGTTAAGAGAGTGGGCTGAATGTGGCTGTACCCCTCACCTTCATTTTTAAATAGAAATTTCATTTGTACCACTTTTTTAGGACGTGTAAAGGGGTACTGTTAGGTGTTCTCAAACATTAGTTGAAAATGGATTTCAACTTTTCTTTTAACCAATGTTTGAGTGACATCTCTAAGCGTTCCTTTAAAAATGTCCCAAAAAACTACACAAATAACATTACTCATTTTCAGATAGTTTTATTTTTTATATTTGGCTTCTTAGGATGTGAAGTTTTTGGGCAGGAATGATGAACTCCTGTACTTTCGACCGAAAATGTTCCTCCTATTCAATAAAAAAAGACAAGAAAAAAGAGTTCCTGCTATCTTTGGTTTTACTCAACCGAGATACTCCATCACATAGAAAGCATAAAAGTGTGCTCTGCCGAGTCACAGGGCGGCAGTGGATCTTGAAATACAAAGTAATAAAGATTTCAAGTGCTTCTATCTTTATTACACCTAAAATATGCCTCTTTTCTCACCGCCTTAACCCAGCTTTCTGCACTTTCCTTATGTACTTATTTCTTATTGGTGAACTTTCCTATGTATTTTCACAAAGCTCTTTCATGATTCACATACAATGTGAGAAATAGTGAAATGCTATGCTCCTATAAATGCTTGTTTCTCACTCAATCACATAAGACACAGGACACTCCCCATTCCTTAGTTCCCAAACCACTCCAACAACTGTACTTCCAGGCCTCACCTAAAATTAACTTCCAAGTTTCAACAGAATCACAAAGACACACGCAGTTTCTCATTATTACTCTCTTCTCTCTATCTTCCTCTCATGTATAGGATGTTATTGTCAACATTCAAACAAGAATAGGCAACACAATGAGTCACATGGATGAGAAAACAAGCCACTCCTTGAAACAAAATTCTGGTAGGAAAGCAACTAGGAACCGGCATGTGAGGAGCTGCATGTTCAGGATTCCTTGGCATTCTGAGTTCTCTCCTGCTGAACTTGTCAAGGATCTTGCAGAGAGAGTGACGAATGCTCTACGCGTGGCTCCTCTCAGGAGATCCTTACACCAAGACTTGGCTTCTTTAGGAAGATCAAAATCAGCAGTGTCCTCTGTTGATTCTCATAGGACAGCTGCAGTTGAGGACTGCATTGAGTTCATCCACTCTTCCTTTTCTAGATCCAATTCCTTAACCGCAACATCCCGTGAAGATTCTATAGATGCTCCTTGAGACATATTTAATCAGAGACTCTCTTAACTACTAAGGTGTGCTTGCTACAGAAATGGATCTTCTAATGTGAAAATTTCATATGACCTGATCGTGGATTTGTTTTCAGTCTTAATTAGATTATTCTCTTGGGTTCTAAACTTGGTCCGCCTTCTTGATCAATCGTAAAAATCAACACATGATCAGATCATATACAATTTTCACATGAGGGGATTTATTCCTGCTTACTACTAGTACTATGTTTTTGTCCATGTACCCATCTCTTCCCACAACTCGTATTGGTGGGAACTTTGTCTACTATGCCATCTTTTGTGTATCTGTACAAACATAAATAAGTGTGTATTCTTCTGATGGATTTCTAACAATGTTCATTTCATTTCAGCTAGGATAATGAGTTTGAATTCCAATGAGTAGGCAACGGTTCTTGCATTTGCTAATTGATTAATTCCTCATTAGAAAATCGTGAACATGATTCTGTAGTTTTAAGTTTTAACAGCAATGCACATGCTGGTCCTGAACTTTAACATAAATTTGTTATGTAAAGGGGGAAAAGAATATGTATTGATGGTATGAAATCCAGAGTCAATAGTTCTCTTTACATAAGCATTTCTTTCTAATATGGATCTATTGGCAAATTTGCAAATCAAGGTTACTCTTGCTCGTTGGAGTATCAAATATTTATGAGCCGTAAAACCTGGACCAATGACAGTGAGTTCCTCTCCTCAGGGAATTGACTGATTGCCTTGTTTCAATCTTTGAGGGTTCTTGATGACAATCAAATCTGAATGGTTTTATTTTGACTTTTTTTTTTTGCAACAGTTGATAGTGCTAAGGTTATCTAAGTCCAACGGTTTAATGTGGGCGAAAGCTCAAAGCAGAGGGACCTTTGTTTCAAAGACAACATTTCTTGCAAGGTTGAAACGTGGCATGCACATGCTGGTCCTGAACTTCAACATTTCTTTTTGGATTCAATTCAATCTTTGTTTTGGGAACTTTTCCATAAACGAATTGGACTTTAGTAAACCAACTTCTGATATAGAAGATGACATAATCATCCCCAAGTAGACCAACATTAACTGGGTCTTAAATCTTTTAAGGTTCATTTGCATTTAGTTTTTGGGACTCGAAAAATCAAGGTCAAAGTAACTCATTAACAGTGTAAAACATAACACTGTCATCTAATCAAAAAAAATTTATGTGCATAATTTTTAAAATAGTAATTGAGAGAGTCAACTATCATGACTGATATGACTTGAATAACTGTGTAAAAATTTTTAGATTGAGTGCATAGAAATTTTATATATACTGCCATACTGATTGTAGCTGGTTGGTAAATGACCCCAAAATGAATGAATTTGTTCTATAAATTTTCCAATGAACCAGAAAAGCAAAGCAAATACAACGTAACACTCCCTAATGGTCAATATAGATCTTAAAAAAATAAAAGCTAAAATGGACAGGAATATAATGCAGTGGATGCACTTGAATTAGGTACTTTCATGGGGTGATGGTTGCATCAATTCTTGGAAAACAGCCCTCCAAAACCACCACCCTTCTTCTTCTGTGGCACTGCCACTGAGTTCTTATTGCGGCCATTGGTGGTGCCTCCACTACCCTTCTCTTCCACCTTCTTGAGGATAGGATCAGTCTCTAGCAGCTGGTCTTCCTTCTGTAACCCTCCAAGAATCCAATCAAGCAACCCTTTCTCCTCCTTGCTGCTACCACCTGCACCCTTTGCTGCTGTTGCTGCAAACACTCTTCCTGTTGCTGGAGCAAATGACATAATCAATGAAGCCATTGTGAAGTTAATCCAACAAGGAAAAACAAGAGTGGCCAGTGTCTAAAAAGTTTTGGTTTGGTTCTGAATAGAGGAGAGTGGAGGTCAAGTGCCAATCACAATATATCACTTGTGGCTGGTCCTTTAAAGTGAATGTGAGCCGTTGGATTGTTTTTGCATGATGACATGGGGAGCTAGTAGCATGAGTTCTCCACAAGTGTCTTATCTTGAATGTTTCTTTTATTTATTTTTTTTGGCTTTACATTTCTAATTTTATTTGGCACCAAAAAATTCTTACCCCTTAAGGGAAAATGTTGTGGTAAGATGAGGGGTCATCCTCAGCAGGTGAGGCATGAGGTTGTGGATTTGACGTGTGGCACACTCAATACCATGGCCTCTGTTTGACTGCTAGTGGCGTAGTGGCCACTTTTTTTTTGGTCAAGGGCGTAGTGGCCACTTGAAGATTGTCCTTCTGCCTAGGATGTCCCTTTTAGGAGTGATAATTAGCCCATTATAAAGTATCACTATCATCTGCCTTACTTTTGGGGTTCATAAAAAAAAAAATGAAATGGGTTTTGGCCTAAATTGAACAATTTGTTCTGTCACATACTAATAAATAAAAAGTTTGTTTTGACTGATATAGAGGAGGATTCTACCCCTTACCTAAAAACAAAAATGAACCCAAATTAAAGATAGAGTAATGTTAGATAGACAATAAAATTACACAATAAATACATACCAGAAACTTTATCATTATTGAATGTGATGAGTGAGTGAAATGAGTGTAGACCACTCATCATATCCAATGATAATAAGGTATATAGTGTGCATTTAGTATGTAATTTTATTATTCTCTTAACATTTTTCATACGATCTATATTTACTCCTATAATAAATCACTCATCTTATTGTTGAGATTATATTCATCTTAATGCTATGAATCTTAAAGAAGAAAATCAAGCATCCTTGTAAGATTGCTCAAAGGCAATGTTTTTTCTTCGACACCACTTGAATGAAGAACTGAAAAATAAGCATATCATTGATCCATTTGTTAAAAAATTAGCTCCCTATTAAAATGGTGTGGTGAGAAATTTACTGATGAAAATATGTTAAAAACAAATATTCAACTTTTCATACCTCCA
Source organism: Dalbergia cultrata (assembly GCA_031216105.1). Classification (NCBI taxonomy): domain Eukaryota; kingdom Viridiplantae; phylum Streptophyta; class Magnoliopsida; order Fabales; family Fabaceae; genus Dalbergia; species Dalbergia cultrata. Next base: position 42,295,183 of record CM062352.1, read on the forward strand.
ATGTGCTTCTGCATCAGTAATGTTGAAAGCGTAGATTCTACTTTGGACTGATTTCTTGTTTACTTGTGGTTGAACAAAACAGTGATTTTTTTTTTTATGAAAGCCCATCAATCTTGTCCAACTGGATCCGGCTTCATTACCTGAAGTGATTGTGGCATTCTCTCAACGCTGTGGACGTGGTCAGGTGGAAAAAAGGGTTGTCAAAGAACATTGTTGGACTCTTAACAATGCTCGTTCAATTTTGAAAGCGAAGGTATTGAAAGGAGTTACAAGAAATGGGTCAAGAATGAGAAAAATATGGAAAGGATTAGAAAATACAAACTAGTGACAACATTTGCTATAGATGTGGAACAAAAGTTCATTGGTCTCGTATACGCCTCACTCCAAAGCAATTAGTTGATGTTTACAAGGCATCACTAAATTGAAATTGTGAAGCCAATTTCTTTGAATCGATTGATCCTATTAATAAAAATTAATATCCTATGAATGTCGATTTTGATATTTCTATTTTATTTCGAAGATCCTTGTGGGAACATTGATCGCATGCTTGAGGATGGAATGTTCATTATTGATATTTATTTGTATTTCTGTTATTTCAAAGTTTATCATATGTTGCTTCTTATTTAAGTTTTATTTCTAATATATTTCGAAATGTCTTTCATTTGTTTTTTCTTACTTATTTCTAAAAATATTTTTTGTTTCAATTTTTTTTTTTTTTATGTTCCTACATAATGCAGAACAAAATTTGATATTATAGAGGATGATATATGTTTGGTGGATAGTGGTACAACTCACACAATTCTTCTTGATAAAAGATATGTCTTACAATTAACATTAGCCGAAACTAATGTTAATACGATATCTAGTCTTGCAAATGTAATTTAAGGCTTCAGAAGACTCAGGGTGTGAAGACTCAGATAAACCCTAACGTACAAAAAAAAAATAATTTAAGCAACTTGACAAGAACACTGTGAGTACGCCCCACTCTACAGTGGTAAAACTTACAGATATACTAATGTAGTAAAATAAAATTAAACAACTTACAAATTTAATAACATTTTTTTAAGTCATACTAGTACGATAACAAAAAAAGCCTAAAAGCATGTAAGCCCACCATTCCTAATTGATCACTGCTGCAAATAGTTAAATAGAAAATTATAGCAGCAATTATTAAAAATCTCATCGAAATAAATTAAAGTATCAAATAAAATAAATAAAACACACAGGTTACAAAGATGATGCATGATGCTCCTTTTAAAAGCAATTTTCATAGATAACATTAACAATTAATTTCATTTATATTATCATTTTTAATACTCTTAGTTATCATTTTTTCTTGTCAAGTTGCTTTTTTTTTTTGGTTGTATGTAAGGCCTTTTTTTTTGTTGTATGTAGGGCTTCTTAATTTAGTAGAGAAAACAAAACAAATAAAAGAAATCAAACTATTAAAAAGGCTTGAGGGCATTTGAGGAATAATATAAAAATGTGTAATTAATAAGGAGTGACACTAGACACATAAAAGTAGCAATTGAAACGAAAAATAAGGGAAATGAAGAATATCTTTATATTACCTATATTGTTTTGATCCTGAAGTTCATATTAGAGAAATTTTTAAGCTTCTCATCATCAGGGCTATATTTTACCAAAATAAAGATGGTTACGTTGAACCAGATTATATGCCCCAAAATTGCTCAGATTCTAAAATAGTTATAATTTGTTATGACCATCTTGATCATCTTGGTTCAGCTATGATGCAACATACCATTGAAAACACACATGGCCACTCTATTTCCGCCAAAAACAATGTTTTATATAAGAAAGGTAACAAACAAGTATTTTGGGATTTTATGTTTGTGTAAACAGAGAAAGTAAAAGTAAAAGAAACGCAATGAAACAATACCAGGAAAGTAAGATAGTGGCAGGTATTAATCAATCTTGCTTCATCGACTCTTGAGCTCACACCTAGACTTAGCTTTAATTTCCATTGTTTCCTATCCAACCGTATATCCTCTCATCACATAATGCTTGAGCTTGCTATTAACAATTTTCTACCTATGGCCTCTGCCCATTTCCTTGGTTTCATGTCTGCCTACCACGTGTCCAGGCTCACCATAACGGTTTCCACCTCAGCGGACTCTTCTTCCTTCCTCGTAAAGTCCCAATTACCCCTTGGCCTCATAAAAATCCCATTTGGGCTATTATTCCAAATTTTGTTGCAAGCCCATTTTCTCACTACCGTTAAACCGTCTCTAATGTCTCTTTCTCTTGCACTCTACTGTGCGTGTGTGCTTGCAAGCTCACAAAGAAAAGAAAGGAGGTTAGCATTGAAGTCTTGGAAACTTATCAAATGGTCACACATAATGATAATGTGACTGATTTCTTGACATTTCTAGATTGCACAAAGTAAAATTGGCTTACATATATTTCAATTCCACAAGTCATAACCTTTCCGATTTCTTTCATATCAGATATCACCCCGACACTCTCTATCCTTTTTCATACCTAATGTTTCTACTTGCATTATTGTTGCCAAAGATATCTCTGTATCCTTGTCATTCCATTTCTAGCATTCTCACGCCACTACTAAAAGCTCACCATTTTTAAAATCCAAATTAGAACTTGACAAAGAAAAACAATTCCCCCACATGAAAGCGCATTATGTATATATACTATACGCTGGCTATATTAAGTAGAATTTAATACATATTTTTTACACACATAATTAAAATTTTGAATTTTATAATTATTGCAATATTTTTTTTGGTATATAATTTTTGCAGTAGAAGAATTTATTATACAAAGAAATCATACAAGTAAGTTACATTGATATCAAAATTTCCAACAACACATTAATACACACAAAGAAGAGCATTTTGTTCAACACAACTGATTCATTCATTCTTGTTTGCATTATTAGTACAGGATAGCCTTTACATACAGGCTGAACTCTTTAATAAAATATTAAAATAAAAGCAAACTTACAATGGAGAGAAAAACATGGATGGCAGAAAAAAAAAAAGGTGAGCTAAGTTAGACAATGTATTGGAGTGCAGCAGCCTCTCAAGTGTGCAAGTTTTGTTTGTTTCTTTTTTCTCCTCTGCCCTTTTCGACCAACATATCAGAATTAAGTTTTAATCCATCTACTTCTAAACATCTATTCTAAAACCACTAATCATCAAATACCACAATGACAACTAGTCAACTACCATTCTTGTAGCAATACTTTGAGAACTGTTACAATTAATCATATTTAATTATTTATATCAAGTGATCCACCTAATATTGACCACCCTATTAGGCAAAAAAAATTTCCCAACAACCCTCTGCTAAACCTTCTCACAATCACACTCCCTAAAATATATAAGCAAGAATGTCCCGCTTTCAAAGTTCAAATTAAAGCGTCCTTCCCCAATTACCAAATCATGCAAATGGAAACCCTCCCACTCCTCCTCACTCTAGCAGCTGCCCTATCAGCCTATTTCCTATGGTTCCGACTCCTCTCCAAGACCCTAACTGGCCCTAAGGCATGGCCCTTCGTCGGAAGCCTCCCGGCCCTCTTCAAGAACCGCAATCGCGTCCACGACTGGATCGCCGACAACCTTCGTGCCGCCGGCGAATCCGCCACCTACCAAACCTCCATCATCCCCTTCCCTTTCTTGGCACGCAAGCAAGGATTCTACACCGTCACGTGCCACCCCAAGAACCTCGAGCACATCCTCCGAACCCGCTTTGATAACTACCCAAAAGGCCCAAAATGGCAAACTGCATTCCACGACCTACTAGGCCAAGGAATCTTCAACAGCGATGGCGACACGTGGCTCATGCAACGCAAAACAGCTGCCTTAGAGTTCACCACACGAACCCTAAGGCAAGCCATGGCGCGTTGGGTGAACCGCACCATAAAAAACCGTTTATGGTGCATTCTAGATAAAGCAGTGCAGGAGAAGGTTTCGGTCGATCTGCAAGACCTTCTTCTGCGCTTAACATTCGACAACATATGCGGTCTCACTTTCGGGAAAGACCCCGAAACTCTCTCGCCGAATTTACCAGAAAACCCTTTCGCCGTGGCATTTGACTCTGCCACGGAAGCCACAATGCATAGATTCTTATACCCCGGTCTGTTCTGGAGGTTCCAGAAGCTTCTATGCATTGGACAAGAAAAACGGTTAAAGAAGAGCCTCGAAGTAGTTGAGGCTTACATGAACGACGCCGTTTTGGACCGCAAGGAAACCCCCTCGGACGACTTGCTTTCCCGCTTCATGAAAAAGCGCGACGCTGAAGGAAAACCGTTAAACTCAAAGGTTTTGCAACGTATTGTCCTGAACTTCGTTTTGGCGGGAAGGGACACGTCATCGGTGGCGCTGAGCTGGTTCTTCTGGCTGGTGATGAACCACCCCGAAGTTGAGAAGAGGATCGTGGCGGAGATAGCTGCGGTTCTCGGCCAGAGCCGAGGCGGCGACCGCCGACGGTGGGTGGAGGAGCCTCTGGACTTCGAGGAGGCCGATAAAATGATTTACCTGAAAGCTGCCTTGGCCGAAACGCTGCGTTTGTACCCTTCAGTGCCGCAGGACTTCAAGCAGGCCGTCGCCGACGACGTGTTGCCGGACGGCACGGTGGTTCCGGCGGGTTCGACGGTGACATATTCGATATTTTCGGTGGGGAGAGTGGAGAGTGTGTGGGGAAAGGACTGTTTGGAGTTTAGACCGGACCGGTGGCTTTCGGTTCGGGGCGACCGGTTCGAACTGCCAAAAGATGGGTTCAAGTTTGTGGCTTTTAATGCTGGACCGAGGACCTGTTTGGGGAAGGACTTGGCTTACCTGCAGATGAAATCTGTGGCTGCGGCCGTTCTGGTGAGGTACCGGCTCTCGCCGGTTCCCGGTCACAGGGTGGAGCAGAAGATGTCGCTCACTTTGTTCATGCAGAATGGCCTCAGGGTGTTCTTGCATCCGAGGAAGATTGAAGATGGGCCAGTTGGGGTTGGTGCCACGTAAGCATGAGGGTGTTTTCGTCATTCAACTGGATCCGTGTGTATGGTCACTGGTGTTTGAAATTTGATGTTTTGCATTTGTGAGGGGCGGGTTTGAAGGAATGGATGAGTGAAGAAAAAAAAAAAAAAATTGAGTTTATAGTTGCTCAGGTAAAGTGAAGGGGTGGTGTTTGTCTACGTAAATGGTGTCTTTTCCCTATATCAGGCGATCAGAGGTTTTTTTTTATTGTTTATCAATTATGAAAATAAAACATGAATTTAATTTTTATATATTCTCAATAAAGATCCAATTATGTATTGTCATATTGAATATATTACATCAAAATGAATCTCTTGAAATGTTGAGAGTTGTACTTTTAATCTCATAAGCAAAGATTTGTATCCTGAATTATCTTGAAATTATTCCTGTGCGTTATTATTTTAGAATAAATATTCAATTTAATCATTGAAATTATTTGTATACCTCATTTTAGCTCCTAAAATTTAGAAATTGTCTTTTTAATCATTCAAATAAGATGTGGGTGACATTAATTCTTCATTGTGCCTTCACATTTCTTCTGATGTTTATTTCATGGTAATTTGCATACCGATAATATGATAACTTTCTACTTGATTTTAACCAATTAAATTATATAAAGGTAAATATAATTGAAAACTATAAGATAAATTTTATGTATTAGTGAATTTTTAATATATTTGGAATATCCTAACAATTTGATCCTGTTATTTAACCATATCACACATCTTATCCTAAGTAGAATGACCGTCTATTGTCACTTTATCAGTATATTATTTAACGTGATATGTTAGTGAAAACGTGATATATAGTAATGAAAATGAAATCAGGGATTAATTTAACTTATATTTTTAAAATTTTATATACTAAAATTTTATTTTAAAATTTAAGGAATAAAAGTAACTCGCTAATACAATTTCAAGTAGGAACATTTACTACCAAATAGACAAAAAATGGTTGAACATTTACTCATTATTTATGCGAGCAGATAAGTATAAATTTTATTATCCATCTGCAATTTTGTTTTTTTGTTGTTGTAAAATTGTACAAAGTAAGTAAATAATCAAGTGTATGGGCTTAGACATAAATGAAAAAGGATATAGCCATAGGTTTAATTTCTATGCATTATGATGTAAAATAGTTTTACACTATTAATTAATAGAATTTTAAGAAAATACCAAATCACACTAGTTAGATAACTACTCAATATAATAACTGTCCACCAAAATTTTTTAATTTTAATTTATTAATAGTGTAAAATTAATTATTTTACACTATTAGTAGTACATGCATAGAAATTAAACCATATACTAGTTGAAAATTAATAATTTTATTTATACATCAAAATTAATATTCACATAAACGTACGTGAATTTTAGTTATATAATAATTGTCGAATCAATACAATCTTTTCAGTTGCATTGTATATCTTTTATTAATGGATATCAAATTCAACACTTACGACATACCTAAAATCTATACTTATAATGTTTAGAGCTATGAATGAAAAGCATTCCTCAAGAAAGAACATGAGAGTAATTACCCTTTGGTGTCTTGTAATTAAGTTGGATATAATAGAAGGTATTTTCGTATTGTAAAGGTCACATACAGGTACAATAACGAATGCTGCAGCTTATACCTTAAGCAGGTATTGCTATTATTTAGCTGTGTAACTCCTCATGTGAAATTTTCTTTTGATCCACATGGAGGATTATTAGGAGGTAGGCTATACGTTTTGATGATTTTTATATTTTCATTAAATAGTCGCAAAACTTTGACCAATATTTTTGGTTGAGATTGTTATTGTTCTATTATTCTATGTCTTCATCCTTATCCTTATTTTGATGGTGAATAATAATTATTGAAAAAAGAAAAAAAGTAATTAATTTGTATATATAAATACATAAAGATAAATTAAATATTAGGTAAAATAATCACATAATGACCCAAGTAAGAATAATTATTTATTGAGGAGTAAATTTTGAACATGGAATATTACATGAATACTAAAGATTAAAACATAAAATTATATGATTTTTTAATGATAGAGCAACTATTAATACTATTAATTAATTAACTTTTTATCTTAATTATTCATATATGGTTATATGACCCAAATTTACTCACTTTCTCATAATTAACCATTCCCCGTCACTTGAGTAGCCCCAAATAAACTACTCATAATATATAAGAGTAAATGCTCACCTTATTAGTTCTTGAAGTTGTATGCATGAATCATTTTGGTACGTAAAAGATAACCATGATTGAATACTATAAAATAAACTTTGCATACAAATAAAATTATAAATATATTAAGCATATGCAAAAAATTTGATCATATTCAATCATGTCACTTCTAAGATAAAATAAGAGGTCGGTCTATCATCTATATACCTTTTAGCATGACATATTAGCAAAAACATGATAACATAGTAACAAAAATAAAATTATGAACTAATTTAACTCATATTTTGTAATTTTTTTAGGGACTAAAATGTTAATTTCTAAATTTCAAGGACCAACAAAATAATGACTTACATGCATAATTTTAGGGACTAATAAGATGACCATTCACTCATATATGTTAATGAGCTCATTTAGCTAAAATTTTGTGAGAAGTGTTTATTCAAAATCAGAAACAAAATTAGAAGCAAAAACACAAAATTTGTATACATTTGTATGTAATTGTAGAATTACTTTTATTATAACTATAAATTGTTAAGCAATTTGGATGAAATATATATAAAGTTACTTTTCTATATGAAATTACAATTAAGAATATGATTTGTAATTTAAATAGGGTTTAGCAGTGAGAATTATTTAATAAAAAGTTATATTGTCTTTTCATAAAATTTGTAAGATAGACTTGTAATTTAATTAATTTCAATAAATAACTAATAATTTTCTCTCTTTTATGCTGTTTTGCTTCTGCTTCTACTAGAAGCATTTGTCCTAACTGCTTATTAAAAAAAAAAAAAATGGATTATTTTCTACTTCAGCTTCTTTTGAGAAATTAAATAGAAACAAACATACAACTAAATCTTAGATGTACATTTTCTAAAAAAAAATTGAAAAAGAAATTTTTTTCTTTTTAGAATTTTATCCAAACAAGGCCAATATAGATTGTATAGTTATTTATATGCATCGATTTTTTCAATGTAAATGTCAATCAACTAATTAATTAATTACCCCATTAAACTTCTCTTTTATCTCTTTCTTCTCGAATACTCATAAGGGAAAATCGACCACTAAAATTGAATTTTCCCGTGTATTAGATATCATTATGTCTCTTCTTTGCCCATGTATGAAAAAAAAGAAGATGATATCATTATATTTCTTTTCTTATGAACATTGCCATTCGGGTGAACTGTAATTGACTGCCTGCTCTTGCTTTTGGACTAACCGTTCAGATCTCTTGACGGCATTATACACCACAGGAGAAAAAAAAGAAGGTCAGTGAGTGCCCAATCCCGAAGGGAAAGAAAGTAAACATTCAAAGTTTCGTTAATGGGATCTAGTCTACAACACTCCTTTGACTTACTTACTTCGCCAAAGGATGCAAGCAAAATAAAATGGGCAGAGGGGAAACTGAAGAGTAAAGAAGAAACTTGGTGTGTTAATATTAATTGGATTTGGTTGGTAAAATACAAAAGTGAAGGATTAACCATCCTTTAATTATTTATTAATATGCACAAATAATGTGCACATGATAAAAACTATTAGTCTAAGAGTGATTAACCCTTATTTGTATGATTTACTTATTTTTTTTTTTTAATTTAGATGAGCCAAATCTCTTAATATTGAATTTCTATGTGCGCCCACAGAAACAGTTCCAAGAAGTATAATTCACGCAACTTTTCCTGTCAATTTATATTTTAATGGCAATTGTCGTTTACAACCCATTCGCGCAATATTCAAGAAAAAAAAAAGGGCAATATTCCAAAATTTATTAACGGCAATTAATTTAATTTGTAGATTAACGTGTGTACTCATTGATCAAAACAATTAGAGAACCATAAATATATTTTTGACAAAAGTTACCTCAAGTTTCATATATTCATTTTGTTAAGTTCTCCAATCAAATATTGACAAATAGATAGTTAGTGGGTTTCGTCCATATCATTTAATTGGGTTGAATAGAATCACTCATCACAAAAATAGTGTTTTAGTGTGTTTTGGACAATAAAAGTCATTGTGTCAATATTTAATTTGACAACTTGATAAAATAAAAGTACGAAACTTGAGCCGAATTTTATCCTAAATATATATGGCTAGGTGTGTAACACATAATGCAAAATATATACTTTCTCTATTTTAAAATAAATATTTTTTTGACTTTTTTCATTCATTCATAAATCAATAAATTGAAATAATGTGCTTGAATTCGTTGATTTATGAATGAACTAAAAAAAATAAAAGAGATATTTATTTTGGATATCAAGTTCAACACTTACGACATACCTAAAATCTATACTTATATTGTTTAGAGCTATGAATAGAAAGCATTACTCAAGAAAGAATATGAGAGTAATTAATTTGTAGATATAAATACATAAAGAAAAATTAAAAAAAATAAATATCAGGTGAAATAATCACAGAATGACTCAAGTAAGAATAATCATTTATTGATGAGTAAATTTTGACTTTGAATATTTTATGAATACTAAAGATTAAAATATAAAATTATATGATTTTTTCAATAATCTAGTAACTATTAATACTACTAATTAATTAAATTTTAATAATAATTCATGTGTGGTTATATGATATAAATTTTCTCACCTCATTCTCATAATAAACCAATCCTCATCATTTGAGTAACCCTAAATAAACTGCTCATAACATATTAGAGTAAATGCTCACCTTATTAATCTCTAAAATTTTATGCGTAAATTATTTTGGTATTTGAAATTTAAAATCTAACTTTTTTTAGTCATTGAAATTGAAAAATGTGAGGCAAATTTGTTGCTGATGCTATTTCTATTATTGTGTCATCGTATTTTTGCTTATGTTTCAAATAAATTAACATACTGAGATGCTGACGTTCAACTTTACTTTTACTAATTAAATTGCTTAAAGATAGCCATGATTGAATACTATAAAATAAACTTTGCATGCAAATAAAATTATAAATATATTAAGAATATGCAAATAATTTGATTCTATTAGTCAACCATGTCACCTCTAAGATAAAATAAAAGGTCGGTCGATTATCAATATGTCTTTTAACATGACATATTAGCAAAAACATGATAATATAGTAACAAAAATAAAAAAATCATGAACAAACTTAACTCGTATTTTGTAATTTCTTCATAGACTAAAATGTATTAATTAGTTTCTAAATTTCAAGAACCAACACAATGACTTATGTACATAATTTTAGGGACTAAGATGAACATTTAATTTACTCTCACATATAATAATGGGCTCATTTGGTTAAAATTCTAAGAGAACTATTTCTTCCAAAGTAGAAATAGAATTAGAAGCAAAAACACAAAAGTTGTATATCATTTGGATATAATTGTAGAATTACTTTTATTATAACTAGAAATTGTTAAATTGTTTAGATGAAATAGATATAGAGTACTTTTCTGCATAAAGTTGCAATTAAGAATATGATTTGTAATTTAAATAAGGCAATCAGTGAGAGTTATTTAATGGAAAGTTATATTGTCTTTTCACAAAATTTGTAAGATAGACTTATAATTTAATTAATTTCAATAAATAACTAACAATTTTCTCTCTTTTTTGCTACTTTGTTTATGCTTCTACCAGAAGCATTTCTCCTATCTGCTTATTAAATAAAAAAGCAAAAAAAGGGGATTATTTTCTGCTTCTGCTTCTTTTGAGAAATTAAATAGAAACAAACATACAACTAAATCCTAGATGTACCTTTTTTGAAAAAAATTTAAAAAGAAATGTTTTTTTTTCTTTTTGGAATTTTATCCAAACAAGCCCAATATAGATTGTATGGTTATTTATATGCATCGATTTTTTCAATGTAAACGTCAATCAACTAATTAATTAATTACCCCATTAAACTTCTCTTTTATCTCTTTTTTCTCGAATACTAATAAGGGAAAATCGACTACTAAAATTGAAGTTTCCCGTGTATTAGATATCATTATGTCTCTTCTTTGCCTACGTATGAAAAAAAACAAAAAAAGAGGATGATATCATTGTGTTTCTTTTCTTATGAACATTACAATTCGGGTGAACTGTAATTGACCACCTGCTCTTGCTTTTGGACTAACCTTTCATATCTCTTGAAGGCATTATACACCACAGGAGAAAAAAGGGAAGGTCAGTTGGTGCCCAATCCCGAAGGGAAAGAAAGTAAACATCCAAAGTTTCGTTAATGGGATCTAGTCTACAACACTCCTTTGACTTACTTACTTCGCCAAAGGATGCAAGCAAAATAAAATGGGCAGAGGGGAAACTGGAGAGTAAAGAAGAAACTTGGTGTGTTGATATTAATTGGATTTGATTGGTAAAATACAAAAGTGAGGGATTAATCATCCTTTAATCATTTAGTAAGATGCATAAATAATGTGTACATGACACAAGCTATTAATCTATGAGCGATTAACCCTTATTTTTATGATTTACTTTTTTAATTTAGATGAGCCGAATCTCTTAATATTGAATTTCTATGTGCGCCCACAGAAACAGTTCCAAGGAGTATAATTCACGTAACTATTCCTGTCAATTTATATTTTAACGGCAATTGTCGTTAATAACCAATCCGCGCAATAGTCAAGCAAAAAAGAAGAAGCAATATTCCAAAATTTATTAATGGCAATTAATTTAATTTGTAATTAACGTGTGTGCTCATTGATCAAAAGTCAAAACAATTAGAGAACCATAAATATATTGAGAAAACTTACCTCAAGTTTCGTATATTCATTTTGTTAAATTCTCCAATCAAATATTGACAAATAGATTGTAGTGGGTTTTGTCCATATCATTTAATTGGGTTGAATAGAATCACTCATCACAAAAATAGTGGGTTTTATGTGTTTTGGACAAAAAAGTCATTGTGTCAATATTTAATTAGACAACTTGACATAATAAAAGTATGAAACTTGAGGCAAATGTTATCCTAAATATATATGGCTAGATGTGTAACACAAAATGCAAAATATATACTTCTTCTATTTCAAAATAAATATTTTTTGACTTTTTTCATTCATTCATAAATCAATAAATCGAAATAATCTGTTTGAATTCGTTGATTTATGAATGAACTAAAAAAATGAAAGAGATATTTATTTTGAAATGGGCTGAATATTTTTTATAATGAAGATTATCTTTGTGATATTAAAATTGATAATGAAGATAGGAATGAAGATGACTAACTTGTATAATTTTCATCATGTTTGCACAATCAACGAGATGCTAATTGGAAATTAACAAAATCCAATATACGTTGTCAACTTTTTTTGTTCGCTTGGATAAGAGAATACATTTAGAAGATTAAAAAAGGAATGCGAAATATAGTACGAGACAAGGGTGTCCATGAGTTGGGTTGAGTGGATTTGGCAAAGATTTTGGACCTGACACACATTCAAATAATGGGTTGGGTTGAGTTGAAACCATGGGTCAACATACTGTAACAAAAAGATTCTTGTTGATATATACAATTGAATACTTATCTTCTAAGAAATATGATAATAATATTATAAGTCTCAATATATATTAATTTAAACAAGCATATATAACATGGACCCATTAGAATATTGGATGAATAAAACATGATGTTATTTTGACCAAAAAATGGATATTGGTCATTTATTTCCTATTGCCCGATTTGCATCTTATACTTTTTTTTTTTAAAAAAAAAGGATATGCCACAACAAACTATGAAAAACATTTTGTTTTTTTTTTTTTTAATTAAGATTGGTTGGGTTGGGTTGGGTTGGGTTGGATTGTGTGAGTTGAAAATTTACAAAATCACAACCCAACTCATACCTTTGTGGGTTGGGTTGGGCCAAAATATATGGATTTGTGGGTTATTTGCTGGCCCAAATGACACCCATAGTATGAGGCCAATAGGCGTATGAAGCCATTTACAATTAGATTCTCTCTCTTGTGGTAGTATTGTACATCCATTAGAAGAGGAAAACCACTATTTTAACTATAAAAAAAAAAGATCATATCGCTAATAAAATATTCGACAAAATCACCCTAACATCAAATTGATCTCAATTTTTGTTAACAAAAATGATTCTTTCAGGAGTTATTTTATCAATAATATGAATTCTTGGGGGGCTAAATTAAAATGATGATTCTACCATGCTAACTTGTTATATCTTATGTGATTAATGTGGTGGTTCTATATATTTGGTGTAAAACGTGACATATGGTCATTTCTATTAACAAAAATAGAGGTAAATTAATATTTGAGTGAATTTGTTAAACCCGGTAAATCTTTGGAAGGCCACAACCAAATGTACTTTATTTTGAAGGCTATATTGTTCGTGATATTTTCTTTTAGGTGTCAAAATGTGTCACGACCTGATTTAGGCACGTGACATGCATGTGAGAAATCCTATTCTCACCTAAGTCTCGTGACCTGGATTTCTCTATATGCATTAAGTATAAAATTTATTCAAAGTCATTCTTATTTTCTACATACAAATCACTTGTTTACTGAACCACACTAGTTTATACTGAAATTTCATGATTCAAACTCCATTGTCTGTGAGTCATAATACAAAACATATCTATGTAAAGCTACTCTGATTTGAAATATTCGTAAATGCTAAACTATTCAATACAACTTCAAATAATATTATAATATGCAAAAATATAAACATGCTCTATTGTCCGGAATCCTGCCTGCAATGTACTGGAGCACTCTAGACAGAATTATAAATACTTCACCTGAGTGAAGCTCACCATATGAACTCTAGTGCTGGTGGAGGATAATAATTGGGAAAGTCTGTCGTAGTTGTACAATCTGTGGAATAGGAGAAAAGAGAGGGGTGAGTTTTATGTAAAACTCAGTGAGTGAATCCTCACCTAAAACCCCCTTTCATGGGACAAGAGAAAGAATACATAATGCATAGTTATAAAATATTTATATACATTTCACATAATAGGTGCATATCTGACATATTATAAGCTCATGGTATAATAGTTATAAAAATCATAAACTTACTGGAAACATAAAAATCCTAATACTTCTTGAGGTACTACAAAAGAGAATAGACTATTCATGAACTGTAAAATGGCGCTCAGTCCCTGGCGAACATGAGCTCATAACTGAGATCTTAATGGTTCCTGGCGAACCGCGTCCCTAGCGGACTGATCTAGATAATGATAAGCTTGCCCCTAGCAGGCCTTGATATACCAAGATTAACGGAATAGCTGCTGTTAACTCACAACTCTGTTTTTTTTAGTAGTTCCTAATTCTAAAACCATTCTTTTCACAACATATCATTACATAAAGTCTTATATCATAGGGTTCAAAACTCAATCATATAAAATAAATAGTTCTAGAAATCATATAATCTTTAATTATTCTGAGAGCTCTAAACAGACTAACCTTAGCATATATGTGGCTATGAAATCATGTCCAAGGGATCACCCTATGTAGACACTATGATTTCAAACCCATAGAATATGTATCTGCCAGCTGTCCTGAGTCATATGAAGATTCACACTCTTTATTTCCTTTTTTATCTGAGCTTCTAAATCAATTCTCAATAACATTCTTTCATAAGCTTGAAAATTCTGAAATCATAATAACATTCCTCAAAAGTTCATAATTCGCTAACAATCATTTGCATAATCCATATTCAACATCAAACAAATGTTTTAATGATCATAAATCTTTGATAATTATAGTTTAAACCAACTCTAGATTGAATCATATTATCAACAATGGTCCCATGAGTTTTTATCAAAACTAGGCTTTATGCTCTTAAATCATTAGTTTAAAACACAATAACTAACAGCAATCTCAAATCCTTATATAGTAATATTTAAAATCAAATAGTAAACTGTATTTTCATGAAAATAACATATAATGCATAATATAAAGATCATAAGTGTGAACCCACTCACCTGAAGAGGTGAACAATGAAGAATCTACACTGATAGAGCTCTTGGAGCAGAAACAACATTAATATCTGATATAGGAGTCATAATACTCTAAATTAACTTCTAGAAAACACTAAATAACTCAGATCTAACTCTAACACTAAGGAGGAACTTCACCTCTTAGATAATATGGCCGGAAGAATAGTAAAACTAACCTCAAGAACAAAGTGGGAATGGAAGAAAATGAGAGGAAACATCAAGATCTCTTACCTTGAAGCCTTGGAAGTGAAAGATTGATGTTAGATTGGTGAATATGGGTGACAGAGAGGTGGGAGATGAGAATTTTCAAGTTTCCTAGGGGTGGGGTTGTGTTTTGGATGAAATGAAGGTTTTGGACCCCAAAATGATGTGTTAAGTGGTCTGTCGAGCGCTGTAGCGCACCAGAGAGCGCATTTCGCACCGACATACTGTCCTGTTGAGTGCTGCAGCACCAGGAGCATAAAAATTTATTTCTTGCACCGACTTACTATTCTGCTGACCACTGCAGCACTTACCACATGGTTTTTCTGTCAGCTTGAGCTACAATTTCAGTTCTGGTATGTATTAGACTATGTTATCTCAGCACTCACTTATTTACATTTCTCTATTAAAGTTAATTCTATTAACTTTTAAACATAAATATAAATAAGGGAATATCCCCAATTTGAATTCAAATAAAATATTAGAAAAATCAAAATCCTAACAATTAAAAATCTAGATTTTGGATTTTAGTTCAAATCCTGGAATCCTTACGATTCTGTAAACTTGAAATTTAAAAATGACTTGTTTAAAAATTTCATAAAATTCGTTAAAAATCTCTCTTTAACTCATTTTTCTCTGGGGAACAATTACCGAGACTTTTGGTTTCAAGAATATGACTTTACCATGTAGCTCTCCAAGGACGTGTAGAGTCCAGACTTAATGAAATTCAGGATTCGGAACAATAGATGAGGGTAGCTTGTACCTTTTTGACTTCGGAAAAGAATTCTAACTTTTTAATTTAAAATTGAGGTATTACAAATTGATAGTTTTACCATTAGAAAATTGAAAAATATATAAATTACAGGTTTTTTGAACAATTCCTTAGAGTTTATAATATATATATATATATATATGAAGGCAGGAAGAAACCAATTAAAAAATATTTAGATAAAAAAAATAGTTTGATATTATGCCTAAAATATTATTTCATTTTTTAATTATAATTTATATTTATGAAAATTTTAACAATATCAAGTGTGGATAACGATTTATTGGCCTCAGGATAACAATTATACACAATGCGTATCACGATATATACAAATAATACATATATTACAAACAGTGTATCATAACATATACATATAATTTAAGCTTAAATTTGATACCTCATCCAATCAAAATCTTCCATGCATGTGGATCCTTTTTTAAATAATTGATAACAGAGTTAACTATAATAACTGATATAACAATATATAATTTAATAATCATATGAAAACATTTTATACTGTCCATGAATAAAAATTAAATCCTATTATTTAACTTTCCATTTTTTTTTGTCTTGCTTGTAAAATGCAAATCATCCTATGAATTTATATGATAAATTAGCAGGATTATTTGCTTTTGATAGCCGTTTGAGTAATATACCACACATAAGGTCATAAAACTATGACCGTTTCGATCGCCATCTAATGGCCTTTGAATTCTTTCAGTTTTGATGGCCTGAAGGGCATTTGTATTTGCATGGTTTCAATGCATTTTATTACAAGCTAATGGCTATTACGGCCTTTTCCATCTCATTCTCATTAATGTCCTTCACGTAATTTTTTTTGTATTGGCTCACATTATTTTTTTATATAAGAAATTAACTTTGATATAGTGATAATATTAAATTTTTGCACATAGTCATCTATTTGCATATTATCACATTAGTAACACAAGTTTAACATTTATTCCACTACTTTAAAAGTATAAGAGAATTTGATTGAATAATAAAAAGTAACGTAAGACTTTTGTACATAATCATCCAATTATTATCACATATTAGCAAATTAAAACAAGTTGGGAAATTTGATTAGATAAAATTATCAATGTATTTAAATTAAATATTTTATAAAAGAAAATAATTTTAATATGTTAATAATATAAATATTTTTTAACGTAATTATCCAGTTATATATTTCACACAATGCCCACATTTATGCGTGTCAAACATGTGCTTAAGCATTGCGAAGGTTAAAGTGGGAAGCTGAAATATTCATTACTTTAACTCACCCATGACTCCAACCTGAATGCAGAAGCGACGTATTTTTTTCGCTTTGAGGTGAAAAGGGGTATGGCATGGGAAACCCATTGATATTGATCAAATGGGAAAATACCCAATCACTAAATATCTTCGTCACAATTGAACAAGCGTTTGAAGACTGAAAACACTAAAACAAACACACCCTTAAGCTTTTGAGAGAGGTAATGATGACATGTCAAACTATAGATGTTTTATTTAGTGTCCCAATTTTAAGTCCGAATAATAACATAATATGACCATTTGATTTTGTGTAGTGCGACAATTCATAATGAAGCATTCTAGGAGACGAAAAAGTAATTAAATAGGAACATTAAATTCCTTGCAAATAATATTGCAGTTAAGAAGTTCAAACAAAACGACCAATAAACTTTTATATTTTCCCAATAAGTCAATCAATAATAATATTATTTTAACATATAAAAGTGGATGTCTAAGTGAGACACTTACTGTATCACTATTGAATGTAATAGATAAATGAAAATAGATGGAACTACCATTATATTAAATGATGATAAAATAAGTGTCCTACTAGATATTCAATTTGAGGTGTTTGAGTAATATTTTTGTCAAACAATACTAAAAATGCCCATAGCTAGCTAGCTATCCAATTCAATCCAGTTGCATCACTATACGCAGCCTAAATCCCATTCACCATGCACAACATTAACCACCAATAATGGAACTAGCATAGTTCTTACCTCATCCAAATCTAGAACTCATCCTATTGATCATAAGAAGCTGCAATAATATTCTTGATCAGAATCACAGCCTTTGAACTGAGAATTAGAAGAAACAAACTCTGTCAAATCCATCTCTCTCTTTCCTTCTGAACAATCCTGCTGAAAACCAATAGAGTTCATGTCTTGGTTCCCATAATCACATGAAAGTGTTGAACCAGCTGCTACATTCAACAACCGAGAGGGATAGAGATCAGAAGGAAGGTAATTCATAATGTCGCAATAAGTCTCTCTAGGAAGGAAGAGATCATTATCATCCAAGTGCACGTTATTTGGGTATTGACTGGAATACACAAACCCACTTTCATTTACACCATCACCATTAGCTTGAGATAACTCCGAGGTTGAGCCTGTCTTGGAGTTATTATAAGAAGCTTCATTAACATTGACCAGTGATTGCTTATTGTGATTCTCCTTGAAAATTTGATGGATGAATAGTAGCTCATCATTGGCGACAGAATATTCATCAGAGGGTTCAGATAACACAAAACTGTTCACTTGGTTTGTTTGAGGTTCCTCTGAAAGTGTTGTTTGGGAGCTAGAGGGTGCGGGAATGCCCAATAATGTCTTGCTTCTTACATAGTCTTCAAGTATAGTGGAGTGTGGCTTCCCATTTGAGCTCTCTGGCTTCTTGTTCTTCCTCTTTGAGTTCTGCCTCCTTTTTGTGGCATTCCAGTGGTTCTTTATGGCGTTTTCTGTTCTTCCTGGGATGCACTTTGCTATCTCAGCCCAACGGTTTCCAACCTTGGAATGTGTCTCTACTAAGATCCTCTCTTCTTCTTCGCTCCAACTATCTTTCTGATAAAATATTCAAGTTGCCAAGGAAAATTTGTTGAGTATATATGCACGTTTACAATGTGATTGAAATTGGTAAAACAAATTGAAAATCAATTAAAAATTAAGTAATATGACTTATACATCCTAGGGTATACATATATGCCATATCATCCTAGTTAATAACTCCGGACAAGGCTATATAAAGCATTTCCAATTGCTGTTTCATTTTAGATTCCAATTTTAGTTCAACCATATCAACATCATATGATTAATGTGTTATAAAAGTTGAAACTCTTTTAAAATTGAGACTCATCTCTTCAATAGAAGAAATCAATTTGGTTGCTAGGTATAAGGAAAAAAAAACTTGTATTTGGTCCCCACCGATCCCAAGTTCTTGAGTAATATATTGTGTACAACAACCTTGTGAATGTCGATGGAAGATTGTTATACAATTTTATTAAAGTTCTAATATTGCTCAAAATTATCTCTTCACTCCAATAAACGTGTAAATAATGGCCATCTTATTTTGTGAGTGCCATTAGAAAATGGGACATAATCTGTTGGAGATGCTCTTAGCATTTTTTAGAATAATTATATATAAATTAATATAAGAAAGTTGTATGAATTAAACTTTTTTGACGAATGCAGACTAATTAAGAGGAGAAATGGAGTCCGACTTTTATAATCCTGATTCTAAGCAAGAAATTTCTTGCTTCACATACATAGAGCATGTGAGCCCTGACTGTTGTTGGAGAAAGGAAAGAAAAAAGGCTAAGATAGAAAAAGAATCAAATTAAAGGTTTAAAGTGATATTACTGAGGAAGAATTGTTCTTTTATCATGGAGTATAATAGATTTTTTCATAGAAATGCTAAACCTTTGTATTTCGTATTGGTCTAGGACAAAAAGAAAAAAAAAAGAGAGAGAGGAAGAAAGAAAAAGGTTCTCCTCCACTTAAATGTATCTAGGTCAATTTGCTATGAATTGATTAAAAAAAAATTCTTGCTACATAGCAATGCTCGATTAAGGCTAGAAATGTTAAGTGATTTGGCACGTAAGAATTAAGTAGACAATATGATTTCAGGAGTAAAATAAGAAATTGTTACAGAAGGCAAGACCTGAATGATGAAATAGGAGATTATGACTGGTTTATTATGAAAACGTCAAAGTCACACACAATTGATCTTTTCATCTACAAAGATTACAATTAAGAAGAAATAAAAAGGAAAAATCTGTATCCAGACACCTATGATAGATCCATGAAGATCTGAATCTGATCGATTAAAACATTTCATGCAACTCAAGTCTTAATAAGTGTTTCTTGAGCAGGCATTTACAAGAAACAAAAAATTGCACAGAGCATGAAATTAAAAGAAGCCACTATCAAACCCCAAAAATTAAAGTTGCAACAAAATTAACAATTAGCACCCAAATCGAACTGTATTAAGCGGGTAACAAACCTTGATATCAGGACGCAAATGGTTATGCCATCTCTCTCTACACTGCTTTCCAGCCCTTCCATCCAATTTCTCAGCTATTTGAGCCCATTTTCTTTCACCATATTGCTTCACCAACCTTATCAATTTCCTTTAATTTTACCAAATAAAAAAATCAACTTAAAAGTTTAGTGCATACACACACACACACACACACACACACACACACATATATATATATATGAATCAAATTAATTAAAACATATAAAATATATACAAAAGAAAACAAAAGAAAAATGGAGTATAACATCTTTATTCAACCTGTCTTCCTCATCAGTCCACTGTCCTTTGATCCAAAACATAGAAGACTCTTTCTTAGTTCTCCTTCCCACCACTTTGGCACTCTTATTCAAAACTTGCACATCTTCTTTCATGCACAATGTGGCTGCTTGGTAGATATTTCTCCACTTCAAAGCCTCTTCATCATTTGCCAATAGTCCATCAACAAAGCTTGCTTTTTCTTGAGTGTTTGGCCACGGGAGCCCGTAGCTTGACCCACCATAATTGGAAAAACCGCAGAAATTATTATTATTATTACCCTCAGCAAAAGCATTTGCATTGTTGTTCTTTGCAATGTTAAGTGGCTCATGATGATGATGCTGAGGGAAGTGGTGGCCCCTTTGGCCCCATAAAAACCTGTCTATGGCTCTCAAAGGAGGACCTGATCTTTGCATGGAAGAAGGGCTATTGGTAGTGTACGTGTTCACAGTTTCATACCCATAATTAATAGTAACGCCATTACCACCATGACCTTCTCCTCCTCTTAATGTGAATTCCATGAAAGGAGCTTCAAGGATTGAGAGCCTGAATGGGAAAGAACTTGGTATTTGGGGTTGGTCTTAAGTACTTTTTATGGTGAAAGAAATGGTTGACAAACACTGAAGCTTGTTCCAAGCCTTGTAATAAACCACCTGGGATTAGAGGCCATAGATTATATATTTATATCCAAGGGCCAGGAATCAATAATGGTGTAACTCCTGAACTTTCTCTTTGACAAAATATAGGCTATGGGGAGTAACTGGTGTCTTTGACTAATATATTATATATTAACAAATAAAATGTGGAATTTTATTCTTATTCTACTGCATTTAAATGTTATTGAATTACTAGTTAATACCCCTTAATAGGATAGTTAATGACAACGGCATAAATTTGAGTTAATTTTTCACTTATGTGTCATTATTATCTCGAATACAATGAAGTTTTTAAGTAATTTTTAAAAATATCACACGCAATATTGCATAGGATACTGACTCAGCGTAATGCACACCCTAAAGTTTACTGTGCTGTTTCAAAAATATTTGTGCAATAAATTAATTACGGAATATTTCTTCAAATTCATCGTTACTTTTGAAACAGTACATCATATAATTGAGCCTATCAAACCTGCATGAAAAATCGATGAAGTATATGTAAATATAGAGTTTAATTTTGATGCATTGATGTTGCTATTCAATCAAAAAACTTTATTTGTATGACTTTTCAAGTAATAAGAAGTAATAGTGTGTCAATATATAATTAGATAAGTGGTACAAAAATTTTACATTATAATAAATTAAAATCCATAAATACACTAATCATATTAATAGAAAATTGAGCTCAATTGATAAAAATTTTGGGAGGAAAACATATTCGTTTAATTTTCATAAGCAAAAGTACTTATAAGAATTAGGCTAAATATTCAAACTCATCCCTCATATTTATATCGGGGGACAAATTAATCCCTCAAGTTTTAAGAAATGGGATAAATTAGTCATTTGTGCAGTTTTCATACAGTTCCATACCGTGTACGGAGGAATCAATTTGTCCCGTTTTGAAACTTGAGGGACTAATTTGAAATTTTCAAAACTTAAGGGACTAACTTGTCCCCCGATACAAACAGGGATAAGTTTGAGTATTTAGTCTAGAAATTAAGAGATCCTCGATAATTTCTTCATTGGATAACTTGGTCTTTGGCAAAAGGAACTTATCAAATACATTAAGCTGATGGAATTACATAATGACAATCTAAATTAATACCTCACAATCACCCACCCATTCAAGTTACTCCCACAATAACAACACAATCCAATTGCCAAAATCTCAATTTGGAAACAACCCATTTTTCCAATCCCAATTCTCCTCCTATATCTGTGTTTCTTTGCCACTACTTCTTCATCGCCGAACCTCACGCCCCCCCCCCCCCCCCCCAAAGACACTTCCCATTTTGCCCCTCCCAACCGCGCTCTAACTCCAATATAAACTGAGCAAGATAGTCCTGTTCTTCCAATTCGGCCTCAACACCTTGACCATTCACCTAGAGGGACGGCAACGGCGACATTGTCACGGACCTCGCCGTGGGGTTGAAGACGAGTTTCTTTAGGATAATGATTCGAAATTGATTTTTTTTTTTTTATATATTTATTGCAATTAACTCACTGAATCTGATATTTGCTTGTGACGAGTTAGCGCTTGTAGAATTTGGATTATGGTTGTTTACGCTTGATTATTTCTTATGAACTGTTTGCTACAATTGTTAGTTGGATTGGTTTATGGTTTGTTAATATTTTGATGGGGTATTGCAAGAAAGTTTGGTTTGATTATGGTTTTTGATAAAGCATTTACTGAAGATGTGATTTGAGGGGGAAAAAAAAAGTGTTTACTAGAGATGAAGGTGATGAGAGTGGAAGTGAGAGTGCAAAGGGCAAGGGAGCTGGGGGTGAGGGACAAATCTGCACAAGTGATTGTTTAGGGTGTGCATAGTGCAAGAAAGGATGCAGTGAAACATAAAATTGTAATAGCATAAAATTAAAATATTGTATTACATAGTTTATAACATGAAACTGGAATAAGTAGGATCCACTTCAATTAAAATAATACAATGTGTTCCAATTTCACCTAGATGGTTATATTATTAAATGTGGGAATATTATAATTCAGAAAGTGAAATGTTTATCAATGATAATGTTCCCATTTTTATATATTGTGAATAGAAATAACATATATTCAAAATACATTTAAAGCATTGTGTTGAACATGAAATAAATTTTATGAATATAATACGCTTATCCATTAACAATATATGAAAATTTAACAAAAAGATTGAAATACACATTTGACTTGCATTAAAAATTTTAGGGCTGAGGTGCATGTAACCTATATTTATGGGGATAACATGCATTTTTCCTTTAAAATTTTGAATTCTTTAATAAGTTAAGATTATAATGTATTTTGTTAATAAATAATGTGTAAGATTAAGGTGGTTATATACGTAATTCAATATGTATCCAGCAATAAATGACTCAATTCAACTTTATCTTACAATTAACAACTAATCACATTTTGTAATTAAAAATAATTCTAATTTCAACTTATAATTAACATAATTTGAATATCTAAAAATAGTTAAAAAAAAATTCAACATTAGGAGTAAACAGCCTTTTTGATTTTAACATTTTTAATTTGGTATCAATTTGATCATAACAAAAGTTTTATATCAATTTAGTCTTAATATTTTTAGTTTCGACATCAATTTAGTCATAATATTTTTTGTTTCAATATCAATTTTGTCATTACATCAAAGTTGAGGTAAAATTAAATGACTAAATTGATGATGTAAACTTTTTGGTTAGGACCATATTGATATTAAATTGAAAAATGTTAGGACAAAAAGGTTATTTACTTTATTATTTATTATTATCATATATAATTTTAAAATTAAGTATGAACCCTAACATATATGTTTTATTGGCTACTTTTATATATATATATATATTATATCGCTTATTTTGTCTAACTATATAAACAAAATTTATAATAAAATATTTCTATGTTTTTTTGTTTTGGATTTGTATGGTAATGAAAATTATTGAATCAACTCTCCTCTTTCAAATGACGGAGTCATAGTAAATTTAAAGGGCAACCTGAATAAATGCCTAATAAATTACTCAATATATATTATGTTATTTGTGTGTTTTATGAACTTATTATTTTCTTAATTTATATTTTAGTAAACGTATCCATTTTAACTAAACAACAAATTTGCAATTTTTAATAAGTGTGTACGCTTAATTGCTGAAAAATTGTCTATTTTTTTTATTAAGGTAAATCAATATTTTTATGTATATATACATAACTAATCAGCTTATAATCATCAGACTTTATGACTTATCGCTATAATTTTAAAATTTAATATCTTATAGCAAAAATAATATAGCAAAAACAATTATTGTAATATTATTTCCTTAATAGTTTTGACAACAAATGATTTAAATGGTCTTTTATCTTGAAAAGAAAACAATTAATAAAGAAGTGCTATGAAATATAATAAATAAAGATCAACATAAGCCACCAAACTATATAAATTTATATTTATAAAATTTTTGTTATGTCATAAAGAATTATATATTGTATTGTCCAAGAGTAACATTATAAAAAAGAATTGAGAATTATTATAATTAGAAAAATTGAAATATGTATACGATACTAAAATAATTATCTAAAACAACTTAGAATACGTATTAATTCTATATTTAATTTTCAATTATTATTACATATTTTGAAGAAAAATTTATCAAAAATAATTATAAAAATATACATTAAAAACCGCTATATCTAGTGTATTACTAAATAGTGCTGCTCAATAGATTCTTCCACAATGCTCTTCCAAGGCTTTTTTACAGAAAAAATAAGAAAATTAGTTATTTATGGATATACAACTGGTGTGATATTATTACCAATATGTACTAAATGTAAACCGGCCAACAGTGAAGTGATTTAATATACATAAATCGGCCAATAGTAAAATAATTTACTGATGACACGTTTTATTGCGCAACCACTAAATCGGCCAAAAGTAAAATGATTTACTGATGATGCGTTTTTCTATGCAATGCTTTCACGGGTATATGTGCAAAAAGTGACATCAATAAATCGCTAACAGCTAGCCTATTTATGCACAATAAACATCCAAAAGTTTCTATACAGTTGCATGTAGTTGTAAAAACTAATAACTTGAAATAGTGTATTTTTTTATTTGAAAACATAGTTTGCTTATTTTAATTTGTGTAGTTACAGGAACTAAGTTAGTGTTTTTTTCCCAAAAAAAAAAAGTTCAGGGGGTCTTCTTATCACAATCACGTGTATATTTAAGTTAGTTAGATTAACTAAAAGTTTTGTTAAGTTAGTTTCAGTAACTAGAAGTCTAGTTAAGTTAGCGTCAGTTTAGTTTCTCATAGCTCACTGTATATATATCAGAAAACACTTGTAAATTTGACAATCAATATTCATTCTTACCATTTTACATGATTTGAGATGGTATCAGTAGTATCTTCTCTCTTCCGCTTCTCACTCCCGTGAACAGATATCTAAGAGTTCCTCGTTTCCTTTTCTCTGGTCACATTTCTTTGATTTTTTGCTCCAAATCGGTGTGGTTCAACAAGCTTGAACTCAGATTTCTAATTTTTTTTCTTCAATCGATTTGCGATCTCTCAATTTCTTCAGCTCCTCTCGCATTCATCTCGGAGTTCGTCTCAGATTGCTTCAGATCTGAGTTTATTTCGCGATTACTACTTCAGATCTACTTCCTCTGCTTCAGCTTTACTGTATTCGCTTCAGATCCGCTCTAGATCTGACCAGATCCACTTCGTTTGTTGCTTCAGAATCATTTCAGATTCTTTGTTTGCTGCTACGTTATTTTGTTCAAAATTCTTTCTGATCTCTGATGGCAGTTGATGACGTTGCAAGCCCGTTTTTCCTCCATCATTCTGATAGTCCTGGTCTCACATTGGTATCACAACCTTTGATTGGAGACAACTATGGATCTTGGAGCAGAGCGATGAAAATCGCCCTCTGTGTGAAAAATAAATTCGGCTTTGTTGATGGATCGCTTCTAATTTCGGATCCAGAGGCAGATCCAGCTCTTTATCAGCATTGGTTGCGAAACAATAACCTTGTGATTTCATGGTTTCTCAATGCCATCTCCAAAGAAATCACTCCAACGATCATATCCTACACTTATGCAAGTGACATTTGGACCAATCTGAAAGATCGATTTCATCAGCGAAATGCTTCTCGCTTCTTCCAACTTCAGCGTGAAGTCATGAATCTTCAACAAGGTTCACTTTCTGTAAGTGCTTATTTTACTAAACTCAAAGGACTTTGGGAGGAATTAAATGAATATCGTCCAACATTTGCTTACAATTGTGGTGGATTACACCCTATACTGGATCACATTCATTGTGAACAAATCATGCAGTTTCTAATGGGCTTGAATGAGAATTTCTCTCATGTACGAGGTCAAATCCTGCTTATGGAGCCTCTGCCTCCAATCAACAAGGTTTTTTCATTGATTATTCAAGAGGAACGACAAAAGTCTCTCATAGCTCCTGCTACTTAAAGTGTTGGTTCCAATCCAAATGAAGTTGTATTTGCTACAAAAGCTGTCACATCGAAACCTAAAGGTGCTAAACGTGAATGCCCGATGTGCACTCACTGTGGTATAGCTGGACATACCATTGAAAAATGCTACAAACTTCATGGATATCCTCCTGGATATAAGAAGTCTTCCAAACCTGCTCATACTACTAATCAAGTACTTGGCACTCAGGATCCCCCTGTTGGAGATACTGGAATGTTTGTAGCTGAGAGAATCCAACAACTTCTAGCCAGTTTCACTGCTGAAATGGCTAAACTCAAGCCCTCTCCTAGTCCTACAGCTCAGCCTACCTTCATCCCCCCTGTATCTACTGCTCCAGTGGAATCAGGTACAGTTCTCTCAATCCCTAACATTAGTCCCTTGTCCAGTTCTCATTGGATAGTTGATTCTGGTGCTACCTGTCACATTTGTTATGATCTTGGTCAATTTACATCTATTTCCACTGTTTCCAATTTATATGTCACTTTGCCAAATCATACACAAATTCCAGTGCACACCGTTGGCACAGTCACATTTTCTACTTCTTTCACTATACACAATGTCTTTTACATTCCAAACTTTAAGTTCAACCTACTTTCAATAAGTTCTTTACTTAAACATTCTTCCTTACACATGGTGTTTACACCTTTTTTCCTATACATCCAGGACTGCCTCAATTCGCAGATGATTGGCAAGGCTGATCTCTTTGAAGGCCTCTTTATATTCACCGCTACTTCTATTTCTCAACATGTTAATAAATCTGTTGTTACTCCTCATACACATTTGCCTTCTAATGTTGTTAATAATGTTGCTTCTGCAAATAAAGAGCCTGCCAATATTTGGTATGCTAGATTAGGCCACTTATCTCACCAGAGATTACTTGTTTGGCAACCTCTTTTACAGTTTGATAATAAACTCTCATTTTCTGAAATACCTTGTTCTATATGTCCTCTAGCTAAACAAAAGCGTTTACCTTTTGTTTCCTCACATAATATGTCTACTAACCCCTTTGATCTGATTCATTGTGACATTTGGGGACCATATCATGAGCACACTCATGCTGGTCATAGGTACTTTCTTACCATTGTTGATGATCATTCCCGCTACACATGGATTCACCTCATGAAACAAAAATCAGAGGCTTCTTCACTGTTACAGCAGTTCATCACTTGGGTTTCCACCCAATTTGGCACATTGGTGAAATGCATTCGTTCTGATAATGCTCATGAATTAAAGCTCACTGAATTTCTGAAGACCCGAGGAATTGATCACCAATTTTCTTGTGTTGAACGCCCTCAGCAAAATTCAGTGGTTGAACGTAAGCATCAGCACCTTTTGAATGTTGCCCGTGCTCTGCTCTTCCAATCAAATGTTCCCCTAAAATTTTGGGGAGAATGTGTTAGCACTACAGCTTTTATACAAACACCCTCCTCAATACAATAACCTCAAAGTTTTTGGTTGCTTGTGCTTCAACTCCACCTTACTGTCTACCAGAGACAAATTCAACCCCCGAGCCCTTCCTTGCGTCTTTGTTGGATACCGCACCGGGTACAAAGGTTACAAGTTATACAATCTTGTCACACACACATTGCAGATTTCCCGAGATGTAGTCTTTCATGAGACCATTTTCCCATTTTCCATTACATCTCATAATCCCTCCACATTCTTACAACCTGCCATGGACACTTTACAACACAACATTTCTATCCCAAATTCACTTCCAGACACTCACATTCCAGTACCCAATCCTCCAACTAATCCTACTGCACCTAGCCCTCCAGCATATACTAGTTCTGAACAAAACCATACTACACCACCTACTGACCCAATCCCTCTTAGAAGGTCAACTCGTCCTTCCAAACCCCCTGCTTACCTCCAAGATTTCATTTGCAATTCAGCAACCACTGTCCAACATCCCATTTCAAAATCTATGTCCTATCATAAACTTAACCCTTCCTACCTTCAATACATCTCTCAACTCACTTCATCCATTGAACCCCAATTCTTTCATCAAGCTGTTAAACAGGCAAAATGGTGCACAACAATGGATGAAGAATTACAAGCTATGCAGTCCAACAATACTTGGACCATTGTGCCTTTACCCAAAGGGAAACAGCCCATTGGATGTCATTGGATTTACAAAATTAAACACCATGCTGATGGCTCAAATGCCCGATATAAAGCTCGTCTAGTAGCTCAAGGTTTTACTCAACAAGCTGGGGTTGATTATTTGGAGACTTTTTCTCCAGTGGCCAAGTTAACATCTGTCCGAGTCCTCCTAGTTGTGGCTGCCCAACAACATTGGCATCTCATTCAATTGGATGTTAACAACGCCTTTTTAAATGGAGACCTTGTAGAGGAAGTCTATATGCAGTTACCACTTGGCATTTCCTACCCTAAGACTACAACTCAGGGGGAGCAACTTGTATGTTGCCTAAATAAATCCATCTATGGACTGAAGCAAGCCTCTCGCCAATGGTTTACCAAATTCTCTTCCTCACTACTGGCTCATGGCTTCACCCAATCAAAGAGTGATTATTCTCTTTTTCACTATGGCCAAGGTACTTCCTTTGTGATCTTACTTGTTTACGTGGATGACATCATATTGGCTGGACCCTCTCTCAAAGCCATCAATGCTGTTAAAAGCATGCTCCACTCACTTTTCAAGCTAAAAGACTTGGGCACTCTAAATTACTTCCTTGGTCTTGAAATAGCAAGGTCCTCTACTGGCATATATCTTTCACAACGTAAATATGCACTATCCTTGTTAGATGACACTGGTTTTTTAGCTGCTAAACCTACCTCTGTGCCTATGGAACCAAATATAAAAATCAGCAAAGATGATGGTGAATTGCTACTAGACCCATCAGCTTATCGCCGCCTCATTGGCCACCTCTCATACTTGAATCTTTCACGGCCTGATATAGCTTTCACAGTAAACAAACTTAGCCAATTTGTTTCCTAATCAAGAACTTCCCACCTCAATGCTGTCCACCATTTGCTCCATTATTTGAAGCACACACCAGGTCAAGGGTTATTCTTTCCTTCCAACAATACCATGTCTGTTTCTGCATATGTTGATGCTGATTGGGGTGGGTGCCCTGACTCAAGAAAGTCCACTTCTGGTTATTGTGTATTCCTTGGTGATGCTCTAGTCTCTTGGAAATCCAAGAAACAAGCCACTGTTTCGCGCTCCTCTGCTGAAGCAGAATACAGAGCCATGGCAAGCATTACTAGTGAACTGGTTTGGTTAGTTCAACTACTAAAAGACTTTGGAGTTTCAATTCCTCATGTCAAACTGTTTTGTGACAATATATCTGCTGTTTATATTGCCACAAATCCCACCTTCCACGAGCGCACTAAACACATTGAAATTGATTGCCATTTTGTGCGCCAACATGTTCAACAAGGTTGGCTGAAGCTTATTCATGTTCCTAGCAAACACCAACTTGCTGATGTTCTTACCAAAGCATTACTTGCTGCAAGTTTTCAAGCTGCTATATCCAAGTTGGGAGTGCGCAATATCTACCTCCCACCTTGAGGGGGAGTATCACAATCACGTGTATATTTAAGTTAGTTAGATTGACTAAAAGTTTTGTTAAGTTAGTTTCAGTAACTAGAAGTCTAGTTAAGTTAGCGTCAGTTTAGTTTCTCATAACTCACTGTATATATATCAGAAAACACTTGTAAATTTGACAATCAATATTCATTCTTACCATTTTACATGATTTGAGACTTCTCATTAACTTATATATGTTATAATCCTGAAACTTATGCAAATGAATTTAAATTACTCTTTTGTTATTTTGTTTATTTTGCATGGAAAAAGAACTCCCATATATAAAATCAACGTTAGTTAAAAAACATATCTATAGACATAACTTTTCAAATTTATTTATGTTTATTCGAATATAATTTGCACTTTTAGTTTATAATGTATGTGTATTTTTGTTTTTTTTTTTTAGCTTATGGATTTTAATATATGACATTTATTTAAAAGTTTGAGATTGCTAAGAGATTAATAATGTTTGATTTATTTATTTATATATATTCATATTTATTTTAGTCTTTAAGTTTAGTTTAATTTAGGCTTGCTGTTGGTTAAATAAGGTTTATAAGAAATTATTAAAATTTGATATTATAATATGTTTTATTTATGAATAATTAATGTTGATAATAATTTAGTAATGTGACTTTAATTTGGCTCAGCTATCTTTATTTAGATTATTGTACAAGTTCAATAATAGTTTGTAAGTTTAGTTTGGTGTAGATTAAGATTAGAAATTTTCTGATAACTTATTTTCTGACAAAAAAAGAAGGTTTAAATAAATTTATAAATTTGGCTTTTGTTTAATGTATAGTTTATTGTAAACTAACTTTAAAAATATTTGTTTGTTTTGTACATGCTAGCCGATACCCCATTTGAATTATTTCATTGTTTCTTGCGTGTACTTTCTGAAGAATTTTGGCATAAAACTCAGACAGTGTCATAGATGAATGAATATTGATAAATGGTGGATTTTGACAGCAAAATTGGACTTCATCTTAAAAGTTTTGAATTATCTTACAATTATAATGAACAAGCATAAAAAGTCTTCTAGACATTTTTTTTAGCTACTCACTCTACAAAAAAAAAAAAAAAAAAATTCCTTCACATTTGCTTCTTCAAAGTGCTCATCTAAGGGTGTATTTATAGGCAGGTCGCGAGCTAAAATCGTCTCATATTACTTTGTGTAAATCGGCTAGCTTTGGGACGTTTACTGTGCATAAATCGGCTAGCTGTTAGTCGATTTATTGATGTCACTTTTTGCACGTGTACCCGTGAAAGCATTGCATAGAAAAATGCGTCATCAGTAAATCGTTTTATTGTTGACCGATTTAGTGGTTGTATAGTAAAACGTGTTATCAATAAATCATTTTACTGTTGGCCGATTTATGTATATTAAATCACTTCACTGTTGGCCGATTTACATTTAGTGCATATTGATAAATAACATTACACCAGTTGTATATCCGTAAATAACTAATTTTTTTTTATTTTTTTGTAAAAAAAACCCTCTTCCAATGTCCAACTTTCTAAAATATTAAACTACCTTATTCATAAAATATATAAATTTTATTACTTATTTTTTTTAATTTATTTTCTCTCTCCACCATTTCTCTCCTATTATCATAGCCATCTACCCAATTTGCATCGAAATATCATTTTCCATAGCTTCTCCTTATCATTAAGAAATTGTTACCATCACATCACATCACATCATAAGTCTGTTCCTGCCACGTTAAGTTTTAGTTCTTTATCCGATTTTGGTACCAACCAATAACCAATGACGTGACTGGTTTTGCATCTTCCGTGCTCTCAACAACTGTGTTATATATATATATATATATATATATATATATTCTCGGTGTGAGTATAATAAATGACAAAATATATCATGTGAGACCCTCTTTTTTCTGTGTGCTGCCCTCTCGGTATTCTAACAATCAGACATCATCAAAGGTTTGTTTCTCTCCTCATTTAAGACTTTGTTTTGCTGATGCCCCTTTTATCTGTACGATGAATTCCCTCACTTTATTGTTTGTGCTGTTTTTGTGAAAAGAACATCCTTTCACTATTACATCCTCTGCAGTTTGATTGCTCTGGTTTGTATCAATTTCCCCAAAATCATCACTTTGGAACTCAACTAGTGTTGTTTTCCTGTAGTATCATCAACCTTTCATGGAGATGGCTTAATCACATTTTTCTTGCGCAGAACACTCTCTCTCTGTTTAGAGAATATATGTTCTGGTTTTTAAATCTAATTCAGTTTACAGAATTCAAAAATTAAATTTTATCAGGTAAATTCTTCTTTGCCAAGGTTCTTGTCCAATTAACATTTCATGATGCGGACATGTCTCTGAGTGACAACCTGTAGATGAAGTATGTTAAAAGATTTTTCATCTGCTACTTTCATTTCTGCAAACTGATTTTTTTAATCTCCTTCTCCACCATAATTGCCTGTCTTTTGGTCATCCAGGTGGCTAGTTCTGTAAGCAGATGCAAAATTGGTTGGTTTTTCAACTTGAATCAACACTTTAAAGATGGCTGTGACCAAGGTCTACATTGTGTAAGCATATTTTCAACTTCTCCTTTTTAGGCATTTTCTTTCTAATGCAAAGTGCAGATGATACTCCAATCCAAGCATTCACGAAACTAAATGATGAACATTACAGAATTTGAATTTTATGATTTCATCACTTCATGATACTTACGGATCACAAAAATTTTACCAGGTATTACTCCTTGTATGGACATGTAGACACCATGGCAAGAGAAGTACTCAGAGGGGCTGCTGCGGTTGAGGGTGTTGAAGCATCACTCTGGCGGGTAATTAATTTAGTAGGTTAGAGTGCTCAAGTGTCTAACAAATAATTGGATGTATGAGATAGGTTCCTCTTGATTTTGGTCCAATTTAGTGAATATGAGTCTGCTGGAACAGGTACCTGAGATTCTATCTGATCGAATATTGGAGAAGTTGAAGGCCCCTCCTAAGCCAGATGATGTAACAGACATCAGTCCAGAACAGCTTCTGGAGGCTGATGGTTTTATATTTGGTTTTCCTTCTCGTTTTGGCATGATGCCAAGCCAGCTCAAGGCCTTCTTCGATGCCACCAGTGAGATATGGGCATCCCAAGCACTGGCTGGCAAGCCGGCTGGTATCTTCTGGAGTACTGGTTTTCATGGGGGAGGCCAGGAACTTTCAGCGTGAGTATAAGCCCTTAAATTCCTTAGAAAATGTTTCCTATTGTTCTTCTCACTTTAGTATATAAGATAACAACCCTCTTTTGTTTCTCTGAAAAAAGAACAACGGCCTATTTGGTTTTGATTTTCATTTCTTGTTTTTTGATTTGTTATCTGTTTTTCATAATTTTGTAAAGAAAATAATGGAAGTAAGACAATCATATTTTCTATTTTCGGTATTTTCTTCACAAAATATCGAAAAGAAAAAGCAATCTGAAAAAAAGAAGAAGAAGGAAATAGGAAATGAAAACGAAAACCAAACATGTCAGCTAATGATGTGACTCTTCCTCTATTAGAATTCTCGACCATACGTTGGAAATTCTATTACAGTATTACTTACCATTTACCTATGCTATGCATTATGTTGCTTGGCCTGACTTTCTACCACTGGATTTTAGTTTTCAGTTTTCTCTTTATTATATCTTTGATTGCAGATTGACAGCCATAACTCAATTAGCTCATCATGGTATGCTCTTTGTGCCCCTTGGATACGCCTTTGGAAATGGCATGTTTGAGATGGATCAGGTTAAAGGAGGATCTGCATATGGAGCTGGAACTTTTGCAGGAGATGGATCTCGTCAACCTACAGAGCTAGAACTGCAGCAGGCTTTTTACCAGGGTAAATATGTTGCCGAAATAGCTAGAAAGCTGAAAAGCTAATCTTTCTGCATGGTAAATACATTCGAGATACTGCATATAAAGCATAGACACACCATTTTGGTGCTGTGTCCACGTGTGAGACACATATCTGTGCTGAATCTTGTAAGATACATTCACAACATGTATATGGTACACTCAACTCAAGGTTCTAAATTGCGAACTGTATCACGTGATGCATTGGACCACGTCAGGGCTGCAACAAACCGCAATGAGCTCATTTTCAATTTAAAGACACAAAAATTTCACACGGCATCAACCGTAATGCGCATTGCGACAGTTGCATTTTTTGCAACCACAACCGCAATCGCAGTTTAATACACATTTTCTATTTAAAAGGCTTGCTGCAGATAATATGACACATACGATACATCCAATTTTAGGCTCCAACATGACAAAGACAATATCATTTTGAGTTTGGGAAAAATAGTACACTAAGGTTGTGTTCGTTACTTCATTTTAAAATTTGAAGTGATTTTAATGATGAAAAAGGGCAAATAAGACAACAGTAAGGTTTATGTATATGATGTTACCAATGTTAAATCTTTAAATTTGTAGTTATAAATATATGCCATGTACGTGTCCAACAATGTTTAAAACTGGAGTGATATCAGTGTCTGCTGCGGTCTGTCACGTATTAGTGTTTGTGCATCCTAGGAAGTGCCACAGTGTGAAAGGATTTTTTTTACTGATAGACAGAGACAGAAAGGCTTCTTGTTGTTATCCTTAGGCTGTTTACAGTGGCTTTAGGAACATGCTTTCTTTTGTCTCTTTCAGAAGTCTCCAAATTATGCTGATGGAATGATGAAAAGGATATTCAGTATTATCAACATTGGAAGAAAAATGTACAAAAACAATATTATCTCAAAGACTTGCTTATCTATAAACCTGTCATAAAAAATATGGAATTATGCTCGCGCGAGTCCTGCCAAATACACCAAATAGTGGCAGATACTGTGCACTTGTATAAGGGTTTGGCTTCCTTCATTTTCCCAAAGGTAGCAAAACTAGCCAACAGAAACTGATTTGAGGTTTGAGGGCATACTCAACTCTTACCAATGGTACCAAACAAAATATCTTTTAAAAATTCAGTAATAGAACATTGCAAAAACACATAGGGATCAGATTTTAACTTTCTACTGCTTGTCTCTTTGTTGATTTTTAACTTTCTAAACAAACTTATTCTTGGACACTCTTCATTGAGGAGGCTGAAACTGGGCTAATCTGTCATGGCATGGTTTGCGTCCAAAACTCTTTATCTTCAAATTCTTTATATCATTTTTCTGTACTAATTCTTTATTTTATTTAATTGCCAAATGATACCATAATTTCTCAAGATTTTTAGCACAACCTATTTCTGGGGTATCTGTTGTTCACTTGAGCTCAGAATACCACCTCAGCCACACCTCGTGGTTGACCAAAACAACCACCCCACACACACACACACACACACACACACACACACACGCACGTGACATTGACATACGTATAGGACACTGCTTATAAATCCAGTAGAGAGATAAGAGATTCTGTAATGAATAGTGAGTACTTGATCTGTAAGGGAAGTTTTGGAGGAAGGAAGAGTTTGAATTAAAGCCCGCACTACTATTGCTTTGAAACAGTATCATAAAAGAAACCAGAAGCCGTAAACCAAATTTTCCAAGCTGTATAGACCAATGGAAAAACCAGATAAAAATTTCATTGAAGCGGTGAATCCTATTTTATGAGTCTCTAAATGAATACAAATTAACTGCATCTTGTAAACGATGTGAACAAAGTGCTGTTGAGGTAATCCATTTTCTGTAATCACTTTGCAATCACAAAAAATAAAAAAGTCACCTATTATATCTTTTAAACAATGCATTACTTTTTTCAGCTAGTATGCTTGCCGAGGTAAGTACATACTAATGACACGATGTGTATTAAGTGTTAGATTTTAATAAATCTTACAAATATGTTAAAAGCCGGAAACAAATTGATCATAGATGAAATCTGAATTATGTGGATACCCTTAATCATTAATCACGCAAGTATATCAGCATCATCAGCATAATACGTAACCAAGTTATGTAGCTTACGTCCCATTTAACAGAAACATTTTAAAATTTGGAAGTTAAACAAAAATTTGATATTCAAAATAAAAACAAAAATGTAATGAAAATCATGCTAACTACAGGAATTTTGTATACTTACAGATCTCACAGCCAATGTTATTTTTGATAGGTCGCTGAATGTGAATATGCTTGTATCCCACAATTATTTCAACCTATTAAGCTCAGGTGCTGCTATGATTGTACTAAAATATTGCTCCTTATAAGAATTCCACTTTAGACTTTTTCTCCTCAAACTTAAAATGCAACTAAACTCTTTCTAGGTAAACGGTTACGCATAGACATACCATTTTTCCATTTTTATAGTGACCAATGGATAACTCATTGACATCCCTGAAGTAGAACCACCTCCACAGGATCTACTACTCAAATCCCCAGCATACTATAGACCTTCATGCAGAGCCTCAAACCACTTTTCAAAACAACCATGGAAAACATTTTATCATCATATCCTAACTCTGACTCGAACCAAGTAGTTGGTTTGGTCCTAGATGGCTTCTGTGTTCCGATGATCGATGTGGG
The DNA here is from genome assembly GCA_031216105.1 of Dalbergia cultrata. Lineage (NCBI taxonomy): Eukaryota > Viridiplantae > Streptophyta > Magnoliopsida > Fabales > Fabaceae > Dalbergia > Dalbergia cultrata. Next base: position 42,332,036 of record CM062352.1, read on the forward strand.
AAAGGAATTAGGCATCCCTTCTCATTTGTATGTGACATCAAATCTGGGGGGTTTTTGAGTTTCATGCTTTCCCTTCAGAATCGTCAAGTTGAGGATGTGTTCAACAATTCCAATTCTGATTTGTTGATTCTGGGAATCGCCAATCTTGTCCCTTCAAAGGTTTTACCTGATCCTGTATTTAACAGAGATTGTGGATATGTTGCCTATTGCAAGCTTGCTCAGAGGTTCAGAGACACCAAAGGGATTATTGTTAATGCCTTTTCAGAGTTGGAGCAGTATGCTATTGATGCATTATCTGACGGCCAAACTCCTCCTATCTATGCTGTTGGTTTATTGATTGATCTCAAAGGTAAGCATAACCCATATTTAGATCAAGCATAACATGACAAAATATTGAAATTGCTAGATAAGCAGCCACCTTCGTCTGTTGTATTTCAATGTTTTGGGAGCATGGGAAGCTTTGGTCCATCTCAAACAAGAGAAGTAGCACAAGGACTTAAACATAGTAGAGTTAGTTCTTGTGGGCTATGCGTTCTCCACCAACCAAAGTCATTGATGAGAAAAACTTACCAGAAGGGTTCATAGAATGGATGGAAGGTAGAGGAATGCTATGTAACAGGGCACCCCAAGTGGAGGTTCCGGCCCACAAAGCCATTGGTGGGTTTGTGTCTAATTGTGGGTGGAACTCTATTTTGGAGAGCTTGTGGTTTGGGGTGCCAATATTGACTTGGCCTATACATGCAGAGCAGCAGCTCAATGCTTTTAGGATGGTGAAGGAGTTTGGATAGGCATTTGAGCTAAAACTGGATTATAGAAGTGGTAGTGCTCTTGTGATGGTAGATGAGATAGAGAAAGGGCTTAAACAGCTAATGGACAGAGATGATCTGGTGCACAGTAAGGTGCAAGAGATGAAGGCAGTGCTTAGGTGTGGATCTTCTTTCGTTTCTGTTGGACAACTTATTGATACTATGATTGGCAGCAATTGATAACTACTTTGTGCTTCATAGATGAAGTGGCTTAATGCTTGGAATCAATGAAGAAAGACGCCAACTTTTTAGTTTCTATAGCCTATGTGAGCCCTTATTTCCATCAGCAAGAAACGCTAAAATGTCAACTGAGACATGTATCGTGAAATTACTTGAGCAACTGCGACTGCTCTTTTTCTTCTGTTCTGCTTTTTGTCATTGCTTTAATTTTGTTGATGGTTTGAATGATTCTGGTTCTTTCCATAATGGTTTGAATATAGCATGACTTATATAATTATTGTTCCTGACAAAGTTTTGAGAGTCCGATCAGGCTTGGCTAATCGGTCCTCTCGAGTGGTTTAAGCCTTGATAATATCAAGGTATTAAAACTAAACTTGGAACAATTATGTATTTAGATCACCCTTTTTTTGGGATCTAGAGATCACATTTAAATAAAGGTTGAATGTATTTTGTCCTCTTGAACTTTAAGGTCATATGCAATTTACATCCTAAACTTTCACAACATGCATCATGAGAATATCAACAATTAAGTTTTATCCTAATAAGTAGAGTCAACTACATATATCACACAATGCTATAGTGTTATGTTGTAAGTCAATAAGATATCAACGTCAACATTTAAGTTAGATGCACAGATATCAGTATTGTGGTTATCACTAATAAATTATTTCAACACTTAAAAATGGATGTCTCATTAAAAACACCTTCAATGCTCCCATTTCATCATCCCAACCTGCATGGGCCACATGAAGGACCGCCTCTTCACCAAGGGTCGTCCCATTTGAGGCAAAAAGCTTCGAAAAATTTTTTTATGATAAAATATTGTCTTGCATTTCAACAACTTGTACTAATTGAACATTGGCTGCATAGCACAAAATACTAATGATATGCAAATCGTTGAAGCAAAGGTATAAATTTAATTATTATTGTTTTATTTATATTTTACTCTATAAATATCAATCTTCTCTCACTTTTTTATTCACAATTCATTTTTATCCTCTCCAAATACTATTCTACTTCTCAATTACATAAATTCTACTCTATTACAAAAATTCTATTCCATCATTATTATTATTTTGTTAAAATGGATCAAAATCAATTTAATTTAAATTCTTTCCTCAATTACTTGAAAAATTCCAACTGCCTTCAATATCCAAATAATCAAAATTCGTAATCTTCAAACCCTCAAAATCCAAATACTAATTTCCAATTTCCAAACTTCTTCCTATATCCAAACATTCAAAATTCCAATGCTCAAGTTCCTTTAAATTTTCAAGTTCTTTTTTTCCCCAAACAATCAAAACCCACAAACATTTTAATTTCCATTGCTTCCCCCAACTTGAATCCACTCGCAGGAGATACAGATGCACCGTCTCTCCCATTCAAACCCAACTTGGCAATTCAAGATTAGCATATGATAGTGTTAGGAACTCATCAGACTCGTCTCTGTAGACGCCCATAAAGATTACTCTAGATTCACAATATTCACACTTTTCCAACCACGATAGGATGGATGCTATCAACCTCAATGATGATGAAACTAAATGTGGCATGAAAGATTGTAGAGGAATATGGCAATAGTAAGAGGACAAACTGCTAATAAGTGCATAGTTGAATGTGTGAATAGATGTTGTCGTCTTAGGCATGTAATTAAGGTTTTGTATTTGACTTGGTTGTTATTAGTTTGGACATGAATTTGAGAAATTGCTGAATTACCACTCTATTGGGATCCTCCAAGATGACTTCGGCTCCACTTCCTTTGTTATTAGATAACCCATCTACATACAAAATTCATATATGTTTGGGCTTGGATTTAGAAGGTCGCAATTTGACTATAAAGTAGGCAAATGCTTGTGCTTTGATCGGGCCTCTCAATTTATATTCCATGTTAAATTTAGCCACGCGATCATTCTCAAACTTTTCAAATAAGCTTTATACTTTCTGAAGCCAAGTTCTCAATTTTTACTAATTTATGAAGTTAGAAATATTCTTTCTAGAATTCATTATATTAGTTAACATTCTCTTGAGAGAAATTAAGAAAGAAGTCTCTCAAGCATTTTCCTTACATTATATACACATCTTAGGAAACTTGAGTGAAGATTTGAGTGAAACACCTAAACCTTCAACTTATATTGTATCTTGATCTAATAGTGATTATTCTCAGATAGTTGGAGAGGCTAGAGTTAAAACTACTTGTGAATGAGAATCGATTGTACTGAACGCTCACTAAGTTTAACCTAGAAGCATAGAGAAAGACTATCTTAGTGGTTTCTTGTACACAAAAGAAGATTTAGTGGAGCTATCAACAAGTTTTGTTGAGGACTAGATATAGGCAAAGATTGACCGAACCACTATAAATCATTTGAGTGATGTTTTTATACTTTAACTCATATAATCTACTTTGTGTGCGGCCTTTTTATCTATGTGTGAATTATTTTCTGTGTTCATTACTTTCTAAACTTATTTGTTTTTTGGACACTTCAAAAAGTTAATTTTTGAAGTTATATTAACTTGTTTTCTGCTGCTTTCAAGTCTCTAGACTTTGTTTAAAGTTTCAGAAACAAATGGTTTTTGCATAGCGTGATTCAAACTCCCTTCTCGTGCTTTCTCTACTCTACCTACAACTGTTTTCAAGGCCATCTCCATGCATGGTTCCGCTCTTGCTTCTTGTGTTTATCATTTGTGAGGTATCGGAACTTTAATAGCAAAAAAAGCCCCATGATGGGTGCCAAATGTTCAGACTTTAGCTTCAGGCCTTGAACTTGCAAAGCTCCTAATCAACTGTGATAATCACCTTTCAATCACAGTCCTTTGCACCAAGACCACCTTCACTCCCTTTGCAAATTCATACATCATATCAGTTTTTGCCTCACACCCTCAAATCAAACTCGTTGATCTTCCTGAAGTAGAACCACCTCCACATGAGCTAATGGAATCACCAACATGCTACATGTGGACTTTCATGCAGAGGCTAAAACCCCATTTCAAAAGAACTATGCAAAACATCTTATCATCATATTCCAACTCAGTAGTTTGTTTGGTCCTATATTTCTTTTGTGTTCCCATGATTGAAGTCGGAAAGGAACTAGGTATCCCTTCATATTTGTATTTGACATAAAATGTGGGCTTTTTAGGACTCACGTTTTTCCTTCAAAAACGTCGGATAGGTGATGTTTTCAGTTATTCTGATCCTGATTTGTTGATTCCGGGTATCTCCATTCGAGTTCCTTCAAGGGTTTTACCTGATTCTCCATTTAACAGAGATGGTGGATATGTGGCCCATTATAAGTTTGCTCAGAGGTTGAAAGATACTTAAAGGGATTATTGTTAATACTTTTTTGAAGTTGAAGCAATATTCTATTGATGCATTATCTGATGGTAAGACTCCTCCTATCTATGCTGTTGGTCCTTTGATTGATCTCAAAGGTCACCATAACCCAAATTTAGATCAAGCTCACCATGACAAAATATTGAAATTAATGGGTTGGTGAGCAACCACCTTCTTCTGTTGTTTTTGTACTTTTTGGGAGCATGGGAAGCTTTGGTCCATCTCAAACAAGAGAGATAGCACTGGCACTTCAGCGGAGTGGCGTAAGGTTCTTGTGGGCTATGCATTCTCCACCACCACCAACCAAAGTGAATAATGATGATGATAAAACCTTACCAGAAGGGTTTAACACCCGAGAGGAACCACCTTATAGTTAATTCAACAAACTCACGTAACCACATTAAATATACATAGCATATTTATGGCTGATAGTTTTAATTTGTTACAGGGTTGGGTCCATTAACACGTGTTTAGTTAGTTGGTTACTGCCCATGACAGCTGTTGTATAAATACCCTTTGTTGCCATTGAATAAACAACATTTGCATTTCTCATAACAGTAACTTTGTTATGCTATCAGATTTCTCACGATTCCTCTACTCTCTTTCACATTCTCTTCTTTCTTCTTCAACCTTTCTTCTGTGAATTCCATGGCTGCCTCTTACACTCTTGCTGATATGCAAGATCCGAATAATCCTTTCTACCTCCATCCAATTGAGACTCCTTCACTCAATCTTGTTTTTGCACCTTTAACAGAAGCAGAATTTAATGGATGGCAGCGAAGCATCAAGATCAACTTTCTTACCAAGAACAAACTTGGCTTTGTTGATGGTTCAATCCAGGAACCTAATTCAATTGATCCTATTCATCCTTTTTGGAGCAGATGCAATACCATGGTTCTTGCATGGATACATCGTTCTTTATCCCCTACCATTGCTCAAAGCATTTTGATGATTGACAATGCTCAAACTCTTTAGGAAGAACTACAAAAATGATTCTCCCAATCTGACTCCTTTCGAGTTTCAGACCTCCAAGAAGAAATCTTTGCATTTCGACAAGGTGACTCTTCTGTAACTACATATTTCACTGGTCTCAAGACTATGTTTGATGAGTTTGATGCTCTTATGCCCGTGCCTGTTTGCACATGTGGTTCAAAGTGTTCTTGCAATGCACTTCAGAAAGCAAAGAAATATTCTACAAGTAGCAAGGTTTTTAAAAGGTCTCAATGACCAATATTCTATTGCAAGATCTCACATACTGCTCATGTCACCTCTGCCTAATCTCAACAAGGTTTTTGGTATGATTATTCAACAAGAGAGACAATTCTCTATTGAAAATTCTAATGAAGGCAAGGTTTCCATCAATTTTGCTACACCTAATGCCAAGAGGAACAACAACAGCAACCAAAACCAGTTCAAAGGACCAAATAAGAAATGCACATACTGTGGTAGAACTGGTCACACCATAGAAATCTGTTATAAGAAACATGGCTTCCCCTCTAGCTTCAAGTTCAAGAATCCAAAATATGCTAATGCTGTCATCACCGAAGGTTCACTAAGTAACTTTGAGATCAATGCTTCTGCACAAGATTACTTAGGACCAAAATTTGGATTCACTGCTGAATAATATCAAAATTTACTTGCTCTCCTATCGTCCTCTACAACACAGTAGTTTACAATTTAGCAACCTTATATCAATCTCACTTATGTGAATCAAGCATACAACATACCTCTTCAAAACGGTAACATTTTTTAGGTTATTGACAATGGTGCAACAGATAACATCTGCAATTCTATAAATCTCTTTACTTCATATAGATCAAACAAGCCTATTTCTGTTAATTTACCTAATGGTAACACTGCTATCTCTGCATATAAAGGAACCATACATCTCACTAAAGATCTTATTTTATTTGATGTCCTTTACATTTCTATCTTCCATTTCAATGTCATATCTGTGGCAAAAACTTGCCTTGATCTTCAATGTCAAATGCTTTTCACTCACCAATATTGTACTATACAGACTTTCAGTACCTTGAAGATGATTGGAAGTGCTAAAGTCAGTGATGGTTTATATCTGCTGGAAACATCTAAGTGTTCTGGACCTGTGATACAAGAATACAAAGTTCCTAACGCAGTATGCAGCATCACTAACAATAAAGCCTTATGGCATAATAGGCTAAGACACATTTCAATTGATAGAATGAATGTAATGAACAAAAAGTTTCCTATAGTTTCTATTGATATACCTACAACATGTGATGTATGCCATTTTGCTAAACAAAAATAGTTACCATTTCCTTCTATTAAAACTCATTCATGTAACATTTTTGATTTGATACATATGGATATTTGGGGGCCTGCTCCTGTCACATCTATACATGGTTTTAGATACTTTCTTACTATTGTTGATGATTGTGAACACTATATTTTTGTTTTCAATTTATTGTTATTATTATTATTAGTTGTGCATTTGAATTTAAATTTAATTTCAGCTGACAAAAAAAGATCAAATCAAAATCTTAACTGGCTCAATAAAATCTTAACTGACACAACCCTAACTGACTCCTAAATTCTCTCCCCTCTACACTCTATATAATAATCATTCCCATCAGAAAAAAAAGGAGGTTCAACTACAAGGGGAACACAGGCACAAAAGGTTAAACTAGAGAGTAACACAGGCACAAGGGGTTCAACAACATAGAAAGGGGGCACACAGTAACAAAGTGAGAGAGAGAGAGAGAGATACGCACAAAAGAAGAGGAGTGTGAAGCATAGTAACAGGAGGTGACAAGCATACTGATAGAGAAGTGAGTTTACATTTCAGATCATAGGAGTTTAATAAGGTAAAGTGATTTGCAGAAGCATGTGCATATCATAATCTCCACATGTATTTCCCTTCGTCTTCATTAACAGCAGCATCACCATCATTACTCACTTAAAGGAGCCACCTCAATCTCATCTTGGCTGTGTCAGGCAACAAGAGGGAAAGTCATCGCCACTATGGAATTCATTGTCCTGCCATTCTTATTGTTGCGTTGTGTCACTACGTCTATTATTATTATTATTATTACTTTATGTTACATAGTCAATGGATTTAGCCTTTCTTTCTTGCTTTTTTATTTTGTTTATTTGTTTTTTTTTCTTCCATTTTTTTTGTCAGGTACGTTTTGTCTCCTTTCTTTCATCATTATTTCATTGTTTTTTTTTTTCTTTATTTTGTCTTTTGCGTCAGGTTCTTTACTTGGTTCTATTTCATTAAGTTTGTGTAGTTTAGGTGGGTTTGTGCTTTTCATTTATTTTTCTTTTTCGTGAAATTAGCCTTTGTTTATTTCTTTTCCTTTTTATATTATTTTATTTTTTATCGTTTGTTCAAGTCATGTTCTTTACTTTGTTTTTATCTCATTATATTTGTTTGGTTTGGCTCAAGATCCTTCCATTCTCTTTATTTATTATTTATTTATTTTTATTTCATTTTGCGTCAGGTTCTTTTCTTGCCTAATTTTATTGAGATTGTCTAGTTAGGTGGGTTTGTGCTTTTCATTTTTTTTCTTTTTTGTGAATTGAGTTATTTGTTACTGTGGGTCAAATCTTTTTTATGGTTTTTGTTTTTATTCATGTTTGTTGAGTTTGGCATCAGCTTCTTTTTTTCTCATTCCATTTGAGTACTTTCGGTTTGGTTATTTGGATTTTTTAAGTAAATTAAGAACCTTGGATTAGAAAATCTTTTATGCAAGTCATTTTAGTCTTTGGAAAAAAATAAAAATGAAAAAAAGGTTTCATCAGTTTAGATTTTTTTTTTGATAAATTTTTTTTATTCCATGCAACAACTTGTGATGTTGATGTATGACTTGTCATCCTCAAGTTTCACAAGAATGTAATGGCTTATTGTATAGTTTACACTATTCTAAGCCATGTGCAAAAGTGGAATTTTTATTTTGTTTTAATAAAATTAATCCAACACACACTTATTTTCTACAAGAACGATGTGGATTTGAATTCCTCATCGCACCAAAGGATACGTCGGCATAGCCCACAACTATCAAGTCAAAATTAATTTTCCTTTAAATTTTTTTCCTTATTCATTATCTTCTTTTTGTTATTTATTCATTTATTTATGTGTACATAGTTATTATATTTTTAGGGAAAAATAAATATTATTAAAGTTATAAATTAATTTACAAAATGAACTCTTGGGTAACCGTATTTATACGGATGTATTAGGGGTGCAGTGGGATTAAATTTCTACCATTTCCTAATCATAATTAGACTCCCGAACCCAAATCTTTTTCAATAGACCAGTTTTGCAAATCAAAAGGTTTTCCAATTATTAGCCAGAATTAAAATTGGTAGCGGTTCTATTTTTAAATTTATTTCTTTTTTTTAGGAATAAATTTTTTGTTGTCATTTTGTTATGGCGCCCTCCGGGTACGTTGTAACTGTCTGGCGACTCCACTGGGGATAGTTAGAGAGTCAAGCCTATTAGAGTTAGTTATGCAAGTAATTATAATTTTATAATATTTGTTTTTCCCCCTTTATAATATATTTGTTTTATTTTTGTAAATAATTGTCTTTCTTTTGTAAATAATTGTTTGTTTTATTTTGTAAATATTTGTCATTCAAACCTTAAGGTAGAAGACTTTATTTTCATTTTTTATTTTTATTGGAACCTTAGGATAGTCGATTCCGTTTCTTGTATATATATATATTGTTCTATTTATTTATTTTCAGGAAAGGGTAGTTTTAGGATCATAAGGTTTGTATGCTCCCTACACATACTTCCACAATCACCGTCCTCACATACTTTTTGGGCTCTATACCCGAGCTTTGGAAAACCATTGGACAAGAAGGGGTTTTGACATTATTATTGTGAGGTTTATGCTTCTCTGACAGTCGTTGACTCACCCGCTCAGGTTGTTACTAGAACTATGGGTTGCCATATTGTGACTTTCATGTCCCTATGGTTTGACTCATGGAACTAGGACTTTATCTTATTAGTAAAGGCAACCTGGGGACCATAATCCTTTAGGGGTCTAGATCCGTTCAAAAGTTGTGCACTGCTAGAATTACCTTAGTTGGCTAACTTCAAATAGGGTCGACCATAGAACCATCAAGCATTAAGTCCTACCCTGTTAAGACACAAGGGAGCATATTTTTTTTCTTTATCATGCATCATGCATTATTGGTATCTTGCAGCATTTAACATAGATATTATAACATGCATAATAATTTTTTTTTGCATGAATAGTACATATTGTAATCATGCATAACACATGCATTTTTCTCATCAAGCACATTTATTTTTCAAACATGAGAAATATCAATCACATTTTAATTACACTTAACCATGTCATATGCATTCTCTTCATGCAACTTATTTATTTTATTCATGACATGCATCTCATTCATTTTTTTTTCTCTCTTTGAAAGATCTGTTGGTGACCGAGGAAACATTATATTTGATAGTAGATGATGGAAAGAGCACAATACACTAGCAATGTGAAGAAACATTTCAATGTGATGGCCAACACTAGTTCTCTAGAGAAATTGCGTCAGTTGAGTCAGTTGCTACCTAATGAAAATAGAAGAGCTTTCTCAAATAAGTATGGGTCCATTTTGGATCTATTATTTATATCAGTGGAGACTTATGCCTTCACTATTCTAGCTCAGTATTAGAGCCCAGCCTTGAGATGTTTTGAATTGCCAAACATTGATATCACTCCTACCATTGAAGAGTATGCCTGCCTGTTAAAATTACTAGTGAAAAGAAACACCTCTATTTATTTTCATCTAGAACAACCTACTTCAGATGAAAAGATAATAGAGCAATTCGGGGAATTACTAGGGGTATTAGTGGCTCAAGTGAAATTAACAGGACATGCAGATTCAAAGGGGGTGACTAAGTCAGTCATGGAAGAACGGTTGAAGGATTTGGGGCATCGAAAAGAATGGATTACTTTTGCAAAGGTACTGGCATTTGCTATCTACGAGTTAGCATTATTTCCATCTGCTCCAGACATGGTTGATCAAGATGCCATGCATATTTTCTTTGCTATGGAAAATAAGCAAAGGAATCCAGTTCCTGCTGTGTTGGCTGAAACATTTCTGACCTTAAATTTTTGCCAACAAAAACAAAAAGGGAAGCTTCAATGTTGTCTACACCTCTTATATGTGTGGATCATCAGACACATGTATGCAGGGAATCACATCAGAAATGTCTCAGACCCACTAAGAAGCTTTCATCGTATCCCAACCAAGCCAAAAGAAGACCATGAATGGAAGGCTGAATTTGATAGCATAAAGGAACAGTCATTCAAGTGGGTTTGTCCATGGTATAAGCATGAAAGAGGTGATATCATTCTTAACCGTGGAAAATTTCATAATATACCATTGATGGGTCCAAGGGGTATGAGCATGAAAGAGGTGATATCATTCAAGTGGCATATCATACACGCCAACAATTGCACTCAAACAACTTTGTTGGACACAAAAGAAACCACAGGAAGAGCAACTTGGAGGACTCTTTTTTTGGTACAAGGAAGGTGAGCACAGTAAGATGATATCACGAGAAGTTAAAGAGGCATGGAGAAAGGTTCACATGGCAGGAAGAGATGAGTTAGGAAAACCACTTGTGATCAGTACTCGTGAGTATGTTACATGGAGGGAAGCAAGAAAAGTACCCCAAAGTGTCCATAACTCTCCTCAAGAAAAAGGGAATAATCCTAAGTTGGCTGAACAAATAGAGGTCATGAAAGCACAGATGAAACTCCTAGAACAACAAAAAGAAGCAGTAGAGCTAGAAGTTATTATCGTGCGAAGTCAATATGAGAAGAAAGAAAAGCTTATTGAACAACTGAAGGATGAGCTTGCTGATATTCATGGGCAAGAAAAGGGAAGACAGAGGATTCAAAACCTTGAAAAAGAAATCCAAATGATGGCCAAAGAAAAGAATAGACTTGTGAAGCATATCAGCCAACAGAATAAAGCAAATGAAGAATTGAAAAGAAAGGTTGGCTGACAAGAACAAATAACAGAAGAGTTAGAAGTTGAAGTACAAAGACATAAAGAAAAACTAAAGCAAAAGATAGAGAAGTTAAATGCGCTCTTGGTGCAAACTAAGGGGGAATGCGATCAAGAATGGGCTCGTTTCATGCAATGCCAAAACCAACTTCTCCATACAGAAAATGCAGGTAGATTCTGCAAGAAACAAGCTGGTGATTGGGCAATGAATGCTGAAGTGTGGAAAGAAAAGTATACAAGATTGACTGAGGAATTAGACTGCCATATTCGAAAGTTCATTTACCATTTTGAAAGAGCTGAGAAAGAAGTTCAAAAGAATCTCAAGCTTTATTTGCCTGATGAAGTGAGTGACTTCATGGACATGAGTAAGGGCTTGTTAGAAGACTTAAGAGAAAGAGAACTAGACTTTTGATGTAATCCAGTAGTCCATTCTTGACTCAACTATGATGTAATTGCACTTTTGAATAAATGGGCTAAATTCATCCTTTGATTTTCTCTACTTCTCTTCGAAAAGCGTGCAAGACTATATCCATCAATCCCCTTGGATATATTGTCAATTACATTTCTGCCTTATAGGAAATCCTTCCTTCTGTGTGGAATGTAAGAAAGAAGATAAAGCTTTACATTGCTAGTGTGTGCTTAACAAAGTATATTGTGGAATGATAATCCCCTATACTTTTGTCCATCATATACCCTGTCTTATGGATAATATATCCTTTGAATCGGATACGAATCATGGTTGTTGCTATCAAATACAAATGTTATTCCTCACCATCAAAGGATTTCTAAGTTCTCATTTATTATTTGCTTACCTTTTGCTTTTATGATAAAGGTTGCCAAACATTGCTCCTTCAAAGAAAGTTTCGTCTGATCTCAGTACGCCAGCTAGAGAGCTGTACGAACTATGACCCAGGATCGAGACGGAGAAAGTTGAAAAGATAAAAGACAAGAAAAAGGCTATGGCTGCGGAAAGTGAGACCCAAGAAAGGAATCTAAGTCAAGAAATTGATGAACTCTAGACCATGATGAAGTCCATGTTCGGACTAGAGTTTAGGAAGTTTATTGTTGACACCGTGAATATGGCCAAAGAAAATGCTGAAAATGCTGAGTATGAGGAGCAGCCCGGATATGAGAATGAAGATGAATTTGCTCCGCACAAGCAAAATGATGGCTCTGCTAATGAAACTGCAAGGGAGTTGGAACGAGTGAAACTAAGAAGGATTGGAAGAAAAGATGCAAGAGCAATTCGGGCATTAAGGGGATCGAGTCCATTTGGCCCTATGAACATTAAGGAGTTATGTCTTGATCCTAATGTTACTATTCCCAAAGACTTTAAAATGCTAGAGCTTGTCAAATTTAATGGCAGCTCTAATCCCATCATGCACCTGAAGATGTACTGTAACAAGATGGGTATGTGGTCTCGAGATGAGAACTTCCTTATTAGTTTCTTCCTCGAAAGCTTAGAAGGGGCCGCTTGGGAATGGTATATGCAATTGGACATGGCTCGAATCAAGTGTTGGGAAGACTTGGCTTTGGCTTTCACCAGTCAATACAAGTTCAATCTGAATGCCGCACCTACAAGAGACCAACTCAAGGGGATGAAGAAGAGAAGTCATGAATCACTTAAGGAGTATGCTCAAATATGGAGAGCTTTAGCAGCCAGAGTCGCCCCACCACTACTGGAATAGGAAATGTGTTCATACTTTATTCGCACATTGGAGGGTCCTTTTTTCAAAAACATGTTGGGGACTCATGTGAAGGAGTTTGTTGACTTAATAGAAATTGGAGAAAGGATTGAAGCTAATATTCAGGATGGCAAAGTGGAGCTGCCTACTGGAGAAATGAATGAGTCTCAGTTCAGGAAGGGACAATCTTATAAGAAGAAGGATGCGACCATTAACTTCATACAACCACAACCACAACAACCACCACAACCACCACAACATAACCAACTAACCTTTCAGCCTAGACCTGTTTCACCATATTAACCCCCATCCTACCCCTTACCTCCATATCAACCTCAACCATACCAAGTCAATAACATTTCTTACCCTAAACCTTATACACCTACCACACCTACTTCCTATCAAATCAACCCAAATCACCCAATAACCTATCCTTCTGTAACACCTCCTCAACTACCTTCCAAAACCAATACTACCCCCAAACCACCCATGAATAATCGTCCCTTACCTGATTTTCATATAAGCAATTCAGAGTTGTTTAGACATCTGTGTGGAGAAAACCTGTTAGCTCCACGAGCAGGAGAGACTTTCTATCCACCGTATCCTCATTGGTATAACCCTAACCTGACTTGTGAATTCCATCCTAACTTTCAAGGGCATTCTATTGAAAATTGTTATGGCTTTAGAAATGCTGTATCGCATTTGATTGATTTGAAGACCATAAATTTAGAAGTCGAAGGAGGACCCAACGTACGAAACAATCCATTCCCGAATCATGGTGGAAGGCAAGTAAACGCTGTTTAGAGTGAAGACCAGACAGGAGGGAAAGTGGAAGATATTATATTCTCAATGAAAGCTGTCCTTGAAGGGTTGAGAGCTGCAGGATACGAGATGATTGGGGAAAGAAAATAAGGAAGACGAGTGTTGACAGGAGAAAAAGGTTTGCTTTGTGAATGTTCTGGGGTTGGAGCGAGGCATCACGTAGAAAGCTGTCCAGAACTTAAACTCTTTGTGACCAAAATGATCAAACTGGGAGTACTTGAGGTGCCTAAGACTGCTATAATCCATCAATCGGCCCCAACTTTTAAGGTGTCGGTTCCAAACACGACACTTAAATTTAAGGTGCTAGGGTCATTCCCTTATCATAGCAACCATCCAATACCATGGAAGTATGAAACGGTAGTTGAATCCAGTAATCGGACCAATTCTAGCTCTACAGTGATCCCTGTGCAAAGACAAACTTCTATTTTCATGGTGTCTTTCCATGATAGTCAAGCAAAGACCACCATCGAGTCCAGCGATAGAGCAAATAATGGCTTTACTAAGTCAGATTCAATAACGAATGTTGTTGAAACTAGGGGGATTACGCGAACTGGAAGATATTATATGCCAGAGAAAGTTCCAAAGGCTATAATGAAACCCGCTGAAGAGCCTGAAAGAAGATGTCAAAAAGGTAAGGAAAAAGAAAAATTTCTAAAGATAATGAAGCAGAGTGAGTATAATGTAGTAGAGCAGTTGAGAAAGGCACCAGCAAAAATCTCCCCGTTCTCCCAAATCATGACATTTGAAGCTCATCGTAATGCTCTCAAGAAAGTTTTAGACCAGTCATATGTTTGCAAAGACATAACTCCAGAAAAGGTGGAAGGCATTGTTAATGCAATTAGGGCGAGCAACACGATTTCTTTTACAGAGAAAGAAGTAGTTCCTAGCACATCAGGTCGCCCAAAAGCCCTTCATATTACGTTGAAATGTCAAGGCCATATCATTGCAAAAGTGTTAATTGATGGAGGGTCGGCTTTCAATGTGCTCCCTTATTCTACCTTACAGCAACTCCCTATTGATCCATCTACAATTAAGCCAAATAGCACAGTTGTGAAAGCATTTGATGGAACACAAAGAGAAATCATGGGGGATATTACTTTGAAACTGGAGATAGGGCCAACGACTTTTGTGACTGAATTTCAAGTAATGGATATCGAGCCAGGATACACCATGTTGCTAGGCAGGCCGTGGATTCATGAAGCAGGAGCCATTCCTTCAACTTTACATCAAAAGGTAAAATTCATAGCTGAAGGCAAAATCATCACTGTCAAAGGAGAAGAAGAATTGATCATGACCAAGCCAGTCGAAGTGCCCGATATCGACTGTGCTAAGGGCTGTCTTGAGGTATCATTTCAAAACCTCGAAATAGTAGAGCTAGAAGAAAAGACTGTCAGTGTGAATCAAACAGTCATTCAGATGATGCAAAAGAGTGGATATCAAAAAGGAAAAGGATTAGGAAGTAAACTCCAAGGGATAGCACACCTAATTTCTCTACCAGATAACCCGGGGAGATTTGGCCTTGGGTACGAGATTGCAAGTGAAGTGTTGTTTTCTGAGACAAACAAGAAGTTTCCTCACATCAAGGAAACATTTGCAAAGCCATCGGAAGTTATGACAATAGGGGTTGATGAAGGTGTCAATGCCTTGGGAATGGCACAATCAATCTACCGTTGTCGCAAAGCAGAAGAATTGGACAATTGGGAGTCTGAATCTTTAGATGATTTTGTGTATTTGGAGTAATGAATGCTTTTACCACTTTTATTTGTATTTCAAACTTCATTTAATAATGGAATAATTATGCATGGTTTCTTTCTTTTCATTTCTTTCGTTGTCCATCTTTTATTTCTTATTTTTCTTTCTTCTTTTGAATCCATTCGTATCTCCATCAAGCTATTCACTTCGTGTCTCATTTCAATTTTAGGGATCCATCCCTTTCGGGATCTCTTTCTCACGTTGACCCATTAATTGATCCATGTGTTACAATGGAAACAAATTTAAATGAACAAGATGAAGATCCTGAGTTGTGCCAATGGTTTGCTAAAATGATAAACTCAAGAGAAAATGGGATAAATTTACATGAAGAGATTGTTGAAACAATAAATCTGGGAACTGATGAGAGCAGAAAGGAAATAAAAATTATTGACAATCCAGAAAGGGAAGAAATGATTGCGCTGTTCATAGAATATATAGATGTTTTTGCTTGGTCCTATAAGGACATGCCGGGTTTGGATCCAAACATTGTTGCACATAAGATTCCGTTGATCGAGGGAAGGGAGCCTAAACAACAAAAATTACGAAGAATGAGCCCGGAGATGTCTCTAAAGATCAAGGAGGAAGTAACCAAGCAACTCGATGCTGGTTTCTTGGAAGTACCCCTTTATCCTAAATGGATAGCAAACATTGTGCCTGTAATGAAAAAGAATGGCAAGGTCAGAATGTGCGTGGATTATAGAGATTTGAACAAAGCAAGCCCAAAGGACAACTTTCCTTTACCTCATATAGATGTCCTGGTAGATAATACGGCTAGAAGCCATAGATTTTCCTTCATGGATGGATATTCGGGGTACAATCAGGTCCTTATGGCAAAGGAAGACAAAGAGAAGACATCCTTCATCACTCAATGGGGTGTATTTTGCTATAGAGTCATGCCTTTTGGGTTAAAGAATGCCGGGGCTACCTATCAGCAAGCAATGATGACGTTGTTCCATGACATGATCTACAACGAATTAGAATTCTCTGTTGATGATATGGTTGCAAAGTCAAAAGACTGAGAAAGTCATGTAGCTGTGCTAAGGAAGCTATTCGAAAGATTGAGAACCTATCAACTCCGCCTAAACCCAGCAAAATGTACTTTTGAAGCATTTACAAGGAAGCTATTAGGGTTCATTGTTAGCAAGAAGGGTATCGAAGTTTATCCCGACAAGATCAAAGCCATCCAAGATATGCCAGCACCTAGGAGATTAGAGGGTTTCTGGGTCGTTTGAACTATATAGCAAGATTCATCTCTAATTTGACCCATACGTGTGAACCGATATTCAAGTTGTTGAGGAAAGATAGCTCCGGTGAATGGGATGATAGATGCGATGAAGCTTTCAATAAGATCAAGGATTATCTGACAAATCCTCCTCTTTTGGTTCCTCCAACCACAGGAGGACCCCTTATCTTATATCTTACAGTGTTGCATGATTCCATGGAGGCGATGCTGAGTCAACATGATGAGACTGGACGAAAAGAGCAAGCTATATATTATTTGAGTAAGAAGTTCAATGAATGCGAGGCCCGATATATGGCAATTGAAAAGACTTGTTGCGCACTTGTATGAACTGCAAAAAGATTACGACAGTACATGCTATATTACACAACTTTATTGATTTCTCGAATGGACCCTTTGAAGTATATCTTAGAAAGTCCACATATCTCGATGAGGATGTCCAAGTGGCAGATAGCCTTAGCAGAGTTTGATATCAAGTATGTGACCAGAAAGGCAATAAAAGGGAGTGTAATAGCAGATCATCTGGCCGAGAACCCACTTAATGAATACCAGTTGATGATGGTTGAACTCCCTAGCGAAGATATTCTTGCAATTGCGGATGAAGGTTGAACTCCCTGATGAAGATATTCTTGCAATTGCGGAAGATGAGGATGAAGGAGGAGACCTGATATGGAGCATGTATTTTGATGGAGCAGTCAATATTCATGAAAATGGAGTTGGAGCAATTCTAGTATCTCCAAAGGGGAAGCAATTCTCGATCGCTATAAAGTTGGCATTTGATTGTACCAACAATATGGCTGAATATGAGGCACGTATATCGGGATTGAAGGCAGCAATATCACTTGGTGTTAAATACTTAAAAGTCTATGGAGATTCGGCATTAATCATTTACCAAGTAAATGGAAAGTGGCATGTCAAAGAGCACAAATCGTTACCATACTATGAGCATTTGATGGAGCTGAAAGAGGAGTTCAAGGAAATTGATTTCAGTTATTTGACTCGTGATCAAAACCAATATGCTGATGCTCTGGCCACCTTAGCCGTCATGACTAAGCTTGACCTTGGGATAGAAGTTCAACCTCTACAAGTTACAATTAGAAGAGAGCCAGCATTTTGCTCAAATATTGAAGAAGAACTACATGGCTGACCTTGGTTTCATGATATCAAACATTTCTTCAAGACAAGAGAATTCCCAGTTGATGCGAGTGAGAATGATAAAAAGACGATCCGAAGGTTGTCAATGTCATTTTTCACCTCAGGTAATGTGCTATACAAAAGGAACTTTGATGGAGTTTTGCTAAGATGTGTTGATGCCAAAGAAGCAAGCACCCTAATATCAGAGGTCCATGAAGGGATTTGCGCAACTCATGCCAACGGCCATACGCTATCTCGGCAAATTCTGAGGCACGGGTACTATTGGCTTACTATGGAAAAGGACTGCATTGATTTTGTAAAAAAGTGCCATAAATGTCAAATTTATGCCAATCATATCAATGCTCCTCCAATCCCATTACACACTCTCACGTCACCACGGCCTTTTGCAATGTGCGGAATCGATGTCATTGGTCCCATCAATCCCAAGGCTTCCAATGGTCATCGGTTTATCCTAGTGGCTATTGACTATTTTACAAGATGGGTAGAAGCAGTTTCTTATATTAATGTGTCTCAGAAGATGGTACCAAAGTTTCTGAAGAATAATATTATTTGTAGATATGGATCACCAGAAAGGATTATCACAGATAATGGGACCAACCTTAACAGTACAGAAGTTCGAAGACTGTGCTGCGAAAGGTTTAAAATCAAGCACCACAACTCAGCACCCTATCAGCCAAAGATGAATGGAGCAGTAGAAGCTGCAAACAAAAACATTAAGAAGATCCCGGGAAAATGTGATATCCCAAATAAAGAAATTATAATTATTATGAATTATTATTATTATTATTTATTATTATTATTATTATTAAGTGTACCTAGCATTATTATTATTTAATATTATTATTACTAAGTGTAGCTAGCATTAGCATTATTATTATTAAGTGTACCTAGCATTATTATTATTTAACATTATAATTACTAAGTGTAGCTAGCATTATAATTATTATTATTAAGTGTACCTAGCATTATTATTACTAAGTGTAGCTAGCATTAGCATTATTATTATTAAGTGTACCTACCATTATTATTATTTAACATTATAATTACTAAGTGTAGCTAGCAATATAATTATTATTACTAAGTGTAGTTAGCATTATTATTATTTAACATTATAATTACTAAGTGTAGTAAGCATTATTAATATTTATTATTATTATTAAGTGTAGACAAATAGCACTAATATTATTCATGATTATTATATTTGTGTATAAATATATGAGTGTAGGAGTGTGTATGTGTAAGAAATGTTTAGTTTCATTTTGCTAAGTTTTGCTTACACCTCCTCTAAGTCACACCTCCTCTAAACCAAACCTCTTCTTGGCCGAACTCATCTCTTGTCAAGCTCAGGATCTTCATGACCGAGCTTCAGTGAGCCTAGCTAATCCTCTCTTGGGACGTTGTGATGCTCCTTTCTTTTAATCTGTGAGATTGATTATTTGTACCATTCCAATACTTCAGAGTAAAGTTATTAGTAGAAGCACACTCACGACTACCAACGGTGAGTGGGATTAAGCTCATAATCATACTTTTGGTCATTATTAATATTTTTTCATATTATATAAATTATTTATGAAATTTTAGAATGGTTTATGTCAAGAGAATATATTGTTATAATTATGCCTGTTGTAGAAATATTATTACTTT
Organism: Dalbergia cultrata; assembly: GCA_031216105.1. Classification (NCBI taxonomy): domain Eukaryota; kingdom Viridiplantae; phylum Streptophyta; class Magnoliopsida; order Fabales; family Fabaceae; genus Dalbergia; species Dalbergia cultrata. Next base: position 42,351,665 of record CM062352.1, read on the forward strand.
TACAGTTATCATGAAAATTTATCCTTTTAGCAAAACTCATGGGACCATAATTGATACTTTGCGTGTTATAGAATATCTTTTTCTAGTTTATGAAATTGTGAGACCTCAGTTTAATGTTTACAGTAGAAATATTGATTATCATGTTTTCAGACTATGTATTTCCTATGAAGATTTTAGAATATTAGATATGATTTATTGAAAGTATTGAATAAAGTATAATTCATAACAATTGTCAGATACATATTCTATTGATTACTGAAATCACTATGTCTACAAGCTGGTGATCCCTTGGGCATGATTTTAGAATCTCAGTTATGCTACAGTCAAATTGTTAGAATTATATGAATTCAGAGCTTTTTAATGAACAAATTATTTTATATTAATTAGTGAGAAACAGATCAGCGAGTTAACGCTGCAGGATTGATCGTTAACCTTGGTACCAAGTGGTCCGCTAGAGGACTAGCTCACCCATAATAAGGAACCTAGTGAGGTGTCCATTTATGGGGCCTAGTTAGGTGCCCATCAGACTAGCCATTGGCTCATATTTAGCTATTCAGCTCAGATAATTATGTATAGAATAATTCATGTTTCTCTACTAGTTATTGCTATAGATTCAGTTAATTTATATGTAATTATATATGTAATATATTTCACATCAGTTGCATGTATATGTTATGTATTTTGTTATTGTCCCGTGTGGGTTGTGAGTGGAGGCTCGCTCACTGAGTTTTGATGAACTCACCCTCTTTTTCCTTTCCCTACAGAATCTGACTACAGATTTGGTTGTACCCACAGATCCTCGATGGTTGTGCTATAGCTTACTTGGTGAGCTTCGCTTTGGAGTGGAGCTTATTGTCAATTATGTTAGTCTAGTAGTGCTCCAATAAATTGTGTAGGCAGGATCCCCGGACATGCATGATATATTTTCAGAATTTCTGTTAATTGTTTTGTTATGTTTGGCTTTGGCCTAGAATATGGATTTTATGCAAATTTATGTTCAGAATTTATGTTTTGAGAACAATTTCATATTATTGAAGTTTTAGTTGAACTTGAGATATTTTGAATAAATTTGGATTATTTATGCATATTAGTCAGTTACGTTACCAGACGCTTCCGTGGGGACCCAAATCCTCACGTGCCGGTCACACTCCGTAGGTGGGTCGTGACAGAAAAATGGTTGTCACATACAAGGATTGGAGTGAGATGTTGCCTTATGCACTACATGTATATCGCACTTCAATTAGGTCATCAATTGGGGCAACTCCATACTCGTTAGTATATGGGATGGAGGCAGTGACTCCGGCGGAAGTAGAAATCCCGTCATTGAGAGTTTTGATTGAGGCTGAATGGGTCAAGGCAAGATACGAACAGTTGATCATGATTGAAGAGAGACGCTTGGCAGCAATATGTCATGGACAACTATACCAAAGTAGGTTGGCAAGGGCTTTCAACAAAAAAGTTCATCCTCGATCATTCCAATCAGGAGATCTAGTATTGAAAAGAATCTAGCCAAATCAAGAAGATAGCAGAGGCAAATGGGCTCCCACGTATGAAGGGCCTTATATTGTCAAAGAAGCATTTTCTGGAGGAGCACTGATTTTGAGTAACTTGGATGACCAAGTGCTTCCAAAGCCAATCAACTTAGATGCAGTCAAGAAATACTTTGCCTAAAAAAAAGAAAAAAAAAAGAAAAAGAGCTCGCTAAGTTGAAACCTAAAAGGGCGACTTAGGCAAAAGTTAAGGCCAAAAAAAAAAAAGAGAGAGAGAGCTTGCTAAGTTGAAAACCCAAAAGGGCAGCTTAGGCAAAAGTTAGACCAAAAAATTCTTGCTGGATTGAAAACCTGAAAGGGCAATCGATTCAAAGATACCACAAGTTGAGAAGCCAGAATGACTTTAAACTGGGGCAATTTAATCGGCCAAAGGTGAACAAGGAAGAGCCGGTGGATTATAGCATATTTGTTTGGCCAATCAAAGATCAGAATTTTGGTCAGGAATCAAGTCCATTGTAACCAAGGGATCAATCAAATGGGTTAATTAGAGAAGAACTACAAAGTTGTCCAGTCTTTTATCTCTTAATCATTCTTTGTTCATCTTTTTCCTCTCATTTTTTTTTTGTCTGTCATTTCAAATTTAATAAATCATGGTCTATTTCTTTCTATTCTTATTGTTACTTTTATTTTTCTCTTTTCTCTTTCTTCATCTCATGCCATTCATTTGTCCATTTTGAAAGAAACCATGCATAATTAAGACATTATAATTGAATAAAGGAAAGTGGTATTAGCAATGGAAGTCTAGCGTCAAGATTATGCTCAACGGTGGATCCAAAAAAAAAAAAGCTTGCTAGATTGAAAACCAGAAATGGCAGTCTAGGCAAAAGTTTTAAAAAAAAAAAACTCGCTAGATTGAAAACCAGAAATGGCAGTCTAGGCAAAAGTTAGAGTTAAAAAAAAAAACAAAAAAAGAGAAGAAGAAGAATCGCTAGATTGAAAACCTGGATAGGCAAGCTATGCAAAAATTGGCCTGATCACAATCAGGGACATTGGACTCAGTGAAGGTCGTGAAGGAAAGTCATAGTCTCTCAGAAAATATCAAAAGGGGATAGTTCGAATGGCTCTCTTAGCATAATTCTTTAGCTAAACTGGACAAAACTTTCTAAGCAAAAAGTCATTCTAAGCATCAAGCAACTAGGGCAAATTTTTTATCACATGCCATTATTTGGGGTCCATTACATGCCATTTACATCATTCAAATTCACATTGCATGTCATTGTATTACTCAAATTTCCATTTACATGCCATCATATCATTGCAACATTCAAATATTGTCATATTCATAGCGTCAAGCAAACTGGGGCAAATTTTAGGTTATCTTCATCTCGTTTAGTTTTCATCATCATTATCATCACATCATTCATCATGTGCAAAGTTTTCTTATTGCATTAGGGCATTCATCATGTTCATGCCATTTTCATTCTCATGCAACAAACTGGGGTAAATTTTTAGGGCATTCTCATCTCATTTAGTCTTTCTCATCATCATTATTACATCATTCATCATGTGCAAAGTCTTCTCATTGCATTAGGGCATTCATCATTAAATCATTTAGGGCATTCATCATGTTCATGCCATTAATATTTTCATGCTACAAACTAGGGCAAATTTTTAAGGTATTCTCATCTCATTTAGTCTTTCTCATCATTATCATTACATCATTCATCATGTGCAAAGTTTTGGCATTGCATTAGGGCATTCATCCTGTTCATGCCATTAACATTTTCGTGTTACAAACTGGGGCAATGTTTTAGAGCCCTAGCATTCAACATCATCATCGGTTATCCAGCTTTTATTTTTAGATATTTTCAGCACCATCTTTTAATTTCACATAATTTCAGCCTTGTCAATTTAAATTCACATACTTTCAGCATTATCAAACATTTAATTTCACATACTTTCAACACCATCAATTTTTACTTTCACATACTTTCAGCACTATCAATTTATTTTCACATAATTTCAGCACTATCAAACATTTACTTTCACATACTTTCGGCTCTGTCAAACATTTAATTTCATATACTTTTAGCTCTGTCTTTACTTTCACATACTTTTAGCACTGCCTAGTCAATTTACTTTCACATACTTTCAGCACTGTTAATTTATTTTCACATACCTTCAGCACTATCAGACATTTACTTTTACATACTTTCAGCACTGTCAAACATTTAATTTCACATACTTCCAGCACTGTCTTTACTTTCACTTACTTTCAACACTGTCAATTTATTTTCACATACCTTCAGCACTATAAAACATTTACTTTCATATACTTTCAGCATTGTCAAACATTTAATTTCACATACTTTCAGCACTGTCTTTACTTTCACATACTTTCAGTACTGTCAATTTATTTTCACATACTTTCAGCACTATCAGACATTTACTTTCACATACTTTCAGCACTGTCAAACATTTAATTTCACATACTTTCAGCACTGTCAATTATTTAATTTCACATACTTTCAGCATCGTCAATCATTTTCTTTCACATACTTTCAGCACTATCAGGCATTTACTTTCACATACTTTCAGCACTGTCAATCATTTACTTTCACATACTTTCAGCACCATCAATTTTACTGTCACATACTTTCAGCATGATCAATTTACTTTCACATACTTTCAGCATTGTCATGCATTTGATTTTTACTTACTTTTATGCATTCACTTTTCACACACCTTCACTTTCCACATGCATTTAACTTTAGGTTGAAACAAAAATATGTGTTCATATCTTTACTAGTTTCTTAAAACGAAAATATCAAAAACTATTGTTTTTATATTATCTGAGTAAGAAACAAGTAAAGAGGGGCAACTATGAACACTATATTTTTGTTTTTAATTTATTGTTATTATTATTATTATTATTATTATTATTATTATTATTAGTTGTGCATTTGAATTTAAATTTAATTTCAGCTGACAAAAAAAAAATCAAATCAAAATCTTAACTGGCTCAACAAAATCTTAACTGATACAGCCCTAACTGACTCCCAAATTTTCTCCCCTCTACACTCTATATAATAATCATTCCCATCAGAAAAAAGGAGGTTCAACTACAAGGGAACATAGGCACAAAAGATTAAACTAGAGAGTAACACAGGCACAAGGGGTTCAACAACATAGAAAAGGGGCACACAGTAACAAAGAGAGAGAGAGATACGCACAGAAGAAGAGGAGTGTGAAGCATAGTAACAGGAGGTGACAAGCACAGTGATAGAGAAGTGAGTTTACATTTCAGATCATAGGAGTTTAATAAGGTAAAGTGATTTGCAGAAGCATGTGCATATCATAATCTCCACATGTATTTCCCTTCGTTTTCATTAACAGCAGCATCACCATCATTACTCACTCAAAGGAGCCACCTCAATCTCATCTTGGCTGTGTCAAGCAACAAGAGGGAAAGTCATCGCCACTGTGGAATTCATCGTCCTGCCATTCTTATTGTTGCATTATGTCACTACGTCTATTATTATTATTATTGTTATTATTATTATTATTATTTTATGTTACATAGTCAACGGATTTAGCCTTTCTTTCTTGCTTTTTTATTTTTTTTTTGTTTTTTTTCTTCCATTTTTTTTTGTCAGGTACGTTTTGTTTCCTTTCTTTCATCATTATTTCATTGTTTTTTCTTTCTTTATTTTGTCTTTTGCGTCAGGTTCTTTACTTGGTTCTATTTCATTAAGTTTGTGTAGTTTAGGTGGGTTTGTGCTTTTCATTTTTTTTCTTTTTCGTGAAATTAGCCTTTGTTTATTTCTTTTCCTTTTTATATTATATTATTTTTTATCGTTTGTTCAAGTCACGTTCTTTACTTTGTTTTTATCTCATTATGTTTGTTTAGTTTGGCTCAAGATCCTTCCATTCTCTTTATTTATTATTTATTATTATTTTTTATTTCATTTTGCGTCAAGTTCTTTTCTTGCCTAATTTCATCGAGATTGTCTAGTTTAGGTGGGTTTGTGCTTTTCATTTTTTTCTTTTTTGTGAATTGAGTTATTTGTTACTGTGGGTCAAATCTTTTTTATGGTTTTTGTTTTTATTCATGTTTGTTGAGTTTGGCATCAGCTTCTTTTTTTCTCATTCCATTTGAGTACTTTCGGTTTGGTTATTTGGATTTTTTTAGTAAATTAAGAACCTTGGATTAGAAAATCTTTTATGCAAGTCGTTTTAGTCTTTAGAAAAAAATAAAAATGAAAAAAAAAAGGTTTCATCAGTTAAGATATTTTTTTTTGGATAAATTTTTTTTATTCTATGCAACAACTTGTGATGTTGATGTATGACTTGTCATCCTCAAGTTTCACAAGAATGTAAAGGCTTATTGTATAGTTTACATTATCCTAAGTCGTGTGCAAAAGTGGAATTTTTATTTTTTTTTAATAAAATTAATCCAACACACATTTATTTTCTACGAGAATGACGTGACTTTGAATTCCTCATTGCACCAAAGGATACGTCGGCGTAGCCCACAACTATCAAGCCAAAATTAATTTTCCTTTAAATTTTTTTCCTTATTCATTATCTTCTTTTTGTTATTTATTCATTTATTTATTTGTACATAATTATTATATTTTTGGGGGAAAATAAATATTATTAAAGTTATAAATTAATTTACAAAATGAACTCTTGGGTAACCGTATTTATACGGATGTATTACGGGTGCAGTGGGATTAAATTTCCACCCTTCCCTAATCATAATTAGACTCTCGAACTCAAATCTTTTTCAATAGACCAGTTTTGCAAATCAAAAGGCTTTCCAATCATTAGCCAAAATTAAAATTGGTGGCGGCTCTATTTTTAAATTTATTTCTTTTTTTTATGAATAAATTTTTTATTATCATTTTGTTATGGCGCCCTCCAGGTACGTTGTAACAATGATCACTCTAGATTCACTTGGATATATCTTATGAAATCTAAAGTTGAAGCTTCAGCTACTGTGAAAAGTTTTTGTGCTATGGTTCAAACTCAGTTTCAAACTTCTATCAAAACCATTAGAACAGACAATGGGCCAGAATTTACCCTCAAAAATTTCTATGCGGAAAAAGGAATCCTCCACCAAACCTCATGTGTAGCCACTCCTCAGCAAAATGCCATTGTGGAAAGGAAGCACCAACATTTGGTAAATGTCACTAGAGCCCTTTTATTTCAGGCTAACCTTCCCAAAATTTTTTGGTCCTTTGCCTTATCCCATGCTGCCTTCATCATTAACAGAATACCTACCCCAACTCTACATAACAACACACCCTATGAATATGTCTATCATGCCTGACCTAATCTCTCAATGATCCGTATGTTTGGTTCCCTTTGTTTTGCTTCCACAAATCAATCTCATCGAACCAAACTTGATCCAAGAGCTAAAAAGTGCATTACCCTAGGACATAAGCCTGGAACAAAAGGACATTCTCTTTGATGTCAAATCAAGAGAAATTTTCATTTCAAGGCATGTTATATTCTATGAAGATGTCTTTCCATTCCAATCAATTCACAACAACATTGACTCAATTTGTGTTCCCTCAACTTCTGATCATACACCCCTACCTATAAATATTCCCCCTCATCCTACTGACTACTCTAGTCCATAACAAAACAATAACCCTGCACCTACCATGCCCAATATTGAACCTATTGCAGAAAATTCTGAGCTTGCTACTGAAAACAACCCCCTTCCTTCCCCCACATCTACCATTGATCCTACTCTTAACAACCCCAACAATTCCAGTCCTGTTGTTCTAACCATCTTTGATCAAATTATAAGACATTCTACAAGGCCAAGAAAGATTCCAGCATACTTACAAGATTTCCACCATCAACTCAAAATAACAAGTATGTCCACCACCTCAACAAACTCTTCTCAAGGACCTCTATATCCTTTATCTTCTGTTTTTTCTTATGATTCAATATCCTCTAATTACAAATCCTTCATTTGTAACATTTCTACTGTTGTTGAACCTAAAAATTACTCACAAGCTGCTAAGATGGAGTGCTGGCAGTTAGCTATGAAAGCAGAAATTGAGGCTCTTGAAAGAAACAACACTTGGAGGCTCGTGGATCTCCCTCAAGGAAAAGTTCCCATAGGATGTAAATGGGTTTACCGGATCAAACACAAACTAGATGGCTTAATAGATAGATATAAAGCTCGCCTAGTTGCTAAAGGCTTTACACAAGTAGAAGGAGTAGATTACATGCAAACTTTCTCACTAGTAGCAAAAATGACAACATGAAGGACACTATTAGCTTTGGCAGCAGCCAAGAAATGGCATTTGCGACAACTCGATGTGGACAGTGCTTTTCTCCATGGGACTTTACAAGAAGAAGTTTATATGACTTTACCACAGGGGTTTCATTCCTCCAAACCCAATCAAGTATGTCATTTACAAAAATCTCTTTATGAGCTCAAGCAAGCAAGTAGGGAATGGTTTCAAACTTTATCCTCAGCTCTCATATCTCAAAATTATCAACAATGTGTCTCAAATTCAACCCTTTTCATCAAACATAACAGCAACTCTTTCACTACTCTGCTAATATATGTCGATGATGTGGTACTCGCAAGTGACAACTTACAGGAAATTATTGCAATCAAGACCTTCCTCCATAGGAAATTAAGAATCAATGATATTGGCAACCTCAAGTATTTTCTTGTTCTAGAAATTGCAAGATCTACCAAAGGCATTGTCCTATCTCAGCAGAAATTTGCTTTGGAACTTCTAAAAGAATATGGCCTTCTTGCATCTAAACCCCTTTCCACACCAACGGATGCTTCAACCAAATTATGCAAAGATGATGGCAGCCCTCCAACCGACACTGCAAGCTATAGAAAATTAATAGGAAAACTTCTATTCCTCACAATGACAAGACCAAATATCTCCTTTGCAGTCCAACAACTCAGCCAATTCATGTCCTGCCCAACCAACACACACCAAGAAGTGGCCATTTGAGTTCTTCAGTTCATCAAACAGTCTCTAGGAGCTGGTCTCTTTTTCCCTGCAAATTCCAGCTTAAAGTTAAGAGCTTTTAGTGACTCTAATTGGGCAGGATGCCCAGACTCCAGAAAATCTATCACTGGCTACTGTGTATACTTAGGAGATACTCTCATTTCATGGAAAGCCAAGAAACAAACAACCATTTCAAGGTCTTCAACTGAAGCGGAATACCGAGCTCTAGCAACTACAACATGTGAAATCCAATGGCTTCAATACCTTCTCAATGACTTACACACTCCTCCTAGCCTTCCAATTCCCCTTTATTGTGACAATCAATCTGTGATTTGCCTGGCCAAAAATCCTTCATTCCATGAAAGGATAAAGCACATTGAGTTAGATTGTCATTTTGTCAGAGAAAAGCTCAGTTCTGGACTCATACATCTACTCCCTGTCTCAGCCTCCTTACAACTCGCAGACATCCTGACTAAGCCTCTTCATCCAGGACCTTTCAAAAGCATCATTTCCAAGTTAGGAATACTTGATATACACTCTCCAGCTTGCTGGGGGGTTAACACCCGAGAGGAACCACCTTATAGTTAATTCAACAAACTCATGTAACCATATTAAATATACATAGCATATTTATGGCTAATAGTTTTAATTTGTTACAGGGTTGGTCCATTAACACATGTTTAGTTAGTTGGTTACTGCCTATGATAGCTGTTGTATAAATACCCTTTATTGCCATTGAATAAACAACTTTTGCATTTCTCATAACAGTAACTTTGTTAGGGTTCTTGGAATGGATGGAAGGTAAGGGAATGCTATGTGAGAGGGCCACCCCAGGTGGAAGTTCTGGCCCACAAAGCCATTGGAGGGTTTGTGACTCATTGTGGGTGGAACTCTATTTTGGAGAGCTTGTGGTTTCGGGTGCCAATATTGATTTGGCCTGTCTATACAGAACAACAACTGAATGCTTTTAGGATGATTAAGGAATTTGGATTAGCAGTGCGGCTAAGACTGGATTATAAAGCTGGTAGTGATTTGGTAATGGTAGATGAGATAGAGAAAGGGCTAAAACAATTGATGGACACAGATAACGTTGTGCACAAGAAGGTGGAAGAGATGAAAGAGATGGCTAGAAAAGTTGTCCTTAATGGAGGGTCTTCTTTCATATCTGCTAGAGAACTAATTGATAATATGGTATACAACAACTTATATCTAATGATGGAGCTCCATGGTTAGAGTTAATGAATAAAAAAAACCAAATTATTTTGTTATCTATAGCTTGTGTATGCTACTATCTCCTGAAGCAAGAACCACTACAATGTTGACTGAAATATAATTTGAAAATTGAAATTGTTCCAGTTTATGTATGGTAAATTTACTTGAGCAACTGTGGCACTTCTTTTCTTTTTTCCTGGAAAATATATTATTGGTACATACCTTTTAGGCAACTCAACATGTGAGTAAGAGTGTGAGAAATGGAAAGTAAAAATTTTGGAAAGGAAAATGCCAAAGTGTTTTCTATTTATAAAATTGAAGGTGTCTTGAAGGTCATCAAATGGGTATTCAAATATCCCTCTTCTTCTTCTTAAGTTATATGTTCTTCTCATTGCTTTAATTTTATTTTATAGCTTGAATCATTCTAGTTCTTTCGTGATAATTTGCATGTAGATATTGTTTACAATTAAATACTATAGTGTTACATGGTTTTATGTAGCAGATTACAGCTAATAAGATAACTTCCAGTGAAATAAAATTGTATAAGATGTTGTAACAAAAAATATGTGTGGATATCATTATTTGTTATTATTATTACCTTGCTACCATTTTTTATTATGCATATATCATGTGAATTGTGAACCATACATGCATGCATATATCAATTATCAACCAGTGTACCATACAGGGCAAGCAAACAAACAAATACTTATGTAATACCAACGTGATCATGACAAATATCTTGGCATGACCCAAAATTTAATTCACAATGAGATGTAAATATATGAAAAAGAAAAAATCATACAATCATAAAATACTCCAACTAATCAACTATACCCAAGAGTAATGTTATTTTAAGACCTAAAAGTTACGTGATAAATAAATGGATGAGTAGAGATGGCTATCACTAATAATAATAAAATAATAAAATATATGTCCTAATATTTTTAACATATTAAAATAATATTTTTAATATTTATCTGCACCCTTGGTGAAGATGTCAAAGGCATAAGATTTTTCTTCAAGTTCGGTATGTATCGAACATCAATCAGTGTTCTCACAACTCCGTCATGCAACTTGATTTGGACTGTTCTAAATGCCAATTACCTTACCGAGTATATCGTTTTCCATAAGGACAACGCCACCATCAATTGATGAGTAAGTTATAAACCAATTCCGGTTCCGATGTATGTGGTAGGAACAACCTGAATCAAGTAACAAAATATCATCAACTGAATTGGTTGATACTACGAGACTATTATCAATACTTTCAGCTACACTTGCTATATCACTTGAATTTTTATTCTTTTTGTCTTTAAGCTTCGGACATTTTGCTCTCCAGTGCCCTTCCTTCTTGTAATATTGACGCATTCCTTTACGATGTCTAAACTTAGATCTAGACCTTCCTTTGCCATAAATCGATTTAATCTCCTTTGACCTCCCTCTGGCAACCAAGCCAAATGCAGTATCATTATGACTGCCAATATCGTGCTCCCTTTTGTTGCGACTTAAAAACGCAGATTTAATCTCATCAATTTTGAGGCTTTCATGACCTTATATGAGTATTTTACGAAAGTGCTTGTAAAAAGGAAATAAGGAACAAAATAACATTATTGCTTGTTATTCAATTGAAAATTCTTGTCCGTATTTTTCAAATTTGTGACGAGTGACATGACCTCAGTTATATGAGACCAGATTGATGTCCTTTCTGCCATGCAGAGCATATATAGACGTTGCAAAATACCGAGCTGGTTACCTACCATCTTGGTCATATATAGTGACTCTAACTTGGTCACAACGATTCTACTATTTTCTCCAAAAGTACCTCCAGTTGCACACTGTCTGTAATACATAACTGAATAATAGAAAGAGCCTTTTGATAGGCATTTTCCCATTCAAAATCCTTCATTGTCTCAGGTTTCTTTTCCTTGCGAGAAAGTGTTACTTTTACACGTTGCTGTACGAGAACAACAATCATACAGAACTTCCATAATCCTAAATTAATGTGCCCATCAAACTATTGAATATCAAATTTTGTAGTAGACATTTTTTAAACAAATTAGTTTAGAACTCGATAAGAGCTTTGATACCATTTTGTCATAAAATAGCGGGCAGAAGGCAGAAACAAAGTCACGCAAAATAAATATGTGGAAGCGTAAAATAAATGACACTAGGAATTTAAGTGGTTCGGTTTAAAACCTACGTCCACGGACAAAAGTGACAATCAAATATTTCATTATGGAAATATAGAGATATAAAAGGTGGACATACTCCACCCCACTCAAATCTCAAATACACCTAGAATACCTTATAATATTTTTCTCATTGGTATATAATTTTAACTCATAAAAAAGAAAAACTCATAAAGAACAGATAATTCTACTCTATTATACTGAAGTGAGAAGAAACTTGAATTGTTTTTGTTTTTCCGTTTTCTACTTGAAATGCTACAAAACTAAGCTCTACTTATAAAACCACCTAAACGAACATTTTCTTCTTAACATTTAATGGTTTCGGTGCCAACTATCCATCTCTTGACTAAATTGCAAATTACCATATATGCTCCATCGTTGTAATAAATGCTCCACCACTAAATTTCTTGCAGCGCACAACATTTGATAATTTTTCAAACTAGGCTTTGAAAAACAAGCCACTAGTTTACAACTATGGGTCTAAATCCCTTTGTTAATATTTTCTCTAGCATAACACTGAAAATACATTAGTTAATGGATCTGCTAACACAAACTCCTTGTTGACATCCTCGATAATCATGTCATATATTCATACTGGAAAAATGAATTGAGTTTTACGTAAATATATAGATATAAATTATAAGTTTCTAATAATAAGCTAAGTGAGAGCTCGCAATGAAATATTTCAAAACTAGAGTTTACCTAGTATATATTAGTAAATCTCATCATTTTAAAAATTATATTAAAGGAACATGATAGCAAAACATAGCATAAGTTTCTAAAGATACTTTAAGGATAAATCACAAAACCTAGCAAAGTTAACAGCTAATTAAACTTCTTAAGTATTTAGTCAGAGATTTTATTTCTGGTGATGTGTATGAAGAGGGTTTCATGACCAAAGATAAGATCTATATCTGTGAACTTTACGCCTTGAAGGAATTAATTATTGTGTCCAACTATGAATACCTTTTGTTCATAAAAAAAAATATACTTTCAAGATAGAGAAAAATTCAATTATAGAATTGTACAAATTAGTCAGTTAAATAAATAAAAATTCAACATAAGAGAAATTACAACTATACCTTATTTCTATGGTGATCGAACCTACCTAGGGATAAACCTATCTAACCAACATGGTGGCATAACTGCTCAAAACTACTCAGATTATTTAACGCCAACAAATGGTATAGTAATGGTATAGTAATAGTATAGTATACAGATGTTCAATGCACGCTCAAATTATTGTTTCTGTAACTAGCTGAGTTGTCTGCATCACTTTTTGTTTGTGGTATGAAATTGTCTGTGTAATTTTACATAACAATGATATGTTATACAAAAAATATATATAACATATCTTATTACTATTAGGTATAATACTTAATTTTTATTCATCTCATTGAGTCATCACATCTTATAATAATAAAATATGGAATAAGTATTTGTCGTATAATTTTACTACTCCTATTACACTAAACTTTAACGTAATGTATTAGTTCCCCTAAAAAGCATGGAGTAGTTGTGTCATTGCCCACCAGCCGTTGCCATATGGGATGAAAGATCAGTCATACTGAAGGTGAAGTCAAACTCGCAAACTGCCTCAGTGAAACATAAATCCGAAAACCCCTCTCTCAACACACCAAATGAAAGAAAAACATAGAAAATGGTTGAAACTGATATGAAGAAGAAAGCAGAGCTGATCTTCCTTCCCTTTCCGGGGATTGGCCATTTAGCTTCAGCCCTTGAACTTGCAAAGCTCCTAATCAACCGTGATAATCACCTTTCAATCACAATCCTTTGCATCAAGCTCCCATCCACTTCCTTTGGAGATTCATACATCAGATCAGTTTTAGCCTCACAACCTCAAATCAAACTCATTGATCTCCCTGAAATAGAACCACCTCCACAGGAGCTAATCAAAACCCCCATATACTGGGCGTGGACCCTCGTGGAGAGTCTCAAACCCCACGTCAAGGAAACTATGCAGAACATTTTATCATCGTATTCTAACACTGACTCAAACCCAGTTGATGGTTTGGTCCTAGATTTCCTCTGTGTTAACATGATTGATGTAGGAAACGAACTTTCCATCCCTTGTTATTTGTATATGTCGTCCAGTGGTGGGTTTTTGGCTCTCATGTTTTCCCTTCCGAACATCAAATTGATGATGTGTTCAACAATGATGATCCTAATCATTTGATTCCTGGTATCACAGATCTAGTTCCTACAAGGGTTTTACCTGATGCTGTATTTAACAGAGATGGTGGATATGTAGCCTATTACAAGCTTGCTAAGAGGTTCAGAGACACCAAAATTATTGTTAATACTTTTTCAGAGTTGGAACAATATGCTATTGATGCATTATTTGATGGCCAAACCCTACCCATTTATGCTGTTGGTCCTTTGATTGATCTCAAAGCTCATCCTAACCCAAATTTAGACCAAGACCAGCATGACAGGATACTGAAATGGCTTGATGACCAGCCACCTTCATCTGTTGTCTTTCTATGTCTTGGGAGTAGGGGAAGCTTTGGTCCATCTCAAACAAGAGAAATAACATTCATACTTCAGCTGGTAGTGATCTTGTAATGGCAGATGAAATAGACAAAGGGCTAAAATACTTGATGGATGGAGAGAATATGGTGCACACTAAGACGAAAGATATCAGAGAGATCTCTAAGAAAGCTGTCCTTAATGGAGGGTCTTCTTTTATTTCCATTGGAGAACTTATTAATAATATGACAAGCAGAAACTGATAACTTTTGTTGTGTTTCGTTGATGGAGTTGCAGCTTGTGTAGAATCAATGAATAAAGAAGTTAATTTTTTTCAGTAACTAAGGGTTATGCATACAGTTACTTCTACAATCCAGACTACCATTCTAATGGTAAAATGTTGAGTCGTTGACAGAAGATAAGTTGAAAATTTATATTGTTGCAGCAGTTGGTTTATCAAAATTTACTTAAACAACTGTAATACTTTTTTCTATTTGGTTCCGCTTTTCTTATTATTGTACTTCTTGGTGGGCTTTCAATTTTGTGATGCTGTTTTTTCACATCTGATCTGATGGAATTAAATGGATTTTGTGATTGGCAAAGTCATAAAAGCACTTACCAAACTGTTTAAATCAATATAGATTCAAGTAAAGCCATACATTACCGGAATGTGTGCGCGTGTCTGTTTCTGTTTTCCTCCCCTATCTGTTCTCAATAGTGTTGCTCTAAAGGTAACCTTGTTTTCTTTTCAACAGTGCCCCCCCTCCCCCCTCTCTTTCTTATAAAGGCTAACAAATAATCGTATTTACATTGCTCGACCGTTGACCACATGACATGTTTCTGAAGTGTACTCAAGCCAGAGGGAATTGTGTAGATATCTTGTGAATTGATGAGTGAATCTTCCTCGTTTTGAAACGACTCCCAAATGCAAGATACAGAACCAGCTTCCCAAGTTGTTAGGTATTGAACATGGCAAACAATACCAAGTCAATATCCATATATAGAACAGGGAAGAGATCAAATGAAAAGATAACACATCCACCATCAAGCATAAAACATCACAGTATAATATTTATCTATCAAACAAATCTCCACCTTGGCTTGATTTTTCATTCATCTTTAAATTTCTAAAGTTGCCTTTTCCAATGTGCTCATAAGAGTGGACTCACATATTACGAATGCCAATCAAGTCCAAGTAATACTCGAACTTCGTAACAGTAATTAACTTTGTCAATATATCGGTTAGATTGTCTGAGGTATCAATCTTCTTGACTACAATGAAATCTTGAAAAATAATCCGTCGAATAAAATGGTATCCGACAAGTGAAATATATAGGATGGCCCCATATTGACGTCAATTTGATTGGTTCTCTCATGATACATTTGATTTTTTGCCAAATGTATGGCACTTTAGCTATCACAATAAATAGTTGTAACATTTTGTTTGAAGTCCAAATTGTTTACCAAATTTCTAAGCCAAATGGCTTCCTTCACAGCTTC
This sequence comes from Dalbergia cultrata, assembly GCA_031216105.1. Classification (NCBI taxonomy): domain Eukaryota; kingdom Viridiplantae; phylum Streptophyta; class Magnoliopsida; order Fabales; family Fabaceae; genus Dalbergia; species Dalbergia cultrata. The sequence goes on from CM062352.1 coordinate 42,367,547, forward strand.
TGCTGCTGCCATATATTCGACTTCGGTAGTTGATAATGCAATACTAAACTATAAAGCCGTTTTCCAACTAATTGCACTACCCGAAACGTGAAGACATATTTTGTGAAAGATCTCCTTTTGTCAATATCTCCAGCATAATCTAAGTCAATGTAACCAATAATACTGCTACCAATGTTAGTATTCCTATCATATACTAAGCCAACCAACGTCTAATTTATTGCGAAGATATTGAAGTATCTATTTCATTGCTTGCCAATGCATCTTGCATGATAACCCATATATCTACTAACTACACTAGCATAAGGAACATGTGCCATTTGTTCCTCCACTCTAGCAAACTATGGTGAATGCACAGTTGATAATCTGAAATGGGCTATCAATGTAGTACTCACAGGCTTTGCATTTTCCATTCCAAGTTGCTTAAGTACTTTTTTGATAAACTTCTTCTGAGACAAATAAAATTTGCCAGCATGTTGATCCCTGTGAATTTTTATGCCCAAAATATTCGTAAGTACACTCAAGTCTTTCATTTCAATTTCACCATTACATTGCTCTTTCAGCTTCTTGATCTCTGATATAGTCTTAGCAGCTATGAACATGTCATCAACATAGAGTAACAAGTAGATAAACTAACCATCTGAGAACTTCCTGTTTTTAATATCTTGAAAATAGGTGTCTTTAGGAAGTCAAGTCTAAGCTATAGAAGTGTTGGATAAAGTTTGAGAGAGATTCAAAGGCCATATATATATAAAGCTAACTTAAACAAATAAAGTATCCCAAAAGGAGAAAATAAATCATAAATTTATAACAAATTTTGTACATGAATATTTTTATATTATTATTTGAATTTGATACTTATTCTTTTTATGATATCTAATATTCAGTTTGTGATATCACGTTTGATTTTTTTTTTAAACCTGAAAAAATATTATTTTATCAAATCTATTAGATCTAATATGTTTATAAGTACCATTGATATTTATACTCGTATTAGCATTATATAATATATATTTTGTTGGAATTACAAAAGATGAAATATAATATATTTCCCTTTTCATATATGTTCTTTAGTAATTGATTTTAGTATAATTACTAAGGTTATATTAAGATTTATTTAGATATTTATCATTTATATTTATAGTGTAAATATCAATTAGGATTTGAGAATACACACACACACACACACACACACAGATATATATATATATATATATGTACATAATATAATATATATATATATATATATATATGTACATAATATAATATAAAGTATCAGTTCGATGTTGGTTTATTCCTTTTATTAGATATTATAATTATTCTATAAAGATTTGATTATTAGTGTATATATATGAAATATTTCATAGATATTACTTTCATAGTAATAATGTTAGTATAAAGTATTTCATATTGTTAATAGATATAATTTTCTAAGTAGTTATAAAATAGTTAAATACTTTTTCAATAATATAAATATATATAATTAAATGAATACGTTGGAAAAATATGCTTCTTTATATACATATCAGTTTCATAAAAATTTGAATACTGATAAATTGATACTTAAAATTTTGAAAATATTTGAGAATCAACCAAAATTATGCATACTATGATTTGGAAAATATTTTCTATTCGTCGATGAATTATAATGATATTTATTTGAACATATTAGATATTATTTATATTTAACATGTATTATTAATATGATTTGTTACATACTATTGATATACACAATTTAGCCTAATATTAGAACTCAGTTGAACACTTAGTACAGTGCCCAATTAAATTAAGAAATAGTAATGTTTAGCATGATAAGATTTAGCCAGTTAATAGAAAGTAGCCAATAGCTAAATTATACAAATATATTAGTACATTCTTATTATGTATTGTAAGAATGACAACCAGAATAATCCTAATTAACAATGAAAGTTTAATTAATAGTTATTAGATAACATGATATGACTCAGTCAATTAATAGAAATTAACTAATAGTTTTTGCAAACTCTATGATTAATTTATGAATTAATTATTGAATTATAAGAAGTGTTCAATATAGCAAGATTAGCTTTAGTTTTATGGGTATTATTTAACTATTATCAGTTTCTAAAATTAATTTTCTTATATAGCATGAGGGTATCCAACTTTTTAGAACTAATAAAATAGGTAAATAATAATTAAATCTTCTCAGTTAAATCATTGATATTATTAACATGACTGTTGATGTTACAAGTAGTTAGTGGACAACATAACATGAACAACTTCTATGACATGATGTTTAATATCTAAATTATTATCTCATTAATTAGCGAGCAAAATACAGGGAATAAGTTTCAGTGCTCAAATTTGTTGCTGATTCAGTTAACGAATGTATGTTGAGATCAGTCTAGTAGAATTGCGATCTGTGTTGGAATAGTTATTAACCTTAGTACACCTCGTTGCCAAGGAGGTGGTGTACCAAGTAGCCATGGAGATAGTCTTATGAGATGTTAACCTTGGTATGTCTAGTTGCTAAGGAGACCGTATGCCAAGTGGCATAGAGGCAATCTTATAAGTCATTAATATTGGCATATCTAGTTGCCATGGAGGTGGTATGCTAAGCAGCTATTGAGACAGACTTTTATGATTCAGACATACCAAATGAAACGATACTTAAAAGGACAAACTCATAAGTAAATGTTTATGATGGAAGTAAATGCTTATTGAATATGAATTTAGTTTTAAGTTAATTTCCTTCAAGTTGGATTTTATTTAGTTAAGACAAGAATTGAATTGAATGTCTATAAATATTATCATTATATAATTATTTGCATGTCTTTGTTGTATGTATTATTATCATGCAATTTCTTGTTGTCTCGTGTGAGCTGTGGATGACTATCTGCTCACTAAGACTTGATGAACTCACCCATTCTTTTCCCTCCCCTTTACAATTACAGTTGCAGATCCAGTTATTATTCAAACTCAGCCTTAACAGCTTTCTAGGTGTTCTTGTGGTGATCTTCACTCTATAGTCAAGTTTGAATTAGGATCATGTTAGAATAGAATGCTACAGTACTGTGTAGGCAAGGTTGTTGGATATCATTTAGCATGCATGATTATTTTAAGGTTATATTATTTTATTATAATAATGATACGATATGTAGTTTCTTCCAGGAATATGATTTAAGATTGTCTATTTTAGGCATGGATTTTGGAATGATTTAGAAGAATGAGATATTTTATGCATTTTATGAATAAAGTTTTCAAAAAATTTTGAGGACTTTTGATGCATATTGTAGCTACCCACAACAAATTAAAAATATTTTAGTAACTAAATTACACCAAAAATGCAGTTAGGCTCCAATCCAGGTTGTCTCACGATGAAGTGTTCTAAATGGTTCAAAAGATTTGGGGGGGCTTTGAAATTATCGAAAGCAAAATTTAATTAAGAAAATATAATGGGAAGAATTACTTGCACAAGGATTCTTTCAGATTAAGAGTTGTTCAATTATCAGTTCAAATGATAAATTCATAAAGGTGATTACATTCATTAATTATTTTTTCACACAACAATGATGCAATTCTACTTAATGGTCACACAAATGTGTTCCCACTAAGGGTTTTACTAACACATGAGCTAGTAATCCACAATCGTGATTCTATGAACCTATACCAATTTAATTATCAATTGCAGTAACCTAATTCCCAAATGGAATCATTTTCAATCCCCTACCTAATTAGATGTAATTAAATCAATTGATTAAATACTCCAATGAAATCCTAATTATGCATGCGAATGGACACATAATCAGGTAACCCTAAAAAATACAATTGCAATAATTTTCACAATAGATATTAAAGAGAGAAGATAAAAGGGAAAGAAAAACTAACCATGAATTGCAATTAAAATTAGGAACCTCAAGAGCAATCTTAATCTTTAGTTATCCTCCCACATGATAAAAAGATTACTCCTCCATTGGGAAGGGATCACATTGTTAAGGAGGGGTGTAATTGCATTCCCAAATAGGAGTCAAAACAAAGATTTAAGGCTCCCAAAACCTAGAGAGAGAGAGAAAGAGAGTAGAGAGAGAAAGTGCTTTTTTTCACTGATGCAAAAAAATAAGGAATCAAAATGTGTGTCCTAATATTCGACCTAAAATATTTATAATGTAGCCTAAAAATACATTAAAGTGGGTCCATTAGATGCATAGCTGATAACACTCACTGACATTGGCCCTGGATATGAATCACTTATGACCGCTATAGCATTGGAAACCGCTATAGCGGTCTTGCCATCACAATGCCAATTCACTCAAATCGTCCACTCTGTCAACTGCTATAGCGGTCCAAACTTTTTATGCTCAAAGTCTCAACTTCTTGTCCATTGCTACAGCGGTTATCTACCACCGTAGTGGTCTTGTCCAACCAATTCACGCTGCTCCCTTTTGTCAAAAGCCTCTGAGTCCTTTTTCTTGCTTTGGAACACCAACTTGGGGAGTTCCTATTACTCAACAATGCTTACACAAAAAATTAGAAGCACAAATAATTTCGAAGTACAATTATTTACTAAAAAACGGTGCTAATAACCATGAAATCACTTAATGATGTATAATGAGGACAAAGTATAGATTCACCAATTAATTATCAATTCAGCACAATTCAAATGCAAGATATTCATAATTAGGATGGAAATGAGTGCATAAATACAACTCATCAAATTATTCATTTCTCTAGTTTTATGATTTATTATGAGAATTAATTTAGTAATTTCTACGCATAATTACATGAAATTAACTTCAGAAGGCTTCTATAAAGGACAATATCCCTTACATCGGTCGTAACACTGTGATAAACACAACAATCATAGTCACTCCTCGACCTAACATGAAAGTATCAAATCTCTTATACTACTGGCGAGGAATTAATTTAAGCCATATAATGACTTCTTTAAGAAAAAAACATGGTTATCCTTGCCTTGAACAATGAAACATTTTGCTGCTGCATGTAGATTTGTTCTTCAAACTCACCATGAAAAAAAAGTTGTCTTGACATCAAGCTCAAGCTCTAAGTCAAACAGTGCAACCATAGCGAGCAACACATGAATGGAGCTGTGCTTCACAATATGATAGAATACTTCATTGCAGTCTATTCCTTCCCTTTCGCTAAAACCTTTTATAACAAAGTGTGCTTTGTACCGAGTTAGTTCTACTCCAAGAGATCATTCCTTTTTCTTGAAAATCCATTTGCAGCTAGTGACTTTATGTCCTTTAGGTGGTTTCACTAACTCCTAAGTCCAATTCTTATGAAAAGACTCCATCTCTTCATTCATCACGGCAATCCATTGTGCAGATTCATTACTCAAGATAGCCATATAATATGTGGTAGGATCTTCTGATTCCATATCCTCTAGCATTGATAATACAAAAGAGACTATGTTTGCACGACCATATCTTTGTGATAGTTTTATTTGCCTCTTTTCTGTACCTCTAGTGAGGCTATATTTTTACAACTGTTATTGTGAATTTACAACATCTACAAAATCCTTTTCTTTTGCTTGAACGGGCTTATCAAAGGCATCTTCTTCCATATGCTTTGGTGGTTCAGCTATAAACTCCACTTGTTTGCTAGCATCTTTGGTCTTTTTCTGCATTGCCAACCTTCTTTTTTTGGATGCAGCATGAATGGTTCATTGAACTTGACATCTCCATTGATTATGAATTTGGATGACTTAGGTTCTCTACACCATAATCTATAACCTTTCACCCTAGTTGCATATCTGAGAAATACGCATTTTACTGCCCTTCGCTCGAGCTTTCCATCATCAATATGAGCATATATAGAACAACAGAAAATTTTCAGATTTGAGTAATCAGCAGTAGCACCGGATTATACCTCATAGGAGTTTTTAGATCAATTGCAGTTGATGGAGACCAATTCACCAAAAAGTAAGCCATATTGACAGCTTTAGCCCAAAATTCTTTATACAAACCAGCATTAGAGAGCATACAACGAGCCCTCTCCAAAAGAGTTCTATTCATACATTCTGCTACTCTATTTTGTCATCGAGTTTTTCATTGAAAAAACCTTCAAAGAGCTCCAAACGGTTATCTGTTCGGAGACACTTGATTTTTTATGCTAGTCTAATTTTCAGCAAGCACTTTCAATTGTTGGAAGTATGAAAAATGTCATTTTTGTGTTTCAAAAAATAAATGCATACTTTCCTCAAGAAATCATCAATAAATGTAAGCAGGTATCTAATATCACCTTTTGATGAATATACACAAGGCCTCATAAGTCAAGGTGGATGTAATCCACTGTACCCTTTGTCCTGTAGATAGCAGTGCTGAACTTAACTATGGTTTACTTCCTATAGACACAGTGTTCACAAAAGTCAAGTTTTCAATTTTTTGTGATCACATAGCAAACTGCGCTTGCTCAAAATTGACATTCTTGTTTCACTCATATGCCCTAGACGCATATGCCACAAACAAGTAGTATTTGAATCAAAATATAATGGAGATTATATCGAGGCAACACCAACAATTGTACTTCCTTGAAGTAAATAAAGACCATCGACCAACTTGTCTTTAATCACAATAAGAGCATCTTTGGAGATTTTAAAACTCCACCTTCAGCACAATACTTATAGCCTTGAGAATCGAAGATGCCAAATGATATAAGATTTTTCTTCTTGTTCGGTATGTATCGAACATCAGTTAGTGTTCTCATAACATAACTCCATCATGCATCTTGATTTAGACTGTTCTAATGCCAATGACCTTACTGGGTATATTGTTTCCTATAAGGACAACACCACCATCAATTGACCGGTAAGTTGTAAACCAATTCCGGTTCCGATGTATGTGGTAAGAACAACCTGATTTAAGTATCAAAATATCACCAACTGAATTGGTTGATACTGTGAGAATATTATCACTACTTTCAGTTACACTTGCAGCATCACTTGAATCTTTGTTCTTTTTATCTTTAAGCTTCAAACATTTTTCTCTCCAGTGCCCTTCCTTCTTGCAATATCGACACCTGCCTTTGTGATGTCTAAACTTAGATCTAGACCTTCCTTTACTATAACTTGATTTAATCTCCTTTGACTTCCCTTTGACAACCAAGCCAGATACAGTATCATCATGAATGCCAGTATCGTGCTCCCTTTTGTCGCGACTTAAAAGCGCATATTTAACCTTATCAATTTTGAGGCTTTCATGACCATATATGAGTATTTCACGAAAGTGCTTGTAAGAAGGAAATAAGAAACAAAGTAACATCATTGCTTGTTGTTCACTTGAAAATTCTCGTCAATATTTTTCAAATTTGTGACTAGTGATGTGAACTTAGTTATATGAGACCGGATTAATGTCCCTTCTGCCATGCAGAGCATATATAAACGTTGCAAAATACCGAGACGGTTACCTGCCGTCTTAGTCATATATAGTGACTTCAACTTGGTCACAACGATTCTACTGTTTTCTTTGAAAGTACCTCCAATTGCACATCGTCTATAATACATAACTGAATAATAGAAAGAGTCTTTTGATCGACATTTTCCCACTCAGAATCCTTCATTGTCTTGGGCTTCTTTTCCTCGCCAGAAAGTGTTACTTTTACACCTTCTTGTACAAGAACAACCATCATACAGAACTTCTACATTCCGAAATTAATGTGCCCATCAAACTGTTGAATATCAAATTTTGTAGCAGACATTTTTAAACAAATTAACCTAGAACTTGATAATAGCTTTGATACCAGGTTGTTGTAAAATGCCAGGCAAAAGGTAGAAACAGAGTCATGCAAAATAAATTTGTGGAAGCATAAAATAAATAACACCAGAAATTTGGTTCGACCTAAAACCTATGTCCACGATCAAATGTGACAATCAAATATTTCATTATGAAAATATGGAGATATAAAAGGTGGACATACTCCACTCCACCCAAATTTCAAATACACCTAGAATACCTCAAAATATTTTTCTCAGTGATATATAATCTCAACTCATAAAAGAGAAGAATTCATAAGGAATAAATAATTCTACGCTATTATACTGAAGTACGGAGAAACTTGAATTGTTTTTGTTTTTCCATTTTCCATTTGAAATGCTACAAAATTAACCTCTATTTATAAAACCATCTAAACGAAAATTTTCTTCTTAGCATCTAAGGGTGTTCATGACCCGTCCCGTCCCGCCAACCCGGCCTGGTCCAAAGCTAATTTAGACGGGTTCGGGTCTTGAAATTTGACCCGGTACATATTTCGGGCCGGGTTCGGGTCATACGTCGGGTTGGCCCAACCCGGCCCGAAGTCAAATAATCCATTAAGAGATATATATTTTTATAATAATTTATGAAAAATTATAAGATTTTAAAGTTCAATTAATATATTTTACATAACTTGATATTATTTCTTCATTGATATGGTTTATTTTGAAACCTATATTGTAAAATATCTCTAAAATTTTGTTTTTTATTTGTAAAATTTGATAACTTTATTATATGCAAAATATAAATTCTTATATATTGTTTGAATACCGGGTTGACCCGGTACGACCCGGGACATAGTCGAGTCATTATTGGGTCGGGTTCGGGTTTTAAAAATTGATCCGGTGTAAAAATCGGGCCGAGTTTGGGTCTTATTCAACCCGGCCCAACCCGTCCCTTTGTACACCCCTATTAGCATCTAATGGTTTCGGTGCTAATTATCCATCTCTTGACTAAATTGCAAATTATCATAGATGCTCCACCGTTGTAGTAAATGCTCCACCACTAAATTTCTTGCAGCACACTACATTTGATAGTTTTTCAAACTAGGCTTTGAAAAACAAGCCACTAGTTGACAACTGTAGGTCTCCCTTTGTTAATATTTTCTCCAGCATAACACTGAAAGTACATTAGTTAATGGATCTGCTAACACAAACTCCTTGTTGACATCCTCAATAATCATATCATATATTCATACTGGTAAAATGAATTGAGTTTTACGTAAATATATAGATATAAATTATAAGTTTCTAATAATAAGCTAAGTGAGAGCTCACAATGAAATATTTCAAAACTAGAGTTTACCCAGTAAATATTAGTTAAATCTCATCATTTTGAAAATTATATCAAAGGAATATTATAACATAACATAGCATAAGTTTTTAAAGATACATTAAGGGTAAACCACAAAACCTAGCACAGTTAATAGCTAATTGAATTTCTTAAATATTTAGTCAGAAGTTTGATTTCTGATGGTGTGTATGGAGAGGGTCTCTTGGCCGAAGACAAAATCTATATCTGTGGACTTTATGCCTTGAGAAAATTAGTCATTATTTCCAATCATAAATACTTGTTGTTCATTTAAAAAAAAATACTTTCAAGATAGAGAAAAATTCAATTATAAATTTGTACAAATTAGTCAAATAAATAAATAAAAGTTCATAATAGAAACTACAACTATATCTTATTTATGCAGAGATCGAACCTACCTAGGTATAAACCTATTTAACCAGCACGATGGCGTAGCTACTCAAAACTAATCAGATTATTTAACGCCAGCAAACGGTTCAGTAATAGTATAATACACAGATGTTCAATGCACGCTCAAATTATTGTTTCCGTAACTAGCCTAGTTGTCTGCATCAATTTTTGTTCGTGGTAAGAAGTTGTCTGTGTAATTTTACATGACAATGATATTATATAAACAATAAAATTGTACAATATATATAATATTTATATGATATTAGATATAATACTTAATTTCTATTTATCTCATCAATTTATCACATCTTATAATGATAAAGCGTGCGATAAGTTTTTATCGTGTAATTTTACTACTATTATTACACTAATCTTTAACGTAAAGTATTAGTTCCCCTAAAAAGCATGGATTAGTTGTGTCATTGGCCACCAGCTGTTGTCACATGTGATGACAGATCAGTCATACTGAAGCTGAAATCAAACTCGCAAACCGCCTTAGTGAAACATAAATCTTAAAACCCCTCTCTCAACACGCCAAACGAAAGAAAAAGATAGAAAATGGCTGAGACTGATATGAAGAAGAAAGCAGAGCTGATCTTCCTTCCCTTTCCGGGGATTGGGCATTTAGCTTCAGCCCTCGAACTTGCAAAGCTCCTAATCAACCGTGATAGTCACCTTTCAATCACAGTCCTTTGCATCAAGCTCCCATCCACTTCCTTTGGAGATTCATACATCAGATCAGTTTTAGCCTTACAACCTCAAATCAAACTCATTGATCTCCCAGAAATAGAACCACCTCCACAGGAGCTAATCAAAACCCCCATATACTGGGCGTGGACCTTCGTGGAGAGTCTCAAACCCCACGTCAAAGCAGCTATGCAGAACATTTTATCATCATATTCTAACACTGACTCAAACCCAGTTGATGGTTTGGTCCTAGATTTCCTCTGTGTTAACATGATTGATGTGGGAAACGAACTTTCCATCCCTTGTTATTTGTATATGTCGTCAAGTGTTGGGTTTTTGGCACTCATGCTTTCCCTTCCGAGACGTCAAATTGACGATGTGTTCAACAATGATGATCCCGATCATTTGATTCCGGGTATCACCGATCTAGTTCCTACCAGGGTTTTACCTGATGCTGTATTTAACAGAGATGGTGGATATGTAGCCTATTACAAGCTTGCTAAGAGGTTCAGAGACACCAAAGGAATTATTGTTAATACTTTTTCAGAGTTGGAACAATATGCTATTGATGCATTATCTGATGGCCAAACCCCACCCATTTATGCTGTTGGTCCTTTGATTGATCTCAAAGCTCATCCTAACCCAAATTTGGACCAAGCCCAGCATGGCAAGATACTGGAATGGCTTGATGAGCAGCCACCTTCATCTGTTGTCTTTCTATGTTTTGGGAGTAGGGGAAGCTTTGGTACATCTCAAACAAGAGAAATAGCACTGGCACTTCAGCATAGTGGAATTAGGTTCTTGTGGGCTATGCGTCCTCCATCAACCAAAGCCTATGATGAGAGAACCTTACCAGAAGGGTTCTTAGAATGGATGGAAGGTAGAGGGATGATATGCAAGTGGGCACGCCAGAAGGAAGTTCTGGCCCACAAAGCCATTGGTGGGTTTGTGTCACATTGTGGGTGGAACTCTATTTTGGAGAGCTTGTGGTTTGGGGTGCCAATATTGACATGGCCAATCTATGCAGAACAACAGCTGAATGCTTTTAGGATGGTGAAGGAATTTGGATTAGCAGTGGAGCTAAAACTTGATTATAGAAGTGGTAGTGATCTTGTAATGGCAGATGAAATAGAGAAAGGGCTGAAACACTTGATGGACAGAGAAAATATGGTGCACCCTAATGTGAAAGATATCAAAGAGATCTCCAGGAAAGCTGTCCTTAATGGAGGGTCTTCTTTTGTTTCCGTTGGAGAACTTATTAATAATATGACAGGCAGAAACTGATAACTTTTGTTGCGTTTCATTGATGGAGTTGCAGCTTGTGTAGAATCAATGAATAAAGAAGTCAATTTTTTTCAGTAACTAGGGGTTATGCAAGCGGTTACTTCTACAATCAAGACTACCATTCTAATGGTAAAATGTTGAGTCGTTGACAGAAGATAAGTTGAAAATTTATATTGTTGCAGCAGTTGGTTTATCAAAATTTACTTAAACAACTGTGACACTTCTTTCTATTTGGTTCTTCTTTTCTTATTACTGTACTTATTGGTGGGTTTTCAATTTCGTGATGCTGTTTGCTCATATCTGATCTGATGGAATTAAATGGATTTTGTGATTGGCAAAGTCATAAAAGTACTGAACAAACTTTTTAAATCAATATAGTTTCAAGTAAAGCCATACATTACCTGAATGTGTGCGTGTCTGTTTGTTTACCTCTCCTACCTGTTCTCAATAATGTTGCTTTCGAGGTAACCCTGTTTTCTTTTCAAATTTCAACAGCCCTCTTTTTACATAGGCTAACAAATAATCATATTTACATTGCTCGACCGTTGAACACATGACATGTTTCTGAAGTGTACTCAAGCTATAGAGTGAATTGTGCAGATATCTTGCGACTTGATGAGTGAATCTTCCTCCTCTAGAAACGACTCCCAAATACAAGATACAGAACCAGTTTCTCAAGTTGTTCCTGAAAGGCATCGACCATGGTTAACAATACCAGGTCAATGTCCATCTACAGAATAGGGAAGAGATCAAATGAAACGATAACATATCCACCATCAGGCATAAAACACCATAGTATAATAGTTAACAATCAAACAAAATATGTATCAAACTAACCACACAAAAATGAAGATGATCATGCTCTCAGGACACTGGAACTAATCATATCACACAAACAAAATGACCATGGAAAGATCATAAGCAAATGAATCTCTTTTCAGGCTATCTATCTACGCAACCATATGAATCTCTTTTAAGCAATCCTTAGCATGTTTCAGTTATTGCAGCTGCTAAGGTAGGCTCATATCAGTGACTTTTACACAATGATTAGAAAAAGAAAACCAAGCCTATGGTCAAGGTGCAAACATCCTCTTGGTTAAGTGTACTCAAGCCTACCACAACTAACGATTTCCAAATGCTCAAAGCGTTGAGATTCATGAGTTCAAGTGGCAATTCCTTTAATCTCTTCTCAGAGATTTAAGACAAGTCAGGCTTTTCAGTTGGCTAAGAATAAACTTCACAATCCTGTGTTTATCTTCATCTCGTCCATGTACTGTTGCCAAACCTTTATAGAGAAATATGTAATTTGTTTCTCCTCAACATCTTCAAGAACAGACTAGATCAAATTTAAAATGCTTGAAAGCTAATCAGTTTTTTTTTTTTTTAAATTCCAAAAAGGATAACAAATTCATTCCGGATCAAAGAGTGTCAGCCATTCTAGAAATCAAATAACTGAGAAGAAGAAAAAAAGGATTGGAGATTGGTTTTGCTTGGATGTGTTTGAAGAAAATTGATGGGATGTGATTACAAAGCCAGCAAGTCTGCAAGTTGCTGCTGGCTAGTCAAGGAGGAAGGCCCTACGAAGATCCAGAAGTTTGAGATGCAGCATTTGTTCCAAAAAGAAAAACATCTAGGAAGCTTTGCAGCTTATTATGTGCTTGTTAAAGAATTAAAACCTATAACTTGTGAGTCATTTTTTAAAGTAAAGTTTTGGTCCCCGGTGCCTGCCATAGAATGTTGTTAAAAATATGGCCACCCATCATCATCATCCTGATTTAATTATTTGCTCTTGTGCAGGAAACGGATAGAAGAAGAAACTTTGTGATAATTGCAATGGCAGATGTGTGATCTGTGCCTATTATGTGCGCCCTTATACTGTTGTTAGGCTTTGTGATAAATATACTGAATGCAAAGGCATTGAGAACTTGTAAGATAGATTTTGCTTTATTAATTCCTATCCCTTACTTACAAAAACCCAAAATGTTTCCTAAAGAGCCTAAAGTCATATATAAAATTTGAAGAGAAAAATGCCAAAGTGAATTCTGTACATAAAATTGAAAGTGTCTTGAAGGTTATCAAATGCGTGTTCAAATATCCCTCTTCTTGTTATGTTATATGTTCTTCTCATTGCTTTAATTTTATTTTATGGTTTGAATCATTCTAATTCTTTCACGATAATTTGGATGTGGATATGGTTTACAATTAAATACTAGAGTGCTATATGGTTTATGTAGCAGATTGTATGTAATAAGATAACTTTCAGTGAAATAAAATTGTATAAGATGTTGTAACACAAAATATGTGTGGATATCATTATTTGTGATTATTACCTTGCTGCCGTTTTTTTATTATGCATATATCATGTGAATTGTGAACCATATATGGATGCGTATATCAATTATCAACCACTGTACCGTACAGGGCAAGCGAACCCATGGTTATGTAATACCGACGTGATCACGACAAATATCTTGGCATGACCCAAAATGTAATTCACAATTAGATATAAATATATGAATAAAAATTATCATACAATCATAAAATACTCCAACTAATTCTTTTGACACTCAAAAGTGATGTGATAAATAAATAGATGAGTAAAATTCATCTCACATATAATAATAATAATAATAAAATATAAGATCTAATTGTTTTCAGATATTTTTTAATATTTTTACAGGGTTTGATCCCTATCTTTAGAAATGGAGAAGCTTTTCCGTGCCAGTTATCACATCCGTTGAGGTGCCTGTACAAACTGGCGAAGGGATTAGTCACCGTTGCCGATAGTGGATACCCTGGTGAGATCCAAAATTTTTTTTATAAGTTTCTAATAATAAGCTAAGTGAGAGCTCACAAGGAAACATTTCAAAACCATAAGACTTTACCTAGAAAAAACTAGTAAATCTCATCATTTTAAAAATTTTATTAAAGGAACATTATAATAGAACAAAACTTAAGTTTCTAAAGATACTTCAAGGATAAACTATAAAACCTATCACAGTTAATAGCTAACTGAGTTTCTTAAACATCTAGTTATATTTCTAACAGTATGTATGAAGAGGATCTTGTGATCAGAGGTAAGACCGACGTCTATGAGCTCTACGTCTTGAGAGAATTAATCATTGTCTCGCACGGTGAATACATTCTATTAATTTAAAAAGGCCTTTTTACCCAAAAAAAATAAAAAAGATGGTTATTTACGAATATGTAAGTGTTCAGATATTATTTACCCATATACACCACTTTTTGAATTATAACAAAACGGCTCACTATGGAGCGAGTTATTTTAGTCCAACGTTTTAGCTATGCACCGAAAAACTGGCAATTGGCAGATACAAATCGGCCAGCAGTCAGCCGAATTGCATAAGTCCCCTGTCCATCAAAAAGCTGCGGTCAAACTAGTGTTGCAGGTGCGCAGCTTGGGAAACGGCTGATAGTCAGCCGAATTAGTCTGCTAGCATACCGTTTGCACATGGTGAGTGTCGTGGGAGAGGGCATGTGCATGTAGAACTGTGGGGAAAGCTTCAGTGCTCTAACCTCCTGAACTTCCTTCTGCAGCCTCCTACTTTCCTCCGTCAGATTCTCGCAGCACCTCTTCAAGAGCTCGCAGTCTACCTCTCAGTTTTGCTTCAGCTTTGTCCTGAAAAAATCAGATCAAATATTTTATTCTCTAATCTATTTGTTCTTTAGAGATGGAGGAAAATGGGTAAAACTACGGTCTGATTTGGTTTCACCTTTTAATTTCTCAGTTTTTCAAATTTTATTAAGAAGATATTGAAAGTTTGAAGACTACATAATTCCAGATTTAAGTTTTTTATTTTTTGTAAAATCCGTGAAAACTTAAAAATTGAAATCAAATAGGTGTCGTAACCTCATCCTCTACTATCGTATTTACAGGAAATAAAGGTGGCATTGATATATTTGGGGGAAAAAAAACTGCACAAAGATCAGTGTAAGAAACCAACCTTGCCCTTCTGTTCTGGAACCAGACTTCTACTTGTCTTGCCCGAAGGCCAAGTTTGCTTTGCCAGTGCCAACTTTTGCTTCTGCAGACAAGAAGGTGACAAACCAAAAACATTAGTGAGCTTAAACAAAACGAAAAACCAACGTGTCTATGAATACAACAAATGACTGAACAAGAAATTTCTGATTTAAAAACAGAGAGAAAGTGCGATTATAAAGATTATCAATTCATTATACCTAGAACAATATTATTTCGGAATTTTTAGCATAACAACTTGTTTTCCTGGTTAAAACGTTATCAATTCATTATACCTAATATCTCTTGCATAATTTCCCTTACTAGGTCTAAATCAAAATTTTATGTTTTCTTTATGTTGATCCATCATTTATCGTCTTAATATTATTATCTGAATTAAATATGTCAAATGGTTAGAACAGTTTATCCAAATAAAAAAAATTAAAATACAAGATAATACTTTTTTTAGTGGTACAATATACCTTTATTTTTAAAATTTAGTTTTGATATATTTTTTGTGTAGAATTGTTTTTATAAAATCATTTCACTACCAATAAAGTTTCACCATGCATTATATCTAAATTTTATGATAAGCACCTCAGACTCAATATTTTGGCTAATAATGTGAAAAAAAAAAAATGACAACAAAATATCAAAATCAGTATTACATTTTAAGAACAGAACAGAAAAAATGACGTCTACATGAAGCCCATCATTAATGCAAAACGGTATTTGGTAAAGCAAAGGCCGGAAGAAAGCCACTCCTTTGGTAGCAGACAGTTTAAGCTAATTCGGCTGACCACCGGCCGTTTCCAGTTTGACCGCAGCTTTTTGATGGACAGCGGACTTATGCAATTCGAGTGTCTGCTGGCCGATTTGTGTCTTTTTCGGTACACAGCTAAACGTTTTATCATGTACCAAATGCTATAATTCGTCGAATAGTAAAACATTTTACTAAAATAATTCACTAGCCGTTTTGCTATAATTTAAAAAGTTATGTATATTGGTAAATAATATCTAAATACTTGCATATCTATAAATAATCATTTTTTTATTTTTTTTGGGTAAAAAAGCCATTTAAAAAATATATACCTTAAGAATAGAGAGAAGTTCAATTGTAAATTTGTACAAATTAGTCTGTTAGAAAAATAAATAAATAAAGAGAAACTACAACTATATCTTATTTCTATAGTGATCGAACCTACGTAGGGACAAACCTATTTAACCAACACGATGGCGTAGCCACTCAAAACTGCTCGGATTATTTAATGCCAGCAAATGGTATAGTAATAGTATAATGTATAGGTGTTCAATGCACGTTCAAATTATTATTTCTGCAACTAGCTGGGTTGTCTGCAAACTTTTTGTTTGTAGTACGAAGTTGTCTGTGTAATTTAACGTAATGGATTAGTTCCCAAAAAAAATATGGATTAGTTGCGTCATTGCCCACCAGCTGTTGCAATATGGGATGAAAGACCAGTCACATTGAAGGTGAAGTCAAACTCGCAAACCGCCTTAGTGAAACATAAATATGAAAACCGCTCTCTTGACACACCAAACAAAAGAAAAACATAGAAAATGGCTGAGAGTGATAGGAAGAAGAAAGCACAGCTGATCTTCCTTCCCTCCATGGGGATTGGCCACTTAGCTTCAGCTCTTGAACTTGCACAGCAACTAATCAACCGTGACAATCACCTTTCCATCAC
This sequence comes from Dalbergia cultrata, assembly GCA_031216105.1. Classification (NCBI taxonomy): domain Eukaryota; kingdom Viridiplantae; phylum Streptophyta; class Magnoliopsida; order Fabales; family Fabaceae; genus Dalbergia; species Dalbergia cultrata. Next base: position 42,384,649 of record CM062352.1, read on the forward strand.
TGTCCTTTGCATCAAGTTCTCACTCACACCCTTTTCAGGTGCATATATCAGATCAGTTTTAGCCTCACAACCTCAAATCAAACTCATTGACCTCCCTGAAATAGAACCACCTCCACAGGAGCTAATGAAATCCCCCACATACTACGTGTGGACCTTCATGGAACGTCTCAAACCCCATGTCAAAGCGACTATGCAGAACATTATATCATCATCTTCTAACACTGACTCAAACCCAGTTGTTGGTTTGGTCCTAGATTTCTTCTGTGTTTCCATGATTGATGTGGGGAATGAACTTTCCATCCCTTCTTATCTGTATATGACATCAAATGTGGGGTTTTTGGCTTTCATGCTTTCCCTTCCGAAACGTCAAATTGAAGATGTGTTCAACAATGATGACCCAGCTCATTTGATTCCGGGTATCTCCAATCTAGTTCCCACAAGGGTTTTACCTGATGCTGCATTTAACAGAGATGGTGGATATGTGGCCTATTACAAGCTTGCTCAGAGGTTCAGAGACACCAAAGGAATTATTGTTAATACTTTTTCAGAGTTGGAACAATATGCTATTGATGCATTATCTGATGGCCAAACCCCACCCATTTATGCTGTTGGTCCTTTGATTGATCTCAAAGCTCATCCTAACCCAAATTTAGACCAAGCCAAGCATGACAGGATACTGAAATGGCTTGATGAGCAGCCACCTTCATCTGTTGTCTTTCTATGTTTTGGGAGTAGGGGAAGCTTTGGTCCATCTCAAACAAGAGAAATAGCACTGGCACTTCAGCATAGTGGAATGAGGTTCTTGTGGGCTATGCGTCCTCCATCAACCAAAGCCTACGATGAGAGAACCTTACCAGAAGGGTTCTTAGAATGGATGGAAGGTAGAGGAATGATATGCGAGTGGGCATCCCAGGTGGAAGTTCTGGCCCACAAAGCCATTGGTGGGTTTGTGTCACACTGTGGATGGAACTCTATTTTGGAGAGCTTGTGGTTTGGGGTGCCAATATTGACATGGCCAATCTATGCAGAACAACAGCTGAATGCTTTTAGGATGGTGAAGCAATTTGGATTAGCAGTGGAGCTAAAACTTGATTACAGAAGTGGTAGTGATCTTGTAATGGCAGATGAAATAGAGAAAGGGCTGAAACACTTGATGGGCAGAGATAATATGGTGCACACTAAGGTGAAAGATATCAAAGAGATCTCCAGGAAAGCTGTCCTTAATGGAGGGTCCTCTTTTATTTCCGTTGGAGAACTTATTAATAATATGATAGGCAGAAGCTGATAACTTTTGTTGTGTTTCATTGATGGAGTTGCTGCTTGCGTAGAATCAATGAATAAAAGAAGTCAATTTTTTCCTGTAACTGGGGGTTATGCATGCGGTTACTTCTACAATCCAGATTATCATTCTAACGGTAAAATGTTGGGTCTTTGACAGAAGATAGGTTGAAAATGGATATTCTTGCAGCAGTTGGTTTATCAAAATTTACTTAAACAACTGTGACACTTTTTTCTATTTGGTTCTGCTTTTCTTATTACTGTACTTCTTGGTGGGTTTTCAATTTCGTGATGCTGTTTGTTCACATCTGATCTGATGGAATTAAATGGATTTTGTGATTGGCAAAGTCGTAAAAGTACTGAACAAACTTTTTAATTCAATATAGATTCAAGTAAAGCCATACATCACCTGAATGTGTGCGTGTCTGTTTCTGTTTTCCTCTCCTACCTGCTCTCAATAGTGTTGCTCTAGAAGTAACCCTCTTTTCTTTTCAACAGCCCCCTTTTTATAACGGCTAACAAATAATCATATTTACATTGCTCGACCGCTGAACACATGACATGTTTCTGAAGTGTACTCAATCTAGAGTGAATTGTGCAGATATCTTGTGACTTGATGAGTGAATTTTCCTCCTCTAGAAACGACTCCCAAATACAAGATACAGAACCAGTTTCTCAAGTTGTTCCTAAACGCTTTAAAACGTGTTGACCATGGTAAACAATACCAAGTCAATATCCATCTAAAGAATAGGGAAGAGATCAAATGAAAAGATAACATATCCACCATCAAGCATAAAACACCATAGTATAGTATTTATCAATCAAATAAAATATGTATCAAACTAACCACACCAAAATGAAAATAATCACGCTCTCAGGATACTCTGGAACTAATCATATCACACAAACAAAATGACCATGGAAAGATCATAAGCAAATGAATCTCTTTTCAGGCTATCTATCTATGCAACCATATGAATCTCTTCTAAGCAATCCTTAGCTTGTTTCAGCAATTGCAGCTGCTAAGGTAGGCTTATGCCAATGACTTTTACATAATGATTAGAAAAAGACAACCAAGCCTATGGTCAAGGTGCAAACGTCCCATTGGTTAAGTGTACTCAAGCTCACCACAGCTAATGATTTCCAAATGCTCAGATCGTTGAGATTCATGAGTTCATGTGGCAATTCGTTTAATCTCTTCTCAGAGATTTAAGACAAGTCAGGTTTTTCACTTGGCTTAGAAGAAACTTCACAATCTTGTGTTTTTCTTCATCTCATCCATGTACTATTACCAAACCTTTATAGAGAAATATGTCATTTGTTTCTCCTCAATATCTTCAAGAACGGACTTGATCAGATTTAAAGTGTTTGAAAGCTAATCAGTTTCTTTTTCTTTTTTTAATTCCAGAAAGGATAACAAATTCATTCTGGATCAAAGAAAGTCAGCCATTTTAGAAATCAAATAATTGAGAAGAAAAAAAGGACTGGAGATTGGTTTTGCTTGGATGTGTATGAAGAAACTGACGGGATGTGATTACAAAGCCAGCCAGTCTGCAAGTTGCTACTGGCTAGTCATGGAGGAAGGGCCTACGAAGATCCACAAGTTTGAGATGCAGCATTTGTTCCAAAAAGAAAAAATAAAATAAAATAAAGATTTAATTAATCTATTAGTCCCTATATTTTAAAAGTTTTTAATTAGATACTTATATTATATAAAACTTTTCAATTGAATTGAATCCTGCGGTTAACAAAGTTATAAAAAAATATAATATTTTTAGTATATTTCATCCCCTTCTACCTCTGCATCTTCCCTTCCCACCACCCACCACCCACCACCAATTGTGAAGGTGGAGCCACAGGAGCCCCTGCATCCATCATTATCATCGATAATCAATCTTCCACCCATAATCAAACATAACATCAAATCCAACCAAATCACAAACAAAATATCAAGCCCAAGCCTTCCAACGACAAAAATCTACATCACAAACCAGAAAATCCTCAACCATCATCCTTCCTAAACCATTTTCAACATCAACCATGTTCAACATCTCAAACACAGCAAAAAAAAAAAAAAACACTCATAAACCAAACAAACAAAGCTATGCCAAATCAAACCCCAAACCTTTCAACCTTAAAACCGAAAAAAAAAAAGAAGTAGAATCAGAAGGCAAGGAAGGAGTTTCCGGCGAAGAGCTGAAGCTCCCTGCCGATGAGCTTCCTGTTGCTAATCAGTGGCGGCGCGACGATTTTAGCGACGGCACGAAGGAATTGGCAACGGATGAAGGCCATTGTGCGGCAAAGCCTCACAGCCAGCGAAGCCGTGGCGGCGTCACGAAAGAAAGAAGGGGAGGGATTGAGTTGTTCTAGCTGGCTCCTGCGTGAACGGTGGTTTTCGGCACCATGGGACCAGGGTCTGTGCGAGTGGTTGTGCTAGCGGTGGTGCGAAGCAGTTGTGGCATGATGGCGGGGTGAGCAGGTTCGAGGTTGCCGAGGCGAGTTCACAGTGGAGAGGAGAGGGGGTGCGCCTTTGTCACCGGAATGCAAGAGAGCAGAGGTTGGGCGTAGAGGAGAGGGGGGGGGGTTGATGGTGGCAGTGAAGAAATAGAGGTGAGAGAAAATGAATGACACTCTATTATGCCTGGATAGAAATGGATGCATAGTTACATTATGAAATTTTACCTTCTAGATTAGCTGTGAATTCTATATATATTGAATGGTGTGGATGATAAATTTTATGGTACATCTAATTTTATTAAGTGTACTATAGTATTGTTGGATTTTTTTTTTTTTTGTAATGATTAACAGTAAGAACACAATTGAAAAATTTGATGCAATATAAAGACCCAATTAAAAATTTTTAAAATATAAGGATTCAATTAAAAATTTGATAAAATTATAACTATGGATTAATTAAATCTAAAATAAAAAGAAAAACATCTAGGAAGCTTGGCAGCTTATTATGTGCTTGTTAAAGAATTAAAACATATAACTTCCGAGTCATTTTTGAAAGTGAAGTTTTGGTCCCTGCTGCTGGCTATAGAATGTGGTTAAAAATATGGCCACCCATCATCATCATCCTGATTTAATTATTTGCTCTTGTGCAGGAAATGGATAGAAAATATTGAATTTTTTTTATATTTACTAAAAAGTATTTAATATTTTTATTTAGAAATCAGGAAATTATTAGAAGGATGTATTATTGTTCTGATAGCAAGTCAGAAACTGTTTGTCTTGTTTGATAAAGACATGAAAGCTTTGATTCTTGGTTAACTGATAAAACAAGGGTGTAGCAGAGCTCCTGTACAACCAAGCAAACAAAGAGCAAGGGAAAATGGCTGAGACTGATATGAAGAAGAAAGCACACCTGATCTTCGTTCCCAGTCCAGGTGCTGGCCACTTATTTTCAGCACTTGAATTTGCACACCTCCTTGTCAACCGACTTAACCACCTTTCCATCACAGTTCTTACCAGCAAGTTCCCATCCACTCCCTCTGCACCTTCACACACCACATCAGTTTTGGCCTCACACCCTCAAATCCAACTCATTGCTCTCCCTGAAGTAGAGCCTCCTCCACAGAAGCCAAGCCTGAAACCTCCAGAGCTCTACATCTTGACCTTCATTGAAAGCCTCGTACCCCATGTCAAGGCCAATGTGCAAAACATTTTATCATCTTATCCCAAATCTGAGTCCAACCCAGTTGTTCGTTTGGTCCTAGATTTCTTCTGTGTTTCCATGATTGCTGTGGGAGAGGAGCTGGGTATCTCTTCTTATTTGTATATGACAGCAAATGGAGGGTTACTGGCTTTCTTGCTTTCCATTCTGAAACGTCCAATTGGGGATGTGTTCAATGATTCTGATGCTGATGTGTTGATTCCGGGTATCGCCACTCTAGTTCCTGCAAGGGTCTTACCTGATATTGCTTTCAGCAAAGACGGAGGATTTGTTTTATGTTACAAGGTTGTTCAGAGGTTCAAAGACACCAAAGGGATTATTATTAATACTTTTTCGGAGTTGGAGCAGAATGCAATTGATGCATTATCTGATGGCCAAACCCCTCCGATCTATGCTGTTGGTCCTTTGATTGATCTGAAAGGTCAAACAAACCCGAATTTAGACCAACCCCAACGTGACAAAATATTGAAATGGCTAGATAAGCAGCCACCTTCATCTGTTGTCTTTCTTTGTTTTGGGAGTAGGGGAAGCTTTGGTCCATCACAAACAAGAGAAATAGCACTGGCACTTCAGCATAGTGGAATCAAGTTCTTGTGGGCTATGCTTTCTTCACCAACCAAAGTCAATGATGAGAGAACCTTGCCAGAAGGCTTCTTAGAATGGATGGAAGGTAGGGGAATGATATGCGGGTGGGCACCCCAGGTGGAAGTTTTAGCCCACAAAGCCATTGGTGGGTTTGTGTCACATTGTGGGTGGAACTCTATTTTGGAAAGCTTGTGGTTTGGGGTGCCAATATTGACTTGGCCTATCTATGCAGAACAACAGCTGAATGCCTTTAGGATGGTTAAGGAATTTGGATTAGCAGTGGAGCTGAGACTGGATTATAACGCTGGCCGTGATCTGGTAATGGCAGATGAGATTGAGAAAGGGCTGAAACACTTGATGCATAGAGATAATGTGGTGCGCAGCAAGGTGCAGAAGTTGAAAGAGATAGCTAGGAAAGCAGTCCTTAGGGGTGGGTCTTCTTTCATTTCTGTTGGAAAACTTATTGATGATATGATAGGTAGCAACTGATAACTACTGTTGTGATTCATAGATGAAGTAGCTCCTTGCTTAGACTCAATGAAATGTATGAAGAAACCAAAGTATTTTGGTATCTGTAGCCTATTTAAGCAATTATGTCCATAAGCAAGAAAGACTAAAATGTCAACTGAATATGAGTTGAAAATTGGAGTGGTTGCTGTTTATGTATCATAAAATTTACTTGAGCAATTGTGACTATTCTTTCGGCTCTATTCTGCTTTTCTCACAGCTTTATTTATTTTGAGGGTTTCATTGATTCTGGTTCTTCTTATCTGAACTTAGGGAATAAGATGGATTAATGTAAATATTGTGATCAGCAAAGACTATCTAAAAAAACAAAAAACTTAACAAACCTTGTAAATTAAACTGTGGCAAATTTACCAGATTTAGGGTATATTTGATTGGGGATCAATAAAAGTGGGTGTAAAATTTTTCGATTTGAGTTTCTTATATAAAATTATACATAAATCTTATTTAAGAAATTTTTATTCTTATTTTTACTTCCTAATCAAACCCCCTTAATGAGAAATCTATATGTCGTCCGGAAAAAAAAAAATCAATCGAAACCTCCATGGTTTGAATGTGTGTAAATTTGTCTTGGAATGATGTGCAGAAATCATCATTGTAATTATTACTAAGCTAAAGTTGATGATGCAGACATCATCTGAATCATTTTTAAAATTTAAGACAAATTGAAAGGCAGGTTAAGTAGGGTTTTGGCTTCCCTTAATTAGTTTATTGGATTTATTAAAGAATGATGTCAGTATCATCACTAGGACATAAAAGAAGTTGAATAAAATATAGATCATGGTTCCATCTTCAACGGCAATAATTCCTGACTAAGTAGAACCCTCCGGTTGGACAAAACTGCAAAACACTGCAACTTAGATTCTAGAATATAAAAAACACAAACATAACAATAAGCGATGAAGCAACATCGAAACGTGAAAAATCAAGAACAAAATGTACTGTTACCTTTGCTTCTGTCATGAATACGACTTCATGGGAACAAATGAACAAGAGATACCCCGCCTCAAGCGAGAAATGCCAGAATTTATAACGCGCCCACGATGGTATTTACGCACGCAATTTTTCTCATATGCATCCGTACAATCCACAGTTCAAAAATACAACCCCATGAAAATGGGCCTGTTCTCACATACAGATCACATGTTGTCTGTATGATGCAGATCCCATACTGACAAATTATGGGAAGCCATGTGTACACTGTGGGGCCAGAGTCCAACGTATGTAAAAAATCGATAATAGTTGATTGAGTGATTAAAAACCTTGTTAGAGGGAGATTACAGAGTGGTAATGATCTTTTAATTTTTGTTGGTTACAATTATGCTTTTATTTGGGTCCCTTTTATTTGGGAAAAAAAAAGACAAAAAAGCAAAGGGTAAGAAAATATCCTGGGGGTGCGTGGTGGTAATGTTCCAGGTTGGGTCTCCGGTGATGGTGGATGTTGTAATTTCTGCTAACGTCCCGAAAGTCCTAACAGGGCTATTTAAAGAAAGAAAGTGTGCAGAGGGTGGTGGTGATTGTGTATTTGCTGGTGACATCGCATTAGAGGCGTGGGAGGTCTCCAAGTGTGACGGGTGGAGGCGGCGTTGGGTTGCTTTGGCGTCACATCAACAGCCACGTGACAGGCATGGCGGTGGGGCAGCAAAGAATTCCCAATATGTTCGATTAGAAAGCAAGGATCTGGAGATAAAAAAAAAAAAAAGGTGAAGGATGGTGATTGTGCTGGTAATAATGTTCCATCATTGGTGTTTTTGATGAATCTGATGTTTGTTTGTGGTGGAAAATGATTGTGGTTAGACTTTTTTGTTGGATGCGTGGTTGATCTATTTCTGAAGTCTAACAATACGGTTAGGAAATAGAAATCTGTGATTTTACAAGTGATTTGGGATTTGGTGTGCTTGTAGTTTAAATTATTGGATTTTTCCCTGATTGTGTAGATGATGACATGGTCAATGTTTTGAATGGGAGATGGCTTCCGAAGGTCTTGGAAAAGACAGTGTTTGAGATCTCCATGTGTAATGTTCAAGGTGATGAAGACCATGCGTTCATGAAGATTCGCTTGAGAGCGGAGGATGCTAAAGGAAGGAATGTTGTAACAAATTTGTGGCGGTGTTAGGTTGGTTAATATTTTAGCAAATAATCAATTTTCGTGATATGTATGAAATATCATTGAACATCTAAGTTTAATATCCAGGGAATGGATTTAACAACGGATAAGGTGAGGTCCTTGGTGTGCAAATGGCACACTTTGATTGAAGCTCATGTTGATGTGAAGATGTTCTAAACTGGGTTTACGAGGAGACGTTTTAGTTAGATGAAGAGAACTTGGTATGGTAAAGCTTGCCAAATTCGACAGGTGAAGGCTTTCTGCTTGGCTGTTTTTATTACTTGTTATTTGGTTAGTCTTTTAGCTGTATTTATGGCATTCTGCTGTAAATTGGCCACCAAATTATCTTGTATGCATTGGAAAATTGGTTGGCTTTGGTTACGGTGGTGGAGTATCATTAGTTATTGCCATAGTATTGGATATATATGAATGTTAAACATTGTTTATTCTTTCAGATTCACAGGAATATGAGGGAGATCATGACCAATGAAGCAACAGCTTGTGATGTTAAAGAGTTGATCTGTAAATTCATCGTGGAGACGATTGAAAAAGAGATTGAGAAGGCAAGTAATAGTGTTTACCCAATATAGAATGTGTTCATCTAAAAAGTTAAGATCCTTAGAGCTCCTAAATTTGATGTTGGCAAACAAATGAAGGTATGTCCTTCATATTCGAGATTTTTTGTTTTCTGCCTGCTTGGTATTGTATAAAATGGAAAACTTCGCGATGTGTTTGTGATGCATTTATGTTAATAAAACTTTTAAATGGTCAATCGTACTGCTAGTGGGTTTCAATTTGTTTGCTGCTGAACTTTGCGATGTGTTTGCTGCTTGGTTATAGTGTTTATAACCACAATACGTACGACATCATTATTTTTTTTACACTATCTTGAACACTGTATCTGTTGCAATAATTTTTCTTTCTCGTTCCGTTGATTCATTGACTATTGTTAATGAGTCGTGCAATGGGAGAAATTTGGAAATAAGTTTCTTAGTAGGAAAAACTTTGTTTTACTTGTGGAAGCTTATGGTTGGAAACCCTTATAAAAAATCTCCAGCAAGAGGCTTTGTTCTTTTGTCGTTGTTGGTTCATGGTGATTACTTAGAAGATGTTGGTACAAAGGTGGACAAGCCTGCAGATGAAACAATGGCCAAGGCAACTGCAAAAGTCATTGGAGCTTGAATGATTGATACTGAGATTTTACTGTTTTAGGATTCATCATGCTTTAAGTTTGTGGAATGAAGCAGTGTTCCCAAAATTGAGGATGAAATCATATAACAAAGTTATTGCTGCCTTTGCAAAGTGATGAAGCAAAGAGGTTGTTAAGCTTGTGGGTTGCTTTGTAAGTAATATTATTTCTCCTTTTTTTTTTTTGGTTGGTTACGATGAATCAACGTGATTGATTCCATTTGTGTGTACAGTACAAACTTTTTTCAATTTCTGAGAAGGTGCTGGTATATATTTGTTGAGGTGAAATTGTCATGTGAGGGGACAGTGATGAGTTCAATGTTATTGTAATTTATTTATGGCTTAGGTGAAGTGAATGTTAAATTATCAAATGTTAAATTATCGATATTGGTGAAGTGAATGTTAAATTATGGATATTGGTGAAGTGCATGAATAATGAATTTGAATTCTAAAGTCATTATGTTTGTGGGGAATTCTATTGCTCAGTAGGGCAAGGTTGGTGTGGCACAACTCACCTGTTATGCATGTTATAAATATCCTTTACTATGTTCTTCTTGCCATCGACTTATGTATGTGATTAAAGCTTATATCCAGGCGTGAAAGAAAAAGGGTTGGGTATGGTAATGAATGTTGGTGCAAGGGAGTGGTGCATGAAGTAAAGTAAAAGGCTTCTCTATTTTTTGTGTTGATGGCATGTCGGTCGTTTGAGGATTTTTGGACTTAGTATGGTTATCGGTTAATTGGATTGCAGCATGTTAAGTGGAGTGGTTCATAGTCCATACACCGCAAAGTGAGTATGGAAACATAGTAGTGCAGCATATTTCCACAGCCATGTGTCGACCTGAGTGTATGAAATTTACGAGGGAGCTTAATCCGTAATGAATTAAATGAATTGTTGTGCAGCAAAAAAAGAAGAAGAAAGAAATGGTGAGGTTGGGGGAAAATGAACTACAATAGTTGCAGTGGTAACAGGTAATTTGTTAAATTTATGGGTCAACCAACCACAGAGGACAGTCATATATCGATGCAAAGAAGTGTATTATTAGAGGAGTAATATAGAGGTAATAAAGGATAATGAAAACAATATAATAGGGTGAACCAATCTAATGTAAGTGAATAGGAAATTGGTTGAGAGGCTCTTTGGACTTGTTTGGTTGGAAATTTTATTTTGAAATGGTCATAGTCCATGTAGCTGAAGAAGTATGAGGGAATTGTCGTAGTTGAGAAATTTGGAAGCACATGCATAAAGAAAAAGAAGTAGTGCACACAGTTTAATAGGGAAGAGCGAAAAAAGGTTACGAAATTAGTCAAAAAGGTACTTCATAATACATGAAGTGTTAGTATAGATGTTGTGTGTGTTATGTTGATTACCTATAAAATAAAAGAACATGACGGGAATGTGCGTAAGAGTGGATTTTGAAATAGTGAAATGAGAAGTCCATGTAAGTGAGTAAAAATAGTTAAAAATATTCACATTTAAAAATAAATAAAAGATATACAATGTATAATTATGTTTCCTTTATTTTAATTGTGTATCTTTGCAAGTAGATTTAAATATAGTCAAATTAGATAGACTAGAAATGTAGCAAGTAATAAAACACAATAAAATGAGCACTTGAAAACCATTTGAAAACAAAGTTGACAATATAGAACATGAAGTACAGTTATAAGTGCAAACCATAACATGTATGCCTTATAATTCAAGCATAAAGTGATAGACAGTTTTTGAAGGACCGTTTATTTATAGTTTTTTTTTTTCATAATTGTTATAGGTCACAGGCCATGTTTGCAATAAATCACCAATATTGCTTACTGTTACCAATTACTCCTTACAGATTTAGGATGCATACACAATTGGTTCAAGATAATTACTTCCCCAACCCTATTGCTTTAAAAAATAATGGTACTTCTATTTCCATATGCAAATGTTTTCTTCTTCACTGAAAAGGATGGGATATTCGTTAGCATAAGGCAGATATTACACTTAAATTAAAATTCTAGATAATGGTGGCCTTGGATAATAGAGTCATAAAAACTTATAAACCCTAATACTTAAAAGAATCTTTGTACAAGAATATTGGGGATGGTAATATGATAAGAAAAGGGGACTCAACAAATATATTTGGCAAGATATTAATTGAAATAATAAGTAATGTGCATTTTCCAACAGAATAAAATAGAAAGGCACATATGATGAAGTCGGGAATTTCTGCAGTTACTACTTCAGCAATAAGAATGGAAGAAGTAGGCAGCATGTGTAATAGTCAAGCAAGAGACAAGTAAATCATATTGTTTATGATTCAAAGTACAATACAACAGTGGCAAAGTGTGTTGTAATGCAAAATACGGAACATGAACTTAATAAGCAGGCGGAACATGGAAATGGAACAAAAAAAAAAGGGCAAGTTCAACATGCATGGCAAAACAGAAACTTTTTGATCCATCCAATGGTTGCATTTTTTCAAGGAAGGTGTGAGCATATACTCCTGCACAGCTAAGTTCCTAAGTCTATCATTGGCTTCACCTACCGGGGAATAGAAAACACAGGCGGTTGTTATTTGTGAAATGAATATAATGGGGACAAAAGCATTTGATGTAAAAAAGTAATTGCATGGTATGAACCTCATGTAATCAGTCGATTGCATGAGTAACATGAACTTGCAACCGAGGAATGCTTCCATCTATGACCTCAAAAATGCATATGCTATTGCGAGCTAAGTGATTGTTGGCCATAAACGTCTGCCAACCATTTCCAAACATAACATTGTTCCTTTCGTCGTATTTGGTGCAGCTGACTTCCCACTCATGGGCACCTCTCATCAAGACAACCATATATCTTTTCTCGGTCTTGTTGCTAAAAATTGGCAATTTAATATGCAAAATGGAGCAGTTAAAGTAGGAAAATGGGTAAGGTAAACAGGCGAATAAGCAGTTAACGAAAAGGTACTAGTTTCCTATGAAGGAAAGCATAATCAGTGAGCTTGATAATAAAAAAGTCTCGTTCTGTTTGAAAGGCCGCAGCAATCTGTTGTGTGTGTAGATCATCCAGCCAATTCAGTGCTCGAATATGTCTGTGTGGTGTAGTTGCTTGCACTGTGAGAACAAAGTTAAATGAGCCAGTTTAAGGAGGGTAATTGCCGTGGTGAACATACCAAACAATACAAAATAGAAAATGACGACAGATTTATTTAATTGACCCATTCGGGATGGATGTGGGGATGGCTGAGGCTGAGGTGATGCATTGGAATTGGAGGCATTGTCGAAATCAACATATGTTATTTCCAGACCATGTGGGGCCATTACGATAACAATAAATGATGAATCTGGCCTGAACTTGAATAACAACACGTAGGTAGGTATGATTCTGTAATGGCGCAGGAAATCAGACCACCCTTGTTGGAAAAAGAAGTGAGCATTGGTTGAAGCACAGGTGATCATCCACTGCCTGCCATTTGGAGTTCACAGTATGACCTTGTTTGGCAGATGGTCACTGTGAACCTCAGTGAATGGTGCTGGCAGTTCCTTCAGTAGCATTGATATTCAACATTAGCTTGAACATAACTACACATATCATCTACAATTTTAAAATATAAAGGTGTGCAATGGTTACCAATTGGGTTAGGTCAGTCGGCATTACTATTATCATGAAAGTGTTGGGCGTATTGCCTGCATTTTGAGAGAGGACACAATATGAGAGTAAAAAACATGGGAAATTATAGGTAATTTAAGTGTTGTCAACAGATAATATAATGAAGCAGTATGTCTGCCGAATGACTTTCAGCAATTTTAAATAAAGTAAAAAATGTGAAGTGAGGCAAACACATGGAGCAAGATAAATGACTACAAAATTTTAATGACTTAATAAGTTCAATTACTGTTAGCATGAATTCTTAGCATACGAGAATACATTTATCTTGCTGTGTAAATACAATTTGATCATTTGTAAATGATGTGGTACATTATTATTTGTTAAATTTAAAGTAACAAAATTTAAGTTCTGATGAATCCAAAGTACATTTGTCAATTTGAAACTTGTGTAATTATATTTAAAGATAAAAAAAATAAATTGTTCTTTGATTGAATGAAACGAAGAGAAATGAACAAGTACATATGCAAAACACAATATCCTCCCCAACACAACCCCTTCGGCAAGGCCATCAATGAATGAGACACGTATGAAAAGTACTGCCAATGCCATTGAATAAATGGCAAAATTTTGAAAACATCAGATCAATTAAGGGAATTTCGTAGTTTTGCAAATAAAAAATTTGTTTAGCAAGAAATAGGAGGAGAATGGAAAATTAAGTCATGCAAAGTGGTTTAGAATATCCTTAAAAGCGAATCGTAATACAAAAACAGTAACTCCAAAAAAAATTTAATAGAAAGGCAACCTTTTACTTGCTAAAATGATATGGACAGTGGTATTATTAATTTGCTACACTAACATATCAAATTTAGACAAAAACTAAAATTGAAAGTTGAAGTCGTACATTATGTGGGTGTGAAGCAAACTATGGAACAGACAAAATAGGATAGCAGTGGAAGTGTGGAAGAATGGCCAAAATGAAGAATGAATACTAAAACTGCCTTCAACTATTTTATTATTTGTTACCATTTTTTTATGAACAGTCATTACCATTTTATCCCTATTTTTTTTTATTTCTATTCTAGTAATTGGGTGGGTAAAAGAGGAAGAAAAATTTGGACAGCAAAACATCAGACTTCCTTTTATACTATGTATGAGGGGGGAAAATTGGATAAGCAGGTCATGCAATAAGAATACAATGGTGAAAGAAGTAGTGGCACGTAATGGTAGAAAAAGGAAAATTGGCATGCATCCATTAGATTTTCCCCACGCCGCAAAGAACGTTGTATAAAGAATGAAAACAATGCAATATTTTTATGGAAAACATTGGAGTATAGTTTGCTCATGGGTTAAATGTGGAATAAAACACATGGAACAGGAACAAAAAGAGAATACATGAAGAAAGGGTTAGCGGCACTAACCATTCGATGAGTGGAAGCAACAACACATAGAAAAAGTTGAAAGGATGGCGTAGATACGGCGGTACCTGTGGAATGAAACACATGAAAATGGAATAGAATACAAAACGAAAAATAAAAAGCAATGGAAAGTGATAAAAGTAGCGGCACTAACCCGTTGATAAGAGGAAGTGGCAGTGTCAGTTCAGAAAAATGGTTGGAAAGTATGGGTTGCGTTGAGTTGAAAGCGGTAGCTGTGGAATGAACACAGGAATATGGAAGTGAATACAAAAGGAAACCAAAACAATGGAAGGTGAGAGAGGTAGCGTCATTAACATATTGATCAGCCGAAGTGGCATTGTCAGTTCATCCAATGAGAACTAACTGATTAATGTTACAAAATTTATTTCATTTGTATATGACTGCTCACATTAATTTTATTTTATTTTATTTTACGAAAATCCGCTTGTTTGTCTCCTTTTTATAATTAAACTACTTATTTATTTTCTTGTTTAACTTCATTGTAAGGAAAGTGTTTTTTCAACATATATGTAATTGTTTGTGCTTGTAAATTTACAATTTTTAAATTAGTAAACAATTGAAAAGAGTGAAACAGAAGGTATATACATTTCAGTATATACACTTCTGGTTGGGTTTATATTTTTTTTTACCTTAGCTATAATTGTTAAGTACATTGATTTTCAATATTATTACTTAAAAATAAGAAAGCATAATAATATTAACCAAATATTGAATTAGTATGTAATACGACACTGCAAAAATCTTTTGGATATTTGAATAAAACAAAAGTGCAAAGCCCTTTACGAAAATGTGTATATTAACTCGCAGAAGCAGAAACACAAACATAAATCAGTGGTAGCAGATGGCACAAAAAGGAAAATCAGCATGCATCCATCAGATTTTCGGCAGCACTCAAAGAACCTTCTACAAACCATTTCGAAAAAAATAAATATAAATGGAAAACCTTGGAGGAAGGTTTTCTTAGTCGGGGTTAAACCTGTTATGGCAAAGGAAAGTTGGAAAGTGAAACTCATGGAAAAAGGACCAAAAATAGAAACGGAAGATGAAATGGTCAACGGTAATAACCTTTGGAGGCGTGGAATCGAAAAGACAAAGAACTGAGCAACAGGTTGGCGTTCATACGACGGTGACTCTCAAATGACACACCTGAATGTGGAAGTGATTTTCCACTTAACATAGAAGGAAACAACTATAGTGGAAGGTGATAGGGGTAGTGGTTACAATTTTATCTAATAACATTAATGAGTTGTTATGTTTTTGTGTGGCCGGCGAGTGAAAAGAAATTGTTTGTACTTGCCATTGTCATCTGCCTATTAAAGTCCTATCACTTTAGTTTTTGTTTTATTTGCATTATAAAAAAAGTATTTATGTCTTTTTAATTAAAGTACCGGGTCTTCAGAAGTTGAGCTTTTGTTGTGTCAATTGATAATAAATAATGTACATTGTTATACAATGATATTTAGTAATTTTTATTATTGTGTTCTGGCAATTTATGATTTTTTGGTACTCATAAACTGTATTTGGAGAATAATGGTGAAACCAAACATTATTTAAGTTTTTTAAAAAAAAAGGTATCACGTGGAAACATGTGACGGGTATATAAAAAAAATGGGAAATAGTCATTGTTACATACTATACTACCAAAAGGTATTGATGAAGTTGAGAACTTTACAAATATAAAATACAACTAAATGTAATTATAAAATTGTATGTCAATCATTACTCATTTAATTTGCATAATATTGTGATGGTTAATTTGGAGTTGGTATAAACTATATATTTTCAAGTAATTAGCAAAAAAACCTGATAATATAATTAACAAATGATCTGTTTATTGTTTTATCTATGGATTCGTAGAAATAGATGACTTGTTGTATGTACAATGTAGATTTAGTAAAAATCTGACATGTAGGGTTGAAAAACTTATTGAAATGACGTGATATATATAGGGCGCTTAGTTGAAAGAAATGTGGTAATTCCCAATAAATTACATCCATAAGACTGTTTGGCACTTGATATCATAAGATTCAGTATTGGAATATCTAAATGTATATAAGGTTTGATTACATATGATAACTAACTGTGCATAGAGTGTAATATTTTAAGTAAGTTTTATCAATTCAAAGTCAACAAATAAGTGTTAGTAATAAAAAACTTTTTTATTTTTCAATATTAATCATCTTAAACTTGTCTTTTTTGTTGTTATATAAAATTATATTTCATATTTAACAATAAGAAATAATTTTTATAATATTTTTAACAAGCTGTTCTTATTTTAATACTTGTAAATTACGTAGCCATTGTATAAACAAACAATACAAACAACAAGAAAAACTGCTACATTTGTGTTAAATATAGTTCTGAGTATATTATGTGACACACCATGGAGATTATATATTCGGGTTGGCTGCAAAGGTTGACCTATCTGATAAATGAAAGGGCATCACTCTGATTCATCCTTTACATGGCATAGTAGAATAGGGAAGAACACACATTTGATAGAAGAATAAAGATAAATGTCGTATGCCGATAGCAATTAGGGAGTGGTAGTTCTGTCTCAATAGGACAATATACAGTCAAGAAATGGTTATGAGTGGAACTTGGGCTGAGCCTTCTCATTTTAGCAAGCCCATGTACGACTGACCATAATAAGACTCGTAATGAGCTGGCTCTTGAATGTTTTATTGAGTTAAGAGATGTTGTTTAAACATATAATGATTTTTTTAGAATACAATTTTATAATGAAATATAAATTACAACAAACAACGAAAATTATATATTATAGTTGAAGTTACTATTGTAAGAATTTCGCTTATCAATAAGAATATCTCTTATCATTATTACCAACTACCGTATAATGTCTGCCATAAATGACATAGATGATGCCGCTTCGACCCAAGCCTGAACTTGCGATCCACACACAGCCTTGCATTTTGATAAGTAAACCAAAAGTTGAGAATTTTTATCTAATCACTTAGGCTTTGTTTGGCAAAGGAAAGAAATAGAGATGAAGGAAATGGAGTGAAAAGAAATGGAGAGGAAGGAAGTTGAGGTGATTTTTATTTTCCATAGATATGTTTGGATGAAAGGAAAATAGGAAGGAAGGAAATAGATGAAAGATTAACTTGTTTTGTTTGTTTGGATGGAAAAGTGAAAGGAAAGAAAGAAATAATGATACTAATTGACTTTTTTATCCTTATATTATAAAAAGGTTATTCTTTATAGAATTATATAAAAAATTATTGGAAACTTAAAATTAGATACAATTTTGTCATAAATTTATCTATCAAAATAATATAAATAAATATAAAAGCATTCCAGTCAAAATCTTTATTTTATATTTAATAATTTTATTAATTAATATCAAATAGAAAATATAAATATTTTTTAATATAACAAGTTTAGAATAATATCAAGTTAATAAAGAAGAAAATATTAATAAAAATAAATTATTTAAATTCATTTAAAATAAAAATTTTAAAGTCACCGATATTTCAAAAAAGTTACCAAGCTTAATCATCAAATTCATATTGAAAAGATCATGTGTTTGAAGCTTTACAAAATGAAATACTTATTCGTTCCTTTTGTGTAATTAGTTTCAAGAATAAAATGAAAGACTAAAAATAAATGCATTGGAAAGCAAAGCAGCACCAATGATGAAGGCTAGTTGGCGCCAATGATGAAGGCTAGTTGGCGCTGGAGGAAGGACCCTGAGAATGGAGGGCAGCAGGACGCATGATTTTGGTTTGCTACAAGTTCTAAATTGGGGCTAGGGATTTTAAATAAGAGAGTGGGTATTTTTGGAATAGGTAAATATTATCCCATCCTTTCACCACTTTTCTGCCCATATGAGGGGGGAAAAAATTTATGTGGGCCCCACATATTTTTTGACACTATTTAATCTTTCCTCTCCTATTTTCCCTTGCACCAAACAGTGGAAAATCACTTCCTTCCCCCCACTTTCCTTCCCTTCCCATTCCTTCCTCTCAATTTCCTTTCAAACAAACACAGTGTTAAGGAGAAATGACAAACTTACTACACATGAATTCATATATAACAATTAATCCCACAAAAAGAGAGACTCAACCATTCTAATTCAACATCTGTAGTCTCTAGACAACGCTATTTAATTTGAACATGATCATTCATGTAATTCATACTTGTCTAATTGACCTAGTATCTCTTGACCCATGTATGCATGTTACTCATTATAATGTCAAGTGCATAATGAAGTAACAAGTGACATTATAAATGAGCGAAAAATTTTAATGACTTAATAAGTACAATTACTATTAGCATTATTTTTGTTGTAAAAAATACCTTTTACAACAATTTGAGTAAACTTTGATCTTCTTTATAAGATTCAGTATATTATTTGTCAAATTTAAAGTTACGAAATTTAAGTTGATATGAACTACAGTACATTTTTCAATTTTAAACTTGTATAACTATATTTAAAGATTAAAGATACACATTGTTATTTGATTGAATCAAACGAAGAGAAATAAATAACTGTATGTGACACTCATTATCGTCCCCCACACAACCCATTCGTCATGGCCATGAATAAACGAAAAAGACATGAAAAACTCGTAATAGGTTAGGAGCAGATACCAGATTAACATCAGACACAAGTGCCCACTTTGGACCCCATCGTCAACACATCATTTGTTTGTCATATAATGTTATTGGGTTCGAAGAGTATGGCCCCTCCTATGTATAATAGAATGGACCAACTTTAGTCCTAACTTTAGTCGTATATATATGTTTATACATTATAAAACAAATATCTTTATCCAATACTTTATTATATACTCTTATATTGTGCATTTTTTTAATTGAGATCAAAATTAAATTAATTTTTGAAAAAATAGTTTTTTGGCCTAAAAATTCAGTGCGAATGAAGTTGACTTAACATGCATACAAGGCTTTTTTTACAACAAAAAAAATAGTTATTTATAGATTTACAACTGGTTTTAAATTAGTTACCAATATGTAAGAAATATAAATCGTCCAACAATGACAAGATTTACTATACATGGATCGGGCAACGGCGTGCCACGATTTACTGAATGTCTCAAACATTTACAGTGAAATGCTTTAACAAGTACATGTGTAAACAGTGAAATAAGCAAATTGGCTAGCAGCTAGTATGCATAGTAAAACATGGCACAATAGCATCTAGTATATGTGAAGGGAAAATTTTTTTTTTTGTTTCTATAGTTATTTTGTTAAAGAATGAATATGACACTTTTAGTGCTTGCTCATTATAACGGTAAGATAAGTGAAAACTCCAGAGATGGAGTGTAGTTTTGCTATCAAAATCTACCACTTATTATTAAAATTAATTATTCATAAATAAAACATTTTATAATCTCAAACTTCAACAAATTTCTTATAAACCTTATTTAACCAACAGTAAACTTAAATTAACCTAACCTTAAAGACTGAAATAAATATGAATACATATAAATAAATAAACCAACCATTATTAATCTATTCATCGTGTCAAACATTTAAATAAATGTCATATATTAAAATCCCTAAGCTAAACAAAATAGGCATGTATTATACACTAAAACCGCAAATTATATTCGAATAAACATAAATCAATTTTACAAGTTATAGGTATAAAGCTGTTGTTTATCTAACTTTGATTTTATAGGTTGGAGTTCTTTTTCCATGCAAAATAAACAAAATAACAAAAGAAAAATTCAAATACATTTGTGTAAGTGTCATGACTATAATATAAATGAGTTAATGAGAACCACCCCTAGTCCTTTGTTTTTGTTTGAAAAAAAGTTAACTATATTTTCAATACAAAAAAAAAATACACAATTTCAAATTATTAGTTCCTATTACTTTTTTTTTTACCTTATGGATTTTAATATATGAAATTCATTTAAATGTTTGAGATTGCTAATAAAGTAATAATGTCTGGTTTATTTATTTACATGTATTCATATTTATTTCCGTTTTTAAGTTTAGTTTAAGGTAAGTTCGTTGTTGGTTACATAAGGTTTATAAGAATTTGTTAAAATTTGAAATTTATAAATTTTTTATTTATGAACAATTAATATTGATAATAATTGGTAGATTCTGATACGAAAAATGGACTTCGTATTTGGAGTTTTGAATTATGTCATATTTTTAATGTGCAAGAAAAAGAAGTCTGACAGACTTTTTTTTTCCACTCAGTGTACAAACAAAAACAAAAACTCCCCTTCACATCCACTTCTGCAAGGCCACGTTGTACTATGCATGAATAAGTTATCTACTACCTGATTTTCTGCTTTTGCTATTTACATGTGTACTTGTTACATCGTTACAATGTAAAATGAATTATTCAGAACATCATTTTACTGTTGGTCGATTTTTATTTAATATATATTGGTAAATAATATCAGACTAATTATAAATCTATAAATAAAATGTATGATTAATATACATTGTATGAGAAAAAATTTGAATATAGCAAACAAGGTTGGTAAAAATAAAATCAAAAATTAATTTAAAATTACATTTTGTGGAGTCAAAAAACATTTACAGTTCTTCTTTTAGAAAAATTCATAAACATGCAGTGATATATAAAATTATATATATTTATATAGATTGTTAGTTTTAATACAGAAATACTGGTATATTACACTTTTGACATTCATGACGGTCCAAACCAAGTCTGTCTTTAAAGGAACTCAATTTGATCCCAATTCCGTCGACTTGGTATGATCCACTTCCCTCAACTAGGTCCATCATCCATCCTCGAATGGTGTGTGCTGCCTCTCTACTGTCCTTTCTGAGAATAGTTTTCTGTGGTTTACGAAGCTATAACGCAGGTTAAGCAAAATCTTTTTATGCAGTTTCTCGACCCCATACAATTTTTTATTATTGGCAATTTGCCAACGAGTGCAGCTGTGCGTGGGGCAGGGTTAAGGGATGGATGATCATTATTATTCTGTACGATCTCAGACGCAATGTAGGGGCTAGGGATCCGTCACTTGGCAAGCACCAATGTGGATGTACGGCTTCCACTTTTGATCAGTTGTACTGCGGCACACACTTTCACTGCTTAAACAGGTTTTGGGCAAATATCAATTCCTATTTTCGAAAAAAAATATTTTCTTATACCTATACAATTGTCTTGTTGTATAGGTTTCTGGCAAACATGATTAGTAAAGACTAAAGTTGTACTATTTGAAGATAGACTGTGTTTAAAAACAAATGTAACAGTGCAATAAAGACTTTGTGTACGAAGACAGTGTGTAACTAAATAAATAGAACAAGAAAAATATAGAAGGAAGACTACTACAACCATAATAATAGTTTATTTCATATTGAATTATTATGCAGTATGGTAGTCTTTACAATTCAACTCCCCTATATAATATATTGCTATATTTTAATAACTCGTCAGTAAATTATCTTGTGTATTGGATTTTTTAATCATACTCGTACCCATTTAAAAATTAAGACATTTATGGTATATTCCGTTTCTAGTGAAATATGAGGTAGAATTGTATTGGAAAAAGTTAAACTTGTTGTATATATCAGGAAATCGCATATTATGTTGAACAACATTGAATCCCAGGAGCTCATTAGAATAGTTGGCACACGCATTTGTGTTGCTTGCATCTGTATATTAAGGGGGACGCGTGTCCCTTTTTTAATTATTATTTAAAATGTTTTAACCCCTTTTGCCATGGCCAGCTTATGGTTGGTTTTGTTTAACAGCATCATAATGATGGTGTTTATTATGTTGTTAGTTAATATTCCCTGTACTCGTACATTGAAGTAATGAAATTTAAGGTCCAATCAGTTGCCCACTGTATTTGCACATGAAAAATACAAAAAAATTAAAAAGGTGATTTTAATTGCATTTATGAAAGAGCCCAGAAATTCGACAGGAATGGAAATTTCTTTTACAAACTAAGGCAAAAAACTAAACACAGATGTTTCCAACAGTAAGCTTGATGCACTACGTGGCTTAATTCAGCCTCGATGATTGAAAAGCCCAACTAAAGCAGATATGTTTAACATTAGAAAAAAATGCTAAGACAGCACACAACTGCTTCCACTTCATGCATTCCGATCCGCATACCGCTCCAGGTTGTCTTGTTGCTTGTTTATTGTGGTAGCTTTGGCCTATGTTCATTGCTTTGGAGGTATCCAGTAGGATTTCATTAGCCCATTTGAATAGTCCACAGCTATGAGCTTTATCTTCGTAATACATTGGACATCAGAAGAACTGCCGGCCATAGTTTCCTCTTGCCTTGGTTCTTGCCGTGTATAGTCGTATGTTCATCCCACATGCACACATGAAAAGTGTATTTGCAGGTGGACTTCCCATGGATGCTTTAGATTTGTGAATCGATTCTCCTCCCATTACTGCAAATTGAAAACGAAGAGATGTTAAAAATCAATAGCATTCAGGATTTTTTTATCCTATCCACTGGAAGCGGCATGTGTTTAAGGGGCAGCGTATTCAATACACGAGGGAACCAACGTGTTATATACACAACACCCCACAAACAGAAGTAATAAAATTAAATAACAAAAGTCGAACATCACACGTGGGGCCAATCCCACGGTCGAACGATATGGAAAATAAACAAATGTGGAAAAGTAGCCTAACAAAAGGCCTGCAAACCTCTCCAAACCATGACTTTTAACAAAATTACACTTATTTGGTGAAAAGTTCTGGCACTATCAGCAAAAAACAATAGTTGTCAATACTTTTTTGTTACACCAATGGCTTGAAACCACTAGGCATATGTAGTGATATGTAGTTTTATCTTTTAAAATGTCTCCAGTTGGCATACTTGATTATAAAAATTAAAGCAATTTACATATAAGTAGACGGAAAGTTCTTTCAACAATAATAATAGTTAAGTATCATTTTAGATTTTATACGTAGGTAGTTTGTTGGTAAAATGTTTGACATTATTAGATATCTGTTTATACCTGTATGCATGCATTATATACTACCACTCCACAAAATAGCGAATTTTATAAAAACATTAAACTTTTAAATTCTTGTAAACATGATTTGACACATTTTTTGAAGATACTAATATAAACAATTAAGAGAGTTTAATATAAAAAAAAGTTAAAAGTGCTGAAAACTAACATAACTTATACTGACAAAAAGGTTTAAACCCTCCCACTTCTAATCTAAATATCTTAAAAGTTAAACATTTCCCTTTACTTAATTTTGGTACATGTTAAATATATTGCATCCATAATGATAACAATGCTTGCTTAATTTATTGTATATATACAATTTGATAGGTTAGTTTTGAAAAGTCAGAAGAACAAACATACCTGTTAGTAGATGCTTTAATATAGTGAAACCCTAATTAAAAATGAAAATAGATACTGTAAAGTGAAAATCCCACTAAAATAAGAAAGTAAGGAGATTCTAACTATTACATCAATTGATAGGTCTACAGATTATGCATTAGTGGAATTCATGTGTGAAAACTTCCACACTTGAATAGAATCTAAATCCACTAATAATAATAATAATAACAATAATAATAATAATACGGTGAATGACAGTACACTCATTGCAATGTTCTAAGCAAAATTTACACAGCCACATCTCGGACTTGCGGTACCATATTATGCTTGTGTCTATTTGATCAGCAGCCTTATTAAAATATTATTTTATTCATAAATTAACTTTTCATTGAATTACATTTGCAAATTTTACGCTAAGGTCAGAAGGTACAAGTTTTGTTAGTTTCAAAAAAATAGTATTTTAATAAAGGACAACCAAATATAATTTTATTACTAAATTAAATGTTCAATTCGGATTACCGAAAGTCATTAAAAAAATGTATCTTCCTAAAAAAATGTAGTTTCTTTTTCTTTATTATATTAAAATGTAATAGAATAAACAAAATAAACAAACAATACATGGAATTCGGTAGGTCCAAATTTCGTTCTTGTTGGTTGGCTTTTGATTCTAAAATATGAAATATCAATATAATACGTTTGGTATTCACTGGATGAGGCATGTTAACAATCTCCTCAATCTTATCATATCGTTTGTGTAATACTCTGAGAACAGGGTACATAATCACAATATCCTTACCTAATATTCTGACTATGGTCTATACATTTATGGGAATACGTGCATGGCAAATGAGCCTGTCGCAGTGAACTAGTGATATATCAGGGCAAATACAACAATTAATGCATTTACCATAAAATTAACAATGGAAGCAGCCATCGTAGTGGGTTTACCCCAAATATAAACCATAAAAATTGGGCTCAATCCTTTACTTGTTTGGAACACCCAAGGATGCAAAGGACGATGCTCTAATTAAAAAATTTGCATCACTGGGTAACAGAAATATTGTATCACACAATAGTGTATGAGTTCTACCTTCTTGGAAAAGAAAGATATGGTCAGCGTCGAAGGAAAAGTTGGAGGATTTCAACTTTGGTGCAACATGCACTTCCATCACTAGTACGTTAGTTGACCTGACCCAAAACCTACTGTGCCTGACCATCCAATTTCAGTGGCAACTGTGATTGGAGGTTTATTTAGTACGGCGTGCCATACGCCACCCAATGGTGTCTTAGCACGCATCCACATAAGTTATAGGCCCACCAACAAAAGTTGTCAGTCAAGTATAAGAGTTTGTGGGCATACCACGCTGCAAGATGTGGGCCTGGACGAATAAAATTCTCACAAAGAATATGAACAAAATTAGGCAGTGAGTTTCAAGGACACCTACAAACAACACAACAAATTAATCTTATGTATAAGTTATGGGGTAATTTTATCTGGACCCGTTTTACGTTAACCGGTAGTGTATTAAACCTAAGATATGATGATCATGTTACACAATATTAAAGACAATGGTCCATTGGTATAATGGTCGCTAGTGACAACGCTGGTGACATTAAGTAAGTAATTAGATTAATTAAAGATGAAGAAATAAAACACTTTAAAGCAATTATGACGTGACCCCAACTAAGCAAGCAGTAATAAAACTGCAAGTCAAGACCATTTGTCCCTCACACATTGTCTAATTTTCACTTCATCACAATTTGCCCATGGATGCTCATGGCGAAAACCAGCCCACAGGGGAGGTTAGCTTCCTGAAGGCATGCCTTCGTTTCATGGAAGAACAGCTAACCAAGGTGTAGGAAACAATCCTCATACAAGGAAAGGGGTTCGAGGAGTTGAGGGGGAAGCTGAACTTGATCATAAAAATTGGATTAGCCCCCGGGTACGGGGTGAAGTCACACACAATGGCAGCTCATGCAACACCTATGAGCAGACCCCCACCAAGTGTTGACCTAGAAGAAGAGCATACTGAACAAACCCCAGCCAGGAAGAGATCAGCAAGGCTGAGGAAGAGTTCCAGTAACATTCAAATGGGGCCAAATGAAATATATGACTCACATACAATGCCACATGACACAACACCTATCAGGGGACCTCCACAAAGTGTTCACTTACAAGAGGACCAGACTGAACAAACCCCATCCACGACGACATCAGGGAAGCGGAGGAAGATTTCGATTAACAGTGGAATCAGCACCGATGAAATATATGACACAACATACACCCCTCCTGACACATTGCAGTTCAGCATCGATGAAGATGAACAAGCCTTGCGAAGAAGAAAGAACAAAAAGGGCAGGAAGGCGAGGAATGGCCAGAAAAACAAACACATCCAGGTAAAAACTCTATACACAATACAATTCGGGAGCTTCCAATTTAACTGTAGAAGTACTGGTTCAAAACATGTGTACTCCTTTTTTTACTCCAAAAAGTTATGCAAGTTGTACTATGATGATAATAAAAATTAATTTTTTATTAGGAAGGATTTCTCCACTTTTTGCTAGCTCAAATTAAATAACTTTATTTACTAATAAATAATGAATTTATTTTACAATTTTTTTTTGTATGAAGATTTTTTCGTTTAAATTTTTTTTATATTAGAAGAAGCTATTTTGTTTTATTTGTATGTATATTTTTTAAGTATTGATATTTTGATTGTATCTTGTGACCTATATGGACTTCTTCAGTTTTTGTTTAATTTCGTTTTTTCTAAACTTACATGATCATGTGTTAATTTTACCTTTGTCAAAGGGTCATTTTATCTATTTATTGTCGTAGAACATGTCACAATGATGTATTTTTAATGTTTTTCCATGTTAATTTATTGTAGTTTTTTTTTTGTTAAAGGATATATACAATTTGTTGTCATTGTCAATTTAATGTTTTGTGTTTATTTTGATTCCAATATATCATATGATCCACTACCTAACAATTATCACACTTTATCTATTAAATAAATAATAAGGTTTAATTTAATTTAAAATGAATAAACCATTCATTTATCAATGTTTTTCAAAATTTGTAAACATATTTGTATAATAAATTTCATTATTTTATTTGTTACAATGGAAAAACTTAACTAAGAACTAATAGTAAACGAAAATTCCATAGTATGTTTTTAATAAATAAATAGTATTGTTTTCAAAAAGTAATCATAATAAATTTTCTATTTCTTTTCCAATTTAAAATAACATGTTATCAACAAAAATATTGTGAAGTTAACATTATAAAATAAAAAAATATTTAAGTAAATATATATTTTGGTACTTGGAGTATGTATATTTTAATACTGTAGTCCTTAAAATACTATCATATATACACTGTAATTATTAAAAGATTTCACGTCAAAGACATTAATCCCAATAACAAAAAAATTATACACCTAAAACATTAATTTTTAAAAAATTAACCCCAACAGATTTCAGTTATAATGTATTAACCTAGGACTTTTAAAATGTTTATTTTTAATATATCATTTTTATCAAGAAATATTTATATGATTTTTTAAACTCATTACTATATTGTAACATGAAAATTGTACTATTACAACAAAGTATATGCATTTTTTAAAATTTCAAGAGTTAATGTTTGTAACATTTCACTATTAATGGAATTCTTTGCTATAATGTGAAATGCCTCAGTTGACTGTAATTTATATTAATTGATGGACATTAAACACTATTTTGCAACTGAGCCAATCTTTTTAAATAAAGATTAGCTATCATTTTTATTCGCCAAAGATGTCATGACATTAATTTAGTTTCTAAAAAAAGATTTCCTATCAATTTTGTCATTAACAGATTTTTCATATCAGTTAAGTTTATTAAACTTAAAATACAAGTAGCATCACTTTTCTTTTTGAAGGATGCATTTCATATCAAATAATTTTATCAATTTATAGAAATAGAGATATCAAATAGATAGAATACATGCATTTTGAAGGATAAAATTGATGTCTCATTTATCATTTGGGGGCTATAAACTTATGTCACACATGTCATATGTATCTTATGAAGCAAAAAATTATCTATTAATTTATTTTGAAATAAATAAATAAATGTGTTTTTCCTAAATTGTCATACAATATTGCACATTTTCTTATATTAACTAATACTATTATATCAATTATGGTAAAGAGATGCAGTACAAAGAAATAAAACCAAAAGGAGATACAATCGATAATCTTTTATCAATAAAAGCCGTGTTCATTTTAGATCAAAGTGATTCTGAAGTGCAGTGATTTATGTTTCAATGTCTTTATTTCAAAAGTAATTGAAGTAAATATATTTCTTGAATAGTGATAATCAAAACTTACAAGTGATTTAGAAGTGAAGTGATTTATGTTTTAATAGTGATAATTAAAATTTACATATAAAATTACTAAAAGAGTGTGGATTTATTTGACATGTTAAAATAGGGAGAGACTCAACTGAGAATAATGGTATATTGTCTGAATAATTAATCTTGATCATTGGATCTTATATAAATGGTCTATATTAAAAATAAATTATGTAACTTTTTAAAATGAACATATGAGTATTAATTACTATTAATTAAGTACAATCAATTAATTTTTAACCCTAACCAATCATATGTAGTTAAATCGCCTAAATTTGTTTCTCTGACACTCATAATAAAGCATCACTCTCATATGGTACGTCTCCTATTAAAATAAATTTAAAATTTGCCAAAATGAAACTTGTTTACCACTTCGGTATATCATCATTGGTAATATAATGCTAATAATTTTTACAATATGATTTTTTTTTTAGTTAATGTTTTAATTTGTTGACTAAATCTATACTTAGTTTTTGTGGAATTTTTGTTTTAATACTTTAGTCTTTCAAAGATTAAATACTTATATTTTAATTCTCAAAATATTTCACATTATAACATATTAATCTCTTAATAGAAAAACTAACTAAATATTATTTCGTAAAGGATAAAATACATATATTGTAGTTTTCAACACATTTCATGTTATAACATATCAACGATCTAAACAGAAAAATTATATAATCCTGTATCCATAAAAAATTAATACATCTAAAGGTGAATATTTTAAAAACTAAATGTTAATAACTTAAAAGCCGAATCCTTTTATGAATAATATGTTCAAAATAAATATTCAACAGTTAATGTGTGTAGGGTTTTTCTGGTATGGCCACTAATTAGTTTGCTATAAAACCTTTTGAGAATTAAAATATTTACATTTAATTTTGTAAGGAATTAAGTGTAAAAAATGGGGACTTTTTAGGAACCAAATTGTAGATTTATTCTGATTTATGTGTATTATCAACGTAAATAATTTTATATTGTTACATGTAACACCCTAAATCTTAACCTAATACTACTAGTATGTATTTAGGTTAATCCTTAGAATATTACCTCTTGGTTTCATCTTTTACTTTGAAAATACTTAACGGAAATATGGGTAAAATTTTTCTTTTTAATTTAAACCAAAGTGAGAGCCACGCATGATTCTTTGAACGGGAATACATACAAGTCATATGAGCAAATTATAACAAAACACATAAATAACATGGATACATCAACTGAATATATATATAGTGTGCCTACCAAAAGGCAGGACTATTCAGTACATAGAAGAACGAAATACAACTGAAAAGCAAATATAAGGAAATCATAAAAGCAACACCCATACCCATGTGCACCTAAAGTAGACAACCTCATATACAAAAGAAGGTTTGTCCTCAACTATGTGGCGTGTGTGCACTAGCTACTACCCATCCTATGCACCTACTCGCCGGGTCCGAGCATCGAGGGTGGAATCGATCCATCGGCGGATCTCGGCGGAGTGATCGTATGGATCATCGGGCGTGTCCACCGTCGAGGGCATGGATGGCCTACGAGCCAACTCGGTGAACCATCGCTCCTCACTCCCGGCTCTCATCGTGGGGAGTGGGCCGAGCTCTAATGCAATGGCGGTAGGGTGGGTCCTTTGATGGATCCGCTCAACATCGAGTCTGAGGCACGATCTGGTAGTCACGCACTGCCGACGCCTCGCCGCATGCGTAAGGATCTCGCCGTCGCGGTGGTCTCAGCTCGCCGAAAATCGTGATATGATGATAGAGGGCAGCTTGGTGAAGCGTAGCTCAGACCGGGTGTGCGGAAGGTCATCCCATAAACATGAATACTCATGCAGGCAATACCCTCAAAATGGTATGACCTGAGTGCTGGGTCATGGTGCAGCTCTCACGTCGGGGTGTCGATGAAGAGTACGAAAGTCGCCATCTGAAGATGTGACGGAAGAAAGGAGAGAGGGAATGCGAATCTTCTAAAAGAATTCTCGGTAGGGCAATCCCTAACTAAGTGACGCCATCACATCCTCGTGAACCTTGGGTTTTATTTCTAAAAAGGTGTGTATGCATATAAACTCCTTTTTAAGTTAGTTTTTCTAAAGCATTAGTTATCCAAGGTTCGTCATATTTTACAATGCGTCTTATGACTAAGCATGGAATACACTAATGACATGAATGCATCATAAAGGTAAACCAATCAATAGAATAACTAAGAAACATTATAACAAAGGGCATAAGGTGGCCACATATAAATCTCATAATAATTTTCTTGGTTTTTCATAGCACATGTGATATTTTAAACTTTAACTTTTGTCTCATGGGGCCACCCTAAAACATCTCTAGGTTATGAGCTCATACCAACTAGTCGCCACTAGCCTTACTTATCCTATGATAAGCGTAACATACATAATCCCGACTTAAAGTATGGCTAGAGGGCAAATTAAGGATCACCTCTTAGGGTCATTTCCTCTTTGAAACGCTCTACTAGCAACTAGTGCATAGTAGTATTGTCCGCTGGCAAGCTCAGTGTCAATACCTCACGGATTTGTTTTTCTTGGGAGTGCTCTACTAAACTGTGTCACCCAAGAAGGCGTCTGTTGTGTCACATTCAAGTTCTCATGATTTAAAAAAAAAGACCTTTTCTAAGTTCTCAAATTTGATGAAAATTGGCAAAGATGACTAGACCGAATTTCCTCAAATTTGCTTATGTCATGACAACATATAGGACATACAAACATTTCTTATGAGGTATAGCATATCATCATATAAAACTTCTTCATAGTATATACATCATCACGTTATCACGCATTCATATAAAACTTCCTCATAGCACATACATCATCACATAATCATTCTAATCATGTAAAAACTTCTTCATAGCATATACATCAAACTCATCATAGATAAAGCTTCATGTATCATATATCATACATACATAAATTAAGCATCATAAAAACTCAAGACTTTTTAATGTCTTATGCATTGACCCTTAAGGTCCTTAACTCACATTCTAAGTTATTAATCATCAAACCTAATCTCTTGGGTACCTATGAGGTTATAACTAAGTATTTCCCACCTCACACTATGATCAAGAACATCTCTAAATCTCAAGGATGTAGAATTTATAATCCTAACTTTACGGGTTCCTAGGAGTCACAACAATGACCCTTTCTAAGTCTAGCTTGCTCCTAAGGCATCAAGATCAAGTCCTAAACCAATTATGAGTCATTCCTACATATTTAAACTAATTTAAAACCATGATTATCAAACCTAATCCTTGCTGGACAGAATCCAGAAAATTCAATAATTAAGGGATCTAAACTCTCAAATTGATTCTTTTCTAGTTTCTAACCTATCCTATCTTTCACATATGAGTCTTAGCATTATTTTTACTCAAACATAAGCATATTATCATCATTAAAACAGCACACACAGTGGCAATAAATGGCAAGGCAGAACCGAAATGTGCATCTCCATAAAAGGCATAGAACACAATTTTTTAAGCACATAGAATACTAGTTTCTCTTGGAACCTTTTTAGAACTTTCAAAACTCATTTATAAACACTTTTATCTTTCAAAATCATAAAAATACTTGAGAAGGCAGTAGCTATATCATTTTCATCTGAAGAGGTTCTAAATTCATAAAACTTAGTTATACATATTCCTTATACTTATATAAGCTTAGAAAATTTAAGAAACACATTTTTAACACTTGGAAAACTTAAAACCTCTTAGGGCCAAAATCTCAACTATGGCTAATAATTATTTTAGACCTTTGTTTGAGACAACAATGGGCAAGTCTTTGAGCTCTAGGTTCATTAAAGTGATGACATAAAGATAAACATGCTTATGCACTTGTTTTAGCTTTTATTAGAAAGTAAAGTGAGAGCATAAAATAAATATGAGATGCATCATATTATTATATTTGATATTTAGGTGAGAACTCGAAATGTAAACATGATAATGCATAGCTTGAAATATAAACATGGTAATTCAAGTTCCTTTATTATCTTGGTACTTAGTAATAGCAAGGAAAATAAACATGATGTGCAAGGCATAAAAGTAAACATGATGCAAGGTTCATTTTATGGTTAGCTAGAGCTCATTCAAGACTTTAATAAGATAACAACCCAACACATATCTCATTACAAAGAGAGCTTTAGAGTTCTTGAACCAAGTTCTCAAAGGAACCATGAGGTCCTTGAACATCATCATCAAGCTCAAGATAAATAAACTTTCAAAACAAAACAAAATCTCAAGGATCAAGGTACCAAAACCGAAAACCTTACGAAGGAAAAGAAAATGAAACTAAGTCAAGTTCTTTATTAAATACCCAAAACCCCTATCTAGAGAAAGATCTCTAGAATGTGCCGACCAACTTTAAGGTTGACAAGGGTAGGCTTGGGTTTTTAGAAATCCTTAGATTAATTTTCTTAGGTCGAAAAACCATGTGAGCTAGATATCATATAGATGAAGTTATAAGAAAAGAAAAACTCAAGCTTTAGAGGTTTCTTTGAGATGAACACAAGGTCATCATCTAGAAACTCTCATCATCAAGCTATCATGCTCATAATCATGGCCTCATGGCCGAAATGAAAGAAAAAGAAAAACAAAGGAAAGTTCAAAAAGAATCCAAGAGGAAACTAGAGAAAAACACATTCTTGAGCAAAACAAGTTTGAAAAGCAAATCCCTACCAAGTGATGAAGATGAAAGCTTGAACTTGAAAAGGAAAATGAGAAGAGCAACTCCTCCTAAGGTGGTGTGATGGCTTCGGCCAAAGAGAAAGAAAAGGAAAGGAGATGTGTTTTGAGGAAGCTTGTGTTTGAGGTTTAGTGTTAAAGAGTTTTGATGATGATCTAAGGTTATGATATGGTGGATTGAAGTGGTGAGGTGGTAATGTGAAGAGAGGATGAAGATGAAGAGAAAGAACTCTTGGAACTTTGAGAGAAAAGAAAGAACTAGCAAGATAACTCTAGGATTCTAAACTTAGCAAATGCTTCAAGGTGCAACTAAGCTATCACAAGCATCCTATTTATAGAAAAAACAAAACCATGGGCTCACCAAGAGGGAAGCCTTGGTCAGAGTAATGAGGGGGAGAAAGGAAGAGAAAAATATCTCTTAAATGGTGTCATTCAAGCATGGTTTGAGGTATGGAGTTCATGACACAAAGTAAGGCTTTAAGCATGGGTTTTTGAGTGAGCTTTCATTTTAATTTTGCAAGAAATTGTTCTTCTAGAAACTCAACATGGCTGGAACATTTTCAGCCACAAATAAATGTGGGAAATGATTTATTTCAATTGGTTATTTACTTGGAAAATCAAGTGTGATGGAAAATATGACAAGGTATGGTGTATGTGACTTGAGGTATGGCCTTGGAGTGTTAGAAAATTGAACATGTGATGCATATGGAGGGAGGGAGTGCACGGCCAGACTAGGGACAGCATGGGGGAGGTGAGTTTTGATCATCTAATTGGGTGTTAATGGTAGGTTTAAATGTGTATTAGCTTAGGTACAAGGTTAGGAATAATTAAGCTTAAGTTTAGGTAACTAAGAATGTGTTTTAAGAATTTTATGACAAGATTAGGAGTACTCATACATCATTAGAGAATTAAAAACTCATTTATGAATAAACAATGTGTAACACAATTCCATGATTTAAGGAATTGGAAAGAGAAAATACTATTTAAGATTCCATGACTAGGAATCTTGAAATTAAAATATGATTTTAAGTTGTAATTAAGCACTTTTAGGTTCTAATCAACTTTAATAAATTATTTTGACTCAAGATTAATTAAGAAAATTAATTAACCTTTGATTAGAGCCTAATATTGCTTAGGTTTGCTTAATCACGCGATTAAGAGTAAAAACACGAAACTAGGGGCAAAACCGTAATTTTACACTAATTTCGCCCGGGACCTCCAGGACCAAAACTAAGGTCATAGTCTACATAAAAACGCCTTTTAAAATCATCTGGAGAAGTTTCGGGTTCATCCGGCACTTGCAAACGGGTAAAACACCGCAGGGGTGTTTTGGTCATTTTGACCCAAAACTCAAAATGAGATTTTGATCCCGGAAAAAGATACACAGGTCATCTAATCCCCTTTCAACATTGAGTTTGCCCTTCGAGCACTGCCGGATCGGCTTTCCTCGAATTCCAGGCTGAAAATAACCTTAGGGGCATTTTGGTCATTTTTACTTTAGCAGAAAAATCGGGGCGTTACATTACACAATAGCATTTGAGAAAAATATTAAGTCATGATAAGTCACTGCACATCATAATAATTAGTTATCATAATTTTACATTTTCTTTGAATTCTTTTACCGGACACAGTGCATAAAGTTTAATATCTTTCTTTAAGTAACATTGAAATAACAATAATATAATATTAAATTTAGAAGTAGTTTATCAATACACTGTTTAGCGAAATTTTACTTCATGAAAAGCAAGAAAATAATGCTTTCATGTTGATGCCTCTAAAATTATGACCACAATCAATTTTGTTAAAACTATCTAAATAAAATTGTACTACTTTGAAGGCCTTAAAATTAATTTTGGATGCATTTTGCTGATTGTATTACAAAAACATGCTAGAGCTATTTTAAAATAAAGTTTCAGTCATGCATACAACAGGTTTACTTGCTACTATTGAAACAGATAAGAAGGAAGAGTGAAACAAAAAAACACATTGGAAAATACTTTGTTTTCACTTGGTCACAAAATAGTTCTTCACCTTCATCATCCTTTATTTATATGTTGGTGGGCAAGGGCTGAATGCTTTATACGTATTTTTCAACATTGTCACCTTCTGTAGCATACACAAATTAATGACGAGTATGCAGTCCAACATAGAAGAAACCCAACACAATGAAAATTACAGACTTCAAATTTTCTATGCCCAAATATGGCCATGGCTGAGGTCCATATGCACATTTATTTTTAGTTGCTCCAAAATATAGTAAAACCATTGGGCGTGACTTCCTCAAACTAACTGGCCACAATATGAAGACCCATATAATCAAGTCTCCCCAACGCTTACTGAGGCCATTAAACACAGCCCCAACACCATGCACTGGCCCTTTTTTTGTTGGGGGGACTAAGTTCGCGCATGCTATGACTTTTATTATTATTGCTGCTTCCACCTGCACGTCGCCTAATTTGAAAATTTTGTTGTCCCTTGTATGTTACAGAAAGGGCTATTCAGTTTGCCGGACAAAGCTGGGGCCAAATCGAAGCCCGATGACATAATATTCACACATGTGCCAAGGCCATACGGGCTTCACTTTGTAAACCTGCTGGACATATCCCCAAGGACGAAGGGGGATGAACTGCCAAAAGTAAACACGCAGCAAATAATATTTATGGTTTTACTCAGTCTTACATACAACTCCAGCATTAACCTAAACCAATTCAATGTGATGACTAACTGGACTTTCTCCAATTTCCACAGTGGATGATAGTTGAATTCAGGCCAGGAAAAGATATGGAATTTATTGGGCCCAAGCTAGCTGTATCAGCCTATATTTTCGGATCAGGCATGGATCGAAGGTTAGTTCCATAATTTTTCACTAACCACTTATGCAACACATGTAGTTTGTGATTGACTAAGCCACTCACGATTAACTTGCAGAGACTTGCTAGTCCACAACATGCACTGCTGTGGTGACAGGAATGCATTCATGATTATAGTTCTCGGACAGCCTTTGGTTGACGATGTACGTATATTTTGCTACTTTTTTTCACCTAACTAAAATCTAAATGTATAAGAAAAAAATTTAGTTATGCCTGAAATTTATGTTGAACTTTTTTTTCCCTCTCGAACACAAACATTTTGAATTTATGTACAAAATCTTATTATGGTTAGACTGATGTCAAATAAAATACATAAAGACTAAACATTATTTACTGACAAATTTAAAACTACATGTAATTCATACAAATATGTTAAAATAGGTATTTCATATGGAATAATTTAATCGAACACATTAGCAGTGAGCGAGGTGAAATAATTTTTTATGCATCATTTCATTATCACCCTCTACGTAATTTAAATTGTACCATACATATTATTAAATACAATACACATTATTGTCGTGCAAAACTAATTGGTGGTTACAACTTTTATTGTCACTGTTGGCCATAAGTGGATTATTCGGTTTCATGTAAATTTTTTGCCCCAAGGTGACAAACTTTGGTATACATGCCTCAAACTGAAGGACATAGCAAGTGGAAAGATAGAGACACCTAAGAAAGAGAAAGCCACACAAAGCTTACAACAATCAAGTATAATCATCTAACGCTGAAACAATTTAATCATACATTGGGAGTACAGTGCCATGCAGTAGAACTGCCTTATCTAACTCTAATACAATTGGTTTGTGATTGGGTTATCCATATGTAGATGGTCAAAGTTTTTTAAAAATGAAATAATTTGAAACCGCAACAAACATGCCATGATAGTAATCTATTCTAATAATAATTCAAATAAATTATTGTTTGGACAAAAATGACTACATCATATACATACGTTGTCGGTTGGGGGATGAAGTGGCCCCTCATTCAAGTGGGGTACGTCAAGTATTGGGGTTGTACATATGTTGTTGGGGGTCAGCCCACACGAATGGGTTAAATTGACACCTCCGCTATCACCTTTCATACATACTCAGGTAACATTAATGACATGGCACAAAAACCAAATTCAATGCAGGTGTTGATAATGGTTGTAGCCATGTTGACACATGGTTCCATAGGCCACAAATGGTACCTGCCCACCATATTCACAGTATGTCCCACATCATGTACAAAAAACTAACCATTTTGTTTCCCAAGTTCACACTTACATCTCATTTTTGTTTTTTGACTTCTTTCAAACCCGCAGCAAATAGCTCTCCAGGAAAATCCTATTATAGGGGGAACTTTAGCAGCTATTCACCGGGATTTTATGGGAAATCTGGACAAAGTTATTAAGTATAAAACTGCAACATGACTTTATCCATTGCCCCTTCTATTGTAATCACCCATTTTTAATTCATGGTTACAAAAATTTTGGGACCATAGGCTGCCTATTCAATTTTTTATATCAGGTACCTAACAATTGTCCTCAATTGTCTTATACAGATATATGTACTAATGCACCAACACAACCATTGGTTCCTAATGTTTATTGACCTCTTAAAGGAGGAGCTGGTTTACTTGGACTCCATGAAATCAGACAACCATAAGGGTCCACGTGTCCATGATATGATCAAAGTGGTATGAATGACTGGATCAATACAAATATCATATCAAGCTGAAAGAAATGTGCCTTTCTATCACCACTTACTTTGTGCCCTTGTATGCACAGGCAACATTTATGCAGAAAATGTTTGACGATGACTTATTTTACATAGACCCAAGCCAGCCTCGACCATTGCTATCAACCTTTACCATCGTAGAGCCACCAGTTCCTCAACAAGATCCAGCTTCGTAAGTACAATTGTAATGAAATATATGCACTTCAGTAACTACATTATCTGATGCAAAGGTATTTTTTACACATGTATTTACATCGCTTTAGGAAGTGGATGATGCTTGCATCGCTTTGGTCGCGATATGATTTTGGGGTAATGCTACTTATGCTAATAAACTTGTATTTGCAGTATTTCAACTTATTATTTGCAATTTAAATCATGTGACATTTTAATCAACAATTAAATAGACGGTTAATGAAACCACAAGAATGCGTTTGGCAATTGACCTTGCACTAAAGCCTTACAACCCAAACAGAGAATTCGTCAAGAAAAAGACTATCCAAAGTTGGAATAGCCACCAATTTGGTCCAGACTACCGCCGATAGCCCTTAAGTATGTTATATCTCTTCATGGTATTTTTTGGAATAGCTTGTTTTGGACTACCAACACTTTAACTGCACATTTTTGGGTGGTGGGACATAGAGACACTTAATAGTTTATTTTGCCTATCCACACACTTACCTTTTGGGGTGAAAAGTGCCTTATCCCAGTTATCAGGTTGACTGGCCCTTATGATTTAGCCCGTCAATACTTTTTGGTTAGCTGTCATGGATGTTTGGAGATAATTGATGAAGTGAAACTATTTTGAGTTTCCATTATAATAGCTATGGACTACCATATTTCCAGCATTCAATATTGGTCATCAAATATCACAGGTAAGGTTTTAATTAGCCATCCATAAATTGCCCCTCAAACAAACATTGCCAACCTAAGCTTACTACGTGTGTTTTTATTCACTAGATCCTGTTGATGCAGCGGGTCCATGCTTTTTTGCCAACACCTATGATCAACCCCTACGCATAAAGGTTTTGTCCATCATAAGTAGTAGTTACAACATTCTTTGTATAGCAGGTAAAATATGCAAGGAATATATCCATTCAAAATGTGAATACATTGCCAAAGTTTCTTTTGTTTATGTTGAAATGTAGGTTAACAATTGTTAGGGATATTCAATCACCATGACAATTGTCCCTTTCAAATATATTTTATATTTCTTGTCCAAGTTCAACTTAATTACTTGATTTGGTATCGAAACATTTGTGCACAGTTGTCCAAGCTTGAACATGGGCATGTAACTAAGATAAATTTAAGCATATATGTCCACAATGGTTTGTATTTTTATATCAATGCAGAAAAGCTCACTAACAAAAGTGCATTTGTTAACCGCAGTGGTGCAATGAATTTTTAAAATACTTAACTCCACAATACTTAACTATTGTCTCTACCATATGTACAAACTATCAGGCTCGGAATGGAGTAAAATGTTCAATGCCAGATATATTACACTGAAAAAAGAATCAACAAAACTAAATCATTCCATACATGACGACCTATTATACCAATACCAGTGAATTCCAACTAAAGGCGAACCTGTCAACTAATTCCCAATATAGGAAACACACAATTTCACTCAACAAAATGGATATTTCTGGAAAATAAAAAAGTTAGTTGTACAAGGGAAAGACACCAAAACAGAAATCCACCACCTTTATTATATATACGCTTGCCACGTGAGTTAGCAAATGTGTTGTCTACCCAACTTCATGAAAGGGAAAATTACCAGCAAATTGAAAAAAAAAAGGCTTCAATTGTCTAATGGCTTACTCTTCCAATAGAACTTAATACATCACTCCACCTCGTGTCATCTATAAAGATGCATCACATGTAACTGTTAAACACAAATAAGTGTCAAGTAATTACTCCAACTGCATTTCTTTTACGCTTGGGATTTGCATCTTAACATCACCATTTACAATCAAAGTTCATCATATCCCTAACACAATTACTCTTACTATACTATAATTAACAGAGACTTCCCAACCTAATATGCAAAACCAAACAATACAAAAAAAAGGGGGGTAAGGAGGATGTGTAAGGAACGTAACTAAACTCGAAAGATGTAGTCAATTTATCCACAAACAAAAGAGTAACCATTCACAATCTTGCACACATACATTATATCAGTGAAAATATCTATACCGCGGTTATAACTTTCATCGCACACGAATTGCTCCCAATTATAATCGATGCCCCAAGCCATAATGTGTGTACCTTCGGTCTAACATGTCAAACAAGATGTATTACCATACATCGGTTACAACTATCACTAACATATTATTCCCCCTTAGCAGATTCTACATTATGTTACTAGTTTTCCACTAAATCTGTGGACAACTCAACTCCCCTTCATCATGCTCCACCTTTGGGCTTTTTACTTTGCTGCAATACCTATACAAATTTTAAATGTTGTTAGTAAATTGTTATAGACACATATTCATAGTAACTTCATATTCATTATATTTTCACAATTTTCCCTATCTTTTATATACCCTCCTTCTGCCTTTTTCCAGAGACACACATATTGCAACACCACTGCATAGCTTTTTTTGTTATGGGTTCATGCACTTTGCAATGTGTCAAACTATACAGGATAGACATTCTATAATTGGTGTCAACATGCATGCCTTATACTTCAACCCAAAACTGCACCCTTTCACTATGACAATACACCACTGTCAACATCTAACACCCTAATACTCTAAACAAAACTTTTAAATTTATGCAACCATACCTGTAAATGCCATTGATGCCCAGGATCCACTACATACTAATGCTGCACAAAGCCTGGATACTGCGACCCGCCAATTCCACTTGAGAACTGTTGACATGGACCTTCTGTAACAATTTGCTGTGTTGGAAAGTTTGGATAACTAGCTGTAATCAATTGGAACTGTGGTGGATAAAATTGGGCAGGGTAGAATTGGTTTATGTGGGGTCCTGCAAAAAACAATTTGCTCCCCTCAACCTGTTGCAATTGTGAACCTTGTATGGCTATTCCATGTGGTCGCATTGGTTCGTCATCCATTTTTCGCTTCCCTGTCTTTGACCCAGCTGATTCTATCACATCATCATGTGCCTGTAATATTACAAACTCAGCATCATATTAAAACACTAAAACAGTTACATATTAAAGTAAAAATAAACTTAACATCACCTCCATGTTTACACCAGCATTTGAATCAATGTCATCATCCAATCCTAAAGGAAAAGTGGTATCATCTTCGCAATGGTCAAACCTCCCTCCTTCGCTGTTCAG
Organism: Dalbergia cultrata; assembly: GCA_031216105.1. Lineage (NCBI taxonomy): Eukaryota > Viridiplantae > Streptophyta > Magnoliopsida > Fabales > Fabaceae > Dalbergia > Dalbergia cultrata. The sequence continues at coordinate 42,425,322 of CM062352.1, forward strand.
CAATTCCTCTTTGTGTGTCCCACTGATGAACAATTAGAGCAACGATATTTTTTTCGACCGTCCTTACCACCTAAAGGTGCACCCTTTGTCGTCACTACAGTAGGGTCACCCACTTTTTTCCTGCTTTCATGATGTTTCCTGTTTGGTTTCAGCAGCTCGAACTTTTACTTGAAGTCTCTCAAAATTCTACTGATTTCATCCATTGTGTGACGAAAGTAAGGTAACTTTTTAGCCTCAAGGAATGACATCCATTGGCTAGCAGCACATAGTGCACCATAGCGCAACAACACTGTCTTCTCACTGTCATCTTCCACTTCATTCCCACCATCCTTATAACTTTTCACATTCTTGCACCATCTTTTCAAAATCAAAGTCTTCAGTAGCTCTAGGATTTGCTCATTTCTCATAACACAGAACATATGGCTACAAGGAATTCCATGACCATCCCACATACGACTTTTACATTCATATTTATCTAAGTTCTTATCCACCAACACCGTATACTCACAACTAGGTTTTCCATACTTACACACTTTGTACACTGCAGTCGTTCCAACCCTATCACATCCAACAACAAACAATGAAGAAACACCTTCAATTTGTTTCTTTATGTCCTTGAATATCTCCTAAGTAAGCACATTCGTAGCTACACGCTCAATCATCTCTAGCCTTGTTGTCAACACAAGCTCACCATATATAGAGTGGAACTGAGCGACCAACTCATTGTTCCTATACTCTCTTACTGCACGCTCTAGGTTCTGAACTAAATCAAGTAGACTGTGCCTTGATTTTATAAATCTCTTGATGAATGAATTTATCCCTTCACATCGCGAAGTGGTCCTGAACCTAGCACAAAACTTGTCTCTAAGGTATGCATTCGCCCACATTTCCTTCGTTTTGTACGCTTTTTGCACCCATTTATTCTCTCGTAGGTTAAACTTGTCTACCATATCCTTCCAATATTGCTCAAATTCCTCAACATCAAAGTTACCATATAAGCATTTCTTGAATTCAGCACAAAAGCTTGCATTCTTGATGTTCGTTGTCACATTTTTTTTCCATATGCCAAGCACACAACCTTTGTGTAGAATTTGGGAAAAAAGACTTAATAGCCTTCCTCATTGTCACCATCAGTGACAACCACGGTAGGTTCTTTACCCATCATAACATCCAAAAAATGCTCCAGCAACCATTTATATGTGTCTGCAGATTCATCAACAAGTAGCGCAAACCCAAAAATGCAAGTGAGACGATGGTGATTGGTGCCAGAAAAAATAACTAGTGGCCTGTTATACTTGTTTTTTTTGTACGTTGCATCAAAGGCGACCACATCTCCAAAGTACTTGCAGTCAACTCGACTCAACCCATCCGCCCAAAACAAGTTACCTATACGTCCATCCTCCATAAAACTATACCTTGCCACCGTCATTGGATCAGAATCAGCCTTTCCATGTAAATAACCAATGGCTGCATTTGCATCCCCATCATTTATCCTAGATCGCCTATTTTTATCAATATAATTGTACAGATCCTTCTTTGAGAATCAAACACCATCATAACCACCTGACTGGCCAGCTAACAATCCCATTATTTGAGACGATGCAATCCCATGCCTATGCATGCCATCAGCCTGTGCTCTATCTACATTTGTCATCCGACGATGATTTGGGATTAGATGTACAAATCGCAAGGGGATCAAATCATGATTATGCTCTTCGTCTAACCTGGCCACCTTCCAAGTTGAGCTACTTTTGTGAAGGTAAACACACAATTTCGCCTTACAATTTGTTCTCGTCTCAGGTTTGTGATCCCTCTTTCTATCAAGCCTTTCATAGTACTTCTTGTCCCTCAATCCAGCACGATTACATACAAATCTCTGCCTTATCAAGTTGCCACAACCATCACGTGCAACATCTCCCTTACGCACCCCAAAACCAGCACACCTTGCATACTTTACATACAACTCGTACACTTCGTCCTCAATTTTGAACTCCCTATTCACAAACTCAGCAGCTGTTATCTCTTTAATATTGTTTGAGTTAGAGGTTGCCCCACTCTTCCCATCCATATTTTTTACTATACCATTTGAACTAATCTCTTTTGAAAACTCCTGTTCAGTATCATCACCGCTGCTGTTACTACTACTGCTACTACTAAACCCTTCAACAAAATCATCTGTGCTGTAGCTTTCCATCTTTACAGCACGCGATGCTTTGCTTCTTTAGTTCAACAGTAAACCGATTAACACATTAGTTTTTTGACACATCGTCATCAAATTATTATGATTTCTCAGATTCATAACAAAACAACCACATTATTATGATTGTTGCTCAAAATTTTAACTACACAATGTGCAATACACGAAAATAGAACTTCCAATCCTTTCTTTAGACAATAACTCCACCACCACTAGTAACAACATCCGGTAACTCGTTTCCTAAAAATAAAAAAAAGAAGGGACCATATCTAATAGCCTTCGATTTCATACAAAAATTTTCAATCAACTTATCACTTACTTACCACTGCCAAGTTGAAACCCTTCGCGAATATCACTTTGAATCCTCTATTGTTGCCTTACAGCCAACCACAAATGCCGTCATCGGCAATCCCTTTCGCATGACTTTTAAGGATTTCCTGAATCTTGGGTTTTGGATTCTGCGACACCCTTGCCTTGGTCTAACGATTGTCTCCACTCCACTCCTGAAATGAGTTTGATGGTTTCTTGTCTCCTCCTAACAATTCCATTTCGCACATAATTGATTTTCCCCCTCCTCTCGTTGCGGATTAGGTCACGAGCCAACTGTTCATATGATTTCAATGGAAATTCAACCCAAGTGGCAACGTCAGCTGCGTGCTCTAATAGCTAGGGTTCGTAGAGGTGGTGGAAATGATGGTTGGATGCAGCTCGATTGCCTCCGCTGAAGTGAAGTTAATGTCAAGGTTAATTTGGGTATTTCTTCCCTCATATTTTCACTCAGAGTTAACTACAAGAGACCTAGATTACCTACGTGGGGGATATAATTTTGGTCATAATATTAGTTGACTATCCCCTCTATCCTTGCCAGATGTGTCTCCATTATTAGCACACGTTAGATCTGTAGCATACAGACAAATAACCCTCCTGCATGTGAGCACACACCCATGAAAATGAATAGCGCATTTGGTTTTGGAAATATTTCTTATTTTCATTTTGTGTTTTCATTTTTTGAAAAAGATTCCTATTTTTAGATTTTTAAAATGTGAAAATGTGTTTGGTTTAAAACAAGTAGATTCTATTTTCATAAAATAAAAATAATAAAAATATATTTAGTTTGTCTAGTTTTAAAATATATTTTCACAATCAAATTTGAGAGAATAATATTATATTTATAGGATTTAATTATCATGCACTGATAGTGTAAAAATATTTTATACAGTCATCCAATCATATATTACCATGTAAGTCATGATAGTTAACTTTTATAATCATTACTTAAAAAGTCATCTAAACGAAATATTTTGATTGGATGATGATATAAAATATATACATATTTTATTTACATTGGCTCATCTACTAAACAAAACTGTCAATAAAAAAATTATACTAAAAAGTTTTATAAAAATAAAAAATAACTCCATAAGATATTAAGAGTAAGAACAAAATAAATTGTCAATAGCTCGTTAAAATACATGTGATTTTTAAGTAAATTGTAATCATAGCTGAAAGAGATGTAATTAAACCAAATATTTATTGAAATAACAAATAAGTTTATAAAATATTGAGAATAAAATAAATTGCTCTCTTTTTATTTATTTTGTTATAGTTATTAATTATCAAGCTTTGATCCGTATGTAAATAAATATTTAAACATTATAGTAAATATTATTTTATTGCTATATTTTAATAAAACTACCAATGTGTCTTTATTAGATTGCTTCAAAGGTGCTATGAAATTGCAATCATAGTTTTGGAATTTCATTAGACGTGCATTTCTTTTCTTGTTGCAAATATGAATTTCATTAATTTGGAATTGAGGGGCATCCCAATCTTAGCATAGATCATTCATGTAAATAGAAAAAAAAAACATGGGTTACAAAAATGAAAAATTAGGAGAAATAAAGATTCAGTGTGAACACCGTATTTTGTCTTGATCATTTTTTGTATATAAGGAAAAATTAAAAAATAATAAATCTTTTTTTAATTAGCTTTTTTAAATTAGCATCAATCAAATCTTTTTAGTTCAATTAGTTTCGTTTATCAGTCAGTTAGAATCTCAATTAAATATTTTTAAATTTCAATCCCAACTAAATCTCAATCAAATTTGATTAGTTTCATTTTTAAATGATTCCAAATCAGTTAGACAAAAATTATATAAATAGGAAGCCAATCACAAAAAAAAAGAGGGTCTCATTTAGATTGTAAGGGTTTAATAAGGTACGTTTAGAGTTTTAGGAGTAGATACTCAACATGATCTCCATATACATTTTTTCTACTACCAACAGTATCATCATCACCATGATCATCTACATCATTACCATATTCTTCCAACAGCAATTCTAATCCTTTCCCACAATAACCATTACTATCATCACTCATCATAGAAATCAAATCTACTACCCATACCCACTCCATCTCAGATCAACCTCACCATGAACCACACCCCAAAGCCACCCCTAATCCACCACTCTCCATGCCTGCACCATCGCCTAGGCGTCTGCATGAAGCCGCCGTACGCCACTTTTGCGTTGTTGCCTTCCGTACGTGATGTTGGCCTTCTGTCATCGCCGTGATTCTCCATTTTTCACCGCCTTCTTGCTACTATGCTCCCATACATATGTCCTATTTCGTTTTGTCACAATGAGTCAAGTTTAGGGATTTAACTTTTGTTTCTTTCTAATAGTTTTTTAGAATAGGCTTTTTGGTTTATCTTTTAAAAACAAAAAAAAGAGTTTGGTTATTTTAGAATTTTTAGGGTCAAATTATTAATCCATGCAACAACTTGTGATGTTGATATGTAATTTGTCATCCTCAAGTTTTACAAGAATGTAAGGGTTTATTGTATAATTTACACTATCCTAAATCCTGTGCAAGAGTGGGTTTTAATTTCCTCATAAAAATTATTTTCACAAATAAATTCAAACAACACACTCTTTTTTTTCTTTTAATTAAAATTCTTCAAACACACAATTATTTTCTACAAGAACAACGTACAAGAGGATACGTCGGTGTAGCCCACAACTATCAAGTCAAAATTAATTTTTCTTCAAATTTTTTTCTCTTCTTTTATTTATTTGCTTTTTTATTTATTTGTATATAATTATTATATTTTTTAGGAAAAAATAAATATTATTAAGTTATAATTTAATTTGCATAATAACTCTAGGGTAACCGTATTTATATAGATGTATTAGGGGTGCAGTGAAATTAAGTTTTCGTCCTTCCCTAATTATAATTATATTCTCGGACTCAAATCTTTATCAAAAAGACCAACTTTGATTAAATCAAAGGTTTTCCAATTTTAGTCGAAATTAAAATTGGTGGCAACTCCTTTTTTAAAATTTATTTCTTTTTAGGAATAAATTTTTTGTTATCATTTTTGTTATAGCACCCTCCGGGGACATTGTAACATTCAGTCTTCATGAATTTAATTAGCGAAGTCCGAGCAACTAGTGTATATAAGACTATTTATTGTGGCCAATTGTAAGGCGTCAGACCAAAAAAACAGAAAACCAATCATAAGGTGACAACAAACCAACAATTGATAATAGTATTAAACTTTTCTTCATTCAATATGGATCGAACATGGTATCTTTTATAGAAAAATAGAGATTTGACAATATTTATAGTGGTACCGCTGCCTTTTCATTTGAAAATGTTATCTACACTTGAAGCAAGAAAGGATGAAAACATGGAATTAGCCTTTCCTATTTCCTACCACTTTTAAGAAATATTTTCAAGAAAATGGATTTGATAAACTCCAAATAAGCCTATTTTCATACATATTTTCATTTTTACTAGAAATGAAAAAGGAAAATGGCAAACCAAACATGCTTTAAGCATTATCTTTCATAGCTTTTCTTATAGGGATTATCATTTATTCTTGATTCTACTAAAAGAAGTTAAACACGTTGAAAATGTTGAACCTAATTTTCAAGAAAATAATTTTGATGTAATTATAATGTAAGATAATTTAAACTATACTATTAGAGTTTAATATCTGTGAATAACACCGCAAATAATCATCCAATCAAATCATTCAATTTTTACAACTTTTTAAGTAATAGATGTGATATTTAATCATTTTTGCTTATATAGCAACACAAGATTGAATGAGAGTAAAAAACAAAATAGTCTACATTATCAGTATGTAAAAATTAAACTCATCATATTATTAAGAAATACTGAGATAATGTTTGAATTTCACAATGAAGAATAGTGGGTCATTTTTTCCGTTATGGATTTTGTGTTACTCTTTGATAATTTTATTGGGCGATGAAAAGTTTTACAGGCATATGGTTTTGAGGAAAGAAAAGAGGAATTTAACACAGAATTCGAATAATCTAAATTTTGAAAGATAGAAAACGGTGACATTATTTACAAATAATGTCTTTTTATTTTTTTTGGAGGTCAGCAAAATTTTTAAGAGAAAAATGATATAATTGTCTTTTAAACAATTAACAAATAAGAGAAAAAACAAATGAAAATATGTTGTTGGATGAAGCATTGAATGTTCCATTTTATGCGCATTGTAAGCGGGACCGGAAATTAGACCCATGGTTTCGGATAAATAATAGGGTAAATATCTATTTAAACTTCTCATATTTAACCAAGATTTTGATTTAGTCTTACCTTTTTTTTTTCCATCTATAATATATTCAAAATGTGAATTTATCCTTTTGATAGAAAACATCAACTTATAAATGAAAATATGATATAAATGTCACATTACAATTGTAGGAAGTTACAATAAAATATAAAATATTAAACTTGTGTTCAAATTAAAACATTAATTACGTAATTGATCCTACAACTTAGTGGTTGTGGTTGTCTTATACTCCCTGTGAGTGGTAGGTCTCATGTTCAAATCCCATTCCCCAACCTTCTACTAAGAATTCCTAACTTAATACCTTTATTAAAAAATAAAATAAAATATCAATGACACTCAATTATAAACATTAAGATTGATATTTACATTTATTTTTTGTTTATAATTTGGATGTCATTTTTATCAACAAGGACAAAATTAAAACACTTTAAAAATATTAGGAATGAAAATAAAATAAAATAAATTGAGACTAAATTAAAACTCTGATGAAATGTGACTCGCCTGAATGAAGCTTTAGGCTAAATAAAGTCATCGTACATTTCGGATGAGGCTAGTAGCCGTTTGCTAACATGACCACTTAACTAGATACATTGACACTAATGGCATCATCTTGGTACTTCATCCCCCACCCCTTTCCTCAATCTCACCCTTTTTTTAATGGGTAAGGAATCTCACCCTTTGACAAGACAAAGATGACAGCATTTCTGATTTAACAGCAACTTTAAATAATACGAGTGGTGTTATTTAAGAATAATGTGATGTTAATAATAAAAATTATATTTATATATATATATATATATATATATATATATATATATATCATGACTATTAAACGTGATAAATAGTTTATATTTATTTTATTTATTAATTATATTTAATAATAATAAATTATGTTATGTATATTTATTGTAAAATCTTATTATAAACATATTTAAATACCACTCATATTATTTAATAATGAGTGGCGGTGAGAAGCTTTTTTGACGTTTGATGAACCGATAAGTGTCTAAAGTGAAACACAAATAGCAGAGCCAGAATTCCTGTTACACCCACACAAACAGAGGCTAAGGAAAATGGCTGAGGGTGAGATCAAGAAGAAAGCACATCTGATCTTCGTTCCATCTCCAGGTGCTGGCCACTTATTCTCAGCCCTTGAATTTGCACATCTCCTCATCAACCGTGTCGACAACCTTTCCATCACGGTTCTCACCAGCAACACCCCATCATCCACTACTCCCTCTGCACCTTCTTCACACACCACATCATCATCATCATCATCATCAGTTTTGGCCTCACACCCTCAAATCCAACTCATTGCTCTCCCTGAAGTAGAGCCTCCTTCAGAGGAGCTAAGCCTGAAAGCTCGAGAGCTCTACATCTTGACCTTCATTGAGAGCCTCATACCCCATGTAAAGGCCAATGTGCAGAACATCTTATCATCTTTTCCCATATCTGGGTCCAGCCCAGTTGTTGGTTTGGTCCTAGATTTCTTCTGTGTTTCCATGATTGATGTGGGAGAGGAACTGGGTATCCCTTCTTATCTATACATGACATCAAATGCAGGGTTTTTGGCTTACATGTTTTACCTTCTGAAACGTAGAGTTGAGGATGTTTTTGATGATTCTGGTCCTGATCTGTTGATTCCGGGTATTTCCACTCCAGTTCCTAGAAGAGCCTTACCTGTTGCTTCATTTAACAGAGATGGTGGATATTATGCCTATTATAAGCTTGCTCAGAGGTTCAGAGACACTAAAGGGATCATTGTTAATACTTTTTCAGAGATGGAGCAGTATGCTATTGATGCATTATCTGATGGCAAAACTCCTCCTATCTATGCTGTTGGTCCTTTGATTGACCTCAAAGGTCAACCTAACCCAAGTTTAGGCCAAGCCCAACATGACACAATGATGAAATGGCTAGATGAGCAGCCACATTCATCTGTTGTCCTTCTTTGTTTTGGGAGCAGGGGAAGCTTTGGTCCATCTCAAACAAGAGAAATAGCATTGGCACTTCAGCATAGTGGAGTTAGGTTCTTGTGGGCTAGGCGTTCTCCACCAACTACAGACGATGAAGACAGAAACTTACCAGAAGGGTTCTTAGAATGGATGGAAGGTAAGGGAATGATATGTGAGTGGGCACCCCAGGTGGAAGTTCTAGCTCACAAAGCCATTGGTGGGTTTGTGTCACATTGTGGGTGGAACTCTATTTTGGAGAGCTTGTGGTTTGGGGTGCCAATATTGACTTGGCCTATCTATGCAGAGCAACATCTGAATGCTTTTAGGATGGTTAAGGAATGTGGATTAGCAGTGGAGCTGAGCCTGGATTATAAAGCTGGTAGTGATTTGGTTATGGCAGATGAGATAGAGAAAAGGCTGAAAGACTTGATGGACAGAGATAAAATGGCGAACAACAAGGTGCAGAAGATGAAAGAGATGGCTAGGAAAGCAGTCCTTAGCGGTGGGTCTTCTTTCATTTCTGTTGGCAAACTTATTGAGGATATGATAGGTAGCAAGTGATAACAATTGTTGCATTTTATAGAGGTAGTTGCCCTTTCTTAGAGTCAATGAACATAGATGTCAAACTATTCTGTAACTATGGCCTATGCAAGCCATTATTTCAACGAGGAAGACTATATTTCTTGTGTTTGAAGGGATTTTATGTGACATTCATCAAGGATATCATCTTGCCAGTATGTTGAATCTCTGAGTTAATGTAGGCATGTAGCCAAACTTCTAAAGATAACAATAACTCCAACAAAACTTTGAGAGAATTCTGAAAAAACTCAGAGGGAGAATTGGAAGCAAATGTGAATTGAATAGGTGAAAATGAATCGAGGTTGTAGGAACCGTTTATATAACACATGGTTCTAACTATTGCTAACGAAAAAACATGTGATGTATGTCTGAGGTCATCAAACAACTAACTAACTAACTGACTTCAACTAATTACAATTAAAGCCACAAACTAATTAGTTCTGTTGATGTGAGTACTGGGGTGTTCAAGACATCAAGCAGTTAGTCACTCGCTTCTCCTTAGTATCTGCAAGAATGGTCTAGATCAGAATTTAAAGTGCTTGAAAGGAAAGGTTTTCTGTTTTTTGTTTGGCTCCGGAGGGGGTTGCAATTTCATTCTGGACCAAAGAGAGTAAATTCTCAAACACAACTCGAAGTAAGGACTCAGCCATTTTTAGAAATTCAAAAGTTTTCCAGAAAAAGGTAACATATTGGTATTTACTTGGATGAGTGTTGAAGTGAACTGATGGAGTGTGAATGTGTGATTACTTAATGTTAGCAATTCAACAAGTAGCCACTAGCTAGTCAAAGGGAAAGGGCCTATGAAGGGCAAAAAGTTCAATATGCAGTATATGCTAAAAGAATAACATCCATTTTGTTTAACAAATACTTTTTTAAAGTAAACATTCTTGTTAGGCTCAATATTTTCAAGATAACATGAGTTTAGTTTGACCCTAAAAAATATTCGACATCAATTTAGTCTTTATACTTTAAAAATTGACTTCATTTTTATTCTCACGTCAAATTATCAGAGTTCCCTTGTGATAAATCTGATAACATTCTTGTTAGGCTCAATATTTTCAAGATAACATAAGTTTAGTTTGACCCTAAAAAAATATTTGACATCAATTTAGTCTTTATACTTTGAAATTGACTTCATTTTTATTCTCACGTCAAATTATCGGAGTTCCCTTGTGATAAATCTGAAATGAGTGAGCTATGTTATTTAATGTATCTTTCTTAATTGATTAAGGGACAATTTCTATCTCATCGACTTAAAATGACCAAATGATCAAAACAAATGTTGTTGCTAATTTGATAGAATGATAAAATCAGTATCAAATTTCAAAGTATTACAATTTAATTAATATAAAAAAATTTTAGAACCAAATTGATACCAACTTCAAAATGTGAGGAGTAAAAATAATATTTACTCAATATATTGTGGCATGAGTGCTCAAATTCAACGCTTGTGTTAGGGGTAAATTTTCCTACAAAATGTCGAAATAAATTCGACAAATATCTGAATACATGAATTAGTAGATTTTGTTGGCATGTATGTGTGACAGAATGTATCTATGCAATATAATAAACCTATATCTATACAATCTATATAACATAATAAATGGAATAACCTTCTTTTGATGTCCAATTTTTTTTCCCATTTTGCCCGTACAGTTAATATTTCACTTTCAACAGCAGTTTTTAAATTAAATAAGCAGTTTTTTTGCTATTTTATTATCAGTTTTTGGGTTTATTCTCTATTTTTATATGAAAATGCTTTCGCTTTTCTCTTTTTTTTCATTTTATTATCGGTTCCTAGCAAGATATATGTTTAAAATAGAAAATTTATAGAAAATTCAATTTTTATATATGTTTAAAGTTTTGAAGATAAAATAAAGTCTACAATTTATGGGCAAATTATTTTTCTTAATTATATTAATATTCTAAAAATTAAAAATGCAGCTTGATGGGCACAATAGTGGCCGGCAAGATGCTAGTAAATAATAAAAGAAGTTAGGAAAATTAAAATAAGTTATAAAAATAAAAAATAAAAAAGTGGAAGAATGGGTAAAATGGGTAAAATTGTAAATACATTACTTGGAACCGGTGGTTTTAGTGTTTTATGCCCACAAATAAACTACTCACCTTGTACTTCCTCCATCAAAACCCATATCTCTTGGGACATTCATTCTACCATTCCTTCACTTTCTTGCTCTTTCATTTTGGTTACAGAGAAACCAACATGTAGTCCATTCCCTCTCGGGCATTGTGTTTCATTTTGGTTCTAATTCTTCTGGCGAATGGAAAATATGTGGATATGTGGACAATCAAATTCCTTAAAGCTTTCTCTGTATTGCAATAATTGGAAAGGACTGAACGTAATTGTCAACAGCCAGCCATGAATGTATTGAATAATTATAAAAAAAAAAAAATGAGCTTTATTTTGCAATGGCGGTTCAACGCTTTATGCCTTTTGTGGGGTTTTTCACTGATGAGAGAAGGTTCGGGGAGCATTAGGCATGGGACCACAAAAAAAAGGCGAAGATTGTGGTTTCCTTATTTACTCTTTACTTTGATTGGATTTTATAATTATGTGAATATATGTCACTCTTTCGTCCTTTTGTTTTACCATTATTAAGCAAGTCATTTTAATTTTCATAGTTTATTCTACTTCTAATGGCACACAAAAATAATATTCAAAACATGCAAGGATTTTATTTCTTTTCTCTATATCAATGAAAAATAGAAAATGTGACCTGATGGATATGACTGCGGTTAACAAGTGGCTAGTATTGATATGGAAAAGTGTCAAGCGGTTGTGGAATACAAAGAAATATGTGACGATTATCAAAACTAAAAGTCAGAAAGACGCTCCTGACACAGGTGGGAACAATTATTAATGAATTCAAAGTGAACGATTCCGGAGCATTGGGTTGGGAAACTGTCCACGACACTCAGCAAAATCTAATTGTGTCAGTTTAGTCTATAAATCTAGCAATGATTACAATATAAAGGGCAATTCTTTTTTGGAAAATACTTGAACACCCACTAATCTCCATAATCTTAATGACGTCCACGAATGCATGGGAAACCAAGCAAAGTCACTTGAACCCACCTTCATAAATCTTTTCTCATTTCCCTTGTTATTCTGTTTCTTTTACTAACATTCTGTCAATGTATTGTTAACTTCTCTTAAATTATTACGGAACAAAAAACTTCTCTTAAATTATTAATTCTGTTCCTTATTTCATATCTATTTATTATTCGACCTTTCTTATTCTTTTCTTTAGTTCTTTGATCTTTGATCTATCACTCTATTTCTCTTCTCTTTCTTGTTTTATGCTTTATTATTTGTTGACATTATTACTTATTGAGATAAATGAAATACTGGTCCGTGTTGACAAAACGTATAGATATTGTCGAAGTCGTACGATTTTTTTGGACAAAACTCTGAAATTTAAGAATCCATAATGGAGCCATTTTCACTTATGAAATTGAGATCTGGGAAGCAAAGTAGAAATTGTCAATTATTTATTGTTGATTGTAAGGGCCAAAATCCCCATAAAACATAATGGCATGTGGTTAACTGGTTTTTCTAGTTGTTATGGCGTGATGGAGGGTGTTGAACTCTTGGCCCTCTGGCATGGCTTGTTATTGGCTTAGGATCTTGGCTTCCATGGTGACGTCTTGTTATCGGTGAAGTGAAGAGTGTGTGTGGTATGATGTATTAGGCATGATAGTACAAGTATATACATCATAACCCTTTTATATGTCAAAATGTAGTATAAATTAATACAATATGAGGAGACCGTATTATGTTTCATTAGCTTTTAAGGTATAAGATTACTTCTATTTTTTAATATTTTATTAAATAAAATAATTTTTAAATAAATAATAATAATTAAAAATTTATAAATAAGAAATAATTCTTAATAAAATTATTTTATAATAAATAAATATTGTTAAAAAATAATATTTGACATCAATTTTAGCTATATACAATAAAAATAAATTTAATTATAATTAATAAATATTAAATAAAATAAAATAATTAATAATTAATAAAAAAATAAAATATTTAAAATAAATAATAAATAATATGTGATATATAAAAGTAGGGATCAATAATAAAAACATCTTGAGTTAATATTTATTTTTAAATTAAAATTAAAATAATTATAATTAAAAATATAGAATATTAAAATATATAAGAATTTTTTTATATTTACATAATTTACTGAAATAATAAATAATTTTTAAATATTTAAGTAAATAATAATTTTAATATAAATTAAATTTTAAATAAGAAATATTGACATAAATATAATATTTTAAAATTATCTGATGCTATTGATGCATTATCTGATGGCAAAACACCTCCAATCTTTGATGTTGGTTGATCTCAAAGGTCAGCACAACCCAAATTTAGACCAAGCACAGCAAGGCAAAATAATGAGATGGCTAGACCCTAGATGAGCAGCCAAATTGCTGTGTTGTCTTTCTATATTTTGGGAGGAAGAAGGAGGTGCTGTGGCGGCTAGCCATCCACGGCTATATGAGAAACAAGTACAGGTGCTGTGCAGCATGGGAGTGGAGTGTGACAAAATGACCTCTTTGGCAAGTAAATATCATTATTCAAATATTTTTTGTTTTTAAGTATAGTTTTTTAACTTTCTTTTTTTTTATTATATACAATTGCAGTATATATTAAACGATCTTTACTATTTTATCTGTACATTTTTAATAATTATTTTTAGTTCCGAATAAAATATTAAAACAAACAAATACACAATAATTTATCTCTTATATATTTTTTTCATAGTTTCTGTTTCCTACTATAAACATAACAAGAAAAAGAAAATTACAGCAAAACAGTATTGTTTTTTTTTTTTTTTTAACCTAGAACTCTAGAAGATATTATCGATGAATGATCAAAAACAAGGATCCAAAGACTCACAACACAAATCTTCAAAGAGAACAGGACACGGGCTCTGCCCAAAATCACTAGTAAATCCTAGCAGGACAAAACAAAAGGAAATTAGCTAAAGAAATGCCTAAGGCAGAACCGATTGATGAATGTCACCAGCATGCATGGTCTTGTCTTCAAAAGCCTTTAGATTTCTTTCTTGCCTTCCAAATATTCCAGCAAGCTACTGCTACTAAATTGACTTGAGATTTCCAGTGTGGTCTGTTTTGTCAAAATGCTAGCAGAAATAACCGCATTCAGCAAAGATGAAATGGACCTGGTGAAGGAGATGATGATCCAGGCCTAGCAGCTGCCACAGTTCAATGTAATGGACTTAGAGCACTGGATGATGCAATCAAGGATAGATTTAGAACTGGATGAGCATGTAGGACAGACTCCAAGATGGTAGGAATTCTATATTTGATTTGAGATTCTAGTTTTCAGTTTTCCAGATTTTGTAAAAAAAATTCTAAAAACTACAATCTTTAATTGCAATTCAATATAGAATTCCTACCATCTTGGACTCACTATTGGTATATTTATTATATATAAATTAAACTAAATGGACTACTTCTATATGTCACATACATTCCAAATTTTAATTGCAATTCAATAAAAAAATTATTTGGATTTAGATCCTCTAAAAAGAGAATCTCACTTTAGATAATAAAATGAGGAATTTCATCCATAGATCAAGAGAATGAAAAGAGTATCAATTTTAACTTTATTGATACAAAGATAAAATCTCCCTACTTTACTCTCTAAAGTGGTATATGTCATTTTAGATAATTCACATCTAGATTTCTTCATGCCACTCCCTTCCCTCTTCATTCAACCGGACCATCCCTATCCCCCCAGCTTGATGTTGGGATCGCTAGCTGCCCATGGTTTCCGCAGAGTCCCATATATTTTCTCTACTTTTTAACTAATTGCTTCTAACATGCCCCTACCTCTATATGTTCCCTTTGCTCTTATTGTTTTCTCTATTTTATGTTACATTCTGTATATTTTATGAAATTCATTATTTTTTTACCAAAATGTTATAACTTGAGCAATCAAAATTAGATTTATTAGCATTTGATTTAAATAAAAATATATAATCTAATATCTATAATTAAATTAAATTTTATGAATATCGCGTGATAACTCTTAATTATAATTAAAGAAAAATATTCCTAATAAATTCTATGTCTATTTTCAAACTATCTGTGCGTTAGTATGTGCTAACACCTAATTACAATTATAAAAAAAGTATTGTCACTAACAATTGAAAAATGATATATATACAACATTTTTATACAACATACTTATAATATAGATAAAAATAAAACAAGGAGGTGGGGGCCATTTCAATTTTTTATTTCCTTAGGTCTAGTACCTTATTTTCTTTTTGCCTATATTTTACGTATGTTGTATAAAAATATTGTACATATATTATTATTCCTAAAAATTATCTAAATGTTATTTATCATTTATAATTACATGAACTACCTTTAAGTGATAATTGCTAATTACAATTAAACATACATCATTCCCGTGAAAATGTATCTATCTATTATTTATAGCTAAATGATTATATATAAGTGTCACATGACCACTTCCAATTACAATTAAAGAAAAATCATTCCCAAAAAAATCTATCTATTATCTATAAATAATTAGAATATATATTTCAAAATATCACGTGCACAAAAACTCCTAATTACAATTAAAGAAAAAATATTTCTACTAAAATCTATATATTATCTATAACTAAATGGACTACATCCGTGTCATACACATAATACTCAAAATTACATATAACTAAATGAGCTATTTATAAATACCACGTGATAACTCCTAATTAAAGTTAAAGAAAAATCATTCTAGCTATAATCTATCTATGTATTATTTATTATCTATTTCATTAATTTATCCGTCAGTTTACCTTTTTTTGTGTTTTGATTTATCTATCAATTTAAAATATCAATATATATACTTTTTTTAATAATACCATTATTGTAGCCATAATTATTACTGAATAAATGGATTATGCAGAGTAGTTAATGAGTTAGAGTTTTAAGATATAGGTAATTTTCTGAAATTGACTTACTTTATTTAATTACCATGACCATTTATTTCTTTCTGTAATATGTGTGTAAATCCTAAATTGAAAGATAAATTCAAATGAGAGTAGATGTCAATGGACTATTGCTACATAACAACTACTGATCATAATTAGAGAAAATTTATTTTCATTGAAATATATGTACCTATTATCTGTATCTAAATGGAGTATCTCTCTATGTTACATGATAATTATTAATTGCAATCAAAGAAAATTTAGTCCTACTAAAATCTATCTGTTATCTATAACTAAATGAACTAGTTCTAAGTCTTACGTGACAATTTCTAATCACAGTTAAATAAAAATTAGTCGCTAAAATTTTTAACTACTTATTTATTTTCTATAACTAATAGTTACCTTTAAGTTTCATAAAAAAATGTTTTTAAGTGTTACATGACAACTCTTAATCTTTTGGTGGTTTCCTAGAGTATACATTCACCACCGGATATAGTGACTACTTCATTCACATACTGTAAACTTATTTAAGAGGGCAAATGTTGGTTACGAATTTTAAAGCTGCTCCATTTCTATTTTATTCAAATTAAAGGAAAATTACTCGTATTAAAAACTATTTAGCTATTATAAATAACTAAATGAAATATCTCTAAGTATCTGTGACAACTCTTAACTATAGTTAAAGAAAAACTATTACTTCTACAATCTATCTATTATTTATAACTAAATGGACTAATTCCACACGACAACTCTTGATTAATTAAAAAAAAGTTCTGCTAAAATCTATTTGTCTATTATATACAAGTAGATGAACCACATCTAAATGGACAGCCCACACTGCCTTTTCAACAAACCATTCAGTGGCGCATTTAATTCTAAAGTTGCTTTCAAGAAGTTATGATACGTTTTAATGCTAGAATCTTATTTTCACTTATGAACAAACAAACAACATATGTATTGTTTTTAGGAAAAATAATCGGTGAAATAATGGGACAACTGCTAGTTCTTTAACTAATCTAATATATACAAACCAGTTTTGCAATTTCAAATTTTCAACCTACCCCCACTACGTATTCCCTTCTAGCAGGAGATTGCACTTTCATCTTGTATTGATATATAATATATCAATATCGATATCAATCATGTATGCTCACATAGAAAACATAATCATAGAGGAATGTTACATGCACATCATCAGAAAGTCACCATACACTTACACCTTATTATAAGATAAAATAGGAGTATGACATAAAGAGATATCAAATGGTATAAGTCATAATCTTTCTATTTTATCCCTCCATATATTATATTCCTATTTTATCTTGTAGTGAGATGCAAGTGTATCATGACTTTATGGTAGTATGCATGTATCATTCCTCCTTTCGAATGGCCCTTGTCTTTTGTTATAACAGCTGGAAACAAACCCCAAGTAGAAGAACTCCTCTGCCCACCGCACACACAATAAAGAAAATGCTTGACACTGAGCAGAACAAAGCAGAACTGATCTTCCTTCCCTTTCTGGGGATTGGCCATTTAGCTTCAGCCCTTGAACTTGCAAAGGTCCTAATCAACCATGATAATCACCTTTCAATCACAATCCTTTGCATCAAACTCCCATCGACTTCCTTTGGAGATTCATATATATGATTAGTTTTAGCTTCACAGCCTCAAATCAAACTCATTGATCTCCTTGAAGTAAAGCCATCTCCACAGGATCTATTATAGAAATCTTTTGAACACTGGATCTTGACCTTCATGGAGAGCCTCAAACCCCATGTCAAGCCACAATGCAAAACATTTTATCATTATATGATTCATATCCTAGCTCTAACTCAAACCAAAAGTACTTGGTTTGGTACTAGATTTCTTCTATGTTTCCATGATTGATGTGGGAGAGGAACTAGGTATCCCTTCTTATTTATATTCCCCATCAAGTGCTGGGTTTTTAGCTTACATGCTTTCCCTCCAGAAATGTTGGATTGAGGATGTGTTCGATAATTCTAGTCTTGATTTGTTGATTCCAGGTTTCTCCAATCTAGTTCCTTCAAGGGTTTTTCCCGCTGGTTCATTTAATAGAGATGGTGGATATGCTGCCTTGTACAAGTTTGCTAAGAAGGTCAGAGACACCAAAAGGATTATTGTTAATACTTTTTCAGATTTGGAGCATTATTCCATTGATGCATTATCTGATGGCAAAACTCCTCCTATCTATGTTGTCGGTCCTTTGATTCACCTCAAAAGTCAGCATAACCCAAATTTAGATCAAGCCCAGCATGACAACATAATGAGATGGTTAGATGAGTAGCCACAATCCTCGGTTGTGTTTCTATGTTTTGGGAGTTGGGGAAGTTTTGGTCCATCCCAAACTAGAGAAATTGCACTGGCACTTCAGAGTACTGGAGCCAGGTTCTTGTGGGCTATGCGTTCTCCACCAACACCAATCAAAGTCAATAATGATGAGAAAACTTTGCCAAAAGGGTTCATAGAATGGATGGAAGGTAAGGGTATGCTATGTAAATAGGCACCCTAGGTGGAAGTTCTGGCCCACAAAGCCATTGGAGGGTTTGTGTCTCATTGTGGGTGGAACATTGTTTTGGAGAACTTGTGGTTTGGGGTGTCAATATTGACATGGCCTATTTATGCAGAACAACAACTTAATGCTTTTACCATGGTGAAGGAATTTGGATTGACAGTGGAGCTAAAATTATATTATAAAAGTGGTAGTGATTTTGTTTTTGCAGACAAGATAGAGAAAGGGTTTAAACACCTTATAGATAGAGATAATGAGGTGCACAAGAAGGTGCAAGAGATAAAAAAGTTAGCCAAGAAAGCTACCCTTGTTGGTGGTTCTTATTTCATTTCTGTTGGAAAGTTAATTGGAGATATGATAGGTAGCAACTGATAACTATATGTGATGGTGTATTTCATGGATGGAGTTTTGCTACTTACTTAGAATCATTGAAAAAAGAAAACTAAGTTATTCTAGTTCCTAGATAGTCCATGTTGTTAAAGGACACCAATGACTTTTCTGTATTGAGTAGCATCTGTTGCAGCAATACCATCATGTAAACATAATTTGGCCGTTGAGGATAGTGGAATGGGAGATGGTTTGGCACCAACCACGTCAAATCTATCAAATATATCTCATATGAACTTGTGTTGAGTAAGAAGAAGGCCAGTGTTATTAGGAACAAGTTCCACTCCCAAGAAATAATGTGGTCAGCCAAGATTTTTTAGTGAAAAATGGGCTGATGAGACATAAATAAATTCATCCAAAAACTTGGAATTGTTACCAGTGATGAGAAAATATCAACATATGCTAGAAAATAGCAGAGGACATTATCTTTAGAGTATATGAATAACAAGGGATCACTCTAGCTAGTTTATTGATGAATGATTTGAGAGCTTCATGCCAAGCTCGAGGAGCTTGTTGAAGACCATAGATAGCTTTGTGTAATCTGCAAACATAATTTGGATGAAGATTGTGTTTAAAGCCTGAGGGTCGTTCCATAAAAATTTCTTCAGTTAGATCACCTTGAAGAAATGCATTATTAATATCCAATTGATGCATAGGCCAAGAATGACCTAAGGCAATTGTGAGAATGATCTTCACTATCTGTGGTCGAATAACAGATGCAAAGGTATCATGAAAGTCAACACCTAGAGTTTGAGTGAAGCGGCCCTTAGCTACTAAGTGGGCTTTATATCTAGAGATGGAGCTGTCTTCATTTCACATCATACAAAACAACCACTTGCAGCCAACAACATTTCTGTCTTTTGGAGGAGGTACGAGATACCATTGTTCCATTCTGAAGCAATCCATCAAATTCTTCAGCCATAGCCTAATGCCAATGAGAAAATCTCATGGCTTCTCTCACATTGGAAGGCTCAATATTTTCTAGAATGAGGTGTTTGGTTGCTAAAAAAATTTTGGGTTTAAAAATATTGTTTTGAGAGAAGGTTATCATAGAATGATATCTATAGAGGATGGGTTGGGGTGCAGAGACAGGAACATTGGCTAGAGCAGGGGGTGGATCAGTTTCTAATCGAGAATCAGAAGACAAAGTTACCTTAGGTTCAAATGGAGTAGCACGATGTGATGTAGTATATCCATGAAAATGAGATGATTACGTGTTATGCAAAGTGTTAATTGGAATTGAAGTATTCAAAGGCTGACTAGATACTGCATGTGGAATTTGAGTTGATGAATGAGGTGTGACCATCGAGGGATAAGGAAATTGATCTATGATGCAGTAGAGCTCTTCTTGTTTCAATTAGATGCCTATGTCTACGTTCTGCAGGAGAGTTGTGTTCAAGTGTGTACGGTGGAGTAGTGAAATGAGAAATGCCATGTTAAGCAAGAAAGTTTCTAAGTTTAATGAATTCACCACCATTGTCCGAGTATGTGGAAAGAATGGACAAATTAAAATATTTTTCAACCACAGCTTTGAATTTTGGAAAGAGAATAGAAACTTCTGATTTATTTCTCACATAGAGACGTAGAGCTCGCTTTGATCTGATGTTGAGATGTCAAATGTTGAAAAATATGAGGAAATGGGTGTCCTAAAATATGATGCTAATGAGATGCAGTAGAAGAAACAAATGCTTGTAGAGATTCTATCCTAAGATGATAGAGACCATGCTTATGTGGTCTTTTGAGCATAGGTGACTTTGTCTTCAGATCCTTAATTAAGAAGCAATCATGAAAAAAAATTTCAATGGAGACAGGGTTAGCTTGGCAAATAGATGAAACAGAAAGTAAATTTTTAGACATAGATGGAACATGAAGAACATTAGTGATATGTAAAGGTTTAGAGATAGTGGGAATTGAAACAATACTAATGTGAGAGATAGGCAAGGAATTACCATCACCAATGATAACTTGATATGTACCATGATATGGTTGACTGAGATGGAGATGATCAAGATCATTCGTGATATTGTGGCTTGCACCAGAGTCCAAAATCCAGTCACGATTGACAATTAGGGTCATGACCTATGCATGATAAGCATATTGTCTGAGGTTGGTCTGGTGATTAGAGCCAATGATTTTATAATAGGTCTTGGCAAAATGACCAGGCCTTTCACAAAATTGACAAATAAGTCTTTTGGTTGGAGCTGAGGAGTGGTAGTGAGATGCATGATGATGAGGAGAACCTAAATGAGGCTTGGCATGATATGCTTTACCTTTGGAAGCAACATGTGCAGTGAGCACATTAGTGACATCTATTGGAGGTGCTGACCTCTATAAATAGCCCTTAAAGTCAGTAATGAGATCAGGTAATTCTAAAAATGAAATGGGTGTGTCACGAGCTCTTATGGCTGCTAATACTTCTTTGTATTATGCACCAAGACCATTGAGAATATGGATGACTAATAAATCATCATCATCCACAGGGGTAGTGATTATGGCCAATTGGTCAACAAGAGGCTTAACACCTTGAAGGTATTCTTGAATTTATTTCGACCCCTTTTCAGATCGAGATAGTCTCTCTCCTTGGGATGGAGTATTCTAGCTCTAGTGTTACTAGCAAAGGCTTTGTGAAGTATAGTCTAGGCTTGACAAGAAGTTTTGACATTACCTAGCATATTAATAACATGTTGATCAATAGTGGTGATGATGGCATGAAGTATGACCTGATCTTGATGAAGCCAATGGTCAAAATCATCATGATTAAGGGCTGGACAAGTGTTGGATCCATCCACAAATCCAATAAGATTATAACCAGTAAGAAAAGCATTCATCTAGACTCTCTAAACTGGATAGTTGTCACCTATGAGTTTGATAGAATGTTGCGTATTTAAGGCCATGATAGAGTTGGGTTGAATGGTGGAGTTGTTAGCTGAAGTATTATCAGAATTCGTAGGTGAAGCCATGGAAAAAAATTTGAGTGGATTTAGATGATGTTAAGCAAGCTAGCTCGCGATACCTTATATAAGTAATGTGGAAAGATAATTTATTAACTGATTCAAGTTACTTATATATACACCATCGGACTACTAGTAATTCCTATTTTAAAGGAACAGAAATGAAAATAATATCTGCATCAACTAAAATACAAATTCAAAATTGAATTCAAATGGTATTGACTTGGTCTACTAAATCTTCTACATGTGTAAGCCATTATTTCCACCAGCAACACTATTGATGTAATAAAAATTGTTGGAGTAGCACGAGTCTAAAGAATTAATTTTTAGGTACACTAAAAAGAAAAATTAATAGGACCCATAAATAAATAAGTATACATTGAATAAAATTGTTTACACCAACTTTTAATATGAGTATACTTAAAGTTATATGTGTTAGACTTGTGTCATACAATAATAATATCTCTCGTCGTAAGAAATTGTCCCTTGCATGTAAGTTGAATTTTGAAATGCCTGCTGTTTGTTTCTGTATAACAAGTGTAATGGAGGAACTATTAGTACCCTTGTCTCTAATTATTTTGTAATAAAATATTTATGAGTATCAAAACCAAATTTTTAATATCCATAGAATTATATATATGGAGGTATTTTAAAATATTCATAAGAACTTAAATTTAGAGCTAAAATCTAAAAACATGATATTGAAAATAAAACCTAGAAATAAAAAAGTACTAAAATTAAAATGATATATATTTACCATAACTAAAATTAGCTTTAACTAAAAAAATATTTCACAAATGTGATTTAATATGTGCGTATTGTACTTTTATCTTCCCCTTTAGTTTTAGTGTTATGCTATATATGTGAACATATTTTGTGTCAAACACATGACAATTCAAACTTTATTCACCATTAAATATGAAGTATAAACTAAATCTAAAGCATACCATATGAATTGATGTGATGTCTAACGCACAAAATATATTCAATTAACATTTAGTTTTATCCAACTTTTATGTGTCCTTGTATAAGAAGTTGTATTTCACCCTTCCAAACAAAAATTATAATTAAAAACTTAAGAAAGTAATAATAATATTATAATAAAAATAAAATTTATTAGTTACAAGTTGACAACAATATTATTATTAAAGTATTGTTTTTGTCCATAAGTATAATTTTTAACATTTCTTATTTTTATTGTAATACAATATAATTATGGCAGACAGCACTAGTTGATGGCGGGCCGATAGGGATGACGGAGAAGGTGACAATTTTTTTTTGTTGGTGTGTTTTTGAGTTTGATGATAGAACGATGATGTCTTTTAAGGTTTGAGATTTGTTTTTTTTAAGGGAAATTAACTGAAGTTGGAGGGTCCAATTCTACTGGATAGGTTTCTTTTGTTTTGCGGTTTGATTATGGGAGTGGCCATTTGTCTAATTCCACTCGTTATTTTATTGTTTTTATGTATTGGACTAGCAATGTACTTGTGCTATGAAGAAAATATTGGGACAGTAAAGAAATCGAGAATAGAAGAATTAATAAAGAGAATATTTAGAGAGAAGACTCAATTCATATATATCACTTAATAAATTACAATTCCTAATTATTGCTATTCATATTGTTGTGTGCTTAACTTTTTTAGTTGGGCTATGTGATCTCGTTTCATACATGTTACAATGACTTTGTGTTTGTAATTTATTAAAAATTAAGGGCAATAAGCAGAGGCAAAGGTAGGGGGAACAGGGTATGCCACGGTCTCCATAAATTTTACATATTTATCGTATAATTATATGTATATTTTATACTATAGTCTTCCTAAAATATTCAGTCATCTTTATATATAAAATAACTAATAAAAGTGTTTTGATATAATAGCATGTGTGATATAAAAGTACGATTATAATATATTTTTTAAGATTTTTATCTTATTAACTCATTTTATGTACTTAGTAGAGTTTCTACATACTGATTTATTATTTATGATGCTATATTTTAATGTTAAATAATACATTGATATGTATTTTTTTGTGTTGGACCTAAGAGATATTTAAGAAGAAAATTATTACTCTTTTATTAAGAGAAAAGAGAGAATAAATGATTAAATAAATTCTAATTTACTAATAATTTATATGAAAAATATTATACAATAATTCATTTTACACTTTCTATATGACAATTTCTTTTATACTATTTATGTTAACTAATTTGTCCCCTTTCTCCAAATTTTTTTTTTGGCACTGCTAGTTCTGATAAGAATAAGTATCCTATGCTATGTTCCAAGACCATAATCATAAAATACTAGTTGAGACTAGATCACCGAGTTAAGATATAAACACCTGTTTAAATCATAAAATGACAATTGAGCCTAGA
Source organism: Dalbergia cultrata (assembly GCA_031216105.1). Taxonomy (NCBI): domain Eukaryota; kingdom Viridiplantae; phylum Streptophyta; class Magnoliopsida; order Fabales; family Fabaceae; genus Dalbergia; species Dalbergia cultrata. Next base: position 42,449,911 of record CM062352.1, read on the forward strand.
TCTGTTTGCATGACAATGTGCTATGCTATTTCCCTTTCAGTTTCAGTCACATGCATTGTCCATACCTATCCTTGTTTTGAACACTTAAAGAATTCCATTATTCCATTTTCTTTGTAGAGTCCTAATTTGCTCAATCATACTAGGAGATGGATAGATATTTTATGTCCCCAAATTATATCCCATTTCTTGTTCTACTAATTATGTATTATCACATATGAGATAAAAATTGAAAGAGATTCAAAAATTTAAAAAATTTATCAAATATATAATATTATTTTCCATGAAGCAATACATGATTAGTAAGATATGGAATGATATATGATTTAGAGATAGAAGATCTCAATCCATTAGGATACAAAGTGACCAATTACGGGACCATGTCTCTAAGAGAGCTGTAAATTATTTACAAATTATAAAAATCTATCTTTTTTCCATTAAAATTCACAATTTTTTTCCATTGTAAATGATCTTTATGATATGTATGTCATTATAATTCAACGGTTGGATCAATAAAAAAATTTATTTCATTGAAAGTTATAAGTAGTGTAACTTTACTTAAAGTTACATCGGTGTAGCTTAATCTTTATATATATAAAAACTATGCCAAATAATTTTATATTAATTTAGAATTTTATAAACTTGATCTATATGATATGAGCTTCAAATTTAACGGTAAATTTTATAAAAATTTATATTAATAAAAAATTATTCAATAGTATAATATTTTCTTAAATTTATACCAGTGTAACTTAATCCTAACTCATATATACTTCCATACAACTATTTTAAGTAATGAATTACATTAAAAAAAAATCAAGGTAATAACTCAATGTAACAAGCACAAAGCAAAGGCAATAACTAAAATATGAAAAGTCATGTCAACCTCCACCGATGCACCACAACAATGATTCCACCCTAATTTATTCTCCAACTGTTTCAGTTAATGATCGTTAACATTTATAATGAGGGCTCTTAAACCGACTCCTCTGTAATCTAGGCAAATTATTACGTGCAATTGTAAAGATACTATATGCTGCAATAGAAGTTAACAAAAAGTTTTGTCCAGAAGTAATATTATAGAAATAATAAAATTGTATAATAAATACACATTATATATTTTATTACTATTAAATATGATGAGTGATTCCCATTTATTTCACTTACTCATCATACCCAATTATAATAAAACATGTACCGTGTATTTATTATACAATTTTATTAATCTCGTAACATTTTTCTTTGTTGATAAGTGTTCTCAATAAGACAATTGCTAATGATTCAAGAAATAAAGTTATTTTCTTGCAGTAAAATAAATAAAATAAAATTATAATTTTAAATGTATCTAATATATTAAGAATTTAAATGTTTTATTTTAATTTTATATTTTTTTTTAAATCTCATTAACTAAAACCCGCAAATTATTGTTAGACAATAATAATCTTCAAACTTTCAAACATCAAGGTCAGCAACAGATGCTTAATTTCAACCCCAAGTTGAACACACTTACCCTCTTTTAAAGTAAAAAGGTCATGTCAAAGACAGATTACTTTAATGGCACGAACTAAGCATACGGTTCAAATAATTTAATGCCATAATAATGATTGGTCGAACTATTTCTTTGATGTTACTGCCCATGTACTCTTTTCCCAAATTTTCCCACTTGTTTTAACATAACTATTACTCCTTGTTCATTTTAAAAATTTAGATAATATTAATTATTTTTATTAATAAATTTTTATTATATTCTATTGACTTATTCGTAAAAAAAAGAAAAAAATTTGAGGATTGGAAAAAAAAGAATAATTTAATAAATTATTCCTAATTTTTATTAATATTAATATTTTATTAATTTTTTTTCTTAATTTTAATAATATTTATAATTAAATGATTATCTAAAGGAGTATAATTATAATACAGCTGGAGTCTCTGGAAGATGGAATCATTACAGCCGCTGCCGCTAGGTTGTCGGCTGTGATAAAAGCTAAATTGAATCAATAAAAAATAAATAAATAAATAGATAAAAGCTAAAGTGGAAAGAGAAGTACAAGAACTCTCTTCCCACCACACATAGGAAGTAGGAACAAAGGAAATGGCTGAAACTGAACGGAAGAAGACAGCAGAACTGGTCTTCCTTCCCACTCCGGGAATTGGCCATTTAGCTTCGGCCCTTGAACTTGCGCAGCTCCTAATCAACCGTGATAATCACCTTTCAATCACAATCCTTTGCATGAAGCTCCCATTCTCACCCTTTGCTGATTCATACCTCAAATCAGTTTTAGCCTCACAACCTCAAATCAAACTCATTGATCTCCCTGAAGTTGAACCACCCCCACATGATCTACTACTGAAATCTGTAGAACACTACCTCTTGACCTTCATGGAGAGCCTCATCCCCCATGTCAAGGCCACTATGCAAAACATTTTATCATCTTATCCTAGCTCTGATTCAAATCCAGTTGTTGGGTTGGTCCTAGATTTCTTCTATATGTCCATGGTTGATGTGGGAAATGAACTGGGCATCCCTTCTTATTTGTTTATGACATCAAATATGGGATTTGTGGGTCTCATGCTTACCCTTCAGGAACGTCAAATTGAAGATTTGTACACTTATTCTGATCAAGAGTTGTTGATTTCAGGTATCTCCACTCCAGTTCCTTCAAATGTTTTACCTGATGCTGCTTATGACCAACATGGTGGATATGTTACCTATTACAAGCTTGCCAAGAGATTCAGAGACACCAAAGGAATTATTGTTAATACCTTTCCAGAGCTAGAGCAGTATGCTATTGATGCATTATCTGATGACAAAACTCCTCCTATCTATGCTGTTGGTCCTTTGATTGATCTCAAAGGTCACCATAACCCAAATTTGGATCAAGCCCAGCACGACAAAATAATGAAATGGCTAGATGAGCAGCCACCTTCTTCTGTTGTGTTTCTCTGTTTTGGGAGCATGGGAAGCTTTGGTCCATCTCAAACAAGAGAAATAGCACTGGCACTTCAGCGCAGTGGGGTAAGGTTCTTGTGGGCTATGCGTTCTCCACCAACCTCAGACAATGCAGATAGAACCTTACCAGAAGGGTTCTTAGAATGGATGGAAGGTAGAGGAATGATATGTGGGTGGGCACCCCAAGTGGAGGTTCTAGCCCACAAAGCCATTGGTGGGTTTGTGTCTCATTGTGGGTGGAACTCTATTTTGGAGAGCTTGTGGTTTGGGGTGCCAATATTGACTTGGCCTATTTACGCAGAACAACAGTTTAATGCTTTTAGGATGGTGAGAGAATTGGGACTAGCAGTGGAGCTGAGATTGGATCATAGAAGAAGCAGTGATATTGTCCTGGCAGATGAGATAGAGAAAGGGCTGAAGCATTTGATGGATAGAGATAGCGTGGTTCGCAAGAAGGTGCAAGAGATGAAAGAAATGGCCAGAAAAGCTGTCGATTTTCGTGGGTCTTCTTTCATTTCTGTTGGAAACCTAATTGATGATATGATAGGCAACAACTGATGACTATTATTGTGTTTCTAAGAATCGATGAATGAAGGAATCAAATCATGCAAATAGCTGTAACATTTTTTCCGGGTATTAGTTCAAAAATGTAATTGTAGTTAGTGGATCAAACTTTACTTGAGCAACCGTTATTACTGTTTCTATTCTGCTAAACTCTTTAGAATAAAATTAAGAAAAATGATATGTTTATAATATTTTCGTAAAGTAAGTAAAAACTTAACTATGCATGGTCAGATATCTAAAAATGTTAAATCATTTCGCATACCTACCACATAACACTGTAACGTCTTCAATAAATAATTATCTTTGGTTGTTGTCCTTCTGTTACATCCTGGTGCATTACCACCCCTTTTTTCGATAGCAATAACAAGATGCTAAAAACCAAGCAATGGTTATGGTGAGCTAAAGTAAAATACAGTGAACAAAGAAAAAACCATGATCCAAACAAGCCAAAAACAAAAGACAAAAGGAAGAAGGGGATAACCCCCCTCAAGACAGCAAAATAAGCAAACCATAAACACAAAACATAGCTATGTCACGACTCATATCCTGATCACTCCCCCTTCGAACCATACCCACAATTCCAAACATACACATGTAGACGGAGCCAACAAATTTACCTTTGCATAACGCGACACACCTCTAGCACGAGAAACAATACAAATGTATCCATCATGAATGAATCTTGCATAGTTTAAGGGTGCCGTGTTCGTACCTGTTCCAAATTTGTGATGAGACATTGGGGCTCAAATTGGATTCCTCACATCATCCTTTGCTCCAATAATGCAATCTTATCTGTATATTCTGCATTTTCATATCCCACTCTGGGTTGAAACCTTCAAAGATGTTTCTCACCCATCAAATTTACCACCTAACCACATTGAACTCTCATTCAACTGAGCTTTGATGGTATTTATAGACTAGAGTATAAGTGGAAATTGCGTAGAAATCATTGCAACATGCAACGATTGAAGGCTGCAACAATTCCTATGCAATATGAAATTATTACAGCTTGCAACAATTTTAAAGTTGTAAAATATCGACGATAATTTTGTTCGAGTATTAATTTTATTTTGTGTGTCTTCTTTTCATATATTAAATTATTTCCTGTCAGGTTACTACATCCTATATTCAAAAAAAAAAAGACCCAGCTTAAAGCGCCCCATGAGATAACTGGGCACAACTTCAACATTCAAAGCTCAGACCGAAATCAAGCAGGCAAGCCCAAGATCAGAATCTAAGGGCATTTTCGTAACTCAACGTTGGCGATCTTTTCCCACTATCCCACGTACTCCCTACAATCTAGGGACGTGGGCATGAGCACGAAGTGGCCTTCTGGAGTCACCAATAATGATTACTCTATAAATATCAAATTAGGAGATAGGTATGTACTTTTTTTAATCATTACACACTCTATCTTATACCCTTGCTAACTTGAGTAGGCTCTCGTGTTTCTAGAATCCACCCTTGTCGCGGTCCATTCAAGTAACTGTTTCTCAACTCTGGCTAGTACTTGGTTACACGAAAACTACAAAAACATTATTTTAATATTAAAAAATTGATATCTTAATTTATCACCATTAAAGATAATATATAGACGAGTGAGATAAATAAAAATCACATTATATCTAATAATAAAAAAAATGAGTGGCCAACATCCACTTTTGGTTATTAATTATAAAATTATTGCATAAAAGTTTAGGGCTTTGAAAGTATTTAATACATTAAATATTTAAAACTTTACTATATGATTCGCTTATTAAAACCTTATTTAAAAGTATTCGCTTATTAACAAATCCATTAACAGAACCCACAAAAGGTTAAGATTGCAATGTAAAGTAACTGTTTTCAAACATCAAGGACAGCATCCTACACGGCTACACTAATGCTCCATTTAAAGATTCTACTTGAGGCTTTTTCTACGGAGTAGAATGTGGCATGAATTCTACTCATAAAAATAGTTATTTCAACGTCTAAAATTGGGATTGGACATTCACTTGATTATTTTTTGATATAATAATAATTTCTATTTTTTTCACTCATCCATCATATTTAAATATGATAAAATTAATGTTCCAATTAAATACTCACTTTTAAATATCAAGATAACAATATGATAAACACCTAAACTGTTATGACCGACGCAGACAATTCATATAATTTGAAGCCAAAAAAAGTCTAACATATTAATGCTCGATATCTAACTATTTAATGTTAGTGTTCGCACAGTCTTTTTCAATTTCCACACTTGCATTGAAATAGCAATCCTCTTGTGCCAATGGTGAACGCCTAAAGTTCAGCATAACAACCCTACCATGTGGTATCATTTCTCCTTCCCAGCTAGTGCTGTCTTATCCGATAAAGTTGCATTAAGAATTGAAGCTGAAGTGAAAACATTCAAAGAAGAATCAACTCCTCTGATCCCACCACACTAACAGCAAGGGAAAAATGGCTGAGACTGAGATGAAGAAGAAAGAAGCACATCTGATCTTCATTCCGGTACCGGGCATAAGCCACTTGGCTTCAGCCCTTGAATTGGCACAGCTCTTAATCAACCGTGTTAACCACCTCTCCATCACAGTTCTTTGCATCAAGTTCCCATCCACTCCCTTTGCAGATTCATACATCAGATCCGCTTCAGCCTCACAACCTCAAATCAAACTCATTGTTCTCCCTGAAGTAGTTGAACCACCTCCCCAGGATCTACTACTAAAATGTCCAGAACACTTCATTTTCACCTTCATGGAGAGCCTCAAACCCCTTGTCAAGGCCACTATCCAAAATATTTTATCATCGTATCCTAGCTCTGACTCAAACCAAGTACTTGGTTTGGTCCTGGATTTCTTCTGTTTTCCATGATTGATGTGGGAAAGGAACTTGGTATCCCTTCTTATTTATATCTGGCATCAAGCGCTGGGTTTTTAGGCTACATGCTTTCCCTCCAGAAACGTCAGATTGAGGACGTGTTCGATGATTCCGGTCTTGATTTGTTGATTCCAGGTATCTCCAATCTAGTTCCTTCAAGGGTTTTACCTGTTGGTTCATTTAATAGAGATGGTGGATACGCTGCCTTATACAAGCTTGCTAAGAGGTTCAGAGACAACAAAGGGATCATTGTTAATACTTGTTCAGAATTGGAGAATCATGCTATTGACGCATTGTTCGATGGCAAAACTCCGCCTATCTATGCTGTTGGTCCTTTGATTGTCCTCAATGGTCAGCATCACCAAAGCTTGTTAGATCAAGCCCAACACGACAAAATAATGAAGTGGCTAGATGAGCAGCCACCTTATTCTGTTGTCTTTCTGTGTTTTGGGAATTGGGGAAGTTTTGATCCGTCTCAAACAAGAGAAATTGCACTGGCACTCAAGCATAGTGGATTTAGGTTCTTGTGGGCTATGCGTTCCCCACCAACACCAGCCAAAGTCAGCAGTGATGAGAGAACCTTACCAGAAGGGTTCTTAGAATGGATGGAAGGTAAGGGAACGATATGTGAGTGGGCACCCCAGGTGGAAGTTCTAGCCCACAAAGCCATTGGTGGGTTTGTGTCACATTGTGGGTGGAACTCTATTTTGGAGAGCTTGTGGTTTGGGGTGCCAATATTGACTTGGCCTATCTATGCAGAGCAACATCTGAATGCTTTTAGGATGGTTAAGGAATTTGGATTAGCAGTGGAGCTGAGACTGCATTATAAAGCTGGCAGTGATTTGGTTATGGCAGATGAGATTGAGGAAGGGATAAAGCATTTGATGGATAGAGATAATGTGGTGCACAACAAGGCGCAAGAGATGAAAGAGTTGGTCAGGAAAGCTGTCGGTGGTGGTGGCTCTTCATGCATTTATCTCGGAAAGCTAATTGATGATATGATAGGCAGCAACTGATGATTAGGTGGGTTGTTGCATTTCATTGTTGGCGTTTTGCTCCTTGCCTATAATCATTGAATAAAAGAAGCTAAATTATTCCAGTTTCTATGGTGTGTGCAAGCCACTATTTCCACCAGCAACACTATCGATGTAATAAAAATTGTTGGAGTAGCACGGTGTCTAGAGAATTAATTTTCAGGTGCACTACAAAGAAAAATTAATAGGACCCGTAAATATCTAATAACAATACATTAAATAAAGTTGATTACATCCACTTTTGATTTGCGTATACTTAAAGTGATGTGTGTTAGACTTGTGCCATACAATAATATCTCTCTTGGTAAGAAATTGTCCCTTGCATGTAAGTTGAATTTTGAAATGGCTGCTGTTTGTTCTTGTATAACTAGTGTACTGGAGCAACTGTGAGTACTCTTGTCTCTAATTGTTTTGTAATAAAATATTTATGAGCATCAAAACAAAATTTTTAATATACATAGAATTATATATATGTATATAAGAACTTAAACTTAGAGCTAAAATCTAAAAACATAACATTGAAAATAAAAACCTACAAATAAAAAAGTACTAAAATTAAAATGATATATATATACATATACCATAATTAAAATTAGTTTTAACTATAAAAAAAATTTCAAGAATGTAGTATAACCTATGTGATTTAATCTGTGTGTATTCTGCTTTTCTCTTCCCCTTTAGTTTTAGTGTTATGCTATGTAAGTGAATATATTTTGTGTCAAAAACATAACAATTCAAATCTTATTCACCATTAAATATGAAGTGTAGACTTAATCCAAAAGATACGATATAAATTGATGTGTGGTGTCTAAGGCACAAAATATGTTCAATTAACATTTAGTTTTATCCAACTTTTATGTGTTCTTGTATGGGATATTGAATTTCACTCTCCAAAAAAAATTATAATAAAAAAGAAAGAAAGTAATAAATAATATTATAATAAAAATAAAATTTATTAATTACAAGTTGACAACAATATTATTATTAAATTATTTTTTGTCCATAAGTATAATTTTTAATATTTCTTATTTTTATTATAATACAATATAATTGCGACGGAGTAGCATTGGTTGGTGGCTGCCGCGTGGGTGTGGTGGTGGGCCATGGTGGTAGGGATAGTGGGGGAGGTGGCTTTTTTATTTTGTGTTTTTGAGTTTGATGAAAATGAGGTTGATGATAGAATGATGATGTCTTTTGAGGTTTGAGATTTGTTTTTTAAACGGAAATTAACTGAAGTTGGAGGGTCCATTCCCACTAGACAGGTTTCTTTTGTTTTGCAGTTATATTATGGGAGAGGTGATTTGTCTAATGCCACTCTTTATTTATTGTCTTTATGTATAGTACTAGCAGTGTACCCATGTTGCGCGACTGCTAAAATATTATTTTACAATAGTTATGGAAATTATTAATGTGCTTTCCATAAATATACACAAATAATATAGCTCGATAACCTAGCTTGGTAGTAAATGTTACATGTGTTCATAAGTTCACTCGACTTGCTAACCTAACTCGACACAAAACTTATTAGGTCGGGTGTGAGTTTGACATTGTCTATTTTTTCAGGTCAATTTTGTGTTATGTTTCAGGTTGGTCTAAATCAAAAATCAAACTATCCTTTTGGAGTTATATTTCTTTATAATAAATTATAATATCTTATCCTTCAATTAATATATGTTAGATAATTTGATTTTATTAATTTTAAGTCATATAATTTGTTTTGAAATATTTATTACAAAATATCTTTTGAATTTTATTTTTTTACTTGTAAAAATTTATAACTTTACTATGTATGATGTGTTTTTTTCCATCAACATTCACAAATTATTTTCCCATTATCACATTTAAATTTTTAAGCTAGGGGGACCACTTTTGTCTTTTTTTTAATATATATTCTTCCATATAACTATTGTAGGGAAATCATTTTTTATATGGAGAAGAAATAAAAGATAATCATATTATTAATATGGGTTTGGGGCAAATATTACACATATGTGAACTTATGTCACGTCCATAAGGAACAGAGAAATCTCGTGAGTGGTGAGATTTCAGGAGGGAGTCTCGTTAGTGGCATGATTTTAGAAAGGAATATTGTGATTGGTGAGATTTCAATGACCAAAATCCTTGCAGCAGTGTTATCGAGATTTTTTGTTAATACTATTTTTTGAGTATATAATAATGTTTAATATCTATTTTGAGTATTAACAAAATTAGTATTTGTTAACTGTTAATTAAATTTTAAGTAGTATTTATTTTATGTTTAATACCTGTTATTTGTAACAAAAATTTAAACAATATTATTTGTAACAAGAGAGTTATTGTAACCGCGTTATCTATATATAAAGTTACCAAAAGTGAAGATACACAAGCATTTACAACAAGCTAGTCTCTATCACGTGACCAATGTTGTGGTTGGAGAAATAAAATTTGAATGGGAAAAGATAAAAGATGGTTTATATATAAAAAGTTGAATATTTTAATATTTTTCTACTAAATCTCGTCACAGATAAGATTTTTAAATCTCTTCAGTCACAAGATTCCACTGAAATTTTGGGTGTGGCATGATTTTTCTAATACCACAATAACATAAATTCATTCTTAAATTCATATCAATGTATATTATATTCTCAAAACCAATATAAAAAAAAAAGACCCACTATTGAAAGTAATGAATTAAAAAATCAAGGTAATAACTATCTCAATGTGACAAGCACAAAGCGAAGGCAATAGCAAAAATATGAAAAGTCAAGTCAACCTCCAACAATGCACCACAGCAATGATTTCCCCCGCATTTATTCTCCAACTGCTTCGTGGTAATGATGGTTAACATTTATAACGAAGGTTCTTAAACCGATTCCTTTGTAATCTAGGCAAATTGCTACGTGTAATTGTAAAGATACTGTATCCTGCACTAGAAGTTCAAAAAAGAAAAGTTTTGAGAAGTGTTCTTAATAAGACAATTTCTAATAATGAATCAAGAAATAAAGTTATTTTCTTACAGTAAAATAAATAAAATAAAATTATAAATTTCAACGTCTCTAATATATTAAAAAATTTTACGTTTTATTTTTAATTTTCTATTTTTTAAAAGTCTCGTTAACAAAAACGCTCAAAAGATTGTAAGACAATATAATCTTCAAACTTTCAAACATCAAGGACAGCAACAGAGAGGACTATATCATTGTTATGTTATACTTAATTTCAACTCCAAGTTGAACGCATTTACCCTCTTTGAAAGTAAAAAGGTAATGTCAAAGACAGATTACTTTAATAGCACGAACTAAGCATAAGGTCCAAATAATTTGATGCCATAATAATGATTGGTCGAACTGTCTTTGATGTTACTACTCGTGTACTCTTTTTCCCAATTTTCACACTTGCTTTAGCATAACTATTACTCTCTCTTTTTTTCTTTTAATAATTTTTCACTTTAAAATTTTATTTTATTTAAGAACATTTATTTAGTTTAAAAATTTAAATAATATTAATTATTTTTTATTAATAAAATTCTTATTAAATATTTTTGACTCATTAATAAAAGAGAAAAAATTTTGAGTATTAAATGAAAACAAGAAGAATTTATAAATTATTTTTAATTTTACTAATATTAATATTTTATTGATTTTTTTAATTTTAATAAATATTTATAATTAAATAATTATTTAAAGATGAAAAGATTATAATACAGCTGTAGTCTCTAGAAGATGGAATTATTATACCAGGTTGGTTGTCGGCTGTGATAAAAGCTAAATTGAATCAATAAAAAATAAAAAAATAGATGAAAGCTAAAGTGAAAGACAAGTACAAGAACTCCTCTTCCCAGCACGCATAGGAAACAAAGATAATGGCTGAAACTCAGAGGAAGAAGAAAGCAGAACTGGTCTTCCTTCCCGCTCCGGGAATTGGCCATTTAGCTTCAGCCCTTGAACTTGCAAAGCTCCTAATCAACCGTGATAATCACCTTTCCATCACTGTCCTTTCCATCAAGGTCCCACTCACACCCTTTTCAGATACGTATATCAGATCAGTTTTAGCCTCACAACCTCAAATCAAACTCATTGATCTCCCTGAAGTTGAACCACCCCCACATGACCTAGTACTGAAATCTTTCGAACACTGGATCTTATCCTTCATGGAGAGCCTCCTACCCCATGTCAAGACCACTATGCAAAACATTTTATCATCTTATCCTAGCTCTGATTCAAATCCAGTAGTTGGGTTGGTCCTAGATTTCTTCTGTATGCCCATGGTTGATGTGGGAAACGAACTGGGCATCCCTTCTTATTTGTTTCTGACATCAAATATGGGATTTTTGGGTCTCATGCTTACCCTTCAGGAACGTCAAATTGAAGATTTGTACACTTATTCTGATCAAGAGTTGTTGATTTCAGGTATCTCCACTCCAGTTCCTTCAAATGTTTTACCTGATGCTGCTTATAACCAACATGGTGGATACGTTGCCTATTACAAGCTTGCTAAGAGGTTCAGAGACACCAAAGGAATTATTGTTAATACCTTTTCAGAGCTAGAGCAGTATGCTATTGATGCATTATCTGATGACAAAACTCCTCCTATCTATGCTGTTGGTCCTTTGATTGATCTCAAAGGTCACCATAGCCCAAATTTGGATCAAGCCCAGAATGACAAAATAATGAAATGGCTAGATGAGCAGCCACCTTCTTCTGTTGTGTTTCTATGTTTTGGGAGCATGGGAAGCTTTGGTCCATCTCAAACAAGAGAAATAGCACTGGCACTTCAGCGCAGTGGGTTAAGGTTCTTGTGGGCTATGCGTTCTCCACCAACCTCAGACAATGCAGATAGAACCTTACCAGAAGGGTTCTTAGAATGGATGGAAGGTAGAGGAATGATATGTGGGTGGGCACCCCAAGTGGAGGTTCTAGCCCACAAAGCCATTGGTGGGTTTGTGTCTCATTGTGGGTGGAACTCTGTTTTGGAGAGCTTGTGGTTTGGGGTGCCAATATTGACTTGGCCTATTTATGCAGAACAACAGTTTAATGCTTTTGGGATGGTGAGAGAATTGGGACTGGCAGTGGAGCTGAGATTGGATCATAGAAGAAGCAGTGATATTATCCTGGCAGATGAGATAGAGAAAGGGCTGAAGCATTTGATGGATAGAGATAATGTGGTTCACAAGAAGGTGCAAGAGATGAAAGGAATGGCCAGAAAAGCTGTCGATTTTGGTGGGTCTTCTTTCATTTCAGTTGGATGCCTTATTGACTTTATGATGGGCAACAACTGATGACTATTCTTGTGTTTCATGTAAAGGAGGTTCTCCTTTTTAGAATCGATGAATAAAGGATTCAAATTATGTAAACAGCTTTAACATGTGCTAGCCATTGTTGTCCGGGTATAAGTTGAAAAATGTAATTGTAGTTAGTGGATCAAACTTTTCTTAAGCAACCGGTATTACTGTTTCTATTCTGTTAAACTTTTTAGAATAAAATTAAGGAAAGTGATATGTTTATAATATTTTCTTAAAACATAGGTAAAAAAATAAAGGTGGTGGACTAATCTCAATTTTTATTTCTCTAATCTTTTTTTTTTTTTACTTATATTGTCGACATAATGTTAGAAAAAAGTAACGATAGATTAATAATAAATAAAATAAAATATTTTTATATTTTTTACTTTCTCATTATTAAATATAATGAGTGATTGGAGTAATTCCTCAATGTAATGTGGGGGGAAACACACTTCCTCCTTCTCCATCATCCCTCTCCATCGAGTCTTCATCATTTCACCTCTGCAATTTCTGACCTAAGGTGCGTTTGGTATGGACTGATCCATTTAGATTATTAATAATGTCACACAAAATTACTTTCAGCCACCACATTACCTAGTTTGGTAAATCCACTTCACCGGTAATCGATATGACAAAGGCAGTCCTGATTTCCATCGTACTAGTACTGTGGATTGATCCCTTGAGAGTGTCTATGTGGATGACCTCCTAAGTGGTAACCCTTCAATTATTATTAATATTAATAATTACTATTATACTATAACAATATTTTAATTACTATCATAATAATCAGTAACAATAAAATATTAATTATTATTTAATTAATATCAATTAAAATATACATGAATAATAATAATTATCATAATTATTAAATTAACACTGATAATTATTATTGTTAATTTAAACTCTTATAATAATTACTTAATTCTATTATTAATTATTACTATTTATACTACTATTATTATCATTATTATTATTATATTATTAAAATACTTGCATTACCCGGTAATCTTTTTGATATATCAGATAAGGTAATGTGAATTGATACTTAGATTATCTATGTGCACCAAACATTGCATTGTAATATCACCAATAATTTAAATGTGATAATTTAGATTATCAATAATCTTATAAGTAATGTGGCAAACACCACCTAAATTCCTTTCATCACAATTCAAGAACCACTTTAATAAAATAATTAAAAAAAAGAGCAGAAGGGGGGGGGGGGTCATAATCGAGTTGAATAATCTTCTTCTCGACAGATAAAGTCAAAAGAGAAACAACTAGGGGTGGCTAGGTCCACGAGGGCGTTGTTGGACCAAATTTGAACCTAACCGGAATTTTAAATTGACTCATGTTTTTGGAGCCCCAACTTGCCTTGATTAATGGTTGTATCAAACGTGATCAACTTGATTTCCAAACAACCTCTAAAGATTTTTATATTAACATATAGAGTTATAAAATTTTATAAGTAAAAAATAAAATTTAATATATATATTTTGTAATATATATTTAAAAAAAATTATAAAAATAATATCAAGTTATTTAAATTGTATTAATTGAAGTATAAATTTTTATAATTTATTACTAATTATTTTTAAAAAATTGTTTGACTTGACCGATTTAAATCAATCCAAAATATGAGGCTGTGTCTACTACTTGAGCATAATCCATGGTCCCAACATGAGGCTGTAAGCTGAGGAATAGATCTCTTGGTAGACCCTGAACGAAACGTCTCACCCTAGTTGTCTCTGTCGGTATCATGTTAGAGGCTGCCTGTGCCAGATAAGTGAAACGCTCATCGTACTCTGTAACTGTCATGCTTGGAGTTAAACGGAGCTTCAAAAACTCCTTAATCATCTGCGCCTGGCGGCTCTCTGATATGAATCTTCGCATGAAGGCTTCCTTGAATTGTTCCCAAGAGGGAGAGTTAGCATTTCCATACCTCTGTCGGAATTCCTGATACCATAACTCTGTTTGGCCTCCTAGCTGGAAGCCAGCTAACTCCACCGCTCTTTCCGAAGAACAATGGATCACACCAACTATCTTCTCCACCTGCCTAAGGAATTCTTGGGGATCCTCAGTTGTTAGACGCCCGTTGAAAATAGCTGGGTCCATCCTTTTGAAACGTTCTAAGGCTGAGTCATCTGTATCTCTAACTGGAGGCGGCTGCGTAGTCGATTCTAGCTGCCTGACCATCACATCTGTCAAATTTGCTACCATCTGTTCAAAAGCTCTAAGACGAGCATTGTCACTGGATGCATTGCTCCTACGGCGACGGTGAAGACGTGAAGAGTGTATAGGTGGCATTGTCACACTGTGAAAGGGAGGGCATATAACAAGACTATGAGTGCCAAGAAAGACAAGCTCTTATAGAACCTAAACAAGACTGACCATTTCCTAAAGGCCTCAAATAGCACCACATCAATGCAAATGGGCGCGCTTCCATTTACATAAATGTCATCTTATTTGTGGACACTTGCTCCAATAATATGTAGTGAAACCTATTGCTCTGATACCACTTTGTCACGACCCTTCTACAGAACGTGACCGGCACGTAAGGAATTGGATCCCCACGGAAGCCTCTCATCACATGACTAATTAATATGCATAAATAAATTGAATATATATGTTCAAAATATTTCAATTTTAATTAGATTTCATCAATCTAAAAAGGTTCTCAAAACATAAATTCTGAACATAAAATTCGTAATCTGAGCCATAGCCAAACGTACTTAAACAAATAACAGAAATTCTGAAAATAAACAAAACAATATAATGCATGTCCGGGATCCTGCCTACACAATTATTGGAGCACTACTAAACTGACATAATTGACAATAAGCTCCACTCCAAAACGAAGCTCACCAAGGAAATTGTAGCACTACTGCGGAGGATCCTGTGGTACAACTGAACCTTTAGCTATATCTATAGGAGAAGGAAAAGAGAGGGGTGAGTTCATCAAAACTCAGTGAGTGAGCCTTCACTCACAACCCACATGGGACATCAACAAAATACATAACTTATACATGCAGCTAATATGAAATATATTATATATATAATTACATATGATTGTACTACAATAATATATTAACTGAATTCATGGCAATAACTAGTAGAGAAACAGGAATAAATATCTCGAAATTTGAATAGCTAATCTGAGCCAATGGCTAATCTGATGGGCACTTAACTAGTTCCCATAAATGGAGACCTCACTAGGTTCCTTACTGTGGGTGAGCTAGTCCTCTAGCGAACCACCTGGTACCAAGGTTAACGATCAATCATGCTGCCGTTAACTCACTGATCTGTTTCTCACTATTTATTGGCTAAACACTAATAGTAATAATTTCATACAAAATTGAAATTTGTAATACTTTCTAACTGATAAATAAATCTAAATCATACATACAACAAGTATGGTCCCATGAGTTTTCTAAAATGACTAATTTTCATGATACTTGTAAAAGCAATAATATTTCTAAAATTGACATAATTCATAATAGCATATTCTCTTGACATAAAACATTCTAAAATTTCATAAATAATTTATATAATATGGAAATATACTAATAATGACCAAAAGTATGGTCATGAGCTTAAACCCACTCACCTTGGTAGCAAGGAGTATACTAACAACTTGACCTTTAAGGAGTTTGATTATTGCCGATAACTATTTCCTCATTATTCTCTCTCTACTCTTATTCCACTTACGTTCTCTCTCCCCTCACCCACACTCTGCAGACACAACACACACACCCACATCTATATATATATATACATAAATAAATAATAATATAATAATAATCTAACCCGTGCAACACGGGCTCTTAACTATCTATATAATAATAATAGTATATATAATATTACATATTAACTACCCGTGCTACGCGGGTTTCCCTATCATAATATATAATAATAATAATAATAATATATTACCTATGCATGCAACACACAGGTTGCATTCTTTAACATATAATAATAATCTATTAACTATACATGCAACATATGGATTGCATTCTATAATGCATATATATATAATCTAACTATGTATGCAATACGGTTGCATCATTTATTAGTGAAACAATAATAATAACTCAAATATTGATAAATTCTATATTTGGGGGTATTACATATTGTCAGACCACAAACTTTTCCAACGTGAGAGAAGTTTAGCCAACATCCATATATTGATTGTTTCTAACGTTTATAATTGGATAGGCAATACAATACCAACGGTCTAGTATTAAAGTGTCTTTAAGCTATTATAATTAGAAACAATCATCACATGATCAGTTTTTATTTTAAAGAAAATTGACCAAGCAATCAGTTGTTATCAAAATTAATACATGATCATATTTAAGAGATTTTAGACTAGTAAAGATAATTAAACCTTTTGAAATATGTTTATATTTTCAAAATACAACATATATAATACAAAAATAAAGATTTCATTTTATGTATTAATAATATAAAAAAATGTATATTATCATCTAATTATATATTGACTAATTGACTATAAATATATATGATTAGCTCTCAAACTCTTTGCTTGAATGATCATGTAAGTAGAAGGATTTGATTGGAGAATAATGTTTTAAAAAAATTGCACTATATTATATTATGCATATTAAATAATTGGAAATTTCTATTATATTTACCTGCAAAAGTTACTCATGTCTTCATTTTTTTTCCTCTTTTCCTTCATTTTATATTTTTATTCAAAATATGGGCTAAAAAACTCAAAATCATTCTCTGTAGGACAAAAGAATTTTTGGTATAATCAACAAATGTATGTATAAATTACACATGTCTATTATATTTGTATAATTATTTGTTTTAACCGCGATCTTATAAAATATTTGAACGTATTGAAATTATAATGAATAAAACAGATCAAACATCAATAAAAAAAAAAATACAATTGATGACAAAAAAAAAATATGACAAAAATATGGGAACTAAAGCGCATGTGATTATGAATTTAGGTGATATCAACAGTGTGTTTAGTCAAACTAATATTAAATTAAGGATTTATATAACTGACAATATAAGACTTGAGAATATGAAATTTATTATAATTTTAATGTTATATAAAGTTTAGTATAATATTGTAGAAAATGTTTATTATATAATGTAATATTATAGATTTTCATATTTTCAAAATAATTACTCCTTAATTTTCACATAATATAATAGAATAATATATAGATAAATAATACAATTTTTATATATTTTCATATTTTTCATGTGCTTTTCATCCATTATATAAAATTTTGATATAATGAAAATATAAAAAATTATTTACACTGTTATTCAACCGCATGATTTTATTTGTAAAATTTTCAATGTAATGGATAGTTGAACTAATCTTTTTGCTAACATGACAAAATATGGCTGAATGTTTGTTTAAAAAATCTTTTTACACTCATAGTATATATAAATTAAATCTTTTAAAAATAAAATAATAATTTCTATTAATCAATTAATATTAAGTTTTGAAAGCAAATGTTATAATCAAAATATTTCTTAATTTGTTGCAGTTTATATTTTAAAATAAATTTTAACTAATTATTGAAAAGGAAATAGAAAGCACAATTAATTAATAATCATTTAAATAAACGAAAAGTCACACTTATCCAATTCAATAAATATATCCACCCAATTACAATCCTTCCACCACTGAATCATATGTTCCACGGTGATCACCACCATAGCACCATGCATAGTGACAATTGAATATTTTAGCTCCATGAAGCAGTTCCACCCAAAAAATTTGTTAAATGAAATTTCGAATCCAAATGCAAAATCATTTCCAATACAAATAAGCATGTTTAGTATTTTTTTTTTCTAAATTTTCTATTGGTTGACAGATAAATATATCGAAATAAAAAAATTTTAATTTTTAATTTAAAATAATAGTTTTCAATTAACACATGAATCCATTATTTTTTAAGATTTCTTCAAAAATACTTAAATTATGTTGAATCTGATACTTAATGTTTACATTTAAGTAAATTAAAATTAGCAAAAGACTTTGTTTGTAAAAATAAAATAAAATACGAGTGATAATAAAAAAAATTTCACGAATTTAAATAAAATTAGGATTTATAATTAAGAAATGAATTTTAAATAATTAGCTTTAGTAAGGAAGGATGAAGTGTTCTTTAGATAAATTAAATGAAAATTGAATTAAATATATAAAAGTAATAACATTAACATAAAAATGACAACACATCTTACTTAAATGTTCAAAAGATATCAAGAATGCTATTTAAATAGTTCAAAAATGGAGATTTCAATAAATATTTATTTAACAATTATTAAATATGATATGAATTTTATGTATTCTATTTATCATATTATATTTAATAATTATTAAATAAGTGTTTTAATATATATCCACTTTTTTAGAGATGGAGTAGCGCCACTCTTACTCTTAATTTCTACTTGAAGTTGAATGCTTTTACCAATGGTTATGTCTACGCAGATACAGCACGAACTAAGCAAGTAGTTCGAATAACCTGCTGTCATAATGATTGGTCCTTGACGTGACAATTCGTGTATTCTTTATTCACACTTGCTTTTAACTAAATAAATACGACTTTAGAAGATGGAATCATTTCCACTTAACAACTACCTTGTCTTTTTGTGTGATAAAAGTTGAAACACGAGAGCTCCTCTCACACCACAAAGAAATGGCTGAGACTAGCATGAAGAAGAAATCAGAGCTCATCTTCATTCCCTCTCCGGCCACTGGACATTTGGCCTCAACACTTGAACTTGCAAAGCTCCTAACCAACCGTGATAGCCACCTTTCCGTCACAGTCATTTGTATCAAGTTCCCAGTCACTCCCTTTGCAGATTCATACATCAAATCGGTTTTAGCCTCACAACCTCAAATCAAACTCATCAATCTCCCTGAAGTTGAACCACCTCCACACGAGCTACTACTGAAATCTGTAGAACACTACGCCTTGACCTATATTGAGAGCCTCATACCCCATGTCAGGGCCACTGTGCTAAATATTGTATCATCTTATCCTAACTCTGATTCACATCCAGTTGTTGGGTTGGTTCTAGATTTCTTCTGTATGCCCATGATTGATATTGGAGAGGAACTGGGTATCCCTAGTTATTTGTTTATGACATCAAATATGGGGTTTATGGGTCTCATGCTTTCCCTTCCCCAACGTCAAATTGAAGATGTGTTCAGTTACTCTGATGATCATGATTTGTTGATTCCAGGTATTTCCACTCTAGTTCCTCTAAATATTTTACCTGATGCTGCTTATAACAGAGATGGTGGATATGTTGCTTATTACAAGGTTGCTAAGAGGTTCAGAGACACCAAAGGGATTATTGTTAATACTTTTTCAGAGCTGGAGCAGTATGCAGTTGATGCATTATCTGATGGCAAAACTCCTCCATTCTATGCTGTCGGTCCTTTGATTGATCTCAAAGGCCAGCATAACCCAAATATAGATCAAGCCCAGCATGACAAAATATTGAAATGGCTAGATGAGCAGCCTCCTTCTTCTGTTGTCTTTCTGTGCTTTGGGAGCATGGGAAGCTTTGCTCCATCTCAAACAAGAGAGATAGCACAAGGACTTATGCGTAGTGGAGTTAGGTTCTTGTGGGCCATGCGTTCTCCACCAACCACAGAGAGTGCAGATAGAACCTTACCAGAAGGGTTCCTAGAATGGATGGAAAGTAGGGGAATTATATGTGACTGGGCACCCCAAGTGGAGGTTCTAGCCCACAAAGCCATTGTGGGGTTTGTGTCTCATTGTGGGTGGAACTCCATTTTGGAGAGCTTGTGGTTTGGGGTACCAATGTTGACATGGCCTATCTATGCAGAGCAACAGCTGAATGCTTTTAGGATGGTGAGAGAATTGGGACTAGCAGTGGAGCTGAGATTGGATCATAGAAAAGGCAGTGATCTTGTCAAGGCAGATGAGATAGAGAAAGGGCTGAAACATTTGATGGATACAGATAATTTGGTGCACAAGAAGGTGCAAGAGATGAAAGAGTTGGCCAGAAAAGCTGTCAGCTGTGGTGGGTCTTCGTTCATTTCTGTTGGAAAACTTATTGATGATATGACAGGCAACAACTGATGACTATTACTGTTTCTCACAGATGGAGCTGCTCCTTTTCTTAGATTCGATGAATAAATTAAGTCATATTATGCAAGTAGCTCTAACCTGTGTGAGCCATTGTTAACTGAGTGTTTGTTGTAATTGTTGAAGTTTTTGGATCAAAATTTACTTGGGCAACTGTTAGCCTGTTACATTTCTTTCTGTTCTCTGCTCAACCTTTCAAATAAAACCTTTTGACAATAAAAAATTTCAGCTTATGCCCTACACTACCCAAAATGTGTGCGACTACGCCTGTTACTTTTCCTTAGTAGTGCTACGAAGTAACTATCCCTCTTCCCTTTTTGACGCGCCAACTTTCTCGCAATAAGCTAAAACATCATCATTGAGCGTTGAACATATGTAATGCCTTAAAAGTGTACTTAAATCAACTGACTCAAATTAATTTTGCAGATATTTTTGCGGACCTCATGAGTGGAATTTCGTTCCGTTTGAAAAGACAGCAAAAATTTTAACCAAATACTCGAATGACAAAAAAAAAGGAAAAAAGAAAGAAAGAAAATGAAAGAACTCAATGCCAGAGAATGAACTCTCCGTCAGGTACCGTCAATTTTGTCGAGTCCAAATTCCTGAAACGTCCTGAAAGGTTTTGAGCAATAAATATTTTTTTTCTTTTGCAGTATTTGAAAACAACCTCAAGTCGACATTTATAAAATGGGGAAGAAATCAAAGGAAAAGATCAAAACTCCCTCAATAAAGAATAAAACACCCAGATATAAAATTTATATTTATAATCAGATTTTTTATTTTGTAGACCAGAACTGTAAAATTACAGGAGCTTTGAAATGCTAGAGCTTTCACTCTTTGCTAGCCAATAGAAATAGTATCACTAATAGATAATTAGATATAATACCAGACAAAAGTAAAATTCATGCTTCACAAGCATTGGTAGCCAGTTAGAGACGTTTGGAAAACGTCTCTAACAACCACAGTAAAAGGACAATATCACTGCTCTCATAGCACAGGGAGTAACCATATGCCAAACAAAATTACCATGGAAATATCAAAAGCACTCCATTGAATTTAAGGTTAACAGATGTTGTTCAACCTACTCCAATACTAAATTTTTCTCCACAACAGAGGAATCAGAACCCGTTACCCGAGGGCTCGAATGCTGCCCTTACCTTCTTGACCTTTTCTCCTCTCTCCTGTCAAAATCATTCCTTACTTTTGAATCTAATTGATCAGTATCATTTCTGTATGATCTGTTCTCTCGCCTCCTATCATAGTCTTCTCTTGACCTTGGTACAGAATCTTCTTCATCATACTTTCTTGATCTCCTTTCTTCCCTGGTATTATGAGCTTCTCTTGATCTACCTCCAAAATCATCATCATCCTGCTTCCTCGATCTTTTATCTTCCCTTGTATCAGAATCTCTAGACTTGTGTTCAAACTCGACATCATATGGCTTCGTTGGCCTCTTGTCTTCCCTCCTATGATGATCTCTTGACTCAGGTTCCATATCAACATAATTGTCCCTTCTTGATATTTTTTCTTCTCTCCTATATCGATCTCTTGACCTATGTTCAGACTCATCATCTCCGTGCCTTCTAGATCTCTTTTCTTCTCTTCCAGTGTTATTCTCTCTTCTCTCAAATTTATCACCATCATTCCTCAGCACCATCTCCTCTCTTCTGTCACTTCTCTTGGGTTGGCTGTCTAATCCCATCTCATTGTCATGGGCTCTGGGGCGTGAGTCTCTGTCTCTAGTTTCTGGAATACGATTTGATTGGTAGTTGCCAGATCTTCTATCTTTTTTGTGACCCTCAAATTTGTCATGACCCCATTTTGAACTGTCATCCTCATGACCCCAACCAGTGTTTGCAGCTCTCTGGACAAAGACAACATAAAGATGGTCAAGAACTCAAACACAGAAGGGTTGCTGGGGAAACTCACATCTGCATCTAAGCAGAAGATTTTAGTCCATAATGCATTTTATAACATCAACAACTTCAAAGCTCAACTATAGGCAAACCATAAGTGAGGAGATACAAAGAAGAGAAAACCTGTAAGAAAACGAAGTGTAAAGGAATAAAACAAGAGTGTGAAGAAGAAAAGTAAATGCAGATTTCAAGTTAGAACTTGGGCACGTCAACCATTATACACTACAAAAGCAAGCTCACAAGCTTCATCACTACCAATTTCTTAGACCCCTTAGGGTTATAACTCAAGATACAAAAACTTATCTACGACCAACAGTTTAGATCAAATGCAGCTTAATTCTATAGAACATTCAGGATATATGAGATTATATGCCAATATTGTGCCATACAATAATGCTCAAATTAAATCATGGTTGAGCGACACAGCACATGTTCCTCTTAAGTAAAGTCTCAAGTTAGAATCTTGTAAATGGAAAAAACTAGCACTGAACCTGGCAAAGGCCAGAATAGTTAGAGTACACTAGGTGTTGGATATTGGTGGTGGTCTAGATCCCAAAAAATTAAAGTCGCAGTTGTAATTCATTTTCAATTCTGCTAAGATTAGAATTAATTTTATTATTCTGAAGTTTTTAAATGCATAGGATTTAGGACATAGAGCTAAAATATATATTCCTGTTCCAACTCCACCATATATACAGACTATGTAGTTCAGGACACAGATTTTTCATTTAATTAAGTTAAATCGTCATTCAATTTCCCATTATCGGTAATACTTTCTTCAAATATGCCCAAAGCAAGAGCACAAATTAGTTTTACATAAAAGCAAGATTGAACAAACAGAAGTTTAGAGAGACCAAGTTCAATCAAACCCAAAACACTGCATAACACAATTTGATTACCATAAAGTTCTCAGTGAGAGTATATATACCAATCATAAAAAAAAAAGGCAATAGCTAGATTTCATTTAACAACCTCCAGTGTTGGTTATTAAATTCTAAGTGCAATTCTTTGCCCACCATTCTGCTTGGGAGAATTGTTTAATATGGCCCACTCATTGTAAGGTCTTGGAGGTAGAGGGGGAAATTATGTTTTCCAGTGTTGTGCTCTCTCACCTGGCGTATGATTCAAGAATTTAAATTCATAGGTTTCTTCATTCACAACTTTAATGAGACAAGCCTGTTTCCTTGCCTTCCTTGTTAGTTTATGCTCGGGTTTGTATGGGTACTTTTAGGTTTAACCAGCAAAGCAATTAGGCCACTCTATTGAATTGATGCTTTTCTCTTATCTTTTATTTCATCTGTAGTTTCTTTGTTGCCTATGATGATTTCTGATCCTCTTGATTTTTCCATTCTTTATGTTTTTTTTATAAAAGAAGAAAGTTTCATCCAGACAAAAAGAAAGATAAATACAATGAGTTTGGATGATGAGGGATCCTCCTTAATTTAAAAGGAAAAATACAAAAGAATTATCAATGGAGCGAAGCTGCCCAATTCCCCAAATCCCAAAGCCTGAGAGGGAAAAGTGAATTAATGTAAGAATCCAAGGGAGAATAAAACCTGACAGCAAAACCAGCAATCAGCAAGCAAAGAGCAAATATCTATCATGTTCATGCATTGAAAGATAGAACATAACTACAATGGTGTGTTTCACATGGAGCTTATCCATGGAATTTTCCCCCCACATTTACCCACCAACCAAACACGTCTTGGACCTTCTTATATCTTTGCGGGTGGGAGTAAAAAGGTGTTAGGGTGTGTTTGGCTTGGGGGTAAATATAGAGAAAAAATTTTCATAGATGGGCTTTATGTGCAAAATTACACACGAAGTTCATCCATGAAAACTTTCCCTCCATTTCTATCACCCAGCCAAGCACAACCTTAAAGTTAAAAGAGTGGATTTTAAAACTCTTCTCACGTAAACACTGTTAACATAATTTTTTTTAAAATTTGATAAAAGAAGTATTATTACCTATTAGCAAGAAGAGAGTAATATTACAAAAAGTATGGCGGACAAGAGATCCTCAATACAAAAGTAGGATAAGGAATAAACAAAAGAAAGCATCTAAAGAGTAATGTTTTCCAATCTCAGCATATTTGAGAGGGAGATCCCCTAAAAAGATCATGTGTCTTGCACCAAATAGAAGCTAGATGTCTAACCTTATCCCTCAGCACTTACTTATCCAAATGTCTGCGTTGAAGATGCGAGAGTTATGCTTGAGTCAAATAGTCCAAAAGTCCAAACAATGGCAAAGACAGCACACTGCCACATAGATTTGGCTTCCTTCCTCCTCCCAAAACCAACAAAACTAATTAACAGGAACTAATCCAAAGCTCTAGGACACACCCAACACCAACCAAAGATAACAAACAAGGCATCACATATTTTGATATCACACAACATAATTATCTACGGTAGAAATCACATAACAATAGCCTTACACTAAAATGTTAACCCTTTTGATATCACACAACCTTTCACATTTCAGCTAATTCATCACTAGCTTTTCTGACTGAAAACAATCTTGGAATGTGAAGCAAGGATTTTAAAAGATCATTTTAGATGTCTCATAAACCCGACAAGAACAATGGAGGAGGCAAACTAAGGCAGTCCAAAGCATGGACTAGTTAAAAGGTGGTCTAAGTGAAATGGAGTATTGTTTTGTGATTTCTATACCTCCGTTAATTATGTTAATGGTGTTTAGGTGAGAGGGGTTAAAAGATCTACTTTCTAAGAGGAAAATTGCATCTTCTTGAATCTTAGCAGGTAAATTGCACATAAAGTAAAATACAAAGGGGTTGCAAATTATATTTCAGCCTAACTATAAATATATGAGAAGTTGGGGAGAGAAATCAAGCGCAAGCAGCAAAGAAAGGTAAAAGAAGTTCAAGCTCATGGCTTGCTGAAGTCACTGGCTAACTAGAGCAGAAAAGCTGTGTACTAGAATTAGTGGTCAGAGCTGCCGCAATCAATGGTAGATGGGCTTGGAAATTCAGTCACTCAGAGTGACAGGAAGAGGCAAAGGAAGATTTACTTAAGAAAACAAGGCCCAAGTTTTTTTTCTTTTCCATAAATAAATGTTTCTCTTTTAGACAAAAGAAGATTCATTAAAAGAGGAGAGACTAGAGACTTGAGAGTGCAAAAAAATGAGAATCAGGAATCCTCCTAAGGCTTTCAAAGTAGACAACAGAGAAAATACAGAAAAAACATACATACATCAACTAAAGAATCCACCCAGTCCTTTGTGAGTCTAACCTAGAAGTACTCTCAAATAAACCTGTAAGCTTCAAGAAGGCTAAGAATACAAGCCGGTCATTAAGGTTTTAGCATCAAATTATGAAATGATCAACCAATAAGCACAAATACAGAATTTTATGTTAGCCATACATATCAGCAACCTGAGCAAAAAACAGAATAAAATTCAACTCTGCGTGCAATCAAGTTCTGCATCCAGTACAAAAATTCCACTCCTTGATATTTAAGTATCAAAAAATGATATAGTAGTCAAACAACCAAAAAAGCACAGCATACGAAAACTTTGCTTTACTAGAATATACATAATTTTGAAAAACTAAAAATAAAATAGAGTGCATTGTGGCATCATTGTAGAACGCTTAACTTACTTGCTCATCATGAGAAAACTTGCAGGAAGCTCCGCGAGTACATTCGCCTCTTTGGAAAGCTCGACAAACCCCACGGGCCTCCCTTTTCTGTCGCTCTGTCTCTTCATCTTCCTCTTCCTTCTTCTTATACTTATCAACATGATCCACCCTAATTATTCTACCCAAAATCTGTGCTCCATTCAGATTATCTGAGAAAGTAAAAAAAATAAAATTGTAACCAAATTCAGCATAAAAAATAAAAAATTAAAGGGAAAAAAGGGAAAAACCGCATCATAGTCGTTCAAAGATCATCTGCACCAACTAATTCACTGTGTCGCTACTTAATTCATCCATCAGATGAATAAGCTGGCGTTTTGGATTGACTTTCAAATATTAATGCGGTGACGCGTAAAAATTTCACGGATTCTACCTTAAAAAATAAAAATAAAACAAAAAAAAAGAAGAAAAAAACATGAATTATAGGAGAGAGACGAACCCACAGCAAGATTTGTGCTCCTTTGATCTTCATATGCTAGGAACGCAAAACCCTTCGATTTTCCGGTACCTTTGTCCCTAACGAGATTAACATCCACAACTTCCCCATACCTGGGCGTCACCAAAACCATCATGAGATATTTAAAATTCAAAACTAAAATTACAAAAAATAAAAGAAAACATGAAATGGAATTGGAAAAAAAATAAAAAAGGGGGGGGGGGGGGGAGGTACTGAGCGAAAACGGCAAGGAGGTCGCCCTCAGTGAGGTCGAAGGGGATGCCGCCGACGAAGACGTAAGCGGAGTCTTTGTATTTGGCGTGCCAGGAAGCTTGCTCGCCGATGCCAAGTGAGGCTTCTTTGGAATTGATGCTCTGAATGCGCTTCACGAGGGTTAAGGGATTCATCAGATTTTCACTTAGCTTCTCAGCTCGCAAAAAGTAAAGGGAGAGTATGAGTCAGGTTAGGGCAGAAGGCTATGATGACTCAGGACAAGGAATTGGGAGGAAGTTGAGTCGAGATGTCTGTCAAGTGAGATTTCATGAAAACCCCATACACACAGAAAATAGGATGGGATGGGAAATACCCCAGGGTTTTCGAAACCCCAAACCTGGCATGAAATTGGACCTCCTATGGTCCGCCAAAAAGTAATGACTAATTTGTTTAAATTGTACTCGTTATTTAAGGAGTTTAACTAGTTACCAATTATATTAGGTCTCATGATTATATATGCACTGTGCTGGTCAAGTGTAATCGCTTCTTTAAAGAGGTTAATAAAATTTAAAAGTGATGGCTATTGGATAATAAATTTAATTGTATATCAATTTTATTAAATTAAATTATCTAAAAGTAATTAATCCTCCACTTTTATAATTTATTAATCTTCTCACTTTATAGGAGCCGAATAATTATAATTTATGGTCAAATTTCATGAAATAAAAATAAATAAATGTTAATTTTTGTCTTCATATTTTGGTAAAATAAAATTTAAGGTGAGAGAATGGTGTTACAGTGCAAAATAGGAAAAGTCTCCAAGATGAGAACTTAGAAAAGAGTTTACATTTATCCCATCTCAAGCAAACAACTGGGGGTTTGAACCTGCTGCAAGTTGTTATATCCAAACCCCATCATGTTCCACTTGACCAACCTATTGAGATTTATGCCACCATTATTACATCCAAACATAATATAATTTTTACATTTTCAAAATATCTTAATTAAAAATTTGCTTTATTTTTAATCTCATCCAAATCGGCCCTAAAATGGACTATTATTAATTACTAACCTATACTTTGCAAATTAACAATTTCAAAACTTTATATATGTGTATATATGTATGTATATATATCGTTATCAAAGTCTACATAATTCTTTCTCTTTTTAATTTATTTTCTAACAATCATATTATGATTCCATAATAAACTAAAACACAAAATTTAAGATTTAAGTTAATTATAATTTTAAAAGAATTGGAACTAAAATTAAAATTTTAGGTTACAATTTCAATTTCAAATTTAAAATCCAAACAAACCCCTTGATTTGAAACCAACCAACACATTCATAGAATTGAGATCCAAAAACAATTGAATTTGTCATTAAAAAAAACTCAAAAATAAATTGGACCCCAAATAGATCTAATTTGTTGATGCATTTTTGCTTAAAAATGATAATGTTGTATGGGCTCTACTTATCAACAATGAGATACTTGACAGGAATGGTTTTGACTCCCCCAAAGGTTGGTAACAAGTCCACACTCTTTTTGGAAATGACTTATTCCCAATAAAACCCACTAAACCACCATAGAGGAAGAGACACTTTCCCCTGGTAAGTTTAACTTAGAGAATGCCTTAACAAAAATGATGTCTGCAGAACTTCCACGGTCAACGAAAACTTTTTTTACCTTGATATTAGCAACAATGACCCGGATAACCATCAGATCATCATGGTTGGGTTCTGTTCCCTTGAAATCCTCAATAAAGAAAGGTGCTCCTTAGGCCGAGGTACAACCTGGCACACATTCATCACTGACTTCAATGTCTGTAAGTGTTTCCTCCAGGTAGACTCTGAGGAACCCCCTCCTGCATATCCTCCAGCGATGTTATGAATAACTCCCCTAACGATCAACTTATCATTTCGTTTGGGTGTCCTTCTTCTGGAGGTACTGGGTCGTTCATTCTTTGGTGTTGACTGCCGCCTTTCTCTTCCTAAATAATGTGGGAAATATTTGGCCAATTTGCCACTCTTGGCCAAATTTTCCAAAAGAGCTCTTAGAGCATTGCATTCGTCGATTGTGTGGCCAAAAGCTTGATGATAATCACACCTCTTGCGATGATCAACATATCGAGGTTGAAACATTGGTACCTGAGGAAAGGCCATGAGCCTAGTGCTACAGACGTCTCAAAGTATCACATTCTTGGGGGAATTGAACTAGACATAATTTGTGTAGGTAGGCTGTGGGACTCGATTCTCAAAATACCTATCTTTGTTCTGCCAAGGTCCTTGGTTTTTGGGGTGCATGTCCCAGTTTTGATACCAAACTTGGCCTCTATCTACTGCTGGAGACTCGAGTTCACCCTTTGGCTCGTCTTTGTTGCTCTTCCTGTTCTCAACTCCCTACTGTGAAGCTCATCCAAACTATGGATCGAGTTAATGTCCAAAGACTCAGCAAATAGCCCCGACTTCAAGGCTCCCACAAAAGCATACATGGCGACCTTCTGATCTAAGTCTTTAATCTGTGTTGTTTCCTCATTGAACCGACTTATAAAATTTTTGAAAGGTTCTTTATCCCCTTGAACAAGGGCGTACAAGCTGCCAATTGTTTTCTGATAGGTTCTGCCAACTATAAAATGATTCAAAAAACAATCGGTCAGCTTATTACAGCTTGTGACTTATCACAGGGGAAGGGAAAAAGACTACTATTGCACAGCATCCAACAGGTTAGCAGCGAAGGCCTTACAATGGAGAGCAACTGAGTCCCCACATACTAGCATAGCATTCTTGAAGGCATCCACATGGCTCTGGGGTCGGATGACTCATCATAAGGTCTAAGATGGGTTGGAGGTCAGTAGGAAGGTGGGACAAATTCGGTCATGATAAACACCATAAACGGATGACTGGGGTGGTTGAGGATGGGTATGTGGTGGTCGGTTGTCTGGTGGCTTGGTGGTTATAAAGTGGTGTTTGTTGGCTCGAGTGATAATGGGTTGATATTTCAGTACATGAAGCATCGTGATAGGGTGAATGGGTCGATCCATTGGCTTAGTGGTTCATGTGTGAAAGTAAGAATTTGAATGTTCAAGCGAAAACTGAGATTCCTCTGGTTGGCTGTTACAGCGTTGGTTCATGGGATTGATTTATTGTTGCATGTCATAAAGAGTTTTCATGATCTTCTCAACAAATGGGGGAGGGGGTATGTCATTAGCATTGGTACTAGCATCGGCATTATTGTTACTACTCCGAGCATTGGTGGTGTCACTGTGTGCGTTCACCTTACTACCCGTGTTGACCATTGTGGGATGTGAAAAGCTTGCAGTCTAAGGAATTTTCTAGTAAAATGGGAAAGGTTTTACCTGATTCCTACAAACAGTGCCAAAATGTTGCTGCCTAGCTCCAAGTAGAGGTTAGTGTAGGTTTGTGTATAGGCTTGGAATCGATTGCCTCCTTCCTCCCAGTGGCCGAGCATATATCCATTGATGGAAAACTGTTGCCCTCCATCAATACTCTAGCCATTTCTACATTCAAAGATAGATCCTCTACTTCAGGGTATCAAGGGGTTTGCTAATGCTAGTGCATCGAAGAATCTTATGCTCATTGGGCCGACGCCAAGAATCTATTTAGGGAGGCCCAATGAGTTTGGGATGCAGGTCAGTTCTGGAGGCCTAGTGACCTTGAGGCATAGGTCGATTTAGGAGGCCCGATGATCTTAGAGCAAGGATCGGTGATAAAGTTGGTAAGGCACTGACTAGACCAAATATGACATTCATTATTATAAAAGTTATGGAAAATAAAAATTGTAAATCATTTTCAAGAATGGTTAAATTAAAGCAACGCTTTTTTTTTTTTAATAATGAGAGTATTTAAACTCTATCAATTAATATAAATTTAGATCAACAACTTAGTGTTGCTATCAATATTTATATAGAAGGTATTATGCTAGATAAAGGATATGTTCTTCTCCATATAAATGCAATAGATATAATAAACACCTATTCCTATATTCCTATATATAGTACCATACTTTATAGTAGTATAGGGCACATAATTTATAAAGAGTGTCCTTTTTTTTTTTTGCATACCCGAATGTCATTTTGATATATAGATCAATAAAGAGTTGGAATTGTTGCCCATTTAAGGCCCCTAGTCCCATGGGCAAGTAAGTTGCATTGGCTAATACAACTTACTTGCCCTAAGAATCTTATGGGCCCCCTAGTCTCACCGAAGAATCTTATGCTCATTGGGCTGACGCTAAGAATCTATTTAGAGAGGCCCAATGAATTTGGGGTGTAGGTCAGTTCTGGAGGCCCAGTGACCTTGAGGCATAGGTCGATTTGGGAGGCCCGATGATCTTGGAGCAAGGTCAGTGATAAGGTTGGTAAGGCACTGACCAGACCAAATATGACATTCATTATTATAAAAGTTATAGAAAATAAAAATTGTTAATCATTTTCAAGAATGGTTAAATTAAAGCAACGCTTTTTTTTTAATAATGAGAGTATTTAAACTCTATCAATTAATATAAATTTAGATTAACAACTTAGTGTTGCTATCAATATTTATATAGAAGGTATTGTGCTAGATAAAGGATATGTTCTCCTCCATATAAATGCAATAGATATAATAAACACCTATTCCTATATTCCTATATATAGTACACATACTTTATAGTAGTATAGGGCACATAATTTATAAAGAGTGTCCTTTTTTTTTTGGGTACCCAAATGTCATTTTGATATATAGATCAATAAAGAGTTGGAATTGTTGCCCATCTAAGGCCCCTAGTCTCATGGGCAAGTAAGTTGCATTGGCTAATGGGCCATGTGGACATGGAACAGTCCAAGCCTATAGGGAATTGGGAACTTTTGATTGTTATTGTATAGATAGATAGCCAAACCAATAAAA
This sequence comes from Dalbergia cultrata, assembly GCA_031216105.1. NCBI lineage: Eukaryota > Viridiplantae > Streptophyta > Magnoliopsida > Fabales > Fabaceae > Dalbergia > Dalbergia cultrata. The sequence goes on from CM062352.1 coordinate 42,481,821, forward strand.
TAAAAAGGAATAGATAGATAGATTTATATCCAGACCCCAAAAAAAAAAAAGGATTTATATTTACGCATAAGACTTGTACAAGGGATTTCACAGATTTTTATTTCTTCTTGCCTATACGTATGATTTACCAAAGCATTATCTGTTTTTTTTTTTTGGTAATACTAAAGCAGTATTTATTGTATTGCACATGCTGCAACCCCTAAAAGACTAAAGTAGCCCGTTTCTCTTTCCTCAAATGCCAGTCAACTAGGATTTTCCCCCCTCTGGTTGACATAATTGCATACTTTCTAATGCCTAAAGTATGGCAGCTACTTATGTTTATGTTTCATACTTATACAGCAAGAATAGTTGCTTATCACAAAATACACAGGGCACCTTAGTAATAATTAAGTGCAAACTGAGGTTATGCTCTTCTCGATTCTATTTACTTTGGCACTGATTCACCATTCAAGCCAAACCCCTTCTGCCAATAAGAAAGGTAAATTATAATTTATATATCATAAGTGCAGGAAAATGGTTATGAATGCCTTCCACCGTAGCGCCTCTTTCTCTGCTGAAATGAACTCAAGGCCTCAACAAACTCATCCTTCCCAAAATCTGGCCAGAGTACTCGATTAAAATAAAGTTCTGTGTATGCCAATTGCCATAACAAGAAGTTGCTGACTCTGAGTTCACCACTAGTCCTTATTAGCAGATCAGGGTTAGGAAACTCGGTGCAGTTGGTTTCCAATTCCTGTTCAATCATCCTTTCATTGATGTCTTCCAAATCAATTAGGCCATCTTTGACTTTCTTGGCTACACTTTTACATGCTTGGACAACATCGTATTTCCCACTGTAGCTAACTGCGACAATAAGCTGGACTCTCGAATTCTCTTTTGTACTCTCCTCTGCATAATCTATCATTCTCAGCAGTGAGTTTGGGAGCTTCGATGAATCTCCAATCACAGATACTCGAACGCCTTCCCTGTAACAAAGGAAAGAATATAAAGGTGACTGAAAAGTTCATTTAAAACTTAAACGTAAAAGAGAGAAAGTAAATATGCTAATTATGGGTGTAAACATGGCGTGCAATTTATTTTTTAATTTGACAAAAATGGTCTTCAAATTGTGCAACTATCTTTTTCCATCTATGATATATTTGAATGAAATGAACATCATTCTCACAACAAGGTGATTGCATTTGTTTGTTGTTAGTTGTTAACATGACTTAATAGAGAAAATTTGGATCCCATACTAAGGGAGTCATTATGAATCCAAAATACAATAATTTTAACATCATCCTAGTGCTTTAGATGCCATTAAGCGATGTTCAAACACATAAACTGTCAGATATTTTATGTGTGTGAATTAGCATAAATTATATTTTGTTATAGTTTAATTTGATTCTAGATTAATTTGATGCTAAAAATATTGGATTATGTTATTTAACCTATTTTCTAATTAATTTTTGTTATTAGGCTTAACTATATTAATTTTTGTTGTTAGTGGATATGTTTAGATTGTTGTAAATGAAGCTAAGCCATAATGGATAGGTTTCACTCATTTTGTTACTAATCAGAAAGACGCTTGCTTCTAACCACTTCAGTGTGGCTATTGCCCCACTGAGACAAAACACATATCTTGGAACTAAAGGGGTGATAGGAGGAGTATTCTTTCTACTGCTTGGTTTCTCTCATATGTCAAAGGAATCATATAGGCATGGACTCATCAATCTTTATTGTTCCAGGTAATCCTAACACTTAATCTCCATTATAATATCTATTTATTGAGAATTAGATTAATGATAAATAGTAGAAATTTTATAACATTGATTATTTGTAAATTAAAATTTCTACATAAACTTCATGACGAAGGATCATAAAAATGATATTATCAAACTTTTCCATTCAATCGCGCTAAAAACATACACCAGAGTACCTATGCCTTAAGAACCACAACTGAGTCGTATATAGAGGGGCACTTTGTAGGTTAGCAAAGGCATTTTGCCGATAGATAGAGTTATAGCTATTTGTTCTTCTACTTTTTTTCCCGCGTATCTCTCACCCAATAAATAAAAGACCAATCTCTTAAAATCACACACCTAAGCCTCCAAACAAGCTATGTTATTTCAACACCACTCTATCACTATTAGATGTAATGGATGTGTCGAAAATAATGGGGACTATGGTCACATTCAATAGTAACAGAGTGAATGTCTCACTTAGATGCCCGATTTTAAGTGTTGGAATAACAAATTTTGTCCTCCCAACTATCCTTTTACCATACACAACTATACTTTAGGAAGGGCAAAGCACACAACGCTACAAAGAAAAATAGCATCTCACGCTGTTTAAGAGATCTTCAGAATAAATCAAAGAGAAATAAAAAAGAGGAATATTCTACAAGGTGAGAGGAACACTATTGTCTTTGCTCTCTAATTCTATCAGTATTTAGACCACAAAGAAAAACTTAGAAACAAACAAAATTGAACAATGGCACTCCACCAAGTTGATTTCAAGTTGTATAGTATCAGCTGTTAGGCTAGAAAGAAAAATCAACCGCTCCTCCTTATCATTTAGCTTATCTTAACTAAGAAAGATGATAACAACTAAAAATAAAAAAATTATACCCAAAACAACCCAATAATAACAAAAATAAAAAAAATTATATATTCAAATAATAAAAAAGGGGTAAAAGAAAGAAAGATCATTTACATAACGTGCTTCATTAGAGCAGTAGCAGTACCACCTACCTCTTTAAGGTATCAATTTCCGAAGTTATTGCTCTTTCGAACAGACTCATCAAGAAATCAACCTCCACCTGCAGCACCACAATCCAAGACAGAGTAAAACCAATGGAAAATAACAAACAAGAAAAACTAAAATATTTAAAACCAGACTGAACTGCAGTTGAATGGTTAAACCTTTAAACAAATCACGTTTCCAATTAAAATGGTTCAACCATGAATCAAGAAGCCGCCTCACTATGGTTACTTTGGTTCAATCTCTAGTTCAATATTTTTTTTTTTCATAAACAGAAACTCTGGCTAAAACTCACTCCAACACAGTTAAAACATATGCCCTCCCTTTCAAAATATCTATCAACCTTCAGACAAAAGTCTCTTTCAAAATATTTGTCAATTTCACATTCCAATAAAATATAATTTTTTATTCCAATAGTATCTCTAAATAATTAATTATTATTCGTGTAACATTTTATTTTAGAACTTTGATATGCTCCATAACTAATGATAATTAGAATATATTACTCTATACACTATCATTTTACCTAAAATTATTCTATTACCATATTATTTATCACTTTTTTTAATATATATATTTATCCAAATTTAATAGATATTTTGGAAGGTAGGGAATACATATCTATGAGTTTATCAACTTCTTTAGAAAGTATTTACAAATAATTTACCATCTCCCACCACCATGGAATCCGAGAATCACACCTGTTATACCGATATATACAAGCGGAATGCAGGTAGTATAACAGTGCATACAACATTGCTTAGTAGTCAAAGTCATTCGTTATTTCCAACTTAGTATATAAATGAATTTATGCATACAATTAGGAGATACTAAGCTTTTTTTTTTTCCTTGTAAACTTGTAAGTGTTTTTAAAAATTATTACCTAGTCGGAAAAAAAATTATAAACTATCAATATCACAATATAACAAATATGGCAAGCTCTGATTAAGGACGGGTTTGGATAATTTTTTTAGAAAAAGATATTTTCATAAATGATTTTTTAAAATAATATTTTTTTGAAAAATAAAATTATTTTATATTTGAATGTTAAATTAATTTATATTTGGATGTATTTTCATTTTCTTTTAAATAACTTATTTATATTATGAAGAAATATCTTTTCCTATAAGATAAAAACTAAAGCTTCTAATAAAAAATTGTACTTTTTATAGTGATTATGTTATTACTAAAAACAATTTATACATACATATTTAAAAATAAAAGAAATTATATCAAAATAATGACATACGAACGAATCCTAATTTTATTAATTACACTTAAATGGTATAGAATTTGTAAATTTTGTTATGTACAAAACTTAAATAAAGAGAAAATTTACAAGGAATAAGTACAGAATTATTGGTTGTACCAACCAAATGTTCATACTTGGTGGTTGAAATTAAATTGGTAGTTTAGACTTTAGACCAAGTGAAACTACAGTACATATTTTTTGGTACAAGATAAAAACTACAGGACATTTGCACCATGACTGAAATGACTATACTAACCTTGGGGCGAACCCAGTTATCTGTGGAAAAGGCGAAGACGGTGAGAACTTTTATCCCCCAACTGCCGCAATACCTCACCACCCTCCTCAGCGCCCGAACACCCTCTTGGTGACCCACCGACGGCAACAACCCCCTCATCTTCGCCCACCTCCCATTCCCGTCCATGATCACCGCCACGTGCTTCGGCATCAGCTCCGCCTTCAGCTCCTCCGGCATCGGCTCTTTCTCCGTCTCCGTCGTGTCTCCGGCCACCGAGGCTCCGTCGTCCCGAACTGCCACATTCGGAGGATGAGTGACACTGCCAGGTTTCGTAACGGTAGCAAGAGGCTGCGACGGAAACCGATGTGTATGGTTACGACGGCACGAGGAATTATAGGAATAGGAAGAGTGAGAAGAAAGGTTGTTAGTACTGGTTTTTGGACGTGGAGTTAATGTATTCTCGATAGGAGTTGGGAGCCTTAACGAGAACATTGTTTTCTCAAAGAGGAATATGCTTATCCCCGGTTCGGGCTCTGTTTTGTTTGTTTGAGGTGTGTGTGAGAGCAGGAACATGGAGGCTTTATTTATAAACACAGTTGCGGGAGTACGTGTTGTGAGCTGAGCGAAGAGTTTGGCTTTGGCCTGTGGATGAGTGAAAGCTCCGCTTTCAAACGCTGCCGTATTGGACCAGACTAGCAATTAGTAGTGGCACGGAATGAATGGTCCGTATCCTACGCAGGAAAATTGGCTCTAGTTAGCTGATGGCTGTGGCTGTTCATTTTGTCTTGTCTCGCCCTCCAACGTATCATATGATCAATTTTTCTTTTTTCGTGCTTATTTATTATTGATTTTTTTTTTCATCATCTATTAGTCTCACTATCATCAAACTCAGCCCGGTCATCGACTCGAGGCAGTGGATAACCGGATTTTAATAAATTAATTTGTTTAATGCAATAATTATAATATATGTATATAATTAGAAACGACTCAGTGCAACAAAAGTGTTGGCCTAATGGTAGCATCGCCCCTTCCTTCCCATGTGGTGCAAGGTTCCAATCTCAACATTAGGCTTTTGCAATTATTCAACATTTCTCATGGCTTACTGCAGTGTACACCATCCAGGGAGGTGCATGGTGGTCACTCACGATTCAGACCAGTTCGATCAACAGCAGTTCATAGACGATCCGATCGACTAATATAATTAAAGTCATATTGCTTCATTGGGATTAAGGTATATTTGGGAGATTTATAAATGGTGAAAGGTGATTAATAATGAAATGGGATAGAATGATATGAGAAAGAGTGAAACACATCATATTATTTTCATTTTCATATGTTTTATAAATTTAAGGGTTAATTATGTCTACTTCCCTTAAAGTACTTTAATATAACAATTACTTTTTTCTAGATTTTAAGTTGACACTTATTTTCTTTAATTTATTATTAACACTACACTAACCTCCCCTAATTCTAAATTTAAGTTTTTTAAAAAATTTAAAAAATATATGTAATGATAATTTTACAATTTATTACTTGCTTTATTTCTATTGAATGCCGTTCTATCCCTCCATCCATCGGCCCTTTGCATCTCCGTTCAATTCCCAACTCACAGCAACACGATCAACTTACCTTTCCTCTCCATTTAATTCCCTTTCATCATCTTACAGAGAGCTGTAACAATGAAATTGGTTATTTGGACACAACGTACAAAAAGAGCGAACTAGAATTAAAGTGGTGACTGTAGAACTGAAAAATTAGTATAATGTGGCCTTTTGTAATCGAAGCAAGTTCATCAAATTAATATTTATTCAAGTGGCTCATAATAGGGACGGATCCAGACCTTCATGGTTGGAGGGGCCGAAAATATTAAATTATAAAACAAAATTTAAAATTAATCTTATTGACTTTTAAATTTATATTTTAAATTAAAGTGTAATTTTATTGGTAGTTTAGAATTACACATAATAACTTTAATTATGTTTTTCATCAAATACTTTATTGTATCAGTTTGTTCATATTTTTGAAAAATTAGATGAAGATTTTAAGATAACTATAACAACTATTAATAGAATTTAATTTCTATACACTTACAGTATAAAATTTTATACTATCAATTAATAGAATTTCACTCACTACAAAAAATAATAATATAGTTTTACTAAAGTGATAAATATTATAGAAAATAATTGCTCACCATCACAATGAGTTACCATGATTTATCATTTGGGTGAAAATCTATTAGCTGACAGTGTAAAATTATTTTAAACTATTAATAAATTGGAATTAAACTCTCATTAATAAAAGATATAAGTTGAAGGTTTGACAAATGATTAAAAAAGTGAGATATATAATTTTCATTTAGTTATAAATTACATGCAATATTATTAAATTAACTATATATATAGAGAGAACTCACTATTTGAATAGTTAAGAAAAATGAAGACATAATTTTATCATCAACTCACCTACTTTATGACTCCCTACCTCATTCCCTATTGACTTGAGTGTTAAAATGTCTTTGTAGATACCCCATACCCCGCTTGCATGGGCGTTGGAGCTATTTGCACCCTTACCTCAACTTTTAGGTAAGAACAATTTTTTCACATATATTTCAAATATAAGTGCGTATAAATAAGTTTAAATTAAAACATAAAATATCTATAATATATATATGTAAGAAAGAATGAGAGGGGGGTTAAGGCCCCACTTCCCTGCTGTATATAACATGGAATATTTTGCCTACTACAATTTTTTGGCTATTACAATGACCAGTTAAATCTAAATTTATCACAAGAATCACCTAGGTCTGGAAACCATCCCTCTGTTCAGTCCTTGTGATCGCATCACAGGCAGCAATTGTGGCCTCCACATCATTATTCATCATTGATCCATGACTCATCTAACGTGCGCTCCTTCGTCATTGTGTTTTCCACCTCGTCACACGACCTACAACCACCTCTTCAAATCAGTCGCCACTACCGTCCTTAACATAGCCACCGCCATCTTTATCTTGGCCACTGCTTCCCATGGATGGCTGGCCATCTCTCTCTCTCTCTCTCTCTCTCTCTCTCTCCCCCCTCTCTCTCCTTCTCATTCCAACCCAAAAAGGGAAAACAAAAATGAAAGGGTTTACTTTTCCTCTTCATTCTCATGTTTTAGTGACAATAAAAGAGGGAAAAAATTGAAGGTAATGGATTGAGAATACAACAACTAAGGGTGTTCGTCATAACTCGACCCAACTCGACTCAAAGCTTATTAGGTCGAGTACTAAGGGTGACACTGGCTAGTTAAAGTCAGCAAAGGAAAATACAAAGGTGATGGAAGAGCAAAGTATAGTAGTGGTTATGTCTATGTTATTGCAAGGATAAGTAAAGTTAGAAGGAGAGAGAGAGGGGGGGTGAAAAAATATAAGAGAAAGAGGAAATGGTACATAATCAATATAGGAACAAAAAAACAAAGACGCATTTAGCAGTGCACACTATTTTCATCTCTACATACATTTACAACAAGTAGAAAATGAATTTATTTTTCATGTGAAATAAAACCATGTCTACATTTATTAATTATCTACTGTCTTTTTATATTAAATTTGCTCACTATTAATTACAATTGTTATTCTATTTTGTCATTCCTTTATATTTATAGATAATTATAAACCCAAATATTGATTAAAGTAATATTAATCACTTAATTAAAAATATTATCTTCTCTCTTTGTAAAGATAATGATAGCAAGAGTACAAAGTATATGAAACTGAAACTAATCTGAATATTATTGATTTGTAAATGTATGTTGAGTACAGAAACGTATCACAGCCTTATATACACAAAGGCTATACAAAAGCTGTTAAAGAATGATAGAAATAACTAACAAATAACTAAACTATAACAAACCAATATTTACACGTGATAATAGTAATATTAGATGTGATAATTATGTATCTTATCAGCCCCCTCAAACTCATGAGAGGAAAGAATTTCAACTATGAGTTTGCGTTTCAAATAGAGAAACCGTGTGCTTAAGACTGGTTTGGTTAATATGTCACCAGCCTACTCTTCAAAAGGAACATGAAAAACTTGAACATGTTGTTGAGTGACACAATCACAAACAAAATGTAGATCAATCTCAAAGTGTTTGGTGCGATTATGAAGAATAGGATTAGCAACAAGCATAATAGTACTCAGATTATCACAGTAAATCTTTGGTATGGTTGGAAGAGAAATATGAAGTTCAGAGAGTAAGGACTTTATCCATGAAATTTTAGCAATAACAGATGCCAAAGAACGATATTCAACTTCTATACTTGATCATGGTACAACAGTTTGCTTCTTAGATAGCCAAGAAATGATATTAGGACCAAAATAAATGCAAAATCTAGAAGTTGAACGTCTGTCATTAGGATCTGAGGCCCAATCAGAATTAGAAAAAGCAGTGAAAGGAAGAGAGAAGAAAGGCTAAAACAGAAGACCATGAGTTGAGGTGCCTTTTAAGTATCTACGAATGCATTTGACGGCCTTCCAATGTGAAATAAGAGGAGAATGCATAAATTGACAGACTTTATTAACGGAGAAAGCAATTTTTGGGCTGGTAATAGTAGCACACTGAAGACTTCCTATAATAGAATGATAGAGAGTAGGATTGTCAAATGGATTTGAGCCAAGTTTAGTAAGTTTAATACCAGAAGTCATGGGGGTTGGAAGAGGTTTGCTATCTTGAAGGTTAGCACGAAGAAGGAGATCATTGATATATTTGGTTTGAGATAAATGTAAAGAGCCATTGGGTAATTTGTTGGCCTCAATGCCTAAAAAATAATACAGCTGACCAAGATCTTTTAAATAAAAAATATTATGAAGTTTAGTAATGAGAGTATGAATAACAAAGGTTGAAGAACCAGAAATAAGAATGTCATCAACATAAATGAGAATAAAGATGATGTAATGAGGGGTGGATTTAATAAAAGAGAAGGATCACAAGTGGTGGAATGAAAACCAAGATGAAGCAAGGTATAAGAGAGTTTGGCAAACCATGATCGAGGGGCCTGTTTACGGCCATAAAGAGCTTTGTTTAATTTGCAAACAAAATGAGGGCCACCTACTTGAAAGCCAACAGGTTGATGCATAAAGACAAGTTCATTGAGATCGCCATTTAGAAAAGCATTTGTAAAATCAAGTTGATGAATTGACCACTTGGAGGAGACAACAATAGTAAGTGAGATGTGAATTGTAACTGGTTTGACGACAGGACTAAAAGTCTCATGAAAGTCAACACCCTCTTGTTGATGATATCTTTTAGCTACCAGTCGAGCTTTATGCTTGAAAATAGAACCATCAAGATTATACTTGATTCTGAAAATCCATTTGCATCCAGCTGGTTTATGATTAGCAGGAAGAGGAACCAAGGACCATGTATGATTTTTCATTAAGGCATTATATTCATATTGCATGGCTTGGTGCCAAACAAGTTGTGAAAGAGCTTCTTTTGCAGAGCTTGGTTCAAGAGAAGTGACATAAGTCTTTGATTTAAAGATACCAGCCTTGGCCCTTGTAATCATAGGATGTGCAGGGAGTACTGGTGGAATAGATGAGGTTGTATCTGGTTTGGTGGGAAAGACATGTAACTGAGGTAGAGAATTTGGTTAGTTTGAGGATAAAGGATCAGTCACAGGGGAAGAAGGTGGCAGTGTAGCAGGCCTGTAAAGAAATAGAGAAACAGAAACTGCAGGTATAGATAATAAAGGGGGAGCAGATATAGTTGAAACAGATATGGGATTGGCATAAGAAGGGTAAGGAGCAGTAAAAGATGTATTAAAAGGAAACAAGTGTTCATTAAATTGGACATGTCTGGAAATAAAAGTTCTGCCAGAAGGATGTAAACATCTATAGCCTTTATGATTTGGACAACAACCCAAAAATGTGCATTGTGCGGAGCGCCGTGCTTGCACCGTTGCTTGCTCCCCAACTTTCGTTGGATTTTGCAGTGAAACCTGGAGCTATTATCGCTGCAACAGTGGTTACACCAAGCATTTCCTTGCACACCCATTGCATCCTCGTAGTTTCACTTTTTCCTTATTTCCATTTCACGGTGATTTGGCAGGTTCAGTTTTCCTTTTATTTGTTTTAATTTTGTTTCCTTTATTCATTTTTTAGTCACGTCTTGTTTTGCTTTATTCAATTGGGTTTGTTTGGGTGAGAACCATGGGCTTTGTATGAATTGGGTTTTGGGTTAGATTTATTCTTTTAATTTAGGTTGGGCTTGTTTATTTTCTTTTCTTTTCTTTTCAAAGTCTTTTTTTTTTTATTTTTGGGTCTTCTTTTTAAAAAAAATAAAAAATTATTTTTATCTGTGCAACAATATACAGTCATGGTAGCAAGGTAGATACCTATTTCATGTATTATTGAATTGTAAGGGTTTATTGAATAGTCTAATGCTAGCTTAAATCTTGTGCAACGGATTCTTTTTATAATTCATCAATCAAAATTCTTTTCATAAATAAAATCAACCAACACATTTTTATTTTTATTTCTTAATTAAAACCCGTTAACACACACTTATTTTCTACAAGAATGATGTAGTTTTGAGTTCCTCATTGCACCAAAAGATACGTCGGCATAGCCCATAACTATCAAGCTAAAATTAATTTTTCTTTAAATTTTGTTCTCTTCTTTTATTTTATTTTCTCATTTACTCATTTATTTATTTGTATTTAATTGTTACATGTTTTGGGGAAAAATAAATATTATTTAGTTATAAATTAATGTATAATAAACTCTAGGGTAACCGTATTTATGCGGATGTATTAGGGGTGCAGTGGAATTAAGTTTTCACCTTTCCCTAATCATAATTAGACTCCCAGACTCAAATCTTTATCAAAAAAACCAGTTTTGAAATCAAAGATTTTCCAATTTTTTAATCAGAATTAAAATTGGTGGCGACTCCATTTATTTCTTTTAGGAATAAATTTTTGTTATCATTTTGTTATGACTCCCTCTGGGTACGTTGTAACACTTAACATTATCAGTTTGTAAAACTTTAAGTTTAGTATTAAGTTGCAATTCAACCATTGTTTAAAATTGAATAAAAGCAGTAAAAGCTTGAGATTTATGTAAAATAAAATAAAATAAATCCATGTGTAATGAGAATAAGCATCAACAAAGATAATATAATATCGAGAACCATTAGTAGAAAGTAAGGGAGCAAGTCCCCATATATCAGAATATATCAATTGTAATGGTGTAGTATATGTAGTAAGAGAGGGAGAAAAGGGAAGTTGATGAGCTTTACCAAGACAACAAGCATGACATGTATCAAGAATTTTATTGATATTGGGTCATATATTACAAAGAGAGAGTACTTGTTGAACTATTTTATTAGATGGATGGCCTAACCTAGCATGTCAATCTACAAATTTGGAATCAGTAGTAATGACAAAATTGAAAACATTAACAGGAATTGATTTATTTGTACAAGAAGTGAAAGCATAATTTGATATAGTTGTCAAGTCTAGGAAGCAGTACATGCCATTCTTAGGGAATCCTTGTAAAAGAATTTCCTTGGTGACCTGAGATTTGATTAAACATTTGTGAGTATGAAATTCAAAAAAGACATTGTTGTCTAAGGCAAATTGTGAAACACTGAGTAGATTCTTAGTAATGTTAGGTACATGTAATAGATTATTAAGAATAAAAATTTCTTTAGAAGGTAAAGAATGGAGAAAATATTTTCCAAGATAAGCGATAGGAATAGCTTGACCATTACCTACTTGGACTTGTTCAGTTCCTGCATAGGATGTGCTGGTATTGAGATTATTGAGATCGGGAGTGAGATGATTGGTGGCACCAGTATCTGGATACCATAGCGGATCATAGACTATGGAAGGAGTGGCTAGGCATCTAGGAAGGGAATTATGTGGGGTGGAAAAAGGTAGAGAAGGAACAACATCTTAGTAATTTTGTGCTTGCTGAGGGGAAGGATATGGAGAAGATGAAGGTGAAGTATTTTGCTGTTGTGAAAGGGTGAAATTAGGATTGAATCGATGGAAACAATCCCAAACACTATGACCAAGTCTGTTACACAATTGGCATTGTACATTTGAATAAGATTGTGAGCGACCACTACCTCTACCAAATCTACCTCTACCGCGACCAAAATGACCACGACCTCTAGAAGGAAAAAATCAAGTTGAATTAGAATTTCTTCTGGTGGTTTGAACAAAATTGGCTTTAGTTGTGAGAGGACTAAGATCAATTTTTTGAAAATTTTCAATTCTTTCTTCAACAACAAGAAGTAAGGATTCAACCTCAACAACTTGATAAGGCTCAAGTCTAAAGAGAAGGGATGTAATGAAAGGACTATATTCCTCAAGTAAGCCATCAAAGATAGCTTCCAGATGATTAGAGGTAGTGAAATTTTCACCTATGGCAGTAAGGTGATCAACAATTTTCTTGATAGAAAGAAGATAATCTTGCATTGAACCCGTTTTCTTGGTTTTTCTGAGTTGAATTTTGAGTTTGATGATATGAGCCTTGGTTTAAGCTGCAAACATGGCTTCAATTTTGCTCCACACTTGATAAGAGTTGATGCATCCAACCATTTGAAGTCGCAGAGGAGGGGAAAGCGAGGCAAGAAGCCAAGATAAGAGAAAACTATCTTGTTTCCTCCATTTGGTAAATTCAAGATTAATGGAGTGAAATGATGCATTTTCATCTGTGAGAAATTTCTTTGGGATAGTTGCATCTTTGATGAATTCTTCAAGATCATAACCAATGATGGTAGCTAACGCCTCTTGTTGCCATGGTAGATAATTGTTTCCATCTAGTTTGAAGGAAACCAAATTTGCAAAAGTATGAACAAAAGAAGAAGAAGAAATAGCAATGGAAGATAATGGAGCCATAGATCAAGAAAAGCTCATGATACCATGTAAAGATAATGACAGCAAGAGTACAAAGTATATGAAACCGAAACAAATATGAATATTATTGATTTGTAAATGTGTGTTGAGTATAGAAATGTATCACGGCCTTATATACACAAAGGCTATACAAAAGCTGTTAAAGAATGATAGAAATAACTAACCTGTAACAAACTAATATTTACATGTGATAATAGTAATATTACATGTGATAATTATGTATCTTATCTCTTTTCATCGATCTCGTTAGTTTACCACACTACGATTTCTTTTTTTTTTTTAATTTTACTATTTAATTATAAAGATTCTATTTTCTCCTTAATGATCCAGTGCAGACAACCGTCAATCTGATTTTTTTTCTTTTTACTTTACCTTTTCTTTATATTTATGTTGTCCATTATTTAATTTGAGTTAATTTAACATTCTATTTTATTATGTTATTATTTGTTGCATTTTATTTTATCATTCTTATATTTTAGAAGTTATCATATTTTATATATAATATTATTTTAATTTGAGCTGTTAATATTTGTAGTAATTTCTATAAGAGACCTAAATTAGAGGTAAAATATAATTAAAATCTAATACTAAGATAAGTAAAGGTTATCTTATATGGATTTAGAATATTAAATGAATTATAACTTTATGATGACAAAGACCAATTCATAGACCTTGATGAAAAACTAAAATAAATTTTAATAAAAGTAATCTTAAATTTTAGCCCCCTTTGGAAATTAATATTTAGATTGACAAAATAACCTTAAATAATCTTAAAATATAATTAATATTAATAAAAATAATCTTAAATTTAAGTCCATATTATTTTAGTACGGTTTATTTATTTTAAATTTACGCATTAAGTTTTGTGCACTTTATTCAGCTTATTTTATTGGTTAAGTTTATGTATCTTGTACTCATTGTGAATTTATGCTTAATTGACAGGTATATTGAAAAAACGATATTTAAGATTTTACCGCATATCGCCAAGAAGGCAAAGGGATAAATTTAAGATCCTTTTATTTTATATATCTTGGTTAGTATCGCTTAAAAGTCTAATATTGTCTTCACGATATTAAATGAGATTTCCCTAATATAAACCCTTCAATTATGTGTAAGATAAATAGACAAATAAAAGTGAAAAGCTAAAGTAAAGAAATCATAATTCTTGTAATATTTGCATGACATATTCTACATGATCTCTATTATTTACACTATGATAATTTATTCTATGATGAAATTATGGCCCTATGTATTTTTTGTGCAAACACAGCTAAAACCAACCATTGTTTAAGTGCTTTTAAAAATCATTCATTTTCTATTTAGAATTTTTCAATTCTCATTTTCTTTTTATTTATTTTTGGTTATTTCAAATTAGTCGAGTAACACCAAATGGAAAGCAACGTAACTGCTAGGAATTTATGGACTTATGTTTAATTAATATGTGATTTTCTCTTACGAAGTTTAAAAATGTTCAATTTATATATTAATGGCAACAAGTGCTTTTGTCAGAACATTCCATTTGTACTTATGTTACCGATAGTAATTGATGTACTTTCTATTATAGGTGTTCATAACATGGCCTCGCCTGAAGCTCACTGGGTCGAGTTTGGGTGTTGAAAAATGGCTCAGTATATTTTTCGGGTTGAGTTCAAGTCTTGCATATTCAAGTTAGGCCAACTAAGCTTGAAGTTAAACAATTCTTTTAGAGATATATTTTTATATAATGATTTGTGAAAAATTATCAGATTTATAGTTCAATTAATATATTTTATGTAATATGATATTATTTTTATTTTGAAATGGTTTGTTTTAAGACATGTATTACAAAATAGCTCTTAAATTTTGTTTATTACTTGTAAAATTTATAAATTTAGTATGTATAATGTCCAAATTCTCATATATTGTTTCAATGTTGGGTTGTCCTGGTTCAACCAACTCTAAAAATCTGGTCCTATCAGATTTTTGTCCAATCTGCCCTGACCCGTCTTTTGTTCGCCCCTACTTCCTATGCAAATTCATGTCATTTGCTATAGTATGAATGAGTGTTACAGTTTTGGTATCAGAGTCCTATTCTTAGGTACATATATAATTTAGGTGTAGGTTGAGTTTCTATCATTTGCATGTTAATTATGACCTCAGTCTTCTTTTTTTTTTGTATACCTTATTATATTCTCAGTGCATTAATTATATAGTATTGAGCCCGATCAACTCAATATAGGGTTGTTTATGCACTTGTAGGAATATGGCATTAGGAGATCAAGAAATTATAGAGGAGTAGAGTATATTAAATGCCACTATGTTAAGGATGATGGGGGCAATGATGAGTCTGGCTGAAGCTATCGTCAAGGCTCAGACATTATCAAACAAGATGAATTTTCAACAAATATAGGAAACTCAAAATAGAAACAACAACCATAATAGTGAAATTAGTGGAAACTCTGTTAGACGAGCTCTTGTGACTAATCACAATTGGCCAGGGCTTTTAGAGTTAAGGAAAGTTGCATAACCTTTATTCCATAGAAACTACGATCCAGTTCTTGCTAAAAAATGGTTCATACAACTATAAAAGATTTTCATTATTCTAGGATTTATAGATGAACAAAAAAGTGGTCTTTGCCACCCATATGTTAGAAGGCAAAGCAGAACATTGATGGATGGATACTAAAAGTTTGTTAGAGTCTACTAGAACCGAAATTACCCAAAAGGTATTCTTGAATACTTTCTTTGACAAGTATTTCCTTGATAAAATTAAGGATGGGAAAGAAGCTGAGTTTATAAAACTCTAACAAGGAAACATGATTTGGCTAAGTTTGATGAACTTTTGAAATTCTCCTCTTATTTGAAAAGTAACTCGAATGTGCGTCAGAAGGTAACAAAAATTCAATTTGGTTTAAGCTTGAGATTAGAGGCAAGGTGCCCATCCCAGAGATAAAAGACTATGCACTCTCATCAATAAATGTAAAATAGCCGAAAAGAGCTATAGAGATTTGGATTGGAAAAAGAAAACAGAGTTTTCTCAAAAGAAAAAGGGTAATAGAGGCTCAAAAGAAAAACAATTTTAAGAGTAGAGTGAACTAAGGAAAGGGAAAACAGTTTCCAAATAGGGAATATTTACCTATGTGTAATAAGTGCAGGAAATCTTATGGCTCAAAACTCTGCCTTTTTTAACAAAATATTTGCTACTGGTGCAGGAAGCTAAGACACTATTAATGACTGCATCAACGAAAAACCATTAAACAATTCTACGATAAGGCCACAAACTAAAGGAAAAGTATTTACTTTTAGTGGAGGCTGCTAGTTTTGGCTATTGGTTCATGGCTGCTAGTTTATTTGGGTGAATATATAATTTTTGGTTGCTCTTGGCTAATAAAGATGTGTTGAGGCTTTTTGTCACCTCATACTAGAATATCTTGGGCACCTTTTGTTTTATGTCCCAGGACACAAATACAAGGACGCACTATCCCTGTATTATATTTGGTGGTGTGGATAGAGTACGAGGACGGAAAAATTTTCCATTTTAAAAATGAAAATTTCATGTATTTTTGTCCCTCCAAAAGTGAGGACAATGGAGACAAAAAATGGGGACAGTGGTCCGACCACCTGTTGCCGCCGATCAACCACGCGAGTCAACGATCAACTTCGGTCAATGGCGGTCAATACCGGTCAATTGTGGTCAACGGCCAATATTTTTTCTGTCTCTGTCTCCATAACCAAACATGATACAAAGACAATATTTTTTCTGTCTCCGTATCCACTGTCTCTGTAATTCTTTCTCTGTCCCTCCTAGGATACAAAACAAACGCTAGCTTGGGGATTTACATGATGGAGGCCAAAGTTAACAATCTTGCACTAACACATAGTCGGTTGAAGTGGTAGAACTTCCTTTTCCTTATTTAGTGGTCTCAGATCGAGTTATGAGAATGAAGTAATAACAAGTATCAGAAATGTCATGCCTTCTATGAGATCCCAAATACTAGAACAGAAACGCCTTATTTGGTGAGATGATGCATATGAGAAATAAAATAAAAAAAAAAACACGCACATAACATTCATGCTGTCTTTATGTTTCCTGCTTATTTATTTTTTCTTTTGAGGTGTGCTCCTTTTATTTCATTGTCTTGGCTTTGGTTTTTGCTGTTTGTACATTCCTGTTAGTGCACCCATGGGATCATTTTGGTTCTCATATTTGCTGCAGGGCTTCGTTGTTTGTATCGTTGCCTTTGTGATCTTTGCGCTCCCCTATCCCTGATGGGTTTGACCATTGTCTTGTTAAAAAATAATTAACATGCTATGTATTATTGTTTGAATATTATTTCTATCTTTGAATACCATCTTTCTTATCCATTTTTCGTATTTTTAATTTTTAATTTTAAAATTATATCCCGTATTTTTAAATATAAATTATGTTTATATATATAATATATCACAAATAAATTCCAATAAAGACGAAGTTCATATCAAATATATATCTATATATATATATATATATATATATATATATAATATAAAATAATACATTTATAATTTATATTTCGTAACATAATTTATATAAGGCAAGAGTTACTTAATAATCTCTTTCGTAATTAATTAAAGTTGAAAGTTAAGAGTCTTAATAATCTTGTCTTCATTTTTTCACATATATAATATATAGAAAAGAGTAAACATCCAAATTGATTCTTGACAATTTTATTGATGGACAAATTGATCCTTGACAAAAAAATATTAGTATTGAGATTCTTCACAATTTCAAAAATAAAATATTGTAGGTCATTGACAATTTCATTGATGGATAAATTGATCTCTAATAAAAATATTAGAGTTAAGATCCCTCACAATTCTAAAAATAGGAAACTATAAGTCCTTGACAATTTTGTTGATGGACAATTTGTTTCCTAAAAAGAAGTGTTAATATCTCTCACAATTGCATAAAAAGATATTATAGGTCCTTCACTCAGTTGCAACCTACTAAATATGGAGGTGGATTTTAATCATTGATCTATGTGGTATCTACTTATCCCAATCATCATCAACTTACTAAAATACATTCTCCCTAAATAGTCCAAAATTTAATAGAGCATTCCATACTAAGTATTGTGATATTGTGTTAGTTTGTAATATACAATCATTATACTCTAGCAAATAACTATTTTGAGGAAATAATTATGGATTTATGATATTCATCATATCATAGTGCCTCAAAACAAGGTGGTTACAAAGCATATGGAATTCGACTCCAAATCTGAATCTTTTCTTAGAATAATAAGCTTGGGGCTATGGGTTCCTTTCTTGATAATGGGTATGATGAAATAATATTGGAACATTTGGGAAGGAATAATAAAAAATAAAAATAAAAGTGTGTGTTAGTTAGTATTGATTGGGATTAATGGGTGTCACATATATCAATAATTATAGTTCACGTTAGCATTTAACAGGTTGTAGGTGGGTTAAGGACCTATATGTCTTATTTTTACAATTGTGACGGACATCACCACTAAGTTTTTATTGCCAGGACCAATTTATCTATCAATAAAATTATCAGTGACCTATAATGTTCTATTTTTTCAATTATAAGAGACCTTAACATTAATATATATATTTTGTTAATGACTAATTTATCTATAAATAAATTTTTTAGAGACTAATTTGGATATTTATTCTATAGCAAAAAGTATACCTTGGCTTCCAGCTTGCTAGTGGAAGATACCAGAGAAAGATAGGTATAAAATAATATTGCAATTCTTTTTCATAAAAAAGTTTATAACAGAAAGGGAAGAATTGCATTTTTATCGTGAATTTTTTAACGCTAATTTTCAAAAGAAAAAAAAAAAGCAGTGAGGAATATTATTAATTTTGAGGCAAATAAAAAATGGACATTAGAGTTAATCGGCCATGTTAAGTGGGTAAGACGCGCATGTGGCCAAGATTTAGAACTTGACTTAATTGTCTGTAGTGTTCAGTTGCGTATCCTTGCAAGAAAGCTATACTTATATGAGGACGAATGCAGTTTGCATTGCGTCTAGCTTGATCAAACTACACTCAACAATTGGCCATCACTGTTTGTGAAGCACAGTCAATGCATGCAGAAGAGAACGACAAAGATGGAAAAGATGAGTTTTGGATATTCAATTTTTCGTTGGCCGCCATTTAATATTTACTCAAAAATATCAGGGCCATGCATTGTCCCAAGAACTAGTCACTTGGCCCGGTCCAATCATCAAAGAATTGTTGAAGTATTAATTTGTAATTAACTTTCTATTGGAGTATTTAAGATTTGTCATCATTACTGGTTGAGCTATCATATGAGCAAGAGGGTGCGTCTGCTTGTGCTTTAGGAGGACACTTTTCTTGTCAGTAAAAAAATGCTTCTACAATTTTACTCATTTTTATTTGTACGATTCTTAAGAGAAGCAAAAGTAGAAAATAATCTTATTCTCTTGTTAGAAGATGGTAGGGAGCTACTTCTCCCAAAGTCAAAAGCAATAATAGGGAGATAAAGTACTGTATCATAATCAATGTGTTAATTATATTTTTAAAAATATCCTTGATATATATATATATATTAAAATGACAAAAGATAAATGTAAGATATCCCCATACATAATAATAATAATAATAATAATAATAATAATATACTCTTTATCTTTAAATCTAACAAAACTTTTTAAAATAAATTTTTATAACTTTGACTTTTCATTATATGATACTTTGTGTTTCCATTATATAATAATTTGTGTTTTGTAAGAACAAGATCTATTTGGTGTGCTTTAGGAGTGGGGAAAGGGGGAGAAGAGAGATAAGAAGGGTGAGTAAGAGAGGGTTAGGATAATTTGGGAAAACTAATTTAATAGTGTTTGTCCTCTGTTAACACATGAGAGGTTAGTGTATGTTAGATAAATAGAAAATGGTCGGGTTGAATTTCATAAAATTTCAGGAAAAGGCTAATGTAATTTACCCATATTAGCATAACTGGAAATACTTATTTCTTTGGCAAAATTTGTATCTGCTTTCATTGTAGAAACAAAGAAATGCATCCATCCACATCTTTTCTTTCTTTCCTTTTTTATTTTTTTTGGCATGGAGGAGGAGGAGGAAGTGGGATGGGATGAGAATCAACCTTCTATCATATGAAACCATAGTTGTTAGACTCAACTTAGATAAGGTGCTGGGTTATTGGGCCACTAGTTCAACCAGATATAAATCAATATAAAAATAAAATTTAATATAATTAAATATGTAATATATAACACAATGAAACATGAGAAATTCTTGGGAGACCAAGACTGCTACATAGGATTATGGTTGATGGAAGCTGTCGCCTATTTTCTCAAATTAGAAAATTATTTTGATGCTAAATTGTACCAAAAATGTAATAAAGGTTATAACCTAGGTTGTCTCTCAAGAAGGCTTTAACACTTAGTTGGGAAGTTGAGGATTTAAAAGAATAAAATTTAAAATAATTAAAACTAAAGAAATACAGCAACAATGAAGATGATAATAGTGTAGGTTATTCCTTGGATTGGAATTAATTATCATTGACGACGTATTAAATCTATTAATGGCTATTAGAAATTAAATTACTTGCAATTCTACTGTGATCAATCAACTCCTAGAATTTGACTAATGAAAATAACCAATAAACAAGATCTCAATTTAATTGGAAATCACAATGATTTATAATATCAATTGCTATAACCTAATCGCCAATCGGAAAGTTAATTCTATTATCCTCCTTTAAACACAAACCAATAGATCCATCGATCAATGTTCAAAGGGTTTCCCTAAATGACAATCGTCAATTTAGTTATTTCAATAACAATTATAACAATCACCACAATGATTATAGGAACAGAAATTGAGGAACAATAAGAAAATCAATGCATTTAATACAAAAAGAAGGTCTCAAAAGTCATCCCAATCCATCTGGAATTCCTACACTAGCATAAGAATCTACCTCTCCATCTTTGGAGAATTACAATCAATGAAATTAGAGAAGTACCTGGAAATAATAGCAAATAATCTTTGCTATCATCCACAAAAACAAAACAATCCACCTATGGAATCCCTAAGAGAGAGAGAGAGTAGAGAAGAAGATGATTGAGAGAGAGATGGAAAGAAAAATAATAGCAACTAACTATCTAAAAAGTTAGATCACAATTATGAGTTATTCCTATTTATATTGTTTTTTTAAAAAAGAGCCAAAGTGGGCCAATAAATAAAGAAAAAGATAAAAATATGATAAGCATCCATCGCACGAGCGCTGCAGCGCTCACCAGAGGGTATCTTTCAAGATCTGTACAATTATCTCTCTCCCAAGTGTTGCAACGCTCAATATAAGTGCTGCAGAGCTCACCAAAATCATGAGCTTCTGCAATTTTTTTCTCCCTTTTCATCTCTTGGCTTGTTCTAATGAATTTCTAGGTTTTCTCTTGGGAATTGCACCTGATCTAATGCTCTTGTATACAAAAACCACATTCAAAGAGACAGATTAAATGTAACAAGCTTTAATTTCCTAAAAATTAATGCAATAATTAATGATTTCACAAATTAACATAATGAGGAACAAGTTACCAATTTCCATTATTTCCAGTAATTGCTCATCAAAATTTATTCAAAAAGCTAGAGTTTAGAAGTGAAATAAGTGGCACAAATGCCCCTTATCAGTCCTCCCACTCAAGTGATGCCATATGATCATGGGGTTTATCACTAATAGTCAAATTTAAATATTAAACTAATCATGGTCAACTTTAGTTTTCCTTTTATTAATTGTTGAAAATAAAAAATAGCGGGGCCCATTAAAAGCATCATTCACTCTCATTCTTTCTCTCTGTTCATCTTCCATCTTGTGTCACCATCTTTAGCGAGCTCACCACTACTGCTCCTGAAAACACCATGCTATGAAGCTTGTCCTACTTAATCACTTCCTATATAAACCTAGACGACATAAATTCGTTGCTTTTCCCTTCTTTTGATGTTTGTCCCCTCGGTGTGAGACATGCTTCTGCTATATTCCTCTGTTTTTGTGTTCGTCTCTTTCTTTTTCTCTCTCTTTCTGTTGTGATTTGATTTCCAAGATCAGGTCCTTTTTATAATCGTGAGTTATAAAATCCTTTTCCAGAATATTTCACAATTCTCTTCAATCCATGCAACAGAGTTAAACTTCACAAGTCCTACTATTTAGTGTTTAGTTAATTTCTTCCCTTTCCCTTTCCCTAGCTTCCTTTGAGCAAGCACGCTGAAGATCATGCTTCCAACCCCATTCCTTTCTCCTTACATTCACATGACTCATCTTCCTTCTCCAACCAAAAACCCTACACCACAATTCAACTAATCCTCAAAAAATCAAAAACAAAAACAACCTCTAGAAAAAGCAAACACCTAAAAGTAATCAATTAATTACAAATCCAATGTCCTTCTTCTCCTCATCTCTCTTCCCTTATTCGTTTTGCCATTCCAAAACCACCTCCGACGATCACCATCACTGCCACCTCCCTCCACCGTCTTTGCCGCCATTGCTGTCACTCTCTGTTGCCACCCTCATCACCTACACCTACCACACCGATGTCGACACTGTCTACCTCATGTGGTCATGCTCCCTTCTCAGCCACTCCTTCTTCTGTTGTAGTGAGCTTGATATGCTTCTGAAGGTCCGTATATTTTTTATTTTCCGAGAATAATTAACGAAAAGAAAGGTTAAGCATGGTCAGTTCAAGATTTAAATTTGATTGTTAGTGGTGGACCTCTTGATCACATGGCATCACTTAAGTGGGTGGATCACAATCCTACGTGAAGGTCTTGGACCACCCAAGAATTTCTCATGAAACATTTTAAACAAAACAATTGGATGGCTAAGTGGTATGCTAGTAGAGGTGCCTCACATCTTTATGAAAATGGTTCCAATTGCACTTTCATAGTTTTTGAGCAATTTCACTATTTCAACACTCAATTCACATTACTAATTAGTCTGGTTCATTCCATGGTTCATCGACCAGTTCGACAGTTGCTCAACCGGTTTACTCTAAGATCTAAATTTATTGATCTAAAGGTAAATTTCTCTTACTTTACTCTTTAAAATGAGATTTTTACTTTAGAAGATCCTTATCTTGTATTAATAAATAAGAAAACACAAGGCTTGAAAGTGCTAAATTATAATACATCACAAACTCAGAAAAAGAGAGAATGTCACTCTTTACATGGATTTTTCTCTCTTTTTCTTAGATCGAGAACTCGTACAGTTGGAGAACTGGCATCCAAGATGGCTTGCGGCTTAAATGTATTATCCCAACAAGAACTAACACACTACTTTTTCCTTATTATGCATGTGCTTTCTCCTATCTGATTCACTAAATAATGAGTGATTGGAAAATGACTACAAGATCAACAAATTCATCATTTAAAGATAAGAAAGAAACAAGAAACACATTTGATTTCTAACATGCTCAAAATAAGCATTAACCATTTTTTTTTTTTTTGGTGTTTTCTACTAAGCCTCAGTTTTTTTAGTTTGTGCCTCAATAGCTATTTTTATTTGAGGTTATTACTCAGGAGGTCTTTGAGCTTGTGAAATTATTACACTGACCTACCCTGAAAATTACTCTAGTGTTCCCTCTATCGCACATGAACAGTACATTCAAGGGGATTAGTGTTATGTATCCATAAAAAAGAGGAGATCTAGGGTGAATTTCACCACACTTTTGGGAGGACCAATGTAATTTATCCTAAAGTCAAATAAACAATAAATGGAAGGGGGATGATTATATCAAGCATATTCAAGGCTGAAGAAATCCCTAACCAAATACTTGCCTTTTGTATTTGAAATCTCTCCTCAACAATGTTCAACACTTTTCTATTCTTTGCTTCTTTCTCTTCAATAATCATGGGATCTGGAGTGCTAACAAGGATTGGGGAAGCAAAACATCCTTGCTCATTCACTGTAGTGCAACTTAACAATTAATGTTTTGCTTTCTTCAATACTTGGTAGCACTCTAAATCATAGTAGTAATGTGATTTCAACATTTCAATAAAATGCCTTTCCTTCCACTCAACTTCTTTATCAAAAGATAAAGAAATCAAATGATCAAGAAGACTACACCTGTATACATATAATGAAATTAAAATAGAAGAATTGAACTCCTGATTGGGTGTGTTGAGGCACACTTTGTGTGGAAGAAGTGGTAGGCAATAAACCTTCACTTGATTGGTCATGAAAATTCTTTTTAGTCTATTTGCAATGACAAAATTTTATAATTGGTTTGGTTTATGGTTCTTGTCTACAATGGTCATAAATACAGATTCATTTTATTCTAATTTTTTTATTTTATTTAGGTATATGCATAAATTTCTTCAAATTTAATTGGATTTTAATCGGTTCAATTTTAATTTTAATTATAAAAATTTCTAATTTTCCTCCTACTATTTTTAACCAATTTACTTAAAAAAAGAAGAAGTAATGTTGTTAGTATAAATTTTACTTTCAATGAATGCCAAACACGAAAATTCATTTCTAATTTTGTTAAATTCTCATTTAATGGGTTTTAATATTAAAATTTAATAAAATAAGTTAAATAAAAACAATCAAATAACTTCTCAGAAAACTACAGACATATGAAGGGCTTTTTACGAAAATAAAATGAAAAAAAATTATACACCAAAGTATCACATTTTGAACTTTATATATGCATGTGCACTCTTTTTTTACGTTAGGGGAATCAGTTAAGTATAAGGTAATTTCACAAACTCGAAATACAAAGAAAGCACTACTAGTTGACTGATTTCTGTTGATTTTTTATCCCACAGAAATCGGTCAATAATGGGATGATTTCTTTGCATCTGACATATGTAAGAAATCAATTTATACTTAACCAATTCCTACTATCTGAATCGCGTAATTATATAGCCCATGGTACATAAAGGCTAGCACATGTAACGTTAATTTTTTTTATTATTAATAGGTTGCAAATCCCCATCAAATAAAAAAAAGGTTGCAAATGATGTTTGTCTCGATTAATGTCGTCTTTTTCCATTGTATGAAAAATGAATGGTGTGTTTGGTTAAGTTTTAGAAATAAAATATAATTTTTAGTTTTGATATAACTAATACGTGTTGCTATTTTAGTATATATAATTTAGTTGATTCTGATATTTACTATTTTAAAATAGAGTGAACACTTATTTTAGTCATTAATTTTTAAAATAAGTCAAATTAGTTCCTCACATTGTAAAAATTAAAGTGAGTTAAGTTAGTCTTTTATCTCACTTTTATTTAATATTTTATCAATTAAATAATAATATATAATACTAAGTGATACCTTGACACGTCATATATCATATGAAGTATAATAAAATTTAAATGACTCATTTTTTTGTTGCTTAAAATTGAACAAAATGAGACATTTTATAACTTAAAAAGTAGATTTAGATGAGTCATTTTGTGTAATTTTATACACTAAAATGAATTATTTTAAACTTAATTATTTTAGATAATATAATGTATGTCAAAATATCACTTAACGTTTTATATATTATTTAATTAATAGAATATTAAACAAAAGTAAGTTGAAAGACTAATTAATATGACTCATATTTTGCAATGTATGAGACTATTTTGACTCATTTTAAAAGTTAAGGACTAAAACGACTCATGAATGTAAAGTCAAGGACTAAAATGAACCTTAGCCCTTTAAAATAATACCTAAAAAATTTAAATATGTGCTAAAAATGACATTAAAAATTACACAAAATGGGTCGTATGAATCTCCTTTCTAAGTTATAAAATATCTCATTTTGTTCAATTTTAAGCAACAAAAAAATGATTCATTTTAAACTTGACTATACTTTATATGATATATAACATATCAATGTATCACTTAATATTATACATTATTATTTAATTGAAAAAATATTAAATAAAAGTGGAATAAAAGACTAACTTAACTCACTTTTTCTAATGTGAGAGATTAATTTGACTTATTTTAAAAATCAATGACTAAAATAAATATTGACTCTATTGTAAAATAGTGAATATCAGAACCAACTAAATTATATATACTAAAATAGCAACACATATTAGTTTTATCAAAATTAAAAATTATATTTTATTCCTAAAACTTAACCAAACACGCCATTCATTTTTCATACAATGGAAGAAGAAGACATTAGGCGAGACCAACAACATTTGCAACCTTTTTTTATTTTTTTTACGGAGATTTGGAACCTTTTAATAATAACAATAATAAAAAAAAAAAAAATTGACGTTACATGTGCTAGCCTTTATGTACCATGGGCTATATAATTACACGATTTAGAGAGTAGGAATTGGTTAGTATAAATCAATTTCTTACACATATCATATGCAAAAAAACACCCTATTATTGACCAATTTCTTTTCACAAAAATTGATCAACTAGTAGCCGTTTTTTTTGTATTTAGGGTTTGTGAAATCACCTTACACTTAACCGATTTCCCTAACATAAAAAAAAAGTGCTTATGCGTACATAAATTTTAAAATATGATAGTTTAGTGTATAATTTTTTTTTTTCATTTTATTTCCGTAAAAAGCCCATATGAACAAAATATAATAATTAAATGACATTATCAAAAATATACTTTAGGTATTTAAATGTATTATAACATATTATAAACTTTAGGTTGAGAAGAATGTATAATCAGAAATCTTATAATTGATGATTTGGAATTTATAATTATTACCAAACTCGCTATTCTTTCGAAAATTATATAAGCAATTGATATATCTTAATAAAATGTGCATGCTTTATTTAATTGCAAAATCAGAGTAAAACTAGTAGGCTTGTGCAATAGATTGGGTCACTAAGCTATGGGCTTCCATCCAACTCAATCCAAAACCTACAAATTGAGTTACTTCAATGGGTTGGGTCGGGTTCAAAAATGGCTAACTCACTAGGCATGAGTTGGGTCGCGGATTTGGGAATATTCAATTCATACAACCTAACCCCACCCATCTACTGTTTTCTCAAGTGATCTCAAACTTGTGTAAACTATTCTCATAGTATAAACTTTTCTTATTAGGCTTGAAGAATTGCTTTTATTCGGTTTAAAGAAATATTTCAGAAAAATAAACAATATTAACGGATCGCTTGGATGATAGAGCAAATTTTGAAAAAATTGAGAGTGAAAAGAATAATTATGTCAACTCAAGGTTGCCACCTTCCTTGGATTTTTCCCTAGGTATACGCAAATAAGTGATCGAGAGCTTCCTAATCTTGCTTTTGAGCAATGCAACTATGGTCATCACTGCCCACACTTCATCACACCCCATAGGAATCAGAGACGTTTTGTTGAAATATATGATTAATCCCAAACAAATAGCAAAACAGGCACGAATCCTACAAATGATTGATGACATTTCTATCCTTTGTTAGGCTAAACATAATTGTGTGTCATAGGCTTATTATAAGTGGGATATATACACCAAACGTCCCCACCTTGACTCCCTCAATAACATTAATATTGTTGGCTCTCTGTAGTAAATAGTTTAGGGCTTTTGCAACCAACACAAAATAGGAAAGGAGATAGAGAATCGCCATGTCTCAATCCCCTCTCAAGTTTGAAAGGTCGAGATGGTAACCCATTAATGAGAATAGATATAGATGTCATAGTCACACTAGCACATGACACCTCACTCAACCTATCCAACAAGCACCAAATCCCATATTCTCCAATGCTTTATCTTGGAACTCCCATCTTATCGAATGATAAGATCCATTTCTCTAAATAGAATAAGAATAATAATACGTGATTTTCTAGATGCATGCAACAATTTCTCTATATGAACAACCCTAGTCTAATTCAATAACTCACTCGTTAATAAGAGTCGTTTTAGAGGCCATCAAATTTATGGAAGCTATAATTCATCGGAAAAGATCCAATATAAGATATTAAATTAAAAAATAGTTTGAGAGATTAAAAGCTAGCTAAGCCTACATCTTCTGGGACTTAAGAGCGCTATGCTTTCTTAAGTCCAACACACGTGCATTGTTTTAATAACGTTTCACATATATATAAATATATAATCTCATAGATATTAAGCCACATCTTTATGACATAATTGGTAGAATTTTAAGTTAAATGTAGCATGTCCGAGTTAAAGTATTAAATTATCGTACCAGCATTAATTTCTCCTATTTTTAATTGAAATCACTACTAGTTTCTATTTTGGAGAAAGTAGATTGTGTACAAATGGTGGCACATTTCTACCATGCTAAGTGATTGTCTCCCACAGATAATTTGTTGGATTTTATGAAATTTAAATATATATATATATATATATTTCAAAAGGTTTAGTGTTAATCTATTTATTATTTAATTGTTATTTTATTTTTTAATCAAGTATTGGAATGGTTAATCATTTCAAAGGAAAATTTAAAAGAATTCATGATTGTTTATTCTTTCCTTATTTCTATTTGATTTTCATTCTTTTAATTAATGCTATAAATGTTACCGTGCTTTTAGCTTTCTATTTGTTTTGTTTGTTTTTGTTTTTAATGCTATGAATGTTAACGTGCTTTCAGCTTTCTATTGAAAAGATCATAATAGTCTTTAAAACAGTGGCATGATTTCTTCTTCCTTTTAATTCATATCACACTGTCAAACGGTCACGTTCTAATTGCTTTTACTCAATATCTTGAAACCGTTGATTTTGTGCTGCTATACTATTTAATTACATGCATTATAGATAATTATTATATGGACGTTAGCATCAGCGTATGTTGAAAAAAAAAAAACTTGTCTTTCAGCTTATGCATATATAAACGTAATTCTATGATAAAAAACATATTCATTAAGTTTTTTTTTTTTCGTTCCAAAAATTCTTACTACACTATTATTCTATTGGTTGGGTTATACGTCAAAACATATTCTCCATTGTAGTTCTTGAGTTCCCGTTACTACCGTGAAGAACTCTTGTATCCGGAGGATTTACATCTTGTGACCGAATAATCCTTAAGGACAAGTGTATTGCATACTCAGGCCTGACAAATCTCTTTTTCTACTTTTCTATTTTCTTATTTTGCAGGAGTGAAGTTCTAAATTTTACAACAATCTTAAGGATTATGGCTCACATTGCTGAAAATGCTAACAATGATTTTCCCATTGTTAACAATGTCACACACGGTATACATCACCTTTGCTCGACCATTACAGCGTCTCTAAAATCGAAATATTTCAAGGTCAAAATTTCAAGAGATGGCAAGAGCGAGTTTTATCTGTCTTGGACATGCATGGAGTAGCTGATGCCTTGGAGAATCCCAAGCCTGATATATCCGCAGAACCAAAGAAAATGGAACATTGGGTTAATTCAAATAAAGTTTGTAGATATACTATTTTATCTACTTTATCTAATGAATTATTTGATGTTTATTCCTTTTATAAGGAAGCACAAGCAATTTGGGAGTCCATGATTCTGAAGTATACAACTGAGGATGCTGGGAAACAAAAGTTTGTGATTGGTAACTACTATCGGTGGGAGATGACAGACGATAAGGATATTCGAGACCAAATCAACGAGTATCATAGATTGTTGGAGGAGTTGAAGGCAGAAAACATCAAACTACAAGATGAATTTGCAGCCGGGTTGCTCATTGAAAAATTACCAGAGTCATGGAAGGACTACAAGCAACAGTTGAAACATAAAAGCAAGCAACTTTCTCTGACTGAACTGATCAAGCATATAATTATAGAAGATACAAACAGAAAGGAGATTGAGGAGGCAAGAGCAAATATGGTTCAAGCCCATAAGAAAAGGTACAATGGTGGAAAATTTAATTCTGACTACAATAAGCCCAATTTTGTTCCAAGAATTTCTAATCCCACTTTTAAAGGAAATGGAAATTTACATTATGTGTGTGGAAAACTAGGACATCGTGCTGCACAATGTCGTAAGAGAGCAACCACGATCCGAAATGAGAACCCTCCTAAACTAAGGGCTAACTTGGTTGAAGGAGATGATATAATTGCTGCGGTTGTCTCTCAAGTATTGCTAATGGCCAGTGTGAATGATTGGGTGGTAGACTGCAGGGCTACGGCACATATGTGCTAATAGGAATGCTTTTACCTCTTACATACACGTGGGAGATGGAGAAGAACTTGTGTATCTTGGTGATTCTAGAACCTGATTTTAGGGAAAGGAAAGTTCTTCTAAAGCTCACATACGGCAAGACTACGGCTTTGAACGATGTTCTACATGTGCCTAGCATAAGGGCAAATTTGATTTCTGTGGCCTTGCTAGGAAAGGCTGGTATCAAGATATCCTTTGAATTTGATAAAATTGTTATGACAAAGAATAATGTGTTAATTGGAAAAGGTTATTGTAACCAAGGATTGTTTGTATTGAATGTTTCAAAAATAATAAATTGAAATGAATTTCTCTTTGGCTCACTTGCTTGAACATGTGACAAAGAATATTTGTTAAGATTAATTTTTCTAAATTCAGATTTTAGAATTAGTGTTGGAAGACTTTGCAGCTTGACCAAAATTAGTAACGTTGTGACCCTTTGATATAAACCACATTCAATTGAATTTAATAGTTTTTTATTATAAATTGAAAAGTTGATTCTTGCTATGTAGCTGTTAGAAACGTATCACCATGTTTCTTTTAAATGGATTGAATTCCTTTATTAATAAATGGTCAAAACTTAATACTAAGATTGAAAGTCATTTTGATATAACACATAATGGAATACGACAGGGATTATGATATTAACGCTAAACATAATATTATTTTTTGTATTATAAATAGAGTGGTTCATCATATATTCTTCAGTTTTTGAATTTCTTAATTAATGAAAGATGATAATTGTATGTCCGTTTTTTTTTAATTTCTTTTTAATCCCATAGATATTAATATATGATTTTGTGTCCGTTAATTGCTTCCAATTAATTGTTGCTTTCTAGTAAGTTGTATCTGTATTGTTCTTCATCCAATACAGAATAATAAGTTGAGCATTTTACTTTGTGTGAGCATATAACTATTGAGTATTGAGCTTTATTGCTGGATTGATAAAATATTATGAGATATTATGTATGGAGATATCTAGAGGCACTTTAAAAGTACTCTCATGCCAATTGGAACTATGATCTAGTTTAGTGGTTGAAATGTGATGTGATAAAGCAGCTGTCAAGATTAGGTGAAATTATATCCATGGAATATATGAATTTATATAAATACCATATCGAGGGGAATGAGATTTAAGCCAATATGAAAATTAACAGTGATGGGAACCCAACCTTTGTGAATGGAGATCCCAGGAATAAGGTTCATATGGGTAAGAACAAGTCATTTGTTAGTTCTTGCTAGTACTTTATGTGTCTCTTCCTATGGTATGAGAAATATGAGTTGTGCTAGGCTGCATAATGTGAGGGTAAGCTAAATGCTTTTAATGAATTTCATAGCCCTTAAGGGTGGTGTATAAAGTGCAGTATACACTTGATGAAAATCACCTATATGAGTGTGGGAGTAGGGCCGCTCCTATGAGATTGTAGCTAAATCTCAGAGCACTCATGAACAACCAGTACTTGTAGTAGGCGCATAAAAGCAGTGTTAACACGATGGTAATATGTTTTGAGGGTGTAAATGTGATCGAGAGGATTATAAGTTACACTAAAAATGGTTAGTTCATAGAAGTAGACAAAACTTCCACCAATACATTGTAATTTAAAGTCTTTTCTATCTAGGTGCAGTTCATAGTCAAAAGACACACGGATTCGAAGCATTTTACCCATGTATAACCAACAATTTTTTTTTTATGAACGAATACCTTTTGAAATAGGTGGGAGATTGTTAGATTTTATGAAATTTAAATATATATATATATATATATATATATATATATATATATATATATATATATATATATATATATATATATTTCAAAAAGGTTTAGTGTTAATCTATTTATTATTTAATTGTTATTTTATTTTTAATCAAGTATTGGAATGGTTAATCATTTCAAAGGAAAATTTAAAAGAATTCATGATTGTTTATTCTTTCCTTATTTCTATTTGATTTTCATTCTTTTAATTAATGCTATAAATGTTACCGTGCTTTTAGCTTTCTATTTGTTTTGTTTGTTTTTGTTTTTAATGCTATGAATGTTAACGTGCTTTCAGCTTTCTATTGAAAAGATCATAATAGTCTTTAAAACAGTGGCATGATTTCTTCTTCCTTTTAATTCATATCACACTGTCAAACGGTCACGTTCTAATTGCTTTTACTCAATATCTTGAAACCGTTGATTTTGTGCTGCTATACTATTTAATTACATGCATTATAGATAATTATTATATGGACGTTAGCATCAGCGTATGTTGAAAAAAAAAAAACTTGTCTTTCAGCTTATGCATATATAAACGTAATTCTATGATAAAAAACATATTCATTAAGTTTTTTTTTTTTCGTTCCAAAAATTCTTACTACACTATTATTCTATTGGTTGGGTTATACGTCAAAACATATTCTCCATTGTAGTTCTTGAGTTCCTAGTTTACTGCAAGGAAGGCTCTTGTATCTGGAGGATTTACATCTTGTGTGAGAATAATCCTTAAGAGCAGTGATTATTCTCGCGCCAGCCGACAAATCTCTTTTTCTACTTTTCTATTTTCTTATTTTGCAGGAGTGAAGTTCTAAATTTTACAACATAATTGATGTGTAGGTGAAACAATACGAGTCATCTATAAATTTCATACCAAGAAGATTTCCTAAAATGATATACAAATGATAAAAGGGTAAAAGTGTATTGCACTTATGCGTGTGTGCGTGTTTTTTTTTTTTTTTTAATTTTCTCCCCAACGTTTAACTTCTTAACCCTCATATGGTTATGCATCATTTGTTATAGGAAAATGCTAAATAACTAATTTTTTTTTTGCCAAATATTATGTGCCAAATTGACATTTAACATCACATTATCAGCCCTTCTAATAAATAATGGACACTATACCACTCCATTTTATTGAGTTTTCACCATAATTTTTGTCAGAAAGATGAGTCCTACACTTGAATCTGATTAAACAGAAGTCTTGATGAGAAAGTTTCTAAAGATATCAAGAACCCAAATCCTCCTTCATAATTGTTCAAAAATAGAACTAAACACACACGCCACATCAGTAGACAAAAAGGAGAAAAATACTACTATAAACATTATTTGTACTGTGACAACAGTAAAAAGGAATTTTGTGCACACGAAGCCTCTAGAAGTTCATTTCTTATGCACTGATTAAGAGATGAACAAGTGAATGGCGATCCCATATCCTTGTACAATGTTCAATGTTTTGAAGATCATCTATAAAACGATCATATTTCTTGAGAAATCCCATCTTTCTAAAACTTCCGAAATACATTTTTTGTTACTGTTTTAATGAAAATCTTCTCACACAAATGTTAGCTCAGCTAATATCCTCCTTTGTGAATTTTTATTGTAAAATGTTATTCAAGTGACTCTGCTTCATTGTATATCCAGAGACCTTGAGTGTTATATTGAAAGTTTGTTGAAACACAAACCTTCAAACCTAAACTATTATATCTCTGACCCAGTAGTGGTCCTTGTGAGTTTGTTTAGAGAGGCTAGGATATGGTTACTTGTGGTTAGCTTAATTAGGAAGGCTGGAACAAGATTATTTTTTAGTAAACATGGAGAAGTTAGTATAAGAATACTCTCATAGGGGACCCTCAATGGTTGTGTTTAGGATTTGACGTAGACAAGTACTGATTAGTCAACCTAGAATAAACCTTTGTGTGTATCTCTCTATCCCTTCTTTTTATTCTCAGCTATTATTCTATTAGTGCATTTATTTATTGGCTTTAAGTTTCTGATGCTATTATTTTCTGGTTCAGAAATTTCATCTTTCTAAAGAACTAAGGTTTGATTTCGCTCACTCTAAATTCTTAAAACTTAATATATTTTTTATAAGTTTATAAAAAGCAAAATTTTTATTTTGCACTATTCAACCATCATTCTACTACTTTGCTTTCATCTGCAAATGGGACTAGCTCATGTTTGGGCTGCTGTTATATCTGGGCTATATGAATTGGACCATGTGAAAAGTTGAGAACTTTATTTGTTACTCATAACTTAGGATCCAAAAATGTGAAGAAAAAAAATTAATTTCCAACTTTTTTTAATTAAATGGGTTACACAAATGAAGATAATCCACTTTCTTTGTCAAACCCTCATTTTCCTAGGGATTAGGCAGCACATATCTTCTCATTAGTAACATGTTCAGAGTTTATCTACTAATTGATAAACTGAGGCCCTAGAGCAAGCAAAATATTAACACGCCCGTGTTGCGAAATACTAATTGATAAGTCATAAACCATTCATCCACTTGTTTGCAACTCAGACTTTCAACTTAATTAGCTGCCACGTATTGGAGCAAGCAAAATATATATTATAAGGTAGAGTTGTAGGCCGATGATTTTTAATCTTTAATTTCTTTAAACCATAATGTATATATTCAATTTTTATTTTATATAATTCTATGAAAAAATGAATACTAAGTAATTTTTTTTCTTCTGGAGACTCAATTATAAACAAATGAAGTTCAATAAAAGGAAAAACATAAACTAAAAAGAGGCTCTTATATATATGATTGAAGAGGGATCCATTTACTCTAGGAGTAAATACGCTACACTTACTCCATTAAGTATCTTTCTATCAATAATATATTTTATCAATCCAACCATTGAATTATATGATATTCTTTTGATAATTATGCATACCAAATTTTAAAAGAATTGGACATTGATAAATATATTATCTAATAATCAAGATTTACATGCATTTTCAAAATTACATCGTGTGTTCAAATAAAAAAAGATAATAAAGTATCAAACAATTTTAAAATTTTATGAAATTTTATATATTTAATTCATGCAATGAGAATTTACAATTCAATGGTTTAATTGATAACATTTAATATTTATAAAAAGTTATTCAATAGAATAATTATATCAAAACTTACTTATAGAATAAACGAATTCCTCCTCTGTATATATAACCAACAATATAACCAAGATTTTTTAAAACTCTTGTACAGTATGAGAGTTGCTCCTTGGATTAGGCAATACATTGTTAATCATTACTAACATGCCAAAAGAATTCGCTAGTTATATAGGGTCAAAGAATCCTTTTCCTTTAATATGCGGCTACAAAATTTGGAGCTAAATTATTGAATAGAACTAGTGGTTTGTTAATATATTCCACCTTTTCTTTCCTGGTGTCATCTTATGTGATGACTACAACTTTATTACATGATACTGACAAGATCTCAACAAGTTTATATTTATATTTTAATATTCATAATAAATAATTTTGTATATGATTTACCGGCATGCACATTTCTGGACTTTTTTTTACATATGATTTTTGAGTAGTGAATTTACATTAATATGGTGTTTTAAAAAAAATTCACACAATATGGTGTTTTCAGAATAGAATCTGTATTCAATATTGAATCCGCCAAAAACGGATTCAATAAAAAAATATTTGTGTACTGACTCCATATTGAATTCAGTGTAAAAAATATTATTTTATTGAATTCGCTATTGGTAAATTCAATAAAATAATATTAAAATAAAATCCCGCTGTCAAAGTCAAACTTATAATCCACCAAAATAATATTTTTTTTATTGAATTCACCATTGGCAGATTCTAAAACACCATATACAAATAAATTTATCCATTTTATCATATCAGTGTAAATTACCTATACACACACTATATATAAATTAATGAAGGGATGGTAGCTAATATATATCAGCAAGGCTAAAGAAGTTAAAACCAAGTATTTGTTCTTCGATAGTCTTTACTCATATATATTCAACACGTTACCCCTCTATATATAGCTTTGCTTCGCTCTCTTCATTCGGGCGGATGCAACTTATTGGAGGTGGGGGTTCATGCCCCCCACAACAATTATGATTTTTTTTTATAATTATGTAGTCATATATTTTTAATCCCATAAATTTATTAAATTTGATTCCATATTAATTTTAAATGAAATAAAATAATAAAATATAGTATGATCCATTTATTTTTATTCTCATTATCAAAATTTTCTGGATCTGTCACTGGTTTGGAGGGCTATCAAGTACTGGAGCAAGCAAGATATTGGCACCAAGTTGCAAAAGGATGGATGGAAGTCTTGCTATTCTAATTCTAGCCATTGCTCAACAAGACACCCTTCTTTTATTGTCCTCGTTATCAATTCAATGCAAAATAGCTCTTACCGCACAAGATTCTGCACAAGAAGTTGAAAGCTATAAATTCTCAGGGACTATCTAAGAGTAAGGATCAAAACAAAATAATAAAAAAAAAGATTTATTTTAATGCATAGAAAATAAGAAATCATGAAGAGAAGGAGAAGAGGAATTATGGAGAAATGATAATTATACTTATGAAGCGTGGGTTATTGTATTGACTCATACATCATTTGTTATTGAAGGGAATATGAACTCTAATTGAATGGAGTCCACGTTATATCGAATAGTATATGTAGTGTGAATAGGTATAATGTCCTAAACCCAATGAGTATTGTGAACACCCGACTGTGGAGCCCCTCTCCATTTGCTTTATCTCATTCCCTGCCAAATGGGTTCACGTGCTCACAAGTGAAATGCAAACAAAACAATAAAAAAGAAATGGGGAACACCCCATCAGGTGAGCCAATGATATCCCAAACCCGTGATGCAATGAAACAAAAGAAAAAATGATGAGATATGATTATCCCTCACAGCCTGTAAGTCACTCACTCTCAAGCCTATAATGGAGCTCATAGCCTAAAATGGAGCTCATAGCCATAAGAGGGGGATCCTGAAAAGAAAAAACACATTTAGAGAGGGCGAGAGGATAAGACCATCATAAAAAAAAAAACCTCATTCATCATCTACACTCAGCACCTCCATTATCACCAAACCATCTTCATCATCTCCTCACCATCATAAACCATCACATAATCATCATTGTCACTACCATCAAACTTTTTGTAATCCACAACCATTATAACTACCATTACCATCACAAATCCATAGTCCCATAAACCACCACCAATGTCTTCCTAATCAAATCATCATTCCAGTTAAAAAAAATAATAATGTAAAAATAGAAACCTCAAGCAGAGAAAAAAGAGGGAGGTTGTAGCTTCCCACTTCCATCATCTCCCTAAGCCACATGTGCAAAGAACTACCTTCAGCCATTGCGCCTGCTCGCATTCCTGGCGACTCCAATCGCTCGAAAGCAAAGAACCCGTCACCGCAAGCATCTCCAGCCGCACACCTCAATGTCGCTCGAAGTTGTCCGCCTCACAACCTAGCGATGCCGTCGACCGCAACATTTACCCCGATGTCGCAAAGTTGTCCCTGTTGTCGAGAGAAGCCGTCACTGTGCTCCCCCTCTCTGAGAACATCATCGCGCCTTTCCCCCTTTCCCCTCAGGCCGCGAACTAGGCCGTGAAGCCACCAGCAGCCGCGGCATCTCGCAAACCCCGTCGCGCAACAGGCGCTCCTCCTCCCTTTGTGCGTGGTGCTGCTCCTGTGCTTTTTCTCCCTCTCGCAAGTTCTCTCTGCTTTCCTTTTCCCTTTCGCATCTCTCTCTCTTTATGTTTGTTCATACCCTTTGTTGTGTCAAGCTTCAAGAAGGAAATGAAATCCAAACCTCCAGATGCTTCTCACCGTCTCTTTAATATTACGTTTATTGCATTCCTTTTATTTTAGTTTATTTATTTTTTTATTGGTTGGGATTAGTGGGTCATTTAGGAATCAAGTTAGTCTAAATGTTGGGGCAAGTATGTTGGGCTTGCATTAGTGTGTTTGGGCTTCATTTCTTTATTTATATGCTAACTGGTTGAACTTTTTTTTAAAAAAAAAAAATATAATAAAGAAGAAGGGTATCTCTTAACAATAATAATAATGTATATGTTAAAATTGCAATTAATCAACAATTCCCTTCTTTGATAATGGAGTTAATTTAGCCGTGACTGCTCATTGATTCCATGGTATAGAATATTTTAGTCATGATGACTTGATGTTCTAAAGAATTCTCCTCATTTGGTTTAAATCTAAAATAAGTAAAAATGTTATTTAATTTGAGTTTAAAATAAATCATGAAGCATTTGTCTATTTTTGTTTTAAACAAGAATTAATTAACACATTGCATTTTGAAAATAGGATTAATTGAGCCGCGACGGCTTATTAATTCCATATCTTGATAATATTTTAGTTGAGACAGCTTGATATTTGAAAATCCTTGTTTAGAAATAAATTAATTAACTGGAAAATGTTTTCTTAAGAACTACGTGACTTTGAATTCCTCATCGCACCAGAGGATATGTAGGAGCAGGTGATTCCTGTCAAGTCAAAATTAGATTTTATTAGGTTATTTTATGTTATTTCATTTTTTATTTGTAAATATTTATTATTATATTTGTTTATTTATAAATACTTATTGTCTTTTATTGTTATGTATTATTTTAATTTCAGCTAATAATCAAATTATTTTAAATAAGGATGTTAATTTAGCCGTGACGGCTTATTAACTTAGTTAAACATCTGAGCTGTGACAGCTTGATGTTTTAAATTTTCAAACAAAAATTAGATTTTTATAATTTGTATTACATGTAAATATTTTCTTTAATACCTTTTATTCTTTAAATTTTAAATGAGGATGTTAATTTAGCCGTGACGGCTTATTAACTCAGTTAAACATCTGAGCTATGACAGCTTGATATTTTAAATTTTCAAACAAAAATTAGATTTTTATAATTTGTATTACATGTAAATATTTTCTTTAATACCTTTTATTCTTTAAATTTTAAATTAATCAACTATTTATTAAATATTTTATTTTAAATAAAGAAGTTAATTTAGCCGAGACGGCTTGTTAACTGAATATTTTGGACATCTAAGTTGTGACAGCTTGATGTTTCAAATTTTCAAGCTTTTATGATATTATTTTATTCTGTTTTGTATGTAAATATTTTTGTGCATTATTATTATTATTATTGTAAATATTTATTTATTTATTATTATTATTATTATTCTCCTCTTTCTTTACTATCTTAATTTAAGTTAATCATTGAAATGTATATATTTTATTTCAAATAAAGAAGTTAATTTAGCCGTGACGGCTTGTTAACTTAGTGCATTGGATACTTGAGCTGTGACAGCTTGGTATTTCAAATTTTCAAGCTAAAAATAAGTTTTTATGATGTCATTTTATTTTATTTAGCATGTAAATATTTTTGCCCGTTATTATTATTATTGTAAATATTTTATTATATTTTATTATTATCATCATTATTATTATATTATTATTATCCTTTTTTTTATTATATTAATTTGAGTTAATCATTGAAA
Organism: Dalbergia cultrata; assembly: GCA_031216105.1. NCBI lineage: Eukaryota > Viridiplantae > Streptophyta > Magnoliopsida > Fabales > Fabaceae > Dalbergia > Dalbergia cultrata. Next base: position 42,521,334 of record CM062352.1, read on the forward strand.
TGTATATATTTTATTTCAAACAAAGAGGTTAATTTAGCCGAGACGGCTTGTTAACTGACATTTTAGAATATCTGAGTTGTGACAACTTGATGTTCTATTTTCTTTATTTTTTAATAAAAACATAAATAAATATTTTGAAAGGTTATTAATAATTTGCACAATTAATTAAGGTACCGTCTAAAGACGGGTGCATTAGAAGTCTTTGTAGGATTAAGTTCCTACCTTTCCCTAAGCATAACCGACTCCCGAGCTTAGATCTGGTTTCAAAGATCATTTTCTTTAAACAAAATGATTTTTCCATGTTTTTACCAATTAAATAAAACTTGGTGGCGAGTCCATTTCAAAAAATCATTTTTCGCCGTCCCGTCGCGATTCCGGTTGCGACAGATGGCGACTCCACTGGGGATAGTATGTGAGAGTCAAGCCTGATATAATTGATTGTGCATATTATTTTAACCTCACTTTTTCCTTTTATTCCATTTTATTTTGTATATAGAATTTTGTCATCATTATGTTTGGATTTATTTTTATCACTGTCTTTGTACATATTTTTATATTTGTCTCTTTGTAACTACCTAGGATAGAAGACTTTCATTCTGTTTGTATATATTTATTTTGGTTCCTTTGCACTCTAGGATAGAAGACTTTTATTCTGTTTGTATATATTTTGGTTTTTTTGCACTCTAGGATAGAAGACTTTTGTTCTATATTGTGTATTTTGCAGGTGTTGTCATGGGTAGTTTTAGGATTCCAGGTTTGTATGCTCTCTTCACACACAACACTCACACTTTAATCACACACGAGTGGGGCCCTATACCCGGGTCTGAGTGCTACTTGAGATAGGTAAGAGATTGTGTAGTGGTAGCCATTTTGGATATTCATCCTGTTTGGTTATTGCGAAAATCTCGTCTAGAGTGTGACTCTTTTGTGAATATTCCACACCTAGTGGTTTACCTGCTGTTGTGGATAATATTCCGAAATGAGCCTTAACTCTAGAGGCCGTAGAATCCTGAGTATATAGATCCACCTGTTGCAAGTGTTCACAAAGTAGAATAACCATAGAACTATAGATTGACCTCCAGAGCTCAACTCAAATAGGACACAAAGAGAGCATACTCTTTCTTTAATTTATTTCTTTGTACATAAATTCTTTAACATGCTCAAAGAATTTGTTATTTCCTTTTCCGTTTAAATGAAAAATCATCACATTTTTTTTGGTTTACCAGGTTTGTTAGAGAATCATATCAAAGTCTTGTTGTGAGTATCTTTGGAAAATGGAAACAAACATGAGATCAAACAATCATGAGAGAGAAAAATTGAAAAAGACTTTACATCTTAAAGCTAAGAAGCCTGACATAGAAGGTCTGAGATCCCTAGGTCAACTATTGAGCATGCCACAACGTCTTTCTCTCGCAAGGAAGTATGGAAAAATTTTGAATCTGTTAGAGGTGGAAGAACAGGTAGAGGCAATCACAGCATTGGCACAGTACTATGATCCTCTTCTCCGATGTTTTACTTTTCAAGACTTCCAGTTGGCACCAACTCTTGAAGAATTTGAGCGAATCTTGGGGTTACCACTAGAAGGGGAAAAACCTTATCACTACCAAGGTCATTATCCTTCCTTACATACAGTAGCAGCTGTCTTAAAGGTCAATGTAAAGGATTTGCAGGAAGCTCAAAAGTGTAGAAATGAGACCAATGGATTCTCAAAGGATTACTTGGAAAGACATATGCACCGCTTGGCTGAAGCTGAGGATTGGGATACTTTTTCAGATGTACTAGCACTCACTGTTTATGGCACTGTCTTGTTTCCAAATATTGAAGGCTTTGTAGACTATGCAGCTATTGATGTATTTCTGGCTCGAAAATTTCATGGTCGTAATCCTGTTCCAGCCCTCTTGGCAGATGTTTATTGTACCTTAAATTTTTGCTATGAGAGGAATGGCAAAAGAATTTTATGCTGTCTACCAATGTTGTATGTATGGGCCACTGCACACATATTCCAAAGAAGTTACAAGGCGCCCTGTCCGATTGAAGATCTAAAAATGCATCATATTAAGAAGAAAAGCGGGCAAGAATGGGCTCAAGACCTGGCCAAATTAAATGAAAAGATGATCCGATGGTACCCTTGGTGGGAGGATGGGCAGACTTTGATCTATCAGTGTGGAAGCTTCTCAAATGTTCCCCTCATGGGCACTCGAGGATGCATAAATTACAATCCGGTATTGGTATTGCGTCAACTTGGTTACCCCATGATGGGACCACCTTTGGAAGCTGCAATCACTCCATTTGCTTTATATTACTTGGACTCTGATGATATTGGCCTACTACAGAAAGTTCGATCTGCTTGGAACAATGTTGTCAAGAAAGGAAAAGAATTGGGAGTTAGAAGCTGTGCAGTGAAAGAAAGCTACAGTCAATGGGTAAAAAACAGGGCTCAAGAGGTTAAGCTGCCATTCAGAGTTTTGACAACCACTCCTCCCGAAAAAGAATCATCCTCATATTCTGGTGAAAATAAAGGGATAAGAGAAATGAAGGAAATGCTAGACAAGATCAGGCAAGAAAAGACGCAAATTGAGGTCGAATTGAAAAGTGTTCACCATAATTATGCAGTTCTGAAACGAGAAAGTGCTGAAAGAGATCAAATTTTGGAAGGAACAAGTAAGAAGTTGAAGATTGGGCATGACCACATGATGAAGACCAAGGAATGCCTCCAAGCTGCTAATAAAGAGCTAGGGCTTCGAAGGTAAGAGCGTGATCGAGCATTAGCTGAAAACCAACAATTAAAGAAGCTACTTCAAAATGCCAAAATCGCTGAGGAAGCTGCACTAGCAGGAGGGGAACAAATGAAGCAAGAAATGAGAGAGATAAGCAAGGAATACCAGAAGAAGATTGGGGAACTAAAACAACACATGAAAGAGGAGACCATGAAATTTCAGGCTGCCTTAGGAGAAGAAAAGAAAAGAGTTACAAATTTGGAATTTGAGGTGCAACGCCAAAGTCATGTCATTCATGAGTTGAAGATTCGATTTTCAAATTTGGCAGGGTTAGCTAACATAGCAATAGAAGATGTTCCAAGATACCTGGAAATAGCTGAGCAAGAAATTATCCCTTTCAAGACCCCAACTGGACTTCGCAACTTTGTCAACTACTGCAAAGATTTGGTTAGAAGGATGAAACAAATAATTGCCGAAAGAAGTTGAAGAGGCATTATCTTTTACTGATGATGTTTTTAGGGATCGATATCTGGCTTTATGATGTACCTTTTTGTCATTTCTGGGAGAAAAAAAAATGATTGTAATATACTCTTATGATGAATGGATGGTTGTTTCATTGTTTTGGTCTTATGGCAATATCCATTAAAGATAATTTAATACCTTTGAACGAGACGTTCTGGGGAAAAGTTGTAACCGAAGATACTCACATCAAGACTCAGCACGATTGACAATCTCTAACAAATTGCAATATTTTTATCTTTTTACTTAAACTATTTTTTAACACAGGTGAAACATCGCAACCATTGGGCGCCCAAGGAAAGAAGATACCGATCTAACTCGTGTTCATAACACCAGAGCTCGGACCAAGATGGCGGGTGGTAATGGTGACCCAGCTGTAAATGCTTCTGAATCGGGAAGAAATTTAAGCCTAGAAGTTGATGCAGTAAGGGGAAGGCTGAATGAAATGTCAATTAATCAAATAAAATTGGAGGAGATGATAAAAGCTATGAAGGAGTCAATTGACGTATTAGGAGCTAATCAAAACCGAGACATGGTGAATGCGTCAGTCGATGTACAACCAAATGCTGCAATAATAGCTATACCGGGGGCATCAAATGCAACTATAAATGTCACTCAAGGGATGAATGATGGGGATGGGATTCCGAATAACTCTCATGGGCAACAACCACCTACAATGCCATTAGTGATCCCTATTGGAGAAGGCTATCATCCCTTAGAGAATGGTCATACTGATGGGCACGGGCATGCTACCCCTATTTGGGAGCCACCGCGTGTGGTCATCCAAAAACAACAATTTTCCTCGGAGAATAGCCGTGCAGAAGCAGAAAAGGACAAGTTCAAAGAAGAATGGATGAAGAAGATTCAGGATCAAATTAAAGTTATCCAAGGGCCTAGCACTTACGGCTATATGGAAATTGAGCAGCTTTGCCCTCCCATCGATGCAGTGGTTCCGAAGGACTTCAAGATTCCTGACTTCTCGAAGTATGATGGAACGGGTAACCCCCTGTTCCATTTGAAAAGTTATTGCACCAAGATGTCAATCTGGTCTAAAGATGAAAAGTTTCTCGTTAGCTTTTTCCATGAAAGTTTAACCGGACCTGCTTTAGAATGGTATATTCAATTAGACCATTCAAAGATTTCTAGCTGGAGAGAACTGGTGGACCAATTCATGAATCAATACAAGTTTAACATGGAAATAGCACCAACTAGAGAACAGTTGAGCACGATGTAGAAAAAGCGGGATGAATCTTTCAAGCAATATGCTCAAAGATGGAGAGCTCTGGCTGCTCAAGTGCAACTGCCACTTATCCCATCTGAAATGTGTTCGTACTTTTTGGGAACCTTGGGATCTTCTTATATCGGAGCAATGACAGAGGCAGCATACAAAGATTTCTCTGAGTTGATCACTGCTAGAGAAAGAATTGAGAATCTAGCTAAAACCGGTAAACTTCCCATGAGCAATGAAGACACAAGAAAAGGTTTCCCACCCAGGAAGAAAGAAACTGATGTGAATTATGTACAGAGTCAGCAATCCTTTATCCCAAGACATGCACCAATGCACCCAAGACCCTAAACACCACCATACCAAGCCTCAACCACTCCTTACCCATTTTACCAAACCGCACAAACCACAAATACCATCCCATACCCCCAACCACAAGTCAATAACATCCACATACGACCATACCAACCAGCTCGACCAACATATGCCTATAATCCTACCATGCATCCTCAGAACTACCCAAACACCATACCACCACGACCAAATGCCCAAAACCAAAGCCGTTCCCGATTTCAGAATTTGCCACCTTTTCCTAAACTATCCATTTCAAATGCTGATCTCTTTCAATTATTAGTTGATGCCCACCTAATCTCGGCTTATCTTGCACGCCCGTTAGAACCACCATACCCAGCTTGGTACAACCCGAACGTTACTTGCAAATACCACATGGACATAGCAAGGCATTCAATTGAAGATTGTAAAGGCTTCAAGATGGCAGTAAGAAGACTGATTGCTTGTGGTAGACTAGACTTTCAAGAGGAGTCAAAACCAGATATTGTCCATAACCCAATGCCAAATCATGAAGGAGGAGGCCGGGTAAATGCTGTAGAGAAAGAAGAACTCCTGATAAAGAGGGTTTTGGATCTCAAAACACCCATGGAGAGAATTTTTGTCGGCCTGAATGAGTCTGGTTACGGCATCACGGCATCTGCTCTAATAATAAAGGAGAATGAGAAATATGACATGAATTCAAACTGCCTGTATCACCATGGGGCCCTTGGCCATGACATAGAAAATTGCTGGGATTTCAAGGCTCGAGTACAGGGATTACTCAACTTAGGAGTAATACAAGCAAAAAAGGGGCTAAATATCCCTGATGAGGTGAATGTAATTGAACCCTTTATACTTCAAGTACCACTACTTAATGTAGCTCCCAAGCTAGAAAAAGTGGTCATTACTGTCAAGAAACCTACACCATTTGAGTACGAGAGTACACATGCTGTGCCTTGGAATTATGAGACTCAAGTCAAGACAAGTGGAGACATAGGGGAAACCTCGAAGGCTCGAGGAAATGAAGAGGTGGCTAGTGTCATGGAGGTGAAAGGAATAACAAGAAGTGGAAGAGTTTATGGGCCCGGAGAGCTGGAAAAAGGGAAGTTTGTCAATGAAGGGTATGCTGGAAAAAGTTCAGATTCCGAAAAGAAGGAAAAGGAAGATGAAGAAGAAGAGTTCCTAAAGATAATGAAGCAAAGTGAGTATGATATTCTAGAGCAATTAAAGAAGACTCCCGCCAGAATATCTCTTTTATCATTAATCATGTCGTCTGAACCTCATCAAAAGGCAGTAATAAAAGTTTTGAAGGAAGCTTATGTCAAGCCTGACGTCTCATCGGAAAACGTGGTGAATATGGTGGATCTAGTGAAACATGTTAACATGATTACGTTTTCAGATGAAGAAGTTGTTTCACAAGTTAACCCACGAGCACTATACATAACCCTCAAATGTAAAGGATACATAGTGCCTAGAGTTCTCATTGATGGAGGGTTAGGATTGAATGTCTTGCATGTGTCGACTTTAAGCTATTTGTCGATGAGTAAGGATGATATACTACCACAAATGATGGTAGTGAAAGCTTTTGATGGAGCAAAGAAAAGCATCCTAGGGGAGATGGTGTTGTTACTGGAGATCGGACCGAGAAAATTTGAAGTGTTATTCCAGGTAATGGAAATTGAATCTGACTATAACATGCTGCTAGGAAGACCATGGATTAACAATGTCGGGGCTGTCCCTTCAACCTTGCATCAGAAGGTCAAATACATTGAAAATGGTTCAGTCATCACAATCCACAGAGAAAAGGAGATCCTGGTATCCAAACCAGTGACATTGCCATATGTTGAAAATGTGGAGCTAGTGGAGAGCAGTTCATGGCATAACCTGGAGGCAGTAGGGCTGAGACAAGAGCAAGATAAGGCCCTAATGCAAAATCAGGTAGTGGCTCACATCATGGCCAAGAATGGATATCTGGAAGGAAAAGGACTAGGACCACAACTGCAAGGCTCCCAAACTCCCATATCGGTGCCAGAGAAGGCTAACCGATTTGGTCTAGGATATGAGACCTCCCTGGATAACAAGATGAGTGCCTTAGCTCTGGAACAGAATAAACAGAAAGGGAAAATGAAGCTGATTCCTCACTTGAAAGAGACATTCCCTGGTCCAGCTGAAGTGATTATGGCCGATGAAGTTCGCTCCCCTTGTTATTTCTCCACCATCAACACCTTGGATGCTGAGAAAATTGAGGAAATCAACAAAGTCCATGTTGCTAGCAATGATGAGATGCTGATGAACCGACAGCTGAACCAATGCTTGATGTTATTGCTGAAAAGTAATTTGTTGGGTTGTATTATTCAAGAATTATTTATGCTTTTGTTTATGCTGCTCAGAGACATCATTTGAATGAATTTGCATGATTTTCAATAATCTTTCTCTATGTTTTCCATTTGCCTCGTTCTGCCTCTATTCCTTTTGCTTTCTCTTTTCTGTTATGTTTTTTTCTTACCACTCTCAGCTCGTTAATTTTCATTTTCCATGCTATTTTGTAATCCACCATTTGGTTTAGCATTCCAATCCACCGCAATTACTTTCCAGGAATTTGAATGTCATAGAAATTTTGCCACATGAAAAGGAATTTGAGAGCTTATCAATTGATTCTCTTGCTGCACTTGACTATGATAATCATGAGTTTGAGGATGATGAAGAAGCTATTGAACAGTTTTCAAATCTCCTGGATTATTCAGAGAAAGGATTTGACTTAGATAATGAGGTGGTCGAGGTGATTAACATGGGCACCGAAGAAGACAAAAAGGAGCTGAAAATAGTGGAAAATCCTGAACGCACAGAAATGGTTGCATTGTTTAAAGAATTCCTGGATGTGTTTGCATGGTCCTATCATGACATGCCAGGGTTAAACCCAGAGATTGCTTCACACAAGATCCCTTTGTATCCCAAGTCGAAATAAGAAGCAAAAATTGAGAATAATGCGACCGGACATGTCATTAAAGATTAAAGAGGAAGTGACTAAACAGCTAGAAGCTGGATTTTTGGAGGTATCGAGACACACTGATTGGGTGGCTAATATTGTACCTGTACCTAAAAAGGATGGGAAGGTCAGGATGTGTGTAGACTATCGGGATTTGAATAAGGCTAGCCCGAAAGATGATTTTCCTCTACCCCATATTGATGTCCTTGTTGATAATACTGCTGGTAATCACCGATTTTCCTTTATGGATGGATACTCTGGGTATAACCAAATTCCCATGGATATTCATGACAAAGGAAAAACTACTTTTATAACACCGTGGGGAACATTTTGCTATACAGTCATGCCGTTTGGATTGAAGAATGCCGGTGCCACCTACCAATGGGCTATGGTCGCATTATTTCATGACATGATGCATAAAGAGATTGAAGTGTATGTAGATGATATGGTTGTCAAATCTAAGGAGGGAGAAAGTCATGTGACAGTTCTGCGAAAGTTGTTTGAAAGGCTCAGAAAATACAAGTTGCGGTTGAATCCAAATAAATGCATTTTTGGAGCTTCTACAGGGAAGTTACTCGGGTTCATTGTCAGCAGAGAAGGGATAAAAGTGGATCCTGACAAGGTGAAGGAAAAACAAGAAATATCTGCTCCCCGAACTGAACGAGAAGTGAGAAGTTTTCTTGGAAGGCTCAACTACATTGCTAGATTTATTGCCAATTTGACCAGTACTTGTGAGCCTATATTCAAGCTGCTGCGAAAACATCAACCTGGGGAGTGGAATGAAGAATGCCAAGAAGCTTTCGACAAAATAAAGACTTATCTGATAAAACCTCCAATTTTGACCCCACCTGTACCAGGCCGCCCTTTAATATTGTACCTCGCAGTGTTGCCCACATCACTTGGGGCAATGTTGGGTCAATATGATTAGTCCGGAAAGAAAGAACAGGCAATTTATTATCTGAGCAAGAAATTTAATGACTGTGAATCCCATTATCTGGCGATTGAAAAGACTTGTTGTGCATTAGTATGGACATCCAAGAGGTTGAGACAGTACATGTTATATTATACTACCTGGTTAATCTCTTGAATGGATCCATTGAAATACATATTTGATAGTCCTCATGTTTCATTGAGAATGTCAAAATGGCAAGTGATGCTGTCCGAATTTGATATCAAATATGTGACTCAGAAGTCTATCAAGGGAAGTGCAATCGCCGATCATCTAGCAGAAAATCCTCTTGAGGATAAACAGCCTATCATGCTTGAATTCCCCGATGATGAGGTGTTAACAGTGGAAAAAGATGGGATAAAATAGGAGAATGTATGGAAAATGTACTTTGATGGGGCTGCCAATATGAATGGATGTGGAATAGGAGCTGTAGTAGTGTCACCAATTTGGAAAAGCAAGCCAGTTTCCATCAAGTTAGATTTTGAATACACCAACAACATCGCTGAATATGAAGCATGTGCGAATGGTTTGCAAGCTGCAATTGACCTAGGGATCAAAGAGTTAAAGGTGTTTGGAGATTCTGTGCTCATAATCTACCAAGTTAATGGAGAATGGCGTACGAAGGATCCGAAATTGGTGCCTTATCAGAAATACTTGTCTCGATTAATTGAACAATTTGATGATGTGTCATTTTCTCACTTAACTCGAGACCATAACCAATTTGCGGATGCATTGGCAACCCTGGCTGCAATAACAAAATTGGAAATCCATACCAATGTCCAACCCATCCACGTAGAAGTGCAAAGTGAACCGATATACTGTGACAATGTGGAGATTGAGCCAGATGGACAACCATGGTATTATGACATCAAGCAGTACATTCAAAAAGGAGAATATCCGACTGGAGCCAATGAAGTGCAAAGAAAAACAATTCGACGATTGGCCATGGCCTTTTTCCTAAATGGTGAAGTCCTTTACAAGCGGAATCATGACACTACTCTCCTCAGATGTGTAGATGCTCATGAAGCTCGAATGATTATGACTGAGATCCATGAAGGAATCTATGGAACCCACGCTAATGGGCATATGATGGCACGCAAGATCCTAAGAAGTGGGTATTATTGGTCTACCATGGAGAATGACTGCATCAGTTATGTTCGAAAGTGTCATAAATGTCAAATATATGCAGACCGAGTCAATGCTCCTCCATTTCCATTACACAACATGGTATCTCCTTGGCCTTTCTCAATGTGGGGCATGGATGTCATCGGCCCAATCAATCCCAAAGCCTCAAATGGTCATCGTTTCATCTTGGTGGCGATAGACTATTTCACAAAGTGGGTGGAAGCTACTTCATATGCTAACATCACACAGAAAGTGTTTCTCAGATTCATCAAAAGAGATATCATCTGCAGATATGGGATTCCAGAAAGAATTATCACAGATAATGCTCCTAACCTCAATGGTGCCGAAGTTCAAAAGTTCTTTGAGACTTTCAAGATTAAGCATCACAACTCAGCTCCTTATAGACCTCAAATGAATGGTGCGGTTGAAGCTGCAAATAAGAATATCAAGAAAATCATCGCCAAGATGGTGGTGAATTACAAAGACTGGCATGAAATGCTGCCATATGCTTTGCACACATATCGAACCAATATACGGTCAAGTACAGGGACAACTCCTTTCTCACTAGTGTATGGAATGGAGGCTGTATCTCCTATAGAAGTGGAAATCCCATCATTAAGGGTTCTAATGGAGGCTGAGTTAGAAGAATCTGAATGGGAGAAGGTTCGATATGAACAGTTGAACATGATAGAAGAGAAAAGACTAGTAGCTATCTGTCATGGCCAGTTGTACCAAAGCAGAATGGCTAAGGCTTTTAACAAGAAAGTCTACCCTAGAGATTTTTATCCAAGAGATTTGGTTTTGAAGAAAATTCTCCCTAATCAAGAGGATGCACGGGGCAAGTGGGCCCCAAGCTATGAAGGTCCTTACATTGTCAAGCAAGCATTCTCAGGTGGGGTGTTGATTTTGCAAAACATGGATGGACAGGAATTGCCCAAACCAATTAACACTGATGCAGTCAAGAGGTTTTATGCTTAAAAAAAAAATGTGTTGAAAAAGCCCGTTAGGTTGAAAACTCGAAAGAGCGACCTAAGCAAAAGCTAGGGTAAAATGAAAAGAAAAAAAAAAAAAAGCTCGTTAGGTTGAAAACTCGAAAGAGCAACCTAGGCAAAAATTAGAGCAAAAAGATAAGCATCATCTCAAGCAACCTATACTGGGGCAATTTTAGTGTTGAATTTGTCCAGTGAATCAAATAGCCCAAGACCAAAACTGGGGCAATTGTTCGAAAAAGAAGGGCCTGAAGACATCATCGAAGATCATGGTCATGGTGTTCAACTTGCTGTAAGAAATCGATTGAATGAGCCACAAAGAACCGGAACTGGGGCAAAATTTCATGTCTCTCACAGTCTTGTCTTTTACTTTTATGTTGTTCCCACCTTTCAAATATCTTGTCATCCCATACACCAAGCAATAAAGATGTCTATTCAACTAACCTTTTCATTTCCTTTTCAAATGCATGTTTATTTATGATGTCTCGAGTAAACATAAATTTAAGTTTAAAGCTATACAACCTAATAATTCTTACAGCAATACATCCATGGCTAGCATCACACCAAGGAAATCCAGAAGTTTCAGTCAAACTTGACAGAAAAGCAAAAAGGAAGAAGGGAAAGAAGTGAGCAAAAGTCCAGAAGTAAAGAAAGTTTATATCAGAAGGTCCAGCGCATGAATTACAAGTTTGATCGGTTATAGTCTTCCTTGAGGTTTGCTTGATTTGGTTACGGTTAGTTTTTCTAAAATAAACTGAAAGTTGATGACTTGTGCATATAACCTGAAAAAAAAAAAACAATAATGTGAAAATCGTTATTTTCCATGATTGCCAGTTTACTTTCCTGTCGGCCTCAGATTGCCAATTTACTTTCCAGTCGGCCTCAAATTGCCAATCTAATTTTCTTGTCGGCCTCAGATTGCCAATTTACATTTCCTGTCGGCCTCAGATTGCTAATTTACATTTCATGTCGGCCTCAGATTGCCAATTTACTTTCCAGTCGGCCTCAAATTGCCAATTTAATTTTCCTGTCGGCCTCAGATTGCCAATTTAATTTTCCTATCGGCCTCATATTGCCAATTTACTTTCCAGTCGGCCTCAGATTGCCAATTTACATTTCATGTCGGCCTCAGATTGCCAATTTACTTTCCTGTCGGCCTCAGATTGCCAATTTACTTTCCTGTCGGCTTCAGATTGCCAATTTACATTTCATGTCGGCCTCAGATTGCCAATTTACTTTCCTGTCGGCCTCATATTGCCAATTTACTTTCCAGTCGGCCTCAGATTGCCAATTTACTTTCCTGTCGGCCTCAGATTGCCAATTTACTTTCCTGTCGGCCTCAGATTGCCAATTTACATTTCATGTCGGCCTCAGATTGCCAATTTACTTTTCAGTCGGCCTCAGATTGCCATTTTCTTTCATGTCACTCTCAGATTGCCACTTTACTTTTCTTGTCGGCCTCATATTGCTATTTTACAATTCCTGTCGGCCTCAGGTTGTCATTGCTTTTTAGTTTCCTATCACTTGTTAACCTGTATCCAGTTGGTCACAAAACTTTTAAATTCCTGTCAGCCCTGTTGGCTTTTAATTTGTTGTCAATTCCCATCAACATTTACTCTTTTTCCTTGTATAGATGAATTTGAAATTTCTTGCCACTTATACATCTTGGTTTTTGATTTGCATCATTGTATTATATATGCCACTCATGAGAATTTAGTTTCTTTCACCATTTGACTTCAGTTTCTCTTGTTTGTACTTCATGCATTGTCGACCACAATCGATGTTCATGTCTTTACTCATCCCTTATAAAGACAATACTTAAAACTTAAGTTTTTCATATTCTTCTCATAAGGAATGAGCAAAGAGGGGCAACTGTGAACACCCGATTGTGGAGCCCCTCTCCATTTGCTTTATCCCATTCCCTGCCAAATGGGTTCACGTGCTCACAAGTGAAATGCAAACAAAACAATAAAAAAGAAATGGGGAACACCCCATCAGGTGAGCCAATGATATCCCAAACCCGTGATGCAATGAAACAAAAGAAAAAATGATGAGATATGATTATCCCTCACAACCTGTAAGTCACTCACTCTCAAGCCTATAATGGAGCTCATAGCCATAAGAGGGGGATCCTGAAAAGAAAAAACACATTTAGAGAGGGCGAGAGGATAACACCATCATAAAAAAAAAACCTCATTCATCATCCACACTCAGCACCTCCATTATCACCAAACCATCTTCATCATCTCCTCACCATCATAAACCATCACATAATCATCATTGTCACTACCATCAAACTTTTTGTAATCCACAACCATTATAACTACCATTATAACTACCATTACCATCACAAATCCATAGTCCCATAAACCACCACCAATGTCTTCCTAATCAAATCATCATTCCAGTTCAAAAAAAAAAAATGTAAAAATAGAAACCTCAAGCAAAGAAAAAAGAGGGAGGTTGTAGCTTCCCACTTCCATCATCTCCCTAAGCCACGTGTGCAAAGAGCTACCTTCAGCCATTGCGCCTGCTCGCATTCCTGGCGACTCCACCGTTCGAGCAGCAACCCGTCACCGCAAGCATCTCCAGCCGCACACCTCAATGTCGCTCGAAGTTGTCCGCCTCACAGCATAGCGACGCCGTCGATCGCAACATTTACCCTGATGTCGCAAAGTTGTCCCTGTTGTTGAGAGAAGCCGTCACTGTGCTCCCCCTCTTTGAGAACATCATCGCGCCTTTCCCCCTTTCCCCTCAGGCCGCGAACTAGGCCGTGAAGCCACCAAGACAGCGGCATCTCGCAAACCCCGTCGCGCAACAGGCGCTCCTCCTCCTTTTGTGCGTGGTGCTGCTCCTGTGCTTTTTCTCCCTCTCGCAAGTTCTCTCTGCTTTCCTTTCCCCTTTCGCATCTCTCTCTCTTTATGTTTGTTCATACCCTTTGTTGTGTCAAGCTTCAAGAAGGAAATGAAATCCAAACCTCCAGATGCTTCTCACCGTCTCTTTAATATTACGTTTATTGCATTCCTTTTATTTTAGTTTATTTATTTTTTTATTGGTTAGGATTAGTGGGTCATTTAGGAATCAAGTTAGTCTAAATGTTGGGGCAAGTATGTTGGGCTTGCATTAGTGTGTTTGGGCTTCGTTTCTTTATTTATATGCTAACTGGTTGAACTTTTTTTAAAAAAAAAAAATATATAATAAAGAAGAAGGGTATCTCTTAACAATAATAATAATGTATATGTTAAAATTGCAATTAATCAACAATTCCCTTCTTTGATAATGGAGTTAATTTAGCCGTGACTGCTCATTGATTCCATGGTATAGAATATTTTAGCTGTGACAGCTTGATGTTCTAAAAAATTCTCCTCATTTGGTTTAAATCTAAAATAAGTAAAAATGTTATTTAATTTGAGTTTAAAATAAATCATGAAGCATTTGTCTATTTTTGTTTTAAACAAGAATTAATTAACACATTGCATTTTGAAAATAGGATTAATTGAGCCGCGACGGCTTATTAATTCCATATCTTGATAATATTTTAGTTGAGACAGCTTGATATTTGAAAATCCTTGTTTAGAAATAAATTAATTAACTGGAAAATGTTTTCTTAAGAACTACGTGACTTTGAATTCCTCATCACACCAGAGGATATGTAGGAGCAGGTGATTCCTGTCAAGTCAAAATTAGATTTTATTAGGTTATTTTATGTTATTTCATTTTTGATTTGTAAATATTTATTATTATTTTTGTTTATTTATAAATACTTATTGTCTTTTATTGTTATGTATTATTTTAATTTCAGCTAATAATCAAATTATTTTAAATGAGGATGTTAATTTAGCCGTGACGGCTTATTAACTCAGTTAAACATCTGAGCTGTGACAGCTTGATGTTTTAAATTTTCAAACAAAAATTAGATTTTTATAATTTGTATTACATGTAAATATTTTCTTTAATACCTTTTATTTTTTAAATTTTAAATTAATCAACTATTTATTAAATATTTTATTTTAAATAAAGAAGTTAATTTAGCCGAGACGGCTTGTTAACTGAATATTTTGGACATCTAAGTTGTGACAGCTTGATGTTTCAAATTTTTAAGCTTTTATGATATTATTTTTTTCTGTTTTGTATGTAAATATTTTTGTGCATTATTATTATTATTATTGTAAATATTTATTTATTTATTTATTATTATTATTATTATTATTATTCTCCTCTTTCTTTACTATCTTAATTTAAGTTAATCATTGAAATGTATATATTTTATTTCAAATAAAGAAGTTAATTTAGCCGTGATTTACTTGTTAACTTAGTGCATTGGATACTGAGTCATGTGACTTGGTATTTCAAATTTTCAAGCTAAAAATAAGTTTTTATGATGTCATTTTATTTTGTTTAGCATGTAAATATTTTTGCCCGTTATTATTATTATTGTAAATATTTTATTATATTTTATTATTATTATCATTATTATTATATTATTATTATCCTTTTTTTTTATTATATTAATTTGAGTTAATCATTGAAGTGTATATATTTTATTTCAAACAAAGAGGTTAATTTAGCCGAGACGGCTTGTTAACTAACATTTTAGAATATCTGAGTTGTGACAACTTGATGTTCTATTTTCTTTATTTTTTAATAAAAACATAAATAAATATTTTGAAAGGTTTTGAAAGGTTATTAATAATTTTCACAATTAATTAAGGTACCGTCTAAAGACGGGTGCATTAGGGGTGCTGTAGGATTAAGTTCCTACCCTTCCCTAAGCATAACCGACTCCCGAGCTTAGATCTGGTTTCAAAGATCATTTTCTTTAAACAAAATGGTTTTTCCATGTTTTTACCAATTAAATAAAACTTGGTGGCGACTCCATTTCAAAAAATTATTTTTCGCCGTCCCGTCGCGATCCCGGTTGCGACAAGTATAAATAATACTACTCAAAACTTATTTCTAACCATGGAACGACACTGCCCATTCCAAAAGGCTGCAAATTATGAAGCAAAAAGAATATGAGTGAGAAGATAAATAAATCAAAAGACCAAGATTACTAATTATCAATGAATCTTTGCAACGAAGAACATAATTTATGGTAGAAGAATCTAAACCGGTGATTTGAGGTATTCACTTTCTCTTCCCCTTTGTCGATATTGTGAGGGACAACAATGTCCTTGGGTGATTTTAGGTACTCATCAAACACTTTCTCCTCTTTTTTATCAGTATCAAGATAGACAACCTTAAATTTAATATCCTTATCGATCAGACAAATCGACACATATTGTGTGAAAGGAGTTTTAAGGCCATACATCCTCCGTAGCTACCATTACATCTCTTGAGAGGTCTTTTCAATCCATTCAAGATGATTAAAAGTGGTCTTTTTGGAAAGTTATAAACTATAATTTATTTTATTTTATTTTTTTGGTTACATTCTTTCTGTTTTTAGCTAACTATAGATTGATATCATTATGGAAATGTTTTCATTTTAGTATTTAATTTGTACCTTTTATTTTATTATTATCATTATTTGAATATTATGAGAATAAAAAAGATAAAAACAATAAATTCTTGATAGCCATTTGAATATTTTCAATTCTTTAATTACAATCGTCTCTACACACTCTCTAACTTTTTCCAATGTAATTATAATATATTCTAAAAGATCTTTTTATTTTTTTATGTCAATAAAATAAAATGATTGGTGCATAATGACTATTAATTTGTTCGCAATGTATAATTTTTCTAAAAAAAATCTAATTGAATTTGAATATTTTTTATTTCATTTTTAACAATAAAAACTTGTAACTTTGGCATATTCTTTTAGTCATTTTACCTCAATGAGGTAAAGGTAATAGGAAAAATAATTAAACAAAATTAATGCATTAATTTTTCCTTTGCTCTGATTACGTATGGAAATTATTTTGCAAATTGTTCAAAGAATTATTTTTCTTTTATTGTACTTTTGATTTGATTTTATTAAATATATGTGTAAGTTTGTAGATTTGGAAACATTTAACTCAGTTGTCAATCATATAAATTGCAAATATTTTCTTCATACAGTCTACCCTAACCTACTTACCCCAAAACTCTTTAATATTGAATAATAGGAACCATTCAGATGGCAGAAAATTTTGAGAAACTAGCATATATATAAATGAAATGAGGTCCAATATAAATGATAAATTGAAAGACAATATTGAAGGTTAAAAACCATATAAGCTCCATTAAACATAAATAACAATAAAAAAAAATACATGTAAGAATGCATGAAAGTAAGGGTGTTCATCAAGTTGGGTTAACCCACAAAAACCCACGAGTTTCAATCCAACTCGACCCACAAAATAGGGAGTGGGCTGGGTCAACGGATTGCATTGACTTGGAAAACATTTTACATGTTAGGTGTGAGTTGGCTTGTGGGTTTGGAAATTTTCAACCTACACAATTCAACTCAACTCATCTATTTTTTTAATTGTTGAATTTCTTTGTTTAGTATGTAGAAGCCCAAAAAAAAATAAATAATAATAATTAAAAGAGGATCACATTATCTTAAATCTTCCTAGGCCAGGAAAGAAAGACAATTTTTGTCAAATCCTTTGATAATATCAAGTAAAAGGAAAATTGCATTCTAAATTTTCTCAAGTTTTTTTTAAAGGATAATTTTTTCTCAAATCCTTAATAAATGAAAAAATTACATCATCTTAAATCTTCTCATTCAAATAAATAAATGGATAGAACCTTAATTGCAACATTTTTATAACTATTATATGCTTTCTTGAAAGCAGGAAGCTTATGATGTTGTCTTAAATTTATTAAAATTTAGACATATAGTTATGAAGACATCTGATATTTATATTAGAAATTATGTTATCAACGTTTGAATTTATTATATACAATTATATATTTTGACAATTTCTGATTGGCAATTTTTTCATTCAAATATATACATTGGACCCATGAATTTGACCCAACCCAACCCACTATTTAATGAATGGATTGTGTTAAAAAAAAAAACACTCCAAACCTACCCAACCAAACCCTTTTATCCTTTTATGAAAGTTGAGAAACAAAGTTAGCAAGAGAGTGAGATTAAGATAAACATCCATGAATCGATTTGGTTTGATATTGAAGAAAAAATTGAAACCAATCAAATTTAATCAAGTTTCTATAATTTTTTTAACCAAATTCAAATAGTCGATTAAGATCAAGTTAGTTTGGTTCTATTCATTGAACTAAGGTAAAAAATTAGAGTTCATATTTTCTCTAATTTTTATTCTATGGCAACGAGGAGATTTTGAAGGGGAAATGAATCCTTAAAGTCTTTTGACATCACCCAACACAATAAATCCACCCACCTTCTTCTAATCCCATTTCCCTTTCCGTATTCCTCTCATCAATTTCACCTTTGCTCACGAACCCCTCTTCGATGTATTCCTTTTTCGTTACCTCATCTTATCGCCATGGCTACCAATCGACGTGGTTCTGGCCACAATTGTCAAAGGTAGTTCTAGGGCTCTCTTTTGGGAATAGGAATCGTTTTCCTTTCTGGGGCATAGGGGCTTTAGCTGATGCTCTGTTTTTGGAAGGAAGGATTTTTGGCAATAGAGGTGTCGTGGCTTGTGGCTAGTGGGGTAGATGGTGTTGTTGTGGGCTTCTAAGGTTTCCTTTTTACGATCGGTCACTTGGGTAGTGTCCCCATTATCAATTGTTGCAGTGATTCACTATTGGGATAGTGGGGCTGTTGTTGGGTATGGAGCTTCCCTATTGTGGCTCACAAATGTGTTGTTAGCTAGTGGCAGTGGAGTTAATGGTGGTCCGATGGCTCGTTTTTTAAGTATGTATTGACATTAAACCAATCTCTGCCTCATTACACTGAATGTAGTGTCTCCCATGTCTTTTCCCTTCCCTTGTATATGGTTTTAGCTTCTCCTAGATATTGGTTTGGATCCAGTGATAGTTCATCTGGTCATAAGAATGGTGAAGTTAATATTGATAAAAAGGACTCAATTTCAATCCATGAGATCGCCTCCGTTTGATGGGTTAGCTAGGATGTTTTCCGCATCGATTTTTTGTGCGTTAGCTTTAGTTGTTTCTCTAATTTTGAGGTTTTGATGTTAGTTTTTTTTTTGTGTTGTGTTTTCAACTTTGCCATTTTCTCCATTTTCGTATTGTTTGTACTCTGGATTTTATCGGTGATTCTCTTTCTTGAGAGTCAAGTATGATAACCAGCCGAGAGAGAGAGAGAAAAAAAAGAGTAAGAACCACCATACACCTTAGGTGATATAGACCATCATAGACTTCTCTATTTCTTTCTCTTCTCTTCCCATAACTCTCTCACTCTCTTCTTCTCCTTCACGTTCTTTTCCTTCCCCTCTCATTTCCTTCCATTCTTCTTCTTCTTCTTCTTCCAACCTTCACTAATCATTCCCACTACTTCCAAACATCATCACCTTCATCATCATCATCTCCTCATCCTCTCCATCACAACTGCACCGTTTCTCTCTCTCCCTTTTCTCTACTCCACTTTCTCTCTCTAACTCCATTAGAGAGAGCTTGAAACTTAGGAAAGCATTGGAGTGTTTCTCTCCGATATTTCTTTACACTCAAGAGGTAAAGAAATTTCTAAATTACTCTATTTAAATTATTACAACTTCTAGTTAGTTTAGGAATAATTTTAGTGTCTCTTGAACCTTATAAATTGGGGTTTATATGATTTGGCACTAATTTATGCAAATTGGTGATATTGTTAGCTCACAAATATTAATATTGTCTTGTTCATAGAGCAGTAGAGCAATCGGGCATCAACACTTGAATTGGTGGCATTAGTGGAGTATTCTTCGATTCTTTGAACCACTAGTTGTGAGTAGATAATGTATCTGTGATTACCTTATGCATAATAAATTTTGATTATAAATATAAAATTAGATGAAGAGTTGAAAGTGTGTTGATATAGAACAAAATAATTTATTTATTGAAAATTTTACTTTATGCTTGAAGTGGAAATTTTCAATTGGAGGCAAGAGCTTGATTATTATATCTAATTAAATATTTTTAGTCAAATTATAATGAATATTGAATTTTAGAACATCTTATATAAATTTTTAAGTTTGAGTTTATTTTATGTTCACAGTATCATATATAACATGAGGATGAATTTTATGTTGTAAAAGTATCTTGGAATTGAAATTGTGTTGGAAACACCAATGATTATATTTATGAGAAATTTTAAGTCTATAATTATGATATTGAAACTGGAATTGTGAACTATAAGATTGAAGTTAGATTTTATAATTGAAAATGTTTTGCGAGTGAACCTAAGTAGAAATTATAGCTAACGGCAAGGGCGATAGCCTTGGTGCACCATGAAACTCTAGTTAGCAAGTGTAGTGCTAACCCACATATAGCTGTAGCTATATTTGGACTTGTATTTGGCTATGGACCAACTCTAGTTAGCAGGTGAGGTGCTAACCTGCACATGACTTTTGTCATGTCTGGACTTGTATGGCTACGAACCAACTCTAGTTAGCAGATATGGTGCTAGTCCACACATGACCTTGGGTTATGTCTGGGCTTGTTATTATTTTACTTCGGATAACTCCTCATTATATTTAGATTTACGTGATTATGTAAAATGATATTATCAAGAGATCTTATGTTATGACTAGAACTATATTTTCATGAGTACATGTAATTATTATGTTTATTTTGTTTTATTATTGCATTTAGTTAACTATGGATATCTTATCTTTTAATAAATTGTAAAATTCGCCCTGTTGTCTTTCCATCTTTTTCAGATACAGGTGCTGGTGCTAGTTTTGGTGTTCCTCTAACACAATTTTAGTTAATTCTAAGTTGATAAGTATTTTTGTAAAGGTCATTTTTTGTTGTTGTCTCACATATTTTGTTTTAGTCTATAGTTATTAGTTACTCCATATGTCACAGGCATGGTCCTTGGATTTATGTTATGCTTATGTTGAAATCTTGTTACTTAGTTATGCAAATTATGTTGTGGAAAAGATCTGTAAACTTAATTTTATTTTATGTTTGAACTACATGTTGTATTATGTTTAATAAAGTTTGAAAACTAATTTGGTATCTAGAATATGCTAAGATATTATTATATGCTGAAAGGGCGTATTGTAACATCCCCTGCTGCTTTATGGATTGACGACTGTCCCCACAAACCAACACGGGTCTTTTCAGCATGCTTTGTCCTCACTCACATGCTTCCTAGGAAAACTTCCCAGGAGGTCACCCATCCCAAAATTACCCCAGGTCAAGCACACTTAACTATGGAGTTCTTTCAGTTTGGGCTACCGAAAAGAAGATGCATCTTGTTGATATAGGTAGTACGAATCAATTCATATAAGCCCTCCTCAACTGTATAGTCCCATACCTATACAGTCTTAGGATCCCTCTCATTCGGGTATGTAATCGGTTCATTCATGTACCCCTCCGCTTAGAGGACCTTGCGAGGAGCCGCTCCTTATCCGTGCCCTCTTTGCACCGGCGATCACTCCTCGTCCTCGTCCCCGGGCGTTACATGCCCACCAAACTGAAAGAACTCCACAGTTAAGCGTGCTTGACCTGGGGTAATTTTGGGATGGGTGACCTCCTGGGAAGTTTTCCTAGGAAGCGTGCGAGTGAGGACAAAGCATGCTGAAAAGACCCGTGTTGGTTTGTGGGGACAGTCGTCAATCCATAAAGCAGCAGGGGATGTTACACGTATTTTATGAATGCCTGATGCCCATTTATTTTGGATTTAAATTGAAAATATTGCAAGTTGTATTTTTATTTAGGGAATGTCTGAAAAACAGAGGAAACTCTGTTTATTTTTCTAGAAAAATTTAGGTGTTAAGGCTTAGTGGGGAAGGTGCTCTCCATGCACCAATCATGACTTAAGTTGAGTCGTGATATCAAGCATTTTTTTAATCATCCAGAAAAAAAAAAGAGGCAATAATGAGATCACATAAAGATTGTAAGACATTAATGGTGATGCCTCTATTGTCGCAATTGAGGAAAGGGATGAGATCCGATATTGTCGAGGTGCTACTATAAGGATCTTGAGCCTCCATTTAAGGTTAGAAGCAGGTCAACGGCTTACACAACATTTGGTGATTTCTCAATCAATTTCGAGAAGGAGAGATCGACACGTTATCATGGATGTTGTTGGTTGTGATGGTGCCACCAAGCTTGGTGTAGTGGTCTTATTGAATCTAGATGATTCTGCACTACAAAATATTATTGAAAGGCCACACTTTATTAGCTACGACCATCATAGTGTGGGTAAATACAAGCAATGTATTTAATTTCATTAAGCCATAAAACATTGATTTTTCCAACCAATGTCATAAGGAAAATAACTAAGGAAGCAAAAGAGGAAACTTTTATCTTGGAAAGATAAGGGTCTGTTTGGTTTGAGTTTTCAGTTTTCCAGAATTTGTGAAGGAAAAACTGAAAATTCTGAAAACTACAAATATCAGTTTTCAGAATTTTCAGTTTTTCCTTCACAAATTCTGAAAAACTGAAAACTAAAAATAAAAACTAGAAATTGGAAACTCAAACCAAACAAACCCTAAGGGTGTGTTTGGTTTCAATTTTCAATTTTTCAGTTTTCCAGAATTTATGAAGGAAATACTGAAAACTGGAAATGAAAACTAAAAACTAGAATTTATAGTTTTTAGAATTTTATTATTTCTACACAAAATCACAAAATCTAGAAAACTGAAAATGAAAACTAAAAACTGAAAGCTCAAACTAAATAAATCCTAAGTCTTTGTATCATCAATGAATGAGATCTATCGTAAAGTTTTAAAACTTACTTTTCTTTTTCTTTTTCTTTTGTCCTTAACCATTGCCCTGGAGCACTGATTAGCAAATACCATAAAAGAAAGGGGAAATTACACTTTCCTTCATTGAGGTTTAGAAAATGCAATTCACACCCAATTTAGGTCTTGAGTTTTGGTAAATCCCAAGGTTCTGAAAACTGGACGGGACATTGAACCCATCAGGGCAAGGGTTTAGCGGTTCAGAGGTTCAACCAGAATATAACTGATATATAATAAAACCTGTATTTATATAAATATATAAAAATATAAAATAAAATATATGTCATAAATAACTAAAAATTAATTTAGGTATCAACAAAACCCATAGAATATAACATAATTCATCTATTAAACATTATCCATATAGATTAAATCTCTCAAGTTACTAATTTTCATACTAGAAAAGGAAAAGAATTAGAAAAAAAAAAGAGATTTTAGGCTTTTTTTTTTTAAAAACCCAAATAAATGCCATTTTGAATCTCTTTTGTAAAAAAAAAAAAAGGGTTTGACTGGCAAGGCCGGTTTGCCTAGTTCCCGGCCGGTTCAAAGTAGTTCTTGGCCGGTCTGATCTCCACTGGTTTTGGGGCCAACCCGGACCGAATAGCAGGTCGGTTCCCAGTTCGACCGGTCTAGTCTGATTTTCAGAACATTGGTAAATCCTTCACTAACCTCCCTTACTAATGTTAGCCTGGATTTTGACGCACATGTGCACAAGATTAAAAATCCTACACTCTGTCACATTGTTAGCATAAACTCCTTTAGATAGTGTCTTACATATGAATCAAAATTAAACTATTATTTTTAGTTTAATTTCTATGCATTGATAATATAAAATTTTTGTCATATCAATAAAATTGATTAAATGTTTTGACCACAAACAAATTCGACTGCTTAATTTATTTAATTATGTGATATGATTGATTTTATTAAATTTTTTTTTTATTGAGACCGATTCACATCACATAATTAACTAAATTTAGTTGAATCTGCCCATGGTTCCATATTTGTTCTTTCTCCGAGCAGCCAACGCGAATCGTGGGGGGCATTTCCGTAATTCAACTTGAGCGTGACGTGTATTCCTTCGGAACCAACAAACCATCGTCAAACTCGTTCACTTATACCCTGCTTGTTTGTTTCTCTGAAGTCTCAACCTTCATTCTCCTCTCGTCGTGCGTGTGCCTTTCCGTTTTCGCGCTTTCCACAACCGCACTGCAAAGGTCGCTCCTTTTTACGCCGCCAAAATGGCACCCGTCAGTCGAAGAGCCTCGTTTCCGAAGGTAGTCATAGAGAGGGACTCTGACTCTGAACAGAGTTCATCAGAAGAAGAAGAAGAAGAAACACTTGAAGAAGAAGAAGAAGAAGAGGAGGAGGAGGAAGAAGAAGAGGGAGTTACTGTTACTGGTAATGTGAACGCCGAGAAATTGGAAGTGGGTTCGGACTCAAAGAGGAAAGGGAAAGCACCCATCACTATCAGTCTCAAAAAAGTTTGCAAGGTTACTTTTTTTTTGTATTATTTTAATTTTTGCTTTTTTTTTGTTTAATAAAGAAGGTTTTTATTTTTCGTTATCACTCATTGTTACTATTATTATGTGGTGATTGCTGTTGATGGTGGTTTTTAGGTGTGTAAGAAGCCTGGGCATGAAGCGGGGTTCAAGGGTGCTACGTATATTGATTGCCCCATGAAGCCTTGCTTTCTTTGTAAAATGCCTGGTAACTAACTGCTATCTTGTAGTCACTGTTTGTATTGATGTTCCATGTACTAGTGAATGTGGTGATGGCATGCTGATAAAATGGCAAAATGCATCAAAAATGCATTTGGGTTTATTGTTGTTGTTGTTGTTGTGTGTGTGGGGGTGTAATTTTTATCCAACAATTTTACACCATTAACTAATAGAATTTAAAGAAAGTATCAAATCATGTTAGGGACTGTGATAGCTGCCCTCCATAATTTAATACTTTATTGAATGTCTATCGGTCGAAAGTTAATTTTGGGGGTGGTTTTAATCGAGAAAAATGCATTTATTTTTACGTCATATGTATAGGAGGCATCATCTCTCTTATTGTATACTAATGAGTGTGTGATTATCTAGTTATGTGTACATTAATGTGAGATAGATATAATGAATGCTTATATGAGATAGGTATTGTATTTGATGTCAAAGTACAAATAATGGAACTTTTCAATTAAAATGCTTTGATCATTTGAGAGTATTTTTCCCTTGATTTTATCAATGACGGTTGTATTCTTTGTGTCACTGTTTCTACTTGTTCTCGTGTTATAGCAACTTGTTAAGCTCTCCAGTTCATTTATTATTTCGTCTTTAATGTTTTTCATCTGCTGGTGATTTTTTGAATTGAAGGACATACCACTTTGACTTGCCCTCATCACGTGAGTACTGAGCATGGAGTTATTCCAGCACCCCGCAAAAGGGCATCTAAACCCTTGGAATATGTGTTTGAGCGCCAGCTAAGAGCTGCCATTCCTTCAGTAAGCCTAAGCTAACTTTGACTTTTTTGAGAGAGTTGTGATCGTTTTCTACGGTGTTATATTTTTGCTGTATTAAACTCTTATACCTGTGTCAATGTTGTATTGTTATAATTAATGTTTAAGCATATTGGCATTCACCCTTTGTATATGCTAATTTAAGTTAACCAAGTTAGTTTTGGACTTTTGGCCTGTTTTAGTTTCTTTTGTTTTTAAGCTTTCAGTGTTGAGTTTATCTGCTTAGTTAGCTATTGTAGGACCCTATGGAGTTTGTCATGATCCAGATGAATCATTTCGTTTTGCATAATATTATTACACGAAATGTTGAGTGATGTGTTTCTTTTTCCTCGTTATTTATCACAGAGCCTTGTATTATGAGATTTTTGTTATGCTAACCTTTTTTCCTTCATGATGCAATAGATCAAGCCCAAATATGTTATCCCAGACCAAGTGAATTGTGCTGTAATCAGATATCACAGTAGACGGGTAACATGCTTGGAGTTCCACCCCACAAAGAATAACATCTTGTTATCCGGAGATAAGGTTATTATAATTACAATAAGTTATATTTCATTAAATTAGTTGTGATCAGTTTTAAGGCTGCCTTTGTTTTTAGCCACTGATTTTTATTTTCCTGCTTTGATCCTAAAAGAAAGGACAACTTGGAGTCTGGGATTTTGGAAAAGTACATGAGAGGGTAGTCTATGGAAACATACATTCTTGTATTCTGAATAACATGAGGTAAGTGTTTAAATAAGAATTATGGCCTTCTTATAATTTATTTTCCTATTACCTGCCTCTAATTTTTGCATTTATTTGTATCTCTTAGCATGAGCTCCAAATGTTAATTGCTAAATTGAAATCTTTGTAGGTTTAATCCTACAAGTGATTGCATGGTCTATTCTGCATCCTCAGATGGAACCATTAGTTGCACTGACTTGGAGACTGGAATATCATCCTCTCCAATGAACCTGAACCCTGATGGATGGCAGGTAACATTTCCTTTTCTGCATTTTTTTGGCCACTTATTTGTAACCTGTGTCTAGTTAACTTATTGAATACTTAAATGTGCTCATGGTAATTCTATTTGTGAGTTGTAATTTGTGTTGTACGACGTGTGAATCTATTATGATTTATTTTCCCTTCCCCCAACTTCCAGTTGCATTATGCTTTAAGGTCATAGTTTTCATTATTGTGGTGGATTACTGGACTTGGATTTTTGTTTTTTTGTTTGTTTTTGGGGCCCCGCCCCGCCCCGCCCCCCCCCCCCGGGGCGGGCTGGGGGGGAGCATGTGGGACCTTAGTCTATATGCATGTCTGTGAGAAAGAAGCGAGGGAGAGAAAGACAATTCAGCGTGGTTGAATTTTCTGCTTTTAACTGGAATGGTTAAGGCATTTTGGCTTTGGTTTTTCACTTTGGAGGTGAATTAGTGGTAGAAAAATGAAAAATGTTGATTATTCATTGAAGTTTCCAGTAAAATTTTGTCTTAACTCCTTAAAACAAAGAGTTAAATTGTATATGATGGTTTTTTATCAGGGTCCAAGCACTTGGAAAATGCTGTATGGCATGGATATTCACTGTGAGAAAGGTCTTGTGCTTGTTGCTGATAACTTTGGCTTTCTTCACTTGTAAGTAACCTGTATTAGCCCTTTTTTTTCTCCTGAAGTTTTTAAACTTTTATGCAAAGAGATAGTTAGGGAGTCCAGTTAGTGCATCAATTAAAGTTATGAATGACTACATCATCACTCATGGAAAGTTTATCCAATTTCTGTTCTTCACTGTTTATTATGTTATGACTCATTGATAACATTCATAATTTGAAGGTGTTAGGAGTACATGATATTATGCAGCAAGACCCGCCTTTTGTTATAATAAGAAAGTTATATTATTCAAAGCAGACATCAGAAATTCTATTCCTATATATTTTTTTCTTGGTTTGAAGATAAAAAATTGTTTCCTCTAATCTGTCGCTACAAATATTTATTTGTGACATGAATTAGCTCACCAAATATGGAACCTCCTGTCAAATTTGTAGGGTTGACACTCGCTCGAACCACAAGACTGGTGATGCAATTTTGATCCACAAAAAAGGTAGCAAAGTTGTTGGTCTCCATTGCAATCCAATTCAACCAGACCTCCTTTTGAGTTGTGGAAATGATCATTTTGTGAGTTTTTCCTTTTCCACATATAAAAGTTATTCAGTTGATAGATGTATATCTGTCACACCTCATATACTAGCATTTAAACGTTTGAATTCCCGCCCTCCCCTCCCCTCTCTTTTTTTAGGCTCGTATTTGGGATTTGCGCCGAATAGAAGCTAGATCATCCCTTTATGAACTTCAGCACCGGCGTGTTGTTAACTCTGCATATTTCTCTCCATTATCTGGGAGCAAAATTCTTACCACATCACAGGACAACCGTCTTCGTATATGGGATTCGATCTTTGGAAATATGGACTCCCCCAGCAGAGAAATTGTTCATAGTCATGATTTCAGTCGGTATTTGACCCCTTTTAAAGCTGAATGGGATCCAAAGGTTTTTTTTTTTTCCCTTTAATTTTTAAGTTTGTGCAAGTTGTTTATAATGTTTCCTTTTTAATTTTCGACTTCCTTGGGAACCATATCATATATGTAATTGCAGGATCCATCGGAGTCCCTTGTTGTCATTGGTCGCTATATAAGTGAAAACTATAATGGAGCTGCCCTACATCCCATTGATTTTATAGATATCAGTACAGGGCAATTGGTAGCAGAAGTCATGGACCCAAACATCACAACCATCAGTCCAGTGAATAAGCTGCATCCACGTGATGATATCCTGGCATCTGGAAGTTCGAGGTTTGAATTATCTCGTTAATCCTAGAGAACCAGATAATGATGCTTGTGATTTTACTCCATGTTATCAATGACCAAAGACATGTTCTGAATTCTCTTGGCTGATAAGATTTTACATGTCCACAGAAATTTCAAAAGCCTTCTGTGATGATGTAGCTCCTAAAACACTAAAACTAAAATTTATTTATGCTCTTTAACAAGATCTTTAGAACCATTACTTTAACAAGCATTCTCTGATCTGATATTCTATTATTAATGTTCAGTCTTTTCAATTTAGTAGTTAGATTCAGGACTGAACTTTAACAATGTATGTAAAAAAGCTGTAATGTTCTGAGCCTGATGTGATCTGGTTCTTTGACCGACCCTAATTTTTCAGATCTCTGTTCATTTGGAAGCCCAAGGAGACATCTGAGACTGTCGAGGCGAAAGATGAGAGGAAGATCGTGGTTTGTGGAAGAGCTGAGAAGAAGAAGAAACGTGGTAGGAAGGGTGGTGATAGTGATGAATCAGATGATGATGCTTTCATATCCAAGCTCAAGAAGTCAAAGTCGAAAAAGACCAACTGGAAATTGTCTCGCTGCAGTACTAAGGATAATCACTAAATTACAAAGCCAGTCCCTTGTGAGTATAGTGGTATTTTCTTTTTTTGACGGTTTTCCAATGCATCTGCGAACCTCTCTGGTGACCTACCTCCCATCCTATAGTTTTGTTTTTTGGGATGGGGCAGGTGCTGCTATATAAATTTGACGAGCTTCATGGAAGATTTTGTAATTTTTGCTTGGAGCATTTTGTATCAGGTTCAGGGCTGGCTAACTTCTTATGTGACCATTCTCCTTTAGTGTATCACATAGGAAGGCAGTGCTCCATAGCATTTTAGGACGCGAGTGTAAGTTTTGTTGGGTTGTGCCTACTTGTTGATATTTGTATAGTTGTACTATACTAGCTTATTTGCATCGTATCTTATGCTGCTTCTTTTTTTTTTGTTAATATATATTTTAATTTGTGGTTTTTATGCTTCTGTCTTACTTTGTATGGAGGCTTGGAAATATCGGAGCGTGTTTTTTGGGGCAATGGTTAATTCATTTAGGGTATGATTGGATTGATGCTAAGTAGTGGGGTGGAATAGAATGGAGCTTAGAGGAGTGGAGTTGATTTACATAATTATACCACTCCATTGCTGGGATATGTCAATGGAATGGAATGGAAATTATAAAGTTCTTATTCATATAATACACTTAAATTATAATATAATAATATTAGCAGTAGGGATGAATTAATAATTTAATTAAAAATAACTCATTCCATCCCGTTCCCCCCAATTGGAGAGAGGAAAGGGGGGAAAAGAGGGAGGGGGGGGGGAGTAGGTGGTGGAATTGGATGAAATGACCTTTTTTTTCATTTTCATTCTATTTTGACATATTTAAACAACGAAGATAATTAAAATTTTATTCTATTTTATGTCTTTCTACTCCATCAATCTTAATATTTCCTCAAGATATGTTTGTGAATTATCATTTTTGAAGGAAAAGGGAGGAAAGAGAAGGAGTTTGAAGAGTATAATTTTCAACATTTTGCTATAAATGCTATTCAAATAATTTTCATTCCATTTTTCATCCAAAGCCAAATTCACTTTCACATCCTTATAGGTCATGAAAGATCAACAGAATTGTAGAAATATAGCAAGGATATCTAGCCCTAAAAGA
Source organism: Dalbergia cultrata (assembly GCA_031216105.1). NCBI lineage: Eukaryota > Viridiplantae > Streptophyta > Magnoliopsida > Fabales > Fabaceae > Dalbergia > Dalbergia cultrata. The sequence continues at coordinate 42,551,022 of CM062352.1, forward strand.
GTGACTAACTGGATTCGGGATAATCAGCTACTTTGTTTTATATTATTAAACAAACAAAAGTACAAACAAGAAATTATTTATAGTTAATTGAGATTCTTGCCAACATGACAATTTTCATATAATAAGGTAATGTGAGATTTCACACGAGGGATGATTCATTCGTCGAAATGGTATCACGAGAAAACAAGTTATAACCCAAAGTATTCAGTAGGTTGGTTAGAAGTATTAATAGTATTCATAGTCATTAATTTGTTAGATATTAGTGGGTTATTGATTAGTTATTTAGACTATAAATGAAAGGATTGACTACTCATTGTAAAATCATATTGTTGAATAATCAAATTAAGAAATTTTCATGAAATTCTTGGGGTTTGGAACTGGATTTGAATATAATTTACTTGATATGAAAATATGAAAATTAGCGGATGTAAAGCAGAAATAAAAAAATGTATTTTCTTTTCTTTCTCACCCTTAAGGGTAAGGTTGTTTTAAAGGGGAGAGTAATGTTACGATCCAAGTCTATTAGTTAGTTTGGGCTCATTAGTTAGTTGATTAATAGTATAAAAAGGGCAATTACCCTCACGGTAAAGGAGATTATTGAATATTTGAATAGGGTTAATTTCATCCTAGGAGTCCCTTGTATTCAAAGTTGGTACTTGGTACCCTCAAAGTTAAGGAGTTGTAAATTGTCTCAAAAAGCCAACTAGCGACATTGTCATATTTGTGACAAAAGCTTCAGCTTATGCCTCTGAACAGTTTATGTCTATGTTGACTACATGCATCTAGCGGTGTAAGCAAATCATTTCAATCCAATAAACTCCGCCAACCCAAACTAAACCATTAAATTAGTTTGGGTCATTAAGTCATATTAAGAAAAACCCAATTAAACCCGATAATAATCAATCCGAGTATCGAATTTCATAAATTTCAACCTAATGACTCGATGGACCTAATCATATATAGTATAATATATAATATTTTCTTTTATATATATGGGAAATAAATCATATTTTAGTATGTCTATTGATATTATTAAGCTATATGTCAACGAAATTAATAAAAAAAGTTTTGCAATTTTTTCATTTTTATTGAATTAAATATAAAATAATAATCATCAGATAACCTAATCACCCGAACTAAACCAATTCAATTTTAATTGGTTCGGCAGTTTGGATTTGGTAAATAAAAAAATTGATAAACCCGAACCAAACTAAATCAATCCAAATTAGTTCATTTAGATTCATTTTTCCCTAAACCCAAACCAACCTGGCTGGAGTACACCCCTACATGTCGTTGAGTATACCCTATGGCTAAAGATGTAGTCATGATCTCTTCATCCTTGGTGCCTGTCGTATGGAACACGTTTTACAAAAGTGTGATTCATTGATTTGCAATTTTGTCAGATGACAAAGTTCAGTTGTGATGTAAATGATTCAGTCAACTTCGTAGTTGCATCCCTACCTTTACCTGCTGCAGAACCCCATCCGAAAAACAAATAGAATATTTCCTGAAATGAGTTGATAAATTCTGAAACTTCTAACTGTCAGTGTGTCTAGGCGTATTATACTAAATCTAGGTAATAGATTATTTCGGCTTCGCCTTCTTGTCAAAAATGTTATCACATAACATTAGTTTTAATTTTTTATCATGCATGAGTTGCTCTTCAATTGGGTTTTGACGACAAACCGACTCTACACACTGGTCTTCTTTATCATTTTAAATGTAATTACCATCTCAAATTAAACCCCACGAGCATTGATTAACTATTTTTTATTTTGGATCTAATTTAAAAGTAATACTCTTACATGTGGTATAATTTTAACTAGTATTTTTATAATATCTATATATTTATAATTTAAAATTATGTTTTAAATATTTGATATGTTGTTATGTATAGGGTTTATCGTGAACTCGAGACTATAATATTATTTCTCAAAAGTTGCTTCATTCATAAAAATAAAATAATTTTTTTTGGTGGGGTATAAAAAAATAAAAAGGAACAGAAAAGAATCTCTCAATTGTCTAGATTTTTTTTGCACAAAATCACGTGTCATGAGTCATTGAAGTTCAATATTAAAAAGGAAAAAAGCAAAAGCAATACATAAAAAAAGGAATTCTATATACGGTTCGCCACATCTGTGATGTAGTTCCTCTACTCTAATATGTCGAATACAAGAATTTTTTTTTTAAAAAAAAATTATACTATATATCTAAACAAATATATACAGAATATGTAATAGAAATCAGGAAGATTGCTAAATAAAATAAAACGATATGATTTATCAATTAATTTAAAAATTCACAATTATGAAACATCATTTTAAATGCAAGTTTCTGGTAAAATTTATCATTATTTAGATTTTTCCTAAAAGGAAAAAAAATAAAATAAAATCTCTCAATTGTCTAGAACATTTTTGTGGTTTTTTTTTTATTTTTCACAAAATCGCGTGTGTCATGAGCCATTGAAGTGCTGGTTCACAATCGAAAGAATAGGACAAATGACTCATCATGGTTTAACCAAATCCACCATCCCACGGCAATAACAAAATTTCATACAGCAAGCAATATTGATCAAACGTAAAACGAGCGGGTTTCAATTTCCAACCCTCTTCTCTCCACTCCAATATTTTCCAACGAACTCAGCGCGAACCTCGGGGGGGCATTTCCGTCATCGCACCGCTCCTTCAAAATTCGCGGTAGCAGCTTCCACCTACAAAACGGAGAACACGCATCACAATTTCTCACATTCACTCACTCAGTCACTTTCATCTCATTCTTCTCCGATCCAGAAACCAGAAACCAAAAACCAAAAATCTCTTCACCTCAAGAGAGAGAGAGAGACACACACACACATACACACACAACAAAGTTACCGAGAGAGAGAAATAACGGTTTAGAGAGAGAGAGATAACGGTTTAGAGAGAGAAAATGGCGGCTTCCGATGGGAGCGAGTACTTCGAGATAGGGTCGATCGGGAGCGAGAGCTTCGCAAGAGCGTCGAACGCCGAGACGGTGGAAGAGGATGAGGAGGAGCTCCGGTGGGTCGCGCTCTCCCGCTTGCCGTCGCAGAAGCGCGTCAACTACGCGCTCCTCCGCGCCTCCTCCTCCACCTCCCGCCAGAAACCTCAGCTCGCCGCCGCATCGGAGAGCCCGCACCACGGCCCTGGGTATGAGGAATTAATAGACGTGAGGAAGCTCAACCGCCAGCGCCGTGAGCTTGTCGTCAAGAAGGCCCTAGCCACCAACGAACAGGACAACTACCTCCTCGTCTCCGCCATCAAAGAACGCCTCGATAGGTTCCAATCAACACAGATTATTAGCTTGTCTTGTGTTTATAATCAAAATCTACGTTGATTTTATGGATCTGTGTACTCATGGTTCTAAATTGTTGTTCGCAATCTGGGTGACTAGATTGATAGCGATTGCTCTGCCCTCCACAATCACAACACAATTTAAAACCCTCTGTATAATTATGTGTTGTTGTTGTTGGTGATGATGATGGTGGTGGTGATTGATAGGGTTGGATTGGAGGTGCCAAAGATTGAAGTGAGGTACAAGGACTTGAGCGTTAGTGCTGACGTCCAAATGGGTTCCAGAGCGCTGCCAACCTTGATCAATTACACGCGAGATGGCATTGAGGTTTCTTAAATTTTCATCTATCTCTTGATTTTAATTTGTTTTTTCTTCTTTTTTTTGTTGTTTTTGATAATTTGCGCTGTAAATGGTGTGTGTGGGTGAGTGATTGTAATTCGTAACTTCATGCGGTTGCGCGCAGAATATCCTAACGACGCTGGGGATATTTCGACCTAGACGGCATTCCCTTACTATATTGGACAATGTGAGTGGCGTCATCAAGCCTGGAAGGTAATATAATCTTTAATGCATGCTGCTTGTTCAAGCCGGTTAACTTGACGCAACGTCACTGGAATTCTAATTACATGGTTTCTGATATGGAAAAACTTGCTATTTTACATCATTCTCAGCTCCTAAAATCAGTTATTGCATTAAAATTAAGTGACGAAAGCATGACAGTCGTGGCACATAAAGCTGATAAACTAAGTTATGAATGATATAGCACTATTCTTTTTCTAGTCCGGAGAATTTCTCCAACTCCACTAAGTTATCTTCAGCCAAAAAACTTAGGTAAAAAAAAGTACTTTAAACCTTTTAATGGTTGACAATTCAATAATTGTGGTTGAAATGTAAAAATCTAGTTAAATTGACAAGACAATAATAGCTCAAAAAGTTACTAAGAAAAATGTGTTTTTAATAAGAAGTGAACATCAAACAAAACACGCGGAGGGAATAAAAGATTTTTATGAATTTTACGTCATTAAATTGGTTTAATACAATTGAATTCTAAACTATTTTAAGAGTGTCATATCTTTTTAATGTTTTAGGAGTTCACATGATAATAAGAAGAGAATAGTAATACTATTTGATATTAAAGGAAAATGTTATTTTAACATCCACATATGTGTAGACACCCATCATAACATAAAAGAAGTGATGAAGAAAAAATAAGTTGTGAGACCTATATATTTTGTGAGTCGAGTATCTAGGTGTTTGAGAAAGTTAGATACTATAATAACGTTGTTGGACATTAAATAGTGGCACAAAACATCTACCAATAATAGATAGAGTCAAGACAATGATTTTTCTTTTAAATTTTTTTAATGTTTATGTATTGTCATTCAATTATGTATTATCATATTAGTTAAAGTGGTTAAATTTCATTTCGCTACTTGAAAATATATATATATATATATATATATAGACACACACATGGCGATTTAATCGAATCATGGAGAATTTTTATTTTTATATATGTGTTGTGATTGCTATATATGCGTTTGATTTTAAAATAACACTAATTACGGTGTTATGGTAGTTGGGATTTGGGCCTGAAAGTGATGATGATGTTATCACCAGTCAAGGGTTTTTCCTTTTGGTAGCTATTAGTTTCAGAATTTTCATATGTGCTTGGTTGTGATGGATATGTGTTGAATCCCACTTTTGCTGCGTAGGATGACTTTGCTACTTGGACCTCCAGGATCGGGAAAATCCACACTACTTTTGGCTCTCGCGGGCAAGCTTGATAGCAACCTAAAGGTGCGACTATCTCTATATTTACATTACTATGTTTCTTAATGAACACGAATTTACAGGAGGTATTTTCTTTTCTTTTGTGAAAGATTACTTACACGCTTAGAAATGAGGAAAACAAAATTTCAACTTATCGTTTGTGGTATAATTCTGGGTGCTACACTCAAACTTACTGCAATAATTATTGGTTTTTAATAAACTTCGGAGTGTTCATATTTTGTGGGTTATACGAGCAAAATAATGCCTTTTCCAGTTATCTGTTGATTGCCGCCCTACTTTTGTAGTTTGTAGATATAACAGTCGACTTAAAAATATGATAGAATCTGAAATTTATCTGATTTTTGTGCTTTGATACAGAAGTGGCTCATTTTTCAAGTTTCTTGTTTATAATTTGAGTTTATTTATACATCAATTTTGAGCGGTCGTAGGTTTTGTGAATTAAAATACCCGTTCACTAAATATTGAACAATTATGAGATATTTCTTATATGCTTCGTAGCTCTGATGACTGTCCCATAACTTTTTATATAAAAAATATCACATAATTAATTTACTTAAGGAGACTGACTCTGATATACTACTAGTATAAAATTTTTATCTAGTTGTCTAGTTATATATAATCATATTATTAAAAATATTGACTCTCACTATAACTGTCTCAATTCTCAAAATTCATATAAAAGATATGATTTTATATGACTAATAGACGCTGTAAAATACTTTACTAATAATGTATTAAAATTAATCTTTTTAAGTTTTACGTACATAATAATCCCCTAAAAAAGAGACGTAACAATAATAATAATAATAAAGTCAATGAAAATAATATAAGTTAGGTGCAGTGATAAACACTTCTATTTTTAAAGAGAGGATTAAAGTCTAAAACTGTGGAGAATAATTATTGAGGAAACTTGTTAATAGTGAGAGTACGCCAAAAAAGTTTAATCTTGTAAGACCTTATTTGGTGCATTGTATATGATAAGACATAGTGGCATTAAACATAATAAATAGTAAAAGGTTTAATAATATAGCCTAAAGAATACATTGTATAAATTTTTATACTCTCTATGATTTGGTTTACCACATGACTAGCGGTGGAAAAGTGGATAGGTAGCGATCAGCAAGACGCAACCCTGTGGGGAGGCAAGGGGGCGACCAACAGCGTGCAAAGGATCAATGGGTGGTGGGCTACTACCGACAATTGGGTGAGGGTGGGGTGTTGACGTAGAAGAATAAATCAAAATTAATTTGAGATTGACTAGCAAAAAATAATACTATAAAGTGTTATCAAGTCTCTTGGAATATAAGAACTCAATCTTATAATCATAATAAAAATAGTTTAATCATATAACATTGTACTATCATATCTGAGTATTAGGTAAGATTATCAGTTCTTATACTATGTATTAAACGGACCTAAATGTAACAATATCTGTAAATATATTATAAAGAGTCAAACAAAAGTAATTTATGAATGAGTTAATTGATGCATGGTAGATGCTGTAAGTCCAATTTTTGTATCAGCAATGAAGCATTCCGCTGGTTCAAAGAAAAAAAAAATAAAATGAAAGAAAAGAAATAAAATGTGTCATAAGTAGTTGATTTTCAATTCGATATCCAGTCTTTATCTATATATTGTATTTACAAATATCTTCAATGACATTATAGACGCTCTTAGATTTCAACTTTTTTTTTTTTTTTGGGTTACATATGGTATGATATATTTTTCGTCTTAAGTTACTTATCTAATTTTGTTCGGGTGATAGCTAGGTTAAACCCTTTCTAAAGTAATAATTTCATGGCACAAAGCCCGATGTTATAAATTAAGTTTTTCTGTTATAAGAAAAAAGTTTTTCTAAGGTTGCAGTACACCTTGTTTTGATACTTTAGAAAGAGATAGACTTAGATGGATAGAGAACACAAGAAAATATATATTTGGATATATTTATTAATTGACATATAAATTTTATAGATTATTATTATTTCCTACATTTTTATACAATAAGTTATGTGTTAATTAATAAATGGGGCAAAGTAAATATTTTGTCTTACTTTAAGAACACATAAAAATTTCTTCTTCAAAATTTATATTGATCGCAATCAAATTCAAATATAGGACCTTATAAATACTATCTAAATATGTGATAGACACTAAACCAATCGTGGCTTAAGGTTGAAGTACACTTAGATCTGTCATAATGCCCATACATTTTTAGCCAAAACTCTAAACCCTAAAGAAGAATGGGAATTGAATCCATTTCACCTCTTGTAATCATGTCACTGGAGAGTGAAAACAAAAAATTCTTGAACAAAATATCAGCGACTAATAGCTATGAGACTATATAAGCAGTAATTCTTGATGGTTTTTATTTATTTATTTATTTTATTAGTAGTGATTCTTGAAAATGATACTATACGGCAACATTTTTCAAGATCCCATGCTCATGTTATAAAGAACTTCTCTAATAATTTTTCTTCTCACTGTTCTATTTCTACAGAAAACTGGTCGTATAACATACAACGGCCACGATATAGATGACTTTTATGTTCAAAGGACTTCTGCATACATTAGCCAAACAGATAATCACATTGCAGAACTGACAGTACGAGAAACTTTTGATTTTGCTGCTAGATGTCAGGGCGCAAAAGAAGGTTTTGCAGGTAACATCATCCTCTTTTTTCTTTTTCTTTTTTTAATTGAAGGGTTTTATATATTTGACAATTAAATTTCTTATTCTCTTTCATCCTTTTTCTGACAGCGTTTCCAAAAGACCTCGGCCGCCTAGAGAATGAAAGGAACATACGACCTAATCCAGAAATTGACGCGTTTATGAAGGTTATCATCTCAAATGTGTAGTGATCTATGAAAATAACGCATGCCTGTGCTCATATTTACTCAAGGATATTCTGATGTTGTATATGAAATTTGATTTTCTCCACAGGCATCGTCTGTTGGTGGTAAAAAGCATAGTGTGAACACAGACTACATTTTGAAAGTGCTTGGTCTCGATATATGTTCAGAGACCATAGTTGGAAACGACATGCTTCGGGGGGTCTCCGGTGGCCAAAGAAAAAGAGTTACAACTGGTTTCTCTCTTTCCCCTTTTCCAAGGAATTAGCTGCATTTGTCATCAGCATCCTTAAAATTTGGTTGTGCCTCAGATGCTCCTTTTGGTTTTTTTTTTTTTTTTTTGTTTAGGTGCGGTTAATGTTTTCTAATTAGAATGTGTAAGGTATTGTTGAGGAATCAAAGGAGATTTCACTTATATAATTCTGTTTTCAACAACAAAGTAGATGGATAGTAATGCATATACTTGTGGAAGCTAAATTGTTTGCAAAGACTATTGCTTTGTTGCTTGTGCTGATGCAATGATTTCGGTAAAATAGAGCTTGTAGTTACTATATTGCCTCCTGAATTGATGAGGAGTGTCTAGATGATCCAAAATTGATGAATTTTACACATATTTCGACCATATCTGCATTAGAAGAGTTAAGTCGTGCAGTTGCAGCCATCAATGACATGTTGTATTGCATCTTTTAGGAGAAATGATTGTTGGTCCAAGAAAAACTCTATTTATGGATGAAATATCAACTGGACTTGATAGCTCAACTACATACCAGATAGTAAAATGCATAAGGAATTTTGTTCACCAGATGGAGGCTACAGTACTCATGGCTCTCCTTCAGCCAGCTCCTGAAACATTTGAGCTTTTTGATGATCTGGTACTACTATCAGAAGGGCGCGTGATATATCATGGCCCTCGAGAAGATGTGCTTGAGTTTTTTGAGTCAATAGGTTTTCAACTTCCACCACGCAAGGGGATTGCCGATTTTCTTCAGGAGGTATATCTCAAACATTCTTTTATGATCCAGTGCTTTCTTACTGTTAATATATATCTTCTGCTCTTATGTCAGGTGACCTCTAAAAGGGATCAAGCACAATACTGGGCTGATCCTTCAAAACCGTACGAGTATGTCTCAGTTCGCGAGATTGCAGAAGCCTTCAGAAATTCCAAATTTGGAAGGTATATGGAATCTTTGCAGGCTCATCCATTTGATAAATCAAAATCTCATCCTTCAGCTTTGGCTAGAACTAAATTTGCTGTGTCAATGTGGGAGATCTCTAAAGCTTGCTTTGCACGAGAAGTTCTTTTGATCAGAAGGCATAGTTTTCTTTATGTTTTTAGGACCTTCCAGGTATTCTTGATTTGATATGATATTTAAACTCGTTCTTTAAACTCCTCTTTTTTTTTTTTTTCTTTTTCTTTAAAAACAAAATCAAAACTGAAAAGATTCATTATATAAGAGAACTCTTTATTAGTTGAATGTTATATATGTGGTATGATTGTAACTGTCGATGTAAGTCACCAAATATTAAACATCAAATAGTGTTCTATTAGATTGTACTGTTAAGGAACAAAGAAAATAGTTCCAAAGAAATGGGAACTTCGTATTCAGACACACTAATATAATAGCAATTCAATGACTCACGTATGGTGTCTTTTTCACAACACCTCATGATTCCAGCATGCGTCTTCAACTAACCGTCTCTTGTTCTGACTTAGATCCCTACTTAGAATGCATGTTTTCATTGCTAAGTGCCTAAGGCCATAAGCACACAAATGAATCTAGCTGTACATTTTGCCTAAAGAGATTTTTGCATGTACACAAATTTAACATATCTCACAAAAAAAAGTAGATTTTATTGACTTTATTCAATATATACTTAATTATCTATGGCTCCTAATAACTTTTATGAGTGTGCCTATTTTCCTTTGGCCCATCAAGGCAATACTACAATTCTTACTGTATCTGGAATATTCGGTTTCCATATCTGTGGTTGTGATTGACTTAATTTAGTTATGTTGACTATATGTTTTGCGAGCCAGCATATTCTTGACAAAGTCTGACGATAAAAATTAATATTCTTAAAGGATACAATGTTATATAATTGTAACGTAAACTCCTTTATGATTGCTGTAATTAGTTTTATTCAAAAACCGTTTTTTAATGAAATACACGCTACTTGTATTTTCTCTGTTTATTTATCTTATTTCTCAGTAATTTTATGTGTTTACATTTTTCTCATGATGTCGAAGGTTGCCTTTGTTGGATTTGTCACATGTACAATATTCCTGCGAACAAGATTACATCCCACAGACGAGGTTTATGGAAACCTTTATCTTTCTGCTCTATTTTTTGGGCTGGTTCACATGATGTTTAATGGGTTTTCTGAGCTACCTCTCATGATAACTCGGCTTCCAGTATTTTATAAGCAAAGAGATAATTTGTTCTATCCTGCATGGGCATGGTCTTTTTCCAGTTGGATTCTCCGTGTACCTTACTCCGTTATTGAGGCTGTAATATGGACTTCTGTTGTATACTACACTGTTGGATTTGCCCCTGCTGCGGGAAGGTATATTAATTTCATTACATCTTTCATTTGCGATTTTACTTTTTAACCCGGTAATCATTGTACTCTGTTAAATGTTTCAGGTTTTTTCGCTATATGTTTTTACTTTTTGTAATGCATCAAATGGCATTAGGTCTCTTCCGGATGATGGCTTCTATTGCACGGGACATGGTTCTTGCCAATACATTTGGATCAGCTGCTTTGCTGGTTATATTCTTGCTGGGAGGATTTATTATCCCAAAAGGTAGGCGGCACTGCCATTTAGAAGAGAAAAAAATATATATATATTGCTGTTAGTGATTTGTCTGTTAATCCTTCAGGAATGGTTAAGCCATGGTGGATTTGGGGCTACTGGGTGTCTCCCCTTACCTATGGACAACGAGCAATTTCTGTTAATGAATTTACTGCTTCAAGATGGATGAAGGTAGTTTATTGGGCATTTTATTGGGCTATGCAACTTACTTCTCTTTTTTCAGTTACTTTACGAATTCAGCTGTTAATGCTGCCAAGACCAACTCCACCCAATACTAGGTGTAGGTTCACGAATGATATTTTTTCAGCTCTCCCTCACATAATTTTGGCCTCCAAGCCCGAAAGCACAGACCAACCAAAACTTTTGCTGAAACATGACTTCTTATGCAGAATGGGTGCAACAAGAATATGTTCTTGACCACTTAATTATAAAAGGCTTTAATCAAAATCTTAAGCCGATCGATGGTGATGGCACAAGAATAGTTTCTGATTAACAATGATAAAATTTATTATAACATCGTGATATTTAGCAGACCACGCCAAATGAGAAAGACTTAGATGCTATTCTTGTATCATACGTAGTCTATATTTTGAAATGGCTTGCAGAATATTTATAAATTATTGTTCCAATTGTCTGCAGACATCAGCAATTGGGCCCAACACAGTTGGTTACAATGTCCTCCATTCACACAGCTTACCAAGTGGTGATTACTGGTATTGGGCTGGCGTTGGAATTTTGATAGCCTATGCTATTTTTTTCAACAATATGGTCACTGTGGCCCTGACCTATCTGAATCGTAAGTTTTGAATAACATATTCTCGTTCTGACCAAAAGAATTTTGGTATATACATATATAGTTTAGCTAATGAGCGCCCTAATGGCACTCTTTATTTAAAGTAGAAGATTTTTTATATCTTTAAATTTTTAATGTACTAAAATTTTTAAATCTTTTTATTTTTAATTCCTTAAAGAGTGTCCTAAAAACAATCCTTGACTAAACTCATGCATATATCCAATTGAGGCTGACAAACAACCGAGTGTCTTGATCATTAGTCATGACTTTTAAGTCAAAGTAGTCAATAACAAGTCCTATTTTGTATGAATTAATTAGGTGATCACTCATGTACTGTACTTTAGTGGCACTCTTGTATTACTTAGGTAATGACTCGTGTACTTTATTAGTACTATTGTATTAATTCTGTAATGACTCATTTACTTTACTAGTACTCTAGTAATAATGAGTCCTCAGTTAGTAGTGTGCATTGTAGCAATCTAGAGGTTGCATCTAACCTCTTTCCTTCTCTATAAAAGGAGGAACCTGTCTCAGCTGTAATCATCGAAGTTTGTAGAAACAAAATCTCGTATTTTTTTTTATAACCATGTTATTTTAAAAACTCCCTACTCTTCCTAAAAGTTCAGTTTCTTGTGTATAATATGATCTTATAAGTACATGGGGTAAGAGGAACTACAGGTCATTTGAGATACAAAATATACTCGTCTTTGTAAGAGGATCCTATATATCATTAAGACTTCCCAAAATAAGGATTATATATCTACAGTAATAAAAACTCCCAGCTCAGCGATATGAGAGAAACGTCCGATGACATTATTCCCCTTTTTCTTATAAGCTAGAGAGCGTATTTATATATAAGAAAGAGAATGGGCAGAGAAGGTGCACATTATCCCTTTTTTTCATTTACAATTTTAGAGCATACATTTAATAGAAATTATCATCACCATCGCTTTGGGCAGAGAATTTTTCTAGTCATTCAATATTTGTTTTGTGGCATCTTCTCATTATCCTCTTTTCCTTATGTCTATTATTTTAATACAGCACTTCAAAAAGCACGGACAGTCGTTCCTTCTGATGATGACTCAGAAAAGAACTCTTCCAGAGATGGTAATGAGCCAACCATAACGTGCATGATTGATAATTTATTGACCAAACATGTCTTACAATTCATCACTTGGTCATGCAGCTAGTAATCAGGTGCATGAATTTAGTATCAACACCAGATCTACAAGAGAGGAAAGTAATACGAAAGGAATGATTCTTCCATTTCAACCATTGACAATGACATTCCACAATGTTAATTATTTTGTTGATATGCCAAAGGTGGTGCATTTGTACACTCGAAATCTATCAACTGAGTTACTGTATTATACACGTAATGACGAAAAATTAGAAAATTTAGGAGAAATCTCTTTTGCATTACCTGGTTCTGAAAAACTTTTTTAATCAGGATCTAAGCAAACAAGGCATACCAGAAACTCGGTTGCAGCTCTTGTCAAACGTGAGCGGAGTTTTCTCACCCGGTGTCCTTACAGCATTAGTGGGGTCTAGTGGGGCTGGAAAGACCACTCTAATGGATGTTCTTGCTGGCAGGAAAACTGGAGGGTATATAGAAGGAGACATCAAAATATCTGGTTACCCAAAAGAACAAAAGACATTTGCTAGAATATCAGGATATGTTGAACAAAATGATATACATTCTCCTCAAGTTACCATTGAGGAATCCCTATGGTTTTCTGCATCTCTTCGCCTTCCAAAGGAAGTCAGCATCGAAAAAAGACGTGTAAGTTGATTTGTTACACATTTTATATCTCGACTAGTTTAATTGTTTCTAAATGTTGATCCGCTGGAATATTATACAGGAGTTCGTTGAACAAGTAATGGAACTAGTTGAGCTTGATACTTTGAGACATGCTTTGGTTGGTATGCCAGGTAGTTCTGGCTTATCAACAGAGCAGAGGAAGCGATTAACAATTGCAGTGGAGCTTGTAGCTAACCCTTCCATTATTTTTATGGATGAACCTACATCTGGACTTGATGCACGTGCAGCAGCAATTGTCATCCGAACTGTTCGTAATACTGTTGATACTGGACGAACTGTTGTTTGCACCATACATCAACCAAGTATTGATATATTCGAAGCATTTGATGAAGTTAGTTCAATTACTGCTTTTTCGTCAATTAACTGATTTGATAACTAATGACGCACTAAACCTTGGTTTGTTTTATACCCAGTTACTTCTTATGAAACGTGGAGGACATGTAATATATGGGGGAAAGCTTGGTGAGAAGTCACAGATAATGATAGACTACTTTCAGGTGACATTACAGTTTAGGTTATTTTCTGTAACAAGTCAGGCAGCAAGTGTTTTCCTGTGTTGTTCATTTTTCTTTTTTTCTTTCTTTTTTTTGGTGCAATTTGTTGTTCATATTTTTATTTTGTGGTTGTTTTCCTCTCTAATTTGTAGGGAATCAATGGGATCCTCCCAATTCCAAATGGCTACAATCCAGCTACATGGGTACTTGAGGTTACTACAGCCGCTTCTGAAGAGAGAATTGGTGCAGATTTTGCAGAAATATACAAAAATTCTGAGCAATTCAGGTGCTTTTAATATATTGTTTCTTAAAAGCATTCTGTTTTTGATAGAAGGGTGATGGATGATATGAAAAAAGCTCGTCTTTGAGAGAGGGAGAAAAACCATGATGTTACAGCCCTACAGCTGGTAGAACAAAAAGGGTTATTTTTTGGGATGAATGATTAAATTGTCTCGGTCCATGCTTTTCTTAGGGGGGTGGAAGATTCTATTTTGGAATTTGGACATCCTCCTGCTGGCTCAGAACCTCTGAAGTTTGACACCACATATTCACAAAGCCTGTTGTCCCAATTTTTTCTATGCTTATGGAAACAAAACATCGTGTACTGGAGAAGTCCACAATATAATGCCATGAGGCTATATTTCACCGCAATCAGTGCTCTGATATTTGGTACCGTATTCTGGGATGTTGGCTCAAAAAGGTAATGTCCTCTTTGTTCTCATTTGTTGTAAAGGGAACTCTTTCATAAATGTAACACTAAATCAAAGAAGAGGCCAAAGTCAGAATTAAAATTTTAATGGAAACAACCTAGCAGAGACAAGGGAGGGCTCTTTATTAAACTCGACAAAATGATTATTTCTTGAGGTCTTTTAAATGCATAGTAAATAACGCAGGTTCAATTTACCAAAAATAATAATAATAATAATAATGACGCAGGTTCACAGCACAATTTATCCTATGGTTAACCCATATATGTTAAAATTGGATTGTTTCTGGAACATAAATTCCTTCAGTTCGTCCCAATTGCTGTTCAAATTTCTTCTAACCCCGAATAATGAAAGGCTTGTCATTAATATTCTGTAGGTCATCAACTCAGGAGCTGATGGTGGTTATGGGAGCTCTTTACTCTGCAAGCATGTTTCTTGGGGTTAACAACGCTTCTTCTGTACAACCAATTGTTTCTATAGAAAGGACAGTGTTCTACAGAGAGAAAGCAGCTGGAATGTACTCTCCAATCGCTTATGCTGCAGCTCAGGTAGATCTTACAAAGTTACAATTCTGTCCATGATTTTCAATGTCAAATTTTTTTAAACAAACTACTCATAATGGTTAATCTTGTTGACAGGGGCTTGTTGAGATACCATACGTTGCTGCTCAGACCATACTATTTGGTATAATCACATATTTCATGATCAATTTTGAAAAGACACCTGGTAATATTTCGACTTTCTGTATCTAAATATTTCTTCCTTTGAGTAGCGTTATTTCTAATATATATCATATTCTACCTCAATATACATTATAATTTACCTGAATTTTCACGCATTCTCGTTACGCGATTTCTATATGTCTTTTCAAAAAATATTTCTTGTTCCTTCGCCTATTTGAAATCCACTTGCAATTAAATACGGAAAGAAACATGGGCCTTCCATCCCCCTCAACAAAAAAAGTGTCCTGGAATTTCGTATGTAGTTAAAAATGAGCTAACGAAGAAAGCTCAACTATTTTATTAGATATTAGATTATTGGTTGTTGATGTTATATACATACATCTGAATAAAATCTACATGCTTTGTACCCAAAAAATGTATATATGTCCTTAATATTGTTTTCTTCATCGCAGGAAAATTTTTTCTCTATCTTGTGTTCATGTTCCTAACGTTCACCTACTTCACATTTTACGGCATGATGGCTGTTGGTCTGACATCTTCTCAGCACCTGGCAGCTGTTGTTTCTTCAGCATTTTACTCTCTGTGGAATCTTCTTTCAGGTTTTCTCATTCCCAAAGCGGTGAGTAATGTCATACTCGCAAATATTTCTTTTATTTCAGTGCTTTTTTTTTTCCTTTTAACTTTAACTTGATCTTTCAAAGCAGAATAAAAAATTGAAAACAGTGTTCATTGATTTCTTTACATGTCCTATTTGAGAAACAAAACGAGAAATGAAATTCCGCAGCTATAATTTAATTTATTTTAATGGCTTTTGAAACCATGAGAAGATTCATATTTCTTCTATCTTGGGTTCTAATGGTGTTGTCTCTTGAGTTGTTTTAGAGCATTCCGGGATGGTGGATTTGGTTCTATTATATCTGCCCTGTTGCATGGACGCTACGTGGTATAATCACTTCTCAGCTTGGTGATGTGGAAACCAAAATTGTTGGACCTGGATTCGAGGGCACTGTGAAAGAGTATTTATCTGTTAGTCTTGGATATGATAATAAAATCAACGGGATTTCATCTGTGGGGCTCTCAGTGATGGTGCTTATTGCATTTATTCTCCTCCTCTTTTGCTCTTTTGCTGTATCAGTCAAAGTTTTGAATTTCCAAAGAAGATGAGCCATGGACAATACATTAGCTTTAAAAGATGGGAGAAGCTATACTCTTTCAACGGTATGATGATTCTGACAGTTTTAGGATAGCCATGTACGTAAGGAGGCAATTATCGCTGCAGCGACCTGGTTATTGTACCTGAAATAAAATCATGTTTGCTTTTGGTCGCTGTCGATGAGTTGAACAAATAAAAGTTGCAGCCGATGAGTTTTTAAGTTTCGTTTTATTATTATTATTTTTTTCTGTCCTGCTGCCAGAGGAATTCCAGTTCTGAAGACAATTAAATTTGCTATATTTTCGACATATTTTTTTTTCTTTATTGTTTCCCCTTTTCATCTCAATCGATTTAATGACTAGATCAATGAGTATTCATTTTTGTTGGGAGGCTTGCTTATCGCAATTAAGGTTTATGAGCTTTTTGATTTCTTCTCAGAAGTTCATTTTTGCTTGGGTACTTTTGCATACAATTTTCTACAAATTTAAAATACCCCTATCGCCCTCTCTCTCTTCTGGGTACTTTTATACGAGGAGAAAATTTTAACCATATAATTATATATAGATAATTAAGATTAAACTTTATTTAAAAATCGTATACTCACTTAAAAAAAACATGACTTTATATTTTCCTCCTAATTGTAAAAGTTGTGCTTGTTTGGGTATTAAGGCTTCAAACGCAGCGCTCCTTGAACGCAACATTTTTTGTTTGCATACCTTATGGCCCTCATACTTGAAGATGATTATTATGCTCATCTAGGGCCGTAAAATAGGTTAAACCCATTGGGTTGGCCCACCCAATCCACCTTTTTTCACGGCATGGGATTTTTTAAGAATATTAATCAAATGCGAATAAAACTAATTACAGCAATCATAATTTATAATGTCGGAGTTTAAGTTGCAACTATATCAGCCTGTATCCTTTAAGAATATTAATTTTTATCACCGAACTTTGTCAAGAACATGTTGGCTCGCAAAATATATATAGTCAGCCAAAATAAGTCAATCACAATAAGATATGAAAAACGATCATATTCCAGATACAGTGAGAATGGTAGTATAGACTTGATGGACCAAAGAAAAATTCTTGTATGCATAAGCACAGTTTTAAGAATTCATTCTTAACCACGCTCACATAAAGATAATAAAACTCGTAGATAACTAAATATATATTGAATAATATTGATGAACTCACTTTTATTGTGAGATGTGTTTAAACTTTGTGCCTACGCAGGAATCTGTCTAGGCGAAATTTTCAACCAGATTCCATTGAATGATTCTGAGCTTAGCTATGAAAACATGCATTCTAAATGGGAATGTAGGTCAGAACAACAGACTGTTGAAGTCATACCTTGGAATCATGGTGAACTGTTGTGAACAGGAGACCATACGTGAGTCAATGAATTTCTATTATACTGCGGTGGCTGAATATGAGGTTCCAATTTCTTTGGGACTATTTTAGTTGTTCCTTAACAGTACAATCTAACAGAACACTATTTCATGTTTTGGTTTTGGTAATTTACAGACAAAAATACCATACATATAACATTCAACTAATAAAGAGGCCACTTATATAATGAATGTTTTCAGTTCCGAATTCTTTTAAAAAAAAAAAACGAAGAAAAAAAAAGAGGAATTTAAAGCATGAGTTCAAATATCCTATCAAATCAAGAATACCTGGAAGGTCCTAAAATTATAAAGAAAACTACGTCTTTTGATCAAAAGATCTTCTCGTGCACAGCACGCTTTAGCGATCTCCCGCATTGACAGGAGCAAATTTAGTTGTAGCCAGAGCTGAAGGAAGAGATTTTGATTTATGAAATGGATGAACCTGAAAAGACTCCATCTACCTTTCAAATTTGGAATTTCTGAAGGCTTCTGCAATCACACGAACTGAGACATACTAGTACGGTGTTGAAGGATCAGCCCAGCACTGTGCTTGATCCTTTCTAGAGGTCACCTGACAAAAAGAAGAGAAGATATATATTAACAAGAATTTAAGGAAGCACTGGACCATAAAAGTATGATTGAGATACACCACCTGGAGAAAATTGGCAATCCCTTTACATGGTGGAAGTTGAAAACCTATCGAGTCAAAAAACTCAAGCACATCTTCTAAAGGGCCTTGATATATCGAGCGCACTTCTGATACAAGCACCAGATCATCAAACAGCTCAAATGTTTCAGGAGCTAGCTGAAGGAGAGCCATGAGTTCTGTAGCCTCCATCTGGTGAACAAAATTCCTTATGCATTTTACTATCTTGTACACTATATCCAGAAAATAAATTACTATCTGGTATGTAGTTGAGCTATCAAGTCCGGTTGGCATTTCATCCATAAATAGTTTTTCTTGGACCAACAATCATTTCTCCTAAAAGATGCAATACAACATGTCATTGATGGCTGCAACTTCACGACTTAAATAACAGCCATCACAATACTTCAACTCTTCTAATGCAGATATGTCGAAATATGGGTAAAATTCATCAATTTTGGATCGTCTGGAAACTCCTCATCAATTCAAGTGGCAATATAGCAACTAAAATATTTGCATACAAGCAAGTCTTTGCACGATTTATCTTCGAGTATAAGCATAACGGCAGTCTCAATCACTCTGAAGAACCACATCATTGTGTTAGTTTGTTACTTTGTTCCCAACCTCAAAGTTTGGCAGGGAGCTTCTTTGAGGTATTAACTCCTAATTTCGTTAAAAGTAAAGTACAAATCATTCAGATTGAAGTTACTATGAAATTTCCTATTATTCATGCTTCCAAAATCTTCATGATGAAATCGTGTGTGTATGAAAAATAACAGATCAAAACAAAAGATAATTAAACCAGTAATTAGACAGAGATTAACAATTCAAAATCATCTTAATTAACTAAAACAAAAACCAGAAAAGAATGAAGGAGCCAAAGTCCAAGCACATTACAAATACCAATAAAAAATCAAAACGGCACCAATCACCGGCGGTATAATTTACTCTCAGGACTTCTGTAAAATAAAAACCATCCTCTCCTTCGTGTTCATTGTAGTTCTTGACCTATTCAATAGAAAAGTGTTATTTAAACATCCATAAGTGAGTATTCAATTGAGACATCCACTCTTTTATCATTGGATATAATGGGTTAATGGGATTAGTGGGGACTACTATCGCATCCAATGGTGATGAAGTAGGTATCTCAATAGAACACCCACTTTTAAATGTTGAAATAACATTTTTGCTATCTAATATTCCAGTGTGCACTAGTGAAAATAACAAAGTAGATAAAGCTACCACTACCGGACTATGACTACAGGCACCAGTTGCACTCTTGGGAAACTGATGGAGAATCTACCGGGTTCGCTCTATTGCATCACCAGTCACCACTGAGTATTGCATCACTACTAGAAGGAGGAATATAAAAGAACAAAGTATAGAAATTCTCACAGTAAAATAATTGATAATAACAGTTCATTTAATTTTTCCATTTTACAGGGTAGACTAATACATAACAAAAGGAGCCAAGAAACTGAGATTTATTCATTCAAGTTTAATTTTACATCCCATCATTAGTTTTTTGTTCTTATTTTCTATTAATACATAGGACTAGGAGAAAGTCAAATATCAATCGCAATGCAAAGAGCGCTCCTTGAGCATCAAAATTTACAGCCAAGTAATGTCAGTTAACGTGGTTATGGAGTCAAGCTCCACCAACTAGATTTTGACGAGAATACATGCAAAACAATTTGTAGACTACATCCAGAAGCAAGCGAGTGAAATGAACTATGGTGCGAAGCTTCAGTGATCCTATATAAAGAAAAACGAAAAAACTTATGCTGAAAAGAATTGTTCCTAATAATACAGTTTATGAAGTATGAACTACACTAAAATTCAAAAATTCAAAAATTTCAAGTTGTCTTCAGAGTTATGGATACAGCAGCAATGCATAATATCAGACTTTACGAGCCAGTGTCCTCTGCTTGGTTCCATGTTGTACTACTTTTTCCTCCACAGGAAGGCCCTTATGCCGTCTGACTGTGTCAACTAACTTTCTGGCTGTATTCGGAAGAACACTAGAGCCATCTCCAAACTCTTCAATTTCCTCTTCTGTTTTAGGTACAAAGAAAGGATCCTCGGGGAGTACTTCCCAGTGGCTAAGGACAAGAAGTGCACTTGCAGCACCAGAAGTCCACCTCCTAAGCTCATCCGCAAAACCAAAGCTCTCGGAAACCGGAACGTATGCATGCACGGTGAAGAAAGAGGAACCTTCCTGCATCTCTTCTTTCAGCACTCGGGCCCGTCTTCGGGCAAGTACAGCATACATGGGGCCTAAATATTCAGTGGGGGTATTCAATTCACAAAAGTACATGCCTTCCACAAGCCGCGGCTTATTCTGAAGCACAGCTGCTCTACACGCATCTTTGACGGCTGCAATTACCTGCCCTGCAAAGATACCATACTGTTCAGATTGTAAGTGTGTTTCAGATTCATCGTACTGCGCATTAAGTGGAGATATGCGTGCCTCAACAACAAATCCCAGACCCCACATTGGTTCATCACATAAGGGTCCAGCTGCAGTGGCCAGTTGGAACCCAGATAGAACACTACTCTCAAGGCGCTCGGCATCCATGTACAAAGCTTGGCTCACACTTGAAGATGTCTCAGCAACTGAGTCTTCGTTACTAGAATCAGACACAAACCCCAACTTATCAGATACATGACAACAACCGCGGATTAGAACAGAGTTATCAGTACTCTCTGCTTTAATATCAGGAGTAAAGAGAATGTTGGGTCCAATCTGCCTAGGTCCTAGAGCCCATATCCTCCTCAAAAGCTTTAGCCACTTCAATTTACATTTCTCAGCAAGATCCTCATCATTCTCATTCCAGCTCAAGATATCACTCTCCACTGCATCCACAATGCGTTTTTTTAGCACTTCAGCCGGATTATCATTCTCGAGAATGCTTGGTCTCTGAGTATTCAAAGTTTTAACTGTCTGCCCTGACTTGATTCCAACAATAATATCACCAAGTAAATCAGAACTTTCATCAAGCACCTTCGTAAGAGAAGGTAAAAGCTTTATCACATGCACACGAACAATGCATCTTCCGTTTGGCGTTGTTTTCTCAACATAATCTGAGCTCTTACCAAGAGCTTTCAAATTTTCCAACATATTGGATAACTCCCCCTCAATGGTCTCTCTGTAGGACACAAGAGGCGGCGATACATTCAGGCTCACTTTCGCCGCAAACCTCTCCTTTAAATCTTTTATGCATCTTTCAAGATGAACTTCCCCTGCCGCAGCAAGAACATGCTCTCCTCTAGCAGAAACAGTGACCTCAACAAACGGATCCGCTCGATTCAAAAGCCTCAAGCCATCCAGGAGCTTACCAAAATCCGCAGGGTTGGATGGCTCAATTGCAACTCTAAAAGTTGGGGCAACTTGAAATGCCATACTCGAAAATGGCCAACAGTTCCTAGTAGAACTAAGAGTAGCAGTTTTCAAAATATGCTGCCCAAGTCCCCTAATGGCAACAATATTCCCTGCTTTCGCAGATGTAACCACTTTCAATCCTTGCCCCATCATCAAATACAACGACTTCAATTCAGCCTCCTGCACATGCTTCTGCATCGATTCCTTCTTCGATGGATCATACAATGCAGAAAGCACAAAAACTCTCTGACCAGCACACAAAATCCCACTAAAGACCCTAGCAAATGCCAGAAAACACTCATCGGACTCGCCTTCTCCTTCATCACCATAACCATTCCGATTCTCCCCCAATTGGGGAGGAAGCATTTTCACCGGCACAGCAAACATCTTCGAAACAAAAGCAACACATGGCGCATCCTTGCCCAATTCACATGCCTCCACCGACTTCCTCACACGCTCCGCCTCCTCCAAAACCCTCCTATTCTCCTCCTCCACCTCCACCCCCACCTCCACTTTCTTCGGCATCAACCGTGATATCCGGAATGCCTGCGCCGCAACAGGGTCCGGCATACACTTAACCACCATCGACAAAACCGCATCGGAAAGCGGCAGCCACCTGCTCATAAGCGCCTGAAGCACAGCCTTAGGATCCTTATTCTGAAGCTCCCTCGCCGGAACAGCCAAATTAAACGACCTAATAACCTTCTCAAGCAAACCCTTCCCCTCATCACCACCTTCAAGAACACCCTCGTAAACCTGCCACAACGGTTCCAACACAAACTGAACAAACATAGGCTTCGCACCCTTACCATCACCACCAGCACCAACGGTAACCCCTTTCTTCCTCATAATCATCTTCGTTTTAGGGTTAAAATGCCAAGGACCCCAAAGCGCTTTCACCAACGCGTTCACGCTAGCACCAAGCTTCGAAGCGTAAATCTCAGCGAACTTCCCAATTCCGAACCCCCAACCGTCCAATGCGCAAGCGAAAACGACGTTCCCTTTCTGAGGCTGAAACTCGTCGTCTTGGTCCTGCTCATCTTCGATCCCGAACTCGGCCTCACCGGAACTCCCTGCGGACGCGAGCAGGGAATCAACGTCGGAGAGGTACTTCTCGGAACGGTAAGCGCTTACGATGTTGTTCACCTCCTGCACGATGCGCATGAGGCGCGTGTAGGCCTCGAAGGGAGTGAGTTTCAACTCGGTGATGAGGCGGTCGATCTTGTTGAGGACGAGGCAAGGGGAGAGGCGCTCGATCCAGCACTGGCGGAGGACGGCGTGGGTCTGGATGTGGACGCCCTCGACGGCGTCGACGAGGAGGAGGGCGCCGTCGCTGAGGCGGGCGGCGGTGGAGACCTCGCCGCAGAAGTCCATGTGGCCAGGGGAGTCGATGAGGTTGATGGAGTGGCCGGAGAAGTGGAGGCGGATGGAGGAGGACTTCATGGTGATGGCGCGGCGCTGTTCCTCGTCGAGGTAGTCCATGAAGCGGACGCGGCCGGCGAGTTTGGGGTGGAGGAGGGAGCCGCCTGCGGCGGCGATGAGGTGGTCGGCGAGGGTTGTCTTGCCGTGGTCCACGTGGGCGAGGATGCATATGTTGCGGATTTTGTGGGTGTCTTCTTCTGTTGTGGTGGTGGCGTCGGAAGTTTCTACCATTTTTATTTTTTTTTGTTTTTGTGGTGTGTGGTAGTGAATGATGGTGGTGGAATGGGAGCGTGGATGGGGAGAATGGGAATTGATGAGAAGAGAGAAAGGAAGGAAGATGAAGCAAAAGGGAAACTATGAAAAGCCCTAAACAGCAACTGCGGAGGCAGAAGATTGCCCCAGGAGAAGAAGAAGAAGAATTTTGATCTAATTTTATTCTATTTAATTATTATTATTATTATTTTGTCCCAACAAGTGCGATGAAAAAAGAGAAGCAAAAGAGCAACTCACCAAAGTATGCCGTCGTGAATGACAAGCCCGATGCATATGCACTAAGGATAGAGTGATACACTTTCACTTCTAAATATCCACCTCTAAAATGTTATAAACCTGTGAATAAAAAATTGTAAATCACATATTATAAATTGATTTACAACATTTTGTACCTTGATTTATAATATTTTACACCTTAATTTACAATATTTTGTATTAGGTGTAAGTGAAGGTGGACATTTAGGAGTGGCCATTTATTATTTTCCTTATAAGTAATATGCCATTTGTACTCCTGGGATAACTTAAAAAATTGTTTTCAGTTCAGAAACTTAAAAAAGTAACTTTTGAAAAAAAAATTGTTTCTAGCTTTTTCAATTATATATCAAATTTATATTTTATAATTACTTTTTTAAAAGTTGAAATAAGCGCACCATAAATAAAATAGAAATTAAATTGATTAACAAATAAATTTTTATGGTTAAAAAACACTAAATTGTGTTTGAAATGATTAAAAAATGAAATTGAATTGATTTAATTTGTCTTTAAATCTTAAAATCAAATGTACTACACTCAAATCCTATCAAATTTTATAGCATTTCAAAAACAAAAGAAGCAAATTAGATTTGCAACTATCTTTTATTTTATTTTATTTTTTTGAGATATAGACACAAGATTTGATTAACAAATCAAATCATTTTAGTTTTTTAATCATTTATTATTTTTATCAATTGACTTTTATATGAAAAATAAGGTTAAAAAACTGAACAAGCAAAAACAAAAGAGCCTGATGGACCAACCCTCAACTCGAATAAATTGAGATGGATTGGCATTTTTCTAACCCAAAATAAACTTAGTTGAAGTGGTCTGGCCCCATGGTGGGTGAGCCTGAATGTGTAGGCACGAATTGTTTTAACTTCTCTAACAATAGCTAGGGCAAGGGAGGAGACAAGTGTACACGATGCCCTAATGGGCAAGCCCACACCAATCGGGTTTCTAATTGATGGAGTAAAGCCCAACTTAGAGAGCATGTAGATACCACAACCAAAAAACAAAAGGGAGAGAGAATATGTGTAGATATTGTTCGTATGATTTTTTTTTCATACTGATGGCCGCCTAGTAAAACACCGCAAGTGCACGGATCGTTCAAGTTATATAATGTGAGTAAAAGAGTGTCGTATCCATAGGAATTGGATAGAGTATGCTAGCGATCAACTAAACTACCATGTTCAGGCTCAAGCAAAACGAGTTAATGGAGTTAAGAGGAAATTCTGAAGAACAAGTAACTGGAAAACACTAATGTAAATTAAAGTTGAGAGACAACCAAGGTTAAAAGGCCTAGGGGACTTTTTTCACCTTCTACTTCACTTGGATATGCAAATTACTTAAATGAACATTAACAAATTGGTTTTGTTAGCATGCCAATTATAGTTAAAAGCCTATGTCTAGGCCGATTAACTGTGTCTCTTTCACCTAAAACACTAAGTATCCTTATGAGTTAGTGTGAAATTAACCCATTAAGAACTAACAT